>CM063172.1:149886968-151241135 GCA_031835075.1 Saguinus oedipus
CGGCACCCCCTCCAGGTCCCCTTCCACGGTGTGGAAGCTGACCTTTCGCTCTGCCTAATAAACTGCACTACTGCACACTCTTAGGGTCCGTGAGTCCTATTTGAGCTGTAACACTCACCGGGACAGGGAGGCCCCCTTTCCCATTCTTTGGGGTTGGGAGGCTAAGAATCTAAGTTCCAGAGAATTAGATTGCAGCTGATGTAGTTACAATATCAGTTTCCTTATTTGAATAAGAAAAAGTTTTTGAATAATGGTAACAGTTACTGATAACTGAACGCTATCCCCGAAATATGTTGTTAAAATGGATCTTATGATTTAAATATTTGGGAGGATAGTTGCGTATTATGTTCTATTCCTGTAGATTTAGAATGTATAAAGAAACCCTGTAATCTAGTTACCTTTGATGGAGAATATTTTTTTAATTCACAAACATTTTATTAACAACATGAGCTTGTTGACTGGGTGGCATTACAGGGTGGTATTACAAATGCTGGTATTACAGAGTGGCTCATGCTTGTAATGCCAGCACTTTGGGAGGCTGAGGCAGATGGATCACGAGGTCAAGTGTTCAAGACCATCCTGACCAAGATAGTGAAACCTCGTCTTTACCAAAAATACAAAAATTGGTGGTGGGCACCTGTAATCCCATTTACTCGGGAGGCTGAGGCACAGAATTGCTTGAGTCTGGGAGGCAGAGATTGCAGTGAGCTCAGATGGTGCCACTGCACTCTAGCCTGGGTGGTAGAGCAAGACTCCAGCACAAAAAAAAAAAAAAAAAAAAAAAAAAAAAAAAAAAAAAATTAACCTGTTGAATCAAATTCTTATAGCAATTTGAACTCAGAATATGGCAATTAGAAAAGTGGATGTCTTAGTGCATTTTCTGTTGTTATAATAAAATAGACTGAGTAACTTATAAAGAAAAATATTCTTATAGTTCTGGAGTTCTGGTGGTTTTTCTAATCTGAGATAACTTCACTCTTTTTCTCTTTGTTTTTCTGATAAACGTGATAGTTGGCATTGCTTAATTTTTTAAATGTTAAACTATGTTTGTATTATTCCTGGTATAAAAAACTCAGTCATGATGAATTTTTTCCTTTTTATGTACATCTAGGCTATAGTTGATAATTTTAAAGTATTTGTTTACTTATTTTCCTTTGTAGCTTTCAAAAAATGATCAGATTATAGTAGCAAGTTTATGATGAAAAATAGTCTTTTAACTTAGCAAGTTCTTTTTAGCCTCTTAAATACAACATATTGTTTCATGGTTTCATTATCTCTGTTGAAAAATCACTTCTATTTTGTGTGTTTGTTTACATATCATTTCTTTGTGTGATACAAATGCAATTAATTGTTATAACTGTTAATTTCTGTATTTATGTACATTTTTTTTAAATGAAAAAATAATCATGGAAAGTAACTTCACCTCTCTCTTCTCTATCTCTATCTGCCTGTCTGCCATTTCCTTATTATTTCTTATTTTCTTATCAATAACCTTTTTACTCACCATTTCTGATTATCTCTATTTTTTTCAACTGAATTACAGTTAGCATTTGGTTTCACTTGTTTATTTCATTATAACTTTCCTCCAAAATGATCCCTTTGTTTCATTATTGTCAAATATATTACATATTTATACACTTTAGGCTCAGGGATATAATTACATGTATATTGGCTTAAGCATTACATTTTAACTCATTTATAGGAAAAAAGAGGATAAATATGCAATTGTTTGTCTTTTATACTTAGCAAATAATGCCCTTTGTTGCTTTCTGTTTTGTGTGAAATCAAATTACTACCTGGAGTCATTTGCCTGAAGAACTTCCTTTATTATTTTTAGTAAGGCATATGCTAGTAACTAATGTTCTTGATTTAGAATATCTGGGTATGTGATTTTGTTTGCTTGTTTAGGTTTTTTGTTTTGTTTTTGCCTTTATATTTGAAAGATAGTTTTGATAGACATGAGTCTTACTTGAAAGATTTTCTTTTCTTTTACCACTTTGAATATGTCATCTCATTGACCGTTGACCTTCATGGACTCTGATAAGCCAGGTGTTAATCTTACTGGATTTCTTTGGTGAATTGTCTGTTACTGCTTTCAAGATCTTTGTTTTTGACTTTAAACAATTGAATATAAAGTGTTGGATGTGGACCTCCTTTTGTTTACTGAACGTATTGGGTTTATAGATTAATGTCAACAAATCTGGGACATTTCTCATCATAATTTTTAAAATTTTTTTCCTACTTCTTTCTCTCCTATTCTTTGGTATTCTCATTATGTACATGTTTGTGCCTTTACTGTTGTCCCACATATTTCTCTGAGTCTCTGTTCACTTTTCTTGATTTTTTTCTCTGTTCTTCAGATTACATAATTTTTATGTATGTATCTATTTTGAAGTTTCATATTTCTTTTATCTGCAAGTTCAAATATACTGCTGAGCTACTCTAATGTATTTCTTATTTTGGTTATTGTACTTTTCAACTCCAGAAATTCCATTTGAATCCATTATATTTGAAAGTTTTTATTGTTTTGTCAGTGTCTCTATTTGATAAGATACTGTCATCAGTCCTTCTTCTGATTCTTTAAGTGTGGTTTCTTTCAGTCTTTTAAATGTCTGTAATAGCTGCTTTGATTTATTTACCTGCTAAGTCCAACATCTGTACTCTACTGTAGGCAATTTCTGATGCTTGCTTTTAGTCCGATGTGTATGAGTCAATTTTTTTTCTTTAGATATCTTGTAATTTGTTGAAAGTTGGACATTGTAGATGGTATAATGCAACAGCTCTGTATTGAAACTTGTAGGGCTTGTTGTGGGCTTGTTGGTATTGTTTGCCTATTTATCTGTTTAGTGACTTTGCTGGATTAGTTCAGTTATGTCTATTTCCCCTGAAGTTCTTAGCTTCTAGTATCACCTTTTAGAGGGTACAACTTTGGGCATGCACTCAGTAACCCTGGCCTTCATGCCCCATAGATGACAATGGGTTTAGCCAGGCTCTTTTTGACAGTGTCTTATCTGGTATCCCTGTTAAACTACTGGGTGGTATGCCTCTATTAGTGTTATGTACAGCTGTAAGCCTCCATTACTTGCTAACTAATCACTCAATTGTTTTTGACAAGTCCTTGAGCATAAGTTGTTTCACTATATAATCCATTTAAACTACTGCTCCTCTGCTGAGGCATTCTTAGGGCCCCATCTCTGAAACTTGCTGTAATCCCAGGAGAACGCGTTTCACAGCCACATTCCTTGGTTCTCTCAAACTTCTTGCTGGTCTACTAATTTGCTTGCTCCTGTCATGGTGCCTCCTTTACGCTGTTGCATGTTTGTTGCATCCTCTTAATTGCTCACCACCAAAGTCTCCATTTTATTTTGACAATACTGATAGGCTTAAACTAGCCCACTCTATTTACCAAATAAAGTCAGTCCCCTTAGGGAAAATTATGGATCTCTCTGTTCCTATAGATAGCTTCTCCCATTTCGAAAAGAAAAACAAATACCCCTGCAACACTACACCACTGCTTGGGGCAGGAACAGAAGCCTGTTTTTCTCAGAGTGATGTTTCTATTCTATTAAGGAAGTGCTGGAGTGCTAGGCTGGGGCAGTAACCACAGGTCTTCTCTACTTGCAAATTTTGGGGAAAGTAAAATTTTGAAGTCAAAAAAGTCTGTTTTTACTGTTGCTTTCTAGTTTACTTTTGTTGCAACCAAAGAACATACTTTCTATGATCTAAATTATTTAAATTTATTGAGATTTGATTTATGCCCAGAAAATGAACTGTTTTGATAAACACTACATTCACAAGGAAAAGAATGTGTATTTTGCTATTTGAGGGTAGATACTATATAAATGAAAATTAAGTCAGCCGTTTGATAGTGTTTCCTAGGTGTTTCATATCTACATTATTATTTTTAGTTTGTGTGTTTTATTAGTTCCTGAGAAAGGTATATTAAAATCTATGAATTTGTCTACTTATCCTTTGATTTCTATCAATTTTTCTTACATGTATTTTAAATCCAATTAAGCTACTGCCCCTCTGCTGAGGTAGTCTTAGAGCCCCGTCTCTGAAACTTATTTTTAAATACACGTGTTTTAAAAAGCATGCTGTTTGGAATTAAGCTTTCTTGAAAAATAAAACAAACAAAAAATTATTATGAAACTTCCCTTTTTCTCTTCCCCGGAAATATTACAATTTCCAGAACAATATTTGTCTGATATTAGTATAACCACTCTAGTTTCATTTTGATTATTTTCATTATATCTTTTTAATTTGTTTTACTTTAATACATTATATCATCATATGTAAATTATGATACTTCAGGCAGGTTAGAGTTGAGTCATACATTTTCATTCAAGCTGACAATGTCTGACTATCATTTGCAGTATTTAGACCATTTGTATTTAATATAATTGCAAAGTTGACATTTTCAAAATTAAATCTAATATATTTATGTCTGCTTATTTAGTGACAGGTTTTCTTTCTCTGCTTTTTTTTTATTTACTGAGTATTTTACATTTTCAATTTCTTATTTGTATTGTTATATTTGACCGAGCACAGAAAATCAACACCAAGACAAAAGTATGCCAAATTGCAGGGTTTATTGCCGGCGATCATGGAAGACTCACGTCTCTCCAACCTGTGGCCCAGGAAAAGAGGGTGACAAGACCTTTTATACCCGTAAAATCACCTTGGGGGTGAGGGAAAAGGTTGGGGTGAGGGGCTTCAGACATTCCGAGGGCCAGTGGATTCAAATCACCTTCTGGGCGGAGATGAGGATGAGGGGGTTCTGGATATTTCAAGGGCCAGGGGACTATTTGACATTCTGATTGTTATTTAAGGGGTTCACAGATGCTGAGATTAACATTCATTTACACATCGTCTGGGTAGGGGTGGGATCCATAGATTTTTATTTACTTGGCGCCAGGATGGAATTATCTGGGGGTGCTTACTCTGGTAAACAAAGGCCAGTGACTCTGGCATTTACAGATAAGAGAAGGTATGCAGCTTTACCTCAATTTGCATCCTGCAAATAATCTAGCAGTTTACAGAAACCAAGGTTAGCAGTCATTGTGAGAATGGAAACAGTTTTGTTCTTTATAAAATGACATTGTACAGGTTCTAACTCTAGGCCAGCTATATCACAGTATTACCTTATTAATTATGCCTATCTTAGTATTTAATGATTGTTTTAGGGTTTACAATGTGCATTCTTAAATTATCACAATCTATCTTCAAATATTATATATATTTACATATAGTATAAGACACATAATAGTATAGTATCATTCTCTTAGTTTGTTTTATTGTTTCTATATATGTAAATTGCTGTTTCCATAAATTTAAATTATATGAAAATAGAGTAGTGGAATCAATTATATTTTACTTCTTAACAACTTGTTATTATGTTTCACATTAAATAATTTTACTTTAATTTTAAAAGGCTGAAAATATCTTTTATATACATCCCAATATATATACAGTTTTTAACACACTTAATTTTGTATGTAGATTGAAATGTCCATCTGGGATCATTTTTCTTCTGCCTGAAGAATTTATATAAATATTTCTTGCAATGTGGGTATAGTTTTAATGAGTAATATATGTTGTTGTTTTCCTGGAAAAAATTGTTCTTATTTTAAAAATATAGTTTCATTGAGTATATTATCCTAAGGTGAAAGTGTTCACTCCCATGTTTCACCTAATAAGATAATATGGTTTAGACAGTACAAGTGTAAATGCTGGAGATTTCTAAGCCTAAGTTGACTCCATCACTGGTTCCCTGAGGATATAGAGGACAACAGTCCTATAGAGCATACCAGACCCCCAGTAAACTTTCTGTAAACAAGAAATTAGCTTTCCTTGTATTGAGTTTCTGAGATTTGGTGATGACTATTACCATGATATAATCTAACTGCATACTGTTACCAAAAGTATTAATATTAAAGTGAAACTTTTAGTATTTTGTGATTATTCAAGATAAATCATATTACATCTATATTAAAGTCATAAAAAATAAATTATAAACTTATTTCATGCTTTTGTGCCATTTTTAATGTTTATATAATGTTTTCATGAGGATTCAAGAAAAAATATTCTATATATATTTAAGCTCTTTTCATGTAATTCTCTTAGCAGCATCTAAAATGTTAAATTGCATATGTAAATTCTATTATCATAAATTATAAGAGGGACAATTTCTAACTCATTTTCAGTAGTTTAGTTATATAATATGCTACATGCTTGGAAGAAGGCATCTAAGAAGGTCATCTAAGTAAAATATCTTGATGGGAAATCAGGGGCTTCAACATGGGAGGAAGAGTTGCTGTTATTAGAGATGTTTCTGTGGTTATTGACTTTCTGCTGTTTGAACCAAAATAGAGAAATTTGTCTTTAGGATAAAGAAATAATCCGAATGTATCTAACTTTCCCAAAAAGAAATAAATTCAGTATCCAAATGCAAAGTAAGTATCTTAATGAGTGACAGCTTAGCAGAAAATAAAACACTTGAATCAATTATATGTGACTGCAGGTGAGAGTGCTAATGGCAGGACTGGATCATTGTGGAGCCACTTAAATAAAACTATTCCTAGTTGCCCTATAGTTACATTTGAAATAAATTCACAAATGTAGCAACACTGGCTTAGTTAGTCAAGGTAGGTCTTCTGAAATCTGTCTGTACGTTACTGTCTTCTCCAGAGAATATGTTATTCTTTTAAATAAATAAAAATATTCAAGCCAGTCACAGAAATTGAAATTCAGTAAAATTGCCGAGAATATGACTTCTTAAAGTTTTTACTGCTGATTTTCATAAACATGTAAGTCCTGCCGGAAATTGTTTTTGATTTGCTTCTTGTATTATAAGGCATACTCTTGGTTTGTAGAACCAGAATAAGCCAAGCACATGATTTTCTAAAAGAAACTTAAGAGGTGAGTTTACTCTTATCTTTGCCTGGAAGTATTTCTAAAATATACTCTGAAAGAAAAGGGAAAATGAAAAAGAACTATAAAGACAATATAGGAAGTTATTTTAAGAGAATACACACACACACACACACACACACACACACACACACACACACACACACACACAAAATCTATCAATCTGTCTATCTAAAGTCAAACCAGACTTCAGTTTTCTTGGACAAATCTGGAAAATGGCAGGAGTACTATGACAGTTTAGTCAGAAAGGCATCTTTGCATTTCTCCAGCCACAAATCTTGATCCACAGAGAATGATGATCATTGCATTATATTTTCCATCTGTTTTACTTTAATAATTAACTCTTTAGTTTTGTCTGTTATTTGTCATTTATCCAAGCTAGTTTCTCTGTTGGTCTGCAATAGCTTTGTATACTTACATGACAATTTTATATTTAACACCTCCAAAAGAAACGACTTAAATAATGTAGTTTTTAAATGCTGTATTTTATTTGGCTCCATAAAACATTTACAGAATAAGTAAAATTTATAAAATAGAAAACTAATTTTAAAATACTTACTACAATAGGCAATTAGGATGGCACTTATTATCAATTGGTTAATGATTTGACCAACATATTTTAATTATCAATTATTGCCACTATAATGAGATAGAAACTCCATTTTACAAATAGTGGGTATTAAGCATAATTTGGGTTATTTGAATTCTGACAGTAAATCTTTCTGTGTATGAACAATGCCCTTGTTTAAACACTGAAGTTCCTTGGAGTCACTGAATATCACTAATACAATGGAAATTAATTCCGTGGAATGTTTTAAATTGGCCATGAGGGACATTGCATTCAAGAGCAAACATCCTTTAAACAATAATTCTGGCTAAGGGAAATATGCTATTCATTGTAATTTTTTAAATGTATTCATTTAGTATAATACTTTTGATCTTAATAAGTATTGAAAATCATATATTAATTATATGTGTATTTATAGTTCTTACTTTAACAGACATATTTCATTTCCCTATATAACTTTTATGGTTAAACTACTTAGATTCAATTGAAAAGACACTCATACAACCATTAAAAGGCATACAAATATTAAATATTCTCTTACTCCCTTCTGCACTATTTTCCAAGATTTATGGGCAGGGCTTATTTCCTATCAGTGACAATCTACCTAAATCAAAACCTACCCATGCTATTGAACCAGAGGGTCACCTTCATTTCTAACTGTGGACCCTCATATATACTAGTGTACCCACCCATACACAATAACAACATATTTATTATTTTCCTCAAATAAATTCAACAGTATTGCTTGGCATTTTCAGAAATCTTTAAAAAAAAGCAGGCTCTAGTTTTTTCCTCTTGTAATTGTTCTAATTTCAAGGCCATATATGATACATGAAGTTTTTGTATTTGACAATATGAACCCCATAAGTATTTCAACAAAATTTGTGTCTGAGAAGTCAACATAAAATCTATAATATTTATGGAATGCAAATCAGTAATTTCATAAATAACTTTTTATGATTTATGATGTGTTTTCTATAGGTATCAATAATGTAACCATAGAATAATCTAAATTGATTAGACTCATTTATAATAACCCATTTTAATTTCTGGGTATTAAAGGGAAGAAGTAATTGCAGATTCTGTTACTAAACCACGATTTTATACTAACACTTTCTTTATCAAATGGAGCAATCTATCCTTTCAGCCCAAAATATAAGCCTATACTAATTTTTATTAGTGTATTTACTACTATGTTTCACCTTAAGTAACCTTGACTATAGGTAGATAAAAGTGAGCAGGAAGTTTTTACCTGCAATTCTCAAATTTTATTTCAAATTTCTGAATTTATGAGTAAGAATTTTTAGATATGTATGTTTAAGATTGTTTTTATTTTAAGACAATCTCAGTCATTTTTTAAAGTGTTAATTCATGTTATTCAAATGTTAAATACAATATTCCAGCCTTTATATGTGCTATTCAAAAGATATACTTCTGCTAGAAATGGAAACCTTTCACATTTTTGTTTTATTCCCCTATCTTCTTGATTATCATACTTAATCTCCTCAGAAGTAAGTATCATCATTTAAAGGTAATATAAATGTATAGCCACCCTTTAAGCCACACTTAGCTAATAGACTGTATTCTTTTACAAGCCAATTTGTGTTTATCCCAAGACAATGTACTTTACTTGAAGACATCATTGTTCATTGGTAGATTTGCTAACAATAAAATGTGTGTGTACATTTTTAAGCTAAATATAATAAATGGATTTCATAGGTATATGAAAATACAATAAAATAAATTAGGATCTGCAGAGAGCTTTTAACTAGCATATATTTCAACCATTCAAGTTTCAATTTGTTAAATTTTTTATGTGCACATTCCAATATCACATGTAATATTAGAAACTATGATTAGAAAAGAGCCTGGGGGACTAGATGAATCATAGAGTTGCTAATAGGATATTAAGTCTTTTACATCTACATAGTCATTTGGTTGAAATCTAGCCAGCATTAATAGAAAACCATATTATAATCCGCCAAATTAAATGACTATGTTATGAGGCCCAGTTCTGTTAAATAGAGGGCTACAGTTCTTTATGCTGACCAGTGCAATCATCATAACATCAAAGATGGTTCATTTTATACCCACTCATAACTATCAATAATTGCTCTCTGAAAAAAATCAATAATGGTTCTTAATTAGTATCTAGTGTGAGAATATTTTATGTGATGTAAATATCAGGATAGAAGGAATTAGACATTTAAATGTCCTGTATCATAAGAATATTATCAAGTTACATATTTTCTTTAAATGTCCGAACTACACCATAAGAGCTAAAGCTCAAAATATAGTAAATAAAAAAGCACCAAAGAGGAAAGCAAAGTTATTAATCTAATTACATGTCTCTTTAACATATTTCATGGTCTTAAATATAAAAAGTGACAACTTAATAGTCACTAGATCTGAAGCTAGTCCTATGAGATAAAGTAAGTAATCTGTACTTGAGTAACAATTGTACATGTTCATAAAAATTTATTGCTACAATATAGTGATTTGCTGTAATATTTTTAATACAAAGCATGATTATAAAATTATTTTGATTTTATTTCAGATTACTAAACTTGTTTTTTACCCATCCAGTCTTATGTCTGTGGGAGAGTTGTTTTAACATGCTCCTGGCATTAAAGTATAAAATATGTTAAAAGATAAGCACTTTTTAATGTACTTCTGAGCATTAAGAACATGAACAGTTCTCTAATTCATTAATTTGCTAGTAATTCTCTTCTGATGAAGAAATTTGCCAATGGCTGTGACCTCAGCTCATAACCAAAGTAATGTGATGGATTTCCATGAGCCATACATGGAAATTAGCTCCATTAATTCATAGTAGTTGTTTTCCAACTTGTTTTATACCCCAAAATACCAGGAGAATTTAAAATCATTCATTGACAGTAGTTGTTTACTAGACAATAATTCTCAAATGGGGGGGGGTTGCAGCACATATCAAAATTACTGAAAATAGGCCTGTGATTATCTCACACGTCACTTCACCTTAAGGTGTCACTATTTCTAGAATTATGTCTGACGTTCCTACTTGGGAGACTTCTTGAAGTCATAAGTCTATGAAATTTGGGATCATATGGCTCTCATTTTTTTGGTTGCCTATTCAGAAAGGTGTATAAGCTCCCATGTTTCAAGGAGAATACCACCACTTTGGAACACCGATATTAACAACATATATTGTAAGACTGGAGAAAAGAAATACTTATAAATGAATAATGAATGTTATTATGGGGAAAGAAAAAATAATTTTCCTCTATTTTTCTGAGTGCTTAGCTGGGATGAACTTCTGTAAGAGAAGACAGATTAACAAGAGAAAACAATACATTTATTAACATATATCTTTCATATATACATGAGAGATACTTCAGAGAATGTGTACTTTTCAAGTAGGTGGTTAGAGTTTTGGTTTATATAGCATCTGCAGCAAGGAACAGTATATTGTTATACAACAAGAAAAAGAATAAGGACTTTGAGTCTCTGGGGATATCAAATCGTGGAAAGACACGCAGAGTAGTTCCATTGCATCTACAAAGGATATGTTCCATGGTCCCCAGTGGATGTCTGAAACCTTGATTAGTACTGAAGCCTATGTATACTACTATTTTTCCCTTCATAAATCTGATAAAGTTTAGTAAGCAGATGTTGCTTCTTCAGTAATTTTTCTATTTTCCAGTTCAAACTTATTTCTGACTCTGTGTAACCATTCCTTATTTTCAGTAAATTATTTGACGTCACTTGTTTCAGGGGATTCTTTGCTAAAGTCTTCAAATAAGCTCAATGCTTTCTGGCACAACATGTTGCTGTTAATTGAAACACATTTCTGTTCATGTTTTTATTCATAAATTTAAGCTATTTCCATCTTAATTGAGTACTTATCATGCAGTGTGGCTGTAACTTTTATAGTTTTGAGGTGCAAAAAGAAAACTAGAACAATTTTCTTTTTTTCTTCTTCCCAATTTCAGGGATAAGATTTGTTCTCACTGTAGGTTTTAGCAACCTCAACATACTTTTTTTTCTTTTATTATTAATGAAAGAAATTTTCATCTTTTCACTTAATAAAAATCATTTTATGGCTTCTTTTTGGCATTTCTTAATGTGCAGCATCACTACTCTTGCACTTTGGGACTTTTATGAAATCTAATAGGAGTGACTTTAACACAAACACTGCAATTCTGCAATAGTTGATCTAATAAGTGAGAGGGCTGCTAAGTGATTACCAGGCAAGTAGAGTCTATAGTGTGGATCCACTGGTCAAAGGGAGGATTCACTTCCTGAGTGGGACAGAGTGAGATGGTGTGAAATTTCATCATGCTATGTAGAATGGTAGACAATTTAAAGCATGTGAACTGTTGGTTGTTGAATTTTCCATTTAATGTTTTTGGACCATGGTTAACTGAAGCCACAGAAAGTGAAATCACTGATAAGAGGAGATTACTGTACATGGAAGTTTGTTACATAGATTCCCTCAGTGCTGTCTCATGACTGACAAAGGTTAACAGCTATTTTCAGCGGTCAATCCTTGTTCTTCTTGGTAGAGAGGGGAGAAGAGACACCTTTGCCTTTGTAAATTTATGTCCTGCTTTTAAACAAATAAGGGGAGGCTAACTTTTCTTATATCTGCTTCTTCTCAATTACTTTTAACTGAAAATAATCCTGATGTCAAAATGGCATATTTTAGGATGGCATGTTCTGGTCTCCTGCACTATGTTTCATGGAGTCATAGAAGGTCTAGGGATTGAGGAAGGCTTTTTAGAGAATTTGGCTTTTAAGCTGAACTTTGAACAATGCATGACATAATGAGACAAAACAAAGGTGATATACATTTTGGAAAGATTGAAAGAAAAAGGGAATTCACACCAAGCCACGACAGAGTATGACAATTGAGCAAAGGATAGCTAACAAGCATTTCTAAATCCCAGTGAATGTAATTGATTATTAGAATAGAAAACTCCAAAGATTAGTTAGGTCAGGAGAATGCCTACTGTGTTAGTCTATCCTCACATTGCTATAAACAAACATCTGAGACTGGGTAATTGATAAAGAAAAAAGATTTGATTGGCTCACAGTTCTGCAGGCTGTACAGGAAGCATAGCAGCTTCTGCTTTCTGGGAGACTTCAAGAAACTTACAATCACGGTGGAAGGCAAAGGAGAATCAGGCACATGTCAAACGGCTGGAACAGGAGCAAGAGAGAGAGATGGGGGCGGTGCTACACACTTTTAAACAACCAGATCTCATGAGAACTCACACTCACTGTCATGATAACAGCATCGAGGTTATGGTGCTACAACATTCATGAAGAATACACCCCCATGACCCAATCACCGCCCACTAGCCCCATCTCTAACACCGGGGATTACAATTTCACATGAGATTGGTGAGGACAAAGATCCAAACCATATCACCTACCCACCCAAATCTGAAAACAGTAGATCTAGAATAGGTTCAGAATTTGCATGATTCTGATGCAGATGGGACTTAAGGACTACATGACGTTTGGAATTTAGGGACCATTCCAATAGATTATGCAAACACAATGTATTATATTTACTTAGAGATGTGATGAGGCAAGAGTAAGACACAATTCTTGTTCTTAAGAGTCATATATGGAAACTCATTAAAATAAAATGTAAGAATGCATATACAATTGCTATACAAAAGGGGAGGAATGGAAGTGGAATGTCATTTATTCTGTTGTGGAGGTGACAGAAGTCTCCTAAGAAGCGTTACATGATGTGAATCCAGTTGATAACAGGAGTCTGTGAAACAGAGTGAAGGGTAGGATATGGACTCATTGCAATTTAAATAAATAATTTGAGAAAAAGTAGAGACTTTGGTAAAAGAGGTGGCACATGTTAGTTTTCTATTTCCTGTAACAAATTAGCAAAAATAAGTGACTTATAACAACATACATTTTTTAATCTCATGGTTTCCATGAGTTAGGAGCTTGGCATAGTGTATCTGAGAACTCTGCTTTTGGGCACCGTAAGAATTCAGTTGAAGTGTTGACTGACATGCATTCCTTTCTGAAGCAGGGAGTCCTTTCCCAAGCTCACATGGTTGTTGGCAGAATTCATTCCTTGCAGTTGTAGGACTGACGTCACCGTTTCCTTATTGAAGATTCCCATTCCATGTCATTTGACCCTCTCACAGGCCCTCTCTTAACAACATGGTAGCTTACTCATTCAAAGCTCATAGGAAAATCTCTCTTTTTTTTTTTTTTTTGAGACGGAGTTTCACTCTTGTTACCCAGGCTGGAGCGCAATGGCGCGATCTCGGCTCACCGCAACCTCCGCCTCCTGGGTTCAGGCAATTCTCCCGCCTCAGCCTCCTGAGTAGCTGGGACTACAGGCACACGCCATCATGCTCAGCTAATTTTTTGTATTTTTAGTAGAGACGGGGTTTCACCATGTTGACCAGGATGGTCTCGATCTGCTGACCCCGTGATCCACCCACCTCGGCCTCCCAAAGGGCTGGGATTACAGGCTTGAGACACCGCGCCGGGCCTGGAGAATCTCTTATTTGACATACATAATCATAAGACTAACTGTGCCATCACATTCACAATATAACATAACTTAATTAGCAGACTGATATCCCAACCATTGGGATACAGCATATTTTTTTGGCTCTGCCAACACTCGTGGGGAGGGAATTGTACAAAAGCGTGCCTCATTAAGGTTCGTCTTAGCATCCAGGCATAGTAAGAAAAATAGCCATAGGTTTCGGAACACAGTCTTCTCTTTGAAGGATGAATCTTTATATAGAGGCAAATGTAAAGCAAAATAAAGCAGGAAATATTCCAGGACCTTTTGATGCATAAAGGAAGAAGTTTATCTATATTATCATAATATTTAGGCATGAAATATTGCTTACAGTACTTACTGGCATTCTGATTAAGAAACTAAGTTGGTTTTATTTCTCTACCCCAAGCAAGCACAGTGACTGGTTATTTGAATGTTTTTATAACATATATTGTAAATGTTCCATTTCTTTTGAATACTCAAATCACTAAAAATAAATAATATCACTCATTAATTAAATATGATTGTTCCATATCATGCTTGGCCCTGTACTTAATCTAAGCTTATTATATTGACATTTTTCATATAGTTGTACTATTAGCATTTACATTTGCTGAGGGAATATGGAAAACATATTTATGTTGTTTGCCACAAAATCATTAGTGCAATGCAGTGTAGATTGAAGGGGAGTGTTCCACAAAATGGATGTAAATAATTCAAAATGAACTTAATTAGAAATAATGTCATTTTTTAAACAATAGTTTTTCACTGATGTTCTAATAGGCTATTAATAGCAAAATCTTTAAGCAACAGAACAGAATTTTACTAAAGAAGAAATATCACTTGGACAGTAGCCAGACCTAGAGTAATAAAAGCTAGCATTTACCAGGTAAAAATGGAGAGAAAGTCTACAAACAATAACTCTAATGTCCAGCGTGTTTTGGAGTTGCTCCAGTTAATTATATATGTAAATTATAAAATAAAACTCTGAACTTTGATTTCTAGATTCTAGGCTATTTCTTTTTTTCAATGATAACAGATCATTATTCATCTTTTCAGTAGGGATGGTTTTGAAGTTGCTTCCAGGAATCATTTAAAAATAGGAGAATCTAGATTCTATAGATTTTATATCTGTATTTTGAAAATGTTTAAATGCTGTGTATACTGTGCTATGAATATATTTACCGGTAGAAATAATACTCATTGATGGCTTTTTTAGACCCTACTAGTTGGAATATTGGCTACAGAGGTTAAGTCCAACAGCTACTTACTTTAAAAAATATATTTGGAAATAGATATAAGGAATAAATCACTTTTAAAAAACCGCTCCTAACCTGCAATGTGAAGCACGTGTTTTACTTCATTGAATCCTTACAATCCTCCTATGCCATGGGTACGTTTATCACTCTTCTGCAGTAATGAAGACCCTGAACAGCAAGGTCTTCCATTTTGTCTATTGCAAAATGGTCTCAGTCTAGGTCCATTTGACTTGAGAGCCTATGCCAGCTGCTTCCAAAACCCCGTATTTGTTGGCTAAATAATTGCTTTGAATGAATTTTCCGAGTACCAAGATATTGACATTTCAGCCCCAGTGTTGCCAGGCAAGATTTGTGGTCTCCGAAGCCCTTGAGCCAATTCAAGTGGTGAGGAATAAATCTTGTCATTTTATAACACATTAAAATTGAGTTAAGGACAGTGCCCAGCTCAGAGAACACTATTGTGAGTTGCACAGATCAAACATTGGACATTTGGAATTTAGAAGAATTCTAATAGGAAAAGACATTATTTTCAACAAGTAACTACAAAATTCATCAGAAATGTACCCAAAATAGGTTGAACAGGCAAGCTCAAGTAGTGTTAAATATTAAGAAGAAAGTACAATAAATTACTTGATACAAGAATGGTGTGACTAACATCATGAATGGTGTGAAATAACATGAGTGATGTAAGTACGTCCTTGTGTGCTTTACAGAGATTAGTCAGTGAAGGCTTTTTTTGAGAAGGTGCTGTTTGAACTGATAGGAGAAAAGCATGAAGGATCTAGTCATTTGAAAAATCTGAGAGAAGAGTGTGAGAATCCAATAGAACTAGCAAGGGCAAAAACAAGCAGGACACCATGTTGTTTGAAATTCAGGTATCCGGTTTTATAAAGTGCATTGAGCTAATATGTCCTAAAAAAATGCCTTTAAAATTAAAACTAGGTGCTTAACCCATGAAAACCGAATGCCCCTTATTATTATTTATAAAATAATGAATAATTTTGGTGATTATTGCTGGTTACTCTGAGGTATTAGAGTATTCCATTCTGCAGGATAGATTTGAACACATTGCTCTGAATTAGTCTCTATTCGTATAACTTATAATGGCTGAAGGTAATCAATAGCCCTGGATGGATGTTTCATTTAAATTTGTTGATTAATAAAAATGGATAAACAATATCAATGCCACTTTTGAGGAATTGAAATGTATTGTTTTGGCCAATTTTATTATTTAATAGGTTCTCTCTACCATCTGGTACTAACATAATGGCATTTCTGAAGGGCTTATGATGGCTTTGTTAATTTTTCTGGTTCGATGCACTGGAACTTTTGTAACCAAAAATTATTTAACTGAGATCATCGAGGCATGTCAGAAAAAATATTGTACATCAGGTTAAATTTGAATTTCCAATAAACAAATAATTATTGTCTAATATGAGCGTGTCCCAAATTACATGTGACATACTTATCCTAAAAAATTACAGGGTATTAATTGTCCTTATATAACAAAAGAAATAAAATTATTACATTTTGATTTTAAAAACATGCATAGTAAAAGGATGCT
Source organism: Saguinus oedipus (assembly GCA_031835075.1). Taxonomy (NCBI): domain Eukaryota; kingdom Metazoa; phylum Chordata; class Mammalia; order Primates; family Cebidae; genus Saguinus; species Saguinus oedipus. The sequence continues at coordinate 149,903,825 of CM063172.1, forward strand.
TTGAGGATTTGTGATATGTTATAATTACATTTGAAAAAGATGCCATGGAGAAAGTATAACTGCTATAGAAGACAAGATCAATTAAGGCTTTCCCTCAGAAAACTTAAATTTTTTCTATCTACCTAAGAGTTAAAGTTTTAATTAAATTGCTTCTCTATGATGTTTAAATCATTCTATGTGTGTCTGGGTGTGGTGGCTCACATCTGTAATCCCAGAACCTTAGGAGGCTGAGGTGGGAGGATCACTTGAGGTCAGGAGTTTGAGACCAGCCTGGCCAACAAAGCAAAAAGGCATCTCTCATAAAAATACAAAAATTACTTGGTGGTTCGTGCCTGTAATCCCAGCTACTCAGAAGGCTGAGACAGGAGAATCCCTTAAACCCAGGAGCGGGAGGCTGCAGTGAGCTGCGTTTGCACCACTGCACACTAGCCTGGGTGACAGAGCAAGACTTTGTCTCAAAAAAAAGAAAATCATTCTTATGTGTAATTAGATTAAAATGACCACAACATATAGGAATGTTTAGTGAAGTAGAAGGAAGAAATATACAATACATTACTTATTTAGTTTTATTTATTATTATTTTCTACGTGAAAGTATAGCAAGACATACTTACCAATTTGCTAAGACTGCCATGACAAAGTACTGCAGGTATAAACTGAGTGGGATAAACAATGAAAATGTATTGTCTCTTATTTCTGGAGGCTAGAAGTCCAAGCATAAGATGATGGCAGGGCTGGTTCCTTTCGACGGCTGCAAGGGAAAATCTGTTCTTTGCCTCTCCCCCGTCTTCTGGTGGCCTGCTGGTAATCTCTGGCATTCTTTGGCTTGCAGGAACATCACCATCATCTTTCCATTCATTTCAAATGGTACTCTACTTGTGGGTGTATCTGTTATAAATTTCCCTTTTATAAGGGCACTAGTCATATTAGCTGCTCACTGTACTCCAGTATGACCTCAGCTTAACTAATTGTATTGGCAATGACCCTATTTCTAAACAAGGTAACATTCTGAGATTCTGTGGTTAGAACTTCAAAATATTTATTTGGGACTGAGGCATTCATGGGTGTTTAACCCATAACAACACTGCAGAAAAAAATGGACATAAAATTTCAAAATACCAAGGACCTTATTTTCAATTTTGGTTCTTCATTACCTGAACTCCCTTTGGAAGTCTCTTAATTTCCTTTTCTCAGTTACATGATTTGTAAAATGGAGCTAATAATTTTAGCTTTGTTTACTTTGCAGGGATTTTGTGTTAACTCAAAAGAAATTGTGATTTTTTTTTCACCTGCACTATCAAGTAAAATATGAATCAGCCCTTTAGGATAAATTTGGGGCTAAATAAACTATCAGTCAAAAGATAACTGGTGAAAGCACACCATTAATTTTTAGTGTTTTAAATAGAACCTAGAAAATAACTCTGAAGTGACTCTCAACTACTCTGCATTTTATCAATCCAGTCAACAGAGGGACCTAATAGTGTCAGCTCATCCACTTTTCTCTGCCAGTATAACCACTACCTTGTTCTATGAAATTTATCTCTTAACAGGTATTTAAGTCTGCATTATTAATCCTTTATACCTGCCCTCATTCTTTTTCAATATAATATTATTCAGAACAATCTGTGAACTTGGCATTAGTTACACAATGAAGAATAATTCAGGAGGACCTCACCCTAACTAATTGTCTCTGCCATGACCCTATTCCCACTTTCAAGAAATCTCCTTGATGTGCTTACAATCTATTGGTGAATGCAGCAGACAAAACAGGAAAGAAATAGAAACCTTGTTAATAATGTCTATTAAGTTTTCATATTTTGATTTTAAATAATGAATAATAATATTGGGAGAAAAAATAGAAAATCAGGAGCCAGTATTATTTGTAAATGAGGTTCAGCAGAAAAAAAATAGCAAATTAATCCACCAGATTAATCTTTTATGGCCAATAGAAGCTTATTCCAATAATTCAATGAAGGTTTATAGTTAGAATCTTTATTTATATATTTCATTACATTAACATTTTAAAGGAAAGTTACTGAAACAATTTTATTGAAGATATCAAAATACTAAATTCAGTACTATTTCTTACTGAAAAACAACCTGTGTGGGCTAGACATATAATGAAAATATTTTTATGTAAAATGCATGTACCTGAATCTATCAACAACATCATTTCTTATTCGGTAATTTTGAAATGCAAACACACAGAAAAGAGTATTATAAATTGCAAGATTATTGCAATGAACATTTGCATATACTTTTAGATTCACTATCTTTGAATACCTTACCACATTTATTGCTCCTTTCTCTTTCCCTTTCAACTATTTGGGAGATATTTGACAGACAGGATACTCATTTATTTCTAAACACTTTATCACATGTTGCTTAAGTTATAGCATTCTCCCACATGGCCATAATACAATGGTAATGCTCAGAAAATTTAGCACTAAAACCATTATCTACTATAGACCCTATATTTAAATTCCCTCATTTATCTCAATAGACTTTTCCCAGTCTTTGATCTTACCTTGCATTTAACAGATGTGCTGCGCTACTCTCCACCAAAACAGAGCATTTTCCCTACTGGTGTTTTTGTTGACATTGAATTTAAAAAAAAAATCAGATAAGTTCTAGGACTTATCTCTTATTTTAATTTGTCTGGCTAGTCTTAGGTTAAAAATTTTTCGCAGGAATTCTGCTTAGATTATGTCTGTTGCACTGTCATTTTCAGGGTTTCACACTTGGAGACTTGGAATATCAATGTGTTTCATTTTGTTAATACGTTTGGTCATTGTTTTCTATTGCTGTGCAACAAATTATCAAAATATTAGTACCTTGAAACAATACAAATTTATCTCAATTTCTGAGAATCTGAAGTCTGACACATTTTAACTGGGCTCTCTGCTCAGGATCTCACATGGCTGAAATCAAAGTGTCTGTCTGATGCATCTGAAGGCTTGGACTAGGGAAAAGTCAGCTTCCTCTTTCAACTTGGCAGAATCACTTTCTTGCAGCTGTATTACCGCAGTCCCTATTTGCTTGCTAACTCTTGGCCAGATCACTGTCAGCTTCTAGATTTTGCCCGAAATTCCTTGCCACACGGCTTCCATGGGCGATTCAGATGCATAGCTGCTGCTGCTTCTCTGTTTTCTCCCTTGCCAAAAGCAGAGAAAACACTGTACTTTGAAAACGCTCACTTGATTAAGACAGGACTAATCAGGATAATTTCCTTTTTGCTATATAGCATAACATAATCATAGGAGTGATATTTCATTATATTCATAGGTTCTACTCACATGCAATGGAAAGTTACTTTTATGCCAGAAAGTGACAACAATCAGATTTTACACTGTTTAAAAAAAGTGTGAAGGCAGGGGTTTGGAGGTTGGAAGGGGTTGGGGCTTGGGGATGACTTAGAATTACTTGGTCTTTGGAGGTCTTAAGGATTTACATAAATATTATTTGACCTTTGTCTTTTGTGTGGGTAGTTATTTGATACAGCCTTTTACTTCCATGGAAATTGATTCCTTTAAGTGCTCAATCAGTTCTACTGGGGTCAATTTTAGTAAGCTTTTTTCAGAAAAAAATTTATAAAATAAATTTTTTTATACTTAAAATATTTTAATTATTTTTATTTAAAACATTTTATAAAATATTTTATAAAATGTTTATATAAAATATTTTATATAAGCTTTAAAATGTATCTGGGCCTGGTGTGGTGGCTCACGCCTATAATCCCAGCACTTTGGGAGGCTGAGGCGGGCAGATCATCTGAGGTCAGAAGTTCAAGTCCATCCTGGCCAATAGGCTGAAATGCATCCTTACTAAAAATACAAAAATTAGCCGGGCATGGTGGCACATACATGTAATTCCAGCTGCTTGGGTGGCTGAGGCAGGAGAATCACTTGAACCTGAGAGGTGGAGGTTTCAGTGAGCCTAGATGGCGCCCCTGCACTCCAGCCTGGATGACAGAGCAAGACTCAGTCTCAGAAAAAAAAGTATCTAGAATTTTGCAAATATCCCATATAATTCTGTTGTTTTGTTTTTGTAATCTCCTTTGTCATTTCTGATTTTGTATATTTATGTTCCGTATTTTTAAAAAATTATGTCATATAGTTGCTTTGTCAAAAGTACAGCATTTTTATTCACTAATTACTTTTATATTTCTGTAAAATAACCTCTTCAGTTTTTATATGGGTTTTAAGAAAAAGAATAGCAGTAATATTTTTCTATGTGTTCTTTAAACAAAAAATTCTCCTTGATCATATCAAATAAGTGCTGTCTTCTTTGTGTCACCTCTGTCTTTAAGATTAATACTTCACTTTTTAAATCTGCTTTAAAAAATTATATTTTATTCTTATTATTGTATAATCCTATACTATACCTTTATATATTGTCTTGTTGAGAATAATTTAATTGCTTGTTTCTTACCTCTTATTCTCTGAATGAACCACACTATTCAAAAATGATCTTTTAATGTAATAGTTTTACAAATATTTTTAGTCTTTATTTTCATAGACAAGTAAGAATGACTTAAATTTTTCTTATTATCTTTGTCCTATTTTAAACTCAAACCCATATTTACCTTAATAAATTAGTTGAATTAGTTGAAGACGATGGCATTTTTCTTCTTTGTTTAAAGGGATTGTCTACAATCTGATGATTTTGTTTTCTTTTTTTGCAAGTTTGAAAGAAACGATCTATAATCCAATCCTTAGCTGCTCTTTAGTTTCTTGTTGCTGTTAGCATTTTTACCTAGTTTGTTCACAATTTTGACTGTTCTATTTAAGTTGTCTCATTGATATGTCAGTTTTGGTTAATGTCTTTTTTTTTTTTTTTTTTTTGAGAAAGAGTCTTGCTCTGATGCCCAGCTTGGAGTACAGTGGTATGATCTTGGCTCACTGCAACCTATGCCTCCTGGTTCAAGCAATTCTCCTGCCTCAGCCTCCCAAGTAGCTGGGACTACATACAGACACATGCCACCATGCCCAGCTAATGTTTTGTATTTTTAGTAAAGATGGGGTTCCACCATGTTAGCCAGGATGGTCTTGATCTCCTGACCTCATGATCTGCCTGCCTTGGCCTCCCAAAGTGCTGGAATTACAGATGTGAGCCACCATACCTGGTCTTTATTTTTAATTTTTTAAGACAGTGTCTTGTTTCGTTGCTCACACTAGAGCGTAGTAGTATAAAAATAATTCACTGTCTCCTTGAACTACTGGGCTCAAAGGACCCTCCCACCTCAGCTTCCTGAGTAGCTGGGACTATAGGCTCATGCCACCACACCTGGCTAATTTTTTTCAGAGATGATGTCTTGCCATGCTTGCCTAGGCTGGTCTCCAACTCCTGGGCTCAAGCAATCCTCCCTCCTAGTCCTCCAAAACTGGTGGGATTACAGGTGTGAGCCACCTTGCACAGCTGGTAATTTCATTTTAAAATAAAAAAATCTACTTCATGCATGATTTCAGAGGTCTTCACATATATACACATATTATATTTATATACATTGATTATCATTTTAAAAATTTCTGCTAATAATATTGAAATTTGCAGATTGTTCAATGAGTATTGAAAGTAGAAATATTACCTTTATTTTTTCAACAATTAAATTTTGTATTGATCTAGTAATTTTGCTTTAACTTTTCAATATTTTCCACGTTGTTTCTTGGTTAACTTGTTCTTTTGCTGAAAACAAAATGCAAATTTTTAATTTGTTAATTTTTTCTCATCACTTTTTAATCATAAAAACACTTAAAGAAATGAAATACTTTACCCACACTCCAAAGTTTTGTCATAGAGTATGTGTTGGCATTTAAAAATGTGTTGGTGATATCTGCATTTTTTTTTTCTGAGCTCGTTTGTGTGTGTGTGTGTGTGTGTGTGTGTGTGTGTGTGTGTGTACCCTTTCAATGCTTCTGTTTGGTTACTTAAAAAACTGCTACTATATTTACTATAATGTGATTTGAAATATGTATATATTGTTTACATTTAAATATTCATTTTTTCCATACCCATTGAAACATGCACATTTTTATTATTCTATAAATTTGATAAAGTATTTTTAATATTTATGTCATTAATTAATTTATTCAATATTTGCATTCTTTACTTATTAAAATATGAAAGTGGTGTTCTCAAGTTTTCTTCTAAAACTATTTTTCCCCTTTTCCTTGAATTCTTATTTTTTCCCTAATGAATTGTATCGCTCTATTTCTATATACAGTCTAAAACAGGCTAACTCCTGATAAGCACTAAAAGATGTATAATAATAATAACAGTATCAATAGTAATTTTATTATAAGATAATAATGATAGTTGTGAGAATTCCACCATTGACTGTGTGTGTGGTATGGTATGATAATGGAAATAAGGAAAAAAGCATGAGGCAGGAAAGGCAGTCGCAGTAGTATGGGAGATATTACTGCTGACGCTAAAAGCAAATAATAGTCTTGACATGTGTGGATTGCTTAATATTTTTTATGAAAGTCCAACATACGGCTACAAAGCTAAACATGTCTACTGTTCAGTTTTTATGTCAGTATCCTTTCTATCTTGCAAATGCCATGCAGGTTGAGTATAGAAAATAGAAATAAGAAAACATAAACCACTTTTAATAATATTCAGAAAATAAAATACTAAATATACATATGTATTTAGAAAATAAATATACTGAGGGTGTATTTTAGTTACTTCTTTTTTTATGCATGTTCATACTCATGCTGATTTAATTGAGAACATACTGAGGGACTGTGTTACAGGGACTTTCCGGGGTCAGCCAGGGGCTTTGTTTCAAGAACAGGACTTTCCTACCTCTAGCTAGCTAGGGGCCTTTGTTTCTACTTTCCAGCCTCTGGCACGCTAGGTAGGGGCTTTGTCTTGGGTTTTCCCTCCTCTGGTTCTTGGATGTGGGGGCTCTGAGACTCAGAGTTGTAAAACAGTAGCCAATCCGGTGGATTCAAAGATTAATTAATCCAGAGGAAGCTTGAAAGAACCCCTCTTATTGAATGAGAACATGAATGGGGAGGGAATAACTGGGGAAAAGCTCTAGCCGCCAGAGCCTGGAGTGGCACCTCCTCTGGGTCCACTTCCATAGCGTGGAAGCTGTCCTTTCGCTCTGCCTAATAAACAGCACTATCGCACACTCTTTGGGTCCATGAGCTGTAGCACTCACTGTGACACCAAGGCCGTCTTTTCCCATTCTTTGGGCTTAGGGTGGCAAGAAACTGCAGGAAGTCTGGTTACAATATGATTAAACTGATTCTATATTTTAGTAGCCTTCTTTCCCAACCTATAATATATTGTAAAATGTTTCCCATGTCATTAAATGGTCTTACATTACATTATATAAGTGACTCTATAATGACCTTGTTGCTGGCTAGGTTAACAATCGTAATTCCTCTTCCTGGCACACAGGAAATTTCCCTCCTAAAATATGTGCTTGTCTGATTTAAAAATACTACATATACCATGTTTGTTTTTTGGGATTGTTTTGAGTAGTCAGAATAGCAAAGATCAATCAGTAAATGCCAAGGTCAAAAATGTAAACACATTGAATCAAACCCCCTGTCTGTATCATGTTGACAATTGACGCATTCTGATTCACTGCTATTACTTAAAAAATGAAACAGACAAACAATAGGACCAGCAAACAAGCATTTCTTTTAATGCAGTCATTTCTAGGAGGCAAGAGATTTAGAAGGGCTTAATTTGTGTTGTCATCACTGTCCTGCATCAGTAGAGTATTTGTGTTCTTGTGTTCAATTCAGAACCTCCTGACACAGGCCTCACAATTTTAACGATAGATAGGTACAGAAATATCAGTGTGAAAAATCTCTGTATGGAATTATTGGTGTGAAGACTGTTTTGTGAAAAATGAGCCAATATATAGCTACAGTCCAGTGGAAGGAATAAAAGAAACCAAAACACCTTAAATACCCACTTTACTCTCATGAAAAACATGAATCCTTGTGTGCAATATGTTTTTTTCCCTAAAATATCCTTTAACTCTTAAGTCAAGAAAACAGGCAAGTTAGCACTTCTGTGTGCTCTAGAGAAATGACCTTTGTAATCCTTTCACTTTCTTTCCTCTTGCTTCACTCTTATTCTGTTTTCCAACTAAAATTTCTTTCTTTTAGTTGGCATTCCATGCAAACCAATGCTGTTACCTTTGGTTATGATTTTATATTTTAACCTTATTTCCTCTTTGACATTTACCTTTCCATCCATGATCTGTTTTTTCCTAGCAGTGGGACCTTCTTCTCCTTCTGTGCCACATAATAATAAGATCAAAAGGGTAGATGTAGGATGCTCGCAGCCTGATCTCTACTGCAGTTAAGACTGCAAGGTTAGTACTATTATTATTTCACGTTTAGCTTCTTTTGAGTTGTGCCTGTGGAACAAGTAATGAATGTTTTCTGAACTCTCATATTTTCCTTCCACCTTCCCTCTCCACTTTTCTGCAGCATTAATGGCCAGAAAAACAAATATTGTTTTGACAGCAGATTCCATGTAATATATACAGACCAGGTTTTGTATATAACAATCATTCTTGAGTTAGCCAGTTTTAAAGAACAGTTAATAGAGAAAATCACATAGATGTGAAAAATGATGTCATTAAATCTTTTGTTTTTCTGCTCTCTCCTCTTGCTGTAAGCAAACACTTATTATAAATGTCAGAGAAGGAAAATGTCCTGAGAGATTCGTGTCCTTTTAGCTTTAATGTTATGGCTGTGCTCTGAGGAAGACTGTTGCAATATTTTATACTAAGATAAAAATATGAGTTTTGTTTCTCATGAAATTGTCCTGAAACCTCACGTTTCATCTCAAAGAAATAATTATATGCAGATAAGACAGCTATTCTTAACTCAGTTTAACAAATGTAACTTGCTCCCCTCAGAATTACCTGTTTATACTTTAGAGTATATCTAGCTTAGAGATATTAAAAGTTCCAACTTCCTCATACTAAGTAGGCCACTGTGTGGGCAGGGATATTAGTCAGCAGAATCACCAATCCATGGTGATGAGTAATACCTCTTAACATTTTCCAAAACCTATGCACACACAAATTGCCTTAATATTCCCCTGCATGCTTTTTAGAGAAATGGGGAAAATGTGAGATATGAAGGATATTTAGAATAAGTGTTAATTCCAAATAGTTTTAAAATAATACAACGAACTACATGGAGATTTCAATTGGAACAGGTTGTAGGATTTACTTATCTCAGTGTCTCAGCGGTTTTGCATTTCAACAACAATCACTGAGGGCTAATTTGAGATGATTGTATTGCTAATTCAGGTGGTTTGGAGGGTGTGTTTTTTATTTTTTGTTTTTCATAGAAACAAGGACTTTGTTATTTTTAAATAGCATGCTCAAACATTACTTCGTTATCATTTATTTGACAAACCCAATCTTGAAGTACATTTAACTATCAACTCAGCATTGAAGCCTCATGATTAGTGTTGATACACTGTTTTAGAAAATGAAAGCTCACAATATAATGGAAAGTGATTAAGGTAAAAAAAAAAACAATGTGATTTCCTGTTTCTCTGAAGTGCTTTTCAAAATGTATTGGTTCTTTTGAACAAAATCCTACTTCCTGTGTGTTAGTCTTATTGGCCCAAATCTTCAGCCATCCCTGTAGCCATACCCTTACTCTGACGTCCTTATGATTGGAACATATTTCCTACCCTTGACTTTGGAATCAATTTGTGATTTGCTTCCATAAATAGAAAGAGTCAGAATGACTTTGTGCTATTTTCAAGTCAAGGATTTAAGAGGCCTTGCTTGTTTCTGTTTATCCTTTTTCACTTCTGTCATTATCATGAGAAGAATCTGTGCTAGTTAATCTGCCAGTCAAAAGTGGATGATAAACATATCAGGCAGAGCCACCCAATGTTATCTAGAAGCTTTCAGAAAGATGCATATTAGTGCAAGCCTCTGCATGTGATACGGGTTTAAATCAGCTGAGCTTCACAACACTGTGTATCTGTGAGGATAAATAAATATTGCATTAAACCACTAGGATTTGATTTAATAGTTTGAGTGAGATTTAACTGACTTACAATGAATAGCACATATTTAAATTACACAATTTGGTGAGTTTTGACATATACCCCTAAAATCATCATCACAAAATTACCATCACAAGATAATGAATATAATTATTCCCCAAATTCCAAAATTTTCCCACACTATTTTGTGTTTGATTTCTTCGATTCATTCCTTACCCCATCCACAGAAACCACAGATCTGCTTTTGGTCACTATAGATTTGTTTGTATTTTCTGAAGTTTTATCTGAACGAAATAATACAGTAGATATTCTTTCTTGTCTGATTTCTGCCTGTGAAATTAGTTTCGAGATCGTCCATGTAGGAGTATGTATCAGCAGTTTCACCGCTTTCTGTTTCTGAATGGTATTCTACTGCATGGTTGAACCACAATTGTGCTACTACTCATTAACCTTTTCAAAACTGAGTTTTTTCAGTTTGAGGTTTTTAAAAACAAAGTTCTATGAGCTTTCAAGTACAACATTTTATATAAACAAAGTTCTTCTTTCTCTTGAGTACATAACTGAGACATATGGTAGATTACATTTAACTTATTAAAAACTGCCAGACTGTTTTCCAAAGTGACGGCACCATTTTGATGCAGGATTTTTCTTGGTCCCTTTGCCAGTTGAGGACCTCTGGCCAGTGATGCTAGAGGCCTCACTCAGGGCACACTACCTGCTGCAAGCAGTTTCTTGCCCAATTGACCGACTGGCTTGTATAATGGTTTCTTAGTTCTTGTACCGAGCCCGAGAAGAATGAAGATGCAGTGACAATCGAAGAGTGAGCAAAACAGGGAGTTTTACTGAGTGATGAAACAGATTTTGGCCGAGAGGGGAGGTGGGGTGGCCTCCCAAACTGAAGGCAGGAAAGTTCCCTCAGTGTTGCTGAGTCTTGGGGCATTTTATGCACTCAGAAAAGTGGAGGGGCAGCCAAACAGGAACAGAAGTTCTCACTCTGGGTTGTGGGTTTCATCTAGGACCAGCAGTCTAGTCTTTCAGTCTTCAGGCTGTTTTTGGCTTGAAGGTGGGGTTTCACCAGAGACATGCCTTTATCTGCCTAGATAAAAAACATTGATGTGAGTATCTTTCTATATGCTTATTTATCAACCACATATCTTCTAGATAAAGTGTCCACATTTTTGCCCATTTTCAGTTAGGTTTTTTTTTCTTATTAGTGAGTTTTGTGAGTTCTGTGTTTATTTTAGACAGTCTTTTATCAGGTATGAGAATTTCAAATATTTTCTTCTAGTCCATGACTTAGTTTTTATTCCCTTAGTGGTTGTGAAATTTTAGACATCTTTAATTTTGATGAAATCCAATTTATCAATTAATCTTCCATGAATTGTGCTTATTTGTATTTAGTAAGCACTATTTTGTACTGGAGATTTTATACTTTTGGATTTTAAATTTTGAGCTATGATCTATTTTGAGATAAGTATTTTATATATGTGTATGGTGGAGGTCCAAAATATTTTTGGATTTTTTGTTTGTTTTTCAAATTGTTATCCAATAATTCCAACACTGTTATCTCTTGCCCCCCATCGAATTGCCATAGCATTTAGTAAATAATAAAATTGGACAACACTTAGTTTCATTGTTCTGTTTGTGTATCCTTACTGTAAAATCTGTTTTATTTACTGTTGTATTAAAATCAAATTTGCTATCTGGTATTGTCCTGCTATCATTTTGTTCTTGTTCTTCAAGGTTTTTCTTTTTAACATATTCGATTCTCTTGCATATTTGTATGTATTTTTAAATCAGCCTGTCAATTATGATTTAAAAAGTCTACTGAAATTTTGATTGGTATTACATTGATTCTATAGATTAATTTGCAGAGAATGCACCACTTATAAAAATATTGATTCTTCTGATCCATGATTATGGTGTATCTATCCATTTATTTAGTTCTCCTCTAATCATTTAATCTATGTTTTCATTTGTTTCTATTTCTCTTAGCCACATTTGCAGTTTTTAGTATACCGTTACTGCACATCTCTTGTCAAATTTATTCTTTATTATATCATATTCTTGATGGTTATATAATGGCATTGCCTTTCAATTTCAGTTTTTTATTGTTTGCCTTCATTATATAGAAATAAGATTTATTAGTATATTCATCTTGTGTTACATAAACTTACAAGGCCCAGTTATTAGTTCTAGTAGTTTGGTGTAAATTTAATAGATTTTCAAACATTGCCAATTTTTTTCACGAGCTAAAACACACGTTCATTTTTTCCTTCACTAACTATATGTTTATAATCTTTTCTTCATACCCTTTTCCACTTGTTTGAACTGCTTATGCCGTGTGAAGTAAAAGTAATGAGAGAAAATTTCTTTGCTTTGCTTTCATCTTCAGTTATAGTATTCAGTTTTTCAGCATGGAATACATTCACTGCATTGTCTGGATTCCCTTGACCAGGTTTACAAACTTTACTTGTGTTTCTAGTTTGCTGAAAAAATTCTAACAGAAATGCATACTAAATTTCTTAAACTGATTTTTCTGACATCTCTTGAGATAATTATTTGTCTTTTAAATGATGTATTACATTAATTTGATTTTAAAATATCAAATTAACTGGGAGACAAATACTGTAGGTCACAATTCATTATGTTTTTTATATATTGAGTTTAATTTGCTAATACTCTTACAGAATTTTTTCATTTATGTTCATGAAAGACATTGGTCCGCATTTCTCTTTTAGTTTCTTGTTATGAGTAATATTGACTTCATAGAAGTTACAGGGAAATGTTCTGTCCTCTTCTATTTTTCTAAATAGTTTATGTAAAACTGGTATTGCTTCTTCCTTAGATGTTTCTTGACTTAATCAGTTAAATGTCTGGGATTGGTATCTATTTTTGAGAAGGTTTCAGGTACACATTCAATTTCTTCTATAGATATATATGTGAATTCAGGTTACCCATTTCTTCTTTAGTGAACTTTGCAAACTACGTCTTTCAAGAAATTTTTCCTTCTCATTCAAATTGTCGAATTTGTTGATATTAGGTCGTTAATGATATTTCCTTAATAACTTGTTAATATCTGTAAAATCTTTAGTGATGTAACTATTTCATTTACAGTTATGGGTTATTTGCATTTCCTGTCTCTTTCCTTATCAGTCTGATTAAACGTTAATCACTTATTTATTTATTTATTTTTAGTGAAAGGATATCTTGCTGAAAGTCGGAACTTAGTTTCATTGACTACCATGATTGTTATTGTTTTCTACGTCGTTGAATTCTGCTCTTTTCTATAAAGTTTCCTTTCTTCTGCTCACTTTTATTTCTTTTATCCTTTTTTTAAAGGTAGAGGCTAAGGTAATTGACTTGAGGCCTTTCTGCATTTCTACTATATGCTATTAGTGTTATAAATTACTCTCAATATTTCTTTAGTAACATTCTACTAACTTTGATATATTTGGTTTTTAATTTCTTTCCCTGAATATTATTTTTAACTTCTATTTCAATTTCATGTTTTATTGATTTCTTAGTAGAATTAGGTTATCTGGTTTCAATTATTTCATGATTTTCTTGATATAGTTGATAAAAAGTTCTTTTACCAAATTAAATTCAGAGGTGTTTGAGCAATGAATGCTTCATGAATCAGGCAGTTTTCTGAGGTAGCATAGGCTCAGATATTCCAGCACAGTCCTGTGGTGAAAGAACATTTATGGACAGAAAAAGGAAAGTGATGAACAGAAAATGGAAGTGAGGTCAGAAACAGTTGGATTGGTACAGGCTCAGCATTTGTCTTGTTTGAACACAATTCAAACAGCTGGATACATTTTAAAAATTATCTTCTTTATTGGATTAATTATTATCTATACCTTTTTTGGGTTATGTTAGTGATTGCTTTAGGGTTTTTTTGATATACATATTTCACTTTCATAGGCTGTGTGCAAGTAATATTATACCACTTAACATTTAGTATAAAGATTTTATAATAATGCACTTTCATCTCTCCCATCCTAGCTTTTATGCTATTAATGCCATACATACACTATTTATATAAATCCTACAATGTGTTGACATTTTTTTTTGCTTTAAACAACTCTCATGATTTAGTATATAAGAAAATACGTTATATTTAATCACATGTTACATTTTTGCGCTTTTCTCTGTAGATATAGACTCTCATCTAAAATCACTATCTTCCTGTAGAATTTTTAGAAATATTTTTTGTAGTGAAGTTTTGCTAGTTATAAATTCTTTCAGCTTGTAAATGCAGAGATGTTTTTATTTCCTGACAATAGAAACGTTTTGAAAACCTTTTGGCTAGATGTAGAATTTGGGGTTGTCAGGTTTTTCTTTTAGTACTTTAAAAATGTTGCTTTACTGTCTTCTAACTTGTATTGCTTCAGATGAGCAATCTGCTGTTATATTTGTTTCCCTGTTTGTATATGACATTTCCCCCCTATGGCTTAGTTTAAGATATTCTCCTTATCTTTGATTTTAAGCAATACAATTATATGTGCTTTTTGCACTTAGAGTTCATGAATTATATTGGATAGATGAGTTTACTGTTTTTATGAAATGTGGAAAATGGACCCGATATTCCTTTAAATGTATTTTATAATACCTTCTGTCCCTCAGAGACTCTAAGTACACATGTAAGCAAGTCCCTTGAAGTTGTTTTGCCACTCACAGTACTCTTTTCATTTTTAAGGTTCTTTTTTACTGTTTGTATTTTATTTTGGACAGTTTATATTGCTACGCTTTCTAGTTCATTGATTTTTTTCTTCAAGTTTAATTTGCTGTTAATCTCTAGTAGTGTATTTTTTAACTCCAGAGCATATTATCTAGCTCTGGAAGTTCTACCTGAATATTCATCTTTAATGTTTCAACCCTCTATTTTAAATACTCAATTTGTCTTCTATCTTTTTTAATGCAGTATAGTTATCATAACTATTTTAACAGTTTGCTTGAGTGATAGAATTAGCTACTATTAGCTAACATTTGAATGATAGAATTAGCTACTATTTTATAACAGTTTGCTTTCTAATTCTATTACTTGAGTAATTTCTGAGTGTGTTTCTATTGACTGACATTTTTTCTCATTATGGGTCATATTTGTCTGCTACTTTGCATACTTAGCAATCTTAACAGGATGCCAGAAATTTAAATTTTAATTTTTGGGCACTAATTTTTCTTATTTTTTGAGACGAAGTTTTGCTCTTGTCACCCAGGCTGGAGTGCAGTGGCATGATCTTGACTCACTGCAAACTTGTCTCCTGGGTTGAAGCGATTCTCCTGCCTCAGCCTCTTGAGTAGCTGGGGTTACAGATGCCCACCACCATGCCCAGCTAATTTTTTTGTATTTTTAGGAGAGACAAGCTTTTGCCATGTTGGACAGGCTGGTCTCGAACTCTCGATCTCAGATGATATGCCTGCTTCAGTCTCCCTAGAGGCAGGGATTACAGGTGTGAGCCACTGTGCTTGGCCTGGTGCTGAATATTTTTTATTCCTATTAATATACTTGAATTCTATTCTGAAGCACTATTTATTTCCACGAGAATAGTTTCTTTCTAATCTTGCTTTTAAATTTGTTATAAGTGATCAGTTACTTCTCGATTTAGGCAACATTCGTCTGAGTACTTTTTCCAATGCCCTGTGACTCACGAAATTTTCTACTTTGGTTTGTTGGAACACCAACAATTCTCGACCTTGTATAATCTTGAAGGATTTTTAAATTTTATTTCAGTGCTTTTCCTCTGGCCTCTGCTATTCTCCTTATATGCATATACTGATTCGAATCTATCTGATGACTAGGGATGCTATTCACTGGTTTTCAGAACACTTTCTTTCTAGTTGACTCTCTCTTTTCTAGTGCTGCTACCTGCAGATTCTACCTGTCAGTCACTACTATATCATGTTCATTTTCTCAACTCAAGTCCTGTGCACTGCATCTCAGCTCTACTGCCCTACACAGTGTTCTGCAAACTTATGCAGATACTAAGCTGGAGCAATTCTAGGACTGACCTCACTTTCCTCTTCTCTATCACCTTGCTGCCTATTGTCAAATATTAGTAAGCCATTATTTCATATATTTGTCTCTTTTATTTTAGTTATTTTGAATATGAACATTAAGTCAGCCCTGTTGCTCAGTCTTTACCAGAAGAAAAATTCCAGTCTATGAATTCTTAACATAGGCATCAAGGCAATTCAGTGATCAGCCGTGAGTCTTTTCCATAAATGGTACAGCACAACTTTGAAAATGTATGGGAAAAATTAACTTTGGTCCCTACCTCAGGCTATGCCCAGATTTAACTTGACATGCATCACAGACCTAAGGTAAAAGTCAAAACTTTAAATTAGAAGAAAATTGTATATAAGCTATCTTCCTTAGAGATGGTACAAAATAAGCACATATTAAGATATAATCAAAATTAATTACTTCTCAACATTCTCAACACAAAACCTCAATAAGAATATGAAAAATGCAAGCTAAAGTATGGAGGACAAGTTACTTGCTTACAGAGTACTAAAAATTTGTATAGAATTCAATACTAAAAAAGATAAAGAATTTTAAAATTTAAATAACAAAAAGTTAAATAGCCCCTTCTCAAAATTAAAAAATACGTGAAAGAACAAAAAGCTCATAAAATATTGTTCATCATTGTTAGTCATGAAGGGAATAAAAATTATAACCTGGTGAAATAAATTTTTGCAGCCACATGATGCTCAGAATTAGAAACTATCACAATCCTAACTGTTGTTAGGACAAGAATAGTTTGTGACAAAGCACCTGGAATACAGTAGAATCATTTTGAAAAACTTGTCAGACAGATAGAGGGCTGGATATAATTTTATATGTGTGTGTGTGTGTGTGTGTGTATGTGTGTGTGTATCCAATCAATAGATTTAATTTCTATGGTTTTATCTAAGAGAAATAAAACAAAAGATTTGTGCAAGAACATTTATAATGGCTTTCTTCATATTAACTAAAGACTGGAAACAAAGCAAATGTCCATCAATAGGAGAATAAATAAATACACATGATATATTCTTACCACAGACTAATATTTATCAAGAAAAATCAAATAAATAATAAATTACAGATGCACAAAACAACAGAACAAAATTTAAAACATTATGCTAATTTTTAAACATTGTGAATTAATGAAGTATTTTGAACATTATGAAAATTGTAGATATGAATAATTTAACTACTATAATGTTTAAAATTAGGCAAAATCAGTCTTTAGTGATGGAAATAAGAATTGTCTGCAGTGGGTGCAACTAGAAGAATAAGATAATTTTCCATTGTAATGATAGCATTCTATACCCTAATTTAGGCACTGGTTGCATAGATTACACATTTATTAAAATTCATTGATAAATACCTTGAAAATCCATTTATTGCAAATTATATAAATTGTGCTTCAATATAAATTAAATGGAATCAATGCAGATAAAAGAGTAGAGCTTCTAACACTATGACAATTAAACGTTGGCCATTTTTGAGAGGTCATGTAAATTTTAAAATATATTGTATGATAATTGTATATTCTAAATATAGATACCTGAAACTGAGTATCCTTATCAATGATGGCATCTTGGTCAAAATATTGTACAGAAATCACATTATAAGATATTCAGTGTATTTTTCAGTTTTTATAGGAATGGCAATTGGTTGATACAATAAACATATCATGGGAATAATGAAGGCAAGTCAGGCGAATTTTTTTTTTTTTGAGGCAAGGTCTTGTTATGTCACCCAGGCTGGAATGCAGTGGTGTGATTACAGCTCACTGCAGCCTTTGCCTCCTGGTCTCAAACAATCCTTCCACCTCAGCCTCCTGAGTAGCTGGGACTACTGGTGTGAGCCTCCACACTTAAATTTTTTTAAAAAAATATTTGTAGAGATGGGATTTCACCATGTTGGCCAGGCTGGTCTGGAACTCCTTGCCTCAAGCAGTTTGGCTCTCCTCAGCCTCCCAAAGTGCAAGATTACAGGCATGAGCCACCATACCAGCAAGTCAGGAAAACCTTCACTCAAGATTTCAAAACTAATGAGTGCCTCTACTAGATCTGTAAGCTCCTTAAATAGAAATCAAAGAGTAAAAGGTGAAAGAAAGAAAGCATAAAATTTCAGATGCAATTACCTAAATATAACCCTGAGCTTTGTTTATGTAAAAGTAAAATGCATTATTCAGGGTTCTTCAGAGAAACAGAATCACTAGGAGATACATATGTATATATGTGCGTTTGCGTGCATGTGTGTATTTGTGCGTGCGCGTGTGGATTATAAGGAATTTGCTTACACTATTATAGGAGCTGAGAAGTCTCAGCTGAGAAGTCTAACAATCTGTAATCAACAAGCTGGAGACTCAAGATAGCAGTGGCATAATCGCAGTTCAAATCTGGCATCCAAAGGCAGGAGAAGACCAGAATCCCAGTTATAAGATGGTTAGATAAAGAAAGTGAATTTTCCCTTACTCATCCTTTTTGTTCTGTTCAGGTTTCCATGGATTGGATGAGGCCTACCTATACTGGGGTGGGCAATTTACTTTACTGAGTCTATCCATTCAAATGTCAATCTCACCCAGAAACATCCTCATAGCCATGTCCAGAATAAAGTTAACCAAATATCTGGGCACCATGTGCCAAAGTCAACTTGACACATAAGATTAATCATCATAAGCAAAGTGAACAATCAGGTGCCCTGCACAAAGTTCTGCCCACTGGGAAGATCTCCCTTCACCACCGTCGTTTGGGGATGTCCCAGAAAGGAGTTGTAATGTTGCAGCTGCCTACTTTGGGGTGATGCCTGCATATCATGAAATGTAAGCCTGAGCCTTCTCTTCTGTTGATCACAGGAGATCTCCATGAGCCAATAGGTGATGGCTGGAAGAGAGAAGGTGTTGTGGCAGCAATGGGGCCCATAGACATTTGGTCCACTTCTTCATGTAACTTACTTGGATATTCAGGGCCTGCCTGGGCTTCATCATGCACATTCCATTTCCATTTGATGTGCTGTGCACTCACAAATTTAGGGCTTGTGGGGTTAGATAAAACCCACTTCGTGATGAGGGGGGCTCATGTCATGTGACAATTTAGTGGCCCACAGTTAGTTATTCAGTTTCTAAGGCCCAATAACAGGCCAACGGTTGTTTTACCAAAAGAAGAATAGTTATCTACAGAAGATGGCAGAACTTTGCTCTCAAATCCCAACGGAGGAAATGGCATCCTTTTCTATCACTAACACTTCAAGCACTGTTGGATCAGCTGAATCATGTTTCCAAGTGCAGAGGAGCTTGCACTGCAGCCTGGACCTGATGCAGAGACTTCTACTGTTCTGGGCACCACTCAACTCTAACTGCTTTTCAGGCCACTTGGTGTATGGGCTGCAAATGAGGAATATGGCCTATGAAATCTGAAGAGGCCCATTAGGCATTCTGGTTCTCCTTTGGTTATAGGTTTTGAATCTGTAACAACTTATCTTGTATCTTGAATAACTCAACATGTTCCACACCGCTAGACCCCTAGAAATTTCACTGAGGTGAAATTGCTTTCATTATATTCTCTGTATTTTTCGTATTTTCCTTTTTCTGTCCTATGCTATTTTCAAGTAATATTGTACAAAATGTTTCCATGTTGACACATATATAAAAGTGAAGAGTTAAGAAAACCATAGAAAAATTGAGTTTCTGAATTTTTTTTCTAAAAAGGAAAAACACTGTACCATAGAATAGAAATAAAATTATCATTGTGATGAATCACCCTTTTAATAAGGTGTCTTAATTCCTGACATTTTGTTTTGGTTAGTAGGATATTGCATTCATATATCCAGCATGAATATAAGTAGAATATATGCTTTACTAACATTTAGAAATAATTTAACTAATGATTACCTAATGTGCTTACTTTTTTCTTACAAATTCCTCCAGTAAATGACCATGACTAACATATATTTTGAGCCTTATTGCAAAAAGGAATGTATTAGGCACATGAAAGAAATTCAGCAATGTATACTTTGCTGAATTAAATGGCATGTTGAATGAAATAAATGGCATATTCCATACATGTCTGGGCAATTTATTTCTCTAAGGCATTTATTCACATAGATATAAGTTGAAAATTTTTATTGCTTGTTTCATTGAGATTTTTATTATTTTCCTATTACTGAGATTAGTAATTATTATGGTGAATACATTCTATGGTAGCTTATGGTTTAGATTCAGTGTTAGGTTATTTGCACTATTCATTATGAACATCAGATCCCTTTTCTATTTTGAAGTCAATATTATTCTGAATAATATTATTTATAAGTCGACGATTCACGTTCATTAATATGTGTAAGTCTGTGGATAAACATATTTTTTCCTCTTACATGAATCATAATGTAACAAGCTTAGAAATCTACTGTCATAATAGAACACTCACACCATTAAGCTATATTGGCAACATTTTCATATTAGCTGCACTGTCAAGAAAACATTCTATGGAGTGCATTGAAATAAACATATAGATGTTGGTGAAGCCAAGGATTTCAATGTTTTGGTATTTAATTAGAATAGAATATGAGAGACTGATATTGTGATAATTAATTGCATCACATAGATATTTCTTAGATTATTTGAGGCAAGCTTGCGTTGACAATCTGTGTAGTCCTCATTTTGTATCCTGATCTTTAGATAGTTTCTTTATTAGGGCCAGAAACAAAGTCAGTGAAGTCTATTCTATATGTAAATTAAAGAGAACTACTCTATACAAACTTTAAGTAAAACAGATTTGAGAAGGTTGATTTATTTTATCAGGTATGTGTCATTACTCCTCTGAAAAAAAATGATTTCCAAGTTTCTGAACAGAAAGTATGCTTTCAAAACAAAGTACTGACAAGGTATTCAAATTGTAAATGTAGACTTCAGAATTTTCTGGGTTGGGAAATATTTGTTGATCTGGAATAAATTGTACTCATAGAAACGGATAGGATGGTTTTAGCTAGCTGTCTTGGTCATAGCTTTATTCTGTGTTCTTCCTCAATGTAACAAGTACACTGTAAGACAAGAAAGCATATCTGTGTGTTCAATCTTTTGACTCCACCTGAGATGAAGTTGCTCTGCTCCTAAATCAATGTCTCAGTGTTGAGTTGATTACATGTGTGACGTTTGTAAAGGAATGAAAGAAATCTGAGGTATTGCTCTTTTTATAAGTGGGAGTGTGTGAGAACAACCCAAGTTATAACTACCCAGAACTGTTATTTTTTCTTTTCTTATCAAACCATGCTGTACACTGTACATGGGAATGGGACTCCTGTTGTAAACTGTAATTAGTGCAAACTACCACTGAATTTAGAGGGACTGGCTAGGTCAAGGCTGTCTTCTCAAGAAGAATACTAACAATGCACCAAAATTACTAACGTAATTCACTTTCATATCTGGGTTAAATATCCAGACATTGTCTACTCTTTCATCCTGAAAGAAATTATTTGTATATTAATTGTGTGTATGTCTAGGGTGGATAGCACTGCTATTGAGGCAAGGGCACAGATGTGCTGATAATTACTGGTTAATACCCACTGGATATGGAGTTTTAGAAAAGGCTATGTCCTTCTTGAGGTTGGGAGGAACAAAAGTAACAGATAGCTGGATGACTTTAACAAGAGGAAACCTATGCTTTCTTATTCTAGAGCAGTAGGATATAATACTTCGTTGTCTAGGGAGCATCTAACTAGATAGGAGAATTGTAACTGTCATTCAAGACATCTCATTTTATTTTCCTCATGCAGCAAGAGAACAGCCATATATGAATGGAGATTGAACAGGCACTTCTCAGAAGTAGTTTAGGAAAATGTTCTCAAAGTATCTTCCACTAGTTTTCCCTTTCTAGTTTTCAATGTATAACTGTCAACAAATATGAGACTTATTTATCTAGAAGGAAACTATTAATAAGATGTTTGTAGGTTGAGAGTAGGGCATTTGAAAATTACTCATAATTGTGCATTACTTCTGAGATTTTGTAGGAGAGTGATTTTTTGGGGGGAAGACTCTTTTTTTTAGAGAGTTTTAAGTTAGCAGAAAAATTGGAAGGAAAGTAGAGTGATATCCCATATACTCCATGCTCCCCTGGCAGAAGAGCCTTCTCTATTAACAACATCCTTTACCAGATTGGTACGTTTGTCACAATTGATGACACTATATTGACACATCATTTTTATCCAGAGCCCATAGTTTACATTAAGGTTTACTCTTGGAGCTGTACATTCTACAGATCTGAACAAACGTATAATGATACATATCCACAATTACGGTATCATAGAGAGTAGTTTCACTGCCTTGAAAATAATCTGTGCTTTGGCTATTCATCTCTCCTTCTCCCCTAATCCCTGGCAAACACCAATAGCTTTCCTGTCTCCACAGTTTTGTTCTTTCTACAATAGCATATAGTGGGAATCATATAGTATGCAGCCATTTCAGACAGTGTTCTTTCACTTAACAAAAAATACATTAAGTTTCCTACACGTCTTTTCATGGTGTGACAGCTCCCTTCTTTTTAGGACTAAATAATATTCTATCGTTTGAATATACCACAGTTTATTTATTCACCTAGAGAAGGACATCTTGGATGCTTCCAACTTTTGGCAATTATGAATTGCCAAAGCTTCTATAAACATGCATGTGCAGGTTTTGGTGTGGAGATAGATTCTAACTCCTTTGCTTAAATGCTAAAAAGCACAATAGCTGCATCATATAGGAAAAGTGGTGTGGAGATAGATTCTAACTCCTTTGCTTAAATGCTAAAAGCACAATAGCTGCATCATATAGAAAAAGTGGTGTGGAGATAAATTCTAACTCCTTTGCTTAAATACTAAAAAGTACAATAGCTGCATCATAGGGAAAAAGTATGTTTAATTTTAGAGAAACTGCCAAGTCATCTTACAAAGTGGCTGTACCATATTGTATTCCCACCTGGAATCAATGAGAGTTCCTATTGTTCCACATCCTCATTAGCATTTGGTGTTGTTGGAATTCTGGATTTTAACCATTCTATTTTAATGTCTATAGTGATATTTCATTGTTATAATTTGCATTTCTGATATGATACATGATATGGTGCATCTTTTCATATCTTTATTTACAATCTGAGTATTCTTGTTAGTGAGGTGTCTATTAAGGTCTTTAGTTCATTTTCACTCCAGTTATTTTTTTTTATTGTTGAGTTTTAACCCTTTCCTATTTGCCCTGAGAATACTTGCTGGGGGCGCTTGTGGCTATAGCATTTACCCTGAGATAACTGTCACAAACAATCTCACTTTTATTATTATTTTTGCATTGTTCTAGTATTTCGACTTTGGAAAGAAAAGACACTATTCTATTTATAGCATTCTGTTTTAGTAGCGGTATTTCCATTTAAAGAATGTAGGAATCCTCGATTGCTGAAAATGGCAAATCCTAGAAAACACAGTACTCCTATGCATGATGTTAACATCTTTCTCAAACAGTTGTTGGCCAAAGAATCATTTGATGAATCTGGTTTTTCCAAAACAGGTGATTCTGGTGATTCAGATGATTCTGATGTGAGTTCTGTTTAGGAATAACTCCAAGAACAGTTTTTATATTTTTTTTCACATTGAAAATCAGTCAGATTTGCTTTAGCCTAAAAGAGCATCTTTATGTAAAATTAAATGAGTGCTGGCAGTCAGCTGCACTTTTTTTTTTTGAAACAGGAAAAAGGTTAAGAGTTCTTTGCATATTTTGTATAACATTATTTTATCAAATACATCTTTTGCAAGTATTTGTCTCCCAGTCTCTGGTTTGTGTTTTCACTCTCTTGATTGAGTGATTTTTAAACCATGTTCCATAGGGTTCTAGAAACAGCACAGACAGCCATTGAGGATGAGAAGGAGACCAATCACTGGCCTTGGGTGTCTTATCTATATCACCAACAGCTGTTGCATCCTCATTGATTTTGTGTTTCCCCATAACATTTTGTTTGAAGAATATTTACTGCTAAAAATGTGATAAGACGTAGGTCTGGTGTGGGGGAAGTGTTGGGAATTAGAAGTAATTTCTCCCCCATTCCTTTTTGTACGCCACAAATCCTTATTGAGCACATTCGTAGCTTAAGACAGCAGTAAGACACAGAGGAGGGAATAGTGTTCTCCAATTTTTAGTGGAAACAGAGTAAACAGAAAGGTAGGGTAGCTGTTCTGATGATCTTAGTAAGCCAGTAAGGGATACAAAAGGAAGAGTGGAGCCATATATGCAGAGGTAACATAAGATCAACTTGGCCTCTGCCCTGACTAGAAACAAGTTAATGACTTCCAGTCTATGAAATCAAGTCATAGATCAGTTTGTTTGGGTTTTGAGCTCTTTATTGGTAATTTATTCTTTTCCTTTAATAGAGTTAAGTAAAGCATTTTGGTGAGATTTCAGTAGCCTCTATCATTTAATATTGAATCATGTATAATCAATAATAGAAATATATATATAATTGAAAAAAGCTGAATATGAGCTATTCTATTACTTAACAACTTTGATGTCCTTTGAATTGTTACAAAAGAAAGTCTGGAAAAATGTTTATAATTAACAGCCTGGATTAATATTAAATTTATTTATTTGCATAAATCCAAAATCCTGGGTTTCAGTCTTTCTTTAAGACATATTAACGGCTCCTAAGTATAAATGCTTTAGTTTTGGTATAGATACTTATTATGACAACTTAAAAAGCTGCATTGCACATTATGTAATAATTTTCTGTTAGACGCTACTTAAAATTTCAAAGGACTTGATATTTTTGGAAAAGAAATTTGTAAAAAATTCTAATTTTGCTATTTTAATTTTAAGGTCTAATTAATATGCTTTCAGTTTATCTTTAAAGGTTCTTTTTGATTAAGCATTCAAAGTCATGTAGAAATTTAATTAAATTAAGCATGTTCTTACAATACTGATGAAATTAATCATTCGGATCCCTGTTTAAGTAACCCTTTTTCAAAGACTATCAAATTAAACATAAGTCTACACTTGAAAAATAGAGAATCTAGATATTATACCATATAATTAATGCCAGAAAGTACTAATAGTTTTAACACTTTGGTATTTTTGACTCTATACATACCATTACTTTAGACAAAATATTGTGTAGTGAAAGGTCACTGAATCAAGGTTCACAAGTCCTGGTTTCTAGCCACCAAATTGAATTCATGACCTTGAGAAGATGACTTGACCTTTCTAAGCCTGTGATTCTGCAAATGTATAATGGGAGGTCTATTTTGATCCTTTTCAATTCTGTGAATGTAATGCATTTTTATTTGGACAGCTACCGAATATTTTCACTTTGTTTTCATGAGAAAAACTTTAATAGTTATAAAAATATACTCACCTAAAGTTATTTCTTTTGTATATATGTCTGAAATATATATCCTTCTAAGAATGACTTCAAGAATATGCTTTGCTTACTGTATACAGCCAATATGAGAAGCTCTGTACTACTTCATGAAGGTGCACAGTGTTATAGAAAGCATCATTTTACTTTTTTAAAAGAAAACCTATTGCTCTTAGCTCTCTTTTTCTTTTTCTTTCTTTTTTTTTGTTATACTTTAAGTTCTGGGGTACATGTGCAGAAAGTGCAGGTTTGTTACACTGTCAGTGGCACTGTATACACGTGCCATGGTGGTTTGCTGCATCCATCACCCCCCTCATCTACATAAGATATTTCTCCTAATGTTATCCCTCCCCTATCCCCCCACCCCCTGCTCTCCTTCCTCAGCCCCTCACCCTCCAATAGGCCCAGTAATAAAACAGCATGGTAGTGGTACTAAAACAGAGATAAAGACCAGTGGAACAGAACAGAGGCCTCAGAAATAGCACCACATATCTACAGCCATCTGATCTTGACAAACCTGAAAAAAGCAATGAGGAAAGGATTCCCTATTTAATAAATGGCAAAAACTGGCTAGCCATATGCAGAAAGCTGACTGGATCCCTTCCTTACACCTTATGCAAAAAATAACTCATGATGGATTAAAGATTTAAACCTAAGACCTAATACCATAAAAACCCCAGAAGAAAACCTAGGTAATACTATTCAGGACATAGGCATAGGAAAGGACTTCATGACTAAAACACCAAAAGCAATGGCAACAAAAGCCAAAATAGACAAACGGAATGTAATTAAACTAAAGAGGTTCTGCACAGCAAAATAAACTATCATTAGAGTGAACCAGCAACCAACAGAAGGGGAAAATTTTTTGCAATCTACCCGTCTGACAAAGGGTGGATGCAGAATCTACAAAGAACTTAAACAAATTTACCAGAAACACACAACTCCATAAAAAAGTGGGCAAGGATATGAGCAGACACTTCTCAAAAGAAGACATTTATGCAGCCAACAAACATATGAAAAAAACTCATCATCATTGGTCATTAGAGAAATGCAAATCAAAATCACATTGAGCTACCATCTCAGTCCAGTTATAATGGTGATCATTAAAAAATCAGGAGGCAACAGATGCAATAGAGGATGTGGAGAAACAGGAACACTTTTACACTGTCAGTGGCACTGTAAATTGGTTCAGCCATTGTGGAAGACAGTGTGGCGATTCCTCAAGGATCTAGAACTATAATACCATTTGACCCAGCAATCCCATTACTGGATATATGCTCAAAGGATTATAAATCATTCTGTTATAAAGACACATGCACATGTATATTTATTGTGCCACTGTTCACAATAGCAAAGATTTGGAACTAACCCAAATGCCCGTCAATGATAGACTGGACAAAGAAAATGTGACACATATACACCATGGATTACTATGCAGCCATATAAAAGGATGAATTTACGTCCTTTGCAGGGACATGGATAAAGCTGGAAACCATCATTCTCAGCATACTGATACAAGAACAGAAAACCAAACATCGTATGTTTTCACTCATAAGTGGGTGTTAAACAATGAGAACACGTGGACACCAGGAGGGGAACATCACACACTATAGCTCTCCTTTTCTAGTGGGACTAAACACTACCACTTGGATAGAGAGAGAGAGAGTTTTCTAGTGGTACTAAACACTACCACTTGGGTAGAGAAAGAGAGAGAGAGACAGAGACAGAGAGACAGAGACAGAGAGAGAGAGAGAGAGAGAGAGAGAGAGAGAGAGAGAGAGAGAGAGAGAAGAAATATACAGAGTTAGATGAATGGATGATTATTTTCCATAACACAATATCATATACATAGAAATGCTTGTTTGTAGTTGAGAAGATACTCAAAATGCCTATACTGAACAACATACTACATAATATATTTGTGAAAAGGAACACTTTGTAATTGCAATATAAATAGACACACACTGATGTTAAAAATAGCATATCTCTGGCCACACAGATTCCAAGGAAGTCTTGAGCAATGTTAAAAATAGCGTATCTCTGTCCACATAGATTCCAGGGACGTCTTGAGCAATGGCAGCCAGCAAACTGTTCCCAGAGCAATGAGGATCCAGGAAAACTGAGTCAGACCTATTGGCCAGTTCTGGTAATGTTGAAAGGCATGTTAGCCAAAAATCTAATGTAAACTTTATAAAGCCGAGTTCATTCTCACTATCTCAGCAGTATTTCCCATTCAAATGAAGTATGACATAGAAAGAAACTTCAAAATCAATCAAAATATTTATTGAAACTTTGGAATTGGTGAATTAGAATTACATGCCATGATATATATAACCTTTAAGTGAAATCTCCTATAAATCTGCTAATTCTCTGTCTTATATTGTATGCCGTAGCTTCTGTCCTTGACATTTAGTCTTTCATTTTTCCTTCTCTATTCTTAAACTAATCCACCCACATGAGCCTGTTTCCCTTCTACTGTGTAGTTGCGTAGCTCTTAATGTGCCCTTTAATGTCAAGTAGTCTAGACTTTCTAATATGTTTCTAATTCTCTTCACTCACAACTAGAATTGCCACAACAAAGTGGCATACGAATTCTCAAATACTAATGGCTTTTGTCTTCATTACATGAACAAATACTAGACTATGAGATAAAAACAAGAAATCCAATATAAGCATGTGTCAACATCCTTGAGGTCTACCGGGAAGGGAAGTTGAAAATTAATCTTCCCAGCAAAAGAATCCTGGTTGGCTTCAGACTTTATAGTAGGTGGACTAGCTGTAATCAGTAGATTCAGAGCAGATTGATGGAATTCTCTGAAGTAAGATCCAATCTCAGGTAAAGTAGAATCCTGAAAATTATCTAAAAGTAGCGCTTTGGGCTGTTAGCTCTAGGGATCCTATGGGGAACAAGGAATCAGGGGAGAGCAAACAGGCAGTAAATTCTTATATCGAGAATCTAGAATGAAGAGAACACTAAACAAATTAAACTTACAACAAGGAGAATATGAAGAAAAAGGAGCTTCAGGGTGCTCTCATATGTATATATAATTGTGATTTCCCTTTAGACACAGCCATCAACTTTAAGGAAGCTGGATACTCATAGGTTTGAATCTGACTGATCATAATTGTAACCATTGTGGTGGCAACAGAACAGTAAGGGCCTAGCAGTTATTATCATATGCAATAATTATAAAATATTAAACTGTGTCTATCTAGTCAAATTGTATGCGATTATTGAAATTCAACCATTTCTGAGGCACTAAACAGGCAAATTTTTATAATAATTCATACTAACAAATACATGCATACACACACACATATATATTATTGATTGAATGTTTGTGCTCCCTCAGGATTCATATGCAGATGTTCCTTTGACTTATGATGAACTCGTGTCTTGATAAACCCATCATAAGTTGAAATTTGGTAAGTCAAAACCCATAGACTATGCCGAATCTACTGAACATCATAGCTTAGGCTGGCCTAGGTTAAATGTGCTCAGAACACTTACATTAGCCTACAGTTGGGAAAAATCATCTAATGCAAAATTTATTGTACAACAAAGTGTTAAGTATCTCATGGTAATTTATGGCATACTATACTGAAAGTGAAAAACAGAATAGATTTCACTTTCATGCCATTATACAGTTGAAAAATTATAAGTCTAACCATTTTAAATCAGGGACCACCTGTATTGAAATACTAAGCCCCAGTAAGATGCTGTTAGGGGTTGAGGCTTTGTGGAGGCGATTAGTTCAAGAAAGTGGAGCCCTCACGAATGGAATTAGTGCCCTTGTAAAAGAGACTTCAGAGCTCCCTCACCACTTCTGCCTTGTGAGAATACAGCACACAGCAAACAAATAAAAATAAAAATAAAAAACAACAACTGGGCCATCTATGACAAGAAAGCAGGCCTCACAAGGCACTGAGTTTCCTGGTACCTTGCTCTTGAACTTTCCAGTCTCCAGAACTGTGAGAAATAAATGTCTGTCATTTTAACTACCCAATCTCTAGCAGTTGAAGCTGACTAAAGCAGTAGGCAACCAGCACTCAGCAAAATACTTCCATGGTTTCCCCAGCCTTGTGCTCAAATACGTTTGGAACATAAAACAGACACAGGTAGACATGTATGCTTCTATAGACATTCACATCCCGGAGAGTGGCCCACCTTGATCCTGGAAGGCAACCATCACCATTAGAGATGTATTTCCTAAAAGGGTTTATCCTTGGCAGCACCAAGTTCCTAGCCATATGAGTCATATCTACAATTGTGTATCTGAAAATTGAGAAGTCTTCCCCAACTTCAGCTTCCTTTGGACATTCCATGGGATTTATGAAGATTCTATTCACTATAATAAATTGACATATACTTAAAATATTAAGTGGGGCTTCTGCTTTCCTTATTCATAGAGCAATTAAAATCGCCTTTTGCTGAGGTTTTAGTGTTATCAAGGCAATAACCACTGATGACAGAAAGAAGATTTTAAAAAGCACTCCTTCTTTAGAGAAGTTATCAGAAAAGGATATTTTATTCTTAGTCATTAGTCAAGCATATTTTCAAATAATTTGGTAAATAATAGGTAAAATGATTGGGCATGTGCTAAGCACAATTCTAAGTTTTCTGCATGTATTATCTTATTTAAAGCTTACAACAGTCATAATACACCCTTATGCCCATTTCAACAATAAGGAAACTGAAACATGCAGAGTTTGAGGAATATGCTCAAGGTCGCACAGCTCATCAATGATAGTCCTGATTCAAACTCAGGGCATCTGACTCTTGAGCCAGGGTTCTTAGTGTGCTAGCATCACCTGAACAAGAGAGAATATAAAGTGCCATGGAATAAAGATATAAATGTGGTATTTTTGGTTGGGTCAGTGGAAGCAAATGGGATCAGAGATGGAAACTGTGGAATGGAGATAATATTAGTATTGACTTTGTTTAAAGAGACATTTGCATGACAGAGAATTGAGACTGAAGAACGGCATTTTAGACAACAAGTTACATACATTTAAAGATGTAGAACCAGGATAATATCCTGAAGAGTATTTTCCAGCTGGGATTCATTCTCTCCATCACATTCAGGTACACCTATCAAACGTAGATTAGGTCTTTTCACATAGTCCCATAATTCTTGGAGACTTTGCTCATTCCTTTTTATCCTTTTTTCTCTATTCTTGTCTTCTCGTTCCATTTCATTAAGTCGGTCTTCGACCTCTGATATCCTTTCTTCTGCTTGATCAATTCGGCTATTCAAACTTGTGCATATTTCACTAAGTTCTCGTGTTGTATGGAGAATTTTCCCAATTTAGCAAAGCAGGATACCATTCAACCTCAGGTAATACAGAGAACACCACAAAGATATTCCTTAAGAAGAGCAACCCCAAGACACATAATCATTAGATTCACCAGGGTTGAAACAAAGGAGAAAATACTAAGGGCAGCCAGAGAGAAAGGTCAGGTTACCCACAAAGGGAAGCCTATTAGACTTACAGCTGATCTCTCAGTAGAAACCCTACAAGCCAGAAGAGAGTGGGGGGCCGATATTTAACATCCTTAAAGAACAGAACTTTCAGCCCAGAATTTCATATCCTGCCAAACTAAGCTTCACAATTGAAGGAAAAATAAAATCTTTTATGAACAAGCAAGTACTCAGAGATTTTATTACCACCAGGCCTGCTTTACAAAAACTTCTGAAAGAAGCATTACACACAGAAAGGAACAACCAGTATTAGCCTTTCTAAAAATATACCAAAAAGTAAAGAGCATCAACATAAAGAAGAATTTACATCAACAAATGGATAAAATAGCCAGTTAACATCAAATGGCAGTAATCTTAAATTGAAATCGACTAAATTTTCTAATTAAAAATACAGCCAAAACCTAACGGTATACTATATCCAGACCCATTTCATATCCAAAGATACACAAAGACTAAAAACAAAGGGTTGGCGAAAGATTTACCAACCAAATAGAGAACAAAAACAAATAAATAAAAAAAAGGAGTTGCAATTCATGCATTTGATAAAACAGATTTCAAACCAACAAAAGTAGAGTGGTATAAGGATCAATACATCCTAACACCCAGATACATAAGACCCATAAAGATATTCAGACTCAATGAAACAGAAAATTAATAAGGATATCTAGAATCTGAACTCAGATCAGTAACAAGTAACTTTAATAAGCACTTGTAGAGCTCTCCACTTTAGATAAATAAAATATACATTCTCCACTTTAAATACATAAAATAATGATCAGCCATTATTAATACCCATTAAAAGCAATATTCCTGTTCTCTCTCCCTCTTTTTCTTCCTCTCTTTTCCAAAAAAAAAAAAAAAAAAAAGATGTAGAACCATAAAAGTATACAGAATATTTAGCAAATGTTGAGAAGCCAGACGTGCCTACAATTCTGGCTCCATGAGATAAGAGAGTGTTACAGGAGTCTGCAACGGTAGAATGGGGCCCTGGACGTCTCTTGCAAAAGATATTTGCTGTATTTTTAAATTCTGGTATGTCTTTAAATCTACTCACTAAAAATAACTAAATTATTTTTGTGTGCTTGATTGTGAATAAGGAAAAATGAGATCAGCACGTTACGGGCAAGACACGTAGTGAGGTCATCCCAGGTTCAGAGAATGAATGCCATGAAAACTGTGAGGTTTATGAACTAAGGCTTATGACAGTTTCTCTCCTGAGTGTATAGGAACTTTTTAAACTATCAGTGGTTTTGTGTAGCAGAGAATGAGAAGATGTCAGTAATAAATTGTGAGGGGAGAGCTGTCAGATTATAAATTTTGTGCGTAGTGTCTTCTTAGGGATGCAGATTTCCAGAACAGGCTCTTGGTATTAAAGAAAAGTCACCAAGAGCATTTGTGTGAGGTCCTCACACTCAGAATGTGCCTTTGATAATCCATCATAGTGAATTCAAGAATAGTAGAACTTGTATTTGTACATTTATCAAAAGCACTAACATGTACTTTTTATGAGTTCATTATGAATAGTGAGTACTCCTCAATTTGGTATTTTAGCTGTTACCTTTTACTTCTTAAATTTAAATGTTACTTAAATGTATTTTAATCTATAAGATCTGCCACTGCCTAGTTCATTTCCATTCAATTTCTATGATACTTATTACCATAGTTCTTTTGAGTACTTGATATTTTTCTTAAATGTCTTCAGGCCCACATCACCAAGTATACTTATGTGCAAACAAAGGGCAACATGCATATTTTGCTGATAGAGATATTAGATTTGGTAAGTGGAATTTGTTATTTTTAGATAAGAATAGTTTTAGTATAAATTATTTAGACGCATTTGTCACACAAATTGAACTATTACTAGTGTAAATTCAGAGGACTCAAATTAATTTTGTGCACTTTCAGCCATGAGGAAAAGACATCAACTTCTTTTCTGTTTCTAAGCTTTAAAATTAGCATATATCGTTCATATATTTTAGTATAAATAAAGATTATCTTTTATTTTTTTTTTTTGAGACAGAATCTTGCTCTGTCGCCCAGGCTGGAGTGCAAAGGCGTGATCTCAGCTCACTGCAAACTCCACCTCCTGGTTTCAAGAAATTCTCCTGCCTCAGCCTTCTAAGTGGCTGGGATTACAGGCATGAGCCACTATGCCCAACTAATTTTTGCATTTTTAGTAGAGATGAGGTTTCACCATGTTGGCCAGGTTGGTCTTGAGGTCCCAACTTCAGATGATCCACCTGCTTCAGCCTCCCAAAATGCTGGGATTACAGGTGTGAGCCACCTCACCAGCCTAAATAAAGATTCTCTAAATTGTTACAACTACATTGAGATCATAGCAGAGATAATGATCCCAAAAGTATTAAAAAGAGGTAGACATTTCTGTTAAACATGTTTTTCTATCTTCTAATGTGATCTGCTAATTACTTAGCACACACAAAAAATAGTATACTAGCTGAATAAATTAGCTGATAAGCAAAAAAAAAAAAAAGATTTCTAGAAAGGTTAGTTATAATTTCTCAGTTATGTTTCTGCCTTTTTTCATTTTAACTAATCACAATCTAATTTCTGGTATTTATTATTTTAGTGAAGTATAATATTAAGGATATCAGAATTTTGATTGTTGAGTGGTAAGAATTTAGGATTAAATATATGCTGTTAGAACATATTTTCATTTAAAATTAAAATAATTATTTGATTATTTCATTTGTTTAAAATAAATTATTAGTATTTGTTATTGTAGGCTATACAAGGCATACAATATTATTTCAAATATATTTCTCAATAAAAATGTTGAACAATTATCCAAAATATATAATTATAAATTTTTTAAAGTTTGATGTCTAAAATATTGGGAGTATCAACTAAGGTATCAGTAGTATTAGTATGTTATTTTTAAATGGTAACTCCAAATTTTACAGTAAAACATTTTGGGTGTTATACATTTAAACATAAAAACTGAGTTTCAGCATAGTTTAGATAACATGTTCAAGGCTGCGTAGTAAATAAATAAGAGTGCTAAGATTCAAAAGCATGTCTTTTGAATAAAGAATAGAATAAAACCACGGTTTTTTTTTTTACTGTGCTGACTCTAGACACTTTAATTGTTATATACCATATTTATACTTATTTTAAGGGCATATGTATTTTTTAATATTAAAATGTTTATTGAAATTATTGTAGATTCATATTCAGACATAAGAAATAATAGATATCCTGAGTACCCCTCACCCAGTTTCTTTCAAAGATAATGTTTTACAATAGCACAATTATTATATGTAATAGTACATGCACATTCACAGACCAAGTTCAGATTTTCTAGTTTTCTTTATGCTTATGTATGTATATATAAATGCATTAGTTCCACACAGTTTTATCACATATGTGGATTCATGTATCCACCACCACAGTGAAGATACAAAACAATTCCATCACCACAAAGGGACTTTCTGTTGTTTTTTTACAACCACACTGAGCTCTTGCTCCCCCTACCTCCTAGTCCCTAACCTCTGACAATCACTAAAATACGGATTCTCAATCTGTATACTTTTGTAATTTCAAGAATGTTATATAAAATAAATCATAAATGTTCCATTCGATATTGGCTTTTTCACTCAGCATAATAACTGTAAGATCTATACAAATTATTGTGTATATAAACAGCTTACTGCTTTTTATTGCTGACTAATATTCCATCCATCGTCTACTACATGTTGGTGTAACCATTTACCTGTTGAAAAATCTCTAAAGTTGTTTCAGTAGTTTTTAGCAGTTCCAAGTAAAGCTGAAATGAATATTCATGTACAGGTTTCTGTGTGAACATGTATTTTTATTTCTCTGGGATAAATATCCATGCACGCAATTGCTTGGACATATGGTAATTGCATGTTTAGTTTCATACCAAACTGCTGAAGTATTTTTAGAGTGGCTGAACCGTTTTTTTTTTTTTAATTTTAACATCTCCGTGGGCAGTGATTCAGTAATCCAGTTTTTCACATTGTCACTGGTAGCATCTGATGTCATTACTATTCTTAATTTCAACCATTCTGATAAATGAATTGTGAGATTCCATTGTGGTTTTAATTTTGTTTCTCTTTTGGCTAAAGATGTTGAACACCTTTTCATGAGACTATTTGCCATTGATATATCCTCTTCCGTGATATACCTCTTTATTCCTTTTGTCCATTTTCTAATTGTGTTATTTATATTTTTACTGTTAAGTTTTGAGGGTTCTTTATAAGTTCTAGATACAGGGTTTTTTTTGCTATATGTGGTTTAACAAATGTAATCTTCCATTCTTAGCTTTCTATTTATATCTTATTCAGATGATATTTCACAGAGTAAAAGTTTTTATTTTGATGAAGTCTAATTTATCATTTTCCTTTTATAGATGATACTTGTAATGTTAT
This sequence comes from Saguinus oedipus, assembly GCA_031835075.1. Taxonomy (NCBI): domain Eukaryota; kingdom Metazoa; phylum Chordata; class Mammalia; order Primates; family Cebidae; genus Saguinus; species Saguinus oedipus. The sequence continues at coordinate 149,939,090 of CM063172.1, forward strand.
GTCTAAGAACTCTTTTTCCAGGCATGACATTTTAAACACAATTGTTTGTTTAAAAAAAGATCGTACTTTTAGGTTTTTTATTTGAATATATTTTATAGGTTGAATCAATTTTTGTGAATAGTGAAAAGTGTGAAGTTTGCTATGATTTGGATGTGGTTCTTTTTGTCCTCACCAAAATTCATACTGACATTTGATCCCCAGTGTGTTGGAGTTGAGATTAGGGCCTAGTGGGAGGTGTTTTGGTTATAAGGTTGGAGGATCCCTCATGACTGGCTTGGTGTTGTTCTTGGGGAACTGAGTTCTTGTTCTTGCAAGAATGATTCCTGCTAGAATGGCCTGGTTTCTGTGAAAGTGAGTTGTCACAAAACCAGGACACCCCCAGTTTTCTCCTTATTGCATGTGCCTGCTTCTCCCTTGATCATGTTTGTGCCACAGCATGGAAAGCCCTGGTCACAAACCAGGGCCATGCCCTCATATTTCTCAGCCTGCAGAACCCTGAGCTAATAAATCCTCTTTTATTGGTAAATAACCCTGTTTCAGGTATTCTTTTATAGCAGTACAAAATGGAGTAAGAATGGATTAAGACAAAGTTTAACAGAGAATCATATGTGTGTTTTTGTTTTTGTTTTAGACTGGTTATCCAAATTTATCTAGCACCATTTGTTAAAAGGCTATACTTCTTCCATTAAAGTGTTTTTCATCTTTATTAAAATTTAGTTGGGTTTATTTGTGTACTACATAGTCTTGATTACTGTAGTTACAGAGTAAGTCTTGAATTTAGAAAACTGATTCTTCTCAATATATTCATATTTTTCAAAATGTTTTTGATATTTTAGTTCCTTTGTTCTGTATATAAATTTTTAAAATAATCTTGCCTATATCTGTAAAAAAACTTGTGAGTATGATAAGAATTAGGTTAAACCTATACATTAATTTGGGTAACATTGACATTTTCACTCTGCCAAATTTTCCAGTTTATGAGTATTTTATGTCTCTCCATTTATTTATATTATTTTGGATTTCTTCCATCAATTTTCTGTGGCTTTCAGCATACAAGTCTTACAAATGTTTTGTTACTTTTTTTGTACAATTGTAAATTGCATTACATATTTAATTTCCACATGATATGTTCATGGATAGTATATAGAAATATAATTGATTTTTATATGTTGATCTTATAACATATTACCTTGTTAAACTCACAAACTTTTGTTTTTGCAAATTCTTTAGAATTTTCTAATTAGAGTTGAATCATTGTGGAAGACAGTGTGACAATACCTCAAGGATCTAGAAATAGAAATTCCATTTGACCCACAATCCCATTACTGGGTATACAATCAAAGGATTATAAATCGTTCTATTATAAAGACACATGCACATGTATGTTCACTGCAGCACTGTTTACAATAGCAAAGATCTGGAACCAACCCAAATGCCCATCAGTGATAGACTGGACTGGGAAAATGTGGCATATATACACTGTGGAATACTATTCAGTCATAAAAAACACATGAGTTCATGCCCTTTGTAGGGACATGGATGAATCTGGAAATCAACATTCTCAGCAAACTGACTCAAGAACAGAAAACCAAACACCACATGTTATGACTCACAGGTGGGTGTTGAACAATGAGAACACATGGACACAGGGAGTGAGGTAATGTGTTCTTTTTCTGGGTCCACAAGGGGGTGTAGTTTTAAGGGCAAGAGCTTCCCAGTGCCATGCCCCCCTCCCATCTCTCTTCATCAGGGAGATTTAATGGTTTGTTTGAATTTCGCAGGCACGGGAAGAAACTAAGAGTCAATCACCCCAGCAGAAGTTCTAAGGAACTCCTCTCATTGGCCTGGGGTCTTAGAGAAGGTGGGGGTTCCTCCCAGGTTAAAAGTCCCCTTCTTCCACCCTTTCAGACTCCATGTTTGGATCCCCTTCCACGAACACTCTCGTGGAAGCTGTTTTTCTCTCACCTGGATTTCCCCTCTGGAGTCCCCTTCCACACTCTCTCGTGGAAGCCTGTCTTCCCCTCCTAAACTCCATCTCCCTCTAATCCCTTAAGCTGCTTTCCTCTCCTGATTCCATCTTTCTGGATTCTCTCACTCAGTGTGAGAGTTAGCTGTTTCTTTCTCTCTCCTTCTCCTGTTTCTCTCTCTCTAAATAAATAAATCATTTTTCTTTTTAATGCGGCCGGGCAGATCTTGGCTCCCAGGCATCCCGCAAAATAGGCAGGTCACCTTAGGAGTGACCTTTACCCCCTCAAAAACTCGTCTCACATTAGCAGTGGGGATTCGGACGTCACCCCGAATCATTATTTTCTTTAATCATAAGTTCAAGGCATGTCTACAAACACTTGAGTCCAGCATTTACTGAGCACTGCGCCGTGGTCCCCTCTCTCATTCTTGAGAGGGCAGGAGACCAAGAACCTGGAGAAACATCCTGTCAGGGGAGCCGCACCCTGAACCTCTGAACCCCAATATAACAGGAGGGGAACATTACACACTGGGGTAGGTGGTGGGAGGCTAAGGGAGGGACAGCAGGGGGGGAGGAGGCTGGGAAGGATAACGTGGGGAGAAACCTAAAGTACAATTAAAAAAAAAAAGAATTTTCTAATTGACCTATCATGTCATTGCAAATAGAAAGAGTTTTATTTCCTCCTCTCTATTTGTCTGCATGCTTCTATTTGCTTTTCTTGCCTTACTGAACTCACTAGATTTGTAGTATTACAGAAAGTGAACTTGTCCAACCCATGGCTTGTGGGCCACATGAGATCCAGGACAGCTTTGTATGTGGCCCAACACAAATTAGTGAACTTTATTAAAACATTATAACATTTTGTGTGTGACTTTTTTCTGTAGCTCCTCAGCTGTTGTTAGTGTTACTGTATTTTATGTGTGGCCCAAGACAATTCTTCATCCAATGTGGTCCAGGGAAGCCAAAAGATTGGACAGCCTTGAAAGTATGTTAGATAGGAGGAATGATGTTTAGAGCCTCCTTGTAATACATTTAAATGTTAAGTCTCCACCCCAAGGTGAGCAGAGAAGCATGTTGAAAGACTGTTGGCTACTGCGCATGCCCTTGCCTCCCTTTGTGAGTTTCCACTGCTCCTCCTATAAAACGTGTGTACTTAGCCAACCTGCTCAGCGTACATTCCTGTTCTGTTGACCCATCCCCTGAAGTACTTGTTCTGGAGGTTACATTTCCTAGCCTGCAAGATGGCCAGCCTGCAAGCTGCAATGCTTTATAAGAAATAAAGCTCTTTTTTCCAAATTAATGAACTTCATCATTCTTTGGTTGGCAGATTTTGGGACATTTGTTTTTCTTGTACAGTGACTAAGCATATTCATTGAACTGATGACCTGTATCAGCTAGTTTGGTCAATGATTTCCTAGAACAGACTTTTGTGAGGTTGTGGTATTTTCATTGATGTAACTAAGCAGTGGGCACGGAGGCCCTCTGTGTTCAGAGTCCATAGACTTGCCAGAGCCACTCTGTGGCCAGTGGTCTCGCATCAGGAAGGAATGCTGGTCAGTCCTGTGTCAAAACCATAGTGTAGGGGCAGCATGAGGTTTGGTTGGTATCAAAGATAGAGCAAATCTTTCCAAAGGGCCAGTTTCCCTATGTAACCCTTAAAAAGAAAGCCAATGGCAGTCAGCAAGGGCAGTGGTATAACAAGGGTAGCTGACCCTCCCTCCTCTCATGGCCAGGAACTCAGTTTTTAAGGTTTCTCCAGGGTCCCCTTGGCCAAGAGGAGACCTATTCAGCTGGGTGAAGGCTTAAAATTTTGTTTCTCAAATCTTACAGTGCCTATATAACAAATGTTTCCCCAAATCTAGACAATATTGAATTTTATATAATGTGACCAATCTTGAATTGAAAACAGAAAGAAAAAACAATTCTCTAAATCTTCAATAATACATTTTAATCAAACACACTAGAAAAAGGTCTGAATTATCTTTCTACTCTCTCTATAGAAAATGGTACTGCAAAATTGTTGAGTTTTGAGGAGATGATCAAAGAGGGTACAACCAAAATAGGAAGAAAAAGTGTTTTAGAACTGCCTCGGAAAGCTAACTGATATTTTTTTTTTTTCAATTTTGTGACATTTAAGTTATGTTTCAGATTTTTTACATTTGTAATTAGTTTGGAAGGTTCTTAATCATGCTTCTTCCTGTGATGCTGTGAAATGTATATTTGGTCTTCTGGTTTCCTGATGCATAACTCCTAAAATCCTCAGGATCTCCTGAGTGATGAGTGTCTCTTGTATGCTAATGAGATGACTGGAGCCCCTCAGTAGCCTCAGATGGTGGCTGTTCACTTTTTTCTACCCTCCCAGGAGGGAAGGTTGAAACTTTCAGCCCACCTCCTACTTCCTCATACCCCAACAACCTCTCTTATGTCCAGGGAGGATAGAAGGGCTGAATATTGAGTTGATCACCAACAGCCTATTATATAATCAATCATGTCTACCTAAGGCAGTTTCCATTAAAAAAAAAAAAAAAAGGACTGAGCTTTGGAGTCTTCTGGATAGCAGAACATGTAGAAGTTCCTGCAGGGTAGTGTATCCAGATACAGCATGGAAGCCCTGTGCCTCTTTTCCCCATACCTGGCCTTATGCATCTCTTCCCTCTGGCTGTTCATCTGTATCCTTTGTAATGTATCCTTATAATAAATGGATAAGTGTAAGAAAAAAAATAAGAGAAACGAAAGCAGAAATTCTGTCTTTCAGTATTAAGTGAATGTTAGCTACAGAATTTTGGTGGGTTCTCTTTATTAAGTTAAAATAATTCTTCTATATTCCTAACTTGCTGAGAGTTTTAATAAAAAACTATTATTAGATTTTGTCAAACTCTTTTTCTGCATCAACTGATATGGTCACATTTTTTTTTTCTTTCTTTTTAGCTTCTTGATGTGCTAGATTATATTTATTGATTTTCAAGTATTAAACCACCCTTTGCTACGGTCAGAATATATGTGTTATCCTGAAATTTATACATTGAAATCCTAACTCCCAAGATAATAATAATTGGGAGCTGGAGACATTTGGGTCATGAGGGTAGAGTTCTTTTTTTTTTTTTTTTTTTTTGAGACGGAGTTTCGCTCTTGTTACCCAGGCTGGAGTGCAATGGCGCGATCTCGGCTCACCGCAACCTCCGCCTCCTGGGTTCAGGCAATTCTCCTGTCTCAGCCTCCTGAGTAGCTGGGATTACAGGCACGCACCACCATGCCCAGCTAATTTTTTATATCTTTAGTAGAGACGGGGTTTCACCATGTTGACCAGGATGGTCTCGATCTCTTGACCTTGTGATCCACCCACCTCGGCCTCCCAACGTGCTGGGATGAGGGTAGAGTTCTTATGCATGGTATTAGTGTCTTCATAAAAGAGGCCCCAGAGAGATGCCTTGCTTTTTCCACTGTCAGAACACAGTGAGAAACACCATCTATAAACCAGAAAACAGACTCTAACAGAGCAATGTATCTGTCAGGATCTTGATTTCTCAGCCTCTAGAACTATAAGATATAAATTTCTTTTGTTGACAAGCTAGCCAGTCAATAGTATTTTGTTATTACAGTCTGAAGAGACTAAGACAGCCTAGTATCTATGTAATAACTCTACATAGATGTGATGTATAATTACTTTTATATATTGCTGGATTGGCTAATATTTTATTAAAGATTTGTCTCTACTAAAAATAGAAACATTAGCTGGGCATGGTGGTGCACAACTGTAGTCCCAGCTACTCGGGAGGCTGAGGCCCCAGGGGAATTGCTTGAACCCAGGAGGCAGAGGTTGCAGTGAGCCGAGATTGTGCCTTTGCACTCCAGCCTGGCACCTGGCAACAGAGTGAGACTCTGTCTCAAAAAAAAAAAAGGATTTTTGTCTATATTTATGAAGGCCATTTGTCTGTAATTTTTTGAAAAATACATTCTTCTCATTTTGATATTAAGATAATATTACTTTTATCAAATGAATTGAGAAGTATGTCTCCTGTTTTCTGGAAGAGTTTGATTTGAATTGGTATAAAGTATTTAAATTTTTAGTAGAATTATCTCCTGAAATCATCTGGACCTAGAGATTTATTTTTGGGAGTATTTAATTATGACTAATTTCCTTGATTATTATAGAGCTATTCAAATCATCTGTTTTATATTTGGTTAGTTGTGGTAGTTAGTGTTTTAGAGGAAGAGATCAATTTAATCTAATTTGTTAAATTTATGTGTGTGGAGTTGTTTGTAATAGCTCCCTATTATTCTTTTGATATCTAAAGAATTTATAGAAAGATCCTTTTTTATTTTTGATATTTATAATTTGTAATTTTTTTTTCAGTTGTTAGTTTTTAATTTTTATTTAGTTTTGCACATGAACTGCCAATTCTTCTGGAATATTTGTTGAATCATACTATTTTTTTCCCAGTGAATTGCTTTTGTACTTTCATTGAAACTCAGTTGACCATCTATCTACATGTGGGTCTATTTCTGCACTCACAACTGTTCCATTGATCTAATTGTCTAGTCCTATGCCAATAGACCACAGTCTTGATGACCCTAACTCTATGACCCTAAGTACTGTAACCATGACATTAAATGCAAGATGTGAAACTATAAAAGTTTTAGAAGTAAATATTTTCATAGTCATTAAAAATGACAAGTGGAGAAAAATGCCCCCTAAATACAAACCAGAAATATCTGGTAATATTAAATATATATAACAACCAAATTGAATTTACTTCTATAACTGGAGGCTGCTTTAATCAATGCATATAACCCACAACACTAACAAAAATGATATGATTATCACAAGAAAATTTAGAATAAAGATTTAATACAATATACATTCATGATAACAACTCTTAGACGACTAAATATAGGAAGAAAATTTCTTAATTTGATAAAAAATCTAAGATAGCTCTGTCACAAGCATGTTTAATTGTGATATTTTGAAATATCTCTCTGAGAATTAAAAATGACAATACCTATCATCACTTCTTTTAGGTATTTTATTAAAGGCTTACATAGTGATATAAGGCCATAGAAAAATGTATAAAGATTAAAAGGAAGACATAAAAGTCTTCTCTTTTTTTTTTTTTTTTTTGAAAAAAAGGAAAGAAAGAGACAAAAAGAGAGGAAGAAAAAGAGGGAGAGAGAACAGGAATATTGCTTTATTCTATGAATGGGTATTAATAATGGCCAATCAATATTTTGTGTATTTAAAGTGGAGAATGTATATTTTGTGTATTTAAAGTGGAGAGCTCTATAAGTACTTATTAAGTTTACTTGTTCCAGATCTGAGTTCAAGTTCTGGATGTCCTTATTAATTTTCTGTCTCGTTGAGTCTAAATCTCTTTATGGGTCTTATGTATCTGGGTGTTAGGATGCATTGATCCTTTTACCACTCTATCTTTGTTGCTTTGAAATCTGTTTTATCAAATGCATGAATTGCAACTCCTGCTTTTTGTTTATTTATTTATCTTTGCTCTCCATTTGGTTGGTAAATCTTTCTCCAACCCTTTGTTTTGAGTCTTTGTGTATCTTTGGATATAAAATGGGTCTGGATGTAGTAAAAAAAAGTCTTTTCATTCACAGATTATGCGATTCTGATATATAACCTCCAAAAAAATAGCACATACATTTTGAGAATTAGTTAAATCATTTAGCAAAATCATTGGCTACAAGGTCAACATACAAAAGTTTAGGTTTCCATATAACAAAATCAAAAGACAGAAAAAAGATATTTGAAATTATGTAACTTAATTCCATGTACACAAATGCCACCTGTTCCCTAAAAACCTATTGAAATAAAAAATAATAAAAATAAAGTAATAAATAAATAAAACTATGTGACCTACAATGATATTGAATACATCAAATAAATACTATAAATCTGAAAAAAGATGCATGACACCTCAACAAAAAAATTCATAAAATGTTAGTAGAATAAAAAGAAGAGAGATACTTTCATGAATTTAAGGATATGATGTTGTAAATATGTCAACATATTTCAAAATATTCTCCACATTAAATGTCATCTTTATCAGATTCTAATAAAACTTTGTGTGGTGGGTTTGTGTAATATAAGGGACCACACATAACTAAGCTGTTCTTCAAGAATCAGAGGAAAGACTTATTTTTATGGGTATCAAAAGTTATTTTAGAGAACTTGTGCCCAGGATCTTATCTCAAAATGGCACCTCACTGAGACATTCACATAGAATATGCATTGTTTTGTGTAACTTAGATTTACATTAGACACAAAACTTTGATGCTCTGGTATATTAGAAGATTAAATAATTTTTTTGTTGTTTGAATTATTTATATTTAAATAATTCTCTAAAATGTAATTTTGTATTTTCTTTCTAGAAATTAAATTTTGCCATGTTTTTTCTCACTAATTTTGAATTTATTTACTCTAAGTTTTATTAGATTTATACACAAATGCAAATTTAATATACTTGGTGTAGTTATCTAAACAGAAATTAAAACAGTATGGTGGTGTTGGCACAGAGACAAAATGAATAAGAGAGAAGAATGGGTCATGGGTCATCCAGAAACAAAGTCTACATACATGTACAGTTGTTTTATAACAAAATTGTACTACACAGAAGAAAGAAAATAATTGTTTTATTCAAATGATGCTAAATTAATTGGATAAACATATTAAAGACATATCCTTTAGCTGGACATGGTGGTGTGTCTTTAGTCCCAGCTCCTCAGGAGACTGAGGCAGGAGAATCACTTGATCACAGGTAGAATCTGTAATGAACTAGGATGGTACCACTGCTCTCTAGCCTGGGTGACAGAGCGAGACTCTGTTTTAAAAAAATGAAAATTGAAAATAAAAACTAAAAACACATCTTGACACCTACCTCAGCCTCTAATAACATAGAGATTTCTAGTTATGAAATGACAACATTAAGAGAATGTAATGCTAAGTGACATGCATAACAATAAAACATAATTCATGTAACTGACATAGTGCTAGTCTTCAGAATATTTAAAGAATGCCTACAAATCAATAAGAAGAGAGGAAAAAGTAACAGTCAACCAAGCAATCAAAGATCATCAAATCAATAATAACATGGATAAAAATATGAAAATGCATTTCCAAAAGAAAATATCCAAATTGCCAAATTATATGGCATCACGCTTAACCTCATTATTAGTTAGGAAAAATACAAATTAGGCCAGGCACCGTGGCTCATGACTGTAATCCCAGCACTTTGGGAGGCTGAGACAGGTGGATCACGAGGTTAGGAGTTGACCAGCCTGGCCAAGATGCTGAAACCCCGTCTCTACTAAAAATACAAAAATTAGCCAGGTAGGGTAGTATGTGCCTTGTAACCCTAGCTACTTGGGAGGCTGAGGCAAGAGAATCTCTTGAACCCGGGAGGCAGAGGTTGCAGTGAGCTGAGATCGCGCCACTGCACTACAGCCTGGGCAACAGAGCAAGCCTCCATCTCAGGAAAAAAGAAAAGGAAAAATACAAATTAAATACTTTGAGATATCACAAACAATACATATGAATGGCTTTAAACAAGGCTGGGCTGACACTTGTAATCCCAGCACTTTGGGAGGACAAGGCGGGCGGATCACCTGAGGTCCGGAGTTCGAGACAACCTGGTTGACATGCTGAAACTCTGCCTCGACTGAAAATGCAAAAGATTTTAGCCAGGTATTGCAGCACATGCCTGTAATTCCAGCTATTTGGGAGGCTGAGGTAGGAGAATTGCTTGAACCCAGAAGGCAGAGGTTGCAGTGAGCCAAGATGGTGTCATTGCACTGCATCCTGGGTAACAGAGCAAGACTCTGTTTTAAAAAAAAAAATCAGCTGGGCATGGTGGTGGACTCTTGTAGTCCCAGCTACTTGGGAGGCTGAGGCAGGAGAATCGCTTGAATCTGGGAGATGGAGTTTGTAGTGGGCCCAGGCAACAGAGCAAGACTCTGCCTCAACACACACACACACACACACACACACACACACACACACACACACACCACACACACACACACACACAATATCATTTGTTGGCAGATATGTGCAGCAATATTAACTCTTAACATGTTCCCAGTGGGAGTATAAATTGGAAAACTACTCAAAAAAAATAATTGGCAGTATTTACTAATCCTGGGTATTTCATGTTATTTAATGCAGCACTTTGACTCCAATGTTTATACCCAACAGAACTGAGTAAATACATGCAACAGAACACCTTTGCAAAAATAGAAATTGTAGAATTACTTATGATGCCTCCAAACTGGCAGCCAGAGTTGAATGTCTAAATTGTAGTAGAGTCATACAATGAATAATCTCCAGTAATGAAAATGAATTAACTATCTCTACCCACAGCAGCATGAATAAAATATATTTTGAGAAAAAGGGAGCAAACCACAAATAAGTTGATTATAAAATTACATTTACATAAATTTTCTAAAAAGAAAAAAACTTATATGGGAGTTCAAATAGAATAGGAGTAATCATTTTGGAGTAAGACTTGGTAATAATTATGAAGAAACAAAAAGGGAGCTTCTAGGGTTTTGTTGGTTCTCTCTCTTTCTCCCTCTCTCTCACCTTTTTGGCCTACACAGTTAATCAAAATATATATCTGTAATTAGTGAAATGTTTTGTCTGCATGGTAATTTGCAATAAAAACTGATGAACAAATTTCATGATCAAATAAGTCTAGAAACAAGTTTGGGAAATGCCTTAACATTTAATAAGTTCAATTACTTCATAATGTGTAAGCCATTAAAATACCATTTTGTATTTTCCCAATGAAAATGTAATATATCATGTACCATGCCCTAGTTTACTTCTAGATAATACATGTTGGGAAATATTAATCTATGTGCAAAATTATTTGGCACGACTTATGCTCTTTATGACCTTTTTCCTACCAGTTTTCTCAACTTCTGTTTTCTCTATTTCCAGTTTATTTCCTATATGTAAACCTTGCTAGATTATGTGGGCTCTTCAATACATAAGTCCAGCTCTTTCATTTCTCCCTACCTTATAATGCAATGATTCTTCTGCCTGAAATATTTTTCTATGTATAACATACTTAAGCCCTGAGTAGTCTGAAGACCCAAATTATTGTCAGTCCCTTCAGAAAAACTGTTATAATTACCTAGTCTGGATTAAATGTTCTCCTTTTGCTTCTCACAGTAAACTGATCTCACTGTATCACAGTACTTGTAACACTGAGTTGAAAATTAGAACATGAATACCATTGCATGACTAGCTCATTTTGCTTAGTATAATGTCCTCAGGGTTCATCCATGATTTTGCATGTGGTAGGATTTTCTTTTTTAAAATACAGAATAATACTTCATTAATGTGTCTAGTACATTTCCTTCATTCGTATACCTAAACATTTAGGTTGCTTTCATATATTGGCTATTGTGAATATTGCTGCAATGAAAATGGAAGTGCAGATATCTCTTTCACATCCTGATTTTAATTCTTAAAAAATATTTTTTTGTTATTACACTTTAAGTTCTGGGGTACATGTGCAGAACATGCAGGTTTGTTACATAGGTATCCACGTGCCATGGTGGTTTACTGCACCCATCACCCTGTCATCTACATTAGGTATTTCTTCCAATGCTGTCCCTCCCGTAGGACCCCACTCCCTGACAGGCCCTGGTGTGTGATGTTCCCCTCCTTGTGTCCTTGCGTCCTTATTGTTCAACTCCCACTTATAAGTGAGAACATGTGGTGTTTGGTTTTCTGTTCCTGCGTAACTTTGCTGAGAATAATGACTTCCAGCTTTATCCATGTCCCTGCAAAGGACATGAACTCATGATTTTTTTGGCTGCATAATGTTCCATGGTGTAGCTGTGCCATATTTTGTTTATGCAGTCTATCATTGATGGCCATTTGGGTTGGTTCCAAGTCTTTGCTATTGTGAACAGTGCTGCAATAAACATATGTATGCATGTGTCTTTATAATAGAATGATTTATAATCCTGTGGGTAGCTGAATCAAATGGTAGATCTATTTTTGATTTTGAGGTTTCCTCCATACAATTTTCTATAATAGTTGCACCCTTTTACATTCATATTAACAGTGTACAGAGATTTTAGTTTCTCCATATTCTTGCCAACACATTTTGTTTTTTAAAAAAGCAAATTTTACAGGTTTGAGATGACCTCTCATTGTGATTTTGATTTGTATTTTTCCAATGATTGGTGATGTTGAAGATCTTTTCATTTTCTATTAGCCTTTTGTATGTCTTCTTTGGAGACATGTCTCTGCAAGTTCTTTGCCTTAAAAAAAAATCAGGTTATTTATGTTTTTGCTGTTAAGTTATAGGAGTTTCCTGTATAGTTTGGGTATTAACCTTTTATTAGACATATGGTTTGCAAATCTTTTTCCCATTCCAAAGGTTGCCTTTTTATTCTGTGAATTGGGCTGGTCACAAAATGACAAATACTACATAATTTCATTTACTTAAAGTATTTAAAATAGTCAAACTCACAGAAGCAGACAGTATGGTGGTTGCCAGGAGCTGAGAAGAGGGGAAATGGGAAGCTGTAGTTCAATAGGTCTAAAGTTTCAGTTATGACTTATAGGTAAATTCTAAAGACCTGCTGTACAACGTGTTGCCTATAGTAAACGATATTACATCATGCTCCTAAAATTTTCTTAAGACAGTAGATCTCATTAAGTATTCTTCACAAATAGATAAACAAATATACAAAAATCAAGGGACACAAGGAAACATATGGAGGTGATGGATATGTCTGTTAGCTTGACCATGGTGACGGTTTCACAGATGTATGTTGTAAGAAAAGCAAAACCTTGTGTCTACCCATTTAGGGTCTCTGAATGGGCCTACAGATTAATTTGCCATATGGCAGATTAACAGAAGAAAAGGATACGTATTTATATAATGAAAGGTTTGTGTGACACAGGAGCCCAGATAAGGAAATGAAGACCAAAAGAACTGGCAAACCCTACATATTTTACATTTGATTGTAATATGGTTTGGCTGTGTCCCCACCCAAATCTCATCTTGAATTCCCATGGATTGTTGGAGGAACCTCATTGGAGGTGATTGAATTGTGGGGGCAGGTCTTTCCTGTGCTGTTTTTGTGATGGTAGATTATTCTCACGAGATCTGATTCTTTTTTAAAAAGATTTCCCCCAGCACAAGCTCTCCTCTCATCTGCTGCCATGTGAGACATGCCTTTCACCTTCTGTCATTGTGAGGCCTTTCCAGCCACGTGGGCCTGTAAGTCCACTGAAACTCTTTCTTTTTAAGTTGCCTAGTCTTGGGTATGTCTTTATGAACAGTGTGGACTTTATGAAAATGGACTAATACAGATGGAAAAAAAAGGCAACAGTCCTTGAAAAGCAGCTAAAACATATGAGGCTAAAGGAAGATAGGAATTATTTTAACAAAGTCTGTTTGCATAGAATTCTCTGTCTCTGTTTCCTGTCCTTGATGATAATAAGAACATTTTTTTTCTCTTGGCAAAAAACGGGCAGCTCTCACATTGGAATTTCACCTCTTGTTCTTAAGACACAAAATGAAATGACTGTGTCCTTCTTACATCTGCTGTTTGTTAAGTGCCTTTAACTCAAAAGAATCAATATATGAGAGTGGCATTTTTTAGAGTGATGTTTTCTAAATTTCTTCAATGCATTTATTCAGACTTACCAAATTTTTGTATATGTTAAATATGTGCCATTAGGGATATATCAATTATACTTAATAAATTTATGAGGAATAAGAATATAATCACCATGAAAATCTTTCATTCATCTGTGTACTTCAAGCATCTATCACAGTTTGCACACATTAAGTATCAAATGAGCAAATTTATTGCATTTAGAAATCAAAGGAATATCAGCATTCATCCTTACTTATAAAGTGGGGAAATCAAGGTCTAGCCAAAGTGTTGTGATGTTTCCTTTATGCTTATACATAACTAGAGAGATGTAGCATCAAGGTTGAAATTCGGGTAACCAAACTTCCAAAATACTGCTCTTCCATCATCAATGTCTATGTAGAAAGCAACACAGTGCATCCGAATATATTGGGATATTTCTACATTCTTCATTTCTACATTGATGCAGTGTTTCTTGGCAATGGTAGAAAACATCTCCAGCTGCATATTTCCTTACTGATAAAGGAATTATATATTTTCTATGTGTCTGTGTTTTTCTCTGAATTGCTCTGTCAGCACATGAATGAATATGAAATATGCTTGGATAAGGAAGCACACCAGTGTTAGATCGGATGGCTGGTTCTCAGCTTTGTATTTCATATGCTCTCAGGGTTATTATGAAGATTAATTGATTTAATACAAGTAAGGAGCTTAGAATAGTGCCTGGCACATAATAAAGCCTAGGTGACTGCCAATTATTGACACTATTTTTCTTTATTGTGTAGCTAAAGATTTGTCTTTTTGCTACTATGGAAACATGAAAAAGCATAAAAACACATAGTGTATCTTTGTGTTAATGCAAGGGGATGCTAGCTGAAATAAAGAACAGTTAGGTACAAAACTGAACTGCAGTACTAAAATGATTTCAGTGAAAAATGAACAAGGAAACAACACCATTCTCCTCTTTTTGTCATAGTGCTCATGTGTACAGGAGTTTATTTATACCTGACAAGTTGGAGTGGATAAGACATGGTCTATAATGCCTCTCCCACGTTCTTTTATAGTTCTTGCTGTGGTTGAAATGAAACTTTGTTACATGCTCATTTACCACTGATTCCTTGTAAATGTAAGTGAGGATGACAATTTCTAAAGTGGAAATGGCTCTATTTTAAAATGAAAGATTAAGAAGTGCCAATATCTCCAAAAACTCGAGCTATGTAGCTTTCATCAGAGCCTCAGGGTTATCTTAAAGAGTTTAAATTAGTAGAGAAGTATTATATGCATACAAACAATTTTCTACACAAAACGTGGGGAGTCTGATATTATCTAGATCAAAGGGCTCTTAGAAAGGAGACTTTCTAGTCTCTTGTAAATGATCTGCAGACCCTTTTAACATAGCATACATTAAGAATCTTTAGTTCAAAAAATTTAGTTATGAATTGTGCACCCTGTAGCAATGCAAATCCTATTTAAGGATATTATTGTGGTTTATCTTAAAAAGAGAATGGTTTAATTTTCAGCCACCTTCTAATTTGATATCAAATGATATTTGCCTTCCAAAATAAAGTGAATGGGTTCAATGACACACTAACATGTGCTACTAATTAAAAAATATGAAATGTGTTTTTATTAAAAATGCTTTCAGATGAGCTATGTTTCATTAATACTCTCCTAATAAAAAAAAAAAACACAATTTTATGCAATCTACTTACTTTATGCCACACATTTCCAATATCGATGCATTTTTTTCCATTAGTTAATTTACGTTTTTGTTGTTGATAGAATATGATTCAACTTGAGAGCTGGAAAGTATGCTATAACTTTATACATTGGTGTTATTTTATAATATCAGTTTATTAGTTCCCTGGGGCTGCAGTAAGAAAGTACACACAGTTGTGGCTAAAGTGGCTGAAGATAGTAGATATGAATTACCTCCCATTTCTTGAAAATAGGAGTTTGAAATCTGTAGGGTACCCTCTGAGACTGAATAAATTGTTTCTTGCCTTTTCCTTGCTTCTGATGGTTGCAGGCAACATTAGCATTCCTTGGCTTATAGCTGCATTAGCATGTTCCTCTGCTTTCAAATGGCATCTTTCTGTGTATCTTCTCATTGTCTTTCCTCTGTGTATGTCTGTCTCTGCCAAAACTTATCTTTCTTAAAAGTACAACAGTTACATTGGACCAGGGCCCACCTAATGTTATTTTAACTTCAGTAGCTCCATAAAGACCGTATTTTCAAGTAGAACCACATTTTTGAGGTATTAAGGATTAGGACTGCCACGTATCTTTTTTGGGTTGGGTGATACAATTCAATCCACAGCAGCAAGTATTAATGTAATTTGGAAATGTGGACGTTGATCCAGTTGATTTTATTTAAAAGAAACTGGGGTGAGAAAGACATAACATGTCAAATAAGTACAATTTCTTTTTGATTCAAAATAGATCGGTAGCACATTAAAAAATTTAAGAAATTGGCTGGGCTCTGTGCTTAATGCCTGTAAACCCAGCACTTTGGGAGTCTGAGGCAGGTGGATCACAAGAGGCCAGGAGTTTGAGACCAGTCTGGCCAACATGGCGAAACCCCATCTCTGCTAAAAATATAAAAATTAGCTGGGTGTGGTGGTATATGCCCATATATTCAGGAGGATGCAGCAGAAGAATCACTTGAGCATGGGAGGCGAAGGTTGCTGTGAACTGAGGTTGCACTACTGCACTCCAGCCTGGGTGACAGAGCGAGACTCCACCTCAAACAAACAAAAAAAAGGAAATTAAAAAAATTTTAATGTTCTTTCAAGAATTTTCTTTGAATTTTGTTAAAAAGAAAATCAAAACCTCCAGTAACTCATTTATCTCATTAATATATTATTTCTATTAAGGCATGGGGGTCTGAATTTGCTTGTTAGATTCTCTTTTGAGTAGGTATGTTTAACAGAATTTAAAAATCTGTATATCTTGAAAAGGTTAGAACTCAATTTCCAAAAGATTACTCAAATTTTGGTTGCCCTTTAATTTTTTGCTATAACACAATAATGTCTTTCATTCCTCCGACATTTGTATTTTTTACCCAGCTGTTTTTATTGTAACAGATATCAATCTATTTGTAATATAAACCTTCTTAATTTGTTGACTCAAAATTTATATGTGTTTTTCTCAAAAGTTATTTGGTACACAGGCATATATTCTCAAGCTCTGGCATAAAAAATAAATTAGTATTAGAAGGCACATTAGTTTACTTGGGCTGCCATAATAAAACATCACAGGCTGAATAGCTTCGATGACAAATTTATTTTCTCACAGTTAAGGAGGCAAGAAGTCTGTGATCACGGTGAAAATGTATTTAGCTTCCTGTGAGGGCTCTCTTCCTAGCTTGCCAATGGCCACCTTCTAACAGTATGGTCACATGCTTTTCTTTGTTATTCGTGTGGGCACATATAAAGAAGACAGAGAGAGAGAGAAGGAGAGAGGGGGGATCTCTGGTGCTCTGGTGTCTCTTCTTATAAGAACATTAATGCTTTCAGATTAGAGCCTGCCCACTAAGGTAATGGTACCCTATGTAACCTTAATGACTTTCTTAGAGGCCTTGTCTCCAAATACAGATATACTGAGGCTGTGGGCTCAACATACAAATTTTGAGGGTACACAAACATTCAGTTCACAACAGAAGGCATTGAACAAGTTCTTTTAGGGCAATAGCTCTGTTGAAGCTTTTTGATATCCTTTTAATATAAAGCATTTTGCATTTGTTTGCTGATATTGTTACAAAATTAAGTTAGCTTTGTTGTACTATATGGATATAGAACACTTACCATTATTTGACTCTCTTAGGAAAGCATGTTGCTATTGAAGAAAGACTGAATTAGAGAGGATCAAATGAATGCAAATATATTATTCTTAAAAGAAAACCCCTATAGTGCAATTCTTTAAATCTTTATGAAAAATTACATTTATGTGAATTATATTGATTTTTCTGCATATGATTGATCAGTGATCAGTGAGGTTCTGAGAAGTCCTGTTTTTAAGTAACAGTAAACTCAATGGAAATCAAAAGTATGATTTTGCTGCCAAAATTTTTCCAAATAAGGTTGATATGCTTTGACTGTGTCCCCCTCAAAATCTCATCTTGAATTGTAGCTCCCATAAGTCCCACGTGTTGTGGGAGGGACCTGGTGGGAGATAATTGAACCATGGGGGCAGTTTCCTCCATACCATTCTTCTCATAGTGAATAACTCTCATGAGATCTGATGGTTTTATAAGGGAAACCCCTTTTGCCTGGTTCTCATTTTTTTTCTCTTTTGCTTCTGCAATGTAAGATGTGCCTTTTGCCTTTCTTCTTCTTCTTCTTCTTTTTTTTTTTTTTGAGACAGAGTCTCACTCTGTCACCAGGTGCCAGGCTGGCACAATCTCGGCTCACTGCAACCTCCACCTCCCAGGTTCAAGTGATTCTCCTGCCTCAGTCTCCCAAGTAGCTGGGACTACAGGCACATGCCAACATGTCCAACTAATTTTTGTATTTTAGTAGACAGGGTTTCACCATGTTGGCCAGGATGGTCTCGATCTCTTGACCTCATGATCCGCCTGCCTCAGCCTCCCAAAGTGCTGGGATTACAGGCAGACCCAGCCCAGCCTTTTTCCTTCCACCATGATTGTGAGGCCTCTCCAGCCACATGGAAATGTGAGTCTATTAAACTATTTTTCTTAATAAGTCACCCAGTCTCAGTTATGTCTTTGTCAGAACTATGAAAACAAACTAATGCAAAGGTTAACAAGAGTAATTTAGTTTCTAGAATTTATATTGGTTAACACTTATCTGTTTTTTTGTTGTTAAGTAAAACATAAGGTAAAAAATACATTGATGAAAAAATATATTTAGGAGAAGTAATTTATGTTAAAAGAGATGAGGTGCCCTATGATACGAAGAATGTTGAAGAAATAATCGAGTATGAAATGCCCATTAATATGTATTTGAGATCTCTAATATGAAATGTTGAGGAAAAGATTAAGTATATTTCTGATAGAAATTCCTGCTGATGTGAAAACTGCCTAACATTTTTGAATGGTTTGAAGAGAGATTTGGATTTAATAAAAGACAATTTTATTTGAAAACTAAATATGTGAAGGCACTGTCTTTGGTAGTTACTTTACCTACACAATCTCATTTAATTTTCATAAGTAACTGTTGGGATAGTTATTAATACTTTACTTTTTTTCTAATGCTTTAATCTTAAATTTTGCCCAGTGCTAACATCCAGGCTTCTCAAATGTGACACACTGCCTAATCCCCCAAATCTCTCAGTCTCTCTGAATTTGCTTAGATTTGTATTTATGTAAATGGTCTACTTCTGGAGACAAGGAGTTTCTATCTTAATGAATAGAAAAGCTGAATGTATTCCTGGTAGGATACTGTTGAAGTTGTTCAAATATAAGATAAAGATAGGCAAACAATGTTTCTAAAGGGAAGAATACCAATTACCACGCAGGATGTATATTCTTATTCGAGATATTTGGGACCAAAATAATTTTCTAATACTTTCTAGAAAAATCTCCATTTACACAGTCATTCTAGGTGCAAAGCTTTATTTCCTCATATGTGAAGGAGTAGGAACATATTAGTTTCATCATTTTGGTATTTAGACCTACTGTCAGGTTTAAAATGAGGATGTCTCAAGCTGAAGGTGACATAGAAAGAGTCGTGAATGAATTATTAATATAGAACCTAAGAAAAATAGTTGATCACAGCGTTAAGGCTAAAAGAACACTCTCTCCCAAACATATAGAGACAGCAACTATATGTTTTCAACATTACATAAATTTCATCATGTTATCACAAAAAATTATAGGCATAATTTTCTAATTTTGTACATATACAAAGCTGAAACCCAGAGATTAAGCCATCATACTGCTTCTAAATAGCAGACTGTAGATTCCAATTCAGCTCTATTTTTATTCAAAACGTCAGGAAATTCAATTATTTCTGTACTTCAATTTCTTGAAGACTGTTTGTGACAATTTAAATATTTATGGTTAAAAGGTATACTTGCATTTTTTTTTTAGAGCAAGGAACCATAGTTTTACAAGATTCTCAAATAGGTCTGTGAACCAAACAAACAAACAAGCAAAAAGGTATTGGGCAATATAATTTCTTAGGTATTAATAAAGTATATTAATTGAAATAAATAAAAATGGCTGTAAGATTTTATAGACTGGGTTTTTTTAATCTTTTCCTGTGAATTCCTATGCTTTTACTGATAAATATTTTGGTGGTTTACTTTGAATTTTACTTTTGATATTTATTTGTAACTAACTTAAAAGCTGAAATAGCACTTAATTGACACACAGGTTGTTCCATGCCAAATTTTAATACTTTGCATCAATCAAAATACACTTTTGGTGCTAATAGTAAAAATTCTTGTTATCTCTCATTGAAAATTATTCTAAAGTTGCAACACCAGTCACTATTGTGACTTATTTGTCTCAGAACAATTTTTCAGATATTGTAAACTCATCTGCCGTCCAAAAAACAAAGATCTGTTTATGTAAGTTAAGTCTTTATTTCTATGAGCAAAAGTTTAGCTAATCAGAAAAGTTTATTAGGTTCATTCATAATTATTTTATCCAGAGTATAAACCTTTCTTTGTTGCTGAAGTGAGAAGAGGTAGTATCTCATCTGCATGAAGATGAGGAGGGAACACAGACTTCACAATGTTATGGGTTAAACTGTGTCCCCACAAATTTATATGTTGAAGTTATAACTCCCAGTATCTCAAAATGTGATCCTGTTTGGAGGATCTTTCCAGAGATAATCAAGTTAAAATGAGGTCATTGGAGCTGCACCCCAGTTCAATATTACTGGTGTTTTTACAAAAAGAAGAAATTTAAAAACGGACAACACGCAGGGAGAACACCATGTGATGATGAAGGCAGCAGTCAGGGGGATATGTCTGCAAGCCAAGGAGTGCCTAAGATTGCCAGCAAAGCTCCCAAAGCTGGGAGAGAGGCATTAGAGATTCTTCCTCACAGCCCGCAGAGTAACCTACCGCATCTATACTTCAATTTCAGGCTCCTAGCCCTTAGAACTGGGAGACCATCAATTTGCTGTTGGTGTATTGTTGTGGCAGGCATGTCATAGAAAACCAGCGCATGTAAGTTCTTACACAGCCGTAATCAGACCACCTTTGATTCTCAGTCAAATTCCTATATACACAGGTAACTGGGATTGCCAATTTCTTAGCATTTTTAGAGGGGTTTTATGATTGAAACTGAGTTTCTTCTTGATTTCTCCAGTGTTGATGGTCCTTTCACAGATCTGGTAATATCAGCTGTAATTTGCCTTTTTACTTAATTTTACTTTCAAAATTTGTTTTTATCTTCTCTTCCCCTAACTTTTTAGGCTTATAGCTTGAGGCCTTTAAAAAATTTGTTTTCTGATCATTGAAATTAGTGTTGTAGAAGGGAAGGACATCAATTGATATGTTTTATCATATATCTTTAACTGAAATTTCCATTAATTAATTGAGAAAATAAAGACATTTTAATTTGATCATATAAGCATATTCACTATACTATCAATTTTTTATACTATATTTTATTAAAAGGAGGACTTCTGTGCTCAAAATGTTTGAAAACTACTGAGCTGTGAAATCTCTGTGAAAACTTCTTCAAACCTAATAATGTAGAAAATTACCCGAATGCTCAGTTTCACTCTCTATTATAACACACATTTATTTTTCCTTTATAAAATTTTTATACACATTCATGAGCCAAGGAAGTCAAATATGTTGATTTCTCAAACATTACGGTATCTTCAGTCTTAGCTCATCATCTTTAGATGTTAACATTAAGCTCTGCTATTCATCACAACTTCAAAACTAAATCAGAAATGGAAATGAAGTAAATCTGAAAATAAGTACTACACAGATAAAACATGAATTTTTTTTACCTTTTACAAGTTCCAAAGGTTTTGCATTGACAGAACTTAATATTGCTGTGAGATAGGTTAGACACTTGGTTTTGTATAAGGATCCTATCTCTAAAATAAAATAAATGATAAAAGTTTCATTCATTCATTCACTAATCTTTAGTGATCATCAGAATCACGTATCCTATGATTTTCTAATATCCAGTTCTATACACTTGTGAAATGGTTGACTCAACTTGACATTTGACAAATCTAAATGTACATACTGAAGTTGTTCAATGTGGTGTTTTGGTATATGCACACATGGTGAAATGATAGCAATCAAGCTAATTAACATATGAATCACTTCACTGCATAGTTACCTTTTCTTTTCCTGCAGTGAGAACACTTGAGATCTACTCTCTCAGCAGATTTCAAGTATACAATATGTTGTTATTAACTCTAGTCACCATGCCCTACATGCAGTCTCCAGAATTTTTCAGCTGTTAACTGAAAGTTTGCACCCTTTTACCAATGTCTCAGCATTCCCCACTGCTTCACCCAATCCCTAGTAGCAATCATTCTACTCTGTATCAGTTTGATTTTTTTTAAGGTTCCATATATAAATGAAATAATGTACTATTTGTCTTTCTGAATATAAAGATATTTTCTGTTATTTTCTAGAAGGTAGGGTTGCATCTTCGTGTCTTGTCACCTTAGGCATTCTGAAACTGATAGCTGATATTTATGGGATTGACACTGGAAGAAAACGGAATATAATAACAACCTGTTTTTCATCCTTCCCTAAATTACCAGTTTTGACATTTCCATACGACCTTCTAGGTGTCTCTAATTTCATCTTCTCAGAAACTTCCTTTATATGTTATTTTCTGTTTTTCCTGCATAAAATTGATACCTTTATCTTCTTTACAACAATTGTATCAAGTGCAAGTCTGTTGTTTACTGACTTACATGTGTGATAACTACTTATTTTCTTTTAAAAATCCTGGCCAAGCACAGTGGCTCATGCCTGTAATCCTGGCACTTCGGAAGGCTGAGGCACGCGGATCACGAGGTCAGGAGATGGAGATCATCCCGGCTAACACAGTGAAACTCCATCTCTACTAAAACACAAAAAAGTAGCTGGGCGTGGTGGCACCCATGTGTAATCTGTTACTTGAGAGGCTGAGGCAGGAAAATTGCTTGAACTCGGGAGGTGGAGGTTGCAGTGAGGTGAGATAGCACCACGGCACTCCAGCCTAGGCAACAGATGAGACTCCATCTCAAAAAAGAAAAAGAATCCTAAACTAGATCATGAGCCGCTGGCTGACAGTGACAAAGTGGTAATGACCTTTTATTGCTAGTACTGGGGATAGGTATTATCTAGTACCTAGACAGAACAGATACTAAGTTAATGTTTGTTGAATATCATTTCTGTGTGTGTGATTAGTCTGATTTTAATTGTAAGAGAAAAGTAGTCAAAACTAACCACATTTTTTGTTTGTTTGTTTTTTAATAAAATATTGGCTGACTAGCCTTCAGCTTTTCCTGAAATGACAAAAAAGAAAGATAAGGTAGTTCCTTAAAATGTCTTAATTCCTACATGTGTTTTGAAGGTAGGAAAATATTATCATATAGTTGATGCCATTCAAATCTCATTCAGTATTTTCCAGAAATGACATTTGCAGAATGTTTTCTTGATAAAGTGTATCGATTCATAAACTTATTGACATTATATATTTCCCTTTTTCTATGGTTATGTCAAGTTCCTTAACATCTTTACCAACTCATGGATTCAATATTGCATGGAGTTATCTTCATCACTCAGAAAACCTAGTTCAAGTTCACCAGATTTTAAATTTTTCCTTATGTAATATCTATTTAGTTTTTTATTTACTATTATTTCAAGCTTGTAAAATGTTCTAAAATTTAGATTTTACCAATACAAAAATACAGAGGGCTGGGTGTGGTAGCTGACACCTGTAATCCCAGCACTTTGGGAGGCTGGAGCCCATGGATCATGAGGTCAGGAGTTTGAGACCAGCCTGGCCAATATGGTGAAACCCCATCTCTACTAAAATACAAAAATTGGCTGAACATGGTGGCAGGCACCTGTAGTTCCAGCTACTCAGGCGGCTGAGGCAGGAGAATTGCTTGAACGCAGGAGGTGAAGGTTGTAGTGAGCCAAGATCGTGCCATTGCACTCCAGCCTGGGCAATAGAGTGAGACTCCATCTCAAGAAAAAAGAAAGAATACAAAGTAACTAAGAACTTATTGAAAACAAAAATGTGGGGAAATATTTCCTCATTCTAAATTGGCATAAAATTAAAATATCTTTTAAGCTTTCTGTTTCCCCTGTTTTGCATATTAAAACATCTTGTATATTTTATAATTTCTTATGTAATGACATATTTTACAATGGCATTTTTAATAACACATGTTATAATGTATTAAGATTGGGTGTATGTGGACATATTGAATTTATTCACTTTTTTTCATATGACACATTCTAATTTGCAAAGGCTTTTATGTGATAATATAAATAAACAAAAATGCACACATCTGTTATTCCAGTTATACTACTAAACCTTCCAAAATATTGGGACATTTGATTTTTTTAAAACCCCCTGTATTGGGAGCCGTGGTGGCTCCAGACAGTTGTCCTGGCCCTTGACTCCTCAACTTGAAGGAGGCTATGAGTTCAAGGCCAACCTGAGCAACATAACAAGCTCTATTGATTAACAAAAAAAAAAAAAACAACAAAAAAAAACAAAACCCGTATTGAAGGCTGAGCAAGATGGCAGAATAGAAAGCTCGATCAATGTCCCCCCTGCAAGGACACCAAATTAAGAAAAAACACCTTAATAAGAACCAAAAATCAGGTGAGCACACCTAATACTTGGTTTTCATTTTATATCACTGAAATAGACACTGAAGGGAGCCTCTTCAGTGATACACAGAGCATCTCTGGAAATTGGGGGAGGGAGATCATAGCAATTATGAGGCATTGAACTCAGTATTATCCTGTTAGAGCAGAGAGGAAAACCGGACCAAACTCAGCTGATGCCTGCCATGGAGGGAGCATTTAACAAGCCCTAGCCATAGGGGAATTGCCAATCCCAGAGGTCTAAACATGAGCTCCCACAAACCGTACCAGGCAGGGCAGGATACTACACTCTGTATCTCCACTAAACTTGAAAGGCAGTCTGGGCTTTTCAGATTGCAGCACTTAGGCAAGTCCTGTTGCTAAATTAGGCCCAGAGACAGTGCTCATGGTGGGGCATGTGACATACTAAGACACCAACTGAGGCAGCCAAGGGAGTGCTGGGATCACCCCTCCCCTAATCCCAGGTTGCACAGCTCTTGGTTCCAAGAGATCTCTTCCTTTTGCTTGAGGAGTAGAAAGAAAAGAGTGGGAAGGACTTTCTCTTGCATTTGGCTTACCAGCCCAGCCACAGCAGAATAAAGCACTGGTCAGAGTCCTGAGGCCCCCATTTCAGGCCCTAGCTCCCAAAGGACATTTCGAAACACCCCCTGGTCCAGAAGAGAACCAACCGCCTTAAAGAGAAGAACTCCATTCTGACAGCATTCCTCACCTGATAGCTGAAGAGCCCTTGGTCCCTGACTAACCAACAGTGACACCCAGGTACTACACTGAGAGCCTTGAGTGAACCTCTCAGACTTACTGCCTTCAGGTGACACTCAGCACATAACCAGCTATTGTGGATATAGCGCAAATTTTTTTTCTGGTTGAGAAAAGCAGAGGGAAAAGTAAAGGGGACTTTGTCTTGCACGTAGTTATCAGCATGACCACAGTGGGATAGAGCACCAAGCTTGCTGTTGGGGTCTCTGATTTCAGGACATTACTTCTGGATGACATTTCTGGACCTGCCTGGGACCAGAGGGTAGCCCATTGTCCCAAAGGCTGAGTCTCAGGTCAGGCAGAATTAAAGACAAGCTAACTTAAGAGACCCTGGGCCTTAAGGGAACACCAGTGGTAATCTGGCAATACCCTTTGTGGCCTAGGATTGCAGTGGCTACAAGGTGAAGCTCCTCTGCCTTTGGAAAGGGGAGGGAAAAGTGGGAAAGATGGCATCATGTGGTTTCAGTGCCAGCTTAGCAATAATAGAACACCAGGCAGACCACTCAGGTATTTGACTCTAGCCTCTGAATCCTGGACAGCAATTCTAGACCCATTCTGGGTTTGAGGGTTAAAATAATGGATTATAAGATAGTATTTGTGAGCATAATGGTAACCTCAAACCATAAAACACACAATGGATACAAAAAATAAACAGCAAGAAACTAAATTAATTCACCAGAGAAAACCACCTTCACTAGAGGAAAAAGGGAAGGAAAGAAATAAAAAAGGACCACAAAACAACAACCAGAAAACACAGAACAAAATGGCAGGAGTAAGTATTTGTGTATCAATAATAACATTGAATATAAATTGACTAAATTCTCCAATCAAAAGACATAGATGAGCTGAATGGATTAAAAAAGAAAAAAAAAGACCTAATAATCTGTTACCTACAAGAAACACACTTTACCTATAAAGACACATATAAACAAAAACTAAAAGGATGGAAAAAGATATTCCATGCCAATGGAAACCAAAAAAGAGCAGGAGTCATATACTTATATCAGAAAAAAAATAGATTTCCAGACAAAAACTATAAAAAGAGAAAAAGAAGGTCACTGTACACTGATAAAGGAGTCAATCATCAAGAGGATATAATAGTTGTAAATATATGTGCTCCCAATGCTGGTGTACCCAGATTTGTAAAGGAAATATTATTAGAGCTAAATACAGAGATAGTCCCCAATACAATAATAGCGGAGACTTCAGCACCCCACTTTCAACATTAGACAGATCTTCCAGACAGAAAATCAACAAAGAAACATTATACATAATCTATACTACAAACCATATGGATCTAAGAGATATTTCCAGAACATTTCATCCAATAGCTGCAGAATACACATTATTTTTCTGTGCACATGGATTATTCCCAAAGATAAACCATAGATCACAAAACAAGTTTTAAACATTCAAAAACTGAAATAATATCAAGCATCTTCTCTTACCACAATGGAATAAAACTAGAAAATAATAAGAGAAATTTTGGAAACTTTAAAAATACATAGACATTAAACAATATGCTCCTGAATAACAAAGAATGACAAGTAGGTTAATGAAGACATTAAAAATAAAACTGAACAATTTCTTAAAACAAATGATAACGGAAACACAGCATAAACCAAACCTATCAAATACAGCAAAATCAGTACTCAGAAGGATGTATATATTTAAAACTGTGGTCATCAAAAAAGGAAAAACTCCAAATGTACAATCTATTGATGAATATTAAAGAACTAGTAAAGCAAAAGTAAAGCAAACCCAATATTAGGAGGATAAGAGAAATAATAAAGATCAGAGCAGAAATACATACAATTAAAATGAAAAAATACAAAATATCAATGAAACAAAAAGTTGGTTTTTTTGAAAAGTGAAGCAAAATTGACAAACCTCTATCCAGACTAAGAAAATAAAGTAAAACATTGGAAATAAGTAAAATCAAAACTGAAAAGGGAGACATTACAGCACATACTACAGAAATTCAAAGGATCCTTAATAGTTACTCTGAGCAACTATATGCCAATAAATTGGAAAATCAAGAAAAAAATGGATGAATTCTTAGGTACATACAGCCTACCAAGACAGAACCAGGGAGAAATTCAAAACCTGAATATACCAGTAAGTAATGAGATCAAAGCCATCACAAAAAAGTCTTCCAGTAAAGAAAAGCCTGGAACACAATGGCTTCACTGCTAAATTCTACTGAACACTTAAAGAAATAATACTTCTCCTACTCAAACTAATTCAAAAAATAGAAGAGGGGAAATACTTTCAAACACATTCTACAAGTCCAGTATTACCCGGATACCAAAGCCAGACAAAGACACAGAAAAAAAAAAAGAACAGAAAAGAAGAAAGAAAAGAAAATGCAGGCCAGTATCTCCAATGAATAGTGATGTAAAAATCCTCAACAAAATACTCTCAAGCCAAATTCAACAATACATTAGAAAGATCATTCATCATGAACAAGTGGGATTTATTTCTGGGATGCAAGGATGGTTCAACATATGCAAATCAATCAGTTTGATACATCATATCAACAGAATGAAGGACAAAAACCATATGAGCATTTCAATTGATGCTAAAAAGGCATTTGATAAAATTCTACACCTCTTCATGACAAAACCCTCAAAAAACTTGGTATAGAAGGAACATACCTCAACATAATAAAAGCCATATATGACAAAACCACAGCTAGTATCACACTGATTGGAAAAAAACTAAAAGCATTTTCTCTAAGATCTGGAACATGACATAAATGTTAACTGTCACCACTGTTATTCAGCATAATACTGGAAGTTCTAGCTAAAACAACTAGACAAGAGAAAGCTAAAAAGAGATCCAGATTGGAAAAGAAGAATTCAAATTATCCTCATTAGCCGATGATATGATCTTATATTTAGAAAAACCTATGGACTCCACAAACACACACACAAATCTATTAGCACCGGTGAACAAACTCAGCAATGTTGTGGAATGCGAAATCAATGTAGAAAAATAATTAACATTTCTATATACCAATAGTGAACAATCTTAAAAAAAAATTTAAAATGTAATCACATTTGTAATAGCTATCCATAAAATTAAAGATCTAAGAATTAGCCAACGAAGTGAAACTTCTCTATAATGAAAACCATAAAACACTGATGAAAGAAATTGAAGAGGACACCAAAAAGTTGAAAAAATATTACATGTTCATGGATTGAAAGAATCAGTATTGTTAAAATGACAATACTACCCAAAGCAATCTACAGATTTAGTGCAATCCCTGTCAAAATAACAATGACATTCTTCCCAGAAGTAGAAAAAACAATTCTAAAATTTATATGGAACCACAAAAGGCCAAGAATAGTGAAATCTATCCTAAGCAAAAGGAACAAAACTAGAAGAATCATATTACCTGATTTTAAATTGTGCTTACAGAGCTATAGTGACAGAAACAGCATGGTATGGGCATAAAAACAGACACATAGACTAATGGAACAGAATAGAGGACCCAGAAAAAAACCACAGTTAACTCATTTTTGATAAAGTTTCCAAGAACATACACTGGGGAATAGTCTCTTCACGAAATGGTGCTGGGAAAACTGGATATTCATAAGCAAGATAATTAACTAGACCCCTATCTCTCAACAAGAATCAAATTAAAATGGATTTAGGACTTAACTCTAAGACCTCAAACTATGAAACTACTACAAACACTGGAAAAAATCTGCAGGACAGTGGTGTGGGCAAAGACTTGAGCAATACTTCACAAGAACAGGCAAGTCTACTAAACATGGAAAAACAAAATCACATAAAGTTTAAAAGCTTCTGCACAGCAAAGGATACAACCAACCAAGTGAAGAAACAATCCACAGAATAGGAGAAAATATTTGTGATCTATCCTCTGACAAAAGATTAATAGCCAGTATATATAAGGAGCTCATACAACTCTATAGGAAAAAAACACGATAATCCTATTCAAAAATGGGCAAAAGATTCGAATAAGTATTTCTCAAAAGAAGACAAACAAGAGGCAAACAGATATATAAAAAGGTGCTCAACATCACTGATCATCAGAGAAGTGCAAAGCAAAATTACAGTGAGATATCATCTCATCTTCATTAAAATGGCTTATATCCAAAGACAGGAAATAACAAATGCTGGCAAGGATGTGGAAAAAAAGGGAACTGTTGTATACCATTGGTGGAAATATAAATTAGTACAACTACTATGGAGAACAGTTTGGGGTTTCCTCAGAAAAACTGAAAATTGAGCTGCCATATGATCCAGCAAGCCAAGCTGAGTGTACAGTGAAAATAAAAGAAATCAGTATATCAGAGAAATATTTGTACTCCTATGTTTGTTGCAGCACTGTTAACAAGAGCTAAGATTTGGAAGCTACCTAACTGTCCATCAACAGATAAATGGCTAAAAAAAAGGTTGTACATATACTCAATGAAGTGCTAATCAGCCATAAAGAAGAATGAGATCCAGTCATGTTCAGCAACATGGAGGGAACTGGAGATTTTTCTGGTAAGTGAAATAAGCCAGGCACAGAAAGACAAATATCACATTCTCACTTATTTGTGTGATTTAAAAATCAAATAAATTGAATGTGCAGACATAAGAGAGTAGAGCGATGATTACCAGGGGCTGGAAAGGGTAGTGAGGGGTTGGTGGGGAAGATGCAGATAGTTAATGGGTACAAAAATGTAGAAGGAATAAATGAGACCCACTATTTGATAGCACAATAGGGTGATTATAGTCAATAATAACTTACTATATAATTTAAAATAATTTAACAAAGGTAATTGGATTATTACTCAAGGGATAAATGCTTGAGGGAATTGATACTCCATTCTCCATGATGTGCTTATTTCACATTGCATTCCTCTATCAAAACACCTCATGTACCCCATAAATATATGTACCCACAAATTTTTCAAAAAATAATCATAAAAAGTAATGATAATCTAAAAATTAAATTATGAATATATACAAATGTTCTCTTTAGCAAGCTTAAAGCAACTATTAAAGATTGTTGCTATTTAAATATATCATGAGAAAAAAATTAAAATAAAGAAAAACACATACTTCAAGAAGCTTAAAAAGTCTTTTTAAGGAATTTATTATGTGTTTCCACATTGAGTATTAATGTCATCCTAATACATCAGATATATAACATTTTAAACTTAACAGTGGTGCTTATTTGAGGCATTGTGAATAATTGAAGCTATAAAAATATATTACTAATACTTTTGAAGAAATCTGTAGGTCTACTCCAAACCCAGCACACTGTTGTCTCAATTTGGAAAATCTTATACCTTCAGTAGCAGAGTCTATTTTTTGGAGTTGAAAATCAGTTCGGTCACAATACCAGTGGGATGACTGAAGGCTTGGGTAATGGGCTATAAAATCTTTTCCATCTAGGTCACTGATTGATTTGAGACTGTCACCAAGGTAGGTAGAAAAACAGTGACTGATGCCTCATAAGAACTGTCAAATGATGTGAAATGAGAATATGGTCTCAATTCTAGTAGACATTTTTCCCATCTACCTAACACATGCATGCACGCGAGCGCACACACACTTAATGACTTTTTGGGTTGCTTTAGAGCAGAGTAAAATTATTCTGGAATGAGTCTTGTGCTCTGAAATTATAGTGTAGAATAGAAAATATTTTGCTTAATTTGTCCAAGTGGTGTCATCGGCAATTTCTGTTCTAGAATTAAATTACCATGGGCACTCTTTCCAACTCGGATTTTTATCCCTTTGTTGACTATGGTTAAGTGTAATAAGCTTCTCAGCTTTTTAACTATGTGGTCCTCCAGTGCAATTTAATATTTGGAAGAAGCAACATTTTGTCTGAGTGATTCTACCAAATAAAAACGGAAAAAGAATTTAGTTTGATCAGCTAAGAATGTAGAAATTTACTTAAGCAGTAAAGAATGTGGCTGTCTGACTTTGGTATTATGTTACACCTCATGGTTCAGGCATCTTGTTTGCCTTAAATGGTTTCACAAGCAGGAGGGTTGACCCAGAGCAGATTCGCAGTGGCTGCACAGAGCACAGCTAAACAGCAGATTTAATGAGGTCGGAATTTCACACAATGCCTTATTCAGAGAATTCAGGCAGCAGGAGAGAAGTTGTGGTGAATTGCAGTCGCCCATGGCTTTGCATCAAGAAGCAAAACATTTCTTCATAAATAGTTTATAAAAGTTCAAAAATAGATGCCAATTACATTCAGCTTTAAGATTCAGACATTTGTCAGGGAGGGGGGCTTGTGTATTCACGTTGTTAGAATTAAGGAAGTCCGTTCATGAACCAAAAATACAGATCTCTATTTAATCCTCTAAGTCAAGAAGGATCAAAAGGGTTTCCTAATACCTTTTGACATGCTGGAAGTTTTTCCTTTGTTTTCCCATTTTATGTTTTTGCAGCACCTACCACCTTATATTGCATTCTTTGCTTGTCTGTCTCCCCTACTTAACTTTAAAGTCCTTGAAGACAGGCATTTGGGGTGCCTTAAATACTTAATGAATGATTGCAGAATGAATGTTGAATGAAAATGAATGTAACTCATTCATATACTCCATGCTAAATTGAGAAATAAAAAGCTCAAACATTTTCACTCCATCTTATTCCCTTAAGAAACATCAATGTAAGGATTCAACAGACTGCTAATCTTTTATGAAGCTAAAGACCAGTTTTAATTTTGCAAATTCAATATCCAGTTTCCCCGCCTTTTTCCCCATTGAAAGCCAGTCCTAGGTTGGTCATTTTTACAGCTCATTATTCTAGACCTGGGGATAAAGCTACAATCAGAAAGCACACAGTCTCAGGCTCTATAATACTGGAATTAAGGGTGAGAACACTTTCCCTCTGCGTTAGAACTCTGTGGCTCTGGGCATTTCTACGTAATTATTGATCAACCTTGAACCATAGATTCTCAAAAAGTCATATAAATGGGAGAGGATTGGGGTAGAAGTATGTGATATATAATCTATTATCTAAATTTGGATACTTGCCTGGAACGAAAAAGAAAAGTAAAGAAAAACTGCCAGGATGCTGGGACAAGAGGTGCACCAGAGCCTGCCGGGGAAAGCAAACCAGAGCATCAGGGCATCCTGGATAGACACAACCTGAGCCAGTGAATAACACTGCCTCTATTCCAGCTGATTTCTAATGTAATTTTCCATAATCTGCCTTTTTAAATGTCTGTAGAAAGTCTTGATTCAGACTTGACTGGAGGTATTAAATGTCTACTTCACTTTTAATGGGAAGAAGAAGATTTTTCACCTAGTGGAGTCATTGAACAGTGATCTTCAAATTGGGATTATTTCCAAGAACATGAGTACAGACAATTTTAACAGATTTAATTAAAGTTCTTGACCAACCACAGTTACTCTTTTTTAGCATGGCATTGCTCATTTGTTTGTTTAAGCCCCTTTATCCCCTTTCCTTAATATAATAGCTATTTACCAAAAAAAAAAAAAAAAAAAAAAAAAAATCACTCATTCATCTCATCAGATATTTCAAATTACTCTTGTTACCTTCATTAAAATCCCTTAATACCTCTGTGGAAATTTGTGTCTTTGCCTGTCTTATACATATTTCTGTTAAGAAAGAAGCAGGGGAAAAAAAATAATGTATTTCTGTCCTTGTAGACTGTTCTTAAATCTGATACATGGTAGATTATTGGTGGTGGAATTGATGGCAATTCTCATTTTATGGCCTCCTCTGTGTGTGCCAAACTACTATTTTCAAAGGATGAATTGCTTTTAGAATGAATTGCTAACTATAAATCTATAGTTAGCCTGGGTGCAGTGGCTCATGCCTATAATCCTAGCACTTTGGGAGGCCTAAGCATGTGGATCACTTGAGGCCAGGAGTTCAATACCAGCCTGGCGAGCATAGCGAAACCCTCTCTCCACTAAAAATACAAAAATTAGCCAGGCATGGTGGCACGCGCCTGTGATCCCAGCTACTCGGGAGGCCAAGGTGGAAGAATTGCTTGAACCCTGGAGGCAGTGGTTGCAGTGAGCTGAGATTGCACCATTGCACTCCAGCCTCGGCAACAGAGAGAGAATCTGTCTCAGTTTAAAAAAAAAAAAAGAAAAAAAGTGTAGTTAGAGTAATGCAGTGAGCTTTGAGAAACAATTAACTTTTAAAAATGGCTTTGATTCACATAATGTAAGCAATTTAAAATGTTATTTTTAATTCTTTTTCCTTAAATGCATCATTAGGAGGAAATAAAAGAATCTACAAATTTCTAGCATAACACAGATTACTTACTCTAACATTTTTAAAAGTAACCGGAGTGCTGTTTAGTACATCATATTTTTTGAATTATGACGTACAAAAGTTGCAGATGAATAATTATTTACTTTAGGTGTGATATACCTTTATTTGATATTGTAGGTAAGTCTTATTTTGTCAAATGCTATCTTGAAGTATTTATTAATTATAGAAAATCATCTTACCTCATTATAATTATGTGTTAAAATATATTCTACTTCCTGTCAACAAATGAATTTTAATGGTAAATGTTGGATTAATTATTTTACAGTAGCATGTCCCATTCCCTCCTGTAAATATACAATTTTTAAAATTATTATGTCTAATTAAAGTAAGAGGGATATTCTTATTTAAGTTTTTCCAGAAACTGAATGTCAGAGTTGAACACATGCATGAATATGTTTTCTGAAAGATTTATATATTATCATATGCTTTTATTTCTAGTCTATAATTTTTGCTTTTGGTTACATTGAATTATTCCATATTAAGTAATGAGTTAGTACATAAAATTTACCAAACTTAAAGTTAATTTTTTCAAGTTCACAAAACTAATTTTAATAATTTATTTTACTACATAAGTTCTAGAATGTATCTCTTTTTTATATTCCTCAAGAGCATATTAACAAGTGCATTTGATTTGAAAAAAATAAAGTGAAACTTTTTCTCATACAAATCATCTGATTTGACTAACTGGGATGCTATTGAGAACAGGCATTAATTTGGAAGTCAGGATTTCAGACAAGTTCCTAACAACATCTAAATCAGAAACTCTCTAGTTTAACTAAACAAACAGTTTAAAGCACATGAAAAAATAAAAATATTTTATTAGAAAAACTGCATTGTCAAAGATGTTACAGCATTTTTTGTATTCCCTAATGATTCTGAGACTATTGGCTTAAGCAAAGTGCCTAATACTGAAAAGAATAATGGGTTTAATTAGTTGTGACATGACTAGTCTTGAAAAAGTAGAGGTTTAACTTGGTGAAAGAACCTATGAAGAAAGTTGCTACTGCCTATTTCCTTCTAAAATGGAATATATATATATATATATATATATATATATATATATATATATATTCTCTATATCCCAGAATTCTACACTGAGATATGCACCCAAGTGAAACACTTTTTTTTTTTTTTTTGAGACGGAGTTTCACTCTTGTTACCCAGGTTGGAGTGCAATGGCGCGATCTTGGCTCACTGCAACCTCCGTCTCCTGGATTCAGGCAATTCTCCTGCCTCAGCCTCCTGAGTAGCTGGGATTACAGGCACGCGCCACCATGCCCAGCTAATTTTTTGTATTTTTAGTAGAGATGGGGTTTCACTATGTTAACCAGGATTGTCTCGATCTCTTGACCTCGTGATCCACCCGCCTCGGCCTCCCAAAGTGCTGGGATTACAGGTTTGAGCCACCGCGCCCGGCCCCAAGTGAAACTCTTAAACATGGTACCACCGGAGACCTGCATGAAAAGGTATCATAACATCAGACACCTGGAGATAATTTGAACACCCATTGTGGCAAACTAAATGAATAAACAGTGTGTCATTCTCATGTTGGCATGTTCTATAAAGTAGGCAAAATAAGTGAACTTTAATAATGCACTGTAACATGGATGAATCTTAGCAACAAACAAACTTGCAGTAAAGCTTTTTTGAATAGCTTTACAGAAATTGAGGGTGAATGACTTAAAAGACTGTATCAACAAAGACACAAAAGCCTGAAAAAGAACTCTGTATACAAGTCACTGGTTTCAAATTCTAGGTTTCAATACAAGTGAAACAATTGCTAACCTAATTATGTGTTGAAATACATAATGAAAAATAATATTTGATGAGAGAGCACATTTTTTACATTTTCTGCATTTAAGAATTAGTGTGATAAATTGGAATAGATTTCAGTTAATGAGCATTTTAGAATACATATTACTTGATGGGGAAAATTTTTCAGTACCTGTGATTTTTAGCATATATGGTATATAAAGAACTGCACATCTTTGTTAAGTAGCACAGCTCTTTAAACTGAAATCTGCATAGTTTTTCAAGATTGACTCTATAAATATATTTGCAGCTAATTCAGATCAATGTGGCAAATATGATGATATAAATAATCATGTTTACCAGTCACATGTGTAATATTTTAGAACAGGAATCAGTTTCAAGACATCGATTTTGTTTAGATTAGAATGTTTCATTTTAGTACATTTTCACATAGTCTAGAAACAGTCCATACATGATACAGTTCACAATACAAATATTGCTTTGGAAATATATTCTAAAGTGAAGAACTTAAAGATACATGTAAAACCAATATACCCTTTCCTGAAACACAGGTATTGAAAACTTTTTCCTAGCAAATAAGCATATTTGTTAAACCCCAGAGCTCTGTTATTAAGAGCGAAACTATTTTAGGCTCTTTAAGAACTACTGGGACTTCAACTACTGGGTCTAAAAGCAAATTTATTTTTCCACCTTTGAAAATTGTTTAAACATTTGAGTATAGATTTCAGTTAATGAGCACTTATTTTGCACTTAATGAATATAGAGCAATATGCATTTTAGAACAGCAAACACACAATTTAATTTTCCCTCATCGTTTTCTTAAGAAGCCAAAAATTTCTTTATTTTTACCAAGGTGTACAATAAAATGATACAGTACTATGAATATGCCATACAGATGTCATTGTTTCTTTAGTCTTGGCAGAACCAGCCCCAGGCAAGATTGTGATGGAGAAGATTGACACGGACATCACCAGACCTACTTTAGGCAGTGTTTTCCCTACTCTTCAGAATAATTTTTTTTTTGCATCCTTAAGGAACTCTATATCATCATGAAATTCCCTGACCCCTGCCAATTAAATTTGCTCTTAGCAAAGGGTTCAGTCTCACTTGTTCATCTCTCACTGTCAATTTAAAGAAAGGTATTACTTTACTAGGTTTCTTGACATTTTAAGCTTTCTAATTGTGGAATCAGTGGCTCTGTCCTTTCGAAAGCCAGATCAACTACTAAAGTAAACTTGTCTTCTAATGTACAAGTCAAAGCTTCCCTGGCTGTGTCAGAATAGAAAGAAAATGAAACTTACCAAAGAGTCATTTCTATAAGCAAACATGACTGATTGAAAGATTAATGCCTAATTAGTGATTCCTAGGTCACCAATTAAACCTCCTGATCACCCAGTCAATAATGATGGTGGTTACCGTACACGGGGCTTGTCACTGTTTGCAGATCTGTCTCTTAGCTTTATGACCAGTGCAACACATTGTTCAAACTGAGCCCTGTCAACCTTAATTGTTTCACACTAGAATAGCTCCTCCACTGCTGTCATTCCCAGGTATTAATATTGATTCAAGCCCACTACATTGTCTCCATCTAGCCTTTCTTCTTTCCACATTTGATAGGATTATTTGCACTATTCCACTCTGTCATATAGCTACTATTTTAGCACTCAACAGCTTTCTGTGACCCTCATGTGATAAACCTACCCCTGGGAATCTAACTTCAGATTTCTGGATTGTTGACATTGGCTACTCCAATAGTTTAGCTTAAATCTTCATAAAATTTTCCTAGATTATAAAATCCATAAGGGAAAGATCTGTAGAGACCCAATGTAGGCACATGGTAAGCATGGTAATTCAGAAGCAGATTTTCCTGAAAATGAAAGGAAGAAGAATATATACCTTTTGATTGATATCTCACGTTTGTTTTTAAAAGGATCCTGGAGAAGAAGACAAGTATCTAGACATCACTACAACTTCATACTATATAAAAGTAGGAGTGGCATCTGGGGTTTACAGAAAAATGTAAGGAAGCATATTTGGTGTGTACAAAATAGACCCACCAAGAGGGGTGTTAAATAACATTGAGAAAGATGTTATTCAAAATCACTAAGAGGATTTTTATTCTGATTTTATATCTTTAATGTCTGCAAGAGAAAATGTATACGAGTTTACTAATTCATAAGTATTACTGTATGGAAGTAGATATGAATTGTTATCATATATAAATACCTATTCTCTCTCTCTCTCTCTCTCTCTCTCTTTCTGTCTCTCTCTCTCTCTCTCTCTTTTCTCCTCTTTCTCCAGGGATTTCAGAATATAGTACTACTTTTGGGGAAATTTTTCTAAGACTTGAAAAAGATTTGCATTTCTTCATACTTTAATGTTTTTAGTAGATACACGCAACGAAAACTAACTCACAACACAAAGTTTAATTTCCATACTTTTTCTTGATTTATAACATGAAGTTGGTTTTGACCATGTGAGCTAAAAGACTCTACATT
Source organism: Saguinus oedipus (assembly GCA_031835075.1). Taxonomy (NCBI): domain Eukaryota; kingdom Metazoa; phylum Chordata; class Mammalia; order Primates; family Cebidae; genus Saguinus; species Saguinus oedipus. Next base: position 149,976,791 of record CM063172.1, read on the forward strand.
GCATTATCAATCTGCTAAGTCATACAAGTTTCTGTCTATAATTATTTATGAAATTATATCAGAATATATGAAAATCAGCTTCATTTAAATTATTTATTTTAATATGTTTTCCAAAATGAAATTATACATTAAGGGTTCTAGCACATGACCTCCAGATGTACTCAATATAAAATTGATAAAGGAGTAATATAATTAAATATTCATTTATTAAGGTGATTACAGAGGGCAGCAGCAATGTAAAGGATTGTATTAAATAGGGTTACATTAGTTAAAAAAAAAAGTCCTCTAGTGCAATTATAATGATTATAAGCACTGGACACACAACAAACTTCTTTAACATGCCTGCAGAAATTCATTTAAAGTTTGTTATGTTGATGGATAATTATGTTCAGCTATTCACTGACCTCCTGAGCCTGGCTCCAAGATGGAGATTCATGACTGATGTGCTTGAACTTGTCTGTTTCAAAAGTTAGAACTGTTTTTTCCTCTGAGTGCATCCTAATGGCCTTTTGTAGTGATATAGCTATACCAAAACTTGGATATGATTTAGTGCTTTTTTAATTACCATGAGATTTTACTTCCATATTTGTGCAACACATATTTTACCTCATCAAGTAATCAACATTTTTTTGAAAGTCACTGCCATGTACAACAGCCAATTTCCAAGTGAGAAATGTAGCATGCCGTGTTCTCGTTTAAAGTTCATACACACAGTACATTTGAGGAGAATCTTTTCCTTAGATACCTGTTTCTCTAAAGAACCTAACTTGCACTTACATACATAGAAAGGAAATCATGACCATTTCTATCACAATCTTCTTCCAATGGATTTTGCGAGTCTTTCTTTTAATAGTGTTTGGCAATATTTGTGAAACACTAAGCATGCATATGATAGAGCTGATCTCTTTTAAAAAAAAAGATGTCAAATGAGACACATCTGGTTACTTGCATAACACAGAGCAATAACAAAGCAATGTTTTAAAATTTAAGTAGTGCATAAATGCAGAGATTTGGACAAAACAACAAAGGCACACCTGAAGTCCATCTTACTAAGGACATTTTTATGATGCTACAGAGATAATCTATTCAAATGTATTAAAACTAATAAAGGAGATACTTGAATAGCTTTTCTTTCATGGTTTATGTATGCACAAACACTGCAATATTAAGTTCATTGCTTTCATTGGAATGACTGTATTATGATGGTCATTATTTTAATTTTCAAATTGTGAAAATAAAATTTTTTTAAAAACATATTTTTAGAGTCAGGTATATTAGTTTGCGAGGGTTACTGTAGCAAAGTACCACAAACTGAGTGACTTAACAGAAATTAATTGTCTTACAATCTGAAGGCAGCAAGTCCACAATCAAGGGTGGATTTTTGAACAAAGGATCTGGTCCAGATCTCAGTCCCTGGCTTGTAAATGGCCATCTTCTCCCTGTGCCTTCTCATGGCATCTTCCTTCTGTGCATGTCTTTGTGTACAAAATTTCCGTTATTGTAAGCACCCTAGTCATGCTGGATTAGGATCCACCTTAAAGACTTTATTTGATCTTAATGACCCCTGCACAAACTCTATCTTCAAATAAAGTCACATTCTGTATGGGTGTTAGGACTTCAGCATGTAAGTTTTGGAGGAACACAGTTCAATCCATGACCTATTTATGATATGTAATTTAAATAGAGTCACATTCACTTATTTTACCTATACACTAATGAAATACACACTACAATTACGATATACAATAGTTTTATCACTCCAAAGGAGTCCCCCGAGCCTCTAGGTTGTCAAACCTCCCTATAATGCCAGTGCCGGGTAACCACTGCTTTGTTTTATGTCCTGTGATTTTGTCTTTGCCAGAATACCATGGAAATTAAATTCTACATATATAGTCCCTTGAGTCTGGCTTTTTTCACTAAACACAATTATTTGAGATTCATCCATATAGTTGCATGAATCAATACATCATTCCATTTTATTGCTTAGCAGTATTTCATTGTATTAATATACCAAAATTTTTTTATCCATTCATTTATCAGTGGACATTTAGATTTTTCTACTTTTTAGCTATTCTAAATTAAACTTCATAAACACTCAGATATAGGTCTTTATGTGGCATTTTAATTTTTAAAAATCTTCTTGGCTTGGATATCTCAGTCATATGGGAAGTATACAGTTAATTTTATGAGAAACCACAGTACTATTTTCCAAAATTGTTGTACCCATTAGCATACTCACAAGCAAGACATAAACGTACTCATTATTTTCCATCTTTACCGGCAATTTGCATTTTATGTGGTTTGTTTGTTTGTTAATTTTAGCCATTCTAGTATGTTTGTTTCTGGTGTCTTATTGTGGCTTTAATTTAAATTTCCCCAGTGATTAATAATGTTGGACATTTTTGTGTGCTTATTTGTCAGTTGTGCCTATTCTTTTGTGAAGAGTCTGAAAACATTTCACTCAATTTTTATCATGCTGTTTGTCTTCTTACTATTGAGTTGTAAGAATTCTTTTTATATTCTGTTTTAAATCATTGATCACATATATCCTTTGTGAATACATTTCCAAGTTGCTGGTTGTTTTCATTTCCTTTGTAACGTCCTTAAAAGATAAGATTTTAATTTTGATGAAGTCAGAATTATCAAAATTTGTCTTTCATGGTTTTTCTATTTAAAACATTGTTAAATATTTTATTCTATGTCTGCTACTAGATTTTTTTTTTAGAATTTTAAAATTTTCATTATGATCTTGAATCAATTTTAATTTATTTTTACATAATGTATTGTGAGGTTAAGATAGGTTTGTTATTTATATTTACTTCTTATTTATCTGCTACCAATAATGAATATCCAAATATTTCAGCAATATTTGTTGAAATTATTATATTTTCCCATTAAATTACCTTAGCAATTTTGTTAAAAATCACTCAATCATATATACGTGGGCCTCATTCTAGAAATACTATTCTTTTGTTGCCTGTATGTTTATTGTTATATAGATACCACAGTTTTATTTAATATAGTTTTAAAATAAGCCTTAAAATAGTACAGCATGAGTTTTCCAGCTCTTTTCCTACTTGAGATATAATTCACATACCATGAATATCTCGCTTCTAATGTGTTACAGTTCAGTTTACAAGGTTGTACTACCAGCACCATCATCTAGTTCCAGAAAATTTTATCACTCCAAAAAGAAAGTCTGTACCCATTAGCAGTTACTCATCTTCATCTATTCAGTTCTTGGTCTGAAGGATAGGTTTATGGGACCCCTGCTGTCATGGCTAAATGAGTGGAATCCTTGCTCTCATAGGATGTGGAGGTGGGGCCATCTTCCTATTTGGTTCAGGAATATCTAGCTACAGGGATTATTCTCAGGCTTTGAAGTCTAATAGAATGTGCTTTCTGGGTTTCAGACTTGTTTGTGATTCTTTATTTTCTCATAGCTTCTCACTTTTGCAATTAGAATGTCTATTCTATGCCTTTCCCACCACTGCATGTTTGAAGCAGATGAACCGTTTTTTTTGCTAGATATAGAAGATAGAGAAGAATCCAAAGTGGACTGTATGCAGGGTCTCTCCTGTAGCTGATTTCAATGATCCAGTACATTAATTTTGGCATTTTTTGAATTAATTATATTTAGATACCATCTTGGATTTATAGTAGATGCTGAAATTGATTAATACTTTTGGGGATATTGGGATGGAGTGACTGTATTTTGCATGTGAGAAGCACATGAATATGCCAGAGGGACAGATAGCTGGCAATTTTGGGTTGAATTATATCCTCCTAAAAAGATATGTTGAAGTGCTCACATGCAGACCTGTGACTATAACCTTATTTGGAAATAGAGTCTTCACATATATAATCAAGTTAAGATTATGTTTATATTGAATTAGGATAGATGTTAAACCAATTATTGGGTTCCTTATAAGAGGAAGGGAGTTTGAACACAGACACGTGTGAGACATTCTATGTGAAGATTAAAGTACAGACTGGAGTGATGTGTATACAAGCCAAGAAACACCAAGGATTGCCAGGGAACATTAGAACCCAGAAGAGGCCAGGAAGGATAATCCTCTAGGCACCTTAGAGAGAGCATGGCTCAGCCAACACTTTGATTCAGACTTGTAATCTCCAGCTTTGTAAAATAACAAATTTCTCTTGTTTTGAGCACCAAGTTTGGTGTAACTTGTTTCTGCAGTCTGAGAAGTTACTTAAAAAAAAAGAAAAGAAAATTCTTTTATTCTTATGTTAGCCATTTCTAGAACTCCTTATTCATTCTTATAAATACATATTTCAATTTGATATTATGTTTCTTGCTCCTGAATGACTTCCTTAAGTATTTTTCATACTGTTAATGTAATGGCAATAGATTCCTCCTGCTTCTTTTCTTGTTCTTCTTTTGATCTATTATGGGTATACAGCAGGAGTAAATATTTATGGGTTACATGAAATATTTGGATCTAGGTATGCAGTGTCTAATAATCACATCAGGGTAAATGGGGTATCTATCACCTCAAGCATTATCCTTTGTGTTACAAACAATCCAATTATACGCTTTCAGTTATTTAAAAATGTACAATGAAATTATGTCCTACTGTTGTGCTAGCAGGTCTTATTCATTCTTTCTATATTTTGTACCTATTAACCTTTCCCACTTTTCCCCCATTGCCTCTGATAACCATCCTTCTGCTCTCTATCTGTCACCGTGAGTTCAATTGTTTTCATTTTTAGCTACCATAAATAAGTAAAACCATGTGAAGCTTCTTTTGGGTTCCTGGCTTATTTTACTTAACCTAATGACCATCCTTAACCTAATGCTCCATTCATGTTGCAAATGACAAGATCTCATTCTTATTTCGTGGCTGTATATACCCCATTGTGATATGTACCACTTTTTCTTTATCCATTAATCTGTTGAGGGACACTTAGATTTCCTCCAAATCATGCCTATTGTAAACAGTGCTGCAACAAATATAAGAGTACAGATATCTCTTCAATATACTGATTTCCTTTCATTTGGGTATATATCTAGGAGTGAGATTTCTGGACTGTATGGTAGCTATATTTTACTTTTTTTTTTAAGGAACTCCAAACTCTTATCCACAGTTGTTACACTAAGATTTATTCAGCAACAATGTACAGGGGTTGCCTTTTCTTGTCCTCACCAGCATTTGTTATTGCCTGACTTTTGGATAAAAGTCATACTAAATAAGGTGAGATGATATCTCATTGTAGTTTTGATTTGCATTTCTCTGATGATCAGCAATGTTGAGCACCTTTTACGTATATCGGTTTGCCTTTTATCTATATTATTTTGAGAAACAGCTATTCAGGCTTTTTGTCCATTTTTTAATTCAATTATTATGTTTTCCTATAGTGCCATTTGAGTTCATTATATATTCTGATTATTAATCCCTTGTCAGATGGGTAGTTTGCAAATATTTCCTTTCATTCTGTACATTGTCTCTTCACTTTGTTGATTGTTTCCTTTGAAGTGCTAAAGACTTTTAAATCGATGTGATCCTATTTGTCTATATTTTCTTTGGTTGCTTATGCTTGTGAGGTATTACTCAAGAAATCTTTGCCCAGTTCAACATCCTGGAAGTTCTCTAAAATGTTTTCCTTTTGCAGATTTGAAGTCTTAAACGTAAGTCTTTAATCCATTTTTATTTGATTTTAATATGTGATGAAAGATAAGGGTCTAGCTTCATTCTTTTCCATATGGATATCCAGTTTCTGAACATAGTTTATCTAAGAGATTATCCTTTCCCCAGTATATGTTCATGGCACCTTTGTCAAAAATATGTTCACTGTAGGTGAATAGATTTATCTCTGGATTCTCTATTCTGTTTCATTGATCTATGTGTCTTCTTTCATGCAAGTGTTGCAGGATGAGCTGCTGACAGAACCCCTCAGACACCGGAGTGAGGAAAAAAAGAGACTTTTATTCAGCTAGCTGTAGAGCATCAGTTGGCTAGTGTCCAACAAGCTGAGCTCCCTGAAAAGCAGTTTTTTTTCCCCCTTTTTAAAGACATAAAACCCAAAAGGGAGCAGAAGTAAAACTATCTTGTTGCCCATTGCCAGGACATCTGACCTTACAGTCTTTGGCTTTCATTGATTTGCTAATTTACAGGTGGTGTGCATGGGAGGGGAAGAGTTACAGAAGTTGAATGAAATCCGTAAATCACTTAGTGACAGAGGTATCTCAGAGGGGGCAGGCCTGGTTGGTGCAGATGGGGAGTACATGACTCAGGGAAGGTCCTTGGGCAGCAAGGAAAACATTTGCAACATTTCCAAGGCTTGTAGATAACATAGGCACCAGTTACAGAAACGGGGGTTATTTTCTCAGTCCTTGGGCCCTGCTGCAGTGGAGCCAGTAGGTCAGCATCTCATCTGACTACTGTCTTCAACTTTATACTATTTTATCTCCCCTTCCCACTTTTCTAACAAAAGACAGGCAAGAGAGAGAGAGATGATCTCCTCTCTCACAAGTTCCATGCCATTTGTGTTACTACAGTTCTGTAGCATAATTTAAAGTGAGGTAATGTGATTCCTCCAGCTTTGTTTTTGTTTGCTCAGGATATCTTTGGCTATTCTGGGCCTTTAGTGGTTTCATATAAATTTTAGGATTACTTTTTTTGTATTTTTATGAAGAATGTCATTGTTATTTTGATAGATATTGCATTAAATTTGTGGATTGTTTTGGGTAATATAGGCATTTTAACAATATTGATTCTTTCAATTCATAAACATAGAATAGCTTTTCCTATTTTGTGTCTTGTTCAATTTCTTACATCAATGTTTTATAGCTTTCATTACAGAGATCTTTCACTTCTTTGGTTAATTCCTAAGTATTTTGTTTTACTTGTAGCTATGATGATGCGCTTCCTTTCTTAATTGCTTTTTCAAATTGCTCATTGTTAGCATATAGTAATGCTGCTAATTTTTCTATGTTTATATTCCTACCACTTGATTTAAATTATATATGATTCAAATAGTTTTCTTGTCATATCTTCAGATTTTTCCAAATATCAAATCATATTATCTGCAAAGAGGGATGTATTAGTCCATTTTCACACTGCTAATAAAGACATGTATGAGACTGGACAATTTACAGAAGAAAAATATTTAATAGATTTATGGTTCCACATAGCTGGGGAGGCCTCACAATCATGATGTAAGGTAAATATCATGTCTCACATGGAGGCAGACAAGAGAGTAGAGCTTGTGCAGGGAAATGTCCCCTTATATAATCAGATCTCATGAGACTTATTCATGATCACAAGAACAGCACAGGAAAGACCTGCCCCCATGATTAAATTACGTCCCACCAGGTCTCTCCCACAACACATGGGAATTCAAGATGAGATTTGGGTGGGGATACAGCCAAACCATATCAAAAGATAATTTTACTTTTTCCTTTCCAATTTGGAAGCCGTTTCTTCCTTTCTGTTGTGACTGTTCTAGCTAGGAATTCAAGCATTACATTGAGTAACAGTGGTAAAAGTGATATTTACCTTACATCATGATTGTGAGGCCTCCCCAGCTATGTGGAACTATAAGTTTCCTTCTTAATTTCTTCATTGACCTACTGGTCATTCAGGAACAAATTGTTTAATTTCTATGTATTGGTATAGTTTTCAAAATTCCTCTTGTTATTGATATCTAGTTTTTTATTCATTATGGTCCGAGAAGATGCTTAATGTTATTTCTGTTTTCTGAATGTTTTAAGACTTGTTTCCTGACCTAACATTTAGTCTGTTCTTGCGAATGATCCATGTGCTGAGAAAAAGAATATGTATTCTGTAGCTGTTGGATAAAATGTTCTGCAAATAACTATTAGGTCCATTTGGTCTATGGTGCAGATTAAGTCCAATGTTTCTTTGTTGATTTTCTGTCTGGATGATGTATCCAATGTTGAAAGTGTGGTGTTCATGTCTCCAGTTATTATTGTATTGTGGTCTATCTCTCTCTTTAGTGCTAATATTTTCTTCATATATCTGGGTGTTCCCGTGTTGGGTGAATATAATACTTACAATTATTATATCCTCTTTCTGAACTGACCTGATATAGTGCCCTTCTTTGACTCTTTATAGTTTTGTCTTGCAATCTATTTTGTCTAATTTTAGTGACTCTTGCTCTTTTTTGATTTCCATTGGCATGAAATATCTTTTTTCCATCCCTTTATTTTCAGTTCATGTGTGTCTTTACAGGTAAAGTATGGTTCTTATAGGCAAAACGTTGTTGGATCTTTTTAATTTTTTTTTATCCATTCAGCCCCTCTATGTATTTGATTGCAGAGTTTAGTCTGTTTGCATTCCACGTTATTATTGATAAGTAAAGACTTACTCCTGCCACTTGGATATTTGTTTTCTAGTTGCTTGTAGTTTTTCTGTTCCTTCTTTTCTTTCTGCCTGTCTTCCTTTTAGGGAAGGTCATTTTCTTTAGTGGTATCATTAACTTTCTTGTTTTTTATTTTTTGTATCTGTTGTATGATTTTTGATTTGAGATTACCAAGAAGCTTGCAATTACTATCTTATAACCCTTTATTTTAAACTAATGATAATTTAAGATTCTTTGCATTAGACAGATAAGAAAACTAACAAGCAAAAAGAAAACTAGTAACTATATACCTTAACTTTATCTTCCTGCTTCTTTAAAAAATTTTTTTATTTTTCTATTTTTTAGTAGAGATGGGATTTCCCCATGTTGGCCAGGCTGGTCTCAAACTCCTGACCTCAAGAGATCCCCTTGCTTTGATCTTCTACAGTGCTGAGATTAAAGGCACTGCATCCAGTCCAATGTCTTCCTGCTTTTTAACTTTTTGTTATTTCTGTTTATATCTTTGTGTATACTGCATATGTCTTGAAATGTTGTTGTAGTTACTATTTTAGTTTGGATCATCATTTAGTATTTCTACCGAAGATAAGAGTAGGTTACACACCACAGTTAGAGTATTATAACACTGTTATAGTTTCTGTGTTTTTCTGTGTTCTTATTATTAATAATGAGTTTTGTACTATACATACAGTCATTTACTAATCATATATTTAAAAAAACTATTTATAAGAGCCTATACAATCTGTTCTTTAATCTTGATGAAGTCTATTGCTTTGAAACTGCATGTGTTCTGACATTACCTAGCGTAAAGGGTTGAATTTAGTCAATTATGGTAATATAACAGAAGCACACTTAGGTTACCCTTATCGTCAGCATAAAATAACCAGGAATACTCCAATCTAATGTTTGAACATAAGACTAGCAAAAATCCTTTGGCCACCATTCTTGAAAATATGTTGTCCAATGCACATACCTCAAGTATCTTTAACTTAGTATAAGATTTCATTTTTATTACTCAACATGTTAATGTTAGTCTACATTCAAAGTGTTAGTAAACCAAACAGCTTACCAATAAACCTTTTTTCTGCTATAATGTTAGCTGACACTTCTAGAATGAGGAATCTCTATTTGGCAAATGGAATATAACTAGAACTTCCTAGACAAGTGAAGAATATAGTGTAATAGCTTGATGGACACTTTTTAAAAACTGATTAATTAGTGAAAGAAGTGGAGAAAATCACATGATAGCATGAAAACTTTTGATTTATTAATTAGCATAAGGCTTTGAGATAAATTTATAAGGAGTAGGGAGAAATTTTCTTTCTCCAGTTTTATCATACATGTATTTCATAAAGTATTATTTCCTTTTATATTTTGCATTCACTTTTATAATTATTCTAAACTTTGATGAAGTAAGCTGCTACTTAATTGTAAGGCATTTATATTGTCAGGAGATTGTGAGTAATCCTTGATGAACTACCTAGGTATGATTTATAGCGTGCTGCTCTGAGAGTGGGGTAAATAAATCCATTTTTGTTTTATAGTCAAATTAGCAAAGAAAGCTTCATTTCTGAGAATTTGATACTAAGTACATCAGTTACATATATCACCATAAAGAGTAACTGTCATCTTCATATCACAATTTTTATAACTAAAAATATATAATCTATGCTCCTGTTTGAATGTGAGCATATTTATTTTCTTTAAAATGATTAATTAATTAAGAAGATATTTACAGAATTTCTACTATAAATTTGGTGAATCCTTGTCCTAGACAAGGAAAAATGAATCTTCAAAAGAGTCCCCTATCGAAAGTGGCAGGGATGGGGGAAAGTGGTGAGAAGAAAAATGGGTATTTTTAAAAGTGTTAAACAAACTGATTTTAGCTAACGCAAAATGGCATCTGAGGGGAGTATAGATATTTCAAGTAACACTTGGAACAAAGTAGTGACTGAGTCAAATTCACCCAGTTGGTCACAGGCAAGCCTTAAACATTCTGTTGATGGCTGGATTATAAGCTTAATGGGGCATAATTCAATTTAGTTACAAACATTCACCTTCAGAAATAAATTTATTTTGTATGATACTATACCAGTCAAAAACTCCTGGATGATTTTTGTCCAAATTTTATGAGCTTTTAACTGAATGTAACTAAGTGACTAATTTTGACCAATGAGATGTATTTTAAAATGCAAGGCTGTGTGAAGAGTATTTAAAATTGGTTTCTCAGGTAGAAAGTACTTTTTGACCTGTCCATTTAATTCCTCTTTTGCACTTGGACCTATAATCTAATAGCTGATGCTTCAACCTTTATAGTCCATAAGATGATATGAAGTTATAACCACAAGTTAGAAAGGTGAAAAAAGGACAAGAGTAGCCTGGCTCTCTGATGATTATAGATGCTCATATCAGCCCTTGTCTGTTCACCTTCAGTCTTCTCCATGAGAAACAAATAGAGATTTCATTTGTTTTTAGGCCAGTACAATTATTAATTCATTCATCAGACTAGAAAAATAAAAGAGTATCTTAACACTGTACCAAAATCTGTAGTACTTTCTCCTTCTTGCACCATAGAAAATATTTCTATGCAGTTTTCAACTTTACTTGTAGGCAGAAATTTCAGAATCTCATTGGATTTCAGGGATTGAGTCAATGCCCTGTTGCAGTAATAGCAATGAGGAGAAGTCTTAAGGTTTCTTCCATTTGCCCAAAGTCTATTATTTTGTATCCTCTGATTTTAAACAGAGCATTTATACAAAACCTTCTCTTGGCACCAATCTTCTTTTTGTTGTCCATTTCTTACCATCATCATCAATCTCTCCTATTTCTTTTTAAGACATCATATGAGCTTCTTTCTAACATTAATCTTTCCTTTACTTTCTCAATAGGAGACTTAGCTCTCTCCTAACTCAAGATGGGTTGCTGATGGAGTGTGAATTAGTTTCCTAAGGCTACTGAAAGAAACTACTACGAGCAGGGTAGCTTAAACAATATTTATTCGCTCACAGTTCTGGAGGTTGGAAGTCAATAGTCAGGTGCTGGCAGGACATGTTCTCTGAAGGCTCTAAGGGAAAGTCCATTCTGTAGCTCTCTCATAGGTTCTAGTGTTGCTGGCAGTGCTTGGCACTCTTTGACAGGTAAACACATCACTCTCATTTCTACCTCTGACATCATGTGGCATTCTCCGTGTATCTCAGTCTATTCCTCTGTTTTCTCTTCTTATAAGGCCACCAGTCATCTTGGACTAAAGCTCATCCTGAACAGGTATGACCTTCATGTAACTTGATTACATCTGCAAAGACAGTATTCCCAAATAAGGTCACGTTCACAGTTACCAGTGGTTAGGACTTTAATATATCTGTTGGAGGGACACAGTTCAAAATGTGGATTATGCTACTATGACTACCATGAATGCCACTATCCAGAGAGGGATGGTCAGCTGTGGATCTGCCTTTGGTTTAGAATTACTGTAGCTGGATATACTTTGAATGGTCATCACGGATACATAGTCATTAAGAATTATGGATTACTTACCATGTGACAGGTGTTGTACTAAGGTCTTTCCAAAAAACATGCTTTATTTGCCTAGTATTTTTAAATGCATCTGAAATAAATAAAATCAAAAGTATAGAAATCAATTCAATAATCTCCCAAACAAGAACAAAAATTATTGAAATAAAAAATAGATGAAATGAGAAATTAGCAATTAAATAAGACTAAGATATATCCATCTGTTGCTGTGTATGGACCTTATTTGAATTCTGATCAAACAAACTCTAATAAAAATTTTGATACAATTGAGAAAATTTGAACATTAATTAGATAACTGGTGACATTAAAGTAATTAGTGTTAATTCATCTTGGATGAGATAATGATTAAATGTTATTTTTATAAAAAGGGCCCCTAATTTTTTTAGAATTATTTACTGAAATATATAGAGATAATCATGTTCCAATGACTATTCTTTGCTTCATAATAATCTTTCCTGGGGAGATATAGATGTAGAAAATTGGCCATGAATTGATTGTCATCAACATTGAAATATGACTACATGGAGTTTCATCATACTCTTCTCAATTTGTGTACATTGTTTTAGTTTTTGTAATAAACAGAGGAAATGACCAGAAAATAACTGTTAATGTGTATATATAAGAACCACACAACTTAATAAGAAACTATTTTCTTTACCTGAAAAGAGAAATTTTTAAAATGTCACAATTATATAAAGCTTTGAATTCAAAATGCTTTAAAATTCTTTTAATAATGATATTGCATTAAATCTATGAAACAATCACAGATAATTATATGAGGGTGTCAGCTCAATTTTTTTTTTTTTAAAAAAGCTGAGTCATTCCTTTTAACCAATTGTAAAGTCAAGTTCAAATTCCATTTCTTCATGATCTTTAAATGGACCAGTAAGTCTTAGAATTACCTTTCTAGCACCCCAAACTGCATTTTTCATTTCATTTCAAATCAATTAATATTTTCAGTAAGTGTGTTTAAATATGTGTGACTTGAGTTATCAGAAAGCAAATACGGGTATCTGCTTATATGGAATACTCATTCACAACTTACTTGCGGATGTTCAGATATTCTTTTGATACAGAGAAGCAGCACTTTCTCAAAAAACATTTTTAACAACAAGAAAATAAAAAAAGGAAAATTAACTTAAAATCACATGAAAGAGTGATTTATGGGAAAGGAAAGTGGTGAGAAAGTATTAGTTACTAGGAATCTAAGAAACATGAAAATAGTTCAGAAAAAGTGAAGGGTATGTAGAATGGAGGAGGCTAGGGTCAGACTCTGGTTCATGGCTGACACAAGATATGAAGTAGGCCAATTTTTTCAAGGACCTCAGCTTCCTGGCTTCTGCCACTACCCAGTAGAGCCAAATGTAGACAGACATAAAGGGTAAAACTATTTTTTTTCCAGTGATCAAAAGCATTACTTTATTTTCTTGAGAAACAGCATGAAGGAATATATATTAAAAAAGAATTTGCATGTGATATGTCTTGCCATCTGGAAAATTCCTATAGGGAATTATATAATCTCATTTTTCCTCAAATCTTATATCTTTTCTCATAAAAACTGTGGATATTTCAAGTCTGAGAAAGGTAATATAAATGAGGATTTTGTGTATTAAACTCCCCAAGAGTCAATTTATAAGGAGATCAAAGATTTGGAGAAACAAAATATACCTTTCTTTAAGTGATTTTTAAAAATATTCATATTTAGAAATAGAATAATTTCCCCTTTGCCTTGGCAGTTAATATAAACTTGAAGACATTTAAAAAACAATGGATCTTAAAGGAAATTTTCCAGTGAATGTTTGTGACATTGGAGATGGAAATATGCAAGGTTCTGGGGCCTGATATTTCGATATAAGGGAGTTATGGACATCAAAGAAGAGAAATGCTCATGAATTACAGTGAGCAAAAGATTTACAGGAATTTTGTCAATTACTCCCTTGTCTTGGAAGAAATACTGCAAAGGCCACACATTTTGTGCCTGTAAACAGTCCTTTTGTATAGCAGGGCTAAGACGCTGTGCCATGCCAAGCAACTGAAGAGTTCCAATTCTGTCTTTTTTTTTTAAAGAAGTAAAAGAAAATAACAAAAAAAAAATACAGTTTAAAAATTGTAATGTATATAACTGAATCAATTATATAATGGATATAAAAATTAACCAGGAAAGAGTATGGCATAATGGTTAAAGGTCCAAAATTTTAGAGTAAGGTTATCTGGCTTCAAATATCACGTTGGTCTTGATCCACATGTTTCTCTAAGACTTGATCTTATCATGCCAGAAAAGGAGTTAAAATAGTTTAAAAAGAGGTAATCCAGGTAAAATGCTTAGCATGGTACCTGCCTTAGATTAATTCCTCAATAAATGTTAGTATATTTCATCATTATTATTTAATTATTACTCTTATTATTACTTGATGCTAACAAAATGACAAAATAAAATGTTTGATGGTAAAACAATTTTATCACCAACTTGGAATACCTTTTGGATTTCAGTGCCATTTACAAATTTAAATTTTAATAGGTGGAGTGGTTATCAAATTGATCTCTGATGTCTATGTGCAATTATTTTTTCCTATATAACCATTGCCGTGTAGAATGTTACTCCTTGTGGGATTAGGCACCCACTGTCTAGTCTCTCTGGGTTAGGGTTAAAGAACACATAAATACAAAGTTTTACAGGTTTACTATATGATTCTTATATGAACGAGTTGGTCTTGGAGTAGGGTAGGTATCCATATTTCTCAATGATGGATAAAATCATATATGTAATCATAATCTCTATGTCTTTCTTCTTAAGGATCAAAACTTCCAATGGTCTACAACTGTCTGATTGTGTGACTGGGGTAAAGCCAGAGTAGAGGTCGATAAAAGGACTTCTGTGTCTGTAATGCTGGTAGCCTCTGCATGCCCTTACCAAAGAGAGTCCCATATTAGTACATATCACTTTTATTCCCAACTCTACCATTCCACAGTTACATTTGCCCTTGAGGATATAAAACTGTTGTGAAACACAATGACTTCTTCAATACTAAATTATCAGGCACCACTGGTAGAGAATAACCCCCATAGAGCCAAAATTTTAATTCAGAACAGCCCACATGAGTTATCCTATTGATTCTTCAATTAATTCAACAGCCATAGTAGTTGCAGTAAGCAGTATGACACTTCACAGGTGCCATAAAATCCATGTGATTTTTCCATATAACAACCACAGCAGGTTTTAACTGGGTACATCAAGCAATCCTGACAAAATTCAGGAATCACAAAAACAGCAGTTGGAAGTGCTGAAGATTGAGAGTTTCATGGCAAGCACAGCTGAACCTGGGAAGGTCCAGCTCTGTAGAGGAGGGGCATCTGTCAAAGGAAAACTAAGAAACAGAAAAAACTTCATCACCAACAAGCTGGGTCTCTGGGTCCACTCAGAGACCCAGTCTGAACGTCAACAATTACAAAGACAACAGATAGGTAAATCCACAAATATGAGAAGAAACCAGTGCAAAAAGGCTAAAAATACCCAAAATCAGAGTGTCTCTCCTCCTATGGGGGATCGCAGCTCCTCATCAGCAATGGAACAAGGCCTGATGGAGAATGAGTGTGATGAATTGACAGAATCAGGCTTCAGAATGCGGATAATAAGAAACTTCTGGCTGGGCACAGTGGCTCAAGCCTGTAATCCCAGCACTTTGGGAGGCTGAGGTGGGTGGATCATGAGGTCAAGAGATCAAGACCATCCTGGTCAACATGGTGAAACCCTGTCACTATTAAAAATACAAAAAATTAGCTGGGCATGGTGGCGCATGCCTGTAATCCCAGCTACTCAGGAGGCTGAGGCAGGAGAATTGCCTGAACCCAGGAGGTGGAGGTTGCAGTGAGCTGAGATCGTGCCATTGCACTCCAGCCTGGGTAACAAGAGTGAAACTCCATCTCAAAAAAAAAAAAGAAACTTCTGTCAGCTAAAAAAACATGTTCTAACCCAATGCAAAGAAACTAAGAACCTTGAAAAACGGTTTGACAAAATGTTAATGAGAATAGATAATTTAGAGAGGAATATAAGTGAATTAATAGAGATGAAAAACACAATACCAGAACTTTGCGAAGCATGCACAAGTTTTAACGTCGAATTGATCAAGCAGAAGAAAGGATATCAGAGTTCGAAGGCCGACTTAATGAAATAAAATGAGAAGACAAGTTTAGAGAAGAAAGGCTAAAAAGGAATGAGCAAACTCTCCAAGAAATATGGGACTATGTGAAAAGACCTTATCTACGTTTGATAGGTGTACCTAAATGTGATGAAGAGAATGAATCCAAGCTGGAAAATATTCTTCAGGATATTATCCAGGAAAACTTTCCCAACCTAGCAGGGCAGGACAACACTCAACTCCAGGTAATACAGAGAACACCACAAAGATATTCCTCAAGGAGAGCAACCCCAAGGCACATAATCGTTAGATTCACCAGGGTTGAAATGAAGGAGAAAATACTAAGGGCAGCCAGAGAAAAAGGTCAAGTTCCCCACCAAGGGAAGCCTATCAGACTCACAGCAGATCTCTTGGCAGAAACTCTACAAGCCAGAAGAGAGTGGGGGCGAACGTTCAACATCCTTAAAGAAAAGAACTTTTAACCCAGAATTTCATATCCAACCAAACTAAGCTTCATAAGTGAAGGAAAAATAAATTTTTTTGCAAACAAGCAAGTACTCAGAGATTTCATCACCACCAGATCTGCTTTACAAGAGCTTCTGAAAGAAGCATTACACACAGAAAAGAACAACTAGTATCAGCCATTCCAAAATACCGAAAGATAAAGAGCATCACCATAATGAAGAATTTACATGAACTAATGGGCAAAACAGCCAGCCAGCATTAAATGGCAGTATTAAACTCATATATATCCATATTGATCCCAAATTTAAATGGACTAAGTGCCCCAATCAAAAGACACAGACCGGCAAATTGGATAAAAAGCCAAAACCCATTGGTATGCTGCATCCAGACCCATCTCACATGCAAGGATACACAAAGACTCAAAACAAAGGGATGGAGCAAGATTTACCAACCAAATGGAGAAAAAAAAGAAAAGAAAAGAAAAGGCAGGAGTTGCAATTCTCGTCTCTGATAAAAATAGACTTTAAAGCAACAAAGACCAAGAGACACAAAGAAGGACATTAAATAATGGTAAAAGGATCAATGCAACAAGAAGAGCTAAGGATCCTAAATATATACGTACCCAACACAGGAGCACCCAGATACTTAAGGCAAGTTCTTAATGACTTACAAAGAGACTTAGACTCCTTCCTGTTCTCTCTCCCTCTTTCTCTTCCTCTTTCTTTCTCTCTTTCGTTCTTTTTTCTTTCTTTCTCTTTCTTTTTCTTTCTTCTTTTCTTTCTTTTTCTTCCTTTCTTTCTTAAAAAAAAATTCAGGAATCAGAAGGAAACTCAAGAGGTCCAAAAGAAGTTTATTCATGTTCCTAAGAAAGTCCAGAGGGGTTGATAACCTAATCAAGATGATTGCAAAAAATTGTCAATGGCCTCTCAGAATCCATAAAACCTAGATTTGCATAAACTACTTATTTTATAAATTAAAGAGTTGGAGTATGTTCCTGTGAGGTTTTGTGGTATCCAGAGCTCCAAATAAATGTACAGTGCAGAAGAGCAGACATGTCACTTATCCTAGGAATTAACTAAAGGATTTTTATTTGATTACATATATTGCTGTCTTTGAAGAAGACAATGAAAGATTGCACATAAAATAAAGGTGTAACTTGGAAAATCCTATGGTTTCACTGAGGGAAAAACTGAGAGCCATTACTAGACTTAAAAGAAATAAAGGAAAAGTTAATTTTTGAAAGAAGAAACATTATCAAGCTGCATTTAAAGAGAATGTGTCAATTCATCATGAAACAAATTTATTTAATGATAATTTAAATATATGAAATAAATTCATGTATTTAATGTTTCTTAATGCAAAATATCTATTCATTTTTAAGACTATTTTATTAAGTTAATTATAAATTTTAAGTTTACCTCTAAAGTAAATTTAGTTTATAATCATATTAAAATGCATTCACTAATTGAATCTTAATATTCAAAAGTTTAAAAAGCATCAATTATAAAACACATGTACATGTATACATACATTATACACAGGTAAATATGAAATAATAGTACATGTTTCTACTCCAAACCTATAGAGGATTTCTAATTTGAAACACAGCTTAATGACAGTCCTAACAGAAAAATACAAAACCCCTTAATATCCTGCACCTTCAATATTTTCTAATAATGGTAATATGAGGTAATGAATATTTCTTTTCAGGCTATAAACTTTCCTATGCAGGAATCATGTGTGATGTATCTACAATGTTATTTATAAGCATAAAATGCCACACTGCTCTTATCCAGAGACATTACGGACATTGCTTAATCTTGCATGAAAATCTCATTATATTAAATATTATTAATGATATATAAAAGTTTTACAATATAATTTTCCATCATATTAGTGATACATCAGATCACATTATAGTTTTCTTGTCATTAATACTGTGTTTATGCCTTTAGCTAGAGTTAAAAGGGGACTTATTAATAACCCACAACAAGAACTTTTTGCCGTATTGTTCTACATGGTCTCTTTAGATACTCATATGTTCACCTTAAACATGGACTAAGAAACTGTTGAAAGTTTGTGCAGCATAGTGCATGTGACTCACTCATCTCTATATTCAAATGAGAGTTGCAAAATGATGATCAGAATCACAATGAAAATCTTTCTGACCTCACAGTTCAAGGATGCATCTATCAATCAGATTAAGCAATATTTTATGCTTACTCTCTGAAATGAATTTTTGTAATCAGATATACAATGTTTACAGTTTCTTCTGATGCCTTCACCTTTCTTTTCTCTGTTGATTCTTTTGCCCAACCCCCTGTTTGTTGATGTTTCTGTTCCACTGGTTCTTAGTTGTTCCATACTGACCTTTTCCATATAACACTGTGCATATTGTATTGATTTTCTATGCCCTTTAATTATCCTCCTTAATCCTATCATACTAACTAATTCCACTCATCTTGTGGCTGTGACTTCACTCACTGATAATGTAATAGAGCTCTCTGACTCAGGGTATGACAATTCCAAGCACTACCTGGGAAGGTGCTAGAGGGCATGCCAATTTTCTGTTCTGAAAAGTGGATGACTCTGCATTTTCCTGGAACTGATCCAAACATTTAAGTGTGGTACTGATAACTTGGTTATGTTTTAGTTAGTAATTTAATTGTTTTGTTCATTTTTTAACAAAACCTATGTGCCCCAAATGACCAAAAGTTATACAATACTTAAGACATTTGTAAAAACAAAATATGTATATCAATCTTTCTCCATGTCATAATGCTTAATTTCCAGGTTGTTTCTCTTTTTGTTCATTCATTTGAAAACAAATTAAATATTACATTGGATTGTTAATTTGCCAAATTAAAAGCTATCAGGTTTAAGAAAAAGAGAGTTGTCCTTAATTTAGTAGATTTAATGGACTGCTCTTAGTACAGCTATATAGATACATTAAAAAAAGGAAACAAGTTTTAATTTTATTGTGTATGTAAAAACGCAATCAGCTTATAAGCCCCTTTGAGATCAGGAGGCAGCATAGTAGAGGGATTAAGAAAGCTGGTCCTGGGGTCAGACTGTACTGAAGTCCTGCTCTCAGTATCTACTAGCTAGGTGAATTGCTCTCTTACTTCATCTGTAAAACAGGAGCAAAACCTTATTTATTACATAGGATTTTTGTAATGATTGAATGAGTTAATGTGTATAAGTATTATAGGACAATGTCTGATATGTAATTTACACTGTTAATATTTCTTATTTTATTGTCATTAATATGTTCAATATATATCGAATTTACACATATTTCAATACATTTCAATAAATACATATATATGTATTTATTGATGTTGTTATTAATGAAATGTTCACTTATTTTATTTGTATCCTGACCACTTTAAACATTTTTTGGTTGTTGATATAGATATTAAAATGCCATGAGAAAGAAAAAAGTATAGAAAAACAAAAAGGGATGAATACAGTGAATGAACATCTGTGAATGAGGTTGAGAGGGTATATGCAGTGAGTATACAGTGAGCTGACAGTAATTAAAATCCCGTTTTTCCATTATGCTTTCTGGTAGCAAATGCAAAAAGTGACATTTATTGCATTATTTTGTTTTCTTTCTTTCTGCGGTTACATGCAAGCATTTATCTCTTGTAACTGAAAAAAATATTGAGTGATGTTTTCCATTTTATTTTATTCTTTACCCTCATGGAAACATTTTCCTAGAATCTTAGTTTTTATTTCTGTTGTTCTGCATTCTGTTATTTCCTATATCCTGTTAGTGTTGGGAATAAGGAAACAGCAGGCCACCTACACCGTATGAGTCCATCATTAATAGTAGAGAAATGCCAAGAGGAAGACAATTGTCATATCAGCCCTTCACAAAGCAGATTGACATGATAGTAAATAATCACCCAACAGTGAATGTACTTTGTTACTTTGTTTTCCGGATACATTACTCTTACACAAATAGGTTTTTGATTATTGATACTCTACTTATAATCCTGCTATCAAAAAAAAATAATCTGATACAAACTTAAAGTTTACTAGGACTCATTTTTTGTTAATAATTAATATTACCTTAGTGTTTATGCTTTTATTTTTTTTCTGTGGCTTTAAATAACTAATCGGCATGTCACATCAGGATTAACTTAGTTATCTTAAATATTATGAAATGGCATCTTTTTTTTTTTTTTTTTTTTTCCGAGACGGAGTTTCGCTGTTGTTGCCCAGGCTGGAGTGCAGTGGCGCAATCTTGGCTATGAAATGCCATCCTACAGAATAAGGAGAAGTTAAGATTTTAGTAACTTAGTAACTTGAGAATAGTTTCTAATAGAGAGTTCAGGTGGGTGGGTGTAAGTAAGGGCATGTAATTGAGAGAAAAGAGAATCAGGTAGGAGTAAAATGTATCATATTACTTCATAAGCAAAACAGAGTATGCCCTCCAATCGCTCTGTCTCTCTTCTGCTGGAGGCTCTATTGCTAAATGTTGTGACCTTCTTTGTATTTCTAATACTCAACTTTGATGGAGCCTCATAAGCAAATAGACATTCATGTTGGCCATTTGTGACATCTAGATGTTCTGGTAAATATTAAGACAAGAAATGGATAAAAATTGTATAGCTATTATTTTATCTAGTTGATGTGTAAATGTGTGTGTGTGTGGGTGAGAAGGAATAAAGAAGATGTCACTTATTATAACCTGTTATTTGCTAATATATTTATAAAAGAATTTTAGAATGAGTCATTATTCTTTGGAAATCAGATTCTCCCTGGTGCCTTCCTCACTGTTGGATGTGTTAAGGGTTTCAGGGCCCTGATGACTCATGCCTATAAATAACACTCTCTGAATCCAAGTACAGAAACACATAGAGAACAATAGGGAATTAAAAATAAAAGGTATTGAAATTCACATATTTTTTAATGCTTCTGTTAAAACCCTTTCCCTTAATCTAGCCTCAGGACATAACTTTAATGTCCATGATTTACTGAATGTCTGAGAATGATTCCATTTTGTCTCTGTAGTCACAGCAAACTTGAGCAATTTGTGCTTTTTCTGCATGAAAACAAACTTTCATCTTTACCTCTTAGCTCTGCTTGGCCAGTGTTATTAAAGTCTAAGTTTTATGTCCCCAGGACACAAGATTGACCAATCTTGATACTGATATCACAACAGTTTAGTGATGTTTGGCACTGATAAAGTCTAGTTGCTATATTACAATATGACACAAATGTCTTACAGTAAGAAAAACCCTTTTAATTTCTTCTCTTTAAGCTTAAGCTTAAATACATAGAAACTTTTTTTGTGCCTGGCTACACAGCCAAATCTTTCTCGGTGAATTGAAAGTACACGTAAACCCTCCTCTTCACTCCTTTTCTGATCCTTTTTTCCTCCCATAAGAAGATAAAGTTGATAAGTATCCTCGAAAATTCATTATGGGTAGAAGAAATGCTGAGGCTTTTCTCCTCCAAAATACCCAGCCCACAATATTTACTTGTGGGTGCTGGGCAGACAAAACTGTATAAGTCAGAAGCTACACTAGGGATTTTAGCCTAGAGACACGGTATCTACTGTGTAGGAGTTCTTTTCTTTTTCAGGACCTCCATCCCCACCCTGTGGAAAACTTGGCTAAGAATCTTCATATTGATGACATCATTTTAACTTGCCTTCTGTATTTGCTGGAAATGAAAATGGAGCTGGCTCTCTGTATAACATTTCTTTCATCACAAGTAACATCAATATCATTATCATAGTATTTAATATTCATGTGCATGATAGACATATGGATTTGATTTGATCTATGCTGGAGCAGGTAAGTTCATTCAGCAAATGGAATAGCTACATCAGACATAAGAAGCCTGGACTGAGAGAATAAATTGGGAATCTGAATTTTAATAGAAGCTAGTTGCTTCATTAGGAGGCAGATGCCCAGATGGAAATACATTTGATCAAATCAATGCCTTCTGAGTCTATTTCAGAGCATTATTGGGCACAATTTATGTTAGTTATAAAATTATGGACTTTTTAGTCCATATGTGTTAGTTATAAAATTATGTGTGAACCATTACAGATTACCACACATATACAAAGCCAAATATATATATATATATATATACATAAAATATATATTATCATATATCATATGTACACATATATATCATATGTAATATCATATATATCATATTACAATCATATGTAGTAGTAACTTTGTATTTTGTAAAAAAAGACATTAAAGATAAAATACCTTTCTTTTTCTACATTATATTATATTGGTTGAGAGCACATACTTTGAACTGGGTTTAAGTGTTGCTTCAGCAATCACAACCTCAACTATTTATGGAGGCCAGAAGATTTACAAAAGTGAGATAAATTAACCAGCTATAAAACTGTAGTCAGGGGTGGAGGAAAGTGGTACACTGAAGAGCTGATACATCAAAACAGGAATGTGTCCTGTAAATCATCTAAGCTTCAGGTGGATTTGCCATACAAGAAAGTGGGCTGGATATAGCCAGAGATTCCAGTTTTTCAAGGAAAGTCAGATATCTGAGTTCCACTTGAAGTATCTTGAATTACAAATGAAGTATTTATTCAGTAATTTTAATTAAAAATTTGATCCATAATAACAAACTAGAAATTTGTTACTCAGTTTTTATGTATGTAGAACGAAGACATTAATATTTAATTAATGCTACTTTTCCCAAGAATTTGGTCAATTAATTGAAATAGTGTCTGGTATCCAGTAAATGCTCAGTAAAAGTTAGCAATTATTAGTCTAGCTAAAGTATCCATTGTTTTCAAATTGTATCATTTATTTAATAAGTACTTTGTTACTCAAACTGGTTAGGTAGCATATAAATTGCTGGAGGAAGACAAGACCCTGAAACTACTATATTTTCTTTGGTATTACATTATTATGTAACAAATAGTATCCTGTTATCTGTCTTATCTTAATTTTCTCATAAAGTAACCCTTTTTAATGATTTGAAAACTGTGGCTAACAGGGATGTGTTTGTAAATATTTAAAAATTGGATCTCCAAAAAAACAAAAGAGAGAGAGAGAGAGACAGACAGTGCACAAAAGAAAGCACCATCACAAGAGGAAGAATCCGAGAAACCATGATTGGTGGAATCTGCCATTTTGAATGGTATAATACTTCTACTGTGGTTAGTTGTAAGCTACAAACATGATGTTACCAAACACTGAGTTGATAAGAAATGCTAAAAATCACCTCTTACAAGCCAGTTTGTGAAGGCTCTACTATATCCTTAAATATAAACCTTGTGAGTAATGTGGTATTGCAATTTGAAAGAGAGCAATTTTTATGTCCATGATAAGGCTTAAACAGAAATTAAAGTAACTTAGTGCCAAAAGTTAAACATAACTTTAGTGGGATACACAAATAACATCAAGTGTAAATTAAAACTGTTTCATATCGAAAGGAAAAATATATGAAAATATGATTTGTTTCAGACTTGAAGGAGAAGGCAAAACATAAATACATGGATGACACTGTCTGTTCGATAGACTTCTAGATAGCACTTTGTATTAGTCCATTTTCACACTGCTATAAAGACCTACCTGAGATTTGGTAATTTATGAAGAAAAGAAGTTCAATTGATCATAGTTCTGCAGACTTAACAGGAAGTCTGTGAGGCCTCAGGAAACTTACAATTATGGCAGAAGGTGAAAGGGAAGCAAGTATGTCTTACCATGGTAGAACAAGAGACAGAGAAAGTTAAGGGGGAAGTGCCATATACTTTCAACAAGATCTGGTGAGGATCCACTTACTATCAAGAGAACAGCAAGGAGAAAGTCCATCCCTATGATTCAATCACCTCCCACCAGGCCCCTCCCAATACACTTGGGATTACAATTTGAGATGAGAGTTAGATAGCAAGGCAGAGACAAACTCTCTCTTCTACCCCAGCCCCTCTCAAATCTTATGTCCTTCTCACATTACAAAACACAATCATGCCTTCTCAACAGTCCCCAAAACTTTTAACTCATTCTACCTTTAACCCAAAAGTCCAAGTCCACAGTCTCATCTGAGAAAAGTCAAGTCCCTTCTGCCTCTGAGCTGGTAAAATAGAAAACAAGTTAGGTATTTCTAAGGTACAATGGGGTACAGGCATTGAGTAAATGCTCTCATTCCCAATAAAAGAAATTGGCCAAGACAAAGGGGCTATAGGCCCCATGCAAGTCCAAAGCCCAGCTGGACCATCATTAAATCTTAAAACTCAGATAATCTTCTTTGACCCCATGTCTCACATTCAGAGCACAGGGCTCCAAGGACATGAGCAACTCCAACCCTGTGGTTCTGCAGGGTACTGCCCCCACAGCTGCTTTTATAGGCTGGTGTTGAGTGCCTGGGGCTATTTCAGATACGGAGTGTAATCTGTCAGTGAATCTACCATTCTGGGGTCTGGACGATGGTGGCCATTTTCTCACAGCTCCCCTAGGCAGTGCCCTACTGAGGATTCTGGGTGGGAGCTCCAACTCCACATTTCCTCTCTGCACTGCCCTAGTAGAGGTTCTCCAGGAGGGCTCTGTCCCCACAGCAGAATTCTGCCTGCACATCTAGGTGTGTTCATACATCCTCTGAAATCTATGCAAAGTTTCCCAAACCTCAGTTCCTGCCTTCCACACACCCACAATCCCAACCTCACATGGAAGATGCCAAGGCTTGGTCCTTACAGCTTCTGAAGCCATGGCCAAGCTGTACCTTGGCCCATTTTAGCCAGGGTTATAGGTAGAGTGGCTAGGACTCGGGGTGCTGTGTTCCAAGGTTACACAGAGCAGCAAGGCCCTGGGCATGACCATAAAATCATTTTTTTTTTCCTAAGCCTTTGAGTTTGTGATGCAAGGTGGGTTAGTCTCCTATATGCCCTGGAGACATTTTCTCCATTGTCTTGGAGATTAACATGTGGCTCCTCTTTGCTTATGCAAATTTCTGCAGTGAGCTTGAATTTCTCCCCATAAAAATGTGTTTTTCTTTTCTGCCACATGGTCATGCTGCACATTTTTCAAACTTTTATGATCTGCTTCCCTTTTAAATATAAGTTCCAGTTTCAAACCATCTCTTTGTGAATGCATAAAACTGAACACTTTCAGAATCATCCAGGTCACCTCTTGAATGCTTTGCTGCTTAGGAGTTTTTTTCTGCTACATACCCTAAGTTATCTCTTTCAAGTTCAAAGTTCCACAGATCTCAAGGGCAGGGTCAAAATACTACCAGTCTCTGCTAAAGCATAGTAAGAGTGACCTTTACTTCAGTTCCCAATAAGTTCCTCATCTCCTTCTGAGACCACCTCAGTCAGCATCTCATTGGCCATGTCACTATAGCCATTTTGGTCAAAACCATTCAACAAGTCTCTAGGAAGTTCTAAACTTTCCCATATGTTCCCTTTCTCTTCTAAGTTACCAACTGTTCTATCCTCTGCCTCTTTACACAGTTCCAAAGTTACTTCTACATTTTCAAGTATCTTCATAGCAGTCTCACTCTCATGGTACCAATGTTCCATAACAGTCTGTTTTCACTTTTCACATGCTATAAAGAACTACCTGAGAGTTGGTAATTTATGAAGAAAAGAGGTTTAGTTGACTCACAGTTCTGCAAGCTTTATAGAAAGTATGAAAGGTAAGCCTCAGGAAACTTACTATCATGGAGGAAGGCAAATGGGAAGCAAGCGTGGCTTACCATGGTGGAGCATGAGAGAGAGGGAATGAAGGTGGAAGTTATACACACTTTCAAACAATCAGATCTCATGAAAACTCACTCACTATCATGAGAACAGCAAAGGGGAATCCTGCTCCCATGATCCAATCACCTCCCACCAGGCACCTCCCCTGACACGTGGGGATTGCAATTAAGATGAGATTTGGATGGGGACACAGAGCCAAATTATATCATATCACACTTCTTATGTGCCAGTGGTGGTTCTAAGAACTTTATAAATGCTAATTGAATAATTCATTTGAAAATTTAACTCATGAAAATTAATATCTTAGAATATAATCACACCTTTACAAACTAGCCATGTTCCACAAAAGACTAGAATTGAATTCTCCATGTGTGGAAGCCAGAGACCAGAAGATGTGCAAGAGAGAAGCTGTAATTATCTTCAAGAAGAATAAGGGCTTAAACAGGAAAAATGGTGAACACCGAAGGAAAATAAATTATTCAGTTATGAACATTGTCTACATAATAAAATAATATAACTAAAGTAGATGTAATTCATAATGCATACATCCAGGACACTTTATATTTTTTCAATTGTTTATGTTTTTATTCATATTTTAAATACTATGTACTAGGCACTGTGCTCATTTATAGGATGGTGAAAACAATGGATGGAAGAAATCACTGGTTTCACGGAGAACATAGACTAATTGGGAGCTTACATTCTATATAAGTAAGCGTTAGTGATGCTAGCAGTTATTAGCAGTGCTAAACAAATCTCCAAAGTTCATTGGCTTTCAAATAAAAGTTTGTATCTTCTTTACACAAATTCTAATGTGGATGTTCCTATTCAGCATATGGTTTCCCACAAGGTTATTCAGGAACCCAGGCAAATTCCATCTGAGAGATTTCCATCATCTAGATCCTAAAAGTCTTTTTTCATTCAGCAGGTGGATAAAGAGTGATATTAGTGAATCATACAAGAGAATGTTAAAGTCCTATACTGGGAGAGGCATAATCACCTGCACTTACATACTGCTGACCCCAATACTGCAGAGGTGGCTGGGAAAAGAAGCCCACATGTGCAGAGAAAAGATGTTGTCAGCATTTTGAATTTTAGCTATTTTAATAAGTATAGAGTATATTTTATTGTTGTTTAATTTGCAATACTCTAGGGACAATGAGGTTTAAGTCTTTTCTTATCCTTACTTACCATCTGCATATCTTGTTTGGTGAGATGTCTTTTGCCCATTTTTAATTGAGCTTTTCATTTTGTTATTGTTGAGTTTTAAGAGTATTCTATGTGTTTTGGATAGGAGTCCTTTTTCAGATCTGTCTTTTGCAACTATTTTTCTCAGTCTGTGATTTTTCTTGTAATTTTTTAACATTGTCTTTTGCAGAGAAGTTTTAAATTTTAATAAAGTCCAGTTTGTCAATAATTTCTTTTATGGATCATGGCTTTGGTGTTCTAAAGAGTTATTACCATACCAAATTCATCCTATATATCTTCCAGTAATTTTACAGGAATGCATTTCACATTTGGGTGTATTCCCTCTTTCAAGTTAATTTTTGTGAAGGGTGTGTAATGTCTGTGCCTACGTTCATTTTTGCATGTGGATGTTTGATTGTTCTAGTATCATTTGTTAAAAACACTATTTTTTGCCATTGCATTTCCTTTATTGCTTGTCAAAGATCATATTTATGTTGGTCTCTCTCTCACTCAGAGGAAAGGGGAATGAGTTTGACAAAACCATAGTCTCTGTCACACATTTAATACCCACACTGATCCTAAATGTAGATAAAATTATTGCATCTATTTCACATATGAGGAAATGGAAGCTCGAACAGGGATTAAATTACTTTTCCAAGTTAACAAACTTTAGTTACTGTCAGACCTGACATTTGAAACCAGGTCAAAATCTTATTACTTAAGAATACATATGTGGAGAGATTGTGTTTATTAGTTTGTTTTAGCATGTTTTGTGTTTAAACTTTTATGAAAAAATAATTTAATTGATTTGAATTGAATTTTATTCAAAGAAAACAAGCTCTCCAACAGTCAAAACCCCATTATCTGAAGCTCAACTAAACCAAATTATGTAAGAGATTTAAGTCTTTTTTTATTTTCCAACTTGGAAATTTTATATAAATAGTAGAAAAAAGTGATTAAGTGTCAGGAATAAGCATTAAAGAAACCATATTATTATTAATAAAATACTATTTTCAATTAGTATCAATAAGATGTAAAATGTTGCCACAAGTGAGGTCATCAACCTTAGTGAAGAGTGTATTACAGAATATTTATTGTGGTTCAAGGAGGTATTTGAAGCATCATGCTGCCACTTTTGGAATCTAATAAAATATATGTTGAAAACAAAGGTAAATAATTATAAATTTTAACTTCTTATTTCAAATTCCACACAGCCCACACCAATCTGAAAGTCACTAATTTGATTTAAGTCTATGTAGTAAAATTCCATTTGTCTTCCTGAAGCATGCAGAACTTGATGAAATATTCTTAAAACAATTATTTAAGCAGTTAATAAAAACAGACAAGAGTATTGTGGGAAAAATATGTTTAATTTATATATTTAGTTTAATTTGCATATATAAATTTATAAGCAGGTAAGACTCACATAGACCAAGAATTAATACACAGTGAAGTAATTTTACACTGTAATAATCACACATTTTTATTAAGCTTTTAGACTTACTGGAAATGTATTTTCTTGGTCCTTTGGTAGGATGGCAACAGGCACTTTAGTTTTCAGATCAATAGATAGAAGCACTTATTTTACCTGAGAGAAGAAAAGAGAATTTCTATTGTCTTTAAATTCATTTTGCTATGTGATATGAACTCATTTTGAAGTCTCTTTCTTGTCAATGATAATATTATATTTCAAACTCAGACATAGTATGGTTCTCCTTTGAGAAAGCTACTCATCTTAAATAGAGCAAAGTTTCAAAACAGCCAGATAGATATATCCATTATTGTTCATGCCTAAAATCTTTACATTTTGGAAAAGAAAAAGGTAAAAAAGAAATGCTAAAAAATTCTACTGCTAAGGTTTTCTATAAAAACAATTAGCTGACCAAAGATGGTACCATTGTCTAGAGATTAGCACTGGGAAGAAAATAAGCAAGACTAAAGCATTTATGGTTTATGCATCTGTCTATTTAAAGAACTGCCAACCCCTTAGCCCTACGCTGTTGTCAGGAAAGAAATGGTAAATCCAGTTACAATTGTTTACTAGGTCTATCATTACTCAGGATGAAAACACTGCTTAGTCATTCACTAACTCAGGATTCTCTTTTTAGCAACTTAATACGGTATCATGCAACAACTGCCCAAGACGATTTATAACAAGACAAGACTCTCTGCCAAAAATACATGAATGCTAAGGAAAACAGGAAACATAGCAAAGAGAAGGGCAATCTTAACCAATATTCTGAGTCATCTTTTCCTGTGGACTCGTCACAAAATTCATTTATTTAGACAAGCTCAAAGTATATTATATTTAGGAAATAGGTTCAGAGCCTGATAGTGCCATTAAGTGGTCTAAGCTATCAGTTTTTCTAAGGGCTAGTTCTAGGCCAAATTACAAAGTAGCAAATTCTGTTTTGATGCTATCTCCTCTCTCCTTTTTGTGGAGAGAAATTTCTTCCTTCTAAGTAACCAGGGGCCTCTTGTCTTTATCTGGCTTCCCAAGACCTACTACTTTCCACACTAAAACCAGTGTAGTTAGTTAATATGCTGATCTGATCAACTAACATGATGTACTAGTGCCAAGTGTGGATATAATTGGAGGAGCTCGAAGTTCAGGAGGTAAGTAATATTCCAGAAGATACACAGCTTATAATTAGTGATAACTAGAGGTACAAGGAGTCAGTTGCTGGCTTGTGACCATTTTCAGTCATTACATGTTTATTCTCATGGGGTTTTGCCTAGAGGTGAGAGTATAGGCATCCCATCAGAATTCCCAGGGCATATTCTCAAAAATAATATACATGGCTGAGAACCTCCTGACTCACGTCATCACTATGGCAGTCATATATGTTATAAAGATTTCCCGAATGACTGGAATACACACTCAGAGAACACACATTAATTTTGGGTAGTGGATTTACTAAGACATGGTGAACACCAGCGTCATTTGATGCAGCCTGAAACTCACAGGCAAAAGAGTAACTAGCATATAACAAGTAGGTCCTCTAACTCAAATTGTAGTCATGCCTCTGCGGTGTAAGACATGCAAAAGTCAGGGCAGTGCTGGAGATTATAGAGCATTTCTCTTCACTTCAGCAGGGAAAAGGCCCTTTAGAAGCCTATTTGGATGGATTTTTCAGTGTGAATGAAAGTCCCGGTACTGGAGAAATCTGTGCTTATCTCTCCCTTCCCAGACTCTTGCATTCCCTTCATAGTTTTTTCTTAACCACCGCCAGCCATACTACTCTTAGAGAGGGGTCCCAGTAGGACATTTGATTCTTGATCATGTCCCTTCCTGGCTGCTGTTTTGCTTTTCTTTCCACTTGTCTGTTCTTTTCATTTGATGGAGACCCTAGGCTCTAGAGTTCTATTTTGGCAGGCGATTTTCAAACAGCGATAGCTATAGCCTTGAGAGATGCTCCAATTTGCAAATGGAGTCTTTGAGGAGTCTCCCTTGCTCAAGACTCCAGCCCAGTTCCTGGATACCCAATTCAAAATTGGTTCTCATTTTCATTACTTTCTAGATGGTTTATCATTGCAGTTTTGATTTCCTGTCTGATATGAAGTGAACTCTCTTACTGGGTGCCTTATGAGTTATGCTTTATTTATTCATTGGCTACCTTGAGGAGCAGTGCTGAGAGTCTTGGAAAGTGCAATGAATTCCTCTGCTGTGGGTAGTTAAGGAGCAGCAGAAATGCCTTAGTTCTAATAGAATTAGGGCCAGATAAGGCTTTTCCAGACCTTTAAGGTCTAGGGACACTCAGATTCACAAGGTGCAAATAATGCAGTCCATGTCTTCATATCCCCCTGAGTGCCTTGTGAGCATACATGTGATACTTCAATGCTTAGACCTTCTTCTGGACTCCAGATAAAAGTGGGAAGTAGACATCATTCAAAATATTTAAAACATCCAATTATGGGGTCTTAGTTCAGACTGGGTGTGTTTAATTTGACCACAACAATAATTCATTGAGTTTCTAGGAATAATGTCAGTTTAAATCATTCTGCCAAATTTTACTGCCATCTCTTCCCCTAATGAATTCCTTTTGCTGTGCTTTCTCAGGTGGGAAGGGACTGGAAGGTGAGGATGTAACAGACATTGAAACACTTACTCCTTTTTGGATTGACTAAAGGAGAATCCCGATTTAAGGATCTAAACTGTGTTTTTCATTTATCAGTACTTTGGGGAGCAACAAATATTTCCAAACACCTGAGAACAGTGGTAATTTAGACACATTAGAAAGGCTCTGGGGGTTAAAAAATAAGAATATTTCATGAACTGACCACCAGCATCAGATGATAGAATATATGATGCAAATGGTAACAATGTGGACAGATAAGGATCTTCGGCCATGTATCCCTTGACCTTACTTGTACTTTGCATTTTCATAGGAAACCCTCAGTAAAGACAGAGAACACTTTAATTGACTGAAAAGTTTATAATACTCTAGAATAAAATTTATAAAATAATTTTTGTTAGATTACAGAATATTAAAGTTTTGTATCGTGCACATTTTTTTTGATTGAGTTGGTTATAAGAGTTTTCTACTAATGATACTGGCATCACTCAAAAGATTTACTCAAAGCCACATACTGCAAAACTGCATCGATGGGAATGATGAGTATATATAAATTAGCACTGAATAAACTCTATTGGGTCTGGGAATAAATAAGTTGAATTTTATCCAGGAAACTTTGCCAGCATATCTGTTATGCTTCTGAACACCTTTCCATTAAAGCGATGTGATCCGGGGTTTACATGTATGCCTTTAAAAATAGTTCAATATATTGTGTTTACATCATTTAAAATTTATTTTAAAATAATCATTATATGTATATTATTATTTGTATAGAGGAATAACTCAATTTCTAACATTCTTATACAAGGTATAAACAAACAAGCACACATATTGGTAACTATTAATAATTAATGAAAGTCAACACATTATATATGCTTAAAATGCAGTAGACTACAAAGAAGTAATACAAATGAGAATTTGAGTTAGAAGATGGTCATTTAAATTACAAAATGACTTCTATGTTATAAGAAGTTTCATTTAATTGTTTAAGAAAGAGGTCACAGTTCTATTTCTATTGTGATATTATTCCTCATAATGAGCTGAATGATTATCTTTCAGTTTTTTTTCATAGTATCATGTGTGACTGGCTTTTATTGACTCTTCATAAAATGTGCTTAGTAACTGCAGATACATTATCGATTCCCAGCTAATTAAATATGTATAATATAATTTGGCTAGGGATGTAAGTATATCCCTTCACTTTGTTTTAAATTATCACCTTTTGGTGTTATATATGTTTGTCCTATTAGAATAATAAAGCATTATAATATAGTGATGCAAAGAACACATTAGGAATCTTTTTCTTATCTTGATTTATCTGTATTGAAATATCTGGGTAACAGAAGAAACATATCTACAACTTCTGATGGGCTTTTAGGTACTGTATTATACTGTCTTCATTTTCTAATCTCTTCATCATGTTGTGCTAATTAGTGAGCTTATTTAGAATAAGAGCCACACCTCATTTATATTGAAATCTCCAGCATCGGTTACAATGACTGGAGCATAGAACATCTGTAAACTAGGCCTCTATGTTCTGTCTGAACCTCAGTGTCTGTCTTTTTCTATTTCTTTTCTTTCTTTATAATGAAAATAACAATTACCATATAGTATACAGCTATGACAGGAAGAATAAAGTATTGTTTAGTAAAAACCATTTTAACTTACAAAACAGTATAAATTGTATTAGATTTTATTGTGAATATTTTACTCATTCTTTAAAATTTAGCTTAAATCATTTATCTTCCTGAAGATATTCTGATTACTTCAGTTTACAATTATATCTTCCTTTCTTCACTCTGTTTAGACAATAAACAAATTAGATAATAAGACAATTACATGTTAGAAACAAAGGTGACCTCAGTCCAGTATGTAGACTATGTGAAGGGGAAGGCTGAGGCCCAGAGAAACACAGTGGGAGTGTTGCCAGGTTTCCGGGTGCAGGGGAGGTTTAGCTCGCTCTCCGGTGGGCTCCAGGCCCTTGCTCTCCCAAGAATGGCAGAGGGGACCATGCCTGGTGCAGTGCGCTCGCAAGTAAATATCGGACCCTAAAGAGTTTTGCAGAAAGTGATTTATTTATGCAGAGAAAGAAAAGGAGAGAGAAAAAGATGAGAGAGAGAAAAAGATGAGAGAGAGAAAGCTTTCATGAAGATTGTGGAAGGGGACCCAAATATGGAATTACGGAGAGGGAAAGCAGCTTCCACACTGAGTGGAAGGGGATCCCTGATGGGGAAACCCACCCGGATGTGGGGGACAGGGACTTTTAACCTGGGAGTAATTCCCACCTCCTCCGAACCACCTGGCCAAAAGAGTTCCTTTAAATTTCTGCTGGAGTGATTGATCGTCGATTTTTTTTACCCTGTGCACACGAAAATTAAAACAAAGTCTGTTAAGTCTCCCGGACAGAGACGTGCAGGAAGGTAGGTAGGGCGTGTCGATGGGAAGTTCCTGCCCTAGAAACTACACCCCCTTGTGGACCCGGGAAGAGAACACATTCCCTCAGGAAAAACTGGAATCTTTTTGACTCTCAGGCGACTGCTCTTGCCATGATTGTAATGATGAGGAACTCAGACAGGTATGTGAAGAAGCATGTCAGTAAAATCAATGGACATTAAAATAGGCTGCCTAGAGAATTGTTTGTTTTGGCACTGATCACAATATGTGTGCCATGTTGATTCTGCAACACAATTGTTCATTCCTGAAGATGTTACAAATTAGGCACCAGGAGAATCTGCCTTTAGAAAAATGCCTCTATAGTAGCAGATGCCATTCTTCCCATTCCTTAAGGTAAAATGAAGCCATAGGGCATGACCAGTCTCAGTTCTACTCCCTCGAGGAAATGAACATCGGCAGTCTTTCCTATGTTTCCTCCAGAGTGATAGTACTAAGGGGAGGGGAAAAATCGTATATTTGTTCAAGACAGATTCCACAGTCTTAGTTTTTAACCAGCTCCTTTTTTTCTCTGTGATGCTTTGGCCCATAAATTATTCCCACGTTCCATACATGTTCACCTTCTTACTCCCTCGTACCACATTTCCCATCAACGTCTTTACTGCAGTTCTCTTCTAAACAAGTCTTGCCTCTGTGGCCCTCTGCTGCCACCATCCTGTCCCTCTTTTTTTCCCCTTCTTGAAAAAGGTGTCTCAATTTATTTTTATCCAAATTTGATTCCTACTGCTTAACCTGCTGCAATCAGGCATGGATCCAGATTTGCAGGGTATGAGACTTACACACAGTGAAGGTCTTTGATGAAGCTTCAGTGGCTTCATGATGCATCTGCCCTTGCCTGCAAACTGATTTCTCTTTTAACCAACTACCAAGAATGTTCTTTTTAAAGTTATCAGATACTTGGTAGGTGCTAAGCAAGAAGACACACTTGAAACTTGCTTGGATGAATTTATAATTTTTATGTTCAAAATACTTATCCCACGTGGCTTCAAAATTGCTGCTTCATTGTCTTCGAGCATCCAGTGCCACTAATGCGGCTTGACAACCATCCGATTTTCATTCCTTAGTAAGTAACCTTTTTTCCTGTTCACCCAAAACCCCTCCCAAGGTTTTAGCTCTTTTGTGTATGTTTGTTCTTCTGAAATTCAGGAATAATAATCTCAGTGTGGGTTTGTTTATAGATAGTTTGCCTGACTTGATAAATTTCATAATACCTCCTAAGTATTTCCAATTATGCAAATTTTATTCTATTTTTCAGCAGTTAATTCTTCTTAAAGTTGTGAAGTAATATGAAATACTATGTAATCTATGTAAAACATATACATATACAAAAATACATATGTAAATTCGTTAAAATATATGAAAGAATATGGCTCAAACAATTAACCATGGTTATTTTTGGGAAGATATTGTTTGAGAAAAATGGTAAAGAGGAAAATTTACTTGAAATGATTTTTTTTAAAACAACTCCTCCTGTATTTAATGTGGACTATACTGAACATATTTTACAAGTACACATGAAAAAGTTTTGACATATGTGTGCACCCATGAAATCATTATTTCAAATAAGAGAGTATGTTTCCATAACCTCTAAAAGTTCCCCCAATCTCTGTATCTCTCTCAGTAGTTCTTATTCACACACTCTTATTTCAAGTTTATTACTGATTTTCTTTTTGTCACTATCAATAAGCTTGTGTATTCTAGAATCTTATGTAAATGGAATCATACACTATGTATTTTTTTTCCCTGACTCCTTACACTCCATTTAATTATCTTGAGATTCATCATGTTGTACCAATAGTTAATAGTTCAGTCCTTACTCTGCTGGGATTTTAGTTGGTTTGCCTTTTATCTATCATAAAATATATAAAAAGCAGTTTAGAGAGAACAATCTTAACAATATTGAGACTTTTACCCAATGTTTCTTTGAATTCTAGCAGCAATGATTTACGGTTTTCAGTAGCATGTAGGGTATACCCCTATTTAATATTTTATGCTATCTAATAGTATCATTTTTATATTTTATTTTCAAATTGTCTTTTTAAATGTTTTTCAAGCTTGCTAAACTTCCTTATTATTTAGCTTTTAGTAGATGTCATTGCATTTTCTCTCTCTCTCTATATATATATACATATATGCACACACACACACGCTGTCTAGAGAATTGTTTCAGCATTGATCACCATATGTGTGCCATGTTGAGATACACACACACATATATATGTGTACACACACAATGTATATATATATATACATATATATATATATACACGCATATATACTTACATATATACACACACATATATGTAAGCATGTAGTCAGAAAGGTAATTTCCTTCTCTTAAACTTGGGATAAATTTTATTTCTTTGCTTGTCTTATTGTATTGATTAAAAACCTTGAGTTCAATCTTGAAAAGAAACAGTGAAATCAGAGATGCTTTTCTGTTTCTGATCTTATGATAAGAACATTGGGTCATTCACAATCATTTGTTCATGACTGCATTTTACCAGAATGAGGGATTCCTATTCTTTCTCTAATTTCCTGAGAGTTTTAATAGGAGCTTATATTACATTTTGTAACATGCTTTTTCTTCTTTTTTGAGATTGTCATTTGTTTTGTTTTTATAATAATTTTTTAATATGTGGAATTATTGATTACTTTTTGAATATTATACCAAGTTTTCTCCACTTGATCACAATGTATTATCCTTTATATTATTGTTGAATTTGATTTTCTAGCCTTTAGTTTAGAATTCTTTTTTTTGAGACAGAGTCTTGCTGTGTCACCTAGACTAGAGTGCAGTGGTGCAATCTCAGCTCACTGCAACCTCCACCTTGTGGGTTCAAGCGATTCTCCTGCCTCAGCCTCCCATGTAGCTGAGACTACAGGCACCCACCACCACACCTGGGCAATTTTTTTTTTGTATTTTTAGTAGAGATGGGGTTTCACTATGTTGGCCAGGCTGGTCTTGAACTCCTGACCTTGTGATCTGCCTGCCTCAGCCTCCCAAAGTGCTGAGATTACAGGCGTGAGTCACTGTACCTGGCTTAGAACTTTTACATCTATGTTCACTTTGGATATTGGTCTGTAGTTTTCTTTTCTTGTATGACTTCCTGCTTTTAGCACCAGAATATGGCTAGAAGTATTTCCTCCTCTTCAAATTTCCAGAAGGATTTAATTAGAATTGGTATTTTTTTTTAATTTTAATGACTGATTGAATTTGCTTTTCAAACTGTCAAGTACTGGGTGTTTTATTGAGCATGTTAAACTACAAATTAAATT
The DNA here is from genome assembly GCA_031835075.1 of Saguinus oedipus. Classification (NCBI taxonomy): domain Eukaryota; kingdom Metazoa; phylum Chordata; class Mammalia; order Primates; family Cebidae; genus Saguinus; species Saguinus oedipus. The sequence goes on from CM063172.1 coordinate 150,013,960, forward strand.
ACTGAATGGATATTAACTATTCAAAATATCTATTTCTTATTGAAAGTGCTTTAATGGTTGTTTCTATCAAGAAATTTGCTCATTTAATTTCATATTTATTGACATACAATTGTTCACAATGGTCTGCTTTTAACTTTTTACTGTTTGTAGAATCTATAGAGATGCCACTTCTTTTATTCTTGCCATGGATAATTTGAGCCATTTGTCTATTTTTTCCTGATTCATTTGACTAGTATACTATAAATTGTAATGATCTTCTCAAATAACTCTCTTGAGTTTTATTCATTTTCTCCATTGTTTTCCTCTTGTCCATATAATTGATTTCTGTCTATTTAGTTTATTTCTATTTCTTATTTTTGGTTTAATTTCTTTTTCAAGTTTCTTAAGGTTAATGTTGAATATTATGCATAGGGTTTGGTACCTTTCTTGTATTCTAAATTAAGCTTTCAGTACTATAAATTGCCTCTTTTTATTACTGCTTTTGATATGTTTTGCTTTCATTTACCTTCAGTTTAAGCTGCCTTCTACTTCCCCTTTTGATTATATCTTTGATCTATGCATTATTTAGAAGTGTGTTATTTTGTTTCTAAATATTTGAAAATATTCCAGGGATCTTTCTGGTCTTGATTTCTAATTTAATTCCACTGTGGTCAGACAACGTAATTTTGTCCAAAATGTTGTCTAATTCTCTCTTAGCTACACGGGTTAGCCATTTTCAATATTTGAGGAAATCAATACTAAGGTGTATTTTAGCTGTTAGGAGTGTCTATTATGAACCAGTCTACAAGCAACTGAGGATCCAACATGCTCATATAGAATTTACATTCTATTTAGAGATGCTAAAATGAAAAAATATACCAATAAGTGAACAAATTACTTATAGATTGCAAATAAGTACTTAAAAAGAATTATCAAGATATAGTGGTAGAATATAAAAGGACTGGCTGGTGCTGTTTTAATCAGGGTAACCAGAAACAGACTATCTGCAGAAGAACAAGTGTAAGCCAGACATTCAAACAGCAGAGGGAAGAGAAATATTGGCAGAGGGAATAACAGGAGAGCTTGGTGTTAGAGAGACAAACGTGTGGATTGACAACATAGCTGGAATCTAAGGCCACATGGTATGACACATGTTTGGAGAAGTCAATAGAAACCATATGACCAGTTATTTCAATCTTATTCCAAGTAATCTAGAAACTGACTGAAGGGTTTTAAGCAGGGAGACCAGCATAATCTTATTTACCTCCAAAAAGAAATAATTTGGCTGTTGTGTGGAGGATTGAAGCCTAGGCTGCAGGAGAGATAAATAATAGATGTATGACTGAACAGAATCAAATTTGACACACGGATATCAGTTAGGAAGCTACAGTTTTCCAGGAAGACTAGGCTGCTGGAAGTGAATTACAAAAGAGGTAGACAGATAATAAATAGTTTTAGCAGGTAGAACCAATAGGATTTGTTGATGGATTGGGTAAGGATGCTGAGAGAAAAGAAGAATAAATCTCAAGAACATTAGGCTAAATGAAAGAATTCAAACACAAATGACTACTTGTCTAAATGATCCATTTATCTGACTTTATAGAAGAGGTAAAATTCTTGTGACCAAAAGCCTGTAAGTAGCTAGCTAGGTCAGAGAACCAGAGAAAGGAATCAGCTTTAGTGTATCAGAGGAATCATTTAGTATGATTGGACTTTTCTATACCTTACTTGTGGTGGAGGGTACATGACTGTATATAATTATCCAAATTTATATAACTATACACCTACGTAGAAGGAATTTTATTATATGTAAATTATACATAATTATTGTAAATATTTAAATATAAAATGGAATATATTTACAACTAGTATTATAGACATGGATAGCTACTTCAAGGTACAAATTTAACTATTTCAAGTCAAAATTTTGTATACCATAGAAACTCCATAAACACATCTGCTAAAAATATAAAAAATACTATAAGTATGGACTAAGAATATGTAAACATGAAAATTCACAAATGCTCTTCAAATGGTCAAAACAGAAAAACAGGCTTATAGATTCATCTTTGACCTATAAAAAGGACTGGAAGTCATTGTTCGTCTGCTTACAAAATACACAGGCTGGAAAAAATTAAAAATCAATGTTTTTCTTTGAACTTATCAGAGAATCTAAGTTAAAGGGCCCAGCTGGTTTTACCAGTGAGCTATACCAAATATATATGAAAGAAATTATATCATTCTTACACAACATGTTTCAGAAAATAGTGGAGGAAAGAGCACTTTTTATTTGAAAGAACAGTGTTACCCTATCACCATATTTATCTAAGAAATTACCAAAACTACAGACCAATATTTCTCATGAACATAGATACAAAAATTCTTTATAACATATCAGCAGATTTAGTTGAGCATAATATAAAAATATAATGCATCGGGATTCAGGAATGTAAAGAAGTCTGGTTCAACATTTGTAAATCAATTATTACAATTTCTCATATTAACATAGAAAAGATCATATTTAAATATACAGAAAAGTATTCTATAAAGTTCAACAACTATTCATGAAAAAAAATTCAAAAAAGCCAAGCATCGAAAATATTTCTAAAGGTTTATAAGAAAAATCCTCCTGGCAACATCGCACTTAATGAGACACTGAACACTTTTCCTCTAAAATCAGGAACAAGGCAGTATGTCATCTCTCCATTCCTATTCAGTATGGACATTCAAGAAAAAAAATAAATAAATAGTATACATAAGAAAGGAGGCCCCTGAATGACTTTGGCCAACCCAGATCTTCCCTTTCCTGCTTGCAGTCCGTAGAAAAACCACAGAACGTATTAATGCAATATCCTGAGATAAGAATGAGGTGTTCACATGTACAGAAAACCAAACACCACATGTTCTCACTCATAAATGGGAGTTGAACAATGAGAACACATGGACACAGGGAAGGGACTATCACATACCAGGGCCTGTCAGGCGGTTGGGGGAAGAGGGAGGAAGAGCATTAGAATAAATACCTAATGCATGTGGGGCTTAAAACCTAGATGACAGATTGATGGGTGCAGCAAACCACCATGGAACATGTATACCTGTGTAACAAACCTGCATGTTGTGCACATGCATGACAGAACTTAAAGTATAATAAATTTTTTTTTGAAATGGCAAAAACAACATTGTAGGCCATTGGGCAAAAAAAAAAAAAAAAAAAAAGAATGAGGTATTCAGAGCAACTTGCATTGTGTCCTCATTCTTTTGAGAAAAGAATATTCTTTATTGCTTAAGATCAGTAATCCAAGTTCTGCTCAAGGTATATAAACCCACTTGGACTGTTTTCAGAGTCAGTTGGTAGTGGCGTGATGTCAGGCACATGAAGATGAACTTCTCACACCCAACACAACTTTCCTGAGCCTTGAGATTACCATTTGTAAGAAGAAAATTCTAAAAACTGCAAATAGAAACATCCAGTCAATTACAAGGAAATCCCATCAGACTACGAGCAGACTTCTGAGAAGAAATCTCACAGGTAGGATAAAATGGGATGATATATTCAAAGTGCTGATTAAAAAGCTCTGCCAGCCAAAACTACATCTAGCAAGGTTATCCTTCATAAATGAAGGAGAAATAAAGTATTTCCTACACACGCAAAATCTGAGGTACTTCTTCACTAGTAGACTGGCCCTACAAGAAATATTTAAAAGAGTTTTACTCTGGAAATGAAGAAATAATATCTACCACTACAAAAATCCATTAAAACATGAAAACTCACTGGTAGAACAAACACAAATAAGGAAGAAAAAGGACTCAGATATTACCATTACAAAAATATTACCAAACCACAATGATCAAGAGTGAGGGATGGATAGGAACAAAGGATATAGAAAACAACTAGAAATTTATTAATAAAATGACAGGACTAAGGACTCACATATCAATAATGATCTTGTATGTAAACTATTTAAATTTTCCACACAAAAGATATAGTCTACTTGATGGAATTTTAAAGATGATGCAATTATATGCTGCCTGCAAAAACTCATTTTAACTGTAAGGACATTTATAGATTGAAAGTAAAAGAAGGAAAAAAGATATTACATGAAAATGACAACAAAATGAGGAGAAATGGCTGTATTTATATCAGATAAAACACACTTTAAGTCAAAAACAGTAAAAAGAGACAAGGAAGGATATTATATACTGACAAAGGAGTCAATTTAGCAAGAGGACATACTAATTCTAAACATATATGTACTTAATGCTGGAGCACCTGAATAAATAAAGGAAATATTATTAAATCTAAAGAGAGAGACAGACTTCAATACAATACTATTTGGACTTCAGTACCCCACTTTCTGCATTAGATGCATTATCTAGACAAAAATTTAACTGAGCATTAGACTGAGTGGACCTAACTGAGATGTGTACATGTCACCCAGCAGCTACAGGATACACATTCTTCTCATCAGCACATGGAACATTTTCAAAGGATTTTTAAAAATTAAATCATATCAAGTATTTCTCAAACACAATGGAATAAAACTGGAAATCAATAACAAGAGGTACTTGGGAAAATGTAAAGCAAGCTAAAATCATGTTATAAACATTGGTCTACAATTTAATTGGTCTTTTAGAAAAAAATAGAGAAATGTACCAAGTTGTTTTACTTGCTCCTTTTCATTTGTTAAATTCCACAGTAAAATTTATATCTGATCCTACTCTGCTTATAAAATATCCTGTCAATGATTATTATTCAGCGTAAATTATATGCTTCTTTGTGTTTGATATGCTTGATATGTTTACTTTGAGCTGCACTACAGCAATATTTATATAATTTGTTTCTCCTAAGAGACTAGAACCATCTCTCCTTGCTTAACTATATTTACTAAATTAAGAAATATCTATTTTGTTTGAGATAGATGTTAGATGTTAGAAATAAAATAATGACAAAGACCCAATTTTTGCCTTACAGCTCCTACAGCCAATAGGTAAGACAGAACGTTAAAAAAGTATGCATTTTCTGTTAATTGCTATGACAGAAAGTTTCAGGAACCCATCTTTTTTTTCACAGAAATTTGAAAAATTGTTACTAACAATGGGATTTGATGAAACAGATATGCTATAATTGGACAATAGTCTATGTCACAAGCTAAGATGTCTTCAAAGATCAGTTTGGTAAAGTCAAGCCAAATTGAATTTATTAGTATTGGGAATGTCAGGTAAAAATGAAGATGTATGATTTTCTAATTAAAACACATTCATTTTGAAAAATTAAAATATTTACATCAAGTCAAATCCCAGATGATTCTCAAAACATTCTTATTTTCCTTAACAACCTATAGATTTTCCTCCACAAATAAAGCTGATCTGTTGTTGTACCTATCTATACTTTAGCCTTTATAATCTCTTAGATGTAATACATTTCATGAAATTTTTACCTTTCGTATGAAATAGTAAATGAATTGACCTTTCCTAAACAATGGTGAAGCAGTAATTCTGTTTCTTCAGCATAAATCTGTGAAGGGAATGCCTCCTTTGCACTGCTCTCTGATTTTTTGTTGACTTAGCTCATGCCCATTTTATCAGGGTCACACACTAAATAAAATGTATAACATATAAATTTTTAAATGTCTTAATCATTCATTAAAAACTGATTTAGATCATATGAAATCAACAGTAAAGATACAGACTGAGTTCTTATTTCACAGAACTTTGAGCTTTATCTTGATAGCACAGTGCTGTGAGTCAGTCTCTGAATGGTTTGGTTCTGTGTCCTCATCCAAATCTCCTGTTGTAGCTCCCGTAATTCCCACATGTTGTGGGAGGGGCCTGGTGGGAGATAATTGAATCATGGGGTGGGTCTTTCCCATGCTGTTCTCATGAAAGCAGATGGGTCTCATGAGATCTGAGGGTTTTAAGAAATGGGAGTTCCTCTGCATAAGCTCTTTTCTTGCCTGCTGCCATTCATGTAAGATGTGACTTGCTCCTCCTTGCCTTCTGCCATGGTTGTGAGGCCTCCCTACCCACAGGGAACTGTAAGTCCAATTAAATCTCTTTTTTTGGTAAGCTGCCAGTCTTGGGCATGTCTTTATCAGCAGCATGAAAACAGATTAATACAGTAAAATTGTACTAGGAGTGGGTTATGCTAAAAAGATACCTGAAAATGTGGAAGTGACTTTGGAACTGAGTAACAGATAGAGATTGGAACAGTTTGGAAGGCTCAGAAGAAGACAGGAAAATATGGGAAAGTTTGAAACTTCTCAGAGACTTGTTGAATGACTTGGACAAAAATGCTGATAGTGATATGAACAGTAAGGTTCAGGCTGAGGTGGTCTCAGATGGAATGAGGAACTTGTTGGGAACTGGAGCAAAAATGACTCTTGCTATGTTTTAGCAAAAAGAATAGTGACATTTTGCCCCTGCCCTAGAGATTTGTGGAACTTTGAACTTGAGAGAGATGATTTAGGGTATCTGATGGAAGAAATTTCTAATCAGCAAAGCATTCAAAAGGTGACTTGGGTGTTGTTAAAGGCATTCAGTTTTATAAGAAAAGCCGAGAATAAAAGTTGGATATAGATAGAAAAGAAAATCCCATTTTCTGAGAAGGAGTCATGGCAGCTGCATAAATTTGCATAAGTAACAGGAAGCCAAATGTTAATCCTCAAGACAATGGGGAAAATGTCTTCAGGGCATGTCAGATGTCTTAAGCCTCTCCTATCAGAGGTCCAGAGGCCTAGGAGAAAAAAAAGTGGTTCTGTCTGCCGGTCCCATGGTCCCTGTGCTGTGTGCAGCTTAGAGACTTGGTGCCTTGCATCTCAGCCACTCCAGCTGTGGCTGAAAGGTACCAACATAGAGCTTGGGCTGTGGCTACAGAGGATGCAAGCCTCAAGCCTTGGCAGCTTGCACATGGTGTTGAGCCTGAGAGTGCACAGAAGTTAAGAACCGGGGTTTGGGAACCTCTGCCTAGATTTCAGAAGATAAATGGAAACACCTGGATGCCCAGGTAGATGTTTGCTACAGGTGCAGGGCCCTCATGGAGAACCTCTGCTAGGGCAGTGCAGAAGGGAAATGTGAGGTCAGAGCCCCCACACACATTCCCTACTGGGGCACTGTGTAGTGGAGCTATGAGAAGAGGGCCACCATCCTCCAGACCCCAGAATGGTAGGTCCACTGACAGCTTGCACTGTGCACCTGAAAAAGTCACAAACACTCAAATTCAGCCTGTGAATGCAGCTAGGAGGGAGGCTGTACCCTGCAAAGCCACAGGGTGGAGCTGCCCAAGAACATAGGAACCTACCTCTTGCATTCCTGCAAACTGGATGTGAGACATGGAGTCAAAGGAGATCATTTTGGAGCTTTAAAATTTGACTGCCTGCTGGATTTTGGACTTGCCTGGGGCCTGTGGCCCCTGTGTTTTGGCCAATTTCTTCCATTTGGAATGACTGTATTTACCCAATGCCTGTATCTAGGAAGTAATTAACTTTACCCAACCCCCATTGTATCTAGGAAGTAACTAACTTGCTTTTGATTTTACAGGCTCATAAGCAGAAAGGACTTGCCTTGTCTCAGATGAGACTTTGAACTGTGGACTTTTGACTTAATGTTGAAATGAGTTGACTTTTGGGGACTGTTGGGAAGGAATGATTGGTTTCAAAATGTGAAGATATGAGATTTGGGAGGGGACCAGGATGGAATGATATGGTTTGGCTCTGTGTCTCCACCCAAATTTTACCTTGTAGCTCCTATAACTTTCATGTGTTGTGGGAGGGATTTGGTGGGAGATAATTGAATCATGAGAGTGGGTCTTTTTCATGCTGTTTTTGTGATAGTGAATGGGTCTCATGAGATCTGATGGTTTTAAAAAATGGGAGTTTCTCTGCACAAACTCTTTTTTTTTTCTGCCTGCTGCCATCCACGTAAGATGTGACTTGCTCTTCCTTGCCTTCTGCCATGATTGTGAGGCCTCCCCAGCCATGTGGAACTATAAGTCCAATTAAACCTCTGTCTTTGGTAAATTGCCTAGTCTCAGGTATGTTTTTATCAGCAGTGTGAAAAATGAACTAATATAGTATCCATACACATAATTAACTAAATATCTATATAACTCCCACAATTTGCATGAAAGACAAGTTTAAAAATGCTATCAAAGTAGTTACAGGGGTGTGTAAATCAAGCAGTGGTGTCACAGGGATGGTTTCTAAGTGAAAAATAAATTGAATCTAAGATGAAATGGGTGAGTAGATGTTGACAGGTGGTTGTCCAGGGAGAAGGAAAGATTGGGAGAAAGATTGAACAGAATAAGACAATAGGTAGAAATAATAACATGTTTGAACCTAAGAGGATTTGATGCTGTCCATAAATAGAAATAATCTAATACTCTTTCAATGAAAAACAAGAAATGAAGAGAAGAATGCAACAGTAGAAAAGATCAAGCTGTACTATAAGCAGGATGTCCTTGATGTATTAATTTATTCTAAGGACATTGGATTTTTAAAAAGGAGAGCTACATTTATTATGTCTTTTAAAAATATCACTTTTCCTTCTGTTTAGGTAGAGGATTAGAGAGAGATAGAAATAGAACCAGACAGATCTGTTAGAAGGCTTTTAAAAAAGTTCAAGTTACTGGGAATAAAATAGAAAGAAGGGAACATTTTAATCAAAATTCACCCAAGCAATGATGGTATGATGGTGGCTGATAAGAGACTTGTTTAAAGAATGCATCCCAGGTTTCTGCCATGAGCACCATAAGTTGAATGTGAGGTCAACTCTGTTGCTCAGATGAGGAAGAGCAGAAAATAAATATGTTTGAGTTGGGGTCCATTGAGGGTTGGATCTCATACATGCTGTATTTGTGATATTTATGAGACAGCAAGTGATGATACCAAGTAGACACTTAAATATATGCTTCAGAATTCAGAAGAGAAATCTAGAAATAAAATGTAAGTTATATACTTAGTCATGGTATTTAAAGTTGCAGCAGTAAAAGGAAACCTAAGGAGAGGGTACAGGTTGAATAGAAAAGTGGCCTTCTGTGGAGTGCCAGGTAATAGAAACTAACGGTTTTTCAAAGCAGCTAAGTAGAGGGGAAAGTGACAATGAAGACTTTGAGACAGAGTCCAGAGAGTTAGCTGAAAAACCAAGAGAGTTTTATGTCTCTGATGTCAAGTAAGCAGAGCATTTCTGAGATAGAATGATAAACTGTGCCAAAATGCTACTGAGAAATTCAGAAACTGAAAATAATAAATTTTTATATCCCTCATTTACAGTGAGTTTTCATCCTCCCTTATTAATCCCAACTCAGCCCAATTTCTAAAACAAACATTTTAAAAAATATCTTGATCACTTCCATTTTTTCTTCTGAGAAGATATCATAGTACTAATTATTTTGTTTATACCTCTAGTTTTTAATTCATTAACTTGAAGTATATTTGCCTTTTCTCTTAAGAAATAAATGTGTTTTTCACCATATCACAAAGATATTTGTATTTTAATACTATTATTTTCTTAACTGTTAAATTCTTAAAAGTTCAGTTTCTAGGCCTGATTTACTGGAAGTATCCTATAATTTACTTTTTTGGTTTACTTAAAAAAATTTTTGATGTCTTGTTATCATTTTTGATTGATAGTTTGTACCCGTCTGCATTAAGATTTTGCTATCTTTTATACTTCATTAGGAAATACAGAACTGTTGGTCCTCATTTTTTCTATTAATTGGTACCACTTCCCTTCCATTTGCCTTTGCCCCTCAGAAATTTGTCCAACTCTATATTCTGCTTATAATACCCAGACTTACTTTTGGCAAAAATATATGAAAATATTTTATTTTACCTTTATTTTATGTATTGTGTATTTACTTTACCTTTTCTGTAGCTACTATTCCAAAATTTTAGAATTATGATATCTTTTCAAAATTTTCAGTCAATAATAGTGGCAAATTTATACGCTCAATCTTACTTTTCAAATTAGAAACTTATCCTTTCAATTTTGTAACATGAGCCATCAGATTTGGTTTAAATTCTGATGGTCACGGGAGCGATCAAGTTCTGTGCAAGTTCTGAGCATATTGAGTAGCTACTCAATATGGGTAGTAGCTACTCATATATGAGTAGTAGCTACTCAATATGCAAGTGATGAGTAAACATGGAAGCGAGAACTGATCAAGAAGGAAGTTACATGATGCAGGGCTGAGACAGGGAATTAGCTTCTTCTTTTGAAGCTCCATTAGTTTGCAGTCTCCTTATCTCAGGAAATTGTACTTGCCTGGAGGTTTGGATATAACACACACACACGTGTGTGTGTGTGCGTGTGTGTATGTTTTGGGTATAGTGTAAATGCAAAATAATATATTTATTTTTACAAACAGTCGCTCAATGACGATGAGTATTTGACAGTTATATTTGAAAGCAATCTCTCTTTCAGGCTGTCTCAAAGGATATGAGTGTAGTAATTCCAAGGCTCCTAACCTATGTGAAAACTGGTTTTTTGAGACTCAGATCCAGTCTCAATTTTCTCCCTTTTACATATACATTAGATTTTCTTCTAAATACACTGCCCCAGATTAAAATAAATTTGCTATTTATAACCTAAATTACAAAATGTTCCTTAGATCACTTAGATCCAGCAAGGCTGCATTACACGAAAACGTTTTCCACAGACTTCAAGATTCTCTTATGCACTTTTTCTCTAAACCAAAACATTAAATAAGGGATATACTGACACTATTTCCTAAGGACATTGGTGTTTACACTTCTTTATTTAGAGAAGTGCCTACTAATTTCTAGCTTTTCCTCTTCTCTGAGCTAGTTTTGTATACATGGCAAAACAGTTCCCCAGATGCCATATTTTTGAAATTTTGGGAATTGCCATACTGCCTTCCACAATGACTGAATAGTTTATATTCCTATCAACAGTGTTAAAGCATTCGTATTTCTCCACAGCCTCGCCAGCATCTATTGTTCCCTGACTTTTTAATAATCACCATTCTGACTGGCATGAGATGGTATCTCCTTGTGGTTTTGATTTACATTTCTCTGATGATTGGTGATGATGAGCTTTTTTTCATATGTTTGTTGGCCATGTAAATGTCTTCTTTTGAGAAATGTCTGTGCATGTCCTTTGCCCACTTTTTGATGGGGTTGCTTTTTTTTCTTGTAAATCTGTGTATGTTCCTTGTAAATTCTAGAAATTAGACCTTTGTCATATAGGTAAATTGCAAAAATTTTCTCTCATTCTGTAGGTTGCCCGTTCACTCTGATGATAGTTTCTTTTGCTGTGCAGAAGCTTTTTAGTTGAATTAGATCCTCTTTGTCAATTTTGGCTTTTGTTGCAATTGCTTTTAGTATTTTTGTCATGAAGTCTTTGCCCATGCCTATATTCTGAATGGTAGTGCTTAGGTTTTTTTTCTAGGGTTTTCATAGTTTTAGGTTTCATATTTAAGTCTTTAATCAATCTTGAGTTAATTTTTGTATAAGGTGTAAGGAAGGCTCCAGTTTCAGTTTTCTGCATATGGCTAGCCAGTTTTCCCAGCAGCACTGACTGAATAGGAGATTCTTTCCCCTTTGCTTGTTTTTCAGTTTTGTCAAATATCAGATGGCTGTAGATATGTAGTATTCTGAGGTCTCTATTTTGCTCCATTTTTCTGTATGTCTGTTTTGGTACCAGTACCATGCTGTTTTGGTTACTGTAGCCTTGTATTATAGTTTGATATCAGGTAGCATGAAGTCAGGTAATATGAAAGACAGTTTGGTGATTCCTCAAGATCTAGAACCAGAAAAACCATTTGACCCAGTAATCCCATTACTGGATATATACCCAAGGGGAATAAATCATTCTACTATAAAGACACATGCGCACATAGTGAAGACATAAAGTAAATGAAATGCCCATCAATGATAGACTGGATAAAGAAAGCATGGTACATATGCACCATAGAATAATATGCTGCCATATAAAAATGAGATCATGTCCTTTGCAGAGACCTGTATGAAGCTGGAAGCCATCATCCTCAGCAATCTAATACAGGAACAGAAAACCAAACGCTGCATGTTCTCACTCATAAGTGGGAGCTGAATAATGAGAACACATGGACACAGAGAAAGGAAAAACACATACCAGGGTGTGTATCCAGGGTGGTTGGGTGTGAGGGGAAGGAACTTAGAGGATGTGTCAATAGGTGCAACAAACCACCATGGCACACATATACTTATGTAAGAAACCTGCATGTTCTGCACAAGTATCCTTATCCTGTTTTTTTTAGAAGAAAAAAAGTTTTTTGAATACATTTGGTACATAATTTTATTATTTTATTAACATCTCAGTATTTATATCCACTGATTGCTTTCTTCACATACTTTTGCCACTTATTTTTCTCCCTTTGAAAACCTTTATGATTTACCTTTTATCGCTGACTTACACACTCTTTTATAAGAGGTTCACTATTATACCAATATGCTATATTTCCTAGTATTCATTGAAATATCTCCTTACTAGCTAATCTGTTAATTTCCTGAGAATGCTATGACTATACTGTTTTGTTTTAGAACATTTTATTTGAAATATCTTTTGAATGGGATAGAAACTACCTTAGTCATTCATAATAACTTGTGTATTTTAGGACAATATCTTGTTTCTAATGTGTCCCAACCAAATGTTTGTTTTGAGCATTAATGTTTATATAATTCTGAGTTATTTACCTATGGTTAGAGTTGGACATATCCAAAGAGTTTACAACATAATTTTATTGAATATTCAATATTTTTCACAGGTCCCATTCAAGTTATTTTCCTTTTTACCTATCCTGAAAACAGGAAAATCCTGTCTAAAATTGATGGAAGGAAAAATAGGTGGCATATTTTTAGTCTCTTATTCTCCATTCAATTCAGTTGGGGAGAGTTGTCAGATAAATTCAGCAGAAACATGGTAAATCTTACAGTATCAAACATGAGTATACATTGTGTATTACAATGTGCATTACAGACCTACACAGTAAGCAAAAAATAGTTGCAAAAAATTCATTGCACACAATGTCCTTGATTCTCAAAAACAAAGCTAAATTATTTTGATCATGCAATTAAAAGAAACGAAGTAGACACCTGCACTTGAATATTTGGTATACTTTTTGTTTCAGATCTACAGCTGAGAGGCAGGTTCATATATGTAGTTTTTGGCCAAATTTCCATTTTTTTCTCAAATGCTAATTTATTGCATTGATATTCTACACACACACACACACACACACACACACACACACACACACACACACACACACACACTATCACTTTTTTGAATGAAAGCTTGACCAAGAGATGACATAATATGGCTCCTCCACAGAAAATTTGTTCCTACTTCTTGTTTCTCTAAGCCCTGCCACCAACACACCACACTATTTGGATTATACCACTGCAGAATCCTTGCTTCATCAACCATCCCTTCTACTTCTTCCTGACCACCTCCCCTCCCCAATTTTCGGAAAATGATAACCCATTTAAGAAAACGAAATATAATGAAAGTATTTGGCCATTAAAAAATTAATCAGTTTTATTATTTAAAAATGAATAAAATGCAATTCTAAAAACCAAACGAAGTTGAGAATGCTGGTCTTAACAAGAGGGGGTTTTCAAGAGGGTGGAGACAAACTCTTCCATTCCATAGGCTCTGCAACGTGGTGTTCCTCAAATGACAGCAAGCAAGCTAGCACTTCTTGCCAAACTGGAATGACACTTAGGTTTGTATGTCTTTTAACTAATGAAAATCCTTTCCAGATTCTATTTGCAGTTTGGCTTCTACGGTTGAGAGCCACTGTGGAGGATTACCAAATGCTTTTGAGTTTTCCCAAGTATTTTGAAGGAGATTTGGAATACTGAGAAATGATACTCAGGGGAAAAAAAAATGAGTGTTTAATCTCTGACATAGAACTTGAAGGATATATAAACTTTCAACCAAGCAGAGATGAAAGAATAAGGACATTTCAGATGAATAAAGCAGTAGGAACAGAGAAGAAAAACCAAGTAGCATTAGAAAGAAACAGGTCTGACTGCAATGTGAGTTTATATATGACGGGTTAATGGTTACTAAGGATAAAAACATTGCTACAATGTTATAATGTGCCTTGTGAAAGGTGTGTGTGTGTGTGTGTGTGTGTGTGTGTGTGTGTGTCTGTGTGGGCACATGCATGCGTGTGAGGTAGTACTGGGAAACCTCCAAAAGTTTTAAGAACAAGAGTCATGATCAGAGGTGGGCTTTGAAAATCCAAATCTGACTATTAATGGTCTGATGATGATTTGGACTAAGGAGAAGCTGGACGTAGGTCATTCATAAGCTAAAACACTGGTCCAGGTAAAATGTTTTGGGGTATAAACAGAAAAATATTTTGGAAAATTAAAAATAATTGATCAGTGTTTTATTTCCTGAGCTCTTTTTTTACCCTGTGCGTTCCCACCAATTGAATAAATGTCATGCATTGCTACAAAAGACAGACAGGGTATTGTCTAGGTAGAACAAAGAAGTCATTCCTGAACTTTGAGTTTCAAATTATAAATAATTTTTGGATACAACTTAGGTTTGTCTGCATTTCAATTCTTTTCCTCTAGGAATTGATCGGGCAGTCAGCAGCGGTAAATACTTTGGATATACTACATGCTCATCAGATTTTCTAATAGAGTGTGTCTAGAGGAAATGTATCAGGAAATGCAGCCTTGTGTATCTTTTAAGGAAAGCTGTGATATTTCTCTTGTTTCTCTATTCCAAACCTGACATTTTCTTTCAAAGGAGGTTTGTATCGGCTTACTCTCACCTTGTTATTCAGAAACAGAGCTTCTGAGAGCTCTGTTCCCCAGAGAGTGATAGATCAATGTGGGAGCTCACATTTGTTTGAATGTGTGTCAGGTAATCACGCTACAGCCCCTGACTATTGACTGAGTAAAGAGAAAGTAAAAAATCCTGATATTTTCTATTAGAATCATACATTCTAAAGGTTATTTCTGCACTAAAATAAAAACGGTGAGTTTTTTTTGTTTGTTTTCAAAAAACAACTTGTTAATCCAGCTCATAAAAATGAATTGTGATATGAGTAGTCATTATACTAGAAAATCTTTACTTAGCATCGTATTACTTTATTTCTCTATTGTAATTTTCCCATGAGATGGCTAAAATTACTCATAAAAGTTGCTCGTTTCTGTGCTGCCAACTTCTGTAAATATGCATTGCTTTAATATTTTGATATATACGAATCCCACTGCTTTCATGTTTACTTATATCCCAAAATGGAAACCAAAATGATGACTAAGATTAGATCACAAAAAACAGAGTGACGTTAATAAAACATGAGATTTTTTATTCTCTCTGATTCCCAGGACAAAGTTTAAAGGCTCAATTATCAGTCCATTGGCTTCCCTCTGATATGAGATAATTATAAATAATATTTAACTAGTACTTGAATCATACTTTGTAACTTTTAAATACTTTCATAAGCACTGCCATACTTTATGGTATCCTTTTCCAGTAGCCTTCATTTATTATCCCCTTTGTCATTAAGCCACAGGGAGATTAATTTACTTTTTCCTGATTACAATTAGCAATGTTGAGCTGGAGCATATTTTCTGTTCTCTGGGCTCAGTCTGGCCTTTTCCCCTAAAACTTTTATGTTATGTCTCTCCGTATCCCATCTTATTGGCATCCCACCTCTTTCTCCATCAGCTGTTTCACCTCATAATAGCATTTCTTGGTTACAAATGGGCTGATCAGTTGGATGTCAATAAAGAGGAAACACCTCACAGTATACTTATTCTTATTTTTTTCACAGTTCAGAAGCATCGTATTCATGGATGGCATTCTGCCTGCTTATTTGTTTCATGAGTGAAAGCATCTCTTCGGCTTTTGTGCAAAATGAAAGGATCATTAGGAACACCACTTTAAATTAGAGTAGGCAGAGTAAATGTGTAAAAGACAAAAAAAAATTAATCACCTGTGGCAACTGTCATTTGAAGTTATCCTCCCCTCATTCCACTCCAGCACATCCACATAAACACAAAGAGAGATCATATTGTTTACTGGTATCAAACTGCAGAATTTGGCTTGCCTAAGGCATTGCTCTAGCCCGGAATCCACACCGCCACAAATATCAATTTGGAATGCAGCTTCGGTGCTAGTGGAAAAGCTGTCACAGGCAAGTCTAAAATACTGAGAGTGCTGAGCTCCTGACATTGCTAAAGATGATCATGAAGACATTTATCCAGCCTCTCCTGCCTCCCTTTCGCCCATCCCTTCAGAAGCTTATGTCAAGTGTGACAGGCTAGGTGATGAACGGTTAGAAAGTTGACAGATGACGACAGGCGGCTGAGTAGGTGAAATCCTCCATCATTAATTCTTGTGATTTTACCTTTCTGACACAATGAACTTATATTAGAATGTATGACTAAATAAACCACAGAAAGAAAAACCATTCACAAAGAAAAAAATTCAAGAACAGAAAGCCACGCTCTCATTTCCCTCAAGCTTCTTGATTGCTGGACTTTTGGAATACAATTCGTAATCAAGAGCACATTATTTAGAGTTAAGTGGGATGATTAGCTATGTTGTTTTTCTCTGGAATATATATCCAGAGTACTTAGCTCAAAGTCATGAGTCAGAAAAATCTCATTTCTCATAAATCTTTTCTAGAGTAGACTAAAAAAGAAATCAGCTCATTGGAATTTTGATTAATGAGAAAAAGAGGAAGGTTTAAGGGTGAGTGCTTTATTCTATTGATGTTTATGAAATGGTGGTGACTGCCTGACACATCCTAGTACCAAGCAATTGAAAATCATTTTAACTTTGCTTTGTTTTGAGAGGCTTAGGGGTTATTGAATTGAGAGAAATTGGAATGAAACAAGTAATTTTTTTGACACAGGCCACTAAACAGCTTGGAGACCATGAGCCTTAAGGCCCTAAGCAGGTCATTTAGTAGAGAGTGGTGCCTTTCTCATGGGGTGCTTTCTTCTTACATAAAGGTACTGAGGAACAAGGCATTGTGACATTCTGAATTTTCTTGTGTCCTTATATTTACAATTAGGAATTAATGGCAATGAGGTTTTTACATATACATTTACATCACCATTGACAATAACTATCCAACTGGGATCGATACAGACAGAGATGGTAAAGTTGTAACTCTTCTTCAAAGCAGGAAATTGTAATTCCTAACTCAAGTTCAAGGAAATGAGTTTTAAGCTGGAAAGAATTTTATGCTGGAAAGTATTTTTCATTCTCTTTCAGAGTGTAAGGAAATTTTATTTCACAGGATTTTTGTATTAATTGATACTGGGGGGAGATTGGAAATAATTCATTCTTTTTTTCTACTTTTTAAACACAGGTTTATGGCCACAGACATATTTTTTTAATTTGCAAATTTCCATTTTGTTAAAACAAATATTTCTATTAATAAAATTAAAGCATCCTAATAAAACCAATTTCTAAGTCTTTTCCTCTTTTTTTCTGATATGATGATACTATAAATTAAATCACTGGCTGATTCTTCTTGCTTTAGAACATTTGATTTTTCTATAATTCTTGATAGGTTTTACATTAAAAAAATAATATTTATAAGCTGTCAATGTGAGGTTTCCTATTTTGGGGCTCCTGTGATGCTCTTTCTTAAAAAGTATAATTTGAGAGTATAATTTGAGTATAAAAAAAGTATAATTTTGTTGATGGTCTTTAGCATTTGGTATGCTTTTAGGATGGCTGGAACTGGTTGTTTTTTTCTATGCATAGTGCCTCTTTCAGGAGCTCTTGTAAAGCAGGCCTAGTGGTGACAAAATCTCTGAGTACTTGCTTGTTCGTGAAGGATTTTATTTTTCCTTCACTTATGAAGCTCAGTTTGGCTGGATATGAAATTCTGGGTTGAAAGCTCTTTTCTTTAAGGATGTTGAATATTGGTCCCCACTCTCTTCTGGCTTGTAGAGTCTCTGCCGAGAGATCTGCTGTGAGTCTGATGGGCTTCCCTTTGTGGGTGACCCGACCTTTCTCTCTGGCTGCCCTTAGTATTTTCTCCTTCGTTTCAACCCTGGTGAATCTGACGATTATGTGCCTTGGGGTTGCTCTTCTTGCGGAGTATCTTTGTGGTGTTCTCTGTATTTCCTGGAGTTGAGTATTGACCTGTCTTGCTAGGTTGGGGAAATTTTCCTGGATAATATCCTGAAGAGTGTTTTCCAGCTTGGATTCATTCTCTTCGTCACATTCTGGTACACCTATCAAACATAGGTTGGGTCTCTTCACATAGTCCCACATTTCTTGGAGATTTAAAAGAAACAGTCACTAGAGTGAATCGGCAACCATCAGAATGGGAAAAAATCTTTGCAATTTACACATCTGACAAAGGGCTGATATCCAGAATTTACAAAGAACTCAAACAGATTTACAGAAAAAAAACAAACAAGCCCATTCAAAAATGGGCAAAGGATATGAACAGAAACTTTACAAAAGAAGACATACATGAGGCCAACAAACATATGAAAAAGTGCTCATCATCATTGGTCATTAGAGAGATGCAAATCAAAACCACATTGAGATATCATCTCACACCAGTTAGAATGGCGATCATTAAAAAATCTGGAGACAGCAGATGCTGGAGAGGATGTGGAGAAATAGGAACACTCTTACACTGTTGGTGGGAGTGTAAATTAGTTCAACCATTGTGGAAGACAGTGTGGCGATTCCTCAGGGACCTAGAAATAGAAATTCCATTTGACCCAGCAATCCCATTACTGGGTATCTATCCAAAAGACTATAAATCGTTCTACTATAAGGACACATGCACACGAATGTTCATTGCAGCACTGTTTACAATAGCAAAGACCTGGAACCAACCCAAATGCCCATCGATGATAGACTGGACTCGGAAAATGTGGCACATATACACCATGGAATATTATGCAGCAATCAAAAATGATGAGTTTGTGTCCTTTGTAGGGACATGGATGAATCTGGAGAACATCATTCTCAGCAAACTGACACAAGAACAGAAAAAGAAATACTGCATATACTCACTCATAGGTGGGTGAGAAAAATGAGAACACATGGACACAGAGAGGCGGTCTACTATACACTGGGGACTGTTGGGGGAAATGGGGGAGGGACAGCGGGGGGGCTGGGGGGGATAGCCTGGGGATGAATACCAAGTGTGGGTGAAGGGGAGGAAGGCAGCAAAACACACTGCCATGTGTGTACCTATGCAATTATCTTGCACGTTCTGCACATGTTCCCCAAAACCTATAATGCAATAAAAATTAAAAAAAAAAAAGTATAATTTGAGTCCTTGTGGATTTATATCTCTTTAAAGTTAAAAGTATTAAAATCAGTAATTTACTTTGCTTATCTTCTGTGCTCTCTTCTTGGTCAAACTGTTTTCTAAAGTACATGTTCCAATAATTAATGTATATATGATAGTATGTTTTATGATGCTGAGACATATATACATATATGTGTGTGTACATGTATACACATATGTATGTATATACATATGTGTATATACATACATATGTGTATGTATATACAGGTGTATTTACAGGTGTATATATATATACACACATATGTGTGTGGACATGTACACACATATATATGTATATACGTATGTATATATACCTATATACACACACACACACACGTGCGCGCATATATATGTATATATTTTACAAGACATTCATCTATAATCATTAGGGGTTTGTTTCTACTTAATTGTTATACCTGAAGTAATAGAATATAAAGCATTACTTTTAGTTTATGCTTTCTTGAATCTTAAGTTAACTGCATGATTCTCTTTATTTTAGGTTCAAATCTCAATCTAAGCATATCATAATTAAGTTCTAAATCACAGTTTGGCCAAGAAAATTAATGACTCGAAATCTCGGTTCCTCAGCTGAAAAATGAGCTTAGTAATCATAATAATATCTCCAGGGTTTCTATAAGTCTTATATAAGATAATGCATATAAAGAACATAAGAACTATCATGTTAAGCCCTCATATAATAGCAGTAATTACTATTCTTCTACACTGCGGCCAAAATTTACAGACTGACCAAAAAATGAAATGTTTTCTCCTAGGTCAGATAAAAAAAAAGTATGGTGAACCAATTTGTTTCTGGCCTTCTGCATGGCACTAGTGATATTAAGAAAATTGCCTGAACCCAGGAGGCGGAGGTTGCAGTGAGCTGAGATCGCGCCATTGCACTCCAGCCTGGGTAACAAAAGCAAAACTCCGTCTCAAAAAAAAAAAAAAAAAAAAAAAAAAGGTGTTATTTTTGATCTCAAGGAACTTTCAGAGTATAGAAGACAGAGAATAAACATTATGGTAAATAATTCAATGTGATGTCTGTATGATTAAATTTTGTAGCATAAGTAAGCAGTACAGGAGAGGAACTGAGTCACCACTACTGGGGGAGGGGAGAGCTTGGAATAAAGTCTCATGTGCAAGTTTGAGAAGAATGAACATGTGTTTACCAGATATTAAGAAGCAAGAAGGAAGAAAATTTCAGGTGAAGTAACATCATGTATAAAAAAAAATATGTACAAAATCATATTGTAACTGGATTAGCTGCAGCCAGATTCTCTGGAACTTAGGTTCTTGGCCTCTCCAACCCCGAAGAATTGGGAAGAGGGCCTTGGTGTCGCAGGGAGTGTTGCAGCTCAGATAGAACTCATGGACCCAAAAAGTGTGTGGTAGTGCGATTTGTCAGGCAGAGCGAAAGGACAGCTTCCTCGCCATTGAAGGGCACTGGGAGTGGGTGCTGCTCCCAGCAGGCTTAGGCAGCTGGAGATTATACCCCTGAGTTGTTCCCTCCCCATTCTTGTTCTCGTCCAATGAGAGGAGTTTGTTTGAACTTTCTCTGGATTAATTGATCTTTGAATCCTTTACCTGGTTGGCTACTGTTTTAAAACCCTGAGTCACTGAGCCTCCACTTCCAAGGGTCAGAAGAAGGAAAAGTCCGTACCCTTGAAGCCCCTGGGAGCCCCTAGCTTGCCAGAGACAGGAAAAGTCCTGCACTGGAAACAAAGCTCCTAGCTGACCCTGGAAGTTCATCTAACACAGTCCCTCAATATTCTATATTATAAATATTTTATATGTAATTTAAAACATTAGGATATTGTAATAAAACAGTAGAAGAACATATGTAGAAATGTATGAAGCTAGATATTGTGGGACTGGGAGTGTCAAAACATGAATATTTCCTATTTTAAAGAAAACATGTATGTTGTATATGTTTGAAGTATGAAGACAGGCTTTTCATTGGCTTCTTATACATATTTATTTATGTTAGCCTCCTTGGCATGAAGAAATACATGCTCACAGTAAATAAATGCAGACCTACACAGAAGAGTATGTAGTGTAAAATTAAGGTTACCTTTCAGTGTCTTTGCTCCACTCCAAAATAGTAATTTCTGTTAAGAATTTCTTAAGAAGAATTTTTCATTTCTAGGAGTCTTAAATGAATATGAATGTCTGTATCAGAATTTTCCTAGCGTTTATCCTGCCTCAGTCTCCTGAGTAGCTGGGATTACAGGTGTCTGTCACCATGTCCGACTTTTTTTTTTTTTTTTTTTTTTTTTTTTTTTTTTAGTAAAGACAGGGTTTCACCATGTTGGCCAGCCTGGTTTTGAACTCGTGACCTCAAGTGATCTACCTGCCTCGGCTTCCCAAAGTGTTAAGATTACAGGCATGGGCCACCACACTCGGTCACCTCTAAACCTTTATGTACATAACTTGTCCCATCCTAAGAGGTTAATGATAATATTTATCAAAACAAGTATACCTATTATGTATTGAGTGCTTGCTCCATGCAGGATTTTGAAGTAAATACTTTGACTGAATTGATTCATCTAATCTATAAAAAACATGAATTGTGTACCATTTTTATCCCTATTTCTCAGGTGAGGAAACACACCAGAGGAAAATAAATTTGTTCTAGTTCGCAGGTACAGTAGTTTCATTCTGTCACCCAGGCTGTAATGCAGTGTCTTAATTTGGGCTCACAGCAACCTCTGCATCTCGGGTTCAAGCGCTTCTCCTGCCGTAGCCTCACAAGTAGCTGGGACTACAGGAGTGCACCACCACACCCAGCTATTTTTATATTTTTAATAGAGACGTCAGTCACCATATTTCACCATGTGGGTCATGCTATTCTCAAACTCCTAACCTCAGGTGATTCACCAGCCTCAGCACCCCAAAGTGCTGGGATTACAAGAGTGAGCCACCGCACTCTGTTTTTTTAAAATTTACTTTTAAGTGTTCTCTCTTAAAAGTGGAAATGTAGTCTTTATCATATGTGTTGTACAATGTTGCCCCTTCTTTTATATTTGTTTTTTTTTTGACTTTTCAATTACATTTTTGTGATGCTGTTTATCTAAAACTTGTTCTAAAACCCAAGGCTAATCCTGGCTCACAAAGATGTGTCCAGGCATATCACAGCAGCAAATGGGACACGCTATCGGTGGCCAGAGGACCTCATCCACCATAGTGAACTTTTCATACAGAGGCACTTCATTGAGACTGGGTAGTTAGATTTTCTCTTCTGAAATTGTGAAATTTAAATGATCAAATCTGGACATTGTTGCAGCTGAGTCATGTGAAGGACTGTCCCTTGAACGTTTTAAGTTGTCCTCTTGCCTTCTCAGCTTTTCCTTCAATTAAATTATTTATCACCAATTAATCTCTTGCTTTGGTTAAGGTCAAGTTTCTAATGTGGATAACACAAAGAATTTATAGATCGGGATTTTACTTTTTGTTCAAAGCAATATGTCCATTTACCTCTGAAGCAACTTCATCTATTAGGTTGTTTTCACACTATCATGTTTTGTTTTATACATTTAATTCTCTGATCCAGCTCAATATTTGCTTTAAGAAAATATGTATTGTTTTCCAGCTACACAGTTTTTCTAATGCTCTGATAAATTATTTTCTCCACTGAGTGGAATCCCACCTTCAGTAGACAATAAATTCTCATAAAATTTGGAGACTCTACTTTCTGAAATATCTTGATTTATACTCCTAATATTTTTTCTTTGCCTATACGATATAATTTTTAATAATGCAACTTTATTTTATGACTGGTAATGTCTGCCTTAATCATCTTCCTTTTTAGATTTTGTTTTTTTTTGTTTTTCTCACCTGTTTATTTTCCCAGATGAAATGCTAGAATCACTTACAAAGAGAGTGGCACATTTGTTAAAATTTTATGACAAATGCATTGAAGTTAAAAATAATGTAGTTGATTGACATCTTTAGAACTTTGAGACTTTATATCCAAAAGAGGGTTATTCATATTTTGACTTTTTAAAGAAAACTTTTTGCATGTTTTATTATTTTTAAAAATGTAGGTTCTGTTACTTTTATTGTTTTCAGTACATTCTACAGAAAACAATGGAGTATATACACTTCTGACCAAGTTTTAGCAGACATGCAGCATCTGCGTTTTATTGAGTCTAGTTCTTGCCTCTCTCGTGGCTTTGTACGTTTTAAACTCTGGATTTAGCTTTATTTAGCTGTTGTTAGTGTAATCTGACTTCGATTTTCTTTTGTGACTGGTCTTTGTTTTTCTTTTTATACCACAGCGCTCTTAAACTTGCTAGGATTTTCCTTGTACAGACTTCCAAAGGTGTTGAGGGAAAGCGTTCTCTTCCCGGGTTCACAAGGGGGCGTAGTTTTAAGGGCAAGAACTTCCCAGAGCCATGCCCCGCTCCAATCTCTCTCCATCCGGGAGACTGAACAGTCTCTGTTTTAGTTTTCGCTGGCTCAGGAAGAATCAAAGGTCAATCACTCCAGCGGAAGATTAAAGGAACTCCTCTCACTGTACAGAGGCCTTGGAGAAGGTGGGGGATCCTCCCAGGTTAAAAGTCCCCTTCTTCCTCACCCATATGGACTCCATGGACTCCATGTTTGGATCCCCTTTCTCTCTCTCTCTCTCTCTCTCTCTCTCTCTCTCCCTCTCTCTCTCTCTCTCTCTCTCTCTCTCTCTCTCTCTCTCTCTCATTCTCTCTCTGGTGTGGAAGTTCTCTTATTTTTTTTTCTCTTTCTCTACCTCAATAAAATCACTTTTCTGCAACACTGTTTGGGGTTCAGTATTTACTTTGTGTGCGCACCTGGTCCCCTCTCTCATTCTTGAGAGAGCAGGAGACCAAGAACCTTGGAGAAACGTCCTCTCAGGGGAGCTAAGGGCTCCCTGAACCCTGAACCTGGAAACAGTATCACACAGAAAACCCTGTGGGCTGCCTTGTCATATTCAAATAGCTCATTTTCTTTCTTTCTTCCACATTAATTTAGAATGGATATCTTTGTCATGTTTTTATATTGTGTTCTCTAATCTGCTGATACAATATTCCATAAAATACCCATGGCTATATTTAATATAAAAATACTTGACACCAATACTAAAGTGTTTTTTCTAAACTTTAGGTGAGATGATTACTAATAAACCACTCCACTTTTTCCCTTTTGGATTGTAATTTTACAATAAGGTCCATTTAATCATCTTGTTCTTTCTTTACCATGACCTTGTGAGATGAGATGCAAGGTCCTTTCTCTGGTTATAAATGAGACTGTGATCTAAGTTACTCTCCAGAGCTCATTCAGCAGTAACAAAAAAAAAAAGGTGAACTGAAGAAAATTGGGGTGTTTCATACTTTCAGAGAATTATCCATGTAAGAAAATGAGTTTAAATGTGCTTTGACTTACAGGGGCAGACTAGAATTGAAGTCCACATATACAAGAATGTTGTCTATTTTAGAGTCAAGACTGCCTTCTGGATAAAGGGCCACAGAGAGCCGAGAGCTGTGCTATGCCTCAAAGACTGAAGAAAGGCATTAGACAGCCATCTTTCCTTAGAGGATTTTGCTGCAGAGAGCTTGAACTATCAGAAGGTTATATACTGACCGTTGTTAGAGTAAGGAAGAAATACAGCCTTAGGAAAGGATAATGAAGATCTTTTACAACAGGGTTAGTAAACAGGCCAGTATAAGTGATCAAGCAAGAAGGCCACTTGCTAGGTGGTGTTCTTCACTCAGTATTTCACACTGAAACACACACACACACTCACATACACGTACAATATTATTTACACCTGTGAGCTGGGCTTCATAAGCATTTAAAAGTTTACACAATGTTTAGATAACATTGACCATCAAAACCCTTAATAACTTGTTTTGCTTTGCAGTCCCACAGGACTCTGCCCATCTACTCATTTTAGCATCTGTTTTATGTGTCATAATTACCTTTTAAAATTGCTGTCTCCCTCTTGTGTTATGAGGTCATTGAGGACAGAGACCTGTGTAACTTCAGCACTTAGGTGAGAATCTGAAACCATAGTCAAATATCCTATATTTTGCATTATTATTATTATAGGAATGTACCTCCTCTCCTAAAAAAAAAAACTCCCATATATTTTTATGGTAAACATGTGATGTGATTTATTAATATTCATCTCAATTGGAAAATGTCTAAGCAAAATATTTTTTTCATCGTGTAACATTTTATTCCTTATAGGGGTGTATTTCAGTAGAACCTGATGAAAGCTAGTTCAATTACATTTTTTGTTGTCAATGAATAGAGGCAGGAATAAAAGAAAAATGCTGTATTAGCTCAGAAAAGCAAAAAACAATATAATGGAATAGATCTGTAGATACCTGAATTTTAAAATTTTTCCTTCAGGAAATTTTAATGCCATTTGAAAATGTTTATTGTGGAATATGTAAGACTTTGAGTCATAATGATTTTTACCTGCTAACTTAAAGTTAATTTATACTGGATTTCTTCTGACAATGATGCTTAACAGTGCAAGAGATGGGATCAGTCTACTCAGCATATTATTGAGAATCATCTCACTCTCCTTCAACGAATGGCTTAAGCAGCACATGTTCTATACCCTAAGAGATGCCATGGCATGTCTTAGGTAAGAGTTGTCCTTAGAATTGCATGTAATATTTATCACTATGTAGGTACCAGAGATTCAGAAATTTAATGATATTTTTTCCTTGGAGAAACTCCTCTTTAGCACTATGAATAATTTACTGTTCTTTCTTCTTTGAACTCAATTGTAGAATTGCACATAGACTAAATTTTACTTTCACTCATCTCCCAGGTGAAATTAAACAAAAATATAGAAGCTGATCACTGAACTAATGACTTTAGATCAGTATAATTTTATGTAAATTTAAAAAGATTTGGTAATTAAGAATGAGTTTCATTTCTACTTCATTGTTCAATTTCCTCTTAATTGTTACAACAATTTAATTCCAAACACGATAAAAGAATGCCTTCCTGTTGCTACACCTGCAAGCTTTTTAAAGTTTTTTTCAGAGTTCAGATAGATTAGGAAATAAAGTGAAAAATAACCAGACAAAAATCATGTTTTTATGGAAAATTACATTTCTGGCTTTGAAATACTGAGCTTGTTGATTAATATAAGAAGTTATATTAATATCAAATTGGTCGATTCAAATATCTGATCCTGTCTTCAGCAGAAAAACTACGTTTGAAAGCAGCAGTATTACCAACAACAAAGGGGCAAAGTGTTTAGAATCATATTATTTTTAATTAAAAAATATCCTTGTGGCCAGTGGCAGAGACTTGTGATCATGAAAAGTAATATTGCATATATTATTCTACTAACATTGAATGTAAGTATTTTTACAAGCATTTCTCTTGATTCTTAAATCACATATCAAGGAGGATTTATTATCCCCTTGTTAGAACTGAGGCAATGAAAATATCAGGAGTTAATCAAGGAAACAATTATCAAATACATTGGTACGACAACCCCCTTATTTTACTGCCCTTTTGACTGTACTATACTACAATCTGCATATTTGGTATATTAGTTACATTTTGAAATCTACAAGAAATATAAACAAACACCAATTACACACTGTGTACGTATAAAAAAAGTAAAGTTTATTTGCAAAGTAATAAATTTTCATTAAAATCCTTTGAAATTGTGACACGAGAACCTATATTAAACCACAGGTAAATGAATTGCAAAAAAAGGATAAAGTATGTACAATAACTGTCCTGTTAATAAACAACATTTATAAGTTATTGCATGTAGTTTTAATAGCTTAAATATCAAGACAAACTTTTTAAAAACCTTGGACTTAAAAATAAATGTTTACTTAGGGACTAGATAGAGCCATACATTTTACCTAAAAGAACTAGGAAACCATAATCAAATATCCTATATTTTGCATTATTATTATTATAGGAATGTACCTCCTCTCTTAAAAAAAACCTCCCATATATTTTTATGGTAAACATGTGATGTGATTTATTAATATTCATCTCAATTGGAAAATGTCTAAGCAAAATATTTTTTTCATCGTGTAACATTTTATTCCTTATAGGGGTGTATTTCAGTAGAACCTGATGAAAGCCAATGGACAATGTAAGAGCATTCACTGTAAAGCAAATTTGAAGGCCTGGCATGGTGGTGGCTCACGCCTGTAATCCCATTACTTTGGGAAGTGGAGATGGGCAGATTGTTGAGGCCAATAGTTTGAGACCAGCCAGGGGTTTTAGTAGAAACCCTGTCTCTCCTAAAAATACAAAAATTTAGCCAGGTGTGGTGGTGCATGCCTGTAATTCCAGCTATTCGGGAGGCTGAGTCATGAGAATTGCTTGAACTGGGGAGGCAAAGTTTGCAGTGGGCAGAGATCGTGGCATTGCACTCCAGCCTGGGCAACAGAGCCAGAATCTTGTCTCAAAAAAAAAAAAAAAGAAAAAAAAGAAAGAGAAAATTTGAAGGTATGAATTACTCTAAAATCTGATTATAACTTTATGTTTATTCATTTGTATATATGAAAAAAATCTATTTCAGTCAGACTTGGTGGCATGCTTGGTATGTCTCCTGGATAGCAAAATTGTTGTAAACTATGATAAGATACTAATATTTGGGATATTTATCCTTGACTGTAGATATTGTATCGATTTAATGGAACCTATTCATGATAGAAAGGAAAGAGAAAGACAAAATTCCTATGCTAACATCATCCTTCTACTGCAATTCATCTAGTAAGTGTAAATAACAAATAACAGAACAGCCTGCTTTAATTTATTTTCAATATTATTTTAATGAAAATATCCAATGATTAAATTTCAAATCATGCTTATGTAAAACTATGAAGGAGAAATCAAATGCATAAATTGATAAATTAATAACTATAATGCAAAATTAAATCATTACCAATAAGTTTAATTTTTATTAACATCATTCTAAAATGTGCTTTATGTACACACATAGATCTTATAATAATGACAATTATACTATAATTCTATTTAATAAAATATTTAATTTTACTCAAGTTAATAACAAAAAACAATCTGAAATGAAGCTAAAGAGAAATACAAATTCAGCTATTGTTTTCCACCTTAAAAGACAATTTCTAAAAGTCCTTTCAATATTAAGAAAAAAAGATTGATATGGTTCCTTAATTGTTTTAATAGTAAGATTTGAATTACTTTGACATTTATTGAATATTATAAAAAATAGTTTGATTGCCATCATTATCATTTTTCTTCTTCAACTTTTTTTTTCATGCAGTTTCATAGATCATTACTACTTTGCTAAAGTATGTAATATCAATTGTGTGTTCTGTAAACATAATTCCCCAGTGGTTTAATTATCTCAGTATTCAATATTTGTCACAGATCATTTTATCATTGCTTCTTGAATATGATATCTTTATTTATAATTGTTTTTAAATTTTGAGATAATGGTAGATTCACATGCTCTTGTAGGAAATAATACAGAGAAATTCCACGCATTCTTTTTCCGATTTCTCTTAAATGGTAGTATCTTGACAACCTGTATCACAGTATCACAATCAGAATTTTGACATTGGTAAAGTCAAGACACAGAACTTTTTCCTTAACCAAATTGTCCCTCATGTTGCCCTCTTATAGCCATAATAATTTCCCTACCATCTCCATTCTCTGTTTAACATCAGGCCACTAATCTGTTATCTATTTCTATAATTTTGTCATTTCAAGAATGCTATACAAAAAGAAACATACAATACATAATTTTTCATGTTTTTTTCATGAAGTGTAATTCTCTGGAGATGCATCCAAGTCATTGTGTATACCTATAGTTTATTTCTTTTTATGACTGAATAGTGTTCCATGGCATGAATGTACCTCAGTTTGTTTAATTTTTTTTCACTTGTTGAAACAACCTGAGTTATTCTCATTTGGGGATTATTATGAATAGAGTTGCTATGAACATATTTGTTATAGACTTTTTGTGAACATGTTTTCGTTTCTCTGGAATGAATGACTAGGAGTGCAGTTGCTGGGTCATAGGTAGTTGAATATGTGGTTTATTAAGATACTGCTAAACTATGGTGCAGCTTCTCTGAATTGCCACAAGCATTTGGTGTTGTCATTATATTTCACTTGAGAAATTCTGGTGGGTGTAAAGTAATACATAGTTATATTTTTAAATTTTAATTTGCATTTTCCTAATGGATAATTGTGCTGAATATATTTTATGCACTTTTTGCCATTTATATGTCCTCTTTAGTAAAATATTAATTCATTTATTTTGACCAATTTCTATTCTAGTTGGATTGCTTGTTTTCTACTGTTCAGTTTTAAGAGTTGTTTATATACTCTCTATAGTAGTCCCTTGTTGGATACATGGCTTGTAGATATTTTCTACCCAGTCTATAGACTGTCTTTTTAGCTCTTAACAGTGCCTTTTTCCAGAGCAAAAGTGTTTCATTTTAATATAATATCCAATTTATCATTTTTCCTTTTATGATTTGTGCTTTTATCAATATTTATTTGTCCATATGTAGATCACAGATATTTTCTCTTATAGTTGTTTTTTCTAAAAATATGCTACATTTATGTTTTACACTGAAATATCTGATTCATTTTAAGTCAACTTTTACATATGATATGAGGTTTGGACTGAGGTTTATTTTATTTCATTTTGCTTATGGATGCCCAATTATTCTAAAATGATTTGTTGAGAAGCCTATCCTACCTCCATTGAATTGCTTTGTGATTTGTGTCAAAAATTAGTTGAGTATATTTATTTGGGTCTATTTCTGAGTTCTGTTTTATATTCTACTCATCTATGTGCCTATATTCCACCAGAACTGATTACTGTAATTGTCAATACACACAAGATCACACAACTTTGATTACTGTACCTACATAACGAGATTTGAAACTGGATAGACAGATTCCTCTCATTTTATACTATTTGAAAATTGTTTTAGGAAATCTAATTCCTTTGGCTTTTTAAACATCTTTGAATAATCTTATCCACAACTACAATGAAATATGGAAGTTTGTTAAATCTGTATATCAAATTGGGGATAATTTACATTTTTTAATTTAATTTTTTTTTTCATAGGAAAACTTACTGTGGGATATACCCTCTGAACAAATTTTTTAGTGTATAGTACAATATTGTTAACTATAGGCACAGTACTGTACAACAGATCTCCAGGAATTATTCTTCTTGCTTAACTGAAACTTTGTGCCCCTTCATTTAGCATCTCCCTATGTCCCCCTTCACCAAGCCCCCGGCAACCACCTTCCACTCCTTGGTTCTGCAAATTTGATTATTTTATAAACTTCATTGATATGGTTTGACTGAGTCCCCACCCAAATCTCATCTTGAATTGTAGCTCCCATCATTCTTATGAATCACTAGGGGGGTTCCAGGGGGAGGTAACTGAATCATGAGGGCAGGATTTCTTCTGTGCTGTTCTTATGATAGTGAATAATTCTTAACAGAACTGATGGATTTGTAAAGGGGAGTTCTCCTGCATATGCTCCGTGCCGCCATGTAAAACATGACTTTGTTCCTCCTTTGCCTTCCACCGTAATTGGGTGAAGCCTCCCCAGCCATGTGGAACTGTGAGTCCATTAAACCTCTTTTTCATTATAAATTACTCAGTCTCAGATATGTCTTTATTAGCAGCATGAGAACAGACTAATACAGTAAATGGAATCATGCAGTATATGTCCTTCTGTGACTGGCCTAGTTCATTTACCATAGTGTCCTCCAGGTTCAATGAGGTTGTCAAATATTGAGCATTTCCTCCTTTTTAAAGGCTGGATATATTCCATTGTATATGTATGTGTATATACATACATTATATATACACATATGTATATATAATATGTGTATATACATTATATATATAATGTAGGCATGTATATACATTATATATAATATATATTTACACATAATATACATGTATACACACATATACATTATGTGTGTGTGTGTGTGTGTGTGTGTGTGTGTATGTATATACTACCTCAATGTGCAGAAGCCTTTAAGTTCAATGTAGCCCCACTTGTCAATTTTTGCTTTTTATTACATTGCCTTCCAAGCCTAGAACCCAGCAGGTATCTCTTGATTTATTTATTTAGAAATTCTTTCATTTTTTTCATTAGCATTTTGTAGCTTTTGGCATAGAAGCTATGTAGGTTTATGCCTGAATATTTCACTTAAAAAAAACTTCGTTTTAGTCTCTATTTGTTTAGAGATGAGGTCTCATTCATTTGCCCTGGCTAGAGTACAGTGCCACAATCACAGCTCACTGTAGTCTGGAGCCCCTGGGCTCAAGAGATACTCCCATCTCAGCCTCCTGAATTGCTGGGATTACAGCATGAGCCACTGCACCAAGCTTCACTTTTTGGAGTGTGGTAAATGATACTGTATTTTTAATTTTGGTGTCCACATTGTTCATTGCTAGTATACTGAAACCGTTTCGTGTACTGATCCTATATCCTGAGGCTTTGCTGAACTCAATTATTATTTCTAGTAGTTTTTGTTTGTTTGTTTTTTTAGATATCTTCATATTTTCTATGTGAATACTCCTGTTGTCCTAAAATAGAGTTTATTTCTGTTTTTGAGGGTTTTGTGCCTTTAATTTTACTTTCTTGCCTTTTTGCAAGATAGAACTGGATAGAACATCTGGCACTATGCTCTGTAGGGGTAATGAGAGCACATCTTTTGCTCCTTTCCAGTCTTAGGGGAAAAGCACTCAGTCTCAATCATTAAATAATTCTTATTTGTAGGCATTTCAAAGATGTTATGTATTAAGTTGAAGAATAATTTTAAAAATTATTCTTAATTTTCTAAACATTTTTATCATGAATAAGTAGTGAATTTTGTCGAATTCTTTTCAATGCCAATTGATTTCTTCATTTTCCTGTTAATACGATAGACTATATTGATTTATTTTATAGTATTGAAGTAGATTTTTATTTCTAGAAGAAATATTTGATTGTGGAACTTACTTTTTTCTGATTTCTGTTAGTGAAAATAAAGTTGATAATTTTTGTGCATGTATTCATGAAAGACACTAGTTTGTAGTTTCGTCTTTTTGCATTGCCTTTGTATAGCTTAGGCTCAGAGTTATGTTAGCCTCTGAAAATGAATTGGAAAGTGATTCCTTTTCTATTTTCCAGAATAGATTCTGTAAAATTTGTTTTATTCTTCTTTAAATGTTTACATGTCAAGCAGTTGCCACAATTATCTCCTGAAACCACCTGTGCCTGGAGATTTCTTTTGGGGCATTTTAAAATTATGATTTCAGTTTATTTAATAGCTTATATGGCTACTCAACTGATTTTTTTCATATGGGTAAATTATAGTTTTTGCTTTTTGAGAAACTGGTCCAATTCATCTAAGTTGTCAAACTTGTGTATGTAGATGTGTTCATAATATCCACTGTTATCCTTTTGATGTCTGAATATTTGGTAATGATGCTAGATTTTTGATTATTCATATTGGTAATTGCATTTTCTCTTTGTCAGTTTAGCAACAGATTTGTCAAATGTATTCATCTGTTCAAACAACAAGATTTTAAATATGATTTTATCTATTTTTTGTTTTCAGTCTCATGCATTTCTGCTTTTATCTTTATTACCTCTTTCTGCTTGTTTTGGATTCATTGTGCTCTTCTTATTCCAAATTCTTGTGATGTAGGATTACATTATTGCTTTCCTTCTTTCTGATATGAGTGTTTAGTGCCAAAATTCCCCCACTCAAAATTGTGTTAGCTGTTCAGACAAGAATTTATATGCCCAGTTTTAATTTTTAGTCAGTTCAATATATTTTTAATTGCCCTTGAGATCTCATGTTACTCAATGGAATTGTTTAGAAATATATTATTTAATATCCACATCTGTAATATATTCCATTGTGATCAGTGAACACTTCTGTATAATTTCAAATATTTTGAAATGTTTGAAGATTATTTTAAGGCCAAGAATATGGCCTATCTTGGTATATGTTCTAGGGATGCTTGAAGAAAGTATCTATTCTGTTGTTGGTGGCGAGTATTCTATAAATGTTGATTAAATCATGTTGATTGGTGATTTTGTTCAATTATTCTTTAGGTGATTTTATGTTCATCTGTTTTATCAATCAGCAAAAAAAAAAGGCACTGAACTCTACAACTATTACTGAGGATGTGTTCATTTCTTTTTTGAGTTCTATCAGTTTTTTAAAATAAACTTTTTATTTTGAAACAATTTTAGTTTTATAACAAAATTGAGAAGATAATACAGATAGTTCCCATATATCCTAAACAGACTTTCTCCTATTCTTAACATCTTACTTTAGATTGGTGCATTTGTTATAATCAGTGAATCAATAGTGATACATTATTATGAATTAAATAAAGTCCATGCTTTAATCAGATTTCCTGATTTGTCACCCAGTGTTCTTTTTCTCATATAGAATTCTATCCCATATACATGTTACAGTTAGTCCTCATGTCGACTTAGAATGCTCTTATGTGTAAGAGTTTCTCAGACTTTTCCTATTTTTGATGACTTTGTGAGAGTTTTGAGGCCCACTGGGCTAATATTTTGTAGGATTTCCCTAGACTATGATGTATCCCAAGTTTTTCCCAAGGGTAGACTGGGGTTATTAGGTTTTGTGAGAGAGATCACAAGGAAATGTGCCATCCTCATCACATCAAATCATGAATGTATAACTTAAACATGGCTCCACACCTGGATGGGTTAGTGTCTGTTATGCTTTTTCACTGTTAAGTTACTCTTCTCTTCTCTAATTCTATACTGCATTCATTATGTGCAATCAATAATGATTTGTGGGAAATTATGAGTTATGCCCCAACCTTTATGAGGGCAGAGCATCTGCACAAATTATTTGGGATCTTTCTGCATGACAGAATTATCTATTCACTTCCATGTACTTATTTGTTCAATAATGTATATCAGTGGCAAGGTTTGAATATCTGTCCTTCCCAAATCTCATGCTGAAATGGAATCCCCAATGTTGGAGCTTGGGCCTTATGGGAGGTGTTTGGGCCATGGTGCCATCCTCTCAATAGTGAATAATTTCTTGTGAGATCTGGTTGTTTAAAAGTGTGCAACACTTCCCATCAGTTCCTCCATTGCTCCTGCTCTCACCTTCCATGTGACATGCCTGCACCTCCTTCACCTTCTGCCCTGAGTAAAAGCTTCCTGCAGGCTCCTCAGATGCTGGACAGATGCCAGCACCATATTTGTACAGCCTGCAGAACCATGAGTCAATTGAAACTATTTTCATTGTAAATTACCCAGCTTCGGGTATTTCATTATAACAACATGAGAACTGCCTAAAATAATCAGTATGGACTTAATAGCTATTTAATTTCTTCTTTGAGTTATTATCCAATACTGCATTATTTTTGTCCAAATTGTTCTAGCTTTGGCAATTGGGACCTCCATGTCTCTTTGACATAGCCCCATCATTGTGTATGTGTAAGACTTCCTGACTTCTAGATACAAGTTGCTCCATATTTTATATTTATTGCTCTAGTCCTAGTGTCAGCCATTTATCCAAGGATCTCAGTTCTTTTAATTTGAGAATGTTATTAGTAACCAAGATTAGATCACTAGGTATGTTGATAGCTACTGGGTGTTGCTTCTCTGCTGTCTCAGTTGACAGAGCAAGAAAATATGTGTGTGTATGTTCATTTGTACACACATAACTTAAATATTTCTGTCTTTTTTATATTGAGATAATCTACATTCCCACTTTATTCTAATTCTAATCCAATACCACATGGATCCTTTTAGCCTTCTGCTTGCTTATCTATAGTCTCCCACACCAACAGTGAGAAATCTGATTCCAGTCACTTACCATCCATTTGTTTATTTATTCAATTCCACTAAATATATACTATAAATGTTTGGTAAACCTTCACTGTGAATGTAATATTTTTTTTTTCTAAGATGGAGTCTTGCTCTTTTGCCCAGGCTGGAGTGTAGTGGCATGATCTTGGCTCACTGCAACTTCCACCTCCCAGGTTCGAGTGATTCTCCTGGCTCAGTCTCCCAAGTAGCTGGAATTAAAGGCATGAGCCACAACACCTGACTAATTTTTGTATTTTTGGTAGAAATGGGATTTCACCATGTTGACTAGTGTGGTCTCGAGCTCCTGACTTCAAATGATCAGCCCGCCTAAGCCTCCCAAAGCGCTGGGATTACAGGTGTGAGCCACTGTTCCCAGTAGCCCTGAATATAAGAATATTATGGACAGTGAGGCCATAAAAGAATCTGGAGGTCCTTTTTATAAAACATGCAGTATCTGAAATATTTATATTAAAAATATTTTACATTTACAAACTTAATATTGGGAAGGCTGAACATCTTTTTGGGTCAACAACCCTTCCCACGCAGTTCTTAATAGTCTTGAACTATTAAACAATTGTGGTTTTTGTCATTAAAAGTTATGGCAAGAACTGCAGTCACTTGCACCAACATAATAATTAAAAAATATGGGGCATAGCGTACAAGTTGATTATTTCTACCACTTTTATTTTTATAATGTAAAATAAAAAATGTTTGATATTTTGCAGCCTTGGGGAAAACCTCAAAGAGGACTGTAGCGGTAAAAAAAAGTCATTAATTTTTATTTATTTATTTATTTATTTATTTATTTATTTATCGGTTCTGCTCTAGCAAAGGTGAAATGAAAAGAATTATCAGGAGATTTGACTTCAAGAAATATGCTCATAGACATCTAGGAAATGATGACTTAGTTACATGTTCAGCCAAAGTGACAATAAAGTCTTTAAAAATAAACATTAAAATGTTAATACCAGTGAGAAACCTTTGTTCTTAATTTTTAATTTAAAAATTGTTATGTGTTATAATAATCAAGTACTTGATAAAGTCACCATAGAACAGAGAAAATTATTCCGGTGATATCTGGAATCCCTATGATACCAGCATATTACACAGAGTATAAAGAATACTTTCCACTAGCCCTTGTTAAGATTTACAAGACCAATTCACTATTTTAACAGGGAAAAGACAAAACCTAGATTTGGATGAACATAGTTTCTTGCAATAAATGTTCCATGAGTTCCTCTCTAATTTTTAACATGATTATCTTGCAAATTAGCCCATAATTGGAGCAATTTTCCAAAATTTTAACATATTTCATAGCCTTTTTCAGACTCAAGTATTTTAAATCAAGAAATATGGGAAATTACTTTCCCCCAAACCCTCTACAACGTGCTAAAAGCATTCAAGTTTTGTCCTTCAGTATACTCATTCATAGTCTAGATAATTAAGACTTTATTTTAGGTTAAAACTTCTCTCTTTTTTTCTTGAAAAAAATTAATTACCTTACATAAACATTTGTAGTATTCTTCTATCACTATTGCTTCACTCATTTTCTGTCACTATTCATTCTAGAATAATCTCAATCACTATTAATTGTAATTTTTAATAAAGTAACTTACATTTTATGTCACAAAGACTGGAGGATACAGTGCAAACTGTACTTAAGTATTTTAAGCAGGTTAGAAAAGCTCAAGAATAGAAATAAAATGACTTTCATAAGCCTCATCCATCCTTTTTATAATTCCTTAAAGTGGCAAAAACCTGAAGTTAATTAATTTCTCCCAGTTATAGCTCTCTAAGACATGTAAAAGTCAGAAGCAAATCTTTATAAACTTCCCACTTCATCTGCTTTGGTAAATACAGTTCTGTCCACTTATCCATAGTTTCAGTTACATGTGGTTAACCACAGTTCAAAAATATTAAGTGGAAAATTTCAGAAATTAACAATTCATAAGTTTTCAGTTTTGCGCCATTCAGAATAGCATGATGAAATCTCACACTATCTTGCTCTGTCTTGCCAGGATGTGAATCATTACGTGGTCCAGAAAATCCACATGGTAGATACTGTCCACCTGTTAGTCACTTAGGAGCCCTCTTGGTTATCAAATTAAAAAAAACATAGTTATATTTAAGGTTTGGTACTATCTGCAGTTTCAGGAATACACTGAGTGTCTTGGAAGGTATCTCCTGCAGTAGAAGGGGGACTACTACAGTTTTACTGAACAAAATCACACTCATTCATTTTCATATTGTATATGGATGTTTTGCACCACTATCGCAGAATTAAGTAATTGCATTGAAGACCTCATCACCCGCAAAGCTTTATATATTTACTATCTTGCCCTTTACTGGAAATGTTTGCCAAACTCTTCATTTACGTATTCAAGGTTTTTACATTTGTTAATTCAATTAGCCCAGGATTTTATGTTGTTACTCGTAAATCTTGGAAATTATGTTCAAAAGGGTATGCAGTCTGTTCTGCTCTAACAGGAAACATGGATTCATTCCAACACATTTGATATAATAGGGAACAATTTGAGCATAACAGAAATTTTGCCTTTGCTTATGTGTAATTTCTTCCACAAAAGATACTACCTGAATAAAGAAAAATACTGCACCCAGCTGAACAGAGCTGCATACTAATGCAGAGCGCACACACACACACACACACACACACACACACACATAGCCCTTAAACATCTACTAGCTACCTCAATTCACTGTATGTGAGCTGTTAGCCACACATCCCCATCTGGTGTTACAACTTTTCAACACATTTCAGACAACCCTCCTTCTACCAATTCATAATAATCACAAGCTGCAATATTTTTGATGCCCACTTCTTCAAGCAAAGTTCTGGCCTTTTTCAAGGAAAAGAGTGCCAAATTTATTATAATATATATGTATTTCTTAAAAATTTATTGTGTGAAAAATAGTGTTGTCATTTTAATATGGTCTTTATTTGTGTGTATATGTGTGGATGATCAACAAAGTTTTAAAGTTTTGTATCCCTAACTCCATTTTTCTCATAGGTCTCCATCTTTCTATAATCCCTCTTTCTCCTTTTATTTCTTCCAATTTTTGAGAGAAGATTTATAGTTGGACAAGTGTTTTATCAAAGAATGTATCTGAAAGGTGTATAAGGACAATCATCATGAGTAGTCATTCAGAAAATACAAATAAAAATCACAGGAAAATGTGATAAAAACCACAGGAAAACTTAAAAACATTGTAAAGGTCACATTTAAAAGGACCAGCAATGCCAAGTGTGGGTAAGATATGGAGTCACTATAACGCTCGTCTATTGCAGAGGAGTATAAAATGGTTAAACAGTATGAGAAAACTCTTTACATATATCTAGTATAATACAACAATTCTTCAAAGAATACTCTCAAGGAAATGATTACTTAGGTCCACAGCATACTTGTATAAGAATGTTAATGAAAGACTCTTTCATGATAGCCCCAAAATTGAAACAACTCAAATGTTCTCAAATTGGAGAATATAATAAAACACTATTCAGAAATTAGAAGACAGAATTACTTATGCATACAGTAACATAAAAGAATCTAGAGATATTTTGTTATGTAAAAGAAGGCAGGTGCAAAAAATTACATGATGTATGGCATAGTTTCTTTCATGCCAACTTCAAGAATAGGCAAAACTAACCTATAACAGAAGTCAAATAGTGATTATCACTGGAGGGTGAAGAATGTTTTATACTTTTATCTGCATGGTGATCAAACAGAGGCATGTCATTGTCTGTTCTCATGCTGCTAATAAAGACATACCTGAGGCTGGGTAATTTATAAAGGAGAGAAGTTTAATGGACTTACAATTCCATATGGCTGGGGAGGTCTCACAATTGTGGTGGAAGACAAAGAAAGAACAAACGGACATCTTACATGGTGGCAGGCAAGAGAGTGTGTGCAGGAGACCTCCCTTTATAAAACCATCAGATCTTATGAGACTTATTTACTATCATGAGAACAGTATAGGGAAACTGCCCTTATGACACAATTATCTCTACCTGGTCCCACCCTTGACATGGGGGAATTATTAGAATTCCCCCATGAGATTTGGGTGAGGACACCATCAAACCTATTTTCACCCTGGCCTCTCCAAAATCTGGTGTCCTCACATTTCAAAACCAACCATGCCTTCCCAACAGTCTCCCAAAGTCTTAACTCATTTCAGCATTAACTCAAAAGTCCACAGTTCAAAGTATTACCAGGGACAAGGCAAGGCCCTTTTACCTATGAGCTTGTAAAATCAAAAGCAAGTACAGTGATGTACTCCTATAATCCTAGCACTTTGGGAGGCCAAGGCAGGCAGATAACTTGAGGTCAGGAATGCAAGACCAGCCTGGCCAACATGGTAAAACCTTGTTGCTACTAAAAATACAAAAATTAACCTGGCATGGTGATGTACACATGTAATCCTTTCTACTTGAGAGGCTGAGGCAGGATTGCTTGAGGTGGAGGTTGCAGTGAGCCACGATCACACCACTGCACTTCAGCCTGGGCAATGCAGAGAGACTCCATCTTAAAAAAAAAAAAAAAGCGAGCACTTTCCCAGATACAATGGGGGTACAGGAATTGGGTAAATAGACCAATTCCATATATCCAAATAGGAGAAATGGGCCAAAAGCAAAAGGGCTACAGGCCCCAAGAAAGTCTGAAATCCAATAGGTCAGTCATTAAACCTTAAAGTTCCAAAATGATCTCCTTTGACTCCGTGTCTCACAACTAGGTTATGCTGATGCAAGCGGTGGGCTCACATGGTCTTGAATAACTCTGCCCCTCTGGCTTTTTAGGGTACAACCCCACTCCTGGATGCTTTGACAGGCTAACATTGACTGTCTGTGGCTTTTCCAGGAACACGGTGGAAGCTGTCAGTGGATCTACCATTCTGGCATCTGGAGGATGGTAGCCCTCTTCTCATAAAATCACTGGGCAGTGCCTCAGTGGGGACTCTGTGTGAGGGCCCTGACCCCAGATTTCCCTTCTGGTCTTCTGTAGCAGAGGTTCTCCATGAGGGCTCTACCCCTGCAGCAGAGTTCTGCTTGGACATCCAGGCATTTCCATACATTTTCTGAAATCTAGACAGAGGTTCCCAAACCTCAATTCTTGACTTCTGTTTACCTACAGATCCAACACCACATGAAGCTGCTAAAGCTTGGGGCTTGCATTCTCTGAAGCAATGGCCTGAGCTGTATCTTGGCCCCTTTTAGCCATGGCTGGAATTCAGGGCACTAAGTCAGAAGACTTCACAAAGCAGCAAAGCCCTGGGCACAGCCCACCATACAGTTTTTCCCTCCTAGGCCTCTCTAGGCCTATTATGGGAGGGGCTGCTGTGAAGACCTCTGACATGCATTGGAGACATCTTCCCCATTGTCTTGGCTCCATGTTACTTGTTTCTGCAGCTGGCTTAAATTTCTCCTTAGATAATGGGGTTTTCTTTTCTATTGCATCAACAGGCTGCAAATTTTCTGAATTTTTATGCTCTGCTTCCCTTTTAAATATAAGTTCCAATTCCAACCCATATCTCTGTGAATACATAAAACTGAATGCTAGTTTAACACTACCCATGTTACACCTTGAATACTTTGTTGCTTAGAAATTTCTTCTGCCAGATGCCCTAAACCATCCCTCTCACATTCAAAGTTCCACAGATCTCTAGGGCATGAGCAAAATGCTACTAGTCTCTTTGCTAAAGCATAGCAAGAGTCACCTTTATTCCAGTTCCCAACAAGTTCCTTATCTCCATCTGAGATGAGCAGCATTTGGTCAAAGCCATCCAACAAGTCTCTAGGAAGTTCCAAACTTTTCCAGATCTTTCTGTCTTCTTCTGGGCCCTCCAAACTGTTCTAATATCTTTCTGCTATCCAGTTCTAAAGTTGCCTCCATATTTTTAGGTATCTTTACAACAGCGTCCCATTACCTGTTAACATTGTACTGTATTAGTCCCTTCTCACGCTGCCAGTAATTACATACCCGAGACTGGGTAATTTATAAAGCAAACAGGTTTAATGGGCTCACAGTTCCACATGTCTGGGGACACCTAACATCATGGCAGAAGATGAAAGAAATGCAAATGGACATCTTACATGGTGGCAGGGAAGAGAGTGTGTGCAGGGGAAATTCCCTTTATAAAACCATCAGATCTCATGAGACTTACTCACATCATGAGAACACTATGTGGGAAACTGCCCCCTTGACCCCATGATTCAATTATCTCCAACTGACCCTGCCCTTGACATGTGGGGATTACTGTGGTGAGATTTAGTTGATAACTCAGCCAAAGTATATCAGGTATACATATAAAAAATATCATTCAGCTACACATTTATTATTTTGCACATTTTATAAAATGTTCAAAATCAGATCATATCAGATACCGTTTTTTGATAAAATCTGGAGACCTTTACAGAAAATACTTCCCCTTCTAAATAAGTCATTTTAATATTTTGTTTAGAGATGTTTTAGGCATTTCTTCTTTTTATATTTTATCACAATTACTTTGGGGGCTTTTAGCTGTCCTCTCAGAAGATAGCAAACTCATTGAATAGAAGTGATTCTATGTGTTATAAGACATGTAAAGCAGAGCTTTGTCCAGAGGGTGTGTGCAATACACTTTATGAAATCAAAATGGATTGAATGGAGGAAGCAGGCATTCATATCATTTTCAATAAATATCATCTCTGGCAGTTCTAAGAACATCTTTAGATATAATATGGCTGTGTTTATGTAAAGATTCATGTGAGCAGAGATATTAAATATGTCTATAAGTCTAATGTAAAATGATTTCACTAATCTTTCATTTTAAAAATATGGTGAAAGTAAAAATTATTTTATGGAAATAATTCATTTTTTATGGTACAATTTAAAAATCATGAGCACACAAATGTATTATAAAATACATACATTTAATGTTTAATTTAATGAATCTTCAATTCCCTAAGGCCATTTTTCAATAATATTCAAAACATGTTTTATTAAAGGCACATTATAAACCAATGAGTAACTAAAATAATCTGATATACCAGAAGTCCTTAATAGAATTTTCCAATTGTCCCAAGATGAATGCAGACAGAGACGGATTCCCATGGGGTTCTAAACTGTATGCATTCTTCTTTTTCTCCCAAGGCAATAAAAATTCCAGGGAGGCCAAAAACTACTCCATGGCGTGGGGCTTTCCAAAATAATTCTAATGACACCATAGTGCACTCACTTTTGGGATGTCATAGATACTTACTAAGACTGTGTTAATACCAATATTGCAAGTTATTAATGTCTTTAAAGTTCCATGGTAGATAAACTCAAACATTTCTGAATTTATAGAAATTGTTAAGAAAATTCCTAAATATTGGTTCAATAAATAAATGACCCTAATTGTTTTTAAGCACAAACCTCAATGCTCTCTTTTAAGTACTGTCATTTCTCTGGTTGTTTCATTATGAAGATACAAAAATGAGGTTTTCTCTGAGTTGTTTCATGGAGGCTCAACAGGTATTGCTCAATATCCCAAACACAGCCTAAACAAATCTAAACACAAAAGTTTTACACTCTTCTGTCAAGCTCAGAAGACAATAATAAGCGCAGAACGTTTTTATTAAAATATTTGGCCCCACCTAATTTTGTTTTGAATGATTTAAATGGAGAAACATGACTCTTCTCTCATAGAACTTTTTAAAACTATCTAATAGGCACCCTCCTTTCTGATTATAAACCAGAAAAACAATCAGCCAGTCTCCTTGCCAGTGTTAATTTTATTTTGTGTTCAGTGGATGCACTTAAAGAATTAAGTTATAAATATATCTATATTCACACTCACTTTAGAGTTTCAATTAGGTAAATTATTATCAATGGTTATTGTCAAATCCATTGGTGTCAGG
Source organism: Saguinus oedipus (assembly GCA_031835075.1). Classification (NCBI taxonomy): domain Eukaryota; kingdom Metazoa; phylum Chordata; class Mammalia; order Primates; family Cebidae; genus Saguinus; species Saguinus oedipus. Next base: position 150,056,970 of record CM063172.1, read on the forward strand.
CTACCTGACAAGCATAAATATAGGCTGACTTAATTTTAAAATTCTGTAGACAGAAACCTTTGAACTAAAGGTTTAATGAATCTTCAAATGAAAGTTGAAAAACTTTTTAACTGATTAAAGCATATGGAAACAAGCTTCAAATTAAACATATAGTGTTATTTGCTGATGGTAAAATTATTGGTAATTTCTCCTTAGAGGGACTGAGTATACATGTGAATTCAGGTACTCAGTTAAGAAGAAAAAATATCAATTTTGTATGCCTGACTTAGCTTCCAAATACCACAGATTCCGATGGACAGTGGGAAACATGAAGATGTATTTTTATTCAAAATGTATCCCATAATTTCAAACAGTATTTAACTGAATTCTAGGTAGTGGTTCTTTTTGTTTTTTTATACCTCCAGGCTCTCAGTAAAATACATACTACACATATACCAATGCAGTTCATCCCATAGGGGCAACTAAGAAATGTTGTTCAAAGTTCGATTTGTCTAAAATATTTAACAAATATAATTGTTGATTTTTGATATTTTGATATTTTCATAAAAATGCCCATAAAGTACAGGAGAATTAAGTGATTCTTATAATCAATAATATCATAATCAGAATTTTAAATTTCTGTGTCTGCTGCCTTATATAATTGCTTTGACCTCGTATTCCAGATTCACATGAAACAAGATGAATGAACAAATGATCCTAGGTTATACTTTTTAATCAAGTTATTTCTTGTAATCGAGACACTGAAGACTCAGAATTTACTAAAATCAAGTAATTTTATTTTGCTAAAACCTAACAAATGTGCTTCTAATAGTGTTTTTTTCCTATTGAAGGACCAAGTGTTACATAAATGTGATATTTAATGTAGTACACATAAGATTTTACACAGTAAATATAGAATAAAACACATAAAGATTTCTATAGCATGTAATCTTTGGGTTACTCAAGTATAGTGATTAAGAATAATTAGCACATGTGCTATGTATAAATTGCCTATAAAAATAAAAAATTGGAAGAGGTAAATAAATTTTTTCAATAATAAAATTATACTGGGAAAATTTGTATGTTCTGCAATAACTTAGAAGCTAATTCTTGAGTTCTCCTGTACTTTTTGGGCACTGTGTAAAAATGAAATATCAAGAATCAATATTTGTATTTGTTAAAAATATTATTAGACAAAATATCAAGAATCAATATTTGTATTTGTTAAAAATATTATTAGACAAGTCATCTTATTGAACAACATTTCTTAAACGTCCCTGTTGACAGAGAGTTGGACGAGCTACACTTATAGGTGTATGTTGTGTATTTTACCAAGAGTTTGGAGATATGAAAAGAATAAAAGGAACACTACCCAGCATTCAGTAAAATAAACTAGAATGTCTACAATGTCTTTTCCTCACTGAGTAATGTATATCTATGTATCTCAGATTAGGTAAATCATTCTTTTAGATTTAACTTCCTAACCTAATAAAATAAAAATTTAAAAAAATATACAGAAGAATGTGTTTGTTTCCTAAGCTTCACATTCTACGTCTTCTTCGAACTCCATTTTTAACCTAGTTCTTATAAAAGGACAAATTTTTTAAAAATCCCAGCTTGTTGAATGTGTGTGTACTTACTGGATCCAATAAATACTGTTGAAGAAGTTCTCTTTAGATGTTGTGGTATACAAGACACCTACTTGCATTCTTTGTCCTTCTAAATGTTAATAAAAACAAAGAGGGTAAGATATTTGGCCAAATGATGTAGACAGTGATCACATTTTATTTTCAGAATAGAAACTTTTAAACTAAGAATCAAGCTGATATTTAGCGTTGTTAGATAACTAATTTGCTAATGGCAAAATTTGTAAAAAGGAAATCTAATTTTTAAATAGGAGAGATGTGAATTAATATAATTTGTTTCTTGCAACAGATGGATACTATTTCAAACCAGGGAACAAATCTAATTTTCTCTGTGATTTAAAGATAATTCAGAAAACAATCTACCAAAAACAAAGCAGTAAATCAAAAAAATCAAAATATAATCAACAGCTGATGAATATTTACTTCAGAAACTGACCCTGGGAAAGCTATTAACATAACTTTCTTAACCTCTCTGGGGCCTGTTGACACAGTGCTATACATATCACCCTAAACATGTTTTAAATGCTTTTAGATACCTGGCACTGAAAGAAAGAGCCTAAACACAGAAGCAGTGTACTGGAAAATTGGAATAAGAATGGGGTAGCCTTTTTTCCTTCTGTAATTATAAAGAAATTATTTTTGCTTTAAACTCATTTGCAGAGATATTTACAACTAAAAAAATTGACTCATGACTATTATCCAGAAAATAATCTTTAGTAAATGGTTAGTCAGGCTGGTGTTTTTTCCATTTAAACCAATATACCATTAAATTGTCCTACCAGCTAACTAGACAGTAGAAAGACATAGATATGCTTATGTAAATCTGTTTTTTTCAAACTAGAAAATTTAGTGAAGAAATATTCATCATTTCTTACAGCAACCTAGTAATAAGAAGGGTAAAAAAATTGAGGGAAAGTGGGATTGAGTAAAAATGAAGTGCAGGCATGTGCATATGTGTGTGGGAGAGAGAGAGAGATTAGCATAATGCCTACTGCTTTAATCATGTCTTTTAAATTTACATATTTCAGAATAACTCTGATGTCAAGGTAAAGAAAAATGTATTTCAGTAAAGAAAAGCCCACCAAGATCTATATGCCTAAAAATTATCTCAAATTCAAATCCCTGAGTCATGATTTGTCTGCTGCTAAATCCATTCACACATTTGTACAGGGATTTCAGCATCTCTGGTTTTCCTTTTCCTCATCTCCCTGCTTTGGTCATTTCTACGAGTCATATTTCTACCAATGTATGTCTACAGGGAAGCCTTTATTATTTAGCAATTGAGTGTGTATGATGAGTTGTAATCCCATACTGTAAAAAAAATGAATACCCCTTGTTTTGATGAAGGTTGGTTTTCATGCCAGGTGAGAGACTCATGAGACAAACAGCAATAGCTGATTCACAATTTTTTACCACTTGGGGCCCCTTACGCATCCTTTTTCAGTTCCTGATCTAATAATGTACCCTGCGGACTATATTCTCCTTCCTTCCCTTCTCTCTCTCTGTCTCTCTCTGTCTCTCTGTCTCTCTGTCTCTCTCTCTCTCTCTCTCTCTCTCTCTCTGTCTCTCTCTCTCTCATCTTCCATGCTTATCTGTCTCTGGAGTGTTATATTCTGTTTTTGTTTTTCAATGTCTATCTTATTTTCCTCCCACCTTAGTCTTCCACTAGAATCTTCTGCTTTGACTGGTCAGTGCTGATCAAACTGGAATGTGGACTCTGGAAACCAGATACCAGGAGAGTTGCAAAGTGACACTTTCCAAAGTGTTCTGTTTGGACAACTGTTTAAGTACATTTTTCAAGGTTGTGTTGGTATTTATAACTGTCTTCTTTTCTTACAGTGAGGCCACTGGTAAGAAATTATTCCTTTCTCCATTAATTTATGAACATAGCCCTAAAGTATCCTTTCTGATAACTCAATAGAAGACTTGAGAACTAGGCAGAAACCATTGATATGCATTCTATAATAGATAATGGAATTTATTATAGAATGCATCCCAATGGTTTCTGCCTATTACAGTGATCATTATTTCTATAATACTTAATAGTGTTCATAGAATCTTGGGAATTTTTTGTTGGTTTGTTTTTCCACCAGATGCTGGTTTGCAGTCCCTAATTCATGAAAGAAAGACTATTGAGGAAAAAATATACATTTCATATATATATCTATTTTTATGTATGTATGCATCTATGTATCATTCTTTTATATATGTATGTATATACCCATTTCTGTATATCTACCTCTACTATTTGAAATTCATTGTGAGGGTCTTATAAATGCTATTTGACTTTTAGATCACAAGGCCTTTGCAGCAGCCACCAATGTGAATTAGTACCAGCTTCTTTGAATGTTATTCAAAAAATATTTTAGTACTTTAGTATTCAGCACAGATTTCTAGTATTTTTAGTGGATAACTGTTCCTGTTCACAGCACAAATATTGAGATAGATATTAAGTAGTGGTTAACTTTGTCTAGTCAGATAATCTTGATTATATATATATATGATGTGTGTTAATTATTTCTTAAACCAAATTTTATAATTTAAAGAAGATAAATTATTACAATCTAAAATATAGCAAATCTTCACTGTACAAGTTTCCAGCTAGTTACTAAACTTCAAAAAGTTATTACCATGAAAAATGTCTCATAATATTCCAAAAATAGGTTATTTAAAACGTAGGCAGTTCAATGACAATGGATTGTAGACAACAATGTTCAAACTAAGCAGTAGTAGTCATTACAGACTCAGAGTAGATTTATAATATGTGACTAAGCAGTAAAAGCTACTTATCCCATTATCAATCCCTTGAGGCAAATTAAAAACAATAGAAAAAGTAACCTGAAGTGCTATAAATAATGTGTGTACATATGTGTGTTCACATATGTGTACATATGATTTTGTGAATGTATATATTAGGACTTTGGCATATAAAGCAAGTTTAAATTTGATGATATTCACAGACTACGAACCTTCATAAAATCAGTGGTGCAAGCAGTAGGTGTTTCACATGTCTCAAGGGAAATGGTGTACATATATGAAGCAACCACAGATGATAATCTGAAAACTCTAATTACAGGCTTATTGTAGTGTGAAATCTTTATATTAAAAATAATGCCACAGTATATATTTACTGCCAGTATATCAATGGTAATGCTCAAATGTATCAATACAGTTACCAACAGATGGAACCTATCCTTTAATACTTCGTATTTGTTTTCTATTCAAAACCACAGTTAACCTTTTAACATAGAAATTGAACATGTTTTGTTCACCTAAGGAGCTGCAGAAATCTTGCTTATTTCAATAATAAGCTCTCATACATTTTCTTTCTGCAGAAGTAGTTCACATAAGCACTTCCATGTAATCAAAATCATGTATGTGTATGTACTATGGCTTTTTATTTTTTCAAACACATGTTGGGATGCCTTGACCAACATATGGGAGCGTGACACAAGCTGCATTCGAACAAGCTGCCCCTGTGTGTCTCTCTAGGCTGACGTGGCATGTGTTGGTTTCCCAGAGATACAAATAGTGTGTAGTGGAGGGCACAGCACCCCTGGGTATTCATTATTCTGGGTGATCACTTGGGAGTAGCCAATTTGAAACCACCTTGGCAGTAAGAAAGAAATCAACGTGATTTGTATGGGCTTCTTTTTGCTGGATGCCATTAAAAACGGATGGACTGTAAGTGTCTAAGATGGTGGTGCTTATCATGGAGAAACCGTGGGCTTGTTCGGCCACACAGAATGCTTCGTACAATTTTGTTCAGCATAAAAAAGGCAGAAGGGCAGCAAGCAATGCAGAAAGTGACAAACCATTAAGCTAATCCTATAAAGATCTGGCCTGTCAGGCGGCACATTTCCTGAATACTTAGAAAGCACGAGAGAGGCTTATTAATGGTTCATCACAGTTCTTGCACTGCTTACATTGCTAATATGCAAACAGTGCCCTTTTTTAGTTTGGATTTTCAGCACATTAGGATGTCACTTCCATGGCTACTGTATTTTTTTTCCTCCTGGGTAATTGAAGCATTACCATAGAAGACAATGATTGATGATGTCTTTAAAGGTCTAAAAAAGCACAGGCTATTTTTGAAACTGTGCCATGTCTATATAAGGCAAGAAGAGGGAAGAATCTAAATGCTACAGTATGCTAGAGCAACAACAGTAAATCCCTGAGGCTTAGATAGTCATCAGGGCTACTTTCATTTTTTGCTCCCACTCTGCACCCTTTCCTTTCCCTCTTTGAATTTACAGACTACTGCTGGCTTGGGGTAAAGAATGCTCTGGTGTGTGATAGATGCTTAGTGTAATTAGACTATTGCTCTAGGAAGATTTGGCTCCACACTTTATTCCAGGGAGCTGTAAAGCTGTTCTGACCTTTGAAAGCTGCTTGGCCGAGTTAAAAACAAGCAGTAGTGATGATGATGGTGTGATTAGCATCATTTTGCATTTAACACAGCAGCCTTCTGCATAGTATTTACAGTACTTAGAAACTATTATCTGTATACAAGTATCTTCCCCCTGTTGATTATTTGTCTTTTTCTTTTCCTTATCATCTTCTTTCCACTTCCTATCAGTGTTGATCCAATCCAATAAAAATTTAGTATGAATCTATAACACCTTATTAGGCACTGGTAATACAAAACTACTTATTTATGTATTTTTATATTTCCTGTAAAATTCAGTCTTGTAAGACACACATCGTAACACATAAATTTTATTCTAAAATATAAATACTCTTTTTTCTTTATCTTTGCTCAAATGACATATAAAGGCAAAGAAAAAGAGGATTTTTCTTTATTTAAAATTTTATGATTACATAGTAGGTGCATATATTTGGGGATACATGAGATATTTTGATACAAGCACACGATATGTAATAATCACAAAGAAAATTTGTTTTTGAAGGACAGGAGAGTTAAAGGTGTAAACTGTGGGTTGGTTTGTGTCAATTCTCCATTCAATCATTTTAAAAGACTCAAAAAGTAGGATCTACCTTAAATCATGTATATTGGCCCCAAATATTTGATCTAGTACAAATTTAGCACATGCCAAATAAATAAGTAAAGCCATTAAATCTAACCAAAGCAGTAGGAAATAGGTTACCAAAACTGCTTTTCCCCCCCAAAGTTGCAGTAATTTGGTTATATAAACTTAGCCAAGTTAATTAGATTTCTTAAAATTCTGTCCTTCTTTTATAAAATGAAAATCATAATATTTGGCTGGCATGTTAAATATAAATTATAGACCACAGTGTATAGCACATTGCAAGAGCTCAAGAAATGAACATAATACAGTATATGAACAATGCAACAACAAAAAAACCCCAACAGATGAAAACAATCCTTTTGAAATTGGACAGAAACTGTTGTCTGCTCTGCATTTTTTGTTGAAAGACTCTCTTATGATGCTTCTAAATCTGTATTTTTGGTTGAATATAAACTTTTTATAAGCAAGAATGACATATTTTATTCATTTATTGATTTTTCCATATATTTCATGCATAATAGAATATAGATGTGCTTAATAGTATTTTAAAAGAAAATTAGGATACAAAGAGAACAGCTGAAGAAGAATTAAGTGAATTGCCTAAGATCACACTAAAAAATAATAGAGAAGAAGAGAGAAAAAATAACAAAGAATGATTGAAAAGAATAGGGGGCTAGAATATAGGTTCCAATACCTTGTGAGCTGCTCAGCATTAGCTCTAAGATTAGAACCACACTTTCACTGAAAGAGAAATGGAAATTATTCTTCTCTGTGTAATAAAGTCCTTGAGGGTGGCTTCACAACAAATTAATGTAATGTATCTAAAAATACCTCTCCATGTTTCTAGTTTTTTCCTTGGGGACTGTTTATGTGCTAATGCTCCTCCTCTTCACATATCTCTCCTCTCCCCACTTGTTGGCCGGGCATTCTTATTTCTCATTTTGACAACTAGTATACAACACCATATGGAATCCAGGACATGATGTCAGCCCAAATCTCTGACCTTCCGAAAGTCAAAGCTGTTAGAAGAAAAGACTTCCCAGGATCAAACCTCTCTGGATTCAAATACATGTGTGATTATTATATACTTTTTAATCGTGAACATGTCTTTCTATATCAGTTTTTCTATAGGAATATTACCAGCAGATAAACATTAATTTGTAATTACATTTATTTTCTTGTCCAGACTCAACCTGAAATTAGATTTTTATATAATCCAAGCCAAGCTGATATAATACACTGTTTGCATTAAGAGTTTTACTTGACTGTTATTATAGCATGCTTGACATGACAATGATAAGCTTATTTGACTCCATTGTGGTGTGGTTTTAGGCTCTGAACTTACAACATAATGAGGCACAATTTCTCCTTAGCCTCAGTGTACTGACCTACTGGGCAATACCCTGGGTATCTCCAGGGTAACTGTTAAGAATGCTTTATTTGCACATTCCACCCCCAAAACAAACATACACCAAAAATATCATTCAAACTTAAGAAAATAAATGTGCATGATATTGGAGAGGCATCACTAGGTTGTCTTAGAGAGGAGAAAAGAAATAATTATAACAATCACTATATATATACCCTCTTCAAGTGTCATAATATGTTGGTCATTTTGTGAGATGTGTTAAATATTAAATCCTTTCTTACAAACCAGTGAAGAGGTCTTTTAATCCCTGTTAATCTAATTTTTACAGTGATAGGAATTGGATAACTGTTAGAATAAATAAGGAATCAGAACAAGAATTGGGTTCAATAGTTAAAATAATTTTTAGTTGATAGAAGGCACTAATGAATAACCAGTTCTAAAAGTTTTCTGGCATATCTAGAGATACCCAAAATAAGACCATTGTTAAGGGACTTAACCATGTCCCTCCAGAAAGCCATGTGTTGAATCCCTAAACCCTAGTAATTTAGAATGTGACTGCATCTGGAGGGAGGGCTCTAAAAGAGGTGATTAAATTAAAATGAAGTTATTAGGATTGGCCCTAATCCAGTCTGCCTGGTGTCCTTACAAGAAGAGGAGATGGAACAAACAGAAAGGCACCAGGAACAGGTACACACAGGGAGACACCAAGATGCAGGAACAGAGAGGAATGAGTATGTGAAGACAGTAGGAAGGTGGCTATTCACAAAGAAAGGAGAGAGGCCAAAGAAACCACCCCTGACAACGCCTTGATCTTGGACTTCTAGTACCCTAAAATGTGAAAAAAGATACTACTGTTGTTTAAATCACCCAGTCTGTGGGACTCTGTTTTTGCAATCCTAACCATACTAAAACAATTATTAATATGAACTTCTTTATCAATATCTCCATGAGTTGTTCCCATTAGTTACCTCATTCCTCATACTGTGATGCAGACAATGTTCCAAACAGCATACTTATTAATGGATAAATTTAATGTCTTATTTCCAAACTTTGATGTCTCTGCTTCATTTCGCATTGTTGATGATCCCTTATATTTCTATTCCCTTTGCTTTAAGGCACAATTTACTTCCTGTTTTCCAGCTTTCTCTCCCTGACTTCTTCACTTACGGATTCCTCTCTTTACCCATTACAGGTGGGTATTTCTAGGATATTGTACTCATCGTCGTTGTCTCCATGTTCCATTCCAGCATATATAGAGGAAATTTTATATATGCTCATGTTTACACATGTCATCTAAATGCTGAAAAATTCCAAGTTTTGTCCCCATCCTACAGTGTTTTGAATCTGATAAAATACTTTATTATTATATAATACTTAAGCACATGATATTTATGTGATGTGATAGACCTAAGTTATTATTAGTCATAATAGTAAAACAAATATCCATGAATCATGTCCCTCCTAAAGACAAAATATTTCCATGCTTTTCTCCAATCCCACCCTCCGACTTTCCTATTGGGAAATAACCACTGCTCTAGATTTTGCATTTGCATGCATCATTACCATGACACTTTTCATTCCACATTTGTAACATAAACTTATAAAATACTATGAATTTAGTTATTTAAGAAATTAAGCTGAGGCATTAAACTGCAGCCCCAAAGGGATAAACCTTTTAAGAAATACCTGAATTAAATCACCTGTGAACTTACTGCTCACCATTGCATCACTTGGAGAATGAAGGAAATTTGAAGACTTCAGTATGGATTAAAGTGAGACAGGTGTCATTTCCAATCCTCTAAAACAAACAAAAAAATCATCTTCCTTGAAGGAGGAGTAAATTATCTTACCCTTATTTCACTTCTACCTTATATTTTAAAATAAAATAAATGAACATCTAACAAGCAAAGTAACCAGGCTTTTATGGAAATAAGACATCATGCGTACGACCTAGAAAATATAACAATATAAACAAATTGTTTGAAAAATTACATATAGAATGAATCAACAAAAACAATTGTCATTCCCAAAATTAAATAAATAAATAAAAACCTTGAAAAAAAATGTTAAGGAACATGGAGTGCAGATTTCAAAAGCAACTAAATAGAAATTCTAGTAATGAAAGGTAAAATGGCAACAGTTATAAATCCAATGGATCAATGTCACTCAAGATTAGAAATAGCTAAAGAGAGAAATAAGGAGCTGAATAACTGATCATTGAGAGTTACCCAGAATGTAGCCTGAAAGCTGGCAAGAATGAAAAGTATAGAAGTACAGTTAAGAGAAACAAAATACTCAGTGAGAAATTATAATTGCAATGTCCACAAGTTACTCACCTCTCCTTGATGGAAGTGTCCTATACAATCAACCTGCCATGTAAGTTGAATTAATTAAATCATCTAAATTAACTAAGTTGATTAAATCAATTACACATTTTAATTGATTTAAAGAAAGAAAGAAAGAAAATGGAGCAGTAAAATATTAAACAAATTCAAGAATTAAGTCTGTGGATGTTCCTGATTTTTTAAAGATATCAATTGTTACATTACAAATGCCTAAGATTTCTAAGAAGGAATATAACTACAAGTTATATTAGAAAAAATACAACTAGAAGTATCATTGTCAAACTACAAAAAACAAACAATGTAGAGAGAAATATCTTGAAAGCATCTTGAGAAAAAGAAGTAAAGTTTTTTTAATTATGCTTTAAGTTCTGGGGTACATGTGCAGAACATGCAGGTTTGTTACGTAGGTATACAGGTGCCATGGTGGTTTGCTGCATCCATCGCCACATCATCTACTTTAGGTATTTCTCCTAATGCTATTCCTCCCAATCCCCCCACCCCTTGCTATCCCTTCCCTAGCACCCCACCCCTGACAGCCCCAGTGTGTGATGTTCCCCTCCTTGTGTCCCTGTGTTCTCATTGTTGAACACCCACTTATGAGTGACAAGTAAAGATTTTTACAAAGGCTGGTTGACTTTTCAATGTCAACAATAAAACTAGAAGCCAAAGCATGGTATTGACAAAAAAAGTCATCTTTCATGTAGAATTCTATACCCATCAAGACATACTAAGGAAGACAGATAAATAAAGATTAAAAAAACAAAACGAAACAAAAACAAACAAACAAACCTAAAAACACTGTTAGGCAGAAGGAAAAATATCTTGTTTGTTCATTTTTTTTAGGCTTACTACTTATTTTTACTGACATTTTAAGAAAAAACAAAAATGAGTACCCAAGAGGAGAGTAAATCCAAATCAACTGAGAATGTATACAGTAATATAGATAAATAATATCTTCTAAAGTCTTAACACAGATGGGAGGAAAATATATGGCACTAATATGATGTAAGTTGGAAAGACAGTAAAATAAGTTCCTTGTAAGTTCCTTGAAATGTTGAGAATGAAGGTAAAATATGAGTTAACATAATATTTTTATAAGCTAATGAGGTATGACGCAATTTCTAGGATAATTACTAAAGGGGTAGAAATGGAGTATATACCTTCCAAACAAATATAAGGTAAAATTGGGACAATAAGGCACACATACACAAACACAAACAAAATTGGAAAGTTCTCCCCAATTCATCCTTTTTCATTTATAATATACTTGGTTATTTATATTTCTATTGTTAGACATCCAATGAGTATATTAATATATACATTTATTTTTTAAAAAAATCAATGCATTTTATTTAAAACAATGAAAAATATTTTTACATTTGCTATATTTACATTTGACTATACTTTCATTGCAACTTACATCTGTAGTTATTTGTTTATTTTATTATAAAACTTAAATCTTTATCACCTCGGATATTTAAGGAAAGGAAGTGGTTACTTAACATACCTCCAAAAAGAATCATTTAGTATTTCTTTTAGCATGCTTATCTTTGTATTACTCTTATTCTATGTCACTCTATGTGGAGTTAAGCATAGTTGAGTTACCAATTAGATACTTATTAGCCAAAGAAGTTAATACTAAGTTAGAAACTCTCTGCTGTCTTCCTTAATTTCTTTTTTCAGACATGCATTTATCCATTTGCTAATTAATTCATTCTTCCAAAGCAATTTATGTGGCAACACAATGTAGATATTAGGTGTTAAGATATAACAAAAATAAAACAAGAAATTTAAAATTTTGACTTTGTGGCTATAGACTCAGACAAAATGCAATGCAGATTAACAAACAGAATATAGAGTGTGTTCGCTGGTGACAAGAAAAAAAATAAAGCAATAAAGGCAGATGTCAATGTCAGGGATAGAGTATTTAATTTAGATAAGGGGGAAGGCAAGTCTTTACTGGACATGAGAAAATGTGTCAAGATCTGAAGAAGGTGAGAGAGTGCACCATGATATTATCTAAAGAAAAATTGTTCCTGGAAGAGGAAAGGGTGTTTTTACCCAGTCAGCTTTGCTGTGTAAGGGTCTGTTATCACATCAGATCCCAGAAAACTAGAAATGACTCCTCTATTGAATTAAGCATTTGACATAACATTATTTCATTATGTAGAATGATTTTAAATGCATTTGAATAATGTTTTGTTACTAGATTTAAACTTATGTTTATGTTCTATTTTATCAATGACATCGTACTACTATAGTAAAAAGAAAAGTTTGGAATACTATTTCAGTCAGCATAATTCTGAGGAGGTTGTTTGTAAATGGCAGGTTACATTTCCTCAATATTTCCACAACAGTGACTCTACTGCTACACAAATTAAAAAAATATATTTTTAAAATATGCTGTGATCTGCTTCTTCACACTAAATGCCATATGGTCATCATCTCAAAATTAATTGATAGGTTAGCATCCACATATATAAGTAGATTGGTATTCTAACAAATATTTATTTTTGCAGAAGTCACTATAGTTTCCAAATGATCTTACATATTTGAGTTTTATAATAGTCCTGCAAGTAAAATGGCATCTGTTTTTAATAGAGCTCCAGTGGAAATTTTAAAAGATTTAGATTGCCCAGTTTGCATGTAAAGAGAAAGTATCAAATCAGAGCTAGATTCTGAGGCTCTCACACATTTTATGTAGTGTTCTTTCTAATAGTCCTTGCTAGGTACATATTTTAAAAGAAATTTCTCAAATACAACATATCTGAATATGAAAAAATGCATTCTTTTTATTTGTGATCATGATGAGGTTTTTAGTTTCTATCCTCATTAGAAATTATCCTAGTTACTAGAAACAGAAAAAAGTATACATTTTTATTTTTATGACTCATGGAATAGTTTAATAGATTATATAAAATATGAAAAATGTGACATAAAAATGTACACAAGTTGTATAGAATATTTACTACTTAAATTTAGATTTTTATAAGACAAACATTTTTACATGCATGATACAGACTTTGTTAAACCACATCAGATTTAAATGCAAAATAAGGGCATTCACACATCCATGTTTAAGTGTTACATTTTTCATTTTGAAGTTGCTTTGGGAAATTGAGTATTTGTGGAGTTTTTTTCCCACTAATAAAAGATAAGCAATTTTGTGTTCCCCTCACCTCACTGATGCATATTTTTAGATTTAGCGATTTTCCCAGAACCTTAGGACAAGACACATATCTCAGTTAATTTTTGTTTCTGTAAGAGAATACCAAAAGAGCAATTTATAATGAACAAAAATTTATTGTCTGATAATTCTGGAGGGTAGGAGGTCCAAGATTGACGGCCAGCATCTGGAAAGGATCTTCTTGCAGTGTCAACCCATGGCAGAAACAGAAAAACAAGAAAGGACACCAGTCTCACCCATGAGGATAGAGCCCTCACGGCTAATCACTTCTTAGGGTGCTCACTTAATACTGTGAAAATGAGATTTAAATTTCAACATAAGTTTTGAAGTGGATAAACATTCAAATGATAACAAGCTACTAACCTCAGTACTTCATCAAAAGGTGAATGTGGGGAAATTTTATTAAAGAATGTGATAGTTAATAGTGAGTGTCAACTTGCCTGTATCGAAGGATGCAAATTATTGTTCCTGGATGTGGCAGGGAGGGTGTTGCCACAGGAGATTAAGAATTGAGTCAGTGGACTGGGAAAAGCAGACCCAGCCTCAATCTGAGTGGGCACAATCTAATCAGCTGCCAGTGCTGCTAAGAGAAAAGCAGGCGGAAGAACCTGGAAAGACTGGACTGGCCATCTAGCCTCCCTCTTTCTCCTGTGCTGGCTGCTTCCTACCCTTGAACATCAGACTCCACGTTCTTCAGCTTTTGGACTTTTGGACCGATACCAGTGGTTTGCCTGGGGATCTTGGGCTTTTGGCCACAGACTGAAGGCTACACTGTAAGCTTCCCTACTTCTGAGGTTTTGGGACTCAGACTAGCTTCTTTGCCCCTCGATTTACAGACAGCATATTGTGGGACTTCATCTTGTAATCCCGTGAGTCAATACTCTTAATAAACTCCCTTTCATATATATGGCTATGCTATTAGTCCTGCCTATCTGCAGAACCCTAATACAAAAGAATAAATGTAACATCCTCTGGATTCAAATTTTAGTACAACAATTGATAAACCCACCTAAATTTTCCCAAAAGTTTAAAAGTGAAAATACATAGTGTTTGAGTTCCCTTTGGCTACTATTATAAATTCTACAAACTTGGTTTGTTGGTTTAAAACAACAAAAATTTATTGTTTCAAAGTTTATATTTAATTTCAACTTTTATCTTAAGTTCAGGCAAGATTGTGTAGAAAAGTGATTATTTACAGGCTTTTGGTGGAAATGTAAATTAATTCACCCACTGTGAAAAGCAGGGATTTCTCAAAGAACTGAAAACGGAACTACCATTTGAAACAATAATTCCATTACTGCATATCTACCCAAAGGAAAATAAATTGTTCTACCAAAAAGACGCAGACATTCATATGATCATTATAGCACTATTCACAATAGCAAGGACATAGAACCAAACGGACAGTTTTGGAAGTCACAAATTGAAAATCATTCTTACTGAGCCACAGTTAAGCACTTGACTGGTCTGTGCTCCCTTGGGAGCTTTAGGGGAATATCCTTTCCTTGACTCTTCAGGCTGTGGGTTTTTTTGACTTGTGGCTACATTACTCCAGTTTTTGCCGCACATTACTTTGGTTGTATTGCCTTCCCCTCTTCTGTGTGTGTCACATTTGCTTCTGCCTCAGTGTTATAAAAATGCTGGGGTTGGATTTAGAGCTGATAACCCAGGATAATCTTCCATGGAAAGATTCTTAATTTAATCACACCTATAAAAAAACCTCTTTCTTTTTAAGGTAATATTTATAAATGCCAGGTATTTGGGAACTCCAGGCCCTCAACACCTGGAATCTGTACATATTATCTTATATATATATTTGAGTGGACAGTATTTAGCCTATTTTAACTAGGTATAAAACAGTATCACCAACTCAAAACTTTATATATACAAGAGAATAGAAATAAATGTGTGCAACCTGGTTCTCCTACTCCATTGAACTGACTTATAGAAATGCAAATTTTATCACCTTACCAGTAGATACTCAGTCCAAGAATAATACACATTATCAGTAAAAAAGGATAGTATCTCCCATATAATCATCGAATGATAATATATTTTAATCACATTAGGTTTTTTAATTTAAAAACTCTTTGAAAATCAAAATGAGTTTCCAATTTTAATCTGTTAAATTAGCACTTAATGAGAAACATGGTATTTTATGTTGCCTAGGATAGGGTGCAACTAAACTCTCAGATGTCTGTGGCATTTTACATTGGGATAAATGTTTTGAAAATATCTTTAGCCTATATATCAAGAGAAAAATGTTTTCTCCTTTGACATGTTGATTAACTTCTGGAAATTCTTACTGAGGAAGTATTCTTATATGCAAAAAATCTAAACGAACAAATATATTTTTAATAATAAAACTTAGAAATAATCAAATGTCTTGAAAATAGGGTATCAGTTATGTTATGGTGTGATCATTAAATTGAGACAAATAAATCCATTAATATCACAGTTCTTAAAATAATAATATATCAAAGAGCAGAGAATAGCAAGCAGTGATTATAGTCAGATGATACAACTGATTTGAAAAAACTATTTTTATATTTTGTTTGTGGTTTCATAATGAAAGAGCAAATTTAAATTTACTTCCCTCTTTTTCCTAATCTCTTATCTTTAATTCATAATTTTCAAAATCTTCGATTACAATGCTTCTGAATCCATTATTATACACACATACTGTACTGGAAAATTTATTATTACACTGATATCCTTTCTTGTTTTCTTGCTGGTGCCCTTCCATGAAACTAGTAAATTCATTTTTTAGCTCACATCTTGTCATAAAAAGCAGAAAAAAAAAAAAAAACTCTTCATGAATTCCTACATTCATGTTTGTATAGCTAAAGCTTTTTCAAACCAAAGACAGATATAGACTTTCATTAGAAGGTTGTGGAAGACAATGTGGTGATTACTGAAGGCACTAGAAATAGAAATTCCATTTGACACAGCAATCCCATTACTGGGTATATATCCAAAGGATTATAAATTGTTCTACTATAAGGACACATGCACATGAATGTTCATTGCGGCACTGTTTACAATAGCAAAGACCTGGAACCAACCCAAATGCCCATCGATGATAGACTGGACAGGGAAAATGTGGCACATACACACTATGGATATTATGTAGACATCAAAAATGATGAGTTCATGTCCTTTGTAGGGACATGGATGAACCTGGAAACCATCATTCTCAGCAAACTAACACAAAAACAGAAAATCAAGCACTGCATGTTCTCACTCAGGGGTAGGTGTTGAACAATGAGAACACATGGACACAGGGAGGGGAGCATCACACACTTGCGTCTGTCAGGGGGAAATAGGGGAGGGACAGCGGGTGGTGGGGAGTTGGGGAGGGATAACATGAGGAGAAATGCCAGATATAGGTGATAGGGAGGAAGGCAGCAAATCACACTGCTATGTGTGTACCTATGCAACAATCTTGCATGTTCTTCACATGTACCCCAAAACCTAAAATGCAATTAAAAACATTTTTTTAAAAAGAAAAATAAAAGAAGATTAAGTTGCATTTGGTAACTGCATAAGTATTGATTGGCTTCATATAATATGAATAATTTCAAATATATCTTTTCACACAACAAAAAATATAGAATTTTCTTTGCTTTTTTCTTCTGTGAATAAATTTTATTATTCCAATGTTCGTTTAAAAATAATTTTCTTTTTTAACCACTTTCAATAGCCCTGGAATCATTGGCTTATTAATAATTATTTTATTGAATTTTTGTTTGAATGTAGAAACCTACTGAAGTCATATTCTAGTCTGACATAAACTTTTTAAAAATACCTCTAGTGATGGACATTCTAGCAATATTTGGAGAGGTTTATCCCACTGCTTGATTACACTCAAAGTTTTTCTTTTCGGCTAGACTCCCATAGTACATTTGTTACTATGAAAAGAATTTCGAATCCATGAAATTGTGCTTCATATAATTAGCTTTTATATAAATACAAACCATGACTAAGTTATTTGTTTCCTTTCTACCCATAGCCCGACCCTATCTTTCCTCCATAATACAATTTTTATTTTTTAATACTTCTCTCTATTGACTTTATTTTTCTTCTTTTATTATGTTGCTTTTCTCTGTTTCTATTAATATTATATACCTACAAGTGTCTAGTAGGTATTCATTAATTTGTAGATTGCTAAGCTTGAAAAAGATTTTTAAAGGCAATTCATCATAGTTGACTGCAAGACCACACACTTTATGTGAAATTCAGAAGACACATTTCTAACCTCATATTACTGTCAGTTGGGATGCTGACCATCGCTCACCTTCACCAAGAAGGAGGATGGATTCTTTGTTTTTCCTCTCCTGAGTGTAATGAAATTTTCTTAAATTCTTCTGGGTTAATAATTCATTTAGAATATTCTTACATCTCCCTTGGGGAAAAATACAGTGCTTTGAAAAAAAAACCCACTTTTTATTTAATTCCCTACAGATTATAGTTTTTATATGGCAGAAGAAATTGGTATAAACAACACTACTTTTCCTATATGAAAAACATGTAGTGAATGTCAAATATAGTTCACTTCGTGTATGAGTATTTGAAAATTGAGTTAAAGTTATTTTATACCTATTTCACAAGTCATTTATTTGCTTCCCTCCAGCACATAGAAACATCAAGTTAATGTGTATATTAAAATAGGAAACAACGCATGTGACCATATGGTGATACAATTGCAACCTGAAAAATCCTTTTCCCATGTTGGTTGATCAATAATTTTTTTCAACTTTCTTGATATCAACTTGAAGTTCATATATATTGTCCTCTCATCTGTCACAAAAAAAATTCCTTTTCATTGATAGGAAGGAAACATAATAACTTTTAAAAATGTAATATGTATTATACAGTTTTTTCAAGTAGTGTAATAACCTTAAACACATAAACCTCATCATTAATCTCCAATCTGACTTTTATCATTAAGATACTCTAGTAAACAGGGAAATTAAGAAACAAAAAATTTAAAGTCATATGTCCCATTACTCAAGCAACATCTAATATCATCATTTTCGTCAGTACTTTTCTAGAAATTAAGTTCAAATATAACTTATGAATATGCAAATACACTAAGGAATATGTTCTAGATACATTACCACCTGATTTTAGCATAGCAATACATCTTTTCACATTTTACTCAACTCCAAGAGTCTTGTAATATTTGGGAACAGATTATGAAAATGTAACATCATAAAATTAACTCTACAATATTTATATGAATTAAGAGCTTAAAAATGAGAAAGCATTTAGTTTTATTACAAATATATAGAAAGAAAATAAAATTAATGGAATCCCTGTGATTTAAATTCATTTTTAAAGATTTGAAATTAATTCTCCCCTTCCACATCTTTTACTACTTGAATATAGTAAAGGAAAATTAATTTCTTTGCTACTGCACTCATGAAAATGAGTAGTGGAAAGAGATGTCAAATTGCAGTAAAAACTGAGGATTCAATCAGGAGGAGAAGATACTTCTTTTCCTTTCCTTTTCCCCATGTATATATATTCTTAGCCCCAAATTAATGAAGTGCCCCTGTGTGGCATGTGAATAGGGACAGAGGGGACGCAGAGAAGAGGGGTGCCAATGCACTCACTTGCCAGTTTCTTCAGAGTTCTGGATGTTCTTTAAGCCTTCATACAATCAAAGGACTGGAGGCCTTCTTATTAACTGATATCTAGATAAACTTGGTTTACACTGTTGTCTAAAAGCTAATGCCTACACGTTTCAAAAGTCCTTGTCTCAATCTGAACCCAATCTGTAAAGACTATGTATTATATGATTTCAACTATATGACATTCTGGAAAAGGCAAAACCATGGAGACATTAAAAGGATCAGTGGTTCCCAGGAGTTTATAGAGCAGGGAGGGATGAATAGTTTTAGAGCAGTGAAACTTCTTTGTATATATTATAATGGTATTAGCTTGGTGCAGAAGTCAATGCGGTTTTTGCCTTTACTTTTATAGCAAAAACCTTGATTACTTGTGCACCAATCTAATAGATATATGTTATTATACATTTGCCCAAAGCCATAGAATTTACAACACCAAAAGTGAACACAAATTTAATATGGGCTCTGAGTAATCATAATATGTTAATTCCTCCATTAGGGAAAAAATGTACTACTCTGGTGGGGAATGTTGACAGTAGGGGAGGCTATGCTTGTGTAGGAGAAGGCATATGGAAAATCTCTTTTATCTTCTGCTCAATTTTGCTGTAAGCCTAAAACTGCTCTAAAAATTATGTCCATTTTAAAAAATGTATCACCTCTATATATGTTTCTGCTTTCAACTGGCTTTATCGTCACTATATTTTTGTGGAATTCCTAGATAAATCAGCTTAAACATTACAGCCTTACTGCTACTGCCTGCAATTCTATCTGCTGTTGTATTTCATGGTAAATATATATATATATATAAATAAAACAAGTCACATTTCTCATGTGAATAGATCCCATGTCTCATGTAAGTAGATCTCATGGCTACTGTTCTTTTTTATTCTCACAAAATTAATGTTTTAGTTCCATGTTCTTTATAGTTTATCTTCACTTTATTTTCATCCTTCATCCCCAGTATCAGTGTTACAGTGACAAAGTTAAAAGTATGAATTTGTTGTTTCCAACTTGCCTTCCTAGCCTACGCAGATGATATGAACTTGATACATTGCCATAATTATCCTTACTTTTAGTGAAATGAATTCCACTACTTTTATAGCAAGCTTCCAAGTTTCTCTAAACATAGAATTTGTTCTATTGACTAAAAGTGGTCTCCAGACACTATTTTCTATGTATTTTATATCCTTCACAGCATTTGGTTGACTGCTAAGAGTGGTAAGATTTTTTTGCATCAGAAGAAAACTTAAAAATATATAAAAAGGCAATCCAGTGCTATTTTAATTATTTCCAAATCAATGTGGAAAAAAACATGTACAAAAGAATATGGAAAGTATCTTTTGCTTGGAAAATATAGGGGAATATGCAGAAAACTGTGTCTCTTTGAAGTGATTCAATCAGTCATCTAATGAACTATTATATAAATTCCTACTTCTGTTATCCTGTAGTTCACAAATTCTAATTGTGTCCTTTCCTTTCTACTGTGATAAACAGTACTGTGAATGATACACCACTTAAATATTCTTTAGCTAATTTTGAACGAAGATCATTCATTATTCTTGGGAATTTGGGGAATTTGGGGTTCTAACTTTATAATACATCTTAAACTACTGCAAAATCCATTCATACTAAAGATTAAAGACAAAAGATGCATTGTTTTTGAGTGTATTAAAAGCTTTAAATGTTTAAATATTACATTAAAAGTTCAAAAAAATTATATTTTCAGTGGGAAATATATACTTAAAGGCTATTGAAGTAAAATATAGATGTGTGGATGGACAGATGGATGGATAGATAGATAAGCATACAGAGTTATGATTAATTTATGCTTTAAATTCAAATGACCCATGAGGGAATTTAACTTATTAATTTGTTTTCCCTTTCTTCCTATTTTAGGCCAAAAAATACATTACTAGTAAGGTAGATAGTTATTCCTAATTAAGACACAAATACAGTAATTACAGTTTATATGCTATTACCCTGAATCTACATTGGATGAGTTTAAACAGCCAAACAGCCATTAATTTTACTGTTCAAAGAAATTCTCATAATCTTTTTAAAATGTCATATAAAATATTCATTTCTAAATGCCCTGTGGTGATTTCTGAATTTTTTAAAGTGGGCTGTTGATAGCTCTTTTTATAAATAAGCAATTACACTGAATATATCATGGCCCATCACATTATACATTCTATAATTTCATGGATGAAAGGCCTACAGCTGATCTGCATAAACGCAGTGCATATCACAGCAGGTGAAGGGTTTGATTACACAGGATAATCAGTGTTATTATTTATAGTAGCTATTTCTATGTGTTATTTATTAAATCTCTACAAATCAGGTATCTATTTCTTCAAGAGATATATATTCAAAGAATATTTATGATAATATATAGGCTTTTTGAATATGTTTTTTCACAATGGCCTGAATATGGCCTTTTACATCTGAATTCCTAGTTTCAATTGCTGTTAAACTACTCAAAATTAGGTTTTAAATAACATTGGCCTACAAGGCATTTTGGAAGTTATGTGCTTTATATACTGAGTAGTAAGAAGAATTTTCATATTTAATATATTCATCTAATTCTTCTAATTTTGATGAGGTCAATTTTGGTACCCTACCCCTGCTTGCTGTGATAAATTGCATTTCCTTGTCTACTTATTTTAAATTATTCTCTTAATAATATTTGTGTAGCTAGGAGCTATGCTGTGTACTGAGGATAGGATGATGTCAAAGAGACAAAAACACTCCTTTCTATTATGTATCATTCATCTAATTACAGTAGTTTTTCATGCTATGATGGAAAAGATACAAAACAAAGGTAAAATAATGAGACCTAATCTGGTGTAGGTAGTGAGAGATATTTGACAATCTGCATATGGACTATTTAAAGTTCAGGAAGGGTGGGTGTATATGTGTATAAGTGTGTGTCTGCAGGAGAAGGAGAATGTTCAAGAAGAGGGTCATTACAAAGAGAGAAAACAAAAGGTCCAAACATCCTGAGGCCGCAGTTTGTCTAATAAGGATCCTCAAAGGAAGAAATAGTGGAAAGAGGCAATGTCTGAAGAGTTAATTGCTGAGAACTTTCCAGACACTTTATAGATACAAAATACTAAATGTAGATCTAAAAGAAAATCATTTATACTTAGTCACACTTTAACGAAATGGAAGTACACCAGAGACAAAAAGATATTTAAAACAATGAGAGAAAGAAAAAAACAAAGACAACTTTGAAAGAATGACAGACTGATTACGGTTTTCACAACATCAACAGAAGGCAGAAGATATCATCAGAGGTTCTTCAAAATTTTGAGACAAAATAACAGTTAATCTAGAATTATTTGCTAAATAACAAGAAAAAATCCTTCAATAAGAAAAGCAAAATAGAAACATTTAAAGATAAACACAAATAGACTTTATTAAGAACATATATTTCATGAAAAAATACTGTAAGCTTACTGATATGATTTGGGTCACTGTGTCTGCTGAAATGTCATGTCAAATTGTAATCCCCAATGTTGGAAGAGGGGCAGGTAGGAGGTGACTGGACCATGTGGGTGTATTCCCCCTTTCTGTTTTTGTAAAGTGAGTGAATTCTCACGAGATCTGGTTGTTTATAAAAGAGTCTAGCCCTTCCCCCTTCATTCTCTCTTCCTGATTCTCCAGCATGTTAAGAGGTGTCTGCTTTCCTTTCACCTTCTGCCATGATTGTTAAGTTTCTTGAGGCTTCCTCAGACATGCTTTCTGTACAACCTGGAGAACCGTGAGACAATTAAAACTCTTTTCCTTATGGATTACCCAGTCTCAGGTAGCTATTTTTAACAATCCAAGAATGAACTAATACACCTATTCTTCAGGTGGAAGTGTAAATTATCCAAATGAAAACACTGGAATATAAGGAAAATATTCAGAAAATAATTGGCAAATATTTAAGCACATCAAAACAAACCATATAAAATCATAATCAAACTGAAGTCTATTATTACGGAGTTAAAGAGAGAACAGAACTACAGTATCATACATAATATTTTTGTATGTGTGTGTTCAACCATCCAACATGTTTTTAAGAAACTAAGAGGAAAAGAATAGCATACTCAGGTGTCTACTATTTCTGTTCCTCTTTTATTGCTAATGTTCAAAGATATTCTCTTTGCTGTTTATTTTTCTGCTTAAAAAACTTCCTCTAGCCATTCTTTTAGAGTAGGCTTATAGTGACAAATTCTTGTAGTCTTCAGCTGGAAAAGAATTATAAAAAATTATGCATAATTTTATAGTCAAATTACAATAACAAGTTAAACAAGGAAAACTTAAAAATGTTCAATTGGGAGGCCAAGGCAGGTGGATCACAAACAATGTCAGTAGTTCAAGACCAGCCTGGCCAAGATGGTGAAACCCTGTCTCTACTAAAAAAATAAAAAATAAAAAAAAATAGCCAGGTGTGGTGGCAGGTGCCTGTAATCTCAGTTACTCTGGAGGCTGAGGCAGAGAGTTGCTTGAACCTACCAGGCAGAGGTTGCAGTGAACCAAGACCACACCACTGCACTCCCGCCTGGGCAACAGAGTGAGACTCTGTCTCAAAAAAAAAAAAATGTTCAAACAGGCCATAAGATGGCAATAAATGTGAAACACAGAAACAACAAATAAAATGAAGGAAACAAACAGGAAGCAGGTACTAATATAGTAGGCCTAAATTAAAATATACTATACTTGTATACACTAAAATATAATTGCATTAAATATAAATTGTCTACACTTATTAATTAAATGAAACAAATTAGTAAAATGGATCTTTAAAAAAAAAGACCCAACTTTATGCTGTCTAGAAAAACACTCACTTTAATTGTAATGATATGAGTAGCTTAAAAACAAAAGGATGAAAAAAAAACTCTAAAAATAATAATAAGTAAACCAAAATGACCATGTTAACATCAGACAAAGTAGATTTTTGGGCACAAAGTATATACCACAAACAAAATAGAAAATTACTTAATTATAAAATTAATGGTAATTTATGATAAACAGTCACCAATATAACAGTCCTAAATATATAATCACACACAAAAAAAAGGCTTTAAAACACATAGGAAAAAACTAATGAAAACAAAATGGAGGAAAATAAAAATTTCAAATTAAAATTGAAAACATCAAAACGTATCTCTTCATAATTAATGCAACCACTAGACAGAAAATCAGCAAAGATACAGAACACCACCATCAAACAATGATATCTAACTGGCATGTATAGAATACTTCTTCCCAAACAGCAGAATGCCCATTCTTCTCAAGTTCACATGCTACATTCACCAATCTAGATTATATACTGGCTTATAAAACAATATATTTAAAAATAATAAAATAATATAAAGGAATACAACATTTCTATTTATATTAATAATATAAAGGAATAAAACATCAGTTGTGGGGAGCTAGGGGAGGGACAGCGGGGGGTGGGGAGGGTTGGGAGGGATGACGGGGTGGGGGAGAAACCACCTTGCCATGTATGTACCTATGCAACAATCCTGCATGATCTACATATGTACCCCAGAACTTAAAGTACCATTAAAAAAAAAGTCTGAACATTCTAGAAGAACATGACCTCCTCCCATGGGTAGCAATTGTTCCCTATGACAGTAATATTTTTTTTAATTGGAGGCTGGATTGGGAACTCAAGAGGAGAATGTTGCCACATAATCCACTGTGATCTGAAAAAAACATGCACAAAAATGAGTTAAGAAATAAAGATTTTCACCAGCAAAAAAAAAAAAAAAAAAACATATCTATTTATAATTAACAACACAACTAACTAATTTGTGTTATGGACTGAATTGTGTCCCCCTAAAAATCATAATTTGAGTCTGAATCCCTAGTAGTTCAATATGTAACTGTATATGGCAATAACGCTTTTAGAGATGTCTAAGGTAAACTGATGTTTTTAGGGTATGCCTTAATCCAATCTGACTGGTGTCCTTATAGGAGAGGAGGTTAGTATGCTTAGAAAGATACCGAGGTACTTGTGCATGGAGTCACGGCCATGTAAAGAGGCAAATCAAGGGGCTGCCGTCTACAATTCAAGGAGAGAGGCATCAGAGGAAACCAAACCTGCAGACATCTTGATCTTTAACTTCCAGCCTCCAGAAGTGTGAGAAAATAAATTTATTTTGTGTAAGCCACCCAGTCTGTGGTATTTGTTATGGCAGCTCTAGCAAACTAACATATGCAGAGTAATTTCTAATTTTTTAAGGAAAACTGGAAAAAACATGAAAATGACTAGAAATGAAAATGCAGCATCTCAAGATTTGTAGGGTTTAATTAAATCAGGGTATATAGGGAAATTGATACTACTCAATGCTTATGTTAGAAAAGAAAGAAGATTTCAAAACAAAAACCTAAGTTCCATTTTAAGAAATTAGGAAAATAAGATGAAAATTTACCCAATGTAAGCAAGAAAAAATAAAAACCCAGAAAATAAAGAAGGAGAAATCAAGGCAACAAGAGAGAGACAGAAAGAGAGAATGAGAAAGAGGAGAGAGAGAATGAAACCAAATGCTGGTCCTTTATAATAACATTTTTAAACTTCTGGCAACTCTGATAAGAAAAAAGAGAACACACAGATGACCAATGCCAGGAACTAATGGAGGAGCTGTCACTACAGACCCTATCAGATGTTAGGGTATAACAGGAGAATGCCCTAAACAATCTTTACACATAAATTCAAACATAATTATCAAAGTACCTTGGTTCTTGCATATGAAAACACTGAATTTAAAACTATAACCTCTTACAGTTTTCAGTCTTCTGTTTCGAACACAAAGGTCTAGTACCTATTTTTCTCTATTTTGTATCTTTCCTTCAAAAAACATACTTGAAGCAATATTCTGAAATCTTAATGGGGTGGGTATGAGGAGTGTGAATAAAGGATTACAGAGAGGGAAAAAATAAACCTAGTTCACTTAAATTTTATTCTAGAACTTTAAAACCTGGCAGCATTCAGGAGCAGAAGGACCTACAACTTTTTGTTATGTTTATTCAATTGTAGATGTAGATAAATACATTCTCCACTTTTTCCTCTTAATCATAAACAGACAGATATGTAGAATTTTCACAAAATTTTTATAGCAGTTTTCTAGTAAGTTCCTTTGTAATAGGACAAAGGAGATTCAAGGGAAGTGGCCCTGGTGATTTTCTTTTTTTTTTTTTTGAGGTGGAGCCTCGCTCTGTTGCCTAGGCTGGAGTCCAGTGGTGCCATCTTGACTCACCACAACCTCTGCCTCCGAGGTTCAAGTGATTCTCCTGCCTCAACCTCCCGATTAGCTGAGACTACAGACGTGTGCCACCATGTCTGGTTAACTTTTGTATTTTTAGTAGAGACGTGGTTTCGCTGTGTTGGCCAGGCTCCTGACCTCCTGATCTGCCTGCTTCAGTCTCCCAAGGTGCTGGGATTACAGGCATGAGCTACCTTGCCTGGCCTACCCTGGTGACTTTTAGAGAGGCCATTCTTTCACCATTCACTCTCCATACCTTATGCTCCTCAAGCCATCACACTCTGGTCAAATGCATCTTTCTGTTCTTCTAGCTTCTAAGAAAATCTAAAGGCTGGGAGTTATGTTAAAAATGTGTATTTCTCTTCCTCTTGTATATCTTAGAACATGCAAAGAATCACAAAGTTTTTCTATACATAGAGGCTATATATATTAGGCTATAGGCTCAGAGGTTAGAACAGAATCTTTTGTAGCTCTGAATAAAGTTTTTCCTTCCCATTTTTCTAATTTTTTTTTTTTTACCTAACATGCTTAATAACCTGACTTTTTTGTAAACAGAATGGCTTCTTCTGGGTCAAACAAGAATGGGGATTCTATGTTCTGCAGTTAAAACAATTTTGAGAGCAAGACCCCTTGAAACATTTTCAACTCAATAGATTTCTCCTGTTACAGATTTTAGGGTAGGATACATAGATCCGGTACATTTACATATGTGAAAATTAGAAATATCAATGAAAATATTAGCTCTAAACACCTTTAATAATGCACAAATACGCAAATGAGAAAGAAATACTATTCTTGGTTCCTCTTCCCAAGTCCTCGAAAATTCGAATCCAAATAACCAGAAATCTTTTATAAATGTTCCATCGTGAAGACGTGTTTTAAGAATTTCAGTGCTTACGAATCTGTAAATAATGATAATATGAAAAACCTTGCATTGAATCAGTGTCTGTTTCTTTAACCATTAGCAATACCACCATTTAAAAAATATACATACAGCTAGAAGGCAGATAAGTCTTCTGACTATAAGTCTTGACTGAACATAACTCATATTATAATGCTATCATTTGACTAATACATGCACACAAACCATAGAGTCTAACAATTTTTGTTGACTTGGAATATAGCAATCCTTGGGATAATGTGATTCCATAAAACCATGGTCACAGGACATGCATTGTTTCCTCTTCTTTGTGTAGTCTCCCTTTAGTGTGATGCTATGGCTGTCAAAACTGACATGAAAATTGGTCCCAGAAATAAAAATATGCTATGTGCATTGAAATCTGGCTAGATATTATACAGTTCACCTTTGATTATTCCAGTCATTCACTATTCTTAAGGATTACACTTGGCTCTGTATCATTTCCAGGTACAGAATGAATTTTAACTACAAGAACAGCAAAAGAAAGCAAAGAGAATGGTTGATATAGTTTTAGGTTGCCAATAACCATAAAGTCAATTTGATGCTATAAATATCTTCTACTAACTACATTTTTCACATATAGTGCTTTTATAACTCCTAGCAAATATTTTCAAGGAAAAGGAACATCACTGATTTTCAAAGAAATCATTCAGTAACCAAGTCTTGCGATCTATTTTCATCAGCGTGAAAACAAATCAGAGCAAAATAATAGACATTACGTAAGGCTCAGAATCTTATTTTTCATGCAGCAATATCCTATTTATATGTATTCTAGTGGTTGTTTTTAGCTAGTCTTGGCAATTCTAATACGTTTTCTAACTCTTGGGATCATTTTATAGGTCAGCTAAATCAAGAATACCCACCCTGAACATTTTTGCTTGTCTGTCATACAGATCATCTATCATCAATGCATTCAAAATGTGAATGCCCATTGAAAATCAGAATAGTTTTGTGATATGTACTTATCAATTGTTTTATAATCCAGATTCATCTTTTCTAATGTAACATATGCTCTAAAAATATTTTGCAAGTCTTTTCCTGTATGCAAAAATCAGTTAAAGATTTATTGTTCCCTCTATTTCAGATTCTATTCTAGTTGCTGAAAAATAAAAATTTAAAGAAAAGTATGGCTTTAGCATCAGAGAGTTCATATTCGAGGTGGGCAGAAACTTCACGGACAACTTTAAAGTAATAGTGTAGGTGACGTGGTCAGCATATGACCCTGGAGCTAAAAATGCTGTTAAGTGGGAAGGCTTATTCTTCCCTGTGCCTTCTACTATAACTTTCCTGAAGAAAGAATGTGAGGAGACTGAGACAACTTAGAGACTCAGTAACTAATTAGGCAAAATCAGGGGATCATTTCCAAACAGAATATTGTATTTGTTTTTTAGTGGCGTTATCATGAATTTCCAAAATCTTGGTGGCTTAAAACAATACAATTTCTTTCTTCTAAAGTTCTGGAGATCAGAAAGTCAAAAATAGTTTCTCAGGGTTAAAATAAAGATCTCAGCAAGTCTAAATCCTTCTGGAGGCTCTGAGGGGGAAAAAATCCTATTTCTTGCTTTTTTCAGCTTTCAGTGGACAGATGAATTCCTTGGCCCGTGGCCACTTTCTCTATAAAATGCATCTCTCCAATTTCTGCTTCTATCATGTCATTACACTGCATTTTTTTATTTGACTCCTCCTAGATGGTTGTGATTAAATCAGGACCACATGTTAATACTGGATAGTCTCACCATCTCAAGGTCCTTGACTAAATCACATCTGTGAAGTTCCTTTTGCCATAGAAGGTAACATTTACAGGTTCCAGGGCTTAGGGCAGGCACGTATTTTAGGGCCATTATTCAATCTACCTCATACACTTTGGCAGGTAAAGATATACAGGGAATTTTAGATTTCTAGGAAAGGTGAGTTTGGGATGCAATTTGATGAGTCTGAAAAGGTAGGTGATTACTGCCTATGTTTTTCTTAAACTGAAAATCTGCAACCACAAGTTGAAAGATCCACTTTTATCAGTAGGAAAAGAAGCACGCCATAGGTAACATTACTATCCTACAGACATGATTTTTCAAATGTCTCTACCTTCACAATGGTCTAAAACATACATACAAAAACAGTTTGAATCTTTTCAAGATTTGTTGATGACTGAGCTCACAATTATAAACTCATATATTTAATTTCAGTGCCTCATGCATTTATCTTTTTGGCTTTGTGGTACACATTTAATTAACAAAAATTCAATGGGACTTAAAACATAAATGATGTTTCTGCCAAACGAAGATTAAATTATATCATAGCTAGTTGAACAAAGGAACTTTTACATAGAGAAATATGTTCACAAGGTTGAGTCATCACATGGCACACAGTGTATGTAATAGAGATATAATGTGCTTAGCAAAAACACAGTGCAGTTAATCAGCTTATTTAGCTCTGTATGCTTATTGTGAGCAGCTATTTCATATAAGAAACACATCCTCATTTTTCACATTACCGTAACATAACCTATTTTGAATTGCTTTAATTTTGCCCATTTGTTTTAGATAAAGTTGTATAAAAGCAGTAAGAATGAGAATATCATAAAATTATTCATGTTTGTACCATGCAACAATGTGTCAGTAAAATAATTAGTCACTACCTGAGCTTTATGAGACTTTTTCTAAGATTTAAAAGTGGTATGTTAATCAAGTTTAATAAAGTTACAGTCATAAATGCTTACATTAGAAAAAAGAAAAATCCCCAAAAATAAGATCAAAATATACCCAAAGGAAGTAGTAGGAAGAAAATATAGAGGACAGTAGGAATTAAAAGAATAAACTTCAAAACCTGACTGCCTGGTCTTGATTTTTCTCAGTTCTGCTCTCTATAATTTCTAAGACCTTGGACAAAGTACTGAACCCCTCTGCTATGGTTTGAATGTTTTTATCTCCTCCAAAATTCATGTTAAAACACAATCCTCAATGCCACAAGAGGTGTGACCTTTAAGAGGTGATTAAATCATGAGGGATTGAGTCATAATCCCATTCATGAATAGGATTAGCACTCTTATAAAAGGGCTCGACAGAGGGAGTTTGACTCTTTTTGTCCCTTTTGCTTTATAGGAAGTGAGGACAAAGTGATTCTTCCTTCTGGAGGATGCAGCAATGTGCTGCCATCTCAGAAGCAGAGAGTAGTTTTCGCACACTCTAATCCCACTAGTGCCTTGATCTTGGACTTGCCAGCCTTCAGAACAGTGAGAAAATACATCCGTTATACATTACTCATCTCAGGTATTTTGATATAGCAGTACAAATGGACTTAGACACCCATCCTCCCTGTCTCAATTTCTCAATTTCCCTAATTTACTCATACTCAAACAGAGTAAATAATAGTACCTACCTTACAGAGTTGTTATGAAAATTAAGTGGAAAGTTTGAAGAAACATAAAACACTTAGAAATTGAATGAAAAATACTTTCAACAATGCTTGACATATAATAAGCTGGATCAAATTAGGGTGATCATGTGTTCCCGTTTGTCCAACATAGTCCCAGCTTATAATTTATTGTGACGTTTTCATTTTTCAATGAAGTAGTAGTATTTATAGTTGCATCAAAATAAGCCTAAGTCGTCTCATCTAGGAATCTGAAAGACATGTTTAGTGAATACAACTTTACATTTACATGAGGAAGAACACCAATGATTCAACTTTGTTTTGTTTTGTTTTATTTTCATTGAATAGTAACTAACATCTTCCCCTCAAAGACAAAACATGGTGTGCTCTGTGACAAAACGAAGTATTCAACAATGCCACACCAGCCAGCCACTTGGTATACTAGTTAGGTATATCATGGACCGTGAAAACATTGTGAAGTATAGTAAAATTTAGACTACATGTGAGAGGATTCAATAACATATCTTAAAATTATATGCTGGTATAATAGAATATGCGTAGGAAAGAAAAGCTGGGCTATCCTATATTAAAACATAATGCGTAGTATAAACTCTCTTGCTATCACAGTATTATTAAGAATACTGATACAGTTTGGCTCTGTGCCCCCCCGCCAACAATCCCATCTGGAATTGTAATTCCCACATATCAGGGCAGAGGCCTGGTGGTAGGTGATTGAATCATAGGGGCGGACTTCCCCCTTGCTGTTCTCATGGTAGGGAGTGAGTTCTCACAAGATTTGGCTGTTGGAAAGAGTGTGGCACTTTCCCCTTGCTCTCTCTCTCTACTGCCACCATGTTAAGAAGACATACTTAGTTCCTTTCTGCATTCTGCCATGATTATAAGTTTCCTGAGGTCTCCTAGCCATACTTCCTGTTAACCCTGTGAAACTGTGAGCCAATTAAACATCTTTTCTTTATGAATTACCCAGTCTCACGTGAGACTGGAAAAGTTCTTTATAACGGTGTGAGAATGGACTAATACAAACACAGTTTGAAAAATGCTTAATAAAACATAAGTAAACCAAAGACAAACATTATATGAAAGTTAACACATTATGTTCAAAGCTTAATAGTTACATTTAACATTTAAAAAGTCATTAATGTGTTGTTGTCAGTTGGTAATAATCACAGAAAATATGTATAAAAATTCAACATTTAGTCATAATATAACAATTATCAATTTAGGAATAGAAGAAAATTCCTTAATGTCACAAAGTTAACTATAAAATGTGAAAGTAGCATATAAATTTGTAATATAAATGCATTGAAGGCATTCAGAAGTTAGACAAACTGCTGCATATTGCCTTTCTTTTCAACATTATACTCAATGTGTAAGGCAACTTTTGGTAAGAAGAACAAATAAAACCAAAATAGAATATGGCTGTCTTATAAAGATATAATTATCTGTGTAGGAAAATCAAAATAAGTGACTGATACATTATTACAAGTAATCAGTGAAATTTAGCAACATTTTCAAAAATGTGATATAAGTCATAGTACGAAAATCAATTTCATTTGTATGCTCTTGCCTCAATCAAGTAAAAACATAATTGTGAAAATAATATATAATAGGATAATAAGTGTAGCTCTCATTTTTACCCTAAGTTGTGTATAAATCCAAATGAATTCCCATTAATATCTCCACAGAATTATTTTTTTGTCACTCTGTTCCTTTTAGAGAGTGAGACATAAGGGGATGATTCTAAATTGATATGGAAGAGCAACCAAACCCCCCTAAAGGAGAAAAGCATGGGGATGGAGGGGAGAGATTTACCTTACTAGTTATCAAGAATTATTATACAGCTGTATTTAATAACACAATATGATATTGATATTTATAGAAAAATTGAGTGAAGGGAAAGACCTGCATGCATATTGACAGTTAATTTATAACAGAGTTTCACTCAAGATCAATGGAAAAAAATAATCTTTCAACAAATTCTGCTTGTACTCTGGTTATCTATATGAAGAAAATACAAAATGTGTCCCCTGATGCTAGGTAGATACATGTTTATGATGATTTATCTAGGAATGAAGAATATGGCAGATGTCCACACAGAAGGAGATACAGTTCTTTGACTCACACTCCCACGAACTTGGGTAGTGCCTAAGTATGAATATTTTGGAAACATTTGTTTGAATTTAGAGAAAACACAAGCTTCATGATGTTAGAGTAAAACCACCTATTTAAGAGTTTTATAAAAATTTTATTGTATTTTAATTGTTTTGAAATGTTAATGCTTTACTTTGGTATCCTCTATGGGTTTGCTAATATCTTGGACAAAAGAAATAAAGCTTTTCTAATTTTTAGAGATGAACTTCTTTGTCAATCGATTTGTACTATTTTAGGTACTGAAAAGACCAAAAGTGACAAAGAACAGATATCTACACTTTTTGTCTGTTTATTTGTTTTTTGTTATGGACATAGGGTCTCGCTCTGTCACCCAGGCTGGTGTGCAGTGGTATGATCATGGCTCCTTCAATCTCCGGGGCTCAAGTAATTCTCCCACCTCAGCATCCTTAGTAGCTGGGACTATAGGTGTGCATCACCACACCCTGCGATTGTTTTGTATTTTTTTGTAGAGACAGGGTTTCACCATGTTGTCTAGGTTGATCTAAAATTCCTGAGTAATCTGCCCACCTTGGCCTCCCCAAGTGCAGGGATTACAGGCATAAGCCACCGCATCCAGCATGATAGCTATATTTTTGATTGAGCTTATTCAAAAATGTAATCATAGCAACTACAGGTAAAATTCAAATACAATTTACTTTTGATGTCGAGATAGCATTCTTTTGTGAATACCTGTAAAAACACATTTGTGTCTGCACCTGCATTTATTTTGGGAGTCTTAAAAGCATTTATGCATCAATACGATAGCACAAAATTCTGCCAAATAGGCCCTGAGAATACTGCATTCATTGAGCTGTAGTCTGGCTTGTGTAAAAAGGCTGGTGGTATCCTGTAATCACCAATAGAGTCTTTTCTCTAGAAAGTCAAATTCAGTGATGTTCTGAACATCCTTTAATTTAAAAAGTATCGCTCAACTTTTAAGACATTAAAAACTGCATTATAAACATTGATAGTTGTGATGTGCCTTCTGTCTGGAACTGGAACAAAAGTATTCTTAGATTTATACAAATGTTTACATATCATTTTTTAATGACTAGAATGGACTATAGTAGGTCCCTTGACTCTGTGGGTACCTTAAATGGACAATTTCTAAATGATTTTAACATTCTAAAGGATTCTTTGGCTTTTAAACTATGTATCTAGTTTAATTCTAAAGTGAGAACTTGAAACAACTGTGTGTCTAGGCAAATCTTTGTATGTATTTATGTTTGCATGCATGCACACATCTTAAAATCTGTATCTGTTGAATATCAGTCCTTTATGTATTAATATTACTGTTCCTACTGTTTGTTTATTTTTATTTTTATTTTGCTTTTTTTCGGTTAACATGGGATAAAGTGAGCCCTGGAAACATGTGTTAGGCCACAAAATGCACAAAAGTACATAGTGGTTCAAGTTCATGAAGGTTTGATCTGTGCCTCACTTTATTGTGTTTTCCTGAGGGTAAAAAAAGAATAAATCATAGTTCTGTATTCCTTCCTGCCAAAAATAAAAAAAATAAACAAAACAATATGAGATGGCAAGATAATACTTTCGTAAGTATTACAAATATAGAAGAATATACAGAAGGAATACAGAAGGAATTCTTCACATACAGAATTCCTGCCGGGCACAGTGGCCCACACCTGTAATCCTTCAGCCTTGGGCGGCTGAGGTGGGCAGATCATGAGGTCAGGAGGTTGAGACCATCATGGACAACTTCGTGAAACCCCTTCTCTACTAAAAATACAAAAATTAGCCAGGCATTATGGCACACCCTTGTAGTCCCAGCTACTTGTGAGGCTGAGGCAGGAGAATAGCTCAAACCCGGGAAGCAGAGGTTGCAGTGAACTGAGATCACACCACTGCACTCCAGCCTGGTGACAGAGCAAGATGCCATCTCAAAAAAAAAAAAAAAAAAAAAAAAAGATCTTTAAGCCTATTATCACTGATTACTTCAACTACATTAAGTGTAAACCACTTTATGGTAATGAAAAGAAAAATTACAAGCTGAGAGAAAATACAACACACATAAGCGATCAATGTAAGCATTTAGAATGAATGAATAACTGCTACGAATCATGTAAAAAGACAACACCTGTTAAAAATAACAAAATGGATAAATAGGCAGTTCACATGATAGGAAAACCAAATAACCAATAAGCATGTGAGAAGGTGTCCAATCTAATTTGTCACTAGGAACACATAAATTCATAATGTGATATACCATTTTGTGCATACTGGATTGGTAAACACGAACAGTCTGGCAACAACACCAAGTGTTGGTAAGGATACAGAGTAGGGAGAGCACAGAGGCGCGCTGGTGGAAGTGGATATCAGTGAATGACTCAAAAAAATTTGACCTCAGAGCCATGAACCTAATAACCATGTTTCAGTCAGCCACAGGCAGAGTATATATATGATGGGAGTCCTGTAAGATTATAATGAAACTGAAAATGTCCCGCCCCCTAGTGATGTAGCCATCCTAGTATATTGCAGTGCATTAGTCATGTTTGCAGTGATGCTGGGGTAAACAAACCTACTGCACTGACAATTTAATAAAGTATAGCACATACAATTATGTACAATACATAATACTTGAAAATGATAAGAAGTATGTTACTGATTTATTTACTATACTATAATTCTTATCATTATTTTATAGTGTGCTCCTGCTTATTTTTTTAAAAAATTAATGGTGGCTGGGCGTGGTGACTCATGCCGGTAATCCCAGCACTTTGGGAGGCCAACACAGGCAGATCACAAAGTCAAGAGATCGAGACCATCCTGGCCAACATGGTGAAACATCATCTCTACTAAAATACGAAAATTAGCTGGGAGTGGAGGTGCGCACCTGTAGTCCCAGCTACTTGGGAGGCTGAGGCAGGAGACTTGCTTGAACCCAGGAGGTGGAGGCTGCAGTGAGCCAAGATCGTGCCACTGCACTCCAGCCTGGAACCTGGGACAGAGCAAGACTCTGTCTCAAAACAAATAAATAAATAATGGTAAAACAGCCTCAGGCAGATCCTCAGGAGATATTTCAGAAGGCATTATTATTATAGGAGACAGTAGATCTGTGCATTTTAAGACCTTCCAGGGGGACAGATATGGAGGCAGAAAACAGGGATATTGATCCTGACTCTGTGTAGGCCTAGGATTAATGTGTGTGTTTGTGTCTTAGTTTTTTTTTTTTTTTTTTTTTTAGATAGAGTCTCCCTCTGATGCCCAGGCACATAGTGGTGTGCTCTCAGCCAGTGGCAACCTCTGCCTCCCAGGTTCAAGCAATTCTCCTGCTTGAGTAGCTGGGATTACAGGCTCGCAGCACCAAACCTGGCTAATATTTGTATTTTGAGGAGAGATGGGATTTCCCCATGTTGGTCAGGCTAGTCTCAAACTCCTGACGTCGTGATCCACCCGCCTTGAACTCCTCAAATGCTGGGATTACAGGTGTGAACCACTGCACCCTACCTGTGTCTTAAATTTTAACCAAAAAGTTTAAAAAGTAGGAGAAAATACTGAAAGGTAGGAAAAACCCTTATTTAAAAAATAAAGAAAGGAAATGTTTTTTATACAGCTGTATGTTTGTGTTTTAAGTTACAAAAGAGTCAATCATGTTAAAAATTAAAAAGTGTATAAAATAAAAATGTTACAGTCAGCTCAATTTATTATTTAAGAAAAGAAATTTGTAAAATAAATATGTGTAGCTTAAGTGCACTGTGTGTATAAAGCCTGTGGTAGTGTACCACAATGCCCTCTATCTTCACATTTATTCACTACTAACTCACTACCGTACAGAGCAACTTCCAGTCCTGTAAGCTTTCTTCATGGTAACTGCCTTATACATCTGTATAATTTTTAAATCTTTTATACTACATTTTTACTGTACTTTTTCTTTGTTTAGATACGCTAATACCTACCATTGCATTACAGTTACCTACAGTATTGAGTTTGTAGCCTAGGAGCAGTAGGCTATACCACATGGCCTTGATGTGTGGCTCACCATGCCATTTAGGTTTGTACAATAAACTCTATGATGTTCCCACAACTACATTGCCTAATGACCCATTTCTCAGAATGTGTCCTTGTCATTGAGTAACACATAACTGTATATAGAAAATTTGAAGATATCAATACTCCGTGGTCCAAGAATTCCACTCCTGGGCATGTCCACCAGGAGATAAGGGGAAGAATATTCTCAGTAGGATATGTAATAGCAAAACTTTGAAAACACTCAAAATACTCCTCCATGTTAGAATGAAAATATATTACAGTAAAATCATATTAAAAATAGATATGTACCTTGCAATGATGTAAATGAATGTTGAGAACATAAAAGATGAAAAAAAGAGTAAATTGTATTATAATACATGTTGCACAATTTCTTTCTTCACAATTCAAAACAAAGTGACATTTTGCTTAGATGTTTGAGATTTTATGGTAAAAGCATGCAACAAAAAGGAAATGGAGAAAGTAAAATGTGTGTTACTAGATCGGGGAAGGAAAGAAACTGGTAAGGGCACACAAGAGTCTACAGTATAAAACTACTATTTTTTTTCTTAAATATTTATCTCTCTACTACTGCACATAGGTGTTCATTCTATTGTTATTCTTTATACCTGACAACAGATAGTTTATAAATATTACATTGAATCCACTCACTATTTAATAAATTATTAAAATATTCTTCAAAATCTATTTTAAGCATTAAAAGAAAATAATACACATTTAAATATTCTGTCATAGAAAGATGGAAGCTCTTGCAATTTCTTGTCTGTTCAGGTTTCTTGAATGTGGGAATCCCATTTGACTTTTGCATGCCCTTGTTGGAGCTCAGAGCATATCTAAGGCATTGTGTTTATTTTAACCATGTCAAACAATTAAAAGAATTCTCACAGATAAAGTTCTTCTTCCACTTAGCAATTTATTCAACTATCAAGTGTGTGCTATTTTTAAGTTCCTTCTGTATGCTAAGCCTGAGGAAGGTTAATACCCTCTCACTGTTTACAATTTTAGTAGCAGTGATAAGACTAGTCCAAGACAGCTCATTTGCAAGGCAGTATGAGCAGAGCGCTGCCTGAGGAGCAGAAATGCAGGTGCTTTAAGAGTTGAAAGGTGGAAGAATGATTGCTGGAGTAATCATGCAGCTTTTTCAATACTGTTTCTGCCCGGGGAACTTTATATGCAAATTTCTAGGGTTGGGATCAAGAACTTGGAAGACGGTCTCAGGACGGAAATTGAATGTCATAACAAGAAAATGAGTGGAAGTGAGACTTCTTTTAAACAACAGCTGTCAGATTCTCTTTGGTGAAGCAAAACACTGCCT
Organism: Saguinus oedipus; assembly: GCA_031835075.1. Taxonomy (NCBI): domain Eukaryota; kingdom Metazoa; phylum Chordata; class Mammalia; order Primates; family Cebidae; genus Saguinus; species Saguinus oedipus. The sequence continues at coordinate 150,095,162 of CM063172.1, forward strand.
GAGACAGATGGGATGGTGTCCATCATCTCATCTGTGAGTTTAATTTAGATTGACATTCCGACCCCATTTAACTATGCAGGCTTTGGCAATGTGTCATAAGTTCAGGCATGGCACAAGATGCTGCATATTATACTAACATAAGGTGGTGAAATTGTTTATGCATGTGTTTGTGGGGATTATGCATGCACCCACGTGTTTATGTGTGTGTGTATGGTGTCAGTGCATGCACCTGTGTGTATGTATGCATGTCTGTGTTTGTGTGATAAATGAAAGTATGGAAGTAGCTAGGAGTATGAAATGAGAGTGGGGCTCTCCTTACAGGCAGCTCTTATTAAATAAAAAATGCAACAAGCACACTGGGCTAAACAATATTTTATTGTTCTAGTCTTTGCCTTAGGGGAAGATCAAGCACTGCCCCATCTTCAAGAATCACGCACGTCTAAGTAGTTCATTTCCTGATACACTTTTCAAACCCTAAACAATTACCTGATCTCTAGATCTTCATATCAAATTTCCTGCTGGAGATCTCCACATGGTTTACCAATAAGCATTTTATACTCAATATGTAAAATAAAAAGTTCCTCACCTGCTTTTTTTTTTTTCTTTTTTGAGATGGAGTCTTGCTCTGTTGCCCAGGTTGTAGTGCAGGAGTGCAGTGGCATAATCTTGACTCACTGAACTCACTGCAACCTTCACTGCAAACTCCACCACCTGGGTTCAAGCAATTCTTTTGCCTCAGCATCTGGGATTACAGGCACACTTCACTACCCCTGGTTAATTTTTGTATTTTTAGTAGAGACAGGGTTTCACTATTATTGGCCAGGCTGGTTTCAAACTCCTGACCTCAAGTGATCCATCTGCACTGGCCTTTCAAAGTGCTAGGATTACAGGCATGAGCCACCTTGCCCAGCCCTGTTGTTTCTAATTTGACTTAACCCATTTAAAAAAATTAATGTCAGTGTCATTAATGCCAGTGTAATCAGCTTTTCCAGTTGCTCATTCTAAAACACAGAGACATCTGCAACAACTTCTTTTCACTCAACGCTTAGGACTAGCTACTGAATTATGCTCTTTGCCTCTGTAACGTCTTTATCATTCACGTTGTCCTTTGGATTTTCATTGACACTGCATGGGTTTATGTTCTCATGATTTTTCTCATTTTACATACAGTATCCCATTTTCCTATACGTCTCTTTTTTTCATTCAATCTCCTTCATATCTCTCCAAGATATTTTATCTAAAAAGTAAATCAAATTATATTTTACTCCTGCAAAATATTCTTCAACAGAAGTATATGGCTTTCAAACTAAATACCTGGCTCTTCCCCTTACACTCAAAGCTGTCCAATTTAGCCTACTCTAAATTTCCTTTTGTTAGATTTTCTACTTTCTGGTTCAACTGTTCAATTTATAAATATACAGAAATTTCAATACCTTGCCACCTCTGATTTTGTCAACGTTCCTGCTATGTGGAATTCCTTCACTCCATACTTACCTGTCAAAGTCCCATGCATACCTCAAACTGTCTTTTTTAAAGGTTTTTTTTTTTTTTTTTAGGTCACAAAGCCATACATTCTCTCTCTTTAAAATGCTTTTTTTTTAGCCACTTAACTATTCTCAACTTCTCTGTATAACAGGCATAAAATGAGAGAGATTTAAAAGATAAATATGACAGAGTCATACACACATATGTGTCATCAGTATTAGATATACTATTTCAGCATAAAACAGAGTCTTAAAGGTCATAGTTACACATAAATGATTAGTTTATTTTGAAATGATAGTAGAATCAGTGAGGCCATGATACTTTTTTTTTAGTCTAGGATTACATTTCTTTAAATCTTTCTCCTGAGAATATTTCAACACTTCTAACTATTTTCAACCTTCTCTCTCTCACTCTGTCTCTATATGTATACATAAATACATGTGTGTGTCTGTGTTTGTGTATATCTCTGTCTATATATAAATATTCTCTCTATGTAGAGAGATCATACACATATACACATATAACATATATATGTGTGTATATGTATGTAATAGATATAATATCTAATAACAATGGACACACACAACCCTTCAGACATTTTATTTTTATTAGATATAGTGTCTAATATGACACATATAGCACAAGCCTAGAAGAAAGCAATATTAATAGCTCATTTATCTGTGTTAATTAAAGAGGTAAAATCATTATCTAGCAAAATATATTGAATTAAACAGCAACCAGAAAAAATTCTCTAGTTTACCATTTCTAGAGGAGGATGTCACTTTTGTTCTTTTAAGTTTTGTAATATGCATGTGGGGTTGAGAGGGAATGGGGTGAAGGCATGGCTAGGGGAATAAAAGCCTTGAGAAAAGAGGACTTGCCTTGTTCCTTAGGCTGGAGAGATGTCTAGGAGCTACTATAATTGGTAGTGCTGCCTACAAAGGATGTTACAGTTGAATTGGTCACGTTCATGTCTGGACTAGCCCAAACTCTTTACTTTATGGAACCTCAAATAGCATGACCCAGGGAAAAAATGAGCGTTTTTCCATTGATAGCATTCCCACAAGCATATTTCCATCACAAGTGGGCCATGTATCTCTTGTTTGGCTTGTTTTTAGTTTCAATAGCATATAACTTGCTTATTTCACTTCGACTGATACCACTTGTGCTATTAAATCGGTCCCCTTCAACCTCTTGCAAAAAAGAAGAAAGTATTATTTACCTTTCCCCGTTAACCTGAAATGAACATACACATTGTTAAAAATATTTATGGCATTTTAATACTGCTAATTATGAAAAATAAGAGACAGCAGGAAACAGAAAATAGCAAATGTCGGTCTACATTTAAGGCAAACATGAGGACTTTTCCAGTGTTTCTTCAGCTTAATTAATCTAGGACCATTTTCAGCTAAAAAAACAATTAATGCTAAGCACACTTGAAAATCTAAGCGTCAATTTTTATAATATTACCTAAAAACATACAATTCTTATATATATGTTTTAATATAAATGTATAAAATAAAATTTATATGTAAAATAAAATATAAACTTATTTTGCTTTTAGCTCTGAAACTCTTTTAACGTTTCATTTTCAAATAAAATATTAAAGCTTCCAACCAAATCAATGAATTTCAAATTAACAATGTTAATTTAGTATCTCATAGATTATAAATTTAAAAAATACATAATTATTAATGAAATTAAAACTATGAAGCAGTACTTTCTCACTTTTGTCATTCTTATTTTGATGCTTATTTAAATTACAGTAATTATCATTGCCTTTATATTTGCCTTTGAAAAACTCATTATTTTAACCATCAGTGAATTATTTTGAAGATCCAATCAATTCAGTCATATTCATAAAAGGTAAACATTATTTGGAGTGTGAAGTCCTTTATTATATATTTAGTGTTATAATTACTTATACAAAATTAAATCTATATAATACATCTGCCAGCGAAATAATTATGATATTGATTGCTACAGTACAGATTCTGTTGAGTTCTTCAGAGCTGAAGGACCATGTGCTATTTGATGACTTAATTTCCCACTACTATGCCTTATGTAAATGGCTGTAAAATCTTTATTGTACAGCTTGCCATGAAGTAATACGTCCTTTACTTGGGGCCAATGTAAATGCAAACTCCAGGACCTCAATAAAGCAGTGGAATATGGATATAAATTGGTCATACAACCAATCTGTGGTATGCTCATATATACGTGTGTGTGTTAAGATTATCAAAATAGATGTAGAAAATTCAATAATGCTCTTAAAACTAAGAAATCAATCTGCAGAAATAGTTTTATGTATAAAATAATTCTTTCTTTTATGTACACTCCTTGGCATGTTTGCATGTTCTAGTTTAATTAAGATAAAAACAAAATCGTTATAAAATGCTAAGTCATTCAGGATTTCTCCAGATTCCAACATTATTTATGGCTCAAGGTAGATCCAAATAAAAATGAGAGTGTTACTGTTTTATACAGGAAGTATCTACTTAGGTCATTTCCCAACAGTTACACAATCCAAAGTAAATTGAATGGATCTCAAATATTTAAAAGAAATACTCATTTGAGGAAGAAAAATGAAGCTTAAGAACTAGAGAATATCTGAATTGATTTGCTAATTAGTTAACAAACAATTCATTTGTTCATTAAAGTTTTCTGGAATATTTATCCTATGACATGCATTGGAACAGTTTGACTATTGTGTAGTTACATCTACTTTGATTTCAGTTCTCTGTAAATGTTACTACAGAAAATGGCCAGATGGGGTTAGATTATATCTGAGTTCTTTTTAAGCTCTATAGTCCATAATTTAATGTATTGCTCTTGTTTTATCCCTCTGAACTCCAATAAACTGTAACACCTTTTGAATTTTATATTTATATGTATAATTATTTATACATATATATGTATATTTATATATACATATATGCATACAATCACAACCAAAAGAAGTCAAAAACAGCAAACATCCATACATTTTATTCTATTTTATTTTTTTGTAGAGATGAGGCCTCACTATATTGCCCAGGCTGGTCTCAAACTTCTGGCCTCAAGAGATCCTCCCAAAGTGCTAGGATTACAGGTATTGAGCCACCATGCCTGACCAAATTTTAGAATAAATGATAGAATAATATTCACTCTATGGATTCTCAATAAATGTAGTTAGTAAAGATGTATTAATTATAGAATGTGAACTTTCCAATAAAAATTAATACATAGTAGAATGTACATTTTTATTTTACTTATAATAAATTTAAGACCATTACAACTTAGATTACTTTATAGCTAAAAGGATATCATAGTAATCCATCATAGTATTCTTATAGATTAAAGAAAAGATTACTCGGGTAAAATAAAAGCACCAAGATCTTTTCTAAGGGGTTTTTATGTACATTTTGTCTTATATCATAATGTGGACAACCATCCCTACTTATATCAAAATTTAATTAGCAAATCATATGTCTAATTATCATCTACTACGTGTGTTTTCACAATGATTCATTTCTGTTTAAACTATATCACAGTTTATCAGGCTATGATTCTGACTGTTGCCAAAAAGTAAAGTTTGATACCATATTGTATTCTACATTTTTTCCCAGACAAAAATAAGAGGTAATGCATTATCAAAATGATAAAATTATCATGTTCTAAAGCTACAGATAAAGACACATGTGATAGAGGCTTACAAGAGTAATCCTGTAATTAAGAACAAGGTAAAAGAATACAAATTTGGTAAAGTTAAAGCAAAATAAAACTCTTGTTAATATTATTTCTATCAGGTATTTCCTGCAATTGAGACCTTTTTAAACTAGTATTGGAAAGGGATGGTCATAATTGATGTCATCCTCTCCCAAACATAAGTTTAAATTAGGCTATTTGAGGTCTTTTGTTTCAAGGAAATTAGCTTTTGATTTAACAATTTAAGAAAAACAGTAACAACAACAGTATAAACTGCATAGTCAGTTTATCTCCACACAGGAAGCAAAGACCTGAAAAGTAGGATTTCAGTAGGATTTGACAATATCTAATGAATATATTAAAAGCAAAAAAAAAAAAAAAAACCAAGATATTTATTCAGTTCTGAAATAGTCAACTTTTAGATGATTAGAACAAATTTAATCTTGGAGCCCAGATAATTTAGGTCATTTATGTAGCTTCCTTGAGTTTAGCTAGATGTTGGCTTTTTGTCTTTGTTTTGTCCTAATAAAATGACATCAAAAAGAAAACATGTAATTGGTATTTACAAACTTACTTGCTGACAAAGGGCTGACCTTGAGGTATAGACTGGGTTATTTGGCAAATGGCTTCTTAAAAGCAAGGTCTTATTTTCAGATTATTTTGAAAGTATATCTTTGGCAAGGGAGGTGAGACAGAGACTAGATCTGAGCAATAAGAAATCAATCTGTTGCATTACCGTTTTCAGCTTCCAGATGAGTTTAATTCTTAATGCTTTCTTCATTACCACCACCACCTTACACTTTGCCTCTCTCTATTTGGCCTTAGAAAATTTAGGTCTCTTAAAATGTCCTTCCTCAGGCATTTGACTTTCTCAACTTCATTAACTTAGTAAAATTATTTCTGAGAATTAAATATGGCCAGTTAACTTTGCAGGACATATACAAATTTATAGGCATACATAAAGACATTTTCACTGGTTATATGAAATTTTCAAAAATAAGAATAGTAATTGACTCCATCAATTGTTATGAACATAGATCTGTTCTTTCCTCTCTGTTCCAAAGCTTTACTTAAGAATTTGATTTTAAAACATTTGTCAAAGTTGCACACCATTTGACAAAGTCAACATTATTTCCCTCCCCCTTAAGCTGACAACAACCAAATCTTTAAGAAATAGAGAGATAAATTATAATAGTGATTATAGCAAAAAGGGGAATTTAGCAATTTCCAAATTAATTTAATCAAGCTGTGAAATCAAACTTTATGACTCATGTCAATACCCGCTTTATCTTAGATTGAGTTGTCTTGTGTGTATACATGCTTTGGTAAAATTAAACAAGTAATCACAAATTCTGCTCTTACTTTTTCATATTGCAAAAACCACAGTCCAAATGAGGTAATCAATACAATAAACTATAAAATAAAGTTTGAGTATAGATTATAAGCAATCAGGACATAGATATATGCACTAGTCAGGGTTCTCTAGAGGGACATATCCTGAGATCAAACAAAATCTTCAAATAAAGACAATAATAAGGTCATAATTATGCCTAACATAATACAACTATCTTTTGTACAACCAGAAATGCACCAATCCTAAAGTTAGCAATACATAAATGCTGATATGAAGTCACTAAATGCTATGTCACATGATAAAGAAAAAAGGAAATAATGTATTTTCTTAGTAAAACTGTATAGATGCTTTTAACAAAAGAAACAGGAAATACTCATGACAATTACAGTTCTTGTTTTTGCAGCTGGTCATGTGGTCACAGCTGGTATTGATGACTACGTTCTGCTACTACGCATTCTGTATTCCCTTTGCCTTCAGCAAGCACTCAGCAGGTGTGGTTTTTTTTCCTGGTGGACTGACCGAAACCTCAATTCCTGAGGGATCTGGGCCATTTATAGTCCTGCCTGGATTGGGCTGTAAAATTTCCCACTGACCTTAATCACAGGGCATGGTAATATTAAGAGATGCCCTAATGGATTTCCTGTATTCCATGCATATTCTTCCTTGCCTCCGTTGTGGAGTAGTAGATTGATTTCATCTTTATAGTCCAGGTCCAAACCCAGACAACATTGTAACCCCCTTCTTAGCCTATTGACTTAAAGGTAGGAGGAGTCTAAAGTGTCCAGGTGGCAACCTTAATTTCCATGTTAATGGAATTGTCATCTTTTCTCCTGGTGGCAGCATTCCTCCTTCTGGAACTAAGACCTCTAGGCCAGCAGAACATAATGTGGCAGGAAGAGGAAGGAAAAATTTTGCTAGAGGATCACTAGGGGTGATGGTGATTGGTGCCACTTCTACTTCCACCCCTTGATTCCTGGACCTGTGGATCCTGGTGATGAGAGAAACAGTACCATATATTGGATGCTGAATCAGAGCATACATGGTGTTCTGGAGAACTTTGCCCCAGCCCTGCAGAGTATTGTCTCCTAGTTGGCATTGTAATTGTGACTTCAAAAGGGCCATTCCACTGTTCTGTCAATCCAGCTGTGTCAAGATGATGGAGAACATGATAAGACCAGTGAATTCCATGAGCATGAGTCCACTGCCATGCATCCTTAGCTGTAAAGTGAGTGCCTTGGTCAGAAGCAATGCTGTGTGGAATACCGTGATGGTGAATAAGGCATTCCATGAGTCCATGGATGGTAGTTTTGGCAGAAACATTGCATGCAGGATAGGTAAATGTATATCCAGGGTAAGTGTCTATTCCAGTGAGGAAAAACCTCTGCCCTATCCATGATGGAGGAGGTCCAATATAATCAAAGTGTTAGCAGGTAGTTGGCTGATCACCTTGAGGAATGGTGCCATATTGAGGGCTCAGTGTTCTTCTCTGCTGCTGGCAAACTGAGCACTCAGCAATTGCAGTAGCCAGGTCAGCTACTGACCTGAAGTCCATGTTGCTGAGCCCATGCATAACCTCCATCCATGCCACCATAGCTACTTTGTCCACAGGTCCATTGGGCAATGACAGGGGTATCTGAGGAAAGAGGCTGAGTAGTGTCCACAGAACAGATCACCCTTTCCACTTGATTCTTAAAATCCTCCTCTGCTGAGGCCACCATTGCTAAACACTCACATGGGATACAAATATCTTCACAGTTTTTGACTACTCAGAGAGGTCCATCTACATACCTTTTCCCCAAATTTCTTTGTCACCAACTTTCCAATCATGCTTCTTCCAAGTCTCTTACTATCCAGCCAAACCTTTGGCTGCAGCCCATGAATCAGTACATAATCACACATCTGGTCATTTCTCCTTAAATGCAAGCATACAACCAGGTGCACTGCTCTAAGTTCTGCCCACTGGGAAGATTCTCCTTCACTGCTGTCCTTCAGGGATGTCCTAGAAAAGGGCTGCAGCTCTCCACTTTCAGGTGGTGCCTGCTTATCTTGCAGAACCATCTGTGAACCAGGCCCTATTCTTCTCTTCCTCTGTCAACTGATCATAGGGAACTCTCCATGAGGTCATCAGTGCTGACTGGGGGAGAGAAGGCAGGATGGCAGGAGTGGAGACTATGGACATTTGAGCCACTTCCTTATGTAACTTACTTGTGCCTTCAGAACTTGCTCAAGCCCATTCATGTATATGCCACTTCTATTTGATGATGGAATGCTGCTGTGCATGAGCCACTATATGGTTTGAGGGGTCAGAAGACACCCGGTTCATGATAGGCAGTTCAGGTCACATGGTGACTTGATGACCCATAGTCAAATGATCAGTTTCTACCAAAGTTCAGTAACAGGCCAAGAGCTGTCTCTCAAAAGAAGAGTAGTTATCTGCAGAAGATGGCAGGGCCTTGGTTCCATAATACTAGAGGTCTCTACTGTGATTCACCTATGCGGTCTTCCAAATGCTTCAAACAGCATCCTCATCTACCAATGAAACCTCAAGCACTACTGGATCTGCTGGGTCATATGGCCCAAGTGGAAGAGCAGTTTGCACAGCAGCCTTGACCTGTTGCAAAGCCTTCTCCTGTTTTGGACCACACTCAAAAATGGCAGCCTTTTGGATCACTTGATAAATGGGCTGGAGTAACACACCCAAATGAGGAATGAGTTGCCTCTAAAATCCAAATAGGCCAATTAGGTGTTGTGCCTCTTTCTTGGTTGTAGGAGGGGCCAAATGCAGCAACTTATTCTTCACCTTAGAATGAATATCTTGACAGGTCCCATACCACTGGACCCCTAGAGATTTTACTAAAATAGAAGTTTCCTGAATTTTATTCAGATTTATTTCCTCTCCTTTGTCATGTAAATGCTTCACCAATAAGTTCAGTGTGTTTGCTACTTCTTGCTCACTGGATCCAATCAGCATAGTGTCATCAATAAAATGGACCAGTGTGATATTCTTGTATAAGTGAAAATCAATCAAGATCTTTCCAAATAAGTTTATGACACAAAGCTAGAGAGTTCATATGCCTAAGGTAGGACAGTAAAAGTATATTGTTGGCCTTGCCAGCTGAAGGCAAATTGGTTCTGGTGGGTCTTATAAACAGGAATGGAGTAAAAGGCATTTGCTAAATCAATGGCTTTATACCAGGTACCAGGAATGTGTTAGTTTACTCAAGCAATTAAACCACATCTGGTACAGCAGCTGCAACTGGAGTCACCACTTGGTTAAGCTTAGTAATCCACTGTCATTCTCCAAGAAATATCTGTCTTCTTCACAGGCCAAATGGAGAGTTGAATGAGGATGTGGTGGGAATCACCACCCTTGCATCTTTCAAGTCCTTAATGGTGGCACCAATCTCCACAATCCCTCCAGGAATGTGATAGTGTTTTTGATTTACTATTTTTTCTAGGTATAGCTCTAATGACTTCCATTTGGCTTTCCAATCATAATAAACCTCACCCTACCAGTCAGAGAGCCAGTGTGGGTGTTCTGCCTGCTGCTAAGAATGTCAATTATGCATTCTGGCACTGGAGAAATGACCAAAAGATGAGTCCGGCGACCCACTGGACCAACTTTAAATCAGACCTGAGCTAAAACTCCATTAACTACCTGACCTTCTTAAGCTCCTACTTTAACTGGAGGACCACAATAATGTTTTGGGTCCTCTGAAATCAATGTCAGCTTTGAGCCAGTGTCCAGTACTCCCTGAAATGTCTGATTATTTCCCTTTTTCCAATGCACAGTTACCCTGCTAAAAGGCTAAATATCTCCTTTAGGAATGATGGAAGAAAGATTATTTGCATAAATTGTCAGTAATGTAGTAGGATCCTTCCCCAAGGAGACCCAGCCTCCCTTTCATCAACATTGATTGAGGGGCTATGATTCTCTGTTTTTCTAATTCAAATCAGTCTTTTGTCCATTTGACCTAGAAGTTTTCTGCTTATATAAGTAAAGTAGAAATGCAGTAGGCTTCCTATCAATTTCACTTCTAGAAACACTGATTAATTAGCCAATGCTAGAGCTCTACATGAGTCGGATTATTCTGATTGCTGCTTTATCTCTGCTGTCCATTATGACAACTATGCCCACCTTGCCTTTGACAGTTGAGTGCTGCCACTTGGCCACTGCCACATCAGGATCCAATTATTCCCACTGTATTTAAATTTTGTTGTTGACTGACTGCAGTTCCCACCTTTAGATCTGATACAGAGAAGAGCAATTACAGGGCCCTTCCAAGATGAAGGTGCTGCTCTCACAAATCTTTGTCCTAATACATTGGTCAAGGGTATAATTTCTGGACTCTCCCAGCTGGGATGAGTAGGTCTAAAGTGACTAATCCACTTTGCCATCTTAATCTCCCAAAGCTTTTGACTCCCTTCCTCTACATTAAACTAAGGGAGATCAGGCATTTCCAGCTCACTCACAGTAGGCTATCTTTTAATCTGTGTTTCAGCTAACCATCTTTTTTAACTCCCTAAGCTGCAACATTAAATGCAGAGTCCCTACTTAGTGGACCCAAATCAATAAATTCAGCCTGATCCAATTCTGTGTTCTTTCCACCATTATCCCACACCCTTAATGTCGATTCCCATCCCTAGTCTCCAGATTTATGTTTACATAAATTAGAAAATTCAAGCAGTTTTTTTTCAAGTGTAGTGCACCTCCTCATGGGTCACATTCTCAACCTTACCTCTAAGGGTCTGCCAGGACTTTAGTTATAGGTCTAGAAGAAAACAGGGGTGTTGGGTGTGTCTCCTGAAAGAAATCAACATTATTTTTCCTGGCAACTGCCTTGTGGTGAGGGGGGGTCATCACTGTTGCCTCAGGCAGTGTTGGGTTCATTTCCTCAGACAAAGGTGGAAAGGCTGATGACCGCATGGGTTGGGGAGCAGATATTGCCACTACTGGGGATGGGGAAGCTGTTCTGGCAAAAAAAAAGTTTGATCAGCATTGACAAATTCAGCATCCCCGGCTTTATCAGGGTCTCATCACATGTCCCCATTCCAAGTTGCAGCGTCCCATTCTTTTCCAATTGATGCCATCACTTTAACTATAGACACCTAGTGAGGCTGTGCATGCCTCTTTTGTTGCAGGTCAGCCATTTGCATGATAAAAACTTGTGTCTGTTTTTCCACAATTTTGACTTTCTGTACAGGAAATAATACTGTCACTCAGGGCAATCTTAGCAGATTTGAAGTTCAGTGTCTGCTTCTAAAGCTGGGAGTTAGAATCCTTGAGTTGATCATCATTTTCTTTCATCACTTCATCTGCTGAAATTTGGAACACCCAACCACCTTCATTATGTTCCTTGATTCTTCACATATAGTCAAAGGTATTATGTACAGAGTCACTAAACTCCTTGACTCTCATGAGCAGTGAATCATAAGTGTTAAATGCATTTGCGTAAATCTCTAAACAGTTCACACCAAGTACTATCAGTATTCTCCATGCTAGTAGAAGTAGAGACCTTTTTTGAGTATTTTTGGATCTAATCGTATTAAGCAGCCAACTCCAAAAACTCCCAAACCAATGAAAGAACTCCATCCTTAATATTCTGCTCCTCTAGAACCACTCCTGGTACCAAAATCTATATTAGTCAGGGTTATTTAGAGGAACATATCTAATAGGATGGAAATATATATAATCTCTCTCTATATATAATTTTTTCTATATATATGTAATTCTATATGTCTTCCTATATATGATATATATAAAGATGTAAGCTGGGAGGCTAGGCCAGTCTAGGCTTTTCACATTTTTCTGCCTGTTTTGTATTCTAGCCACACTGGCAACTGATTAGATGGTTCTCACCCAGATTAAGGGTGGGTCTGCCTTTCCCAGTCCACTGGCTCAAATATTAATATCCTTTGGCAACACCCTCACAGACACATCCATGATCAATACTTTGCATCCTTCAATCCAGTCAGGTTGACATTCAGTGTTATCTATCACAATATATTACTGAAGAAGTTAAATGTATACCTACCACTACCTTAAAAGCAACAAGTTCTGTTCTCAACAGCCAGTCATACTTTTAATAATCAGGTAGACAGACATAAGCTGTTCAAAATGCAAATATAGTTGATCATATTCTTTTTTATCCAAAGAAGTTCACTTAACTGCTAGCCAGAATATGAAAATAAGCTAATTGTCATTTTTAAGCAGTGATTAATTTTGCATATACAATATCCAAGTCACTTTAGTTTTATGCAGAACACTGCTTTCAAGAGATCAAAGGATTTTTCTAATGTGATTTTTAGCAATGTTTGCAAAAGACTCTAAATTTTATAGTAGCTAATCCTATTCTAGTTTGAAGGATAGAAAATACCAATTAAGTGTAACTTCATTGACTCTCTTTTTGCTTGGTAACCCTTTAACACTGTGGCTTACCTGGACTAATATGAAGCCTAGGGTATTTTTCTGAGAAAAATAAATGAATATAGACACAATCTAAGTTTTTTTCATAGTTCTTGAACTTGGCCTCTCCTGTACCTTTATGCATCAAGTGTGTAGATGGCCACCAGCTGCTGCCTTGTCTCAGGGCTTGGGACAATGTCTGGGGGTAAGAGAGGCTGAAAGGAGATGAGCCTTGGAGGAACAAATCAAACCTCAGTCAAAAAAAAAAAAATCGTAGGCTTTTTAATTTTAAAATACATCCTTGGTTCCTCCTAGAATGATAGTTTTTGTTTTCCTCGTATCATTAAAATTAATTTTTAAAAAGGTAATTTTTTTTGGAAACAGTTGTATGAAAATCATCAGTAATACAGATTTTAATAATCTTAAGTTGAACAACTAAAGAAAATGAGAAACTTGTCTCTTCTGCAAATGAGGTCTAGTATATTAATTTGATCATTTTAACTTTAAAATATTTAAAATATTATAAATTTTGAAAATATAAAGTGGGTGTTCAAAATCTTAATTCATAAAAATGATGTAGAAATGAAAAGCAATTTTATGAGAAAATGCTGGCAGAATGGCTGGCACCTGGTCAACACTAGGTAAATTGTTGAATACTATTACTAATGAAACACATATTTGCTGCACAATTTCACATTTTATCTTGCTGGGAGTTGCTATAAAAATGAAACTTCTTTCTTTTTTTATTGCATTTTAGGTTTGGGGGTACATGTGAAGAACATGCAAGATTGTTGCATAGGCACACACATGGCAGTGTGATTTGCTGCCTTCTCCCCTTCACATATAATGTGTTTAAAATCATGGAAGGAGCTATCTTTAAAGTAAGATTTATTTGCCATTTCATAAAAGTAAAAAAGTAAATTTCACCACAGCTGTGGTAGCACAAAAGAGAAAAACAGAGAGAGAGAGAGAAAGAGAGAGAAGAGAGAGAGAGAGAGAGAGAGAGAGAGAGAGAGAGAGAGAGAGAGAGAGAGAGCAAGTGAGCCAAACAGGTGTGGAGTCTCCTGCCAATATGTTCTACTCCAGGCTGGAGGCCACTTGGAAGCTTGAACCCCAACTTATTATTTTACAAAGAGTTTTAAAAATATGCACAACCAGTAGATTTCCCAAGAACTTCTGTTTTCAGCACATCCACTTACAAAAGCCTGGAGAGAAAAGGGTTAGGTATAGTCTTTTAGTAAAACTAAAAATAGCAACTACTAAAATATTAACAAGAACAAATCTATATGAAATGCAAACAGCAATCATTCAGTGACACAAGCAGCTTTCCATGGTAAAAGAGGATGAACAAAAAAGGAAAATTTATTAAAATCAACAGTTCTATAGGTACTTCTGGGCATCTCTATACCAACATGTTTTTGAATTAAAAGAATTTTTCCTTTTCCAAAGTATGAATTTATGACATATTGAGTTTATTATTTTTGCTATTTTGCAAAAATCAAAAGACAAGTGTCTTATGAAGACATTTCTTACTTTTATTTATTTTTTTGACATTCTTACTTTTAAAGACAATTAAATATTAGAATTTGAGTGTTTTGTAAAGTTTGTATTTTTTAAGGTAGATAGAGAATGATACACCAAATTAATCTCTCTTTTGTGCCTCTTACAAACTAGGCTTTTTAATCTACATCATCTCTAATCCCCTAATACCGTAAATAAATTCGTCTAAACCAATACAGATGAGCAACCTGAAGTTCAGCCAGATTAAGAAGTTTACTTTTGCATATTTTAACAAATCAAATACATGGTATTATAACATAATGTTTGTAGCACTAAAATATATATTAATTCCAATGTGCTGTTGCTTTTACTATGGAAATGTAAGTTGTCTTATTTGCTTTTATCCATCATTAGTCAACATAAAATCAGATGAAAATCTTTATTAATATCTGATATTATTTTAATATTAATTATTCTAGATCATTGTAAAAGAAAGCTAAAGTGGGTGATATTCGTTTTTCTAGATCATTGTAAAAGAAAGATAAAGTTAGTTCCCTGATTCGTTCCATTGAATGTTCGTTACTTTACAAAAATGCTACTATATCTTATTTATATAGTAATATACTCATCATAGATTACACAATGACCAAAAAAGGGAAAAGAATGACTCTAAATAGGTTAGCTTGTCATGATGTCTATTTTCTATATTGAAAACAGTTTTTATAATAATTTGGAATTTGATCTTTAAAACACAGCAATATGTTACATACCTTTTCTCTGTCAGATTACACTCTAAATAAATAGTATTACATTTTAGAAAAAGAATCCCTTGTACAAACAAATATGAAGGGGACCTTGAGTAGGCACAACAGTAGACCTAGGCCTGTTCTGGTTGAAGCAGAGGAAAATAGAGGTTTGCCTACTAGGGTTGCTTCTCACCCTCACTCCCCAATAGTCTCTTGAAGCTCCTCTGAGGAATTGGGCCTCCATGGAGAATGTCTTAAATGTCCTTCTTCTGCATCATTTCATCTAATGATGGATTTATGATTCCATTTGACTGGATATCCACTAAATTAACAAAACCAATCATTGTTTTTGGGTAGGGTTTGAATAATAAAAATCACAACAAAAATTATTATTGCACAGAAAATTAAAAACTTAAGTTTAATAACCACTTTCAAAAGAAAATCTAAGTTAATGATTAAAGCATCCCTATAAATAAGCATTATTACTACTTCCATCTCTCAAATGAAGAGACTGTAGCATAGGAAGGAATATTAACTTGTTTAAGATCTCACACATCTGGTAAACAAGGGAGTCAGAATCAGGAACTAACACTGTAAATAAAATACCAATAAATTCTTTTGTAGCTAAGACCTATTTGGATGTAATTTATTATATCCCTTTTTTTTTTTTAAAGAAAGAAAGAGAAAGAGAAAGGGGGAGAGAGAACAGGAGTCTTGCTCTGTTGCCCAGGCTGGAATGCAATCTAAAAGTAGGTATTAAAAACCTCTTTTATGTCGATAATTGTGCTTAATGGCAGAGACAAGAAGAAATAAGGAAAGAAAATAACAAACAAAAAGCCAACCAATATTTCATTTAAGTCTGTGAAATGCTATGCAAATGCTGAAGAGTGATTCGCTTCCATTTATGTGGTCACTTTCAAAATAGGTGTAATGTGATACTGAGAAAAATGTATGTTCTGTAGACCTGGGGTGAAGAATTCTATAAATATTCGCTGAGTTTACTTGTTTCGGGTCTGAGTTCTAATCATAGATGTCCCTGTTAATTTTCTATCTCATTGATCCATCAAATACTAACAATGTGGTGTCAAAGTCTCCTGCTATTATTGTGCAGAAGTCCAAGTCTCTTTATAAGTCATTGAAAACTTGTCTTATGTATCTGGGTGGTCCTATATTGGGTGCATATATTTTTATGATCATTGACTCCTATTGTTGCATTGATCCTTTTATCATTATGTATTGTCCTTCTTTGTTTCTTTTAGTCTCTGTTACTATTAAAGTCTATTTTGTCAGAGACAAAAGTTTCAACTCCTATTTTTTTTTCCTCTCCATTTGATTGGTGAGTCTTCATCCAACCTTTTGTTTTGAGTCTTTGTGTATTCTTGCTTATGAGATGGATCTAGATACAGCGTGCCGATGTGTTTTGACTTTTTATTCTGTTTGTGTGTCTGTGTCTTTGATTGGGGTGTTTAATCCATTTAAATTTAGGATTAATATTGATATTTGTGAGTTTAATATTGTCATTTAATGCTAGCTGGCTATTTTGCCCATTAGTTGATATAGATTCTTCATTATGGAGATACTCGTTACCTTTTGGTAAGTTTTTGGGATGACTGATACTGGTTGTTCCTTTCTGTGTGTAGCACTTCTTTCGGAAGCTCTTGTAAAGCAGGTCTGGTGGTGATGAAATCTCTGAGTGCTTGCTTGTTCACAAAAAATTTTACTTTTCCTTCATTTATAAAGCTTAGTTTGGCTGGATATGAGATTCTGGGTTGAAAATTCTTTTCTTTGAGGATATTGAATATTGACCCCCACTCTCTTCTAGTTTGTAGGGTTTCTGCTGAGAGATCTGCTGTAAGTCTGATAGGCTTCCCTCTATGGGTAACCTGACTTTTCTCTCTAGCTGTCCTTAGAATTTTCTCCTTTATTTCAATCCTGGTAAATCTAACAATTATGTGTCTTGGGATTGCTCTACTTTAGGAATATCTTTGTGGTGTTCTCTGTATTACCTGGAGTTGAGTATTGTCCTGCCTTACTAGGCTAGGAAAGTTTTCCTTAATAATATCCTGAAGAATATTTTCCAGCTTGGATTCATTCTCTTCATGACATTCAGGTACACCTATCAAATGTAAATTAGGTCTTTTCACATAGTCCCATATTTCTTGGAGACTTAGCTCATTCCTTTTTAGTCTTTCTTCTCTAATCTTGTCTTCTCATTTCATTTCATTAAGTTGGTCTTCGACCTCTGATATCCTTTCTTCTGCTTGGTCAATTTGAGTGTTAAAACCTGTGCATATTTTGAGGAGTTCTCATATTGTATTCTTCAGTTCCATTAATTCACTTATATTCCTCTCTAAATTGTCTATTCTCATTAGGATTTTGTCAAACCTTTCTTCAAGGTTCTTAGTTTTTTACATTGGGCTAGAACATATTCTTTTAACTCACAGAAGTTTCTTATTATCCACCTTCTGAAGCCTAATTCTGTTATTGGAATGCACTCATTCTCCATCAGGCCTTGTTCCCTTGTTGATGAGGAACTATGATCCCCTGTAGAGGGAGAGGCATTCTGATTTTGAGTATTCTCAGCCTTTTTACACTGGTTTCTTCCCGTCATTGTAAATTTATCCACCTGTTGTCTTTATAATTACCGACTTTCAAATTAAGTCTCTGAGTGGACGTCCAACTTGTTAATTCCCAGTGCCAAAATCTGAGCAACCTACTGCACCAGCTAAAACAGCAGCATCAAGATTCTTGGTGCTTCTCTGCCTGGGAGTCTCCAATCTGGCTTCCCTCCTGAATCCCTTCTTCAATCAGCTGAATGGGCAACTCTGCCTTCGTGGAGCTCGAAACATTGACCAAAAGGGGATCCAGTCCTGTTTACTCTGCACTGAGA
Organism: Saguinus oedipus; assembly: GCA_031835075.1. NCBI lineage: Eukaryota > Metazoa > Chordata > Mammalia > Primates > Cebidae > Saguinus > Saguinus oedipus. The sequence goes on from CM063172.1 coordinate 150,113,230, forward strand.
ACCGCCATGCCGGGGAGCTGGCAAAACCACCACACCGGCCACAAGAGTCACGCTGGCAACCCATGGGGCTCCTCCACTGTTGAATCTCCTGGTCCATGAGCAACAAAAATTCATCTGAAAGTGTGGCATCCTCTCATTCTCTGTGCTTTCACTGGGAGCTACAAGCCTGAGCTGCTAGTGATCGGACATCTTGGATCTCTTATATTATATATATAATATATATATATATATTATCTTATAAATAGTAGGATATATTATTATATCTTATGCAAATATCTGGATATAGAAGTCTTTCTTAATATATGAGAATATTGATTTCCAATACCCAATCTTCATAGATATTTATATAATAACACAATATGTTATCATTACCATAAAATATTTTCTAGTTTGGTAGATGAAGATAATATATTATTATTTATGAAGTAATCAGTATAAATTGAATATATTAATACAAGCAAAATATTAAGTGAAAACACATAGTATAAAAGGAAGTATATTAAGTTCCACAATGTATAATATCATGTAATCTTTAGAAATGTCAAATCTAGAATTCATAAGCAATCATCTATTAATCCCATACACTGAACCATTAATGTTTTATGAATTTTTAAATGAATAACATTGAACATTTTACTGTGTTTGTTATCTAATCACATTTTAATTTTATGATTTGCTAATTTGTCTCTAGATCATTTTTTATTTGAATTTTTGAAATCCTATTGATTACCAATACTGCTTATGTATGAAAATTAAGTTGTGGAATATATTGCAAATGTATTTTCTACTTTTCCTTTTGCATTTCAAAAGAATAATGTTTTTTTCCCTTTGGCATATCCATTTTAGATTTTCACCTTGTCAAACCAAGCTCTCTCTATATTCTTTAATGATGTGTACCTTTGTTGTTATGATAAAATTACACAAATGTGTCTCATGATTTTATTTGACTAGTTTATGATTTAGATTTTCACATTAAATCATTTATATGAAATTTATTTTGATATGTAGTACATAGTAATGCCTTAATTTTAAAAATAATTTTCTATTTTTATACATTGTACTGGGTATATCACCTTTTGGTTTTTGTTCCTTTTTCAGTTTTGTCTATTCTAGAACCAGCAATGCTTTATTTGCTATATTTTAATACTATAATCTATTATGTACTAAGGGAAGCTGTACCTAGTTAGTAATTGTTTTAAAATGTTCTTGTCCATGCTTTTCTATGTCATAATTCCTGATGAAGTTTAGAATCAATTAGTTAAATTATAAAAATTTCTCATTAGCATTTTGATTAAATATTTTATTTTATCTTTTATTATACTTTAAGTTCTGAGATACATGTGCAGAATGTGTAGGTTTGTTGCATAGGTATACGTGTGTCATGGTAGTTTGCTGCCACTGATCAACCCGTAATCTGCATTAGGTATTTCTCTTAATTCTATCCCTCCCCTTGCCCCCTAGCCCTAAACAGGCCCTGGTGTGTGATGTTCCCCTCCTTGTACCCCTTTTTTCTCATTGTTCAAATCCCACTTATGAGTGAGAACATGCAGTGTTTGGTTTTCTGTTCTTGAATTACTTTGCTGAGGATGATGGTTTCCAGCTTCATCAATGTTCCTGCAAAGGCTACAAACTCATTCTTTTTTATGGCTGTGTAGTATTCATAGTATTCCACTGTGTATCTGTGCCACATTTTCTTTATCCAGTCTAATATTGATGGGCATTTGGGTTGGTTCCAAGTCTTTGCTACTGTGAATAGTGCTGCAATAAACATACGTGTGCATGTGTCTTTATAGTAGAGTGATTTACAATCCTTTGGGTATACACCCAGTAAAGGGATTGCCGGGTCAAATGGTATTTCTAGTTCTAGATCCTTGAGGAATTGCCACACTGTATTCCACAATGTTTGAACTAATTTACACAGCTATCAACAGTGTAAAAGCATTCCTATTTCTCCACATCCTCTCCAGCATCTTTTGTTTCCTGACTTTTTAATGATCACCATTCTAACTAGCATGAGATGGTATCTGATTTGGGTTTTGATTTGCATTTCTCTAATGATCAGTGATAATGAGCTTTTTTTCATATGTTTGTTGGCCACATAAATGTCTTCTTTTGAAGTGTCTGTTCATATACTCTGCCCACTTTCTGATGAAGTTTTTTGTTTTTTTGTAAATGTGTTTAAATTCCTTGTAGATTCTGGATATTAGCCTTTGTCAGATGGATAGATTGCAAAAATTTTCTCCCATTCTGTACATTTCATGTTAACTCTGATGATAGATTATTTTGCTGTGCAGAAGCTCTTTTAATTAGGTACCATTTGTCAATTTTGGTTTTTGTTGCAATTGTTTGTGATGTTTTAGTCATGAAGTCTTTGCCCATTCCTATGTCCTGAATGGCATTGTCTAAGTTTTCTTTTAGGGTTTTTATGGTTTTAGGCCTTACATTTAAATCTTTAATCCATCTTGAGTTAATTTTTGTATATGGTGTAAGGAAGGGGCCCAGTTTCATTTTTCTGTATATGGCTAGCCAGTTTTCCCAATACTATGTATTAAATAGGGAATCACTTCTCCATTGCTTGTTTTTGTCAGGTTTGTCAAAGATCAGATGGTTGTAAATGTATGGTGTTATTTCTGAGTCATCTGATCTGTTTCATTGATCTATATATCTGTTTTGATACCAGTACCATGGTGTTTTGATTACTGTACCTTATAGTATAGTTTGAAGTCAGGTAGTGTGATGCCTCCAGCTTTGTTTTTTTGCTTAGAATTGTCTTGGCTATACAGGCTATCTTTTGGTTCCACATGAAATTTAAAGTAGGTTTTAAAATTCTGTGAAGAAAGTCAATGGTAGCTTGATGGGAATAGCATTGAATCTATAAATTACTTTGGGCAGTGTGGCCATTTCCACAATATTGATTCTTCCTATCTGTGAGCAAGGAATCGTTTTTCCATTTGTTTGTGTCCTCTCTTATTTCCTTGAGCAGTGGTTTTGTAGTTCTCCTAAACTTTAAAATAATATTTTAGTCTTGGGAAAATGACAACTTTAAGTAAGGATTCACTTTGATAAATACTATCCACAAGGTACACATTTCAAAACACTCAGAAGATGCCTGAAACTGAACCCTGCATACAATTTTTTTCTGTGCATACATTCCTATGATAAAGTTTAACTTATTAATTAGGTAGAGTAGGATATTAGAAGCAATAGTGAATAATTCCATAGAACAACTAAAACAGTATCCTATGTACAATTTCATGGATACAAGATTTGTTCTTACTGCTGATTTTAGCAATATCAGCATATGATTTTTTCCTTATTGAGAACTTTTACCTTTTCACTTAAATGAAGTACTTGGTGGCTTCTTTTTGACATATTTGAATTGCCAGAATTACTACATTTGCACTTTGGGGTCCTTAATAAGTAAAATAGGAGTTAATTAACACAAGCACTTCAATACCATGGGATAGTTGATCTGATAACCTAGACAGCTACTGGGTGGCTCATGAAGAGGCAGTGTCTGCAGGTAAATCCACTAGACAAAGGGATACATCACAATTCGAGGTGGGATGGAGCAGATGTCACAAAATGTCATCACACTTCTCAGTACAATATGTGGTTGAAAACTGATGAATTACTTATTTCTGGAATTTTCCATTTAATGTTTTTGTTTCCAAAACATCTGGGGTTTGTTCCAGGTCCTGCCATTTGCTTCATAGAAAGCCAATGACTGAGATGACGAGTTGCCAAAGAAAAAGGCTTTATTCAGGTGCTGCAGCTAAGGAGATGGGAGATCAGTCTCAAATCCATCTCCCTGACCAACTAAAATTAGGGGTTTATGTAGCAGGGAAGAAATAAAACTATGTATGGGAAAATAAGAATTCAGGAGGGATAAGGAAATAGTTCTAATAAATTAGAGGCCTTGCATCTCATTAGATGGGATGATCTGGGAAGTTTCAGTTCTTTCATACTTTTTGAGAAGCCTAGGAGTCCTTTCCTGAGGGAGGAACTCAGATAAAACAAATGTGAGTTTTAAGCTTTAAGACCAGAAGGGTCAATTTCTATGTTTATTAAAAACAAACTGTCTATGTATGGGACTACTGGGTCAGTTTCATTTTTAGACTACAGCTGATTATAGGTAACTGAGGAGTGACGACCAGACCACCACAATAAAGCAGATATCACAATGAAGCAGGTTTTACAAAGTTTTTGGTTTCTCAGTGCATATAAAATTTTTGGTTTCCCAGTGCATATATGTACATCATACTGTAGCCTATTATATGCAATAGCATTATGTAAAAAAATATATGCCTTGGGGCCAGGCACAGTGGCTCATGCCTGTAATTCCAGCACTTTGGGATGCTGAGGTGGGCAGATCACCTGAAGTCAGGAGTTTAAGACCAGCCTGGCCAACTGGTGAAACCCCGTCCCTACAAAAATACAAAACAAAAAAAAAAATAGCCAGGCTTGATGGTGGATGCTTGTATTCCCAGCTACTCCAGAGGCCAAGGCAGAAGAATCATTTGAACCCAGGAGATGGAGGTTACAGTTAGCCCAGATGATGCCATTGCATTCCAGCCTGGGTGACAGAGCGGACCTCCATCTCAAAAAAAAATTAATAAACATTTTTAAACAATACATGCTTTATTTTTAAAATACTCTATTGCATTAAAATGCTAACAATCATCTGAGCCTTCAGTACCTCCTATCTTTTTTCTGGTGGAGGTGTGCCTCAATGTTTGTGGTTGTCAGCTGATCAGGCTGGTGGTTGCTAAAGGTTGAGGTAGCTGTGAAAATTTCTTAGAATAATATAATAATGAAGTCTACCCCATTGATTGACTCTTCTTTTTGAAAAAAAAATACTTCTCTGTAGTATGTGATGATCTGTGATAGTATTTACCTACATTTAGGACATCTTAAAAAATTAGAATCAATTCTCTTAAACTCCACTGCTGCTTTATCAACTTAATTTATGTACTATTCTAAATCCTTATCATTTCAACAATGTTTATGGCATCTTCGCCAGAAGTAAATTCCATCTCAAGAAACCACTTTCTTTGCTTTTCCAGAAAAAACAACTTCTTGTCCATTTAAGTTTATCATGAGATTGCAGTAGTTCAGTCACACCCTCAGGCTCCATTTCTAACTCTGGTTCCTTTGCTATTTCTACCATGTCTGCAATTACTTCCTCCATTGAAGTGTTAAACCCCTCAAAGCCATACTGGAGGTATGGACTCAATTTCTTCCACAGTCCTGTTAATGTTGATATTTTGACATCCTTCCCTGAACCATGAGTGTTCTTAACAGCTTTGAGAATGGTGAATCATTTCCAGAAGGTTTTCAGTTTACTTTGCTCAGATCCATAAATGGAATCACTATCTATGACAGTTATACCCTTATGAAATGTGTTTCTTAAACAATAAAACTAGAAATTTGAAATTACTCCTTAAACCATGGGCTATTGAATGCATGTTGTTAGTAGGCATGAAAACAACATTAATCTTTTGTACATCTCCATAAGAGCTCTTGGGTAAGGAGGTGCATTGTCAGTGAGTAGCAAAATTTTGAATGGAATTTTTTTTCCTGAGCAGTAAGTCTCAACAGTGGCTTTAAAATATTCAATAAATCATGCTGTCATCCAGGCTTTGTTATTCTATTTAGAGAGAACAGGCAGAGTAGATTTAGCATAATTCTTCAAGGGCCTAGGATTTTCAGAAGGTAAATAAGCATTGTCTTCAACTTAAATTCACCAGTTGCATAGTTGCATTAACCCTTAAAAAGAAAGTCAGCACCTGTCCTTCGAAGATTTGCAGGCATCGACTCCTCTCTAGCTATGAGAGCCCCAGATGGCATTTTCTTTCAATAAAGGGCTGTTTCAACTACATGGAAAATCAGGTGTTTCATGTAGCCACCTTCATCAATGTCTTAGGTATGTCTTCTAGGTCACCTGCGGTAGCCTCTACATCAGCACCTGGTGCTTCACCTTGCACTTTGATGTTACAGAGATGGCTTCTTTCCTTAAACCTCATGAACCAAATTGCTAGCTTCAAACTTTTCTTCTGCACCTTTCTCTCCTCTCTCAGCCTTTATAGAAGTGAAGAGAGTTAGGACCTTGCTCTGAATTAGGCTGTGGCTTAAGGGAATTTTGTGGCTGCTCTGATCTTTTAGACTGTTTGAACTTTCTTTGTATCAGCAATAAAACTGTTTTGCTTTCTTATCATTTATGTGTTCACTGGAGTAGCACTTCTAATTTTCTTCAAGATCATTTCCTTTGCATTTACAACTTGGCTAACTGTTTGGCACAAGAGGCACACCTTTCAGTCTATCTTACCTTTTAACATGGCTTCCTCTCTAAATTTAATCATTTCCAGCTTTTGATTTCAAGTGGTAGACATGTGAAATGGTTTGGCTGTGTCCCTGCCCAAATCTCATCTTGAATTCTAGTTCCTATAATCTTCACATGTCATAGGAGGGAGCCAGTGGGAGGTAACTGAATCACTGGGGGCAGTTTCCCCCATGCTGTTCTATTGATAGTGAGTGAGTTCTCATGAGAGATGGTTTTATAAGCGGCTCTTCACCCTTTGCCTGACACTTGTTTCTGCTCCTTGTGAAGAAGGTGTCTTGCTTCTGTTTTGCCTTCTGCCATGATTGTAAGTCTCCTCAGGCATCCCCAGCCATGCTAAACTGTGAGTCAATTGAACCTCTTTCCTTTATAAATTACCCAGTTTTGGGCTCTTCATTATAGCAGTATGAAAACACATTAATATAACATGCAAACTTTCCTTTCATCACTTGGAGGCCACTGTAGGGTTATTAATTGACCCAGTTTCAATATTGTTGTGTCTCAGAATATAGGGAGTTCTGAGGAGAGGGAAAGAAATGAGGGGACAGCTGGTTGGTGGAGCCTTCAGGACACATATTATATTTACTGAATTAGTTCACTGTCATATGGGGAAGGTTCCTAGCTCCTCAAGACAATTACAATGGTACAATCAGGGATCACTGGTCATAGATTGCTATAAGAGATATAATAGTAATAATAATAAAATTGAAAATATAGAAATAACTAATGAAACATCACAGAGAAACACAAGAAGAGCACATGTTATTGGAGTACGAATAGGTATCTATGAAATACCATACAGTGAAGCACAATAAAACAAGCTATGCCTTCACACCAGTTATTTTTACTTTTCTCTCTATTAATAAAGTTAGATTTTCTATTATATATCTAATGAAAACTTCTGCTAGTTTTTTATTTTTGCATCTTTTGGTAGCATGTAAGACTTTTATACTTTTTTAAAACAAATCACCTCACAAACTCTTATTACTTTATTTTTTTTATTATTTCCTTTCTTTCTTCCTCCCTTCATCTCTTTTCACCTTCTTGTTTCTTTTCCTTCTTATACAATTTTCTGTATATACTATCAAAGGCAATGATTATTATTTACAGTAATGCAACATGTTTCTTTTTCTTACCTTATTACATTTCTTGAAGATTTATTCTACATATATTGATCATGGGGCCACCCTCTCCCATCCTTCCATAGTAGGGGAAAATTTGCCAACTTTACTCATAACCTTCACTGTGGGAAAACTATATAATCTTTCTTAAGGCATGACATGTAATTTTCACAACTGAGTGCAACCAATCTTTGGGTTTTCTGAAATCTTATCTTGCTTATAGTTGTAAAACTAAATAATAATATTTTTTCCCTTTTGGACTTTAATGGGGAATAGCAGGTAGTAAACAGTCAAAAGGAAACACAGGCCAATAGATTGGCAAATATATGGAAAATTATATTTATAATATTGGTAAAATACTAGTTCGTGAAAAATTCAAAACAGTTTAATTTCGAGAACTACCTTGGTTTCCGAGTGCTAGACAAATATTAAATATTTGTATTGGTATCAGGCATTTCTATATTCCTTGTATACTTATTACAAATTATTCTATAATTCAATTCCTTATTTTATACTAACTTTGGTTTTGAAATGGATATGCTTTATTATGTTAGAGCTTTATTTTTGCTAGCTGCACACTGAGGATTTATTGGGACCTACTATGATAACTAAAAGGATTTTCTTCTTTGACCTATGTACATGATGCTAAGCTTCCAGAACATTGTATCATTATGGAAACCCTGAAACAAATTGTATTTGGTTCTAGGGCATTATTCTTTAATATGTTGCAGGAATCAATTTGACACTAATTTATTTAAGATCATTGACCTCCTATTCCTAAGTAAAATTGAGCTCTGATTTATTCTTTTGCTCTGCTTTTTGGCTTTGGCAGTGTTAGGCTAGTTTTGTAAAATAAATTGGAGAGATTTTCACTTCTAGCCATGATTAGGTAGCTGGCACTGTATTTGTCTTCTCACTATAGGCAAGTAGAAAACAAATAAAACAAAACAACAAATATAAACACACATTTTCTCATACCAGATCATAGGCAATGAAGGATTGTAACTCCCGAGAGGAGGGGAAATGCCTGACATTCTGTCTGGAGAAATTTTCTGAACCTTTACACATGAAAAGTAAACACAACGCACAATGGTTACAGTGAGCTGAGAAAAAAATCAGAGTTTAGGAATGCGGTGAAAGCTGGAATTCGAAAGCCAGTGCCTCAATAAGAAGCTGCATAGATAAAAAGCTCTTTAAATCTGCATTTAAGTTTTCTTGAATCTTTTGCCAAATATCGGAGCTCCTCCTGCACATAAGACTATCCCAAGAAGGGCAACAAGTAACTACTAGAGATCTGTAAGCTAAAGTATTATTAGAGCTATCACCTGGTTGAGAGATACTTGAGATAGCACCAAAGTAGAGATAGCTTGTTGAACACCCAGGACATTTGACTAATGACCTGCAAGGGAAGAAAAAAGAAAGTTATGGGACTAAACTAGTCCCATAGTGAGGGCTACTCTAGACTCATGACAACAAAAATTAGAAACAAGCCTCAAAAGGACCAAGCTTATGAAAGTAACTGAATGACCTGTCTCAATAAACCTTGGCTGGGTATAGTGGCTCATGCCTGTATTCCCAGCAATTTCAGAGGCTGAGGCAGGTAGATCACCTGAGGTCAGGAATTTGAGACCAACCCGACCAATATGGTGAAATATTGTCGGGGCCGGGCGCGGTGGCTCAAGCCTGTAATCCCAGCACTTTGGGAGGCCGAGGCGGGTGGATCACAAGGTCAAGAGATCGAGACCATCCTGGTCAACATGGTGAACCCCCGTCTCTACTAAAAATACAAAAATTAGCTGGGCACGGTGGCGTGTGCCTGTAATCCCAGCTACTCAGGAGGCTGAGGCAGGAGAATTGCTTGAACCCAGGAGGCGGAGGTTGCGGTGAGCCGAGATCGCGCCATTGCACTCCAGCCTGGGTAACAAGAGCGAAACTTCATCTAAAAAAAGAAAAAAGAAAAGAAATATTGTCTCTACTAAAAATACAAAATTATTCAGGCATGGTGAGGGTGCATGGCTATAAATCAAGCAACTCGGGAGGCTAAGGCAGGAAAATCGCTTGAACACGGGAGACCGAGGTTGCAGTGAGCCAAGATCATGCCACTGTACTCCAGCCTGGGAAACAAGGGTGAAATTCTGTCTCAAAAACTAAAACTAACTAACTAACTAACTAACTAACTAACTAACTAACTAACTAACAATAAATAAACCTCAACACTCATGAAGTTAGGGAACTAAATCCAGATACTGAACAACATACAAATCAGTAAGTTTAGTATCCAGCCAAAAAACCAGACATGAAATAAAGCAGAAAAATGTGAGAATAAATAGGAGAAAATAAATCTCAGAAATAGAAGAGACAATGGGCTTAGCAGATAAAACTGTTAAAATGAATGATTTGGAAAAGATATACAGGGCTGAAGAAATTCCAGCCCATTATTTCAAGATTTACTATCAGGTTACAGTAGTCAATACAATGATTTTGAAATGAAGATAGATAAATGTATCAATGCATCAGAATAGAGAATTCAGTAATATGCCCACATACGATGGTAACTGATTTTTAAAAAATTTATTTTATTGTACTAAGAACACCTAACATAAGACAAAACAAATGTTACCCTCTTAACAAATGTTTATGTGTACAATGCCTTATTATTGACTGTACATGCAATGTTGTACAGCAGATCTGTAGAGCATGTTCATCTTGCCTAACTAAAACTTTTCACCTATTGATTAGTAACTCCCCGCTTCTCCCTTAACACAAGCCCTGGAAATTATCATTCCATTCTTTGATTCTATGAACTTGAGTATTTTAGATTCCTCATGTAAGTGGAATCATGCAGTATCTGTCTTCATGTAACTGACCAACTTCAATTAGGATAATGTCCTCCAGGTTTATCTATGTTGTTGCATATTGCAGAATCTCCTTTTTCACAACTGAGTAGTATTCCCTTTTATGTATATACCACATTTTCTTTATCCCTTCATCTGTTGATGGACATTTATGCTGTTTCTACATTTTGACTGCAATGAACATGAGAGTGATAATGAACTTTTATACTGTTTCCCATAGCAGCAGTATGATTTTTGCATTTCCACCAACAGTGTGCAAGAGTTCCAATATTTTGACATTCTCAGTGGCACTTGTTTTTTGTAGTTTTGATAATGAACATCCTGACAGGTATGAAGTGTTATCTACAGAGAAAAAGGACCACCTATGGAATGAAAGGCTATAATTACAAACCACATAAAAGGGGCTAGTCTCCAAAATATATAAAGAACTTCTATAATTCAAAAGAAAAAACTAATAAACCAGCTAAAAAATGAGGTAGGAACTTGAGCAGACATTTCCCCAAAGAAGATGTACAAGTGGCCAACAGGTATATGAAAAAATGCTTAAGGTCAGTGTCACTTGTCATCAGGAAAATGCAGATCAAACCCAGAATGGTTGATTAATGTTTAAAAGCAGGTGCTTTTACATCCATGAGTCACATCTTTTGCAGATGACTTTTAGATCAAAAATAAAGAACAATTAAATGTTATGATTGACCCATAGTTAAATATTGACATTTCAACATAAAGGTTGTGTAGGACATTTCCCTAAGAAAATCTTGGTACAGATAAATGTTAACTCGATTGCAATTATTCTTCATTCTCTGCTCTACTTAATTGCTTTCAAAACGAGGAAGTGGTACATTATCTTCCTCCTCATCAAACACATCAAGCACCTACAAGGTATAAGATATTTCACATATGAGATCTAGTTTAAATTTTCATTACAACTCTGATGATTTAAAAAGACATAATGAAAGATGTCTAGTCTTTCTTAAGATTCCATTTCTCCTCTTACTGCTTTTTCTACTTTGAACTTCAGAGAGACAGACTATAAAATTATTTCAGTAATTATACTATGCAGTGAAAACTATATCTTGAGATTCTGGCCTCTCATTCTTTAACATTTTTGTAACATTTTCTTAAGCAAATTGTATTGAAATGTAATGAATAGATATATTATAATATCAAAAAACCTTTTCTATATGAACTAAAAATACTTCAGTGATAGACTTATTTAGGTCATGTTAAACTTATTTCTTTTGTTATAAAGGATTAAAAATTGGAAAGTGTTTCCCAGGGACTCTCTTTTCTTGGAGATTTAAAATGTTATACATTTCCATATTTGTGAAATAGTTTAATAACTGCTTAGGGGCAAAACAATGAGCTAAATGGTTCTATGACAATATCCAAAATTTCTCACTCTTCTTAATTACTTTCGTAATGTCAAATTTGCATATGTGAAAGATGAATTCTTGCCATCATTCATTTAGTGTTGAGATCAATAAATGCCAATTATGGCATATATATATCTGAAAGGCATTGCATAGGCTTCAAACTAGAGTTAGTCTGCTAAAATCTATAAGACTTCAAACGGGGAAATAATCACAAAATGGTCTTGAATATACGTTAGACCCTTTTTTCTTTTTGTACATCTTTTTTAAAAATGCTTATTTTAGTTTTGAGTGTACATATGTAGGTTTGTTATAGAGGTAATGGCATGTCACAGGGGATCACTGTACAGATTGTTACCCAGGTACTAAGCCTAGGATCCAATAGATGTTAGCTATTTTGTTAAGTCAAAAATCTCTTGTTCAAAGGCTTGTTTCAATTTGTAAATTTTCACAATGCAATTTAAAGTTGTTTTCTTTTAACTTATAGTGACGATTCTAATATAACAATAGAAATCTGTTGGGTAAATGTTTAAAAACATTGTAATGACTTATTTAGTATTTAAGAAAATAAATAATTATTTTAAATATCATTAATGTGGGCTAATTTATCCCATACTCTTCCTAAAGCAATGTCTATAATGTAAATGAAACAAATAACTAAGTTTTATTATATATTCAATGAGTATGTATAATTAATAACAATATTTTAAGGAAGAATATCACTTTTCATATAATTTTAGTTACAGTAACATTGTTTTTATCATTACTGATTCATTCATTCTGTGAATTCCGGTTACTATCTGGGGTCATATTCTTAATTTAAAACTTCCTTCTGCCTTTTTGTTATTATTAGCAAATATATTGCATTTCTATATGATACAGGCACAAAGATACATTTATGATATTATTTTATTTAATTGCTTTTTTTTTTTTTACACTTAAAGCAGACATGCATTTTATTTCAAAGTTTAAAATAATTCTGGCTGTTTTTAAACAGTACTTTAATTTCTCATTCTATCAGGTAGAATAAAAGGAGATCATTATCCTCAGCAAACTAACACAGGAACAGAAAACCAAACATTGCATGTTCTTACTTATAAGTGGGAGTTGACCAATGAGAATGCATGGACACAGGGAGGAGAACAACACATACTGGGTCTGCAAAGGGGACAGGGGAAGAGAAAGTATCAGGATATATATCTAATATTCATGGGGCTGAATACCTAGGTGATGGATTGAGAGGTGCAGCAGACCACCATGGCGCATGTTTACCTGTGTAACAAAACTGCATGTCCTGCATAAGAGAATAAAGAATAAAAATCTATGCTTATACTGCCTTTTATAATTTCATAATTACCTTTTCTGTTGCCCTTTATTTGTACAAGCACTCATAATATGACAGGATTTCAAAAAATTGCTGGAAAGGCAGAATTAAAAGATAAAAATACAAAATATGAACTTTATTTCTCAACATAAATTCCATCGAATGAAAGACAATTTTGTAAGTGATGATGCTAGCCATTTAGCATATGCCTGAAGAACTGAGGGTCCAGGGAGTTTAACCATATGAATGTCATCTTTTTTATGTTATGTTACTGAAGAAAATACGTACCCTTTACAGACTTTTTTAAGATTAGGAAATCAGAAGAAATCAAATCAGAAATGTGCATTCCTAATGATTTCCCATGGGAACTTGCACAAACTTTTCTTTTGTTGCTGAGAGAAAGGAGTTGGACCATGTGTAGTTGTGAAGGACTCTAGTGAAGATTTTCCAGGCATTGTTTGCTAAAGTTTTGGCTAACTTTCTCAGAACACTCTCAAAATAAGCAGATTGGTAGTTATCATTCTTTGTCCATCCAGAAATTCAACAAGCAAATTGTCTTCTCTTGACTGGTATGCTTTTGCTTTGACTGGATGACTTCCTTTATTTTTTACTAATTTTTATTTTTTTAACAAATACTTTGTACTTTGTCTTCAGAATTGTACTGATAAAGCCACATTTCAACTTCTGTTAAAATTCTTTCAAAAAAATCCTTCTTAATTTTGATCTTGCTTGTTTATAATTTCCATTGATGCCCTATCCTTGTCTGAAGCTGAACTGGATACAATGATTTTCGAATCCATCAAATGGAAAATTTGCTCAACTCTATTTTTTTAATGAAAATTGTGTAATGTGAACCAATTGAGATGTGTGTGGTATTGGCTATTTCTGCTCTAAATCATTGGTTCTTTTCAATTAGGGCAAGAACAAGACATAGTTTTTTTTTCTCGCAAATAAAAGTGGATATCTGTCTGTCTGCATGGGCTTTTTCTTCAATGTCTTCTTGTTGTTTCTTAAAATAAGTTATCCATTTGTAAACTGTTGATTTACTTGAGGCATTTTCTTCATAAACTTTTTGTAAAGTATCAAGGATTTCTCTATTCTCCCACTCAAGCTTCATATTTATTTGATGTTTTTCTCTTGCTTCAGTTTGGACAGAATATATATTGCTCTGATAGGGGCTTTTTTAAGCTAATATCTTATTATTCTTAGTGTCTCAAATTTGATCCTGTTCAGATATGTTATAAAAAGTTCATATGAGTTTATTTTGTGGAAAAAAAATGAAATATGTACACTGTTTTTCTCATAATAGGCATTCTCATGAACTCTTCAAAGTACTCTCATACTTAATTTTGGCCTGAAGAATTTTCTTTAATATTTAAGATGGGTCAGCTAGTATCAAATTCTCTGTTTTCATCTGGGAAAGGGTTTCTTTTACCTTCATTTTTGAAAGATAGTTTTGCTGGATATAGTATTTCGGGTTGATTTTTAAAAAATGTTAACTTTTGGGCACTTATATATGTTAACCCATTGCTTTCTAGTCTTCGTAGTTTCTGATGATAAGTAAGCTCTAAATAATTATATTGTGGTTCCCTTGTGAGAGGTCAGTTTTCATTTATTTCTTTCAAAATGTTCCTCCCTGTCTTTGACTTTCAGCAGTTTTATTTTGATGTTTATATTTGTGAATTTGTTTGAATTTATCTTATTTAGACTTCATTGAGATTCTTGGATGTGCAGATCATTGCTTTGCAATAAATTTCTGGAGTTTTCAGCTATCATTACTTTGAATATTTTGATCTCTTCTTTTCTGTCTTCTAGTTCTCTTATTCCCATTATACATAGGTTGTTGTGTTAATAGTATCCCACACCTTTCTGAATATCTGTTGATTTTTCTTTGTATTTTCTTTTTTTTTCTTCTTCAAATTGCATGATTCTTATCTATCTGTTTTCAGGTTCACTAATTCTTATTCCTGCCAATTCAGTTCTACAGTAGAGCCCTGCTGTGAATTTATTTCAGTTATACTTTTCAATTGCAGAATTTCAATTTGTTTTTTTTTTAAAAAATAATTCGTCTTTATATTCTTTGATAATTATCATTACACTTTACTCACATAATCACATTTTCCTTTATTTATTGAATATGTTTATAATGTCTGCTTGAAGTCTTTTTATGATAAATACTACATCTAGTCACTCACAGGCAATTTTGGTTGTGTTTATATTTTTCAGTTGACAGGTCAGACTTTCCTATTTATTTGGCTATCTCATAAATTTTGTTGGAAACTGGACATTTTAAGTAACATAGCAACTCTAAGTACTACCTCTTCATGCTCCCCAACCTGCCATTTGTCATTGTTGTTTGCTTGTTTTATTTAGGAACTCATTGGATTATTTTAGTTAAGTCTGTTTTACTTTCTCAATAATAGGTCTTTGATGTTATTCCCATTGGGAATCCAGAGTCACTTTGGGATAATAATTGTTTTTGCAGAGTTTTCTTTAACTTTCTCTTTCACTGGCCACATCCTACTGTTGAAATCCACTAACTGCTGGCTGGGTGTTCCAGGGACATAGACTCCTCTGTATACTAATACAATCAAATTAAAGTTTCCTTAAAGAAACTTCCAAAAAATAGTTATGGAGATTAGTCTTTGAGATTTGGTCTGATCCCAAGATGGCAAATGAGGCAGCCAATAGTTTAGCTTTTATTTTTAGTGAATTTATAAATCTCTTTCCAATTTTCTTTCACCACAACCTCCACTACTTTTGAAGGCACACTTAGGCTTTGATTTCTCCATATACTATTGCAAGTGGAGTTTGTCACTTTTGGAAGAGACCAGAAGCTGTTTGTTTTGTGACTTTCTTCTCCCTTCCTACCTTGTACCCTCACTACCCCCTCTACCAGGCACCGGTGTTTAGCTAAATTATTGGTTCTTATCTCTGGAGCTGGGGTTAGGGACAATGGTGCATTTCTTTCTGAGTCACATCCCTTTTCCAGGAAGTAAGTGTTAGATGTAGGGAAACTGTAAGTGCAGGGCAGAGAGGCAGTAGCATCAGATGTCCTCAGCTTTCATCTGGAGAGTGGAGCCACTGCCATATGAGCCTGAGAAATGGTCACTGGAGACTCAGAATTCTCAGTAGTGCAATGCTCAAGATAGAGCTTCCTCCCACCAGTGGGAGCTGGACAGAAAAAGGGAGCCACAGCCACCTGTTACCCAGAACTATGACTCAGCTACATGTAGGGCAGGATAAGAAAGGCTGACATCCTGACTGTCTTAAGAAGGTACCCTTCCAACTGGGAGGTGAGACAGAGGGGGCCCTGAGTTCTTTGCTATATCATCTACATCCGCTAAATGTAGTGGAGTTTCTGGCTGACTGAGCTAGGACAGGGTAGGGAGGAAGCAATCTAAGTTCAAATACCATAGACTTGACTATTAGTGAGTGTTAGTAGATATCCTTGAATAGATATTCTTCACTGGCTATATGCCCTTAACACCATTCCTAGACACTTTAACTAGTGCTTTAATTAAATAATAATTTTCACTGACTTCACTAGGAAGTGGTCCAAAAGCCTCCTTATGCAGGCATACCAAAGACCATTCTTCAATAAATGTAGTCTCTTCTCTTTTACCTTTTTGAATAATTTTACTTTTTTGAGTAATTCCCTTTAATGTTTCATTAACTTGTTCTTCTAAAAAAATACAGCATGAGTCATTTGTCACCACTCATATGGTCTGTATCATTAACTCTATCTTCCTTATTTATTTGGAATTATACATTAAATGATATTAATTGAGAAAATCAAATAGCTTTATAAACATGAAAAATTAATGTCAGCATCATTACTAAGAAATAAATGGTTAAATGCAGTAATACCCTTGTTTTAGAGGTTCATAGAGGCAAATATGTTTCTAATCAATGTTTAACAGTCTTCATTAAGCTCTCTTAGCACAATAAAATCATTTAATATTGCTACAATAATTAGTCTTCCAAACAGCAGAATGAGCACAAGTAGAATTGATCACTTGCCCAGATTTAGCAATGCAGCCCCAACATTTTGATTATTCTCACTAAAAACAGAAGTCACCATATACATCCTGTTGTACACAGCATAATACTATAAAGAAAATATCAATTTTTGGATACTCATATTATTTGAGACAATACCATATCAAGCATTAGATGAAATATTTCAGCCCAAGTACACATAGAGAATCCACACAACACCCAAAAAATATTTTTCTGTAGCTAGCCTAGCATGAACAGCACGAAAATTAAATAACAATCCAGGCTGGCATTGTTAGTGCTGCAGTCACTTGGATGATTATGGGCTTTTGAAAGATGGACATATTTTGACCATTTCAATCATAGAAGATATGGTCAATTGACTTGTAGAAGGGATAGAAATGAAGTTTCAGATTCACTGCTCTATTTTTACCAAACCATAGGACAAAAAAGGCATTTATGACTAATCAGAGTTTTGAGATTATTTTATGTACATTTGAGTTGCAAATAGTCTATTATCATGGAACTGATATTATCATGGAACTTAACTGAAGCTACTTTTTCAAAATAAGGTTTTGAATTTCATGCAGAAAAATAAAGCTGCAATAAAAGCAAATTCCCTAATAGTGGCCACTTCTTTCCTAAAGCAAAATGGATTTTAAAATCTCTCTTTGCTTAAGCTGAACCAATGCCAATTAGTCCCAGTAGTAATAATGTAAGTTCATATTAGTTTTGAAGCTGAGGTAATTTAGAGGGAAACATCAAAAGTCCAATGGATGCTGATAATATTCCTTCACTAATGACTTAGATGTGCACTGATGACTCTCAGGGAAATGGTGCAGAGCAGTTTTGTGAATCTACAATATATCATACACTATACTCTTCAATATATCACCAAACTTCTGTTGTTTTTTCCTGAGTCTTAGCATTTTTTGGCATATTATATTTTTATTCATCTAAAAAACTCTGCGTCCTTTCTAAGGGATGTTTGCATCACTTCTGGAAATTTTTTGTTATTTACAGCACCATATAACCTTTAAAAGTTGGAATAATAATTAACTTGAGAAATTTTTCTCTTTAGAGTCTAACAGCCTGGATTTTTACCCCCTATCATGAACAAATTAACCATCTCTTTGAAAACCAGGTAATGATTTTTTAAATGTGCAACTTAAAATTTCAAACCATATTACCATTTTCCCCCCAGAAGCTTCACTGTCAGTGACTTAGTAAAACCATCATTAATCACAAGATAAGCTACAGTCATGTGGTGATTGTAATTTGGTCCCACGGAACCAAAGACAAATGATATGGAATACTATTAGCAATGATAGCTTTAATGTAGACATTCATCATGGACTCAGGTTCACTTGATGTGACTTTGGGATAAAAACAGGAAAATTCCCTCACTATTGAACACTCTATTACTATTAAATCATAATTTTGGCAAAACTATACAAAATAAAATAGTAAGAGTTTGTGATTTTTTTTCACTATCAAAAGACAAAATTGCAGGGAGCTTTCAAGCACACAGATGCAGTGCAATTAGAATAGTGAATGCTGATCAGTTGTTATGTATCTAATTGCTAATAATAGAATCTAAAATTTTGGCAAGCTGTCTATTTATAGGAGTCACAAGACTGCTCTAGCTCATCAGAACAGGTAGACCGCTAACAGAGATTAAGAGACATACACATACACACATACACACACACACACACACACACACACACACACACACACACACACAGATTCTTTCATCAGTGACATATTTTATTTGTCATAAATATCTTTAATACATTGTATTATAATCTCTTAAAGAAACAGAATGCATTTTTTAGAAAGAGATCCTTGTTATCCTTATTAAGTACTACTCAGGGGTCATATTTAAGAAGCTATTTAGGTTTGGAAGGAGCTACACAATTATTATTAAATGCTTTCCCTGTAGAAAGTCCCCGAGAGGAAATGAATGTGGAATTGAAAGTGTGATGGCAGTTCACAACTGACAATAAATATTGACTATGGCCTGTGGCCTTCTTCTAAGGAATATTTCAGTTAAGCTTTAATTCTTCATGTGAAAAAAATCAAATATACTACAGATGCTTCTTGACTGACAATAGGACTACCTCCTGATATACTCTTTGTAAATTGAAAATATCATAAATGGAAAGAAATACATTTAGACCAGGTGCAGTAGCTCATCCCTGTTATCTCAGAACTTTCGGAGGCATAGGCAGAACTGCTTGAGCCTAGGAGTTTGAGACCAACCTGGGCAATACAGTAGGACCCCTTCTTTACAAAACATTTAAGAAAATAGATGGACATGATGGCTTGCACCTGAGGGCCCAGCTACTCAGGAGGATGAAGTGGGAGGATAGCTTAAGCAGGGAAGGTTGAGGCTGCTGTGAGCCATGATCCTGCCACTGTACCACAGCTTGGGTGACAAAGTGAGACTTCGTCTCAAAGAAAAGGAAAAAGAATGCATTTAATGCTGGCAACACAGCAGGTAGACCCTGAGTTAGGAGGGTTCTATTTATAATTTTTTGAACTTAAAAAGACACAAAAGCAATATGCATTCACTAGAAAGTGTAACCTCTTCTTAAGTCATAAGGAGTTCCTTTATTTACATGGGATCACATTCACAATAAACGTAAAGTTGAAAATTTTTACACTGAACCATCCTAAATATAGGACCATCTGTAGTTTAGGAATAAATTCAGACGATGCCATTGCATTCTTTCTTATGGTATTTTATTTCATTTATTCTGAATACTTCTGCCATCTGGGCCTACCTGTGTAGATTTGTCAACTACACCTGCCTCTGCCTCTGTACACGTAGTTATTTTCTTCCCAGTATTCTTTAGTTGAATTACTCTACTACACTCTACACTCTCAACAATTAAAGTTAATCTTGTGGCCTACATGAAGTAAATCTGCTAATAAACCATAAAAGATATCTGCAATATCTACAAAGTCCAAAACAATATCTGGGTCACCAAATCTTCTGGTCTTTGACATTTGGATTCAACAGGAGAAAAAAAAATGATGCTAATACTTTATTTTCTTAAATATTAAAAAATATGCATATTCTGTGATTCACAAAGTATCTAAGTATTTCAGTTGTATTGGTTCTGCATATCTGCATATAATATATCTGTTTAATTTTCTATGGACCTACTTATATTTGATTTGGTTTAATTTTATCTTTATTTTGCCTGCTGATTTCTTTGGTTGAATGGAATATTCCTTTTTATTTTTTTTTCAGACAAGGTCTCACTCTGTTACCTAGGCTGGGGTGCAATGGTGCAATTCTGCAATTCTACTGAGAAACTGTATTATCTTCCCGGGTCCACAGGGGGCGTAGTTTCAAAGGCAAAAGCTTTCCGGCGCCATACCCCTACCTACGCCTCCATCTGGGAGCTTAAAGGTCTTATACCCAGGAAAAATAAAGATCAATCACTCTAGCAGAAGCCTAAAGGAACTCCTTTCATAGGACAGAAAACTTGAATAGGGAGGGAATTACTCCCAGGTTAAAAGTCCCCTTTTCCCACATCAGGGCAGACTCTATTTCTGGATCCCCTTCCATGACATCATGGAAGCTGCTCTCTCCCTATCTCTTTCTCCCTTTTCTCACTCTCTGTCTAAATATAGCACTTACTGCAAAACTCTTTGGGGATGGATATTTACTTAATTGCTCGCCAAAGCCAGTGGGGTCCTCCCACCCATGCTTGGGTGAGTAAGGGACCAAAAGCCTGGAAGAACACATCCTAGTGGGGAAGCTGAGCCTCCCCACACCTTGGAACCCGGTCCCAATACCTTAAGTAACTTCAAATTCCGGGGCTCAGGCAATCCTGCCACATCAGTCTCCTTAGTAGCTAGGATCTTGTCTCTACAAAATATTCAAAAGTTAGTGAGGACTGTGTTGCCCAGGCTGATCTTGAACTACTGGCCTCGAGAGATCCTCCTACCTTGTCCTCCCAAAGTGTTTGGATTACAGATATGAGCCGCTGTGTCTGATCTGGAGAGAGTATTCTTTAGTTCTTGGGAGCTCTGAAGGATAAATGCTACATTTTCTTCAATATATATCTTGAAATTCACTCCATGATCAATTCTCAACATCATGAAAAGATTGTTTCAAACACCTACACTTAAGAAAAATGCATCTTTTATAAATTGAAAGTTGAAACTTTCCATGATGAAAGAAACTTGAATTGAAGGTATCTAATTTGGAATTTGCTTGTAGAATCTTTTATATTGCCACAGGCATATAAAAGATGAGCTCCTACAATCCATAAGTTTCTCCTTATAATTACAACAAATTATCTGACTGCAGACTGACTGCAGACATGCTAGATTTCAGATTTTATTAATTGTAACAAAATATTTACTTTGTACAAAAGATGTTTGTGGGCACTGTATTACCTTGTTTTGCTAGAGCTGCCATAAGGGAGTACCACCAATTGGGTGGCTTAAAAAACAGAAATTTATTTTTCACAGTTCTCAAGGCTAGAAGTTCAAGATTAGGGTACAAGCAAGGTTGGTTTCTACTGAGAGTTGCTCTCCTTGGCTGCCTTCTCTCTATGTCTTCACATAGTATTTGGTCTGTGTGTGCACATCCTGTGTCTCTGTGCATGCACACACACACCCTTTGTGTCTTTCTGTGATTCCCAATTTCCTCTTCTTTTAAGGACATCATCAAATTGGGTTAATTTAACCCATTTTAACCTAATCACCCCTTTAAAGGCCCTATCTCCCAATACAGAATTGAAATGCTTGGGAACAGAAGTGTTGCAGATTTCTGATTTCAGAGTTTAGAATATTTTTATATACACAGTGAGATATCTTAGGAATGAGACCCAACTAAATATGGAATCATATGTGTTTCATAAACACCATATACACATAACCTAAAGGTAATTTTGAACAATATTTTACCTAATTTTGCACAGAAAAAGTTTTGACTGCATTTTACTGAAACCCATCCCATGAGGTGAGGTGTGTAAGGCCGGTTGCCTTGCCAGGAGTCAAACGGACACATCTATCACTCTCTGTGCCTGATAACTGCGTCATCACCCGAGCTCATTATCTGGCTTCCCCACAAAGCTTTCCCATACCTGCCTCTGCATACCATGTCTAAGCCCACACTTAGCACTAAATTATCCATCCAACCTCCAGCCTGCTGTTAAAAACCCTGCAGAGAAATTTTTTTTTAAAGAAGCCCCACCGTTCCCTGCTCAACAACAGCCTGCCCCATACGGCCCAAGCAGGCCCATTTACCCAAAGTCCTGCCTACCAATAGCAACTACTTCCTACTTTGACTCCATGTACTTCCTGCTCCCCAACAACCAATAGAAGTGCCTTCTCTTTGTTTCCCCTGCAGTCAGTCAAAGCCCATTTAAGTCCCGCCTACCAATAGCAACTACTTCCTACTTTAACTCCATGTACTTCCTGCTCCCCAACAACCAATAGAAGTGCCTTCTCTTTGTTTCCCCTGCAGTCAGTCAAGGCCCATTTAAGTCCCGCCTACCAATAGCAACTACTTCCTACTTTAACTCCATGTACTTCCTGCTCCCCAACAGCCAATAGAAGTGCCTTCTCTTTGTTTCCCTTGCAGTCAATCAAGGCCCATTTACCCAAAGTCCCGCCTACCTACCAATGACAGCTAGTTTAATGTACTTCCTACTCCTCAACAACCAATAGAAATGCCTTCTCTTTGTTTCCCAGCAACTAATCAATTGCCTGCACACCCCATAAAACCCCACACCCTGAACAACCAGGTGTGACTTCTCTGGCCCCTCTTGGACCATTGAGGTTGCCCGGGAGCTGAATAAACTGGCTTCTCATCTTTTTTCATACCTGCCTCAGTTTTCTCATTTTATCTCAGCAATAAATCTCACAAGGTGTAGCATTTTCCACTTGTGGCATCAAGTCAGCCTTCAAAAAGTTTCAGATTTTGGAGCATTTTGGGTTTCAGAGATTCAGATTAGAAACACACAACCTGTACTGTGACATTCTGAGGTGCTGAAGGAAGGGGAGTCAATATATGAGTTTTGCAGGGATGCAGTTAAGCACGTAACAGGCACCTACAATGTGGCAATGGGAATTTAGCTCTGAATGAAGTAGACAAAAGCTTTGCCGTCCTGGAGTTTACATCACTGTACTTAATGTGTCTAAATTTTCAATTTCCTCATCTGCACAACAACTCAGATTGTTGCTGTGATTATTGTAGATAATGGCAGAGAGCAATTAAGATAGTTCCTAGTCGACAGCAAGTCTCAATAAATCATCATGAGAACTGTAACAATAAAACATGGTGATAAGCATGGGCAGGTTAGACTGAGGAAATCTTCACCCTCCCTCTCCCTGGATTTGAAATGAGTTAGTCGCCTTCAGGCAATGACACCATTGCTACCCAGGTGCTTTATGCATAGGCATGATACATTATTTCACAAAGTCTTACTAAATTATTTGACTTCATCACTACAATTACAAGGGTCATCATGCTTCTGTAAATGATATGAGGATATTTTATCTCTTAAGTTCTTTTCAGTTTGCTCTTAAAGAAGGACATAAGTTTCTAGTTCTTTGTATCTACTTTATTATGCTTAGGTCCAAAGTAAAATGGAACAACTGGCTGTGGTTAACTCTGTTGCAAATTCCTGAGAAACACATTTTCAATATTGTAATATCATCTCAGTTGAAACAATTCCTTCAACATTGATTCCTTTGGTGACAAACAAGTTCTTTCTTAAGAGCCTTTTCCCTTCTTTGTGTACATTCATTTATTCAACAAATATATATTTTCTGCCTGTTATATACAGGCAACAATCCCATGCTGTGGATACAAAAGTAAACAAAACAGGCAAAAGTCTCTGACTTCATGTAGCTTCCAATTAAGTGTTGATTGGTAGTTTTTCTGTGGAAAATACACTATTCATTCACAACTCTACTTCTAAGCAACATCAACCATCACTTTAATTTCGAAAGCATGGTGACCTCAACTCCAAAGTATAATGGCATATTTACTCTTTTAGTACAAACTTTTATCCTCAAATCAAAATTTAAAATAAGCACTATTGCAAATATTTTTTTTTTTGTCCAGAATCATCTTGCTTTAGATATTTGAACATGATAAAATTCCTTGAATTTACTTTTAGGCAATTATCCAGTCACTTTATGCTAAACCAGCACAAGTGTACCTCTGAAATATCACTGAATTCCTATTTCCACTTAAGCCGCTCCCTTTTATCTTAGCTTAGTTATCATTTTGCTCATGAAATTAATGCAAGTTTTAAGTCTCGATCTATTATACACACTGAAAACAGATACTTTTCTGTTTCAAAATTGTCAATTGGCTTTCACCTTTAACAACCCCTTACATCTTACTCTAGGTTCAACAAGATACAGCTTCTTCAGTTCCTCAAGCAAGACACTCTGTAATCCCAATACTCAATCTTGTTTCAAACAAAAGATTTCACTAGAATTCATTGGTAGAATATTTTGTCTTTTCAACTTTTTCATGGTCCTGGTTTCTGCATGTCTGTTTTACACACTGCACTCACTACATTGAGAGCTAATAAAGGCATGGATTATGCAGTATTCATCTTTGTATTCTCAGTTGCTAGAATAGTTTCTTCTTCCTCCCACTTGTTTTATTTAAATAACTTTTTCCAGTGATATTTTGCATATCATATTATTCACTATTTTCAGGTGTGTAAATCAATAAATTTTAGTAAGTATGTGAAGTTAGGCAGGGATGGGTCATTGGTGAAACTAGACCTTTAAGCCAGCACAGTTTAAAAGTCAGAAAACCACTCATAGGTGGGTGTCGAACAATGAGAACATGTGGACTCAGGGGGAGGAGCATCACACACTGGAGGCAGTTGGCAGGGGAATGGGAGAGACAGTGGAGGGTGGGGAGGGGGTGAGGAGGAAGGGGAGGGTGGGGAGGGATAACATGGGGAGAAATGCCAGATATAGTATGCACCTAAAGTAAAATAAATTTTTTTTTAAAAGCCAGACAACCAAGCTGCCAGTCCCAGACAGAGTCTGTAACCAGAGTGGAAACTATCCCTATCCCCATCTTACCCACTCTCTCTGGATTGATTCCTTCTGAATGACGCATTTTAACCAATTGAATAGTGCTTTTTCCAGGACCCACCCGTAGGCCAGTCAACACACAGTATCCCATTCTAAGCCAATAAAAATGTCAGATTCAAACTTACAGATGGCTACCTATTTTCAGGTCACTCACATTGCTGAGATCTTTTTATCTGTTGCTCAATAAAATGTCACTGTGTCTTACTCACTCTTAGGTGTTGAAATACCATATTCCTCTTGGTCACTGGACAAGAACCCAGAACTTGCTGAACTGCAGGAGTTAAAGACCTATAATGCTTCTATGCCCCTGCTCACCAAGTGACGGGTGATAGAAGTAAAAGAGCTGTAAGGCTCCCCGAACCACACCTGCTTGCTGAACAATGGGTGAGAAGCCACTGGGTGCCACTTCCTACAGCTCAGCCACATCAAAAAAACCATGATTAATCCATTTTTAGACTACTCTTATCACTGTAATACTACTCCTTGGGCACATGCACTGTTTATCCTTCTTTCCTGCCCCCATTCTGGGCAACCATTAATCTACCTGCTGTCTTTATGACTTTGTCTTTTCTGAATATTTCATTAAAAAATGAATTATACAATATGTGATGTCTCATGTTAGGTATTTTCATGGAACATGTTTGGTGACTTTCGCTGAAATTCTTCTGAAGTTCATTATGGTGTAGCATGCTATGTATCCATGGTTTGTTCCCGTATTTTACTAACGGAATACACACACACACATACACATACATACACACACACACACGCCATTATATATAATGGAATATACATATAGTATTAGTATATATAGTGGAATATACATGTAATATTAATATATAATAGAACATACTATTGTATATAATATGACATGTACAATACATAATTATATATATTACAATATATAATATAGATACATGATTTCAATATATAATATAAATATATTACAATATATAATATAATTATATCTATATATTATATTATATTATTACATTGTAATATATTATTGTATTATTACATGTTAGAATTATTACTATATATATAAAATATACAATATAATATAATATAAAATGTTATATATAGAGATAAATCTTCTGGTCAACTGTAGCCTATTTGTTGTTCAGATTTTTGGGAGCCAAAAGTTATGCACAGATATTTGAATGCATGAGGATTAGGTACCTCTAAACCCCACTTTGTTCAAGAGTCAATTCTATTTTCCAACTGCCTTCTGGACTTTGTGGTGTCAGATGAGATCCCTTGAAAGGGATCTCCACTTGGAGTCTTTGAGATTCTTGAATGTGTAGATTAAATGTTTTCATTAAATTTGGGGCCAGTCTTGCCATAATTTCTTCAAATATTTTTTTCTGTTGATTTCCCATCATTCTCTTCTTCTAGTTCTTTCTTTCTTCTTGTATTAGTATGTTAGCTCATTTTTGTATTAGTTTGTTTTATGCATCTATAACAGACTACCTAAGACTGAGAAATTTAGGAAATTTAGGATAAAGGGAAATTTATTGACTCATTGTTCTGGAGTCTAGCGAGTCTAATGTCAGTGCACTTACATCTGGCAAGGGCTTTCCTGTTGTGATATAAAATGACAGAAGACATCACATGGTGGAAGGGCAAAGAGAGAGAGAAAAGTGGGGCTGAACTCATCCTTTTATAATGAACCCACTTCTATATGAACATTCATGAGGCAAGCCCTCATGGTCTAATCACCTCCTAAGGTTCTACCTCTTAATATTGTTACAATGGAAATTGTATTTCAACATGAATTTAGAAGCAAGAAGCATCACAGGAGTATTCTACACATCTATAAAACTCTTACTTTTTCTTAATTATTTATTCTGTTTCTCTGTATATATCATCTCCATTGACCTATGCTCAAATTTAATAATTTTGTTTTTCTGCTAACTGAAATCTGTTGTTGAGTTCCTCTAGCAAGTTTGGTTTTCTCTAGAATTTTTTTTTCTTTTCAATTATTGTAATCTTCAGTCCTCAAATTTCTATTTAGTTCTTTATCCTTATTTCACTGGTAATAATCATGTTAATCCCTTTTTCCGTATTCTCTACTTGGTGAAACATCATTTTCATACTTTCCTTCAATTATTTCAGTATAGTTTCACTTAGTTGAATATCTTGAGAAAAGCAAGACCCAGCTAGCTATATGTTGTCTATACAAAATCCACTTTAAATTTAAAGCCAATGATGGCTTAAAATTAAAGAGAGCAAGTAAGATTGATTATACTCTTAGTACCCAAAAGACACTGCATAAGTATATTAATTTCATGTTTTGAAATTTTTATATTTCATTTTTATATTTTATTTTATATTTCATTTTCTTTGTCTTTAGACAACAGTATAATGTGAAAGGAGGGGCATTACATACTGATGAGTCTTTTCTTCCAGAAGACATAATAAACCTTAATGTGTCTGTACATAACAACAGAACATTAAAATACATGGGGGAAAACTGACAGAGCTGTGTGGGAAAATAAACAAATCTAGAATAATAATTTGTGATTTTAACACACCTCTCTCAAATGAATGGATAGATCAAGCAGGCAAAAATTAATAGGGATGTAGATAAACTTAATAGCACAAATTAATCAACTTTGTCTAATTGACATTTATAGAATACTTCATCTTACAACAGGAGAAGGCCCATTCTTTTCAAGCTCATTTGGAATATTCATCAGCATAGATCAGCAGTCTCTAAACTTTTTGGCAGCAGGGACCAGCTTTGTGGAACACAATTTTTTTTCTCTCAGACTGGGGATGTGATGGTGGTGGTGGTTTCAGGATGAAACTGTTCCACCTCAGCTCATCAAGCATTATTTAGATCCTTATAAAAAGCTTGCAACCTAGATCCCTCAAATGTGCAGTTCACAATAAGGTTCATGCTCCTATGAAAACCTAATGCCACCACTAATCTGCCAGGAGGCGGCACTCTGGTGGTAATGTGAGTGATGGGGAGCAGCCGTACACACAGATGAAGCACTGCTTGCTTGCCTGATGCTCACCTCCTGCTGTCACCAGGCTATGGTCCATGGTGTGAGGGTTGGGGATTCCTGGTATAAACCATATTTCAGGTTATGAAACACACCTTAAAAAATTATAACTTCAAAATCCTATAAAATATGTTCTCAGGTCATAAAGCAATTGAAGCAGTAATTAATAACTTAGAGATGGAAAGTTCCTTAGCGTTTGAAAGCAAAAAATGCACCTGTAAATAGCACATAGATCAAAATGAGGTTTCAAGAGAAATAAAAATGATTTGAACCAAACAAAAATACATGTTATTAAATATTGTAGGATGCAGCAAAATCAATGCTTAGAGGAAAACGCATAGCATTAAATGAACATATTAAACAAAAGAAAGGCTTAAAATCTATAGCTTAAGCTTCTACCTTAGGAATGTAGAGGAAGAATAGCAGACTGATTGTACAAGTAAAAGCCATTAAATAATAAAGATTGGAGTTGAAATCATCCAATTCACAGGAAAACAAAACAGAAAAATCAATGAAATCAAAAGATTGTTTTAAAAGATCGATAAAATCAGTAAACATCTAGCTGAATTAATGAAGAACAAAACAAAGAAGACACAAAATATCAGTATCAGAAATGAAAATGGAAATGGGACATTCCAACTGATCTCATTCAAGTGGAATTTCTTCAGTGAATCATTATCCAATCAACTGATATTTATTTCAGGTATCCACTGCTGACTCAATTTAAAAATACAAACAATACATAAACTCCACTGTATCTACAGGCTGATGAGGAATAACATATGGTCACTTCAATTGACTCACAAAAAGAACACCCACTGACAAAATCCAACACCTGTGTAGGAGAACAATTTTTGGCCAATTAGTAATAGAGTGGAACTTCTTTGAATTAATAATGAACATCTACAAAATACTACAGATAACAGTATAGTTAATGGTGATGTTACCAAAACGACAGAGGTTTGGCCTAGGTCCTGCTGTTTGTTGCACAGGAAGCCAATGACTGAGACAATGAGTGATGCCAACAAAGAAGGCCTTAATTGGTTGTTGCAGCTGAAGATATGGAGCCTCAGTCTCGAATCCATTTCTCTGACCTACTAAAACTAGGGGTTTTTATAGCAAGGAAAAATATAATGATATGTACGAAAATAGAAACTATGGAGGGTCAAGAAAGCAATCATAATGAATAAGGGGTCCAGCATTTCATTGTCTGAATACAGAGTTTTGGTGAGTTTCAACATCATTTTCTTCATACAAAAAAATTAGCTGGGCATGGTGGCGCACGCCTGTAGTCCTAGCTATTCAGGAAGCTGAGGCAGGAGAATTGCTTGAACCCAGGAGGCAGAGATTGCAGTGAGCCAAGATCGTGCCACTGCACTGCAGACTGGGTGACAGGACAAGACTCTATCTTAAAAAAAAAAAAAGAAAAGAAAAGAAAAGAAAAGTACAAATAAAAACAATGAGATGGCATCACATACCTGTCAGGATATCTGAAATAAAGTAAAAAAGGCAATACCAGCTGCTAGTAAGGCTAACTAGGAACAGGATGTGGACATGTGTAGCATTCATTGCTGGTGGAGTACAAAATGGCATAGTTATTTTGAAGAGAATTTGGTGATTTCTTACAAAACTGAGCATAGTCTTATCACAGCAATTACACTCGTAGGTAGCAATCTAACAGTTTTGAAAATGTATGTGCACACAAAAATTGCACATATGTGTAGGTGTTTATGGCAGCATTATTCATAACTGCCAAACCTGGAAGCACCCAAAATATCTTTTAATAGATAAATTAAAGCAAACTGTGGCAACCCATATACTAGAATGCTATCCAGTAATAAAAAGGAGACTCATCAAGAGACACAAAAGCATGGATGGATCTTAAATGCATATCGATGAGTAGATGAAGTCAATCTTTTGAAAAGGTTACAATTTCATTCATATGACATTCTGGAAAAGATGAAACTGTAGAGAAGATACACAGCTTGTGGTTTCTATTAAATTTTTGGCCAGATTTTTGTCTACCTCAACTGCACTCACTGTTTGGGTTATTGTAATGTCACCAACAAACTACTATTGTTTTCAGTAATGTCCTGGGGAAAGAGTTAATGTTCATTGGTTTTTGGCTGTTTTGCAGACCTGAACCCCAAATTAAATACTTACAAAGCCCTGGGAATAAAGAGTTTTTTCAGAAAGACTTTTGTCTTGTCGTACTCAAGGCTGTGGTCTGAGAATAGGATTTCCAACAAAGCTCCAAATGGGAGCTTGGCTGTACTTGGACTAGCTTTTATACCTACCATGCTTCTGATGTGGGCAGTAAGGCAGAATGGATATATCCCCAAGTTAAAATGTTACAGACTATACTATTCTGACTGAGGTTCAGTAGTATTTCTTGAATGGGTGCTTTCCACTCATTCTGTGAATTGAATTAATTTCCACAGTTCTGATATGATTGCTTTTTATTATTTTGCCATCATTTCTTTGTCTTTGGGGGTTCATCAGTTTCATTCAGGTCTTAATTTTCCCATTCCAGAAGGCAATGTCTAACAAGCCTAGATCTTGCTCTCAATGCATGAATCTCCCAGCTCGAGTAGAATGATGAACACAGATGGGGAGTATTGGTACAGTAAATTGAAGTTAGAATCTGTGGAAGTGGGAGTTAGGTGCCAGTAATTAAATATTCAGATTTTGTCCTATAAGTAAGGGAAAAAATCCTTCAATATTTAGAACTGAAGGAGTAAACTGGAAATAAGATTTGTGAGTAAGTATTCTGGAAATTGTAGATGAATTATTGAAGAATATTTTGATAAAGGAAGGCAAGTTGAGAGGCTTTGAAAATATCTAGAAGTAAACTAAACATGCCATTAGTTATTTGGGCCAATAGAAATGTAAGAAATTGCAATGAACTTTTATTTTTTTAAGGAATATGATAGAATTTTAAGATTTGCTAATATGTGAGGCAGATAAAAGGCTAAAATCAGAAATGCTTTAAATTTTAAAATTTGAATGACTGGAGAAATTAATTAATTGATGGAAAAAAGAGATTAGTGTTAGGAGGAGGAAAATTTGTTACATTGTTTGAATTTAAACTGATGGAACACACAAATAACTTTACTTTTTTTAATTGAAGACAGGTAAACAGAATTCAGTTTAGACATTAGAGTCTGCTAATATCGATTTGTAAATAAATAAGAAATTTCAGATGAGTACATTTTTTAAAAAGAGATATGGCACTTACGAAGAAGTGCCTTAACAACATACAAAAAATACAGTTTTGAAGGTGGAAATAGAGTCTGGGAGACACAGATGTGGACTATTTGCTGAGTGCTATCAAAAGTGTGACAATTTATTGGAAGGATGCTATTTAGAACTTGTCTAATTAATTCTGTTTATTGAAAACAAATAACAGTTGAATAACCAAAATGGGAGAAAGGGCTAGAAAAGATGCCACACAACTTTTAAAACTTAAGCATTTTTCAAAGCACTCTAGTGTTATCTTTGACTGGATCCTGGACAGAAAGGACATTAATGCCAAAATCTGTGAAATCCTATGTCTTAAGTTTAGTTAATAACTGTAATAAGAAAAATAATGTTATTGTTATCTCTTGCTAGTATAGGGAATCACTTATCTGCTGCAGAGAATTAGAGCACAAGTAGAACCTTGAGGATGAGTCAATGAACAATTTAGTGTCAACAATTTTAGGAAAAAAGTTTCCTTTGAGTTCTTCTATTGTTTTCTTTTCTTGTAGGTAGAGATGTGACATGTAGGTAAGGAAGAATTGAAGTTACTTCAGCTCTGAAGAATCAGCTAAAATGTTTATTTCATCAGGCATGGCAAATGTTTTGATAGGCCTCTGGAGAACGAAGCAGTCACTTTATAAGCATGTTATATTTTATGACAGTAGCACTGCATTTACGTGGAACACAAGTTACTAATTTTACTCGGAATGGAAGTAGTGTTTTTGATGTTATCATTAGATCTATAACTAGAATCAAAATATATAATTATAAACATACTTGTTTTGACTCTATTTTTATTCAGAATAATAAATATGAAATATTTTTATTCACATTCAACTTGCTGCCAGTTGACTGTGTTCATAATTTTGTATTAAAATATCTATTTTCTCCAGTTTATCATCTTATGATAAATAAGACTTTTTTTACATGCAATGAAATGAGCTACTGAAGAAACAGGCTACTGAAAAACTATTCCCAAATTCTGACTAATGTAATTCAATATAGACTCTCAGTTCTATTACATCATTGCTGTATTAGTCTGTTCTCACACTGCTAATAAAGACATACTAAAGACTGGGTAATTTATAAAGGAAAGAAGTTTCATGGATTCACAATTCCACATGGCCTCAGCAGTCATGACAGAAAGCCAAGAAGAAGCAAAGACATGTCTTACACGACAGCAGCCACGAGAATGTGTGCAGGTGAGCTGCTCTTCATAAAACCATCAGATTCACTGTCATGTGAACAGCTTGAGAAAATCTGCCCTTTTGATTCAATTACTTGCCACTGGGTCCCTCCCATAACACATGGGGATTATGGGAGCTACAATTCAAGATGAGAATTGGATGAAAATACAGACAAACCACATCAGTCACGGTTGTATTTTATATTTTAGGTAATAATGTTGTCAATAATATTGATATCAAATTAAAAACACATATCAAATATTCTCTTCCCCTTATTACATTATCTGAAGACCTATCTCATATAGGTCATAATCGTCCTTCATCATGGCCTTCATTTTTCCCAAATAAGAAAATACTGAACAACGTTGATCTCATTTCATTTGATTATGTTTGTAGTTTACTGTTATCTCAACTTCCCTTTCAAATACATCTTTACAAATTATTGGCTTTAAAAGTAACTATAATAACATCATCACTGAATTTTTTTGTTACTTAAATGCAATATGATGAACAAAACACAGGTTGTTAAATACATGTTTTTTTGGTTTTTAAATTCTTGAGATGCAATTTCTGGATTTTGCATTTTTACAATTTGTTAAATGTACAGTAAAAAACTAGTCAGTTTCTGTGAAGAGAACCTCTGCCAATAACTTTTTATCTTTATGATGAATGCAGATTCTCCATTAAAAAGCATACTTTTCATTTAAAATGTTGAATAAGATGATACTTAATTCAGTTGGCTAAAATGAGTTGCTAAGGGAGAAGAAAAGCACACACACAAGAGAGAGTATTTTCTTGTTCTATAATGGTTTCACTTGATTATAAAATATAACAGTTAATCACTTAATATATAAAAAGCCAAATCGGTCATGGCATTCATGTTGTTTTGAGCAATGCTTCTTTCTTCATAAATGCAAAGTAATATTAAATACACTTTTGCAGTAACATTGTTACATATTAAATTAACACAGCTTTACTTTTAGCGAATGAAAAAAATACTTAGTAGTATGACTTATTTTTCTTCCTGCTACTAGTATACAATGTTCTTATTTTAGTCCATGTACTGCTTGTCTTAAAAGATGCCAATTGTAAACTTAGTGTATAATTCCATTAGAGACGATAGTATAAACTCTAAATATTTGTTTTGTGTTTAACCATAGCTTTCTCATTACATTATCTATGGAGCTCTTCTACTGAAGGGTTTTTGGTCTTCTACTCATTAAAGAAAACTTTTCCATAAAACCAAAAGCATAACTCCTCCCTAAAATTGTTTATTTCTTCAAAACATATATTGTATACCTAAAGCATTCAATTTATTAATAAGGAACCTGGTGATAGGGTTGTTTAATGAATGTAAAATGCACTTTCGGCTTCAAACCAATTGGATATTGTTGTGGTATGAATGTGTTCCCCCAAAATTCATACATCGAAATCCTAATCTCCATGATGGTATTAGAAAGTGGGCTTTGGGGAGGTGATTAGGGCATAGGGACATAGCCTTCATAAATGGGATTAATGCCTTTATAAAAGAGGCCTTAGAGAGACTCCCTGTTCTTTCCATGTGTGAGGATATAGATAGAAGGTGCTCTTTATTAACCGAAAAGTGGGCCCATACCACACAAAGTCTGTCTTAATCTTGGACTTCCCAGCCTTCAGAAATTTTGTTTGTTTATAAGGCACCCAGTTTATGGTACTTTTATGGGAGCCCAGATGGATGGAGACAGAGCTGTATAGCCAGGATCAGTATTTTTTTTAAAGCATGATGCATGGATGAGCCTCATTTAGGACTACCTAAAGGTATTTGTTTAAAACGATTACTATGGCCTTAAGCTGGGCTTAATAAATCAGAATACATAAATTTAAAACCACTTCTGAGTGTACCATTGCTTATAGAAAAGTGTGAGAGCCAGTGGATTAGAAGGGAAAATGATACTAGATCATCTATATTTAAATCATTTTTCTAATCACAAGCCATTTATAATAGATTTGACCGCATATTCTCACTCATAGGTAGGTGAGAAAAATGACAACACATGGACAGAGGGAGGGGGTCTACTACACACTGGGGTCTACTGGGGGGAATGGGGGAGGGACAGCAGGGGGGGAGCTGGGGAGGGATAGCCTGGGGAGAAATGCCAAGTGTGGGTGAAGGGGAGGAAGGCAGCAAAACACACTGCCATGTGTGTACCTATGCAACTATCTTGCACATTCTGCACATGTACCCCAAAACCTAAAATGCAATAAAAATTTAAAATTTAAAATAATAATAATAATAATTTGTAAAGAAACGTCATAGAAAACTAGTCCTCCAAACCAAAAAGGAGTTAAAAGACAGGAAACTCTCTTCTTTGAAGAAAAGTATGTCTTTGGATCCCTGGAAAATAATGGCATCCAAAGCGAACTGTGAAGATAAAACGTTTGTTAAGAAAAGGTGTCGGGGGGAGGGATGAAAACCAGAAGTGGCAGAAGGTCCAGTGTCATAGTCACAGACTTGCATCTTTGCTCTGCTCACGTTTCCTGGTCGTCTCCAATGTGTGGGCATTCACATAGTCATTGTGAAGTTGCTGGGGTTTTTTGGTTTTGTTTTTAATTTAGCTCCTCTGAGGATGAAACTCTGGGTGGTGGTGGTGGTGGTGGTGGTGGCAGCACGGGGCACATGGTGGTCATGTTGTCAGCCCTGATCAGTTTGGACTCTGTAACTTATAGGTGTATTCTTTTTTCCTTTGGTGTCTCACAGATTACCCAATTGTTGAATAAAATTATAAATATGTTAAAAAAAAAAACTAGTCCTGCTACATTCAAGCACCTCTGCAAATTCCCCATACATCTAATAGTTAATTCCTAGTGCCAATCCTGTTTCATTAAAATATTCTCAATGAAATTTGGTTGCATATTATTATTGAAATGGTTCTCAAAATATCTCAATTAAATTACTTTCTTTTTAAAAGTATTTTAAAAGAGCAATGATTTTTTTGGTCATCATACTAACTATCATGACCTGTTTTATACAACATAGAGTGTTTTTAAAAAATAAATTATGTTTTCCTATCTTCACCCAAATCCATCAGCCAGGAGCAGGCACTTAATTTGCAAGGTCTAGTGCAAAATACGTATGTGCAACTACTCGTTCATTATTTATTATTCATTTCAAAGTGATGGTGTCAGAGCATTAGTAGAACCACAGGGCCCTGTGAGACTGCACAGGTTTTTAATCCATGCAGTTGTCCTTGAGAATAGAATATTCATGTGACTTCCACTAGTGAATGAAAACATGGTTTAGAAAAAGAAATAAAATCAAGACTAAATCAAGACTTCTTAAAAAATAAGATATTTATATATCACTTATGTTGTTTAACTCCCCAAAATTTTAAACAAAAGTAAGAATTTTTTTTTTTTTTTTTTGAGATGGAGTCTCACTCTGTTGCCCAGGCTGTAGTGCAGTGGTGTGATCTGGGCTCACTGCAACCTCTGCCTCTCGGGTTCAAGCAATTCTCCTGACTCAGCCTCCTGAGAAGCTGGGATTACACGCACATACCACCATGCCCTGCTAATTTTTGTATTTTGAGTCGAGACATTTGTTTCAACATGTTGGCCAGGATGGTCTCAATCTCCTGACCTCATGATCCACCCACCTTGGCTTCCCAAAGTGCTCGGATTACAGGCGCAATCTTAAGTTATATAATCTTAAATTATATAAAGTAAGTCTTAAGTTATATAATGCTACCTTTAGATTGTATTAATTTTATTTATTTTTCAATTGAAAAATATGTATATTTAGAATTAGCCCGCTGGACTCAGTTTAAATGACCCCAGTTTTATAGGGCAATTCCTTGAAGAAAGTCACTTATGACAATTGTCGATCAACTATTTATTTTAACATGAATTATCTATTTTTCAACCTCTTTTTATTCAACTTCAAACTTGTTCTGACCAAATGAGTCTAGACTTGTAGAATACTGTTCCTATATAATAAATATTTAATTTGGCAGAAAATAGAAATAGATGATACCCAGGTAGGTCTTTGGCTTCCAGTTAAGACAGAGTTAAATATTTCACATCCAATGTTCAATCTGTTAATAAAAACAGACCACAAATATGCAAAACAGGAATACTAATGCAATACAGCCAAATAAAGTGGTATTCAACACAGTTTCCTGATATTTTCTCAGTTTGCTATCATAAACACATTTTTAAAATTCCACTGTTTCTAAATACGTACTCCTCTCACATGTTCCATGGAGACATTTAAATAATGATATAGAATGGGTAAAATAGAATAACCTTTAAGATCTCTGCCAGCTGACACTGAAATGAACCTTCAAAAATCATTGTTTTCCCTTCTCTGAAGGACTCCCTAAGGATTACATTGAAAACAATTCTGTCTTGCTGTCTAACGTACTTCATGCATCAACTCTAACCTACGGTGACACAGAAGAATTCCTGCAGTGTGTTACCCTGAATGATCTACAATGAACATTCAGAAGACAATTTTAGAATTCATGTTCTACATATATAACATGTATGTTGGGATCGAGAATTTATTGATGTTTATCAATGTATGCTATAGTGGATAATAGCTTGGGAAAAATATGTCTGGTATCCCTGACTAAATATATGACTGCATGTAATTTTATTAGTAGTTCAAACAGTTATATTATTAAGTTAAATTATTATCTGAAGAAGAAAAAACCTTAAACCGGCATTTACTTTACCATATGAAGTATTATGAGAAAAAGGAAAGCATGCTGTGTTTAAAGTATTCTACTTGAAACATTTCTTGTCTTTTGCTTTGAATTCTCAAACTGATGTTTTCCTTGTCAGTTTGTTTTTATAGCAATATTTTTTCTGTTACTATCTCATAGATTAGCCCTCATTCTTCAGATAAGTGACACTAAAATGCTTTACATTATCCCTGATTTTTAAAACAATGTACTTGAGCATTTATAAGAAAAAATGAAAATTTTTCTTTATAAATTCAAACAGCTGTAAAGATGCTATTTCTAGCATATTAAAAATGTTTTTATCTTCAAACAAAATTGTTACATTAATTTTTAAAACGTAGCCAATTAAATCTAAATACCAAAGTGTCTTGTTAGCTATCCATTTATACACATTTATACACATCCATTTATACACATCCTGAATGACTGCCTCTCTACCAGACAGGACATTTACGT
The DNA here is from genome assembly GCA_031835075.1 of Saguinus oedipus. Lineage (NCBI taxonomy): Eukaryota > Metazoa > Chordata > Mammalia > Primates > Cebidae > Saguinus > Saguinus oedipus. Next base: position 150,150,954 of record CM063172.1, read on the forward strand.
TGTGTCTTTTCTTCTTATTTTTCCACTTAAATTAACTCACAATGACTTTATCCAGAATAATATGAAATATCATTTAAAATGATAATTGATTACCCAAGCATGTAAAAGAATAATCTTCAAAGATCAATTTTCTTTGACCATAAGCTTCAAAGGGTTAAATTTCTTTCAATTTTTAATTCCAGTAGCTTTTTGTTACATGAATAAGTGGTATTCTGAGATTTTAGTGTACCCCATTAACCCAGGAGTGTATGATGTTCTCTCTCTCTCTCTCTCTCTCTCTATATATATATATATATATATTTATATATATATATATATATTTATTTATATATTTATCCCTTACCTTGCCTCCCACCCTCTCCTTTCTGAGTCTCCAAAGTCCACTGTATCACTTGGCATGCCTTTGTGAATTCATAGTTTAGCTCCTACTTATAAGTGAGAATATACAACATTTGGGTTTTCTATTCCTGAATTACTTCACTTAGAGTAATAGAGTTTAGTACCATCTAAGTTGCTGCAAAAAACTTAATTTTGTTCATTTTTAAGACTGAGTAGTATTCCATGGTGCATGTATACCAGATTTTCTTTATCTGCTTATTGGTCCATGGACACTTAGGTTGGTTCTGTATCTTTGCAATTGTGAATTGGGCTGCAATAAACACATGTGAGCCCATGTCTTCTTCATATAATAATTTCTTTTCCTTTGGGTAGATAGTAGTGAGACTGTAGGATTGAATGGTAGACTCTGTATTAGTTTGTTTTCATGCTGCTGATAAAGACACACCCAGGAGTGGGCAATTTGCGAAAGACAGAAATTTAATATACTCACAGTTCCACAGGGCTCAGGAGGCCTCACAATCATGGCGAAAGGTAAAATTCACATCTCACATGGCGGCAGACAAAAGAACAGAATATGTGCCAAGAAAAAGAGGTTTTCCCTTATAAATACAACAGATCTTGTGATACTTACTCACTACAGAAGAAGCGTGCAGGGAAACCCATCCCTGTAATTCAACTATTTCCCACAGGGTTCCTCCCACAATATGAGGGAATTATGAGAGCTACAATTCAAGATGAAATTTGGGTGGGGAAGTAGCCAAATCATTATCAATCTACTTTTAATTCTTTAAGGAATTGCTATACTGCTCTCTGTAGAGGTTGTTCTAATTTACATTCCCACCAGCAGTGTATGAGTTGTCCTTTCACCATATTTATGCCAAAATCTGTTGCTTTTTAATTTTTTAATAATGGCCATTCTTGCAAGAATAAAGTGGTATCTCGTGGTTTTAATTTGCATTTTCCTGGTAATTAGTGATGTTCAGCATTTTTTTCATGTCTATTGAACATTTGTATATCTTCTTTTGAGAAATGTCTATTCACATTATTTGCCCACTTTTCGATGGGATTATTTGTTTTATTCTTGTCGATTTGTTTGAGTTCCTAGAAGATTCTGGATACTAGTCCTTTGGCAGATGCATAGTTTGCAAATATTTTCTCCCATTCTGTGGGCTGTCTGTTTAACCTGATGATTATTTACTTTGCTATGAAAAAGATTTTTAATTTAATGAGGTCCAATTATTTATTTTTATTTCTGTTGTATTTTCTTTTGGGGTCTTAGCCATGAATTTTTTGCCTAAGCCAATATCCAGAGGAGATATTTCAGGGTTATCTTCTAGAAGTTTCATGGTTTTGGGTCTTAGATTTAAGTCTTTGATCCTTCTAGAGTTTATTTTTTATAAGGTGAGAGATAGGGATCCAGTTTCATTCTTTTACATGAGACTAGCCAGTTTTCACAGTAACATTTATTAAATAGGTGTCCTTTCCCTAATTTATGTTTTTGTATGCTTTGTTGAAGACTAGTTGGTTTTGAGTATTTCGCTTTATTTCTGGGTTCTCTATTCTTGTTCCATTGGGCTATGCACCTACTTTTGTATCAGTACCATGCTGTTTGGGTAATTACAGCCTTATAGTATAACTTAAAGTCGAGTAATGTGATGCCTATTCTTTTGGCTTAAAACAGCTTTGGTTATTTGAGCTCTTTTTTTGTTCCATATGAATTTTAAGATCGTACTTCTAATTCTGTCAAAAATAATGTTGCTATTTTAATGGGAATTGCATTGAATCTGTAGATTGCTCTGGGCTGTAAAGTCCTTTTCACAATATTGATTCTTTCAGCTCATGAGCATGAGACACATTTCAATTTGTCTGTGTCATCTATGATTTCTTTCAGTGGTGTTTTGTAATTCTCATTGTAGAGATCTTTCACTTTCTTGGTCAAATATTCCTAGGTATTTCATTTATTTGTCACGTTATAAAGAGATTGAGTTCTTGATTGAATTCTCAGCTTGGTTGTTATTGGTGTAAATTAATTTTGTAATCTGAGACTTTCTGACTTAATTTATCAAACATAGGAATCTTTAGAAGAGTCTTCAGTGTTTTCTAGGTGTACAATCATATCCTGTGCGAACAATAATAGTTTGACTTCCCCTTTTCCAATTTGGATAAAGGACTAAAATTTCTGCTGATTACATGACAATTAGAATTAGTGTAAATTGATTAAAGCATCATTAGCATATTACAATCTCTGATAATGTTTTGTTACACTATTATTAAAATAGTTACTTTAAAGTTTTTGTTATAATGCATCCATACATTCATTGAAATTTACTTATTTTTCAAGTAAGAAATGTTCATCATTATTTTTGTTACTATTTTTTACATTGAGCATAAGCACACACACACACACACATATATATACACACACACAAGTGTTATATATTTATATAATTGTTACACCAATTGTACCAGTGTCACTGCTGTAACCTCCTCCTTCTGGATTATTAAAAAATGATATAGTGTAGATTTACCAAAAATTATTTTTAATGATCTGTTAACAGGCTCATGTTTTCAAGTGAAGACACCATCAGACTTGAAAGAGAGTATTTTTGTTGTCCAATGTCAAATATAAATATTTCACCTACCTTCAAACTTTCTCTGACCTCTCAGACTTGGTTATTTTATCTACTCTTCTACATCATTTCATTGCTCTATCTTTATCAATACATATATGTCATCTAATAAATGATCTGTTTTCCTGTTTAAATATTAAACTTCTTAAATACAGGGACCGTGTCTTATTTGTATACTTTAAATGAATAAAATAATGAATTAATGCAAGCCTATTTTACTACCCACATTTATAAAAGCTCCTAAGTGACATACAAAGTATTTTAATGCCATAACACCCTTGAAGTTGTTCATTTCTTTTGAAAATGAAGCTATTTATTTAGCATTAAAATGTGCCATATCTATTCTTGATTACATGCTGCTAAATTGAGATATATAGCTTTGAATTTTAGAGGTCATTTATTTGTAATGGCTTCTAATTTTAATTGAAAAGCAACATTACACAAATTTATTAGATAACAGCATGTTGTTGTGATTAAGATAATAGATCCTAAGGTCAGACAGATATTCTGCCACTGGCTATCTGTGTAAGCTTGGGCAAATTACTTAATCTATGTTTCAGTTTCTTCATCTATAAACGCAATAATAGTGGCACCCGCCACATCAGGTTGTTTTACATATTAAAGGAGATAATAAAAATTAAGTCATTAACTTGTGTCTGCCTGGCAGATTGTAAGTCTTTAGTAAATGTCTTTGTCAGGTTGGGCTGCCATAACCAAACATCACAGATGGTAGATTAAACAACAGACATTTATTTCTTATAGCTCTGGAGGCTGGAAAATTGTAGATGAAGGGGCCAGAAGATTTATTTCCTGGTAAGGGCCCTCTTCCTGGCTTGCATACCTTGTCTCCTTGTTTCTGTATCTTCACCTGGTGGAAAAAGAAAGAGAAAATTCTTCCTCTTAAAAGGACATTAATTCCATTAGGAGAGTCTGGCCCTCAAGACTTCCCAAAGGCCCCACCCCCAAACACAATTACACTGGGGATTAGGGCTCCAACATGTGGCTTTGACGGGAAAACAAACCTTCGGTCCACAACAGTAAATAATACTCACTCTACTGTTATTATATTTACTATTGCCACCACCATCACCACTATATCTAATGTGAATAGTGCTTCATTTTACCTCAGGTGTATGGCCAATCTTGTAAGCACAAACAAAACCAGCAGAAGATAATGTAACTGTGGCTAGAAGGGTAAAAAGAAACGTAATAAAATTCCCCATACAGTGTATATGGTAAATTATAGCACCAAATAGCAATATAATTTATGAGAACATCTACCATAAAAGGCAGGTTCAGTGACTGAAAAATTGAGCAAGGCAATGAAATTAGGCATAAGGTGAATCTTGAAACAAAACCTTGCAATTAATACCTGGCCTATTCTCTATGCAATCACAGCCTTTGAAATCTTAGTGCAACTTTGCATTGATGTTGTAATAACAATATTCTCTTTGTAGGGCTAATGGACTCTTGGGAAAGTACTAAAGATAAACTTCTCTCTCCTTTTTTCCCTCTTCTTTCTCTTTTTTTCTGTTTTTATAGTAAATGTGACTTGTGACGGCAGATTTGTGAGGCTGACCCTGAGGCTTGTGCATGTGCACATGTGTGGCAGGGGCTAATAGAGCATTATATCAGCAACTAAGGGCTCAGTTCCATTTCTTTCTCTATTTGAGATTCATCACTTGTTTATTTCAGAAAAATGAGCTCAAAAAAGTTGAAATACGTATAAGTTCTATGATCTCCATTAGAACAGGAAATTTATTTTGTTCCTGGCTGCATCCTCAAAACCTGGAAGAATAGGTGGCACATATGAAGCATTCAATACATTTCTGCTGCTTTAATAATAACATACATTTTATTTGTGTGTTTAACATGTATCTTGCCAGGCTTTTAAATGACCTAATTTATGAGATGAAGAGCTATGTCCAGAACTAAGTATGAAAATATCTCTAAATAATCAATCAATGCATCCATTGTTTTACTCATTCTCATCCATTTTTTATTAATCACTTACAATGATAATGCCACAGCTTTTGTGCATAATTACCATATTTTTCATTTATTCTACAAAAATAACCTTTTTATCATAGGAATAAATGGTCTGTAGCTCAAACTAAATTATGTTTGATGGATTGCAACAGGTAGAGAAAGAGCATTTAATTCTGAATATTCAATCTTTCTCCATTATTCTTAAAAGGGATTCATTACAGTCTGAATTAAACTGGTCGGTAATAATATTATTATCACTGCATATGCATTTTTTTAAGAGCATCGTCTAGATTCACTTGATGCATGGAAAGAACCTATGATGCCTACTTTTTTGATTTAAGAGAAGCCTAGGTCCTTCCAGGAAAGATAGAAAGGTAATGACAAGTAGTTAAATTTGCCTCTACTTCTGGGTTCTAGGTCAATTCATTTTTTAAAATATAATTTTAATTCACTTTATTTTTAATTGATAAAAAAATTTTATGTATTCAGAGAGTACAGAGTGATGTTTTCTTATATATAACACACGGTTATCAAATCAGGATAATGAGCATATCCCTCATCTCAGAAATTTATTATTTCTTTAAGTTGAAAACATTAACTATCCTCCTAGCTATTTGAAGCCACATAATGTATTTGTTAACTATTGTTAGTTAACTGTAGTCAGCTCTTTTAAATAATCCTTTATGTAGTTTGAACATACACTAGAACATTAGATGTTTTAAGAAGAATCATTTACATTGTTTGAAGAAGAATCAAGAAATTCACCCGTTAGGGAAATAATCATTACTTAGTTTTAAAAGTTTTGTGGTGAATAATTTACATGTAGTCAAGAAGAGATTTAAAAAAAAAGACTTGAATTATCAACAGCCCCCCTCCTCAACCCCATCAGCTGCAGCATGGTGTACAGAATGTCTCTGGGTGCTGGGGAGGGAGAACACAGCACGTGTGAGGCACTGAACTCAGTGTTTTCCTGTTAGAGAAGAAAGGAAATCTGGATCGAAATCGGCTGATGCCTGCCCTGGACAGAAGGAAATCACTGATTCCAGCATTCCAAAGTTGAGTGCTTGCAAACCTCACCACCAAGGGCTACTGCACTCTGTGTCTCCAAGTAAACTTGAAAGGCAGTCTAGGTCATAAGGACTGCAACTCTTAGGCAAGTCCTAGTGCTGAACTAGGCCCAGAAACAGTGGATGAGGGGGGCATGTGACATACTGAGATACAAGCTTGCGCAGCCAAGGGTGTGCTGACATCACCTCTTCTCTAACCTCAGGCTACACAGCTCAAGGTTCTAAAAGATATCCCTTCACTCTGCTTGAGCAGAGGAGAGGGAAGAGAAAAGAGAACTTAGTCTTGCATCTAGGCTACAAGCCTAGCCATAGCAGGATAGGGGACTGGTCAGAGTAGTCACAGATGACACCCTAGGCCAGAAGGAAACCCATGGCCTTGAAGGAAAGAACCCAGTCCCGGCAGCATTTATCACCTGCTAACTGAAGAACGCTTTGACCCTGAATAACCAGAAGCAATACCCAGGTACTACATCAAGGGCTGTATTAGAGTTCTCTAGAGGGACAGAACTAATAGGACATATGTACATATGAAAGGGAGTTTATTAAGGAGAATTGATTAATACATTCATAACATAAAGTCCCAAATCTGCAAGATGAGGAGCAAGAAAACCAGTGGTGGATTAGTCTGAGTCTCAAAACCTCCAAAGTAGAGAAGCTGACAGTGCAGTGGTGAGTCAGTGCAGCTTCATTATGTGGCCAAAGGACTGAGAGGCCCTGGCAAACTACTGGTGTAAGTCCAAGAGTCCAACCAAAGACTTTGAAGTCTGATGTTCAATGACAAGAACCATCCAGTATGGGAGAAAGATGAAGGCAGGAAGACTCAACGCTTTTGCTCTTACATCTTCTCCTGCCTGCTTTATTCTAGCCATAATGGCAACAGAGGGATGCAGTGGGAGGTAATTGAATCATAAGGGCAGGATTTTTCCTTGCTTTTCTTGTGATAGTAAATAAATTTCATGAGATCAGATGGTTTTATAAAGAGCAGTTCCCCTGCACATGCTCTGTTGCCTGCCACTGTATAAGACATGACTTTACTCCTCTTGTACCTTCTCCCATGACTGTGAGGCCTCCCAGCCTTGAGAGCTGTGAGTCCATTAAGCCTCTTTATCTTTATAAATTACCAAGTCTTGGGTATGTCTTTATTAACAGTGTGAGGAAGGAAGGACTAGTACAGTGAATTGGTACCTCAGAGGGTAGGGCACTGCTGTAAAGATACCCCAAAATGTGGAAGCAATTTCACAACTGGGTAATAGGCAGAGGTTGGAACAGTTCAGAGGGTCAGAAGAAAATAGGAAAATGTAGGAAAGTTTAGAACTTTCTAGAGATTTGGAGGCCCCAGGAAAACAGAAAGATGTGGGAAAGTTTGGAGCTTCCTAGAGACTTGTTGAATAGTTTGACCAAAATGCTGACAGTGATATGGACAATAAAGTCCAGGCTAAGGCAGTCTCACATAGAGATGAGGAACTCATTGAGAACTGAAGCAAAGGTGATTCTTGCTATGCTTTATTGAAGAGACTGGCAGCATTTTGCCTCACCCTCAACATCTGTGGAACTTTGAACTTGAAAGAGATGATTTAGGGTATCCGGTGGCAGATATTTCTAAACAGTAAAGTGTTCAAGAGGTAATTTGGGTGCTCCTAAAAGTATTCAGTTTCATTCTTTCAAAATACATGGTTTGAAATTTGAACTTATGTTTGAAAGGGAAGCAGAGCACAGGAGTTCAAAAAATTTGTAGCCTGATGATGTAATAGAAAAGAAAAACTGATTTTCTGAGGAGAAATTCAAGTCTGCTGCAGAAATTTGCATAAGTAATGAGGAACCAAATGTTAATCACCAAGACAATAAGGAAAATGTCCCCAGAGAATTTCAGAGCTCTTCACATCAGCCCCTCCCATCACAGGCCTGGAGGCCTAGGAGGAACAAATGGTTATCTGGGCCAGGCCCAGGCCTTGGTGCTTTGTGCAGTCTTGGGACTTGGTGACCTGCATTCCAGCTGTTGCTAAAAGGGGCCAACATATGAAATTTGAGAAGCTCTGCCTAGATTTCAGAAGATGTACAGAAATGCCTAGTTATCAGGCACAGAGTTGTGCTGCAGGGACAGAGCCCTCATGGAGAACCTCTGCTAGGGCAGTACAGAAGAAAAATGTGAAATGCAAGAACCCACACAGGGTCCCCATTGGTGCACTGCCTAGTGGAGCTGTGAGAAGACAGCCACTGTCCTTCAGACACCAGAATGGTAGATCTACTTGCAGCTTGCACTGTACACATGGGAAAGCCACAGACACTCAAAGTCAGTTCATGAAAGCAGCCAGGAGGGGAGCTGTACCCTAAAAAGACACAAGGGTGGAGCTGCCAAAGACCATGGGAATCCACCTCCTGCATCAGTGTGCTGCATGTAAAACATGGAGTCAAAGAAGATTTCAGAGCTTTAAGATTTGACTGTTCCATTGAATTTCGGACTTTTATGGGGCCTGTAGTCCCTTAGTTTTGGCCAATTTCTCTCATTTGTAATGTGTTTATTTACCCAATGATGCACCCCCTTTGCATCTAGGAAGTAACTAACTTGCTTTTGATTTTACAGGCTCAAGGGCAGAAGGTACTTGCCCTGTCTCAGATGAGACTTTGGACTGAAGACTTTTGAGTTAATATGGAAATGAGTTAAGACATTGGGGGACTATGATCATTTTGAAATGTGAGAACAATAAATTTGGGTGGGCCCAGGGGTAGAATGATATGGTTTGGCTGTGTCCCAACTCAAATCTCATCTTAAATTGTAGTTCCTATAATCCCCACATGTCATGAGAGGGACCAATTGGGAGGTAATTGAATCATAGGGGTGGATTTTTACCTTGCTATTCTTGTGATAGTGAATATGTCTCATGAGGTCTGATGGTTTTATAAAGGGCAGTTCCCCTGCACAACCTCTGTTGCCTGCCACCATGTAATATGTATCTTTGCTCCTCTTTCACCTTTTGCCATAATTGTGAGGCCTCCCAGTCACGTGGAACTGTGAGTCCATTAAACCTCTTTTTGTTTATAAGTTACCCAGTTTGGGGTATGTTTTTATTGGCAGCATGAGGACAAACTAATAGTTTCTAAGGATTTTTTACATCAGTCCCTGTCTCTTGGGCAGCACTTCTGGACCCATTTGGGGTTGGGGGATTTTGCCATTCTGAATGGAAGGACACAATCATATTCCTTGCCTCCTGCTGATTGTAGAGCCACAACTACTAGGTGAACATAGGCAGTAGCCAGGGAGTGGTTACAGCAGGCCTTAGGTGAGACCCAGCTCTATGTTGCCTTCAGGTTATAGTAGTGGTGATTACAGGGGTGCTTGTGTCACTCCACTCTCAATTTTAGGTGGTTCAGAACAGTGAGGGAAATGCTGTATGTGTCAGATAAAGTAAGAAAGAGAAAAAGCGTCTCTGCCTAGTAATCCAGAGGATTTTTCCATATCTGGTTCAAGACCATCAAGGCAGTATCTCTAAGAGTCTGCAAGAACAAGAGCATAACATGACTGTGATGCCTCCTAAAGAAAACAAAGCTTAGTTCAGAACATCCAAGTCTTTTCAAATATATGGAAAGCCTCCCAAGGAGGATGACTGCAAATAAGCCCAGACCACAAAAACTACAGTAAGTACCTTACTCCTTAATTTCCAGAAACTGAAGAACATCTATTAGCATCAACACAATTCAATAATATAGTACCTCACCAAATGGAAAAAATAAGGCACCAGAGACCAATCCTGGAGAACAGAAATATGTGTCCTTTCAGACAGCAAATTTAAAATAGCAGTGTTAAGGAAACTCAAATAATTCAAGATCACATAGACGGAATTCGGAGTTTTATCAGATAATTTTAACAAAGAGTTTGAAATAATTAAAAAGAACCAAACAGAAATTCTAGAGCTAAAAATGCAACTGGCATACTAAATAATGCATCAAAGTCCTTTAATTGCAGACTTTATCATGCAGAAGAAATAATTAGTGAGCTCCAAGACAGGCTATTTAAAAATATATAGTCAGAAGAGACGAAAGAAAAAAGAATAGAAAACAATGAAACTCACATATAACACTCGGAAACCAGCCTCAAAAGGGCTAAGAGTTACTGACCTTAAAGAGCAAATAGAGATGTAGGAATATAAGTTTATTCAAAGGATAATAACAGAGAACTTCTCAAACCTGGAGAAAGATATCAATATTCAAAAGGATAATAACAGAGAACTTCTCAAACCTGGAGAAAGATATCAATATGCAAGTACAAGAAGGCTATAGAACATTGAGCAGATTTAACCCAAAAAAAAGAACACCTTGAGTCACTTAATAATCAAACTCCCAAAGGTCAAGGATAAAGAAAGGATCTTAAAAGCATCAAGAGAAAGGAAACAAATACCTATAATGAAGCTTCAATATGTTTGGCAGTAGACTTTTCTCTGGAAATCTTACATGCCAGGAAAAAGTGGTATGATATATTTAAAGTGCTGAAGAAAAATAACTTTTACCATAGACTAGTACATATGGAGAAAATATTATTCAAACATTAAAGACAAATAACACCTTTCCTAGACAAACAAAAACTGAGGAATTTCATCAGTGCCAGGCCTTTCCTACAAGAAGTGTAAAAAATAGTCTTTAAATCCGAAAGAAAATAACATTAATGAACAATAAATATTCACCTGAATGTTCAAAACTCACTGGTAATGATGAGTACACAGAAAAACATAGAATATTATAACACTGTAACTGTAGTGTGTAAACTACTCTTATCCTGATTAAAAATACTAAATGATGAACCAATCAAAAATAATAACTACAATAACTTTTCAAGAAATAACCAATGCAATAAGATATAAATAGTAACAACAAAAAGTTAAAAAGTGGAGGGAACAAAGTTAAGGTGTAGAGTGTCTATTAATTTTCTTTTTGCAAATTTCTTTGTTCATGCAAATAGTGTTAAGTTGTTATCAAATTGAAATAATTGGTTATAGGATAGCATTTGCAGGCCTCATGTTACCCTCAAACTAAAACACATACAGTGAATACACAAAAAATAAAAAGCAAGAATCTAAATCATATCCTGAGAAAAATTACCTTCATTAGAGGAAGGTGAGAAGGAAGGAAAGAAGGAAGAGAAGACCATAAGACAACCACAAACCAAATAACAAAATGGCAGGTATAAGTCTTTACTTTTCAATAACAACATTAAATGTAAATGGTCTAAACTCTTCAATCAAAAGACACAAATTGGCTGAGTGAATTAATAAAAAACACAAGATCTATTTATCTGGTGCATACAAGAAACATACTTTATATATAAAGACACACTTAGACTGAAAATAAAGGATGGAAAAAGATACTCCATGCCAATGGAACCTGAGAAAGAGCTGGAGTCTCTATAACTATATCACAAAACATAGATTTCCCTACAAAAACTATAAGAAGAGGCAAAGAATGTCGCTATATAATGATTAAGGCATCAATTCAGCAAGCGTATATAAATTTTAAATATATGTGAACCCAACACTGAAGCACCCATATATATACAGAAAGTATTACTAGAGCTTAAGAGGAAGGCCCCAATACAGTAATAGCTGGAGACTTCAATACTCACTTTCAGCATTGAACAGTCCTTACATACAGAAAAACAACAAAGAAACATTGTACATACTTTGCACTATAGGCCAAATGAATCTAGTAGATACTTACAAAACAGTTTATCCAATAGCTGCAGAATACACATTATTTTTCTCAGTACATAGATCATTTTCAAGGACAGACTGTACATTAAGTCACAAAACAAGTCTTAAAACATTCCAAAATTGAAATAATATCAAGCATTTTCTCTGATCACAATTAAATACAACTAGATATTAATAATGGGGAATTTTGAAAACTATAAAATTATATGGAAATTAAACAATATAATCCTGAATGACCAGAGAGTTAATGAAGAAATTAAGAAAGAAATTAAAAATTTCTTGAAACAAATGATAATAAAAACTGAAAACACCAAAATTTATGGAACACGGCACAAGCACTACTAAGGGGGAAGTATAGCTATAAGTACCTATATTTAAAAAAAGGAGAAAAAACTTCAAATGACCTATCTAACAATGCATCTTTAAAAACTAGATAAGCTACAGAAAACCAAACTCAAAATTAGTAGAATAAAAGAATGAAGAGAAGAACAGAAATAAACAAAATTTAAATATATATATATATATGATCAATGAAACAAAAAAATTGGTTTTTTGAAAAGAGAAATTAATGAAGCTTTGGTCAGACTAAAATAAAAGAAGAGAGAAGACACAAATAAATAAGATCAGAACTGACTGAAAAAGAAGACACTACAAATGATACTATAAAAACTCAAAGGATCCTTACTGGCTACTATGAGCAACTATATGCCAATACATTGGAAAGTCTAGTAAAAATGGATAAATTCCTAGCTACATACAACTTATGAAGACTGAACCAGAAGGAAATCCAAAACCTGAATAGGCCAACAAGTAACAATATCGAAGCTGTAATAAAAAGTCTCCCACTAAAGAAAAGCCAGAGACCTTATGGCTTCACTGATTAATTTTACAAAACATCTAAAGAAGAATTAGCACCAATTCTGCTCAAACTATTCCTAAAAGTAGAGAAGGAGGGAATACTGCCAAACTCATTCTATGAGGCTAGTACTACCCTAATATCAAAATCAGAAAAAGACACATCCAAAAAAGAAAACTACAGACTAATATCACTGATAAATATGGATCCAAACATTCAGAGGAAAATGATAGCAAATAAAATGCAATATATTAGAAAGACCATTCATCATGACTAAGTGGGATTTATCCCTGGGATGCAAAGATAGTTCAACATGCATAAATCAATCAATGTGATATGTCAGGAAAATGATGGATAAAAACCATATGATGATTTCAATTGATGCTGAGCAAGCATTTGATAAAATTCAACCTCCTTCTAATAAAAAGCCTTAAAAAACTGGGGATAGAAAAAATGTACCTCAACATAATATAGACCATATACAAAAGACCCACAGCTAGTATCATACTGAATTAAGAAAAATGGAAAGCTTTTCCTCTGAGATCTGGAACACAACAAGGATGCCCATTGTCACCACTGTTATTAAACATACCACTAGAAGTCCTAGCTAGAGAAATCAGAAAAGAGAAAAATGTAAAGTACATCCAAATTGGAAACAAATAAATCAAATTTTCCTTGTTTGCAGATGATATGACTATGTATTTGGAAAGCTCTAAAGAGTCCACAGGAAAACTCTTAAAACTGATAATTCAGTAACATTACAGAATATAAAATAAACAGAAAAATAACATTACAAATTGTTTTCTATAAGCCAACAGCAAACAATTTGATAAATAAATCAAGAATGAAAGCCCATTTACAATAGCTACAAATAAAATACTTAAGAGTAAGCTTAACCAAAAAAGTGAAAGATCTTTACAATAAAAATATAAAATATTAATGCAAGAAATTGAAGAGGACAGAAAAAAATGGGGTATTTTGTATTTATGGATTGGAAGAATCAATAATGTTAAAATGTCCATACTACCCAAAGCAATCTACAGATTCAATGCCATCCATATTAAAATACCAATGACTTTCTTCACAGAAATATAAAAACTATCCAATAATTTATATGGAACCACAAATGACCCAGAATAGCCAAATCTATCCTTAGCAAAAAACAAAAATGAAACAAAACAAAAAAACCTGGAAGAATCACATTACTTGATGTCAAATTATACTACAGAGCTATAGTGAACAAAACAGCATGGTACTGGTATAAAAACAGACACAGACCAACGAAACAGAATAGAGAACCCATGCACTAATTGGCACACCTACAGTAAATTCATTTTCAACAAAGCTGCCATGAACATTCACTTGGGAAAAGAAAGTCTCTTCAATAAATGGTGCTGAGAAAATGATATCAATGTGTAGCAGAATGAAACTAGACCCCTATTTGTTACCATATACAAAAATAAAATCCAAAAGGATTAAAGACTTCCATGTAAGCCCTCAAACAGTGAAACCAGTACAAAGAAAATTTTGGAGAAAATTTCCAGGACATTAGTCTGGGCAAAGATTTCTTGAGAAATACCCCACAAGCTCCAGTAACCAACACAAACATAGACAAATAGGATCACATCAAGGTAAAAAGCTTCTGGACAACAAAGAATATATGATCAGTAAAGGGAAGAGCCCATCCACGGAATGTAAGAAAATATCTGCTAACTACCCCATCTGACAAGGGACTTATACCCTGAATATTTAAGTAACTCAACAATTCTATAGGAAAATGTCTAATATTCTCATCAAAAAATGGGCCAAAGATTTTAATAGACATTTCTCAAAAGAAGACATACAAATGGCAAACAAGCCTATGAATGAGTGCTCAGCATCATTGATCATCAGAGAAATGCAAATCAAAGCTACAATGAGATATTATCTCCCCCCAGATAATAATGGCTTTTATCCAAAAGACAGACAATAAATGCTGGCAAGGAAAAATAGGGAAAATCCTCAAACACTGTGGGAATTTATTTTTCTTTCTTTTAGAAGGAGTCTTTCTCTGTTGCCCAGGTGCAGTGGTGGAATCTAAGCTCATTACAGTCTCCATATACTGGGTTCAAGTGATACTCCTGCCCTACCCTCCTGAGTAACTGGGATTACAGGCATGTGTCACCATGACTGGCTCATTTTTTATATTTTTAGTAGAGATGGGGTTTTACCATGTTGGCCTGGCTGGTCTGGAATTGCTGACTTCAGGTGATCCACACACCTTGGCCGCCCAAAGTGCTTGGATTACAGGTATAAGCCACTGCCGTGGCCAGGAATGTAAATTAGCAAAAACACTATGAAGAACAGTCTGAAGATCCTCAGAAAACCAAAAATAGAGCTGCCATATGATCCAGGAATCCCACTGCTGTGTATACACCCAAAAGAAAGAAAATCAGTGAATTAAAGAGATATCTGCACTTCTATATTGGTTGTAGCACTGTTTACAACAGCTAAGATTTGGAAGCACCCTAGGTGTCCATCAACAGATGGATAAAGAAAATATGGTACATATGTACAATGGAGTACTATCCAGCCATAAAAAATGACTGAGATTCCATCATTTGCAACAATTTGGATGGAACTGGAGATCATTATGTTCAGTGAAATAAACCAGATAAAAGGGAAAACCTTGTGTGTTCTCACTTATTTGTGGAATCTAAAAATCAAAACAATGGAACTCAAGAACATAGAGAGTAGAAGAATGGTAATCAGAGGCTGGGAAGAGTCCTGGGAACTTGGGTACAGGGGAGGTAGGGATAAGTACAAAAAAAATTAGTAAGAATGAGTAAGATACTATTTGATGTTACAACAGGGTTACTATAGTCAGTAATAACTTAATTGTACATTTTTAAACAAAGAGTTTAATTAGATTTTTTGTTACTTAAAGGATAAGTGCCTAAGGGGATGAACACCCTATTCTCTATGATGTGATTATTTCACATTGTGTGCCTGTATTAAAATACCTCATGTACCCGGTAAATATATACACCTATCATGTACCCACAAAAATGTTTTAAAAATTAAAAATTTCAAATTCTCATTGTGATGACATTTGGAGACAGGGAATTTGGGAGGTGATTAGGTCATGAGGGTACAGCCCTAATGATAGTATTAGTGTATTAGTACTCCTACAGGAAGAAATTGAAGAGAGTTTGCTCTCTTTTCCCCTGATCCCCACCACCACTATGTGAGGACATAAAGAGAAGAAGGCCATCAGTAAACTGGGAAGAAGGCCCTCACCAGAACCCAACCATGACCACCTGGATCTTGGACTTCCCAGATTCCAGAATTGTGAGAAATAAGTTTCTGTTATACAAACCACTCAGTCTACGCCATTTCTGTTGTAGAAGCCCAAATGAACTGAAGCAGAAATTGGTACCGGGAGTGGAGTTGGAAATGGGAGTGGCACCACTCACAGTTATCCCTGGTGACACACTTGCACAGTTTTTTCTTCCATTACTCCCAAGTTTATGCTCTGCTGGTTTCACAATCTTACTCCCAAAGAAAGGAATACTTTCACCAAGAAACACAACAAGAAATCCATGAGATCCTCGTGACTCTGAATCAACAGGCAAGAAGGGAAGTTATTGTTCTGGCTAAGGTGATTTGTCCAGACTACAAAGGGAAAATTATACAACTGCTCCACCATGGAGGTAAGGAAGAGTGTGTCTGAATTATAAGTGATACCTTCGGGCACCTCTTAGTATTATCATGCCTTGGGGTTAAGGTACATAGAAAACCACAAGAATTCAATCCAGGCAGGACTACTAATGGCTCAGATGCTTCAGGAATAAATGTTTTCTCCCAGTCAATAAAGTGGTTCATGCCACCAGGTAATGAACCAGTACCGACTAAGGTGCTAGCTGAAGGCAAAGAGAACACAGAATGGGTAGTAAAAGAAGGTAGTAGTAATACCAATTATGACCTATGATCAGTTACTGTAATCGGGTGTGTGTGTGTGTGTGTGTGTGTGTGTGTAAAATCCTAATTATTTTTTGGTTTTCTTTCTCTCTTCTTCCCTTATCATATAATATATATTGACTTTTATTATAGTAGTTGATTATTGTTAATTTTGCATTTAGCATTTAAATTATATGATGTAAAAAAAAAAAGTTAACATCACTCAAGGATTTTGCCTCCACTTCTGGGGAATGGGTGGTATGTTTTGGATTGTATTGTGGATAGTTGTATCATGTTAAGTGAAATTTTAACCTTGTTATTACTTTCATTAGAGACTTAGTATAGTTTGAGGGCATGTGTATGAGTGCCAAGTTGAGAAGAGGTGGACTGTTATAATTAATTTCATGTGTCAATTTGAGTAGGCCACAAGTTGTGCAAGTATCTGGTTAGACATTATTTCTGGGTTTGTCTTCAAAATGTTTCTGGAAGACCTTAGCATTTTGGTTGGTGAACTAACTAAAGCAGGTGGCCCTCCCCAGTGTGGGTGGATGTTATCCCATTCATTGAGGGTCTAAGTAGAACAAAAATTGGAAGGAGGTCTTTGCCTGACTGCTTGAGCTGAGACATCTATCCGATTTGCCACTGATGCTCTTGGTTCTCAGACCTTTAGACTTAAACTAGAATCTATACTATCAGCTCTGTGGCTCTAAGGTCTTCAAACTACACCACTGGGTTTGCTGAATCTCCAAGATGGACATTGCAGATCATGGGAATTCTCAGTTTCCATAATCACAAAGCCAATATACCATCATAAATCTATTTGTAGATATATGATTCTAGGATATTTCTTTCTTGGATATATATGATATATCCTGTATTAAACCTAGCTAGCTAGCTAACTATCCTATTGGTTCAATTTCTCTGGCTAATCCTCAGTAGTACACAATTATGCATTCTTTTTTAAGTTTAGGGATTGTTGTGGTTACCTATTGATACCACATTATGGCTTTAATTTGCATTTCTCGGGTGAGTAATCATATTGAACACCTTTAAGCATATTTATCAACCATATGTATGTTTTCCTTGTCTATTAAGTTCCTTTTCATGTCCCTCACTAATTTAAAAATATGGTTTCCTATTGTTATGTTACTGATTTCTAGATATATGATTTTTTGATATAACATTGCAAATATTTTATTCAAGTCAGGAACTTGTATTTTCACTCTTTTAATGGTCAGTTTCCTCAACAAAAGTGCTAAATTTAATTACGCAATCCAATTTATCACTCTTTTTTTAAAAAAACAAGAAAACAAAGTTAGTGCTTTTGTGCCCTAGCTGTTAATCTTGGCCTACTCCAAGGTTATGAAGATATTTTTCTATGTTTTATTCTAGCAACTTTATTGTTCTACTTTCATCATAGGTCTATGATCCCCCTTTAATTAATTTTTGTAAATGGTATAAAATAAATGGTCGAGTTTTAATTTTTTTCCACATGACTATCTAATTGACCCAGCATCATTTATTAGAAAGTCCACCACCCTTGCTGTCACTGAATTCTACAGCACTCTTGAAATGAATTATATGATCATATATTAGTGAGTCATTTTCTGGATTACCTATTGATCAAATAATTTATCAGTATGCCAATAACATAATGCTTTAATGACTGAAACTTTATAGTAATTATTGATATCTGGGTAATTCAATTACTTCAGCTTTGTTCTCCTTCAAGATGGTCTTAAATAATGTAGGTATATTGTATCCCTATATGAATTTTGCAAGAAATTTGTGAATTTATATACATGCACATGTATGCATACAAACACATACCTCTTTGGAATAAATATAATTATAGACATAAAATGAAGCTTTTAAAGCTGGTGCAAAAAATTTAATGCCATCATCTTACAAACAAAAGCATTCACCAATATTTTGGTGTATATTCCTTTATATGATTAGTTTTGGTCAGTAGAGCACCAGACACATTTTTACTGTGTTTCCTTTTATCTTTAAAAGTCCTTTAACAATATCTGTCTTATTCCTCAAAATCTATTTCAAAATAATGAATTTTCTTATCTTTAAGTATGTTTAATTAATTTGTTAAATTATTATGTGTTACATATATAATAAATATCAAGTATAAATGGTGTGGATTTAATGTTTTGAAAAGTAATAGATATATTTATGATTTTTTGATGGCCAGGGAAACTTTAAACACAGTAGAGAAAGGAAATTAATTCTATTGAATTTCTCTGTGTGTTTTTGTTTAAATACATTGACTTGCATGTGAAATAGTTTAAATTATACAAGTTAAATCTATTATTACCCATCTAAACAATGGGATAACAAGGAAATTATAGAAAAGTTCATTATAATGTGATTTCACATGTTTAAGATAAAAGGATACATGCAGGTAAACATTACCACAGTTATCTATAAAATGTCAAAGGGGAAGATTACAGGTAGTTGGATTATCTCACTCTCTACTTTACATACTTCAGTGTCGCTTAAGGTTAAATTGTATTGTTTTGGTTTTATTAAGAGTAATATAACATATTTGTAAGGATGTCTTTACAAAGATGTAGTTAGTATCTCTCAGTGTGAAAACAATATGCAGGTACTGAAATTGTTTCTTATAAGGGTGACTGTGAAATCCTTCAGGGATAATATATATTTTGTCTTTGTTTCCTAAGGCCTAGCCCAGTATCTGAACAAAATTAGCTATTAATTAAAACACTGATGATCTCAATGCAGAGAGGGGTATGTGTAAGGTTTATTGCCAAGGTAAAATGAGGAAACTGAGGCAAGTATAAGAAAATGAGAAGCTAATTTATTCAGCTCCTGGGCGAGGTTCTGTGGTCCAGGAAGGGACCAAAGAAGTCGTGCCTGGCTGTTCAGGGCATGGGGTTTTATGGGGAGGGAAGGCAATTGATTAGCTATTGGGGAAACAAAGGGAAGGCAATTTCATTGGCTGTTGAGAGGCAGGAAGTGCCTGGAGCTAGCTGTCATTGGTAGGTAGGCGGGACCTTGGGTAAGTGGGTCTTGATTGGCTGTTGGGGAAACAAAGTGAAGGCAATTCTACTGGCTGTTGAGAAGCAGGAAGTACATGGGGCTAGCTGCCATTGGTTGGTGGGCGGGACCTTGGGTAAGTGGGCCTGCTGGGGGCATATGGGGCAGGCTGCTGCTGGGCAGAGTATGGTGGGGCTTCTTTAAAAATTTTTCTGCCGGGTTTTTCAACAGCGGGCTGGAGGTGGATGCATAATTTAGTGCTGAGTGTGGGCTTGGGCATGGTATGCAGAGGCAGGTGTGGGGAAGCCATGTGGTGAGGCCAGATAAGAGCTTGAGTGATGACGTAGTTATCAGGCACGGAGAGTGATGAATATGTCCGTTTGACTCCTGGCAAGGTAACTGGCCTTACAGTATGTTACATTATTTTTGCATAGTCTATTATGTTAATTGTAGAACAACAGAATTTCTATAACTACACCCAACTTTAGATATTATGTTCTTAGATTATTTAGCATTGAATACTAGTTAAAAATAAATGTGATATCCTAACTAATAGCTCTTAGGGAAAATATGGAACAAAAATTTGTTGAAATGCTATGGCATGTTTTCTAAATACTGTCCATTCTCACATTTACATAGTCAATTCATCAATTCACTGACTACCTTATATACTATATCCTAAAGTTAAATGAATGACTTTGGCTTCAAAAGGAAGCAGAGCAAAGTAAAATTTGAGAGATAGTGTTCACTGGGTTTAGACAAATTAGTGAAGATATAGGAACAAGATGAAGGGTGTAAATTAAATACAAAATAAATGCAGGTCGTTGGGAGTCTGGTTCACTGTTGACAGACCCTTGAAGTTATTTTTCCATTATCATGGAAAAACCTGGAGTGATACTGGCACAAGTGTCATTGGGTGATCTAGTCATTCAAAACTCCGTGTTGAATATTGGTCTAGTTGTTTACTAGAAGTTGATGCTTTGATACCAATGAGAAATGTGGAAGAAAAGTCATACTATAACAATTTTGATATTACTAAGGCCTGAGTGATTTTTGAAAATATTCTTGATGCACATTTTTTCTCTTGCAACTATGGCATGGTTCACAGCCTCAAAGTTAATGCTTTATTGCTGGTGATCAATATTGATTTTACTATATTTTCTTAAGATTTGCATTACCATCTTACATGGGACTAAAGCATTATTGTAGTTTATGCAAAAATTGTGTTTTCTTGTTTCTGGGAATCTTATTGAGGAAATTACATAATCTCATGGGCAGATAATTTTCCTTATATTGAAAAGAATTAACTTTTTTTTCATTTACGTTAATGTAGCTGGTTTAATTTGTAGCACATCGGTGGAAAAAGCCACAGCAGGAAGCTTTTGGCTCTTACTGAGATATGTAAATTACAGTAATAATCTTTGCATTAAAAGTCATAAGATAAAATTAATGGGTCCAGTCCCACAGTTCTTATTCTGAACACCCTCACCAAAAAAAGAGAAAGAATTTTATGAATAAAACTAGAAACATTCAACTAAATTTGGTAAGACTTTTTCCATAGCTTGTATTTTCAATTACTCTTGGAACTCTCCTTTGAAAACACAATGGAAAGATTCAAAATACCCTGACCTTTTCCTGACCTGAGGTTTTGTCTCACTATTAGTAGGAATTTTAACTGAATAAATATCATATGTATATAAATATAATAAACTAGAAGTCTATTTCTCCTTAACAAAATCTAAGAGACATACATGGCCTTATATACTATGAAAGTGAATGGATGCTTAAGTAGCAACATTTTTTCTCTTACAAATTTCCACCATCTCTGAAATTCTCAATATCCATGGGGGTTTTAAAAATAATGTACCCGCTATGTCTCCATAAGATCCCTGTTAAAATATAAACATGTTGAAGAACATGGACACAAAAATACATTATTGTCCATTTACAAATTTTCAAATTACTTTCTTCTCAAGGCTTGTGAGCAGGGCCTTGTAAGAAGTATAAATACATGTCATTGGCACTTGGAAAGGACAAGAAAAGGAGACCTCAGGTGTATGAACTATTGTCCAGATGTGGACTGCAATGAGGGAAAGTGTGTCAAAGTGCACAGGCCAGGGAAGAGAGCCTAATTAATGTCATGAAATACCATTCCCCTGCTGCACAATTTCATCTTGAGTTTGCCCAGTTCATGACTTTTCAGTATCAATAACAAAAACACAAAGACCAATAGTATAATAGAAGTAGTGGAATATTTAGAGTACTTACTATATATTTTTTAAAATTCTTTGAAAATCTTCACAGGAACTATATAGACTTACAGAAACAAATGAAGATATACGAGGGAAATTACAGAATCAGTAGCATGAAGCTAAAGTTTCCCAGAGAAGGCATTATTTTACTCTGACTGAAGTTGACTAGCCAAATGATCATATTCTATGGAAACCTAGTACTATTAAAAAACCTACATGTACTATTTTTACATGCACTTTTAAAATTTTATATGCTCAAAATAGTATGCCTAGCAATTTTTCCAGTTCCAGATTAATTTCTGTCACAATAATGACTCTTAACAGATTACTGTGTGTGAAGAAAAAAAAATAAGGGAAGAAAATCCAGGATGAATTTTCTTCTCTTTGTTTAGAAAGGTGTATTTTGAAGCCCTGCCCTAGTGCATGAAAGGTAAATGGCTTCTACTTTTAATGAGAATTCCAGCAAAGTCAGAACTGGTTCAAGCCAAGTTGCTGCACTGGTTGTTTATGGCTGTTGTCTGCTCTGAATGGGTGGCTGTGTGCTCTGATTGGTTGGCACTTATTGTACCAGTTGTTATATACAATATTTGAATAACACTCTGGAGAATAACTGACAGAAAACTTCGAAGTAATTGTCACCTCATCCAAAAATCCAATTATGTAGAAACTTGTATCATAGTTGTGGGAAAGCTGTTATATGGATCCAATATGAGTAACAGCTGCCCACTTTACTGTTGCTCTCTAGAGAAATAATAGCTCAAGGATGCCCAAACGCTTAGGAGAATAAATCAAAATACTTACTAAGCTTTCCACACTTGGTATTTGCATAGGGTCATCAATATTTTGACACATTAGGGGACATGAGGATATTTTTTCAATTATTTTGTAATTTTTACATTTTCTTACAAAGTAACAGCTACAATGCATTTTTAATAGATTAGAATCTCAGTCTCTAAGTCTCTAAGTTTTGTTTACGTCAGTCTAAGAAAATAAAGTGATTCTTCATCCATAATCACTATTCAAAAGTTTATTGAACATCTATTAAGATGCAAATTTCTATGAGAGATGCTATGAATGGCTTAAAAAAAGAAAATTAGTTCTTTCTCTACAATATCTTTCAGTATACAGAGAAATGTGTGCAATGTCTTTTGATTTAATTCTATATTTCCTTAAGGGGACGGCTTGCCAGAAAAGCATTTGAATTCTTAAAAGAAAGTCTTAGGCAAATCATTAGGAAACACCTCATGACTAAGAATAATAAGAAAACTGAAATGCATTCATTGAATAACTGTTTATTGAATATAATCAGGAGAAAAACTGCCTGCTTTGAAACAGAAATAAGTCTGATGAACCCTCAGTCACACCAGGTAAATTTAGCTCAAAGTACCATACTTTGAGATTCTCAGAGGAAAAGCCTTTTAGCAAGGGGCACAGGTGAGAGTAGGGTTGAGAAGCCTTGAAAAATGAGGCTGGAGACGAAGGCGAGGTCCAGGTAAGCAAGAAGCTTATATGGATGCTATGAAGGTTGAGCTTTATGTTATATGTGCAAACACTAACAGATTGTGAGTGTGGAGGTGGCCTAGTTATGTTTTATTTTTAGATAATAATAGACTATGGATCTGAGCATAGCAGCCCTGATGTTGGGCATATTAATTAAGGGATCATTCCTATAGTCTGGTTGTAGGTGGTACAAATGTAATATACACTAATTTTAGAAATATTTTATCAATTTTTTTTTGGCTGGGAGTAATCAACTTGGGCATTCAAATAGGGTGGAACTAGTTTCAGTAGATCTAATTCCAATGGCTCTTTTTAGTAAACACCTATGTAACACGTTTCTCTCAGAGACTCACCCATTTTTAACCCGGAGGCACCTGGTATACAACACCAGCTGATAACCAGTGCTCTTCATAGTAGCTCAGGGACACTTATCGAGTCTGCTTTCTTTGCAGGTCTTGCCTCATCACTGCCATTACAGAGGGTCCAATGTGAGGATTCTGGTGTTTACGCCAAGCATCTCTCTTCCAACATGGATTTGATTTGTCACCATAGCTGATAGCAACTCAACATCAGTTTAGCAGAGAAAAGCAGATATTAAAAGAACATAAAATATTATTTGGTGGTTATAAGCAAAAATACGTAATTGTAAGTAGACAGTTTTTTCCAACTTTCAAGTTAAGAAGTTATCTGTAATTTTAATGGTTGTTCCATTGTTTGAATAAGCATATCAATTACAGGTTCATGACTACAATATTAACAGCGCTGACTATGTGCTACACATTGTCCTATCCACTTTATACATACGTTTTCTTATTTAATCCCCCAACAACTCTTTGGGTTTGGTGATATGTTTGTGCCCATTTTACAGAAAGTAGAGCTAAAGTTCAGAGACCTGGCTAAGTCACACAAGTATTGCATCATGCATACTTCCTCTACTTGTGGGGCATTTGTTTGTATATGAGACTCCTTAGACTCCTTAGTAACTTTGGAATCTAATGTCAAGGGTCAAATTTTTACCTTGAAATCATTTATGCATTGAAAAATTGAACAGAAAGTGAAAGCTGAAGTCAGGGGTTTAAAACAATACAACGAAATGGTAAACTAAAAAATAGTAAAAATTAATTACTATCACGAAAAACAGTCACAGCTGCTTTGGATCATGCTGGATATATTTACCAGAAGTAGCATAATTGTTTAGAATAGAAAGCAGAAGCAGAGACATTGATTGAAACTGCAGGGGGAATTTTGGTAAGCAGAATATAATTGCTCATTATTTTTATTTGTATCTTCCCATTTCCTTGTTTCCCTTTCCCTTTGTTCTTTAATAATACTCAAGACTTTGCATGAAAACACATTCTTTTCATTACTTGTATATTTAGCCTGGTCCTCCAGCTTGTCTCATTCAGAAGTCATAATCAGTTTCTAATGTCATTATAATTTCTAGTTGGGGTATCATAATCATGAGAATATGACATTTGTAGAAGCAGACGAACCAAGAAATGAAACACTTATTTTTATGCAAATATTCCAAACAATAAACTAAAGGAACAGTAAATTTAAAAAGATAACTTCGTCACTATTGTGGGCTTCTAAACTGAAATCTTCTATGACTATTCAACTGCTTTATGCAGGTCCGACTGAAACTTGATTTTATTAGTGTACACAGCTGTGCCCTTTTAAAGCCAACATTTGTCCTCATACATTTATTCACACTGTAAACAAAATATAAAAATTTGGGATTTTAAAAATCAATATTTTTATTTATATTTGGAAGATTAAATGAACATAAAAGGATTGTTTTCTTTCCAATCACCTTAAAAGTCAAACAAAATATAATTATATAAAACTATTTTGTCACCTGATATATATCTGAAATACATTACTCAAATGGCAACAGGCTGTTGATGTAGTTTCTCAATGTTGCATGCTTAATGACAACTCTACTTTTTACCAGAAACAGTAAAAACATATATTGTTTTACAAAATATCATTTGACAAACATATGGAGTATTCATCTGCTCTATTGTATTTCATTTTAAAGAAATACATGAATGCATATATCTTAAGGTTTCCAAAATCATTGAATTCAATATCAGATATTGTTTAGATTGGTGTCAACATACTTTATTTTTCCACAAAGCATCAGATTGTAATTATTTTTTACTTTTCCAGCCACATGGCCTCTGTAGCAAATAGTTGACTGTGCTGTTGTAGCATGAGAGCTGCCATAAACAACCTATTAATGAACTTGGAATGCATTCCAATACAACTTCTTTACGAAATCAAGTGGTGGGCTGGATTTGGCCTGATGGTACTAATTTGCTACTCTGGTTTAAGAATGTTTTCCAATAAGTAAACCTATCCAAAATAAACCTTTGTTAAGATTTACTTTAAATTATTTAGTGTAAGATTGTTCTTCTGAAGCATTAAATGAGCGTTATGATATAAATTATAAAAGGGAAACACTTTATTCCTTAAATTTATGGCATTTTTGCATGCAGAAAGATCAGGCAAAAATGCAAATATGTTTTCTAGTAGAAATTGTGGTCTGACTCAAAGTACATTATGTTGCCTGATGATCTCAAAGATAAAAAGAAGCAGCTATGTATTCCCAGTTCTCACTAACAGAAAAATTCTGTCTCTTCCAGTCAGAAAACTGGGCTGATATACTTTTTCTCTTGGCAAAAACAAAAGAACAATTTTCCTCACCTCTTTCCTTTTCTTTTCTTTTTAAACTGTGCAAAACTAAAATTTCACTGACCTATCAAAATGATCTTAGATCTCATGTTAGTGCAATCCAGTGTCAGAAATAAAACATGGTACACACAAAGCTAGAGAATGAAAGAATCCTGGTATCAACAGGAAGGTCATGCTTAAAGAGATCATGTTTCTCACTATATTCTATTGTTTAAAATGGTTTTGAAAAAGTGCTAAGAGATGATTAACTAAAAGATCTGCCCTGCAGAGATGGCTCTGAGCTGGGAAGAGGGCAGGAATGAAACATACATTCCAAATTAGCATCTAGAATGAGATTTTATAAGCTGTAGTTTCTTTAATATCTCAGTTTGCTTGGGCTGCTATAGCAAAGTACCACAGACTGTGTGGCTTAATCAAGAGAAATTCATTTTCACAGTTCTGGAGGCTGTGAAGTCCAATAACCAGATGCCTGTAGATGTTGTTTCTGGTGAGAGCCTGATTCCAGATTTACTAACAACTGCCTTTTTCTGTGCCCTCACACAGGCTTTCCTCAGTGTTATGTGTGAGGATAGAGAGATCTTGCATTTCTTCCTCTTATAAATACACTGATTCTTTTAAGGGCACTGCCCTCATGACCTCATCTAAACATAATTACCTTCCAAAGGTCCAGCCTCACAATACCATCACCTTGGGGGTTAGAGCTTCAACATATGAATTGTGGGGTGACACTAACATTTAGTCCATAACATGTAACTTATCCAGTCTTAATTAGAAGCTTTAATATTTGAGCTTTCTGGCCAAAACCAGGTAGACGTCATGTTAGAGAATACCTTGACTTATACTCTTCAATATAGTGAGATTTTGACAAATGGAGTTTATTTTATAATTTTCCATTAAAATGATCTCATTACATATTGATAGTACTCTGTTACTTCTGTCAAGAATAATGGTTAAATGGTAAGAACCATATTCTTGAGTAGCAAGAGTGTCTCTAGAGCCTAATTATTAGGATTGAATTAACTTATTAATTTAATGGATTAATTAAATCTCATAATAAACACTTTAGCAAGAATTATGATATAAGGAGTGGCACCACAGTGGTTGCAACAACAAATGCCTTACAAATGGTGGCAAAAGGGAGCCAAGAAGAAACAGGTTGATCCATTTTCTAAGAAAGACTGGTATGATCTGAAACCACTAGTTCCATTCAATATAAGAAATAGTAGAAAAACACTTGACACCAAAACTCAAGGAACCTAAATTTTATCTAATTATCTCAAGGATACTGTCTTTGAAATGAGCTTTGCTGATCTGAAGAATGATGTTTTATTTAGAAAATTCAAGCTAATTACTGAGGATATTCAAGATAAAAACTGTTTAACATCCATAGCATGACTCTTACCTGTGACAAAATGTGTTTCATGGTCAAAAAGTAGCAGACCATAACTGAAGTTTATGTCAGTGTCAGGACTACCAATGGCTATTTGGTAGTCTGTTCTGTGTTAGTTTTACAAACAATATAACAATCAGATACAGAAGACCTCTTATTCTCAGCAACAACAGGTTTGCCAAATTCAGAAGAGGATAAAACGTCCCACCCAAAAGGTGCAGACAGATTTCCTGAAAGAAGTAGTTAATAAATGGATCCCAGACAGCTTTGAAAAATACATTAAAAGGTCATAAAATGGCTTGCCAATTTATCCTCTCAATGATGTCTTCACTAGAAAACTGAAAATTTTGGCCGGGCGCGGTGGCTCAAGCCTGTAATCCCAGCACTTTGGGAGGCCGAGGCGGGTGGATCACGAGGTCAACAGATCGAGACCATCCTGATCAACATGGTGAAACCCCGTCTTGACTAAAAATACAAAAACTTAGCTGGGCATGGTGGCGCATGCCTGTAATCCCAGCTACTCAGGAGGCTGAGGCAGGAGAATTGCTTGAACCCAGGAGGCGGAGGTTGCAGTGAGCCGAGATCATGCCATTGCACTCCAGCCTGGGTAACGAGCAAAACTCCACCTCAAAAAAAAAAGAAAAGAAAACTGAAAATTTTGAAGAAGTTCAGTTTGAATTGGGAAAACTCATGGAGCTTCATGGTGAAGGTAGCAGTTCTTGAAAAGCTGATGGATATGAACTGCCAGTCCAAGAATCTGTTTAAAATTCAGATGTTTAATAGTGACAAACAAAATATCCTATATGCGATGGAAATAAAGCATCATGATATTGCTTTCCATACAATTTTTTTCTGTTGTATTATAAGAAACATACATCCTTTTCCCAAAGATAACGCTTTTAATTGTTTTTCTGTATGGGAATATTAGCAATCTATTTTCTGCCTCAGAAAACATATTTTTGTGTAGGTCTCCTATATCAGGCATTGTACTAAATTATCTTTTGTGTCCAGAGTCTTTCAATTTATTTCCTTGGTATTTTTGTGCATATACACATTGCATAAAATAATGGCCTTTTACCCTTTTCCACTGCAGAGCTCTTATTTCCATTTTATTCTAAATTCATGAAAAATAGCTTTCAAAGGATATCTTAATAATAGTGATAATAACAGACATCTTAAAGTTGCTAATTTTAATATATATTGGTATTCCATCATTTATTATAATTTACTTTAAAGTATATTTACTTTGAAAATAAGATTATTTTGTTAATTTTCCTTATAACAGTTTTGAATACCAATTTGTGATGGAGCTTATCAAAGCAAGTTGGTCTAACTGTATGAGAAGGAAATGTAGTTATTTAACTGACTTAAATGGTAAATTATTTAAATAGTCTGTTTATATTGAATGTCTTTATACTTCTTTTTGAAAATCAGTATACTAATAATTGTTAAATTGTGCTTCCATTTCTGTGCTAATTATTCATGAAATTCATATCTATTTTTTCATATTATATTTTATGTAGCTTCTTATCATTATGACCTGAACAGTTTATAAAATTCCAATTAATTCATTCTGTGACAAAATAAAATAATTCATCAGCAACAATATACATTTTTATAGGTTTCTCAACATTATTGTCATTTATTGATTTGTTGACTTCTTTGTGTCATATAAAAATCACCTATTTATTTAGAATATCATCCATTTCATTGATGTTTTCAACTTTAACAAATTAATCATGGAAGAAATTTTGCACAATGTATTATATTTATGAGTGTTTTTATTTTCTTTATTTACATTAACAGGTTTCTCTGGATTATTTATTTTGCTAATTTTTAGAACTTGTACTTTAGGTTCTTGGGCACATATGCAGATTATGCAGGTTTGTTACATAGGTACATACATGGCAAGGTGGTTTGCTGCCTGCATCCCCCACTCACCTGTATCTGGCATTTCTCCCCATGTTATCCCTCTCCACCCTCCCCACCCTTGAAGTCCCTCCCCTGCTCCCTCAACAGACCCGTGTATGATGCTTCCCTCCCTGTGTCCATGTGTAATTATTGTTCAACACCCACGTATGAGTGAGAACATTCAGTGTTTCTCTGTTCTTGTGTCAGTTTGCTGAGAATGATGGTTTCCAGATTCATCCATGTCCCTACAAAGGACACAAACTCATCATTTTTTATGGCTGCATAGTATTCCATGGTGTATATGTGCCACATTTTCCTTTTCCAGTCTATCGTTGGGCATTTGCTTTCGTTCCAGGTCTTTGCTATTGTAAATGGTGCCACAATGAACATATGTGTGCATGTGTCTTTATAATAGAACGATTTATAAACCTTTGAGGATATACTCAGTCATGGGACTGCTGGGTCAAATGGAATTTCTATTTCTAGATCCTTGAGGAAGTGCCACATTGTCTTTCACAAATGTTGAACTAATTTACACTCCCACCAGCAGTGGTAAAGTGTTCCTATTTCTTCACATCCTCTCCAGCATCTGTTGTCTCCAGATTTTTTAATGGTCACCATTCTAACTGGCATGAGATGGTATCTCAATGTGGTTTTGATTTGCATTTCTCTAATGACCAGTGATGATAAGCATTTTTTCATATGCTTGTTGGCCTCATAAATGTCTTCTTTTGAAAAGTGTCTGTTCATATCCTTTCCCCACTTCTGAATGGGTTTGTTTGTTTGTTTCTTGTTTTAGCTCTTTGTAGACTCTGGATATTAGCTCTTTGTCAGATGGGTAGATTGCAAAATTTTTTTCCCATTCTGTTGGTTGCCGGTTCACTCTACTGATTGTTTCTTTTGCTGTACAGAAGCTCTGGAGTTTAATTAGATCTCATCTCTCTATTTTGGCTTTTGTTGCCAATGCTTTACAGGGGTGAACCACGGATGCCTGAATGCTATTACTTTTATTAGAGTGTTATAATGGAAATTAAGTAGTTGCATAATGAATATAATGCCAAAAAGAAGGCATAACTTAGAAGAATTTGCATGCCTGACTCACTGCTCTTTTTTTTTTTTTTTTTTTTTTGGAGTATTAGTTTTCTGTTGCTACTGGAAAAAATTACTACAAAGTTAGTACTTATTATTTTACAGATCTCTAGATCAGGAGTTTGACATAGGTTTCACTGGGCTAAAATGAAGGTGTCAGCATTGTTCCACCTCTTTTCAGAGTTTCCAGGGGACACTCTGTGTCCTTGCCTTTTCCAGGTTCTAGAGGCTTCTCACATTCCTTGACCAACAGCCCCCTTCTCTATCTTCAAAGCCAGCAGTGGTGGGTCAAGTTCTTCTCATCTGGCATCTTTCTTTCTTTCTTTCTTTCTTTCTTTCTTTCTTTCTTTCTTTCTTTCTTTCTTTCTTTCTTTCTTTCTTTCTTTTTTTTGAGATGGAGTCTGGCACTGTCATCCAGGCAGTAGTGCAGTGGTGCAATCTCGGCTCACTGCAATCTTTGCCTCCTGGGTTCAATCAATTCTCCTGCCTCAGCCTCCCAAGTAGCTGGGTCTACAGGCATGCACCACCATGCCCAGTTAATTTTTTTTGTATTTTTTAGTAGAGACAGGGTTTTACCATGTTGGCCAGAATGGTCTCAATCTCCTGACCTCCTGATCCACCCGCCTTGGCCTCCCAAAGTGCTGGAATTACAGAACTGAGCCACTGCACCCAGCCTAACCTGGCATCATTCTGACTCTCTTCTTCTGCCCCATCTTCCACTTCTAAAGAACTTATAGTGATCAGATTGGGTCCACCCAGATACCCCAGGTTAGTTAAGGTCATTACCCTAATCACATCAGAAAAGTCCCTTTGCCTTGGCAAATAACATTTTGCGGGTTTCAGGTGGGAGGATTAGGATCAGGCAAATTTGGTAGGCTATTATTTTGCTTCCCACATCTGTTTTCCTCATTATTCATGTTTTCAGATTCAAATCAACTTGCACACCTTTTGTAAAAGAAATTAATGTACATAAATCTGATTCTTAACCATGATTGACTATCCTTCCTCTTTGTCAAATTTATCTTTTAATTGCTTTCTAAGCATGTTCCAAAAAGTTGTTAGTTTTCCATGGTTGGCCAGGGATCTATCTACATAAATTATTGCATTTGGACACAATTTGCATTAATTTATAAATATTCCCTAAGTTAATACACAGATCGTGTTGACAGAATTTGTTTGCCTGAGTTGGTCATCAGTTTAATCAAACTAATTACTCTATTAGTTCAGTAAATAGTCATATTTGGAAAACATCTTTTACTGCCACTGAAGTTAAAGGAAAAAATGAACAGGATATAAGATTAAGAGTAAGGTAGAATGAAATTTTGTTATTAGCTTGTGTATACTCTAGAAAAAAATATGCTTGTCACTGTTTCATTTAAAAGTTTCACAATATAAGTGAAGCTATGAATATAAGGTAGTTTACTAAAATTATTTTTTAATTAACTACTGGTTGGCACTTTTTTAAAAAAAATCTGCTTTCTGAACTAAACAAAGATATTTTTATAGATGCAGCATAAAGCTAAATTCCTTAAAATGCTTACAAAAATTATATGGAGTGTTTCTATGAAATTGGGGTTTTTCAAGAAGTATTGATTGTTTTAAGATTGAAAAAGCATTTTCTACCAATTGTCCTTAGAGGATTTGACAAAAATTTATCAGCCTCTTATATACCTTTTTGTCAAATTCTAAGAATTTTCTCAGTACTATTATGTATGGCACAGATTTTTATTAATGCTTACTTTGTTTTATGTAATAAAGCAAATTTCTTTGTTTAGCTCTAATAAATAGTTCATGTAGATAGATAAATGAATGATGAATAATAGATACATAGATAAAAAATTAATAGATGACAGATAAAGAGCTATAGATTGACAGATACTTGTATGAGTGTTAAAAATGTTCAACTTAAGTCTATATTCTATGAGTCATATTTGAGATGATTATAATTATCAACTTAATCTGTTAGGTTTTCAAAGTGATGGATATAGTAATTTGATCATCATAGTATGTATACTTGCATTAAAACATCATATTGTACCCCATAAATAGGTACAATTATTATGCATCAGTTCTGAATAGAAAAATAAATATAATACCATCAAGGTCTTTAAAAAGAGCTGCTTAATACAAAAGATCTGGTGAAAATGCAAAATAATTCAGCCACTGCAGAAAAGAGTTCTGTGGTTCTTCAGAAAGTTAAACACAAGTGACCACCTGATTCCTCAATTTCTCTCTAGTATATGTCCACAAAATAATTGAAAACTGGTACTAACACAAGTACGTGTAAAGACATATTCATAGCAGCATTTTTTGCAATATTCAGAAGGTAGAACAGCCCCAGTGTCCACCAATAGAAGAATGGATAATCTAATTTGATATAGCCATACAATGGAATGTTCTTCAGCCATGAAATGTAATGAAGTACTGATAAATATATGATACAAACTAACATAAATGAACCTCCAAAACTGGTTAAGTGAAAAAAGGAAGACACAAAAAGTTACATATTTTTGGTGGTTGCCAGGGTCTGGGTGCAAGAAGGAATGAAGAGAAACTGATAGGTACTGGTTTTACTTTGCAGTGATGGAAATGATGGAAATGTTTCGGAACTAGATACCATAGCATTGTGAAGACTTTAAATGCCATTGAACTGTTCATGTTTAATTTTGTGGTATATGAATTTCAACTTGATAAGTTATTGTTAAAATTAATAAAAAGGTTTGTGGTTCTAGCTATACTACTTCTCATTGAGCACTAAGAGGTCTAGGATATTTATGCTCTTAGGTTCACAGCTCTGATAGGAGCTTCTCCTCTCTAGTCTTCACCTGTTTAAATTACATCTGGAATAATCTATATCCTTTCCTCTTTGAACATTCAGCTTCAATGGCTGAAGGTAGGTGTTTTTTTTCTGCCCCGCAATAACAGCTGCAAAGCCTCTGTAAGTCCTTTAATCTTCCCCAATGATACCTATGTCCCAGCTGAGTGTAATCCTGATTTGAAGCATACTGAAACACAGAAGAGGTGCCCTTGGCCCATTTACCTACACACTGAACATTAAAATTATTCTGCTACCCACATGCAGGGCATAGAGATGCTCTGGTACATTGTCTATGCTCCAGACTTCACCAGCGATTATTATGACACAGATATCCTCTGTTTTCAGATTCCAAGTACAGATGAAAATTCTACTGAAACCTTCCAGAACTTGGAGATCCATTTCTAATCCAAGGGAAAGACAGAGAAATCTGTTCTGACTGATCACATATTTCTATATCCTCTGAGTACTAACCACAAGAAACATTTTTAAAATAAAACATCAAGACGTAACCCTTTTCTTTCTTTCTAGAATTTGAATATCTTCTGAAGCAATATGTAACACTTACTGATTATGAAAGAAATAAGGAATAAAAAGAAAAATGTGGCAATCTAAACCACATGTTAAGACTTAAAAATCTTATCGTCAAATTAGTAGAGCTTTGTATATAGGTGTTGGTTTCCTAGGGTTAGCTTCTCAACACTTTATAACAAAGATGATCGCAAAACCATTATATTATCAGTCTACTTTCTGTACCTATTATGCTAGTAATTGGAAGCAGGAAGTTAGAGAGTGGATAGAGAAATAGTGTTTCTCTTTTAAAATACCTCATAAAATACTCCTAAAGCAACAACACATTGTTCTGTGTATGTTTTACTTATCTATCCCACATAACTATAAAATATAATTCTATTGATGTAAAATCTATGATCTTAGCACTCCATGGTTTGATCAGGGGTCTTGATTGATGATCACAGGCATTCTGTTAATGACTATTGATAAGGGATTCTGTGATGGTTAATTTAAAATGCCACAGATTATTTCTCTTTCAGTCTTCACATATTTACATCAGGATATTGCAGATCTTCCCATCACATGGATTCTATTTTATCACACCTTGAATCTGGGTTGTTTGTGAGACTTGCTTTGACCAAAAGAACATTAACAAATATTAAACAAGCAGAGACTGGAAAAAAACTTGCACATGGGGACTTTTCTCTTGTGGTTCTTGGAACTCTTTCATATCCATATAGACAAGCCTGGACTCATGTGCTGAAAGATGAGAGACCACATGGAGAGAGACCCCACAGATCCCAGCCATTCCAGACAAGACTATGATAAGCCTCCCTGCCCCAGCCGATCCACCAGCTCACTGCAAATGCCTGAGGAAGCCTAGCTGAGATCAACCAAGCCTGGCCGAGACTTGAATTATACAGCTGAATCCAGCCCAAATAGCAATCCATAATATTATGAGCTAAATAAAAAGAGTTGTTTCTGGCTTACCATGTATTGAGTTGTTTTCTTATGCACCAAGAGCTAAATGGTAAACCTACAAATCTTTCTATTTTGCAACCTACCGTTTCATTATAATTCCCCAAGAAAAAGCATAAATCATGCCAGGTCATTTGTTGAGGTGTCTTCTGAAGAAAGTATAAACTGCTGAAAAAAAAGATCTTTCAAGATTTGTGTGATTAACTAAATTGTATCCCCACCAAATTCATATGCTTTCATCCTAACCATTCATATGACTGAAATAGGAGATGGGGCCTTAAGGTTAAATGAGGTTATAAAGGTGGGATTCTAAGCCAAATTTCCCTGTGTCCTTAGATCAGGGATGTGTGAATACAAAGAGAAGGCCATGTGAAGACACAGCCAGAAAGCAGCTGTCTGAAGCCAAAGAGGCCACAGAAGAAAACAAATCTGCCAATACATTGATCTTGGACTTCCAGCATTCAGAAATGCAAGAAAATAAATTTGTGTTGTTTAAGCCACCAGTCTATGATATTTGTTATGGCAGCCTTATCAAGGTAAGATAGTTTGTGTTATTGTCTTCTTTTTACAGATGAAGCAATTATGTCTGATAGGTATTATGTAACTGTGTTAGTCTCATAGACAGTTGTTTTTGGATAAACATAGAAATTGACCTTTCTGTTATTAAAGCTTGAAACTTGTATTTGCTTTATCTGAGTTCCTTTCTCAGGAAAGGACATTCAGTCCTCTCAAAAAAAGTGTCAAAGAATTGAAATTCACTAGACCACCATACCAGATAGCTGCTTGCCCCTCTCTAGTTCCTGTTTTCTTAAACATTGTTACATTTCGTCCCTGCTGTATAAACTCCTAATTTTAGTCAGTCAGGGAGAGATTTGAGTCTAAGCTCCCATCTCCTTGCTTCAGCAACCAATTAAAGCTTTCTTCCTTGGCAATACTAGTCCTGTCAGTGACTGGCTTTCTGTGCAGCGAGCAGCAGGACCTAGATTAAACCCCTGGTGTTGTGGTAACAAAACAACTCATATTCACACAAACACACATGCAAATGACTGATTAAAGAGACATAAAAAAGGAAAAGGATGGCAGAAGGAGGAAGATCATCCACAAATCCATTGATAAAAGAGACTCTTATTTACCTATTTCATCCTAATTCTTTATCATTATAGCTTTTATAGATAATGCTAACTTTCTACCACATCACGTTTGGTTATTTATCCATCTTTCTTTTAAATGTTTCTGTTTCTTTTCATTAGATGAAATAATAGACAAGGAGGTGGCTTCATTTAACTACCAGGCCTTCCACAGCTAGATTAAAATTTCCTGTCTCTTGTTATTTAATTCTCTAGCATATCGGTATAAAACAGGGGTCTGAATGTGACTATCTGGGCTGAGTTATCCTTGGAAAAATAACACGTCAAACAAAGGCAAATTAGCCCACTGGTAACAAAATTCAAATGAGACAATTATCTTGTTCGCCAAATCAAATATTTCTCAAAAGCAATCTGATTAATTAAAAGTAGTGAAAACACATTTAACAATCTTTACTAATGAGCTTGAACAAACACTTGGATTGATTAAAAACTAAATAATAAACATGCCTAAACCTGTTATATTCATCAATAACTAAACTGTTTTTAAAGTTAAGTACCAAATGTTTTAGTGTTGCATCATTAAGTAAAACTTGTGTTTGGAGACTTTATGCAACTATATGTTTTGATTTTTAACTTAGATATACCTATTTTCCTAATAGTTTTTTTTTAAAACAAACCTATCAAGGTTTAATAGCAAAATTCTATTAAAAACTGGATGTCCATCTGTAAACCCAGCACATCTTTTTGGGTATATTAATGCTCAAAATGCTCATATATGGAATACTTCAGAATTTTATTTTCAATATTAGCATTCAGTTTAAATATGCTGTGCAAAATATTTTACTATATGTCCCATACTGTAATCATTTTTATATTCTCGAATTTTTTTTGGTATACAGATATTTTGCCTGCCCTATTTATGCTATGCATGGGTGAATATTTTGAAATGCCTTATATTTAGAATAGCACTATAGGAGAATATAATTTATCAACTGTTTTGCAACATGTATGAAAACTTATTTTTAAGGATTTTGAGCAATGGAAATTTTTACTTTCTAAAAAAATCATAGAATGATATATAAAACTTAATAACAGTTTGATGATCCAATAAAATCTGCCTTCAAGAACATTGTTGATGATATAGCAGGAATGTCTTGAATTACTCTCAGTAGACCGTGGTGCATTTTCTGATCTACTATTTGCAGCATTTTTTTTAAATTCTGATGGGGATCTTTGATTTTAAACATCTTCCAGAAAATAACTGACGGGGTGTAGATTTGGAGCACTTGAGTCCTCTCCCAAATTTGAGAAATAACTTTGAACCTGTTACATTTGAATTATCATGGAAGACAAGGAAGGGAAGCCTTAGATAACCAATGAGATATGAAGTGGTAAAATGGGTTTCACCACTCTTAGAAATATTTGGTGGCACTAGGAGACAATTGAGTAGAATGGAAAGACTAAAAATAGTACAAATGTGGAGGAAAAAATCCAGGGTTTATTCATAGGCCCAGCTCCCCTATGTGCCTTCAGGAAAAAAGTATTGGTGAGTTTTAAGATCTTAAATTATAAAATGGTGATAAAACAATTCTTCTTTTAGATGAATAAAATAGCTAATGTCTGCAATAATAAGCAGTTGCAAACTTTCATACCCTCTTAGCTACATATAAATTAAATTTTCATTTTGAAACAATTAAGAATCACAAGAAGTACAAAAGCAGTACAGAGTCCCTGTACCCTATACCCACAGTTTTACAGTGATAATATTGTACTTAACCAGAGGGCATGTCAAAACCAGGACATCAATATTGGTACAAAATGATTAACTAAAGTACAGATTTTTTAGAATTCATAAGTTGTTTTAAACACTCCGTGTGTGTGTGTGTGTGTGTGTGTGTTTGTGTGTGTGTGTTGGTCCAGAAATGTAGTACTATGAAATTGTATTGTATGGGCGAATTCATGCATTCACCACTGTCGGGATACAGACTGCTTCATCACTACAAACAAACTCCCATTTGCTATCCTTTTTAATGTCACATTTTTATACCAATCCTAACTGTTGGCAACTTCTATCTGATCATTTTCCATTACTGTACTTGTCATTTCAGGAATGATATAAATGAAATTATGCAAACACTATGTAATTTTTGAGTTTTTTTTTCTCACTAAGCTTAATGTCCTTGAGTTGATCCAAGTTTTTGTATCAATAATTTATTTGTTTCTTATGTTGCTGAGTATTTTTCCATTGTGCAAATATACCATCCCTCTTTAAATCCATCTGCGTATTCTCATTGAAGGACATCTGGGTGGTTTCTAGTTTGGAATTTGCAAAGAAAGCTGCTAAGGACATTGTATAAAGATTTTCCTATCCATAATATTTTATTTTTTCTAGGATAAACACTGAGGTGTGTGATTACTGGATTGTATTATGAGTTATATTGTTTGGTTGTGTCTTCACCCACATCTCATCTTGAATTCAACTCTCACAATTCCCATGTGTCATGGGAGGAACCCAGTGGGAGGTGATTGAACTATAGGGGCGGGTCTTTCCTGCACTGTTCTCATGATAGTGAATGAGTCTCATGAGATCTGATGGTTTTAAAAATGGACTTTCCCTGCAAAAGCTCTCTCTTTGCCTGCTGCCATCTATGTAACAGGTGACTTCTTCTCCTTGACTTACACCATGATTGTATGGCCTGAACAGCTATGTGGAAGTGTAAGTTCTATTAAACCCTTTTCTTTCGTAAATTGGCCAGTCTCAGGTATGTCCTTATCAGCAGCATGAAAACAGACTAACACAGCTTGTTTAACGTGTATGAAACTGCTTGGTTAACATTTTAACTTGTTAAAAATTAACAAGTTGTTTAAAATTTAAACAAGCAGATTGTTTGTTATGAAACTGCCAGTGCGACTGTCCATTTTACATTTCTGGCAGAAATGCCTGAATGATATAGTTACAGATTGGTAGTGTATTAGTCAGTTCTCATACCGCTATAAAGAAATACCTGAGACTGAGTAATTTATTAAGAAAAGAGGTTAAATTGACTCACTGATCTGCAGGCTGTACAGGAAGCATGGCTGGGGAGGTCTCAAAAAACTTACAATAATGGCAGAAGGTGAACGGGAAGCATGGATGGAGCAGGAAGAAGAGAGGGGGTAGAAAGTGCTACACACTTTTACATGACCAGATCTCACAGTAACTCATTCTCTCCAGGACAGCACCAAGGGGGATAGTGTTAAATCATGACAAACCACTGCTATGATCTCTTCACCTTCCACCAGACCCCACATCCAACATTGAGTATTATAATTTGACATGAGATTTGGACAGGGACACAGATCCAAACCATATTAGGTAATATTTTAAGTAATGTAAAATATAAAATTATTTCTAATCTCAGCCTTTTTGGACAAAGTCAACTAGGTCATAAAATCATTTAAGAAAAATTGCTTATCTGAATGATAATACTAAAAATTGATTTACTCTTATGAAAATGTTTGTTTCCTTAATGACTGGATGGCTAAATTGACACACAATTCAGCTGCTCAGAAATGTGCACATTAGTTTATATATTAAGCAGACCACATTCTTATTTTTGTTTAAAATAGACAATAAACTTTATTTTATAAAATCCCCCCCATACAAACCAAAATTCATAGGGTCTTCAGAGATTCCTGAAGTATGTTCATTCATTAACAATATGGGGACAGAAGGACACTATCTGATGAGAAAGCATTAGCAAGACTTGATTTGAAATGTAATCCAATCTTAGCAGCCAGAGTTTCTATTAAAGAAACTACAAAACAAGATAAAAACATATGTGTTATCTTTACAGAGAAAAAAATGACAATTCCCAGGGATATCTTTATTGCAGTAGTAGGCTGCCATATTTATTCTTCAAGAGAGCCATTTTAACATATGTAACTGATTTATTCCAAAATCAACAGCAAAAATAAGTTAATGTAATTTTTATTTTTTCAACTTTATTATTTACAAAATGATAGGCAAAAAAGAATTGAACAAATCAAATCAGGTTAATATAGACAGAGTTTTTCTCTACATTTTAGTGTCATTTATTATAGTCATTAGAACCAACTATTGTAATTATTAACTTCTTTGGTGTTACGAGGTCAAGAGATCGAGACCATCCTGGTCAACATGGTGAAATCCTGTCTCTACTAAAAATACAAAAAATTAACTGGGCATGGTAGTGTGTGCCTGTAATCCCAGCTACTCAGGAGGCCGAGGCAGGAGAATTGCCTGAATCCAGGAGGCGGAGGTTGCGGTGAGCCGAGATCGCGCCGTTGCACTCCAGCCTGGGTAACAAGAGCGAAACTCCACCTCAAAAAAAAAAAAAAAAAAAAAAGAATAAGAAAATATTTTAGGCAACAGAGATCATCCTTTTATGGAAATCGTTTATTTTAAAACTTCCTCTTTATAGTGCCATGTATTTTTTTCCAAGTTTACTTTGTTTTGCCAGCTAAAATAAAAATGAACAGAAATAGAACTACTTTTCATCAAAATAAACAATTGTAAATACTTGTGAAATCTTTCTCCTATAAAATTAGAATAAAGACTCTTGAGAGTCATTGTAAAATATAGTAAATTTATAGCCAATGAAGAGTTTTTTAAAAAGAGGAAAACAGTACAGTTTTCACTGATCCTAGAGGGTGGGCTTGGGCTGAAGTGAGTCAGAGTCACTGAGGTACAGTCAGTAATTGCTCTCCACTCTACTGATGTTGTGACCTAATTCGACTTTTTTCATACTGAACTTAAATGTTTCCTTTACAGTCATGCTGTGGTTATAATTTATTAGTTTTTTCCCCTTTAAATTTTATTCGTATCCTGGGAAAATTAGAAGTAGAAAATCTCAACAAAAAGTAACAATCCTCTGACATGCTGTTAATAGCAATAATCGCCACAGCCTCAAGCAAGGAAGGTTTTCTTTTCCCCCCATAAAAGCAAAGATATCAACAATATGTTTTCATTTATATTGTGCGTCTTCAAGGTAATCAACAGAAATAAAGCAAATGCATTCCTTTTCCTGGTTATATTTCCCAAGGCAAATTTATTATTGCATCTCAATAATGATAAATTATCGATGTAAAGCCAAATATAGATTTTATTATGCACTAGGGTGCCTTTATATGAGCATTATAAATGATTTGATGATATAGGACCTTATACCCAAGTATTTCAGAAGGAACCATAGTAAAAGCATTCCTTTCAATACCATGATACTCAACAAAAATTAGACAGTTAAAGGGACATTGTAAAACACGGATTTTGGTGCCCGCTGTTTATCAGGCACATTGTGCAGACAATGAGAGTCCCAGATAAGTGTATTTGACTGCATACTGTAAAACACTTAAGATAAATTCAGGATTAGGTGCGCTACCCACAATTACTGGTGTCAGCAGTTTAAATATAGTTATTGCTTAGAACACCTTCAAGATAACTGTTCCACACCACTGCATTTTGCCAGGTAGAGGCAATAACTGGTAACTGTCAATGCTACCTACAAACACCATGTTCCTCCAAAAATAACCCAGAATGATTAGCTTTCAGCAATTAGCTGCACTTTTGCTGACTTCTTGTGAGTGGTTTTTCACACACAGTCATAGATAAACCCACTGTAACCTAACACAGCTGATGACTCATTTCATGGCTTTCTGCTTGTCTCTTTCAAAGCTGTATCTTGTTTCTGTTTCAGAAAGAACAAGCATCTATTTTTAAAGGAAGGGTAGGTTTGCTTTATTATTATTCAGAAAAAGACCAATTTGGCATCCTATCTTCTTATTCTGTGACATGCAGAACAGTCCTAGGTTTTGTTCCATAAATATAGAAAAGTTTTATTTAAAGAAACGATGTCAAACTGACCTTCAAGCCTATCTATAGACTTTTGTGTGCTGCTAGAGTAAATGCAGAATTCAAATTGAGTTTCCCTGCAAAACTCATTTTGGAAGGAGACATTTCTAGAGATTACAGATGGTTCAAAAGCAATTTAATGCTGGGTACACTTGGGGTGCTATCTGATTCATGAATAATGAGGATACTTACTTGTTCACTGGATATACGGTATTCAAACAAAACTCAGTGAATATTTCTTATGGAGAAGGTGTCAGATGGAGTAGTTATGTATGGGGGATTTGCCATAAAAAGGTTCCAAGTTTGAGTTAATGTAAAGCAAGGTTAATTTTCTTTTATTTTAAAAAGATACATTATTTTGCTCAAGAATGTGATAAGAAATAAGCACTTAACAATGTCAAAAATAACTGTACATAAAATATGTTAAATAAAATATTAGTCTTTAGTGTAATCCTATAGAAACATTTTTTTCTGCTCCATATTTTACCAAAGCAACACAAGTTTTCCGTTTTTAATTTAGTAGCCACATACACAATAAGCCAGATATAGAAAAGTTGAACAAGATTGTGTAAGTTTATCATCAGGCAAGTTAGTGATGAAATCATTGCCACCCTTTGCTCTCAAGACTGTAATCTAAATCAGAGTTTTTATTAACTGCCTGTTAATGTCATAAATCCAGTTTATGACATACCGTTAATGTCATACTCCACACATGTGTGTACAAGTCTGCATGCACTCAATTTTATTGTTTGTTTTGTGACCTGTTTGATCCACATTGAAGATATTTTCTTTTGTTTTGGTGTCTGTTTAAATTGTTGGTTTTATATTTGATTGTTTCTTTAATATGCCTACAAAGTAAATGGTTAGTTGCAAAAAATAAATAACCAGATTATAAATATTTTATGTCATGTCTCCTGCTGCTATTATTAAGTACTTATTCCTTAATGTGAAAACTTCAGAGAAAATCTGGACCACTGAAGTTACAGGCACAGGTCCAGTTTCAATCAAAATAGAATGCTTCTAACACATATTCTACCAATCTGATTTCTTAGCTATTATAATTTTATAGTACAAATAAATCCTTCCTTCCAAAAATATTACTTTTTCAGTGAAGACTTCCCTTTTACCATTTTACTTAAATTGCAATTCGTTTGCCCGTTCCCTTCATTCTCTTTATCTTGCTTTATTTTTTGTAGCACTTTTTTATTTCATAAATATTATGTGATTTGCATATAATTATGTTTACCATCGATCTCCTCTAATTAGAATACAGGTTTTATGAAGGCAGTGTATTTTATCTGCTAACAGAACAGTTTCTGAAAGATAGAAGGTGACTTTGAACACTTGCTGAATGAATAAAAGAGTACTCACTAGGATTCTGAGATGAAATATTTTATCTACAAGTCTTGCCATATAAGTTTATATGACACCTATATTTGCTCTTTTATTAAAAAAAGAAAATCTTAAATATGACTTCCCTTTAGAGATACTGGATCTATTTGGAATTTTATGAAATACTCTTAGAGATTTATAAAATTCTAGTGTTTTGGTTTAAATAGTCAGCATAGTTTTCTTGTCAGAAAACTCATTTTTTAGATACTAATTGTAAAGTATACATAATACAAATTTGTTATATATTTAAAACATAGATTTCCTTTTAGACACTTTGAAAACCTTAAAGAATTCATAGATTCCACATCAACCTTGCCAGTACTGTGAATCTTTATAAGTAACTGTGACACACAATATAAAATGTTTATAATCTGGTCATTTATTATTTGCAAATAACCAGTTACTTAATAGGAATATTAAATAAACTATCAGATGTAAAACAAATTTAGAGAAACAATAAACACCGAAACAAAATAAAATATTTTTAATATGGGTAAACAAGACACACAAACAACAAATGAATTGCAAAATTTTAGAGTAGATAAGAACCTTAAATAAGATGATATTATATATTAATAAAAATTCTGAAATAACTTTTTCTTTAAAGAAAAATAAATTAAAATGTACATCTATTAAGTAAGAGGCGGAAGAAGGATTAGGAGCCAGGTAACTAAAAAACACAAAAGTATAATTTTGTGTAACATGCAAACTAGCTTAATATGACATGATGTATTTGAATCAGTGGTGGCTTAGGCCCAGGGACACAGAGAGAAATGAGGAATCTTTCTGGGGTGATGTAAAAGTTCTGTCATTTTATTTTTGTTTCTATTTTTGTGAGTTCCTATACCTGTCAAAATTCAAAAAGTTTTACACTTTAAATAGATGAGATTATTGTACATAAATTATTCCTAAGCAAATTGATGAGCAAAACTGAAAGCCTCTAAAGATTTGTTAGACAAATAAAAATTATAAGAACTAATCCCTAAAGAGCCATACTAGAGGGCATATAAAAAAATTTTCAAGCTTAAAGAAAATGATTTCTGTTGGAAAATCAAAGAAATAAAGAGAGCAAATCTAAATAAATACTAACCATATAAGCAA
Organism: Saguinus oedipus; assembly: GCA_031835075.1. Lineage (NCBI taxonomy): Eukaryota > Metazoa > Chordata > Mammalia > Primates > Cebidae > Saguinus > Saguinus oedipus. Next base: position 150,195,077 of record CM063172.1, read on the forward strand.
TAATGATGTCTTGTTTCTTTTTAAGAATGTACCAAATTAAATATAGGACTTTAAAGGCATATGATATGAGAGAAAGTAACTTGATTTAAACTCTTTCCAAGTTGCTTACATTGCCCGGGAATAAGCCAAAAGTACACATGAATAGTATACATAGTCATTTTAAACGGTATATTGTAATATCTTGGCTAAGCACTAATATGAAAATGAAAGAGTAAAAAATTCCTAAAACAATAGAGGAGGAAATATAGTTAAATACACACACATACACATACACACACATATGCACACATGACTGTCCCAAAGAATGAGTTAAGTACACACACACGCACACATAATTGTCCTAAAGAATAAGAGAAAGAGGAAAAAAAGCAGAGCAGGTGGGACAAATAAAGAGCAAACAGCAAGATGATAGATTTAAACTCAAACATATACATAATTATATTCATTTTAACTCAGCTGTTGTGCAAATTAAAAGACAATGGCTGTTAGAGTGCGAACACAAGTATACACACACGCAAATACACTGACATATATATAAAAAGAAACACATGATAACAAAATATTAATTTCACCAAGAATATATAAACATTCAAAGGTCTATAAGTCTTATAACTTATTTTCAAATAGACATAAAACAAATATTTACAAAACTGAAGGCAAATACACAGTGATAGTGAGAGATTTTAATACATTTCTCACTATGACTGAAATATATACAAAATATAGAAAATTTAAGTAATTAGTAAGTGGGACATACTTGATAAATATGAAACATTGTAAATACACACAAAGCAAGTTGCTCAATAGTTTCAATTGCACATGTAACTTTTTAAAGAATTGACTGTATCCTTCACCACGAAGCAAGTCTCAATTAATTATAAAAAGTAAAATTATAGAATATGTTTTATGAGTACAATAACTCAAACTATAAATCAAAAAAGATAACTCAAAAAATAATAATTTGAAAATTAAGAAATGTACTTCTACATAAGCCATAGATCAAAATGAAATCAAAATGAGATTAATAACAGTATAGATTAATCATAATAAGTTACTACACATCAGAAGTTATGAGCTAAAGAGAAGCTATACTTATGGGAAAATTTATGGCTTTAATGGTTGTTTCAGAAAAGAAGAAAAGCTAACTCAATGAGTTAACTTCTTAAAGTATAAAAATATCAGAAAATTAATGCTGAAATACACAAGAGGGAAAAATAAAACTAAGTGTGTAAAATAGTAAATGTAAAATGCATGTAAAATAGTCGATAGAGTAAAAATGGGCTGGGTGTGAGGGCTCACGCCTGTAATCCCAGCACTTTGGGAGGCCCAAGTGTGTGGATCACCTGAGGTTGGGAGTTTGAGACCAGCCTGATCAACATGGAGAAACCCTGTCTCTAGTAAAAATACAAAATTAGGCAGACATGGTGGTGCATGCCTGTAACCCAGCTACTCGGGAGACTGAGGCAGGAGAATCACTTGAACCCAGGAGGTGGAGGCTGCCGTGAGCAGAGATTGTGCCATTGCACTCCAGCCTGGGTGACAAGAACGAAATTCCATCTCAACAACAAAAAAAGTAAAAATGTAGTAATTTAAATATTTTGTCTGATGAAAGTGATCAAGAAGTGAGAGAAGGTACAAAAAAAATCAGTGTTAGTAATACATAAAGAGGATGTTACCACAGATCTTGCAGATACTAAATATTTTAAAATGTTAATACATACAGGATGCTTATAAATAAAATTAAAAGGTTAAAAATTGTAAATCTGTCAAATCTCCCCAAATTCAAATGAGCTAAATGCAATTCTATTCAAAATTTCCTTTTATTTTTAGAATTTCACAATGTGATTAAGAAACTGCAAATAATCAAGAAGGATCAACTCACTCTTGAAGGAGATCATAGTGGAAGACATTGCTTTCCCAGATATGAAAGCTCATCATAAAGCTATAGTAAATAAAATAACACGGCATTGACTCAGAATATATAAAGAGCCCAATGGAACAAGATAGATCAGAAATAGGGTTGAGTATGTTCTGATTAGCTTATTTACCAAACATATGGGAATGTATTGAAGTGGAATAAGGATAAGGATAAAGGATAATGTTTTCAATAAATAATACTGTATTGTTTAACTGTAGAAGAAAAAATATAAATTTACTTTTTTTATCACATAAACAAAAACTATTCTAAATGAATTTTTGAGATAAATATAAAAGAGGAAACCACATCTTTTAGACAGTAATATAAGAAAAGATCATTATAATCTTGAGGTAAAAATTTCTTAAAAATCGTATGACTATGGAATTCAATGTTTTATTGGGAATAAGTTTTGGCAGAGAAAGGGAAGAGCTATTAACAAATATGCTAAGGCATGAACCAGGAATGTGTCAAGCAAACAAGGACAAGTGCATTGCCACATAAAGAGGACAAAGAATCAATCATAAAGAAAAAAGCTGAAACATTGATTTCTATTGTAATAATAAGTAAATTAAGAATATAAAAATGAAAAGCAAGGTACATAATTGGAAAATATATTCGGATCCAGCTTTTACAATAATTTTCTACTAAGATAAAATTATGCAAACAAACAGAAAAATATCAAGGAAGTTGAACAGAAACATTGTTGGAGGGGATTTCCAGTGGTCAATAAACATGTTAAAAGCTCTAATTTTTTTTTAATTTTTATTGCATTATAGGTTTTGGGGTACATGTGCAGAACATGCAAGATAGTTGCATAGGTACACACATGGCAGTGTGTTTTGCTGCCTTCCTCCCCTTCACCCACACTTGGCATTCATCCCCAGGCTTCTGCCATCTTGCTCTACTAATAAATTAGAGGAGCAAGATGGCAGAATAGAAGCCTTAAGGCTCCACCAATCATTCTCCACAACAACTCCCCTGGGCAAGGACAACAATGTAACAACTATCTACACACACACACACACACACACACACACACACACACAGAGCACATTCGTAAAAACCAAAATCAGGTGAGCACTCACAGTAGGTGATTTTAACTTCGTGTTACTGAAAGAAGCACTGAAGAGGTGGAAAAAACAGTCTTGGATTATCATCACTGCCCCTTTCCCATCCTCTGTCAGGCACATCTGTCAGGCACAGTATGGTGCAAGGGGTGCATTTCTGTGCCCTGGGGAGAGAAAAAGCGCAGCGCTGTCCTGTTAAAGCAGAAAGGAAACCTAGACCAAATTCAGCTGACACTCGCCCACAGGGATAGCATTTTATCCAGCCCTAGCTAGAGGGAGTCTTCGATCCCAGCAGTCCTAATTCAAGTTTCCACAAGACTGGTACTGCAGGCTAAAGTGCTCTAGGGTTCTAAATAATCTTGCAAGGCAGAGTAAGCCACGAAGACTGCAATTCATAGGTGAGTCTTTGTGCTAACTGGGCCCAGAGCCAGTGGACTGGGTGAGTAGGGCTCACAACCTACTGAGACATCAGCTGGGGCAGCTAAGGGAGTCCTGGCATGACTCCTCCTCTAGCCCCAGGCTGCACAGCTCATAGCTTTTAAAGGGAACCCTTTAACTTGAGGCGAGAGGGAAGAGTGGGAAGAACTCTGTCTTGCATCTTGGATACTAGCTTAGCCACAGCAGGATAGAACACAGGTCAAAGTCATGAGACCTTTGTTCCAGTCCCTAGCTCCCAATGAATATTTCTAGACACACCCTGAGCCAGAAGGGAACCCAGTGCCTTCAAGGGAAGGAGGCAGTTCTGATGCATCTGCTAACTGAAGAGCCCAGCAGTGACACCCAAGTACATTGAGGGCCTTGATTGAGACTCTGAGACTTGCTGGTTTCAAGTGAGACTCAGCATGTTCCCAGCTATGAAGGCTATGGGACAAGACTTCTCCTGTTTAAGAAAAGCCAAGGGAAAAGTAAAGGGTACTTTGCTTTGCTGCTTAGGTACCAGTTTAGCGATGGAGAGGTAGAGCACCAAGTAGGCCCTTGGAGTCCTTACTTCTAGGACTTGGACAGCTCTTGGACAGCATCTCTAGATCTGCCCTGGACAAGAGAAGAGCTCACAGCCCTGAAGAATGAATCCCAGGCCAGGCAGCATTCACTCCAAGCAGACTGAAAAGCCCTTGGGCCTTAAGGGAACATGAGCAGTAGTCCTGCAGTTGTCCCCATGGGCCTGTGGTGGTGGAGGCTACAAGGTGAGGCTCTTCTGTCTTTGGAAAGGGAAGGGAAGAGTGGGAAACACTCTCAAAACAAAATGCTTTTAATTTTCTCATATGTCATTACTATTTTCTATCTATATTTCAAGTAAATATGACTTTGGGATCTATATTTTTTAACCACTAATTAAATGTGTTTATTAAAATATACTTGAGTATTAAACTAGGCACTATTATTATGAATGGGGATTTAAATGGTATTATTTTATAGCAACTTATTAAATAAATATTTTAATATTTTATAAAATTATTTTTTCAATACTTATTAATAAAAACAGAGTGTTTGGCCAGGCCTGGTGGCTCATGCCTGTAATCCCAGCACTTTGGAAGGCTGAGGCTGGCAGATCACCTGAGGTCAGGAGTTTGAGACCAGCCTGACCAACACGGAGAAACTCCATCTCTACTAAAAAACAAACAAACAAACAAACAAACAAAAAAAAAAAAAACGCAAAATTAGCCAGATGTGGTGGCACCTACCTGTAATCCCAGCTACGAGGGAGGCTGAGGCAGGAGAACCAGTTGAAACTGGGAGGCAGCGGTTGTGTTGAGCCGAGATCATGCCATTGCACTCCATCCTGGACAACAAGAGTGAAACTCCGTCTCAAAAAAAAAAAAAAAAAAAAAAGAAAGAACACCGTTAAGGCCTGAAATGATAAAAGTTATTTAATGATTTTATAATATGATTCTACAATAAATGTTGAAAGCCTTGTTGATTAGAGAGTAGTACATGAATAAAAAAGAAATGACCTACCTATGCATGACAAGTAAATTATACTTTCATCTACATAGTCATCTCACATTTGATTAATAGACATTGAATCTATGATAAAATTATAGTTGGCTTAGGACAAACCTGAGACACTTTGTACAGATTTTTGTCCTTTGTACACATTTTTGGTTCCCAAGCAAAAAAATCCCCGGTAAATCAAATCAGCAAATTATATTTCTACAGTTATAGAAAAATTGGGATATTTCTGAAAGAACCAAGAGTTTTTAAATAAGTCAAAGTCATTCTGACCACCACTATATGACATCTCAAGGACATCAAATATGACCTATAATGGAGATAATCAACCTATTTAGAATCTATGACATAGGTCCCCATGTGCAAATTCAGTGACTAAAATCTTGCCATGCATCTACACTCATGTAAACTAAATGGCAGACTTCCCATGAAAAAGTTAAAATTTAAGATTAATGTTGCACAGTAGCTAATCTGGAGGCACCTTAGGGACATGTGATGTGGAGAAGAAATTCAAGAATAGCATAAGTACTGAGTTGAATCTCTAGGTCCAGGGTTCAGGCTGCATTATTTCTTTAAGTTATCCTTTCTCATTAGGTGATTGAATTTAGTATTTCATATTCTAAACCAGACAGTATCTGCACATCTAGAAAGCAGTCTATGTTTATCAATAGTTTTAGAGTAGCTTTGGGTATTTTGTCCAATTTTCTCTTCTTAGAGACAGTCTCACTCTGTTTCCCAGGTTGAAGTGCAGTGTTATGATAATAGTTCACAGCAACCTTGAACTCCTGGACTCAAGTGATCCTCTCACCTCAATCTCCTAGCTAGGACTACAAGTGACATGAGTGCCACCATGCTTGGTTATTTTTATTTTTGTAGAGATAGGGTCTCACTATGTTGCCAAGACTGGTCTGGAACTCCTGGCCTCAAGCAATCCTCCTACCTTGGCTTCCCAAAGTCCTAGGATTACACATATAAGCCACCTTGCTCAGTCCAGATTTCTCCAATTTCAAGGATAATCCTCCAATGCATTAGTCCCTTTTATTTTTAAAAGTAGCATTTAGAGTATATTTATTTAATGTATAATCAAAGTGAGAGTATAGAAACATAACTTGGGTGTCTATGAACAAAAATGATTCTTTTTAGGGACAAAATTTTATGGTGTATAATGAGTTGAATTTTGGATAGCAGTTTTATGCACTAACCCACATATTGCGAGTATAGTAACTCTACAGACAGTCAAGGCAATATTAGTCTTTTAAAAGGTATTTTAAAGACATGGAATTATCTCATTTTTTAAAAAGTATTTTATTATAGCAAGAACATGATATGAGATCTACCCTCTTAACAAACTTTTAAGTGTACAAGCAACATTAACTACAAGTGCAGTGTTATACACCATATCTCTAGAACGTACTCATCTTGCATTACTGTAACTTTGCCCATTAGCAGCTCCGCATCCTTCCTGCTTCTGCTCCTGGTAGTCGCCATGCTACTCTCTGCTTGTATACTGGACTATTTTAGGTATGTGGAAGTTAAGGATCCTGTGCTCACCTGGTAAAAGAAAATAGCTCTTTGGGGATCAATGTCCATTGAGTGTAACAAGAGGGAGGGAAGGAGGAAAGCCCTGTGAAGCTGGGATTCCTTCAAATTCACATTTCTCCAAAATGGTAAATTCTGTCTTTATTTAAATGGTCAGCCTTTCTCATTGCTGGCTCTGTATTTTCATTTTGTAATATTGCTATGGCAGAGGCATTAACAATATGGGAATGCATTGTTCTCTATTGAGGGGAATCAGTTACTAAAAATCATTACTAATAATTATCAGTCTCCCAAAAGAACAGATACTTCTCAAAAGAGGACATCTATGTGGTCAAGAAACATATGAAAAAACCTCAACATCACTGATCATTACAGAAATGGAAATCAAAACCACAATGGGATACCATCTCACGCCAGTGTGGCGTTTATTAAAAAGTCGAGAAACAATAGATGATGGCAAGGCTGGGGAGAAATAGGAAAGCTTTTACACTGTTAATTGGAGGGTAAATTAGTTCAACCTTTATGGAAGACAGTGTGGTGATTCTTCAAAAACCTAAAACTAGAAATATCATTTGACCCAGCAATTCCATTACTGGATATGTACCCAAAGAAACATAAATCATTCTATTATAAAGATACTTGCACATGTATGTTCATTGCAGCACTATTCACGATAGAAAAGACATGGAATCAACCCAAATGCCCATCAATGTTGGACTGTATAAAAAAAATGATATATATACTCCATGAAATACTATGCAGCCATAAAAAGGAGGAAGATCATGTTCTTTGCAGGGACACAGATGGAGCTGGAAGCCATTATCCTCAGCAAACTATTGCAGGAACAGAAAACCAAACACTACATGTTCTCACTTATAAGTAGGAGCTGGACAGTGAGACCACATGGACACAGGGAAGGGAACAACACACTGGGGCCAGCTGAGGGGTGGAGATGGAGCAAGGGAAAGCATCAGGAATAATAGCTAATGTATGATGGGCTTAAGATCTAGATGATGGGTTGATAGGTCCAGTAAACAACCCTGGCACATGTTTACCTATGTAACAAACCTACACATCCTGCCCATGTATTCTGGAGCTAAAATAAAATAAAATATTATTGGCATCCAAGAAAATTATGGCTGATTCTGTCTACATTTTGTGGCCTTGTCCCAAATGAAAAGTAGGAGAAATTAGTTTTTGACCTCCCTGGCGTCTTCTCTGTGCTTTTCTTTTCTTCTCTAATGATACTTCCCTATTCCTTAGGCACCCAGTGATTTTATCATCCTTTCCTTCCCCTCTTTGTCTATTAACCTCTGCTCTAAACACACACACACACACACACAAATTGAATTTATACTATATTCCAAAAGACTCTTTAAACATTTTGTGTTATCTTTCCCAGGGAGACTTGTATTTTATGACATTCAACTTAATCAAAGAATAAAGCTTTAACAGTGACATCAGTGACATGATGAATGAGGCATCATTTTGAAGCAATAATGGTTTTCCCAGTGACTCAGAAATAGCAGTATGTTCAGATTCAGAGTGCCTGTTCATGAGGTAAGCACTCCACAGGACATGCAAAATTGTTGCATAGGAAAACATGTGGAGAAAGGGAGGAAGTAAGGGTCAAAGAATGCACACTGATTGTGACAGAAACATGTATATTAAGAGAGTGGTAACACAATGGGAAATTTAGGTTTAATCCAATCTCAGAATGTTTCCCTTCTACATGTATATTAAGAATAGTATATCATAAATCAAACTCCAACATTTACAATTGTCAATTTAAAACTCAATCGCCTCTGTCTTTCACAATATATCTCCTTTTAAAGAATAAAGTTTTGTTTTCAATTTCTTAAAATAGTATTGGGATAGAATTTCCTCACAGGATTAGTATTTAAAATCTAAACTTCCTGGTTGATGTATTCTCATGATTTTAGAGCAAGCCTAAAAAAACCCAACCTTCCCTGTTTTCACACAATTTGCAGAGCTCTGCAGAAACTGCACATCTGGCTCTTTGCCTGTGCACCTGAAGTTATCTCAGGAGAAATTATACATATTAAAGACAGACACAGTGAAGGTCTTTTTTAATTCAAAGGAACAAAATATATATTCAAGACAAGTGAAAAAGGTAAGACAAAAGGTAAGGGCCTGAGCTCGGAAACTAACAAAATGATGACAATATAAAATAAATTATGTCAAAAGAACAACAAAACAATATAAAGTATAATATGAAAATATATTTTGTGGGCTCAGGAGAATACTTAAATTATTTTCTTTTTTCTATTCCATAGGTAGAACTTGGATTTTTGGTCATTAATTCTCTCTCTCTCGCTCTCTCTCAACTTTTGCAAATAGGGAGATCTTGGAACATTTGCCAAAATTTTGGTCTTTTGCTTTATTTTGGCTGCCTGTTTATTCCATAGAACCATGACTTCTCCTGGTGATTCAGGCTTACTCCTTAATTTCTGAACTGATGGCCAGAGAGTCGGAGATCTCTATCTCTATCTATCTATCTATCTATCTGTCTGTCTGTCTGTCTGTCTGTCTGTCTGTCTGTCTGTCTATCTATCTATCTATCTATCTATCTATCTATCTATCTATCTATCTTTATATATCCCTCCCATGTTATGTCTTACTTTTCTACCACTTCTTTCCTTTTCCTAAGGTCTTTTGAAACTAAAAATAAAATTATCACCTCACTGTAGGTATCATGTCATCTGATTCAAGAGTTGCCCACTGCTTCAAGGTAGTAACTGTTAATTATTCAAGACAGACTTCTTGTGAAGTAATCCTCTAGAAAGACAGTTGGATTCTTTTTTTTTTTTTTTTTTTTTTTTGAGACTTAAGGCTTCATGAAACTCTAAAGATATGGCAGGCCAGGATCTAAGGCCAAAGGTATAACACATCAGAAAGTTACGGTTATGAGTCTTGAGTGTGAGCCCTTGGTTTTATCAGCGGAAATACAGGCCTCCCTAGCCGTGAACGCTGAAGTGGAAGAATCAAGCTGAAGGCTAGGATTGTGCCATATCATACTTCTTTTGGATCTGAACACAAAGGGTGCCAGGGGAGGGTAGTGTTCTTATCATGCAGCTAGGCATCAGGGGCCCAAAAGAAGAGAGCCACAAAATGCATACTGTTTAATGTTGTGTGCATATCTAGCATAAAACATTTTTTGAATCAATGACCAATCTGAGGACTTACATCGTAACTCAGAGATGAACTTCCTAATGCACACATGAAACTGTATTATGCCTAGATACTTACTTGGTATAAAATTTAATTTTTTTCTAAAAGTGATTTTATAGGGGGCTGGGCATGGTGGCTCACGCCTGTAATCCCAGCACTTTGGGAAGCCAAGGTGGGTGGATCACGAGGTCAAGAGATAGAGACCATCCTGGTCAACACGGTGAAACCCCGTCTCTGCTAAAAATACAAAACATTACCTGGGCATGGTGGCGCGTGCCTGTAATCCCAACTACTCAGGAGGCTGAGGCAGGAGAATTGCCTGAACCCAGGAGGCGGAGGTTGCGGTGAGCCGAGATCACGCCATTGCACTCCAACCTGGGTAACAAGAGCGAAACTCTGTCTCAAAAAAAAAAATGATTTTATATGTAGCTCTTTACTGTCTTTAAAGCATGATGGATGCTTAATATATATTCAGTATTCATTGAATTACAATATTTTTCTCATTATTCAGTCTGTTTTCCGATTTTTCACATCCCCATACACATCCCCAAAGGTTACAACTAGCTGCACTATGAATAGTTTAAATCAATGAGTCTCTGAAATACAAAATTATGAATAATCATTATTTTTGTCATTTTTATGATTGTTTATGTCCAATGAGACAGAATTGTTTAGTGCCAAATTCTGTTTACTCTATAGCTACTTCCTTCTCTGAAACTCCATTATCCCCATTATAGCTTTTGGTATGATCAGCTAATTTCACCATTAAAACAGTCACTTTCCTGATCCTCCTGAATAGTGTCTTGATCTAACCCCAATACAAACCATTATTTTTAAAATTTCCCTTTTATGAAAAATTATTTAAGTTTAATCATAACACACAAATAATAATATGTACATATCATCAATACACGCTTCCATGAAGTTGAACAAAGTGAATTAATCTATATTATTACCATAGATCAAATAAAATACTTAAACTTTCAGATAGCTGTTCTAATGGCCTAAATGCAAACCTCTCCAGATAGTATTTCAAAAGCTATAGACCACAGGAACAAAATAAACATACATTCTACATCTTCAGCATAGCTAAAAGATAGAAAACACTGAGAATTTCAAATTAATTTAAATAGAAAAAAATAAACAGTTTCCAGTTGAGTTTTTACTTGAGCTCTTACTATAAGCATTTTGTCAGTATTTTTTGTTGAGTCTCTGCCTGGTTTTGGTATCAGGATGATGTTGGTCTCATAAAATGATTTGGGAAGGATTCCCTCTTTTTGGATTGTTTGGAATAATTTCAGAAGGAGTGGTACCAGCTCTTCTTTGTACATCTAGTAGAATTCAGCTGTGAACCCATTTGGGCCTGGACTATTTTTGGTTGGTAGGCTATTAATTTCTGCCTCACCTTCAGCCCTAGTTATTGTTCTGTTCAAGGATTCAACTTCTTCCTGGTTTAGGCTTGGGAGGGTGCAAGTGTCCAGGAATGCATCCATTTCTTCCAGGTTTACTGGTTTATGTGCATAGAGTTGTTTATAGTAATCTCTGATTGTAATTTGTATTTCTGTGGAGTCAGTGGTGATATCCCCTTTATCGTTTTTTATTGGATCTATTTGATTCGTCTCCCTTTTCTTTTTTATTAATCTGGCTACTGCTCTATTTTGTTGATCTTTTAAAAAAACCAGCTCCGGGATTTATTGATTTTTTTGAAGGATTTTTCATGTCTCCATCTCCTTCAGCTCTGCTCTGATCTTAGTTATTTCTTGTCTTCTGCCTGCTTTTGATTTTTTTTTATCTTGCTCCTCTAGCTCTTTCAATTTTGATAATAGGGTGTCGATTTTAGATCTTTCCTCACTTCTTTGGTGGGGATTTATTTGCTATAAATTTCCCTCTAGACACTACTTTAAATGTGTCCCAGAGATTCTGGTACATTGTGTCTTTGTTCTCATTGGTTTCGAAGAACATCTTTACTTCTGCCTTCATTTTGTTGTTTATCCAGTTGACATTCAGGAGCCAGTTGTTCAATTTCCATGAAGTTTTGCGGTTCTGAGTCAGTTTTTAGGTTTGTGAGTATTTTGCTAAAATTTTTTGCAGCTATGTTTACTGGCAATATAGGTCTGTAATTCACTTTTTGCTTTATCTTTGACTTGTATGAAGGTCTGTTTGTGTTTTAAAATATTATAATAGCATAACCTTGTCTCTTAATTCAAATACTGACACTTTATGCTTATTTATCTTATGTAACTGTTTGAAATTTTTAGTGCAGTTTTGAACAGAAGCAAGAATTAAAGGCATCCTTGTCTTTTCTCAATCACAAAAGGAATTCTCTCAACATTTCACAATTAAATATACAGATGCTCCTTATATTATGATTGGGTTATATCCCGATAAACATCGTAAGTTAAAAATACTGTAAGTGAAAAATGCATTTGTTACACAAGATCTACTAAACATAGTAACTTAGCCTAACCTACCTTCAGTGTGCCCAGAACACTTATATTAACTCACACTTGGGCAAAATCATCTAAAGAAAAGTCTATTTTATAATAAAGTGTCAAATATTTTATGTATTTACTGAAAAATGTACTAAAAAATGAAAAATATAATTGTTTATGGGTACCCAAAATATAGTTTCCACTAAATGCATAATGCACCTGCACTATTGTATGTAGCAAAAATCATAAATAGAAACATTGTAAGTCAGGGACCACCTATATTGAATTTGCTATTGGTTATTTTTATACAATGTATTTTAAAGTAAAGAAAGTTCTCTTCTATTCTTGGTTTATTGATATTTTTTAAAGTGTACATATTAAATTTTTAATTCTCTTTATTAGATGTTTTATAAAATTTAATTTGTTTATGAAATAATGACATTAATTTTACTTGTCATTTTAAATTTACATAATGGGATATCTAATTTAGTCTTGATGTGTTTACTTTATATATTTATATATATCTTTGTATATTTGGTTTGATAATATTTTAAGATAGTTTGTGTTTATTCTGAGCAAATTGGGCATTAATTTTACTCATCTATGGACTTTAGTTTTTCTTATTATCTGGAAGTTATCTCTATGGTTGAAATGTTCTTTTACTTGCATGTTTCTAGAACACAAATCTTAATAAAATTTAAAACACTGAGGTTTTATTTGATGCAATTGTTGATGTGGTGTTTCAATTTCTTTTATGGTTATAGGCATGAAGGATATTAGCTGGTACACACACTACTGTGACTATATTGGGTTTTGATGGCCAGTGTTCTTTATGATTATCTAAGTTCCCAAGTGTCTAACCTTCTAATTGGGCGATAGCTGTGCTATATCACTTGTTAAAATATATTTTAATATTACTGTGTGTTATAAGACTATAACTGCATGGGGCTGATTTAATAGCACTTCTCTGGTCATGGCAGATTAACATCATCAGCCTCTTCGAGGTCCCTTTCTTGTTTCACACATTTATTTTTATTTACTCCTGTTCTTCTCCCTTTATAGGAAACATCCTAATGCATTTAATGTGTACCTATTTGTTTTTTTTTGTTCAGTAACAAATTTTAAATTGTTTTATATGCGTTTTAATTTACATAATCCTATTTTCTCATGTGTCTTAGTTACTCCATTCATTACCATACCTTTAAGACCCATTATTCTTCACGTGCATGTGTGCATGTTAACCTTGCTGTTTGTACTGTGTTGCTGCTAGGTCCTGAACAATACTCTAGGTGTTGATTTATTGCATTTTACCTTCTACAGTTCAAGCAATAATGCCCCCGTTTTCCTGTAACTTTCTGTCATCACGAATAATGATGCAATCAATAATTAAGCATCTTCCTACCTGTCCCTGGATACAGTTCTGTAAGACTTTCTTTGGGATATATACTCTAAAGAAGAACTTCAATATCATAACAAATAGGTACATTTAATTTGATTACCCAGTGCCAGATTGCTCCACTGAATGCACAAGCCTGCCTTCATACAAGGAATGCATAAAGATTACTATATCCCTATGATATTACTACCTTGGAGTATTATTCAGCTTTGTAGTCTTTAACATTCTAAGAGACATAAAATGATATCATCGAATTTACTTTTGCTTTTTTGTACATGACAAATAGTTTTGTTTTATATTCAAGCAACTACTACTAAACTAAACAGCATATAATAAATACTTGAAGTCTATCATCTAATAAGATTTATTATGTAAACTTTAAGACAGCAAAGTCAAAAAACAATACCAATAACATTGTTTCAACTTTTATATGGGAGGAAATATTTTAAGGATGGTTATTGCTTTACACAGTGTACAAATAACATTATAGTAATTTTTGATAGAAAAGCCTCTCGCCTTAAGAAAGCATTAGCAAAATATAGCATTCAACTATATATTTACATATGTATGTATGAATATGTGTGTATGTGCATAACATGTGTGTATGACCTAGTTGAGGAGTACTTTTATATACAGTTCTGTTTTAGCTACAAAGAAAACAGACAGCTTGTACCAAACCAATATATCAGTATGATATAAGTAGTTAAGAAGAATACATTTTTGGACAAACTTTAAATGTCTACAGAGAAGCTGGGTTCTTTAGTGTCTAAAAAGTGTGATGGTACTATGCCTCACATAACCACTTACATACCCATACTGTGTCCCAAAGTGTCACAGAGTCTTCAGGAAGAGCAATAGTAACTCAAAAATTCCAAGAACAGGCTACAATAGTCAAGGTTCAGTTAGGAAGACTGAACTATGATAAGTCTTATGGAACAAAGGAATGATTATAGAAATATAGAAAAAAAAGATACAAAGGTTTAATATAGGGAGTTCAAGGATCAAAATCACTCACCAGTCCTCCTGAGGCCACACATATTTAGCCATGAGAGCGGTGCTTTAAAGGAAAATATGAGCAGAGTGTAAGTAAACCTAATGCCTCTCTTTCTAGCTCAGGGCCTGCAATTATTGGAAGAAGACGGAGTGAGTTCTTACTCTCTTGGTTCCTGCAAAAACTGTTTCATTAAACAGGTCCCCCTCTGTTATTTTCTCTCTCAACATGGGATCTCCGCACACGTCAGCTCCCCTTCGCTTTTTACCATGAGTGGAAGCAGATTGAGGGTCTCACCAGAAATTCAGCAGATGCCAGTGCCATTAGTCTTGTACATTGTGCAGAACCATCAGCCAAATATACCCGTTTTCTTTGTAAATTACCCAGCTCCGTGTATTCGTTCATAACAACACTAAATGGGCTAAGAAAGCTGCTACGTCCAGTTCGTGTCAATTAGGCATTCCACACAACTCCTTTAATGATATTCAACTTTTAACTGAAGACAATATCAAAATCATATACACCTAATGCAGTTATCTTTCATAATATAAAAGCTATAGTAGCCCTCTATCCATTTTCAATTGAGGACTGACTGTGCACACTCTCTCTCTCTCTCTCTCTCTCTCTCTCTCTCTGTCTCTCTCTCTCACACACACACACACACACACACACACACACACGAATATAAAATTAAGAAATAAATACTTAAAATTCATTTCAGTAATGAGTCATAGGGTGATATTTGATATTTGTAATTTCCAGTTTATACATACGCCATGATTTCTTTTTCTGTATAAATCATTTGAACTGTTCATGATTACTTGCCTAATAGAAAAATGCAAAATTTTTATTCCTTAAGGATTCATGACATTAATAGTTCCCTGCCTGTAAGAAGTGTTGTCATTTTCTATTAACTTTGTTCATAGAATATAATAATTATAAGCCATTACTATGCAGATTCCTTGTGCTACAAACTACTTTTAGTCTCCTAATTCTGTAAAAGTAATACAATTTTCACTTGACAGTCACAATAAATTATACCAGTCATCAAATTAACCACCTTCTTTACCTATGATTCACCAGTATAAGAATTATAAAGTGGCTATGTGAAGTCTGAAATTTTAATTTAATGTAATCACTGCTGTAGCCCCGGTGTAAGCTTTGCCCTTTTGGGAGTAAGTCCTATGAACCGGCAAGGCCCAAATTTGAAGAAACAAAAGTAAAAGTTTTGCTCCTGGATTATTAGCATTAATAATGAATGACACTATTCTCATTTTGTCTTTTGATTTTTAGACTTGTGAATCTTTTCTAGGAAAAAAATAGTAAAATATAATAATTTCTAATATTTAGCATATATCTTGGATTATGTTACCCAGCCCTTCAATGTATCATCATCTAGATGTTGCAATAGTTGAGTCTTCAAAATACTTTCCAACCTTCTATCAGACCAGCTCCTTCAGAGTTATGGGAAATGTGGAAGGACCAGTAAGTAAAGTTGCACATTACTGAGCCCATGTATAACCCTCATTTCCACTGCGATGTCATTTTGTCATGAGACCATTAAGTAAGAACAGAGGTATCTGAGAAGAGTCTCACCGATGTCCACAGAACAGATTATTTTCTCTGACTGAAAATTAAGATTCTACTTTTAGATATTGTACATTTTTTACCATTTACAAAGGACACAAATATTTCCCATCTTTGACTATTTTAAAATGTCTGTACACATACCTCCTCTCTAGCCTCCACCTGTCACTCATTTTCTGCTGTTTCTTCTAAATCTCAGCCTATTCAGTCAAACCATTAGATATTTTCTGTGAATTAGCATACAGCCATAACTCTAACCATCTGTACTTTCAGGCAAAATGGATTCTCAAGTTCAAGGCACACTCCTATCCACTGTGTTAATTTCCTATAACCATTGTCTTTTAAGACTAATTCTCATACGAACCATTAGGTTTTTCTATTCAAATTTGAATGGAGACTGTATGTTGGGCAGAACCATATATAAATCAGGCCCAATGTTCCAGCTCCTCAGGCAACAGGTCACAAAGAACTCTCCTTGAGGTTTTAGGCATTGGTTGAAAGAAAGGAGACAATGTAACTGGAGTAGGATAGGAGAATATGAATCACTTCTCATGTGCTGTCCTTGTGCCTTTGGGAACTGCTGGTGCCCAAACTAGTATCCAACACTTCACATGTTGGTGGGGTTTTGCTGTGCTTAGCCAACTTTAATGCTGGTAGCTCTTACTATATTTAGTTTATCATAAACATACTGGGTTCCATAGTAACTTGGAGATGTATGTCTTCTTTTCTATTTTTGTTAGTCTTACGTTTGTTAATTTGTTGTTAATTTGTTGATACCAAAGTTATCAAAGGAAAAAAATAAAAAATATATAGGTTTAGAAATTTGTTGATGTGTTTAAATAACCAACTCTTGATTTCATTAAACTTTTTCTGCTCTTTTCCTGTTTTCATCTGGTTTCTGCTCTTTGTTATTTTCTTCCTTCTGTTTGATTTGGATTTATTTTGCTCTTCTTTTGTTATTCTGAAGTAAAAACTTAAATTACTTAATATTTTTCCTCTTTTCAAGTGTAAATATTTAGTGCTATCAGTGTCCCTCTCTGCATGCTTTAGCTATGATATATAATATTTTCATTCATTTCTATGTATTAAAAAAAATTTCTTCTGTGATCTCCGCTTTGACACATGGATTGGTTAAAAGTGTGTTATTAAATTTCCAATTGTTGGATTTTCTTGTTTTATTTCTGTGGTTAATTTCTAGTTTGACTCTATAATGGTCAGGAAACATTTCATATGATTTTGATTCATTTAAGTTTGTTAAGGCTGTTTTATGGCCCAGAATATGGTATACTTTAGTACATTTTCCATATGTGCCTGGAAAGATGTAGCCTCCTGCTATTGCCTTGAGTGTTCAAGTTAGATTTTGATGTTTCATTGAGTTGTTGATTTCTTTCATATTTTCGCTAATTTTCTGGCTTGTTCTCTTTAATCAAATGCTGAGAATGGGATGTTGAATCTTCAGTATAATTATAGATTTGATATTTCTTCTTTAATGTATGTTGGTTTTTATTTTATATATTTTGTTTCATAATTCTGTGGTTGGTTACATACACATTTAGGACCATTATGTCTTCTTTGTAGACTTATCTTTCTATCATGTAATCTCCCTTTCCGTCTCTAGTAATTTTATTTCTTCTGTGTCTATTTTATCTGATATTAATATAGCTACTGGTACATTTTAAATTAAAGTTCACATTATTTGTCTTTTTGTGCCTTTATAATTTATGTCTACCTCTGTTGTTAAATTTGAAATATATTCTTATATATAGCGTATAGTTGGGGTTTATAATAAATCCACTCTGTGAATCTCTTTCAATTGTTGTATTTAGTCTATTAAAATTTTAAGTAATGATTGATAATGTTAGACATTACACCATCCATTTTTGTTTTCTGTGTTTTTTTCTTTATTATTATTATTTTCTTTTCTTTTCTTTCTTTCTTTTTTTTTTTTTTTTGAGACAGAGTCTTGCTCCGTTGCCAGGCACTAGGCTGGAGTGCAATGGCACAATCTCGGCTCACTGCAATCTCCACCTCCTGGGTTCAAGCAATTCTCCTGCCTCAGCCTCCCGAGTAGCTGAGACTACAGGTGCACGCCACCACACCCAGCTAATTTTTGTATTTTTTAGTAGAGACAGGGTTTCACCATGTTGGCCAGGATATTCTAGATCTCTTGATCGTGTGATCTGCCCGCCTCGGCCTCCCAAAGTGCTGAGATTACAGGTGTGAGCCACCGCGCCCGGCCTATTATTTTCTATTGATATACATATTAGTTAGTTCTCATGGTCCTATAAGGACATACCCCAGACTGGATAATTTATAAAGGAAAGAGTTTTAATTGACTTGCACTTCTGCATGGCTGGGTAGGCCTCAGGTAACTTACAATAATGGCAGAAAAGAAAGTAAACACATCTTTTTTTACATGACAGAAGCAAGAAGGTGTGTCAAACAAAGGGGAAAAAACTGCTTATAAAAGCATCTGATCTTGTCAAACTCACCCATTATCATAAGAACAGCATGGGGGAACTGCCCCCCTGATCTAATCACCTCCCAAGAAGTCCTGTCCCCAACACATGGGGATTACAATTTGGGTTACAAGTCAAGATGAGATTTTGGATGGGGACACAGTCAAACCATATCAATATATAATATATACACATGTTTTGGAGACACATGATAATTTCATCCAGTCATATAATGTATGCAGTTCAAATCAGGGTAATTAGGATAGCCATCAACTTAAATATTAATCTTTTCTTTATGCTAGGAATATTTGAATTATTTTCTTTTAGCTATTTTGAAATGTAAGATAATGTTAACTGTTATCTCCTTACTAATCTGTGGAACACTAGGTCTTATTTGTTCTATCTAATTATATATTTTTACCCATTAATCAATAGCCTCTCTTCAAGTCCTACCCTACCCCTACCATTCTTTGGCCTATGGTAACTATCAATTTTCTCTCTTTCTTCATGAGATCCACTTTTTAAGATAACACATATGAGTGAAAACATGCAATATGTATCGTTTTGTGCTTGGCTTATTTCACTTAACATAATGACTTCCAGTTTTATCCATATTTATGCAAATGACAGAAACTCATTCTTTTATAATGCTAAATAATATTCCCTGTGTGCATGTACATTTTCTTTGTTCATTCATCCACTGATAGGCATTTAAGTTCATTCCATATTTTGGTTATTATGAAGTTTTACAGTAAACATGGGAGTACAGATATATTTTCGATATGTTGATTTTCTTTATTTTGGATATATACCCAGGAGTGGAGTTTCAAGATCATATGGTAGTTCTACTTTTAGTTTTTTGAGGTACCTCATGCTATTTTCCATCATGACTCTACTAGTTTACATTTCCAACAACAATGATACAAGGATTCCCTTTTATCTGCCTACTTGACAGTATCTGTTCCTCTGTGTTTTGTTTGTTTCTGTTTTGAGGCAGCGTCTGGCTTTCTTGCTCAGGCTTGATATTCTCTGTGTTTTTAATAAAAGTCATTTTAACTGGGTAAGATGTAGTCTTTATTTACATTAGTGACATTGAACATTTTTAATATATCTGTTGGCCATTTGTATGTCTTCTTTTGGGAAATGTCTATTCAGATATTTTTCCAATTTTTGATCAGCTTTTTGGCTATTGTTTGAGTTCCTCATATATTCTAGCCGGTAGTTCCTTGTCAGATAGTTTCCAAATACTTTCTTTTTCATTCTGTCTCTTCAATTTGTTGATTGTGTCTTTTGCTGGGTGGATACTTTTTCACTTGATGTAATCACATTGGTCTATTTATGCTTTGGTTGCCTATGCTTTTGAGGACTTACATACACACCCTTCCAGACCATTGTTCTAAAGGATTTCCCCAGTGTTTCATTCAGTTGTTTCTTAGTTTTGGATCTTATATTTAAATCTTTAATCCATTATAGTATTATTTTTGTATGTGGTGAAAGATAGAAATATAGTTTCATTCTTCTGCATGTGAATATCCAGTTTTCACAGCATCACTTATTGAAGAGACTCTTTTTTTTACCAATGTATGTTCTTGGCACCTTTGTTGCAAATTATTTGACTGTAAATGCATGGATTTATTTGTAGCTATCTATTCTGTTCCATTGGCCTATTTGTCTATTTTTATGCCAGGACCATATTGATTTGATTGCTATAGCTTTGTAGTATATTTTGAAGTCAGGCATTGTAACATCTCCACCTTTGCTCTTTTTGCTCAGGATTGCTTTGTCTATCCAGTGTCTTTTGGGTTCCATATAAATTTGAAGATTTTTTTTTATTTCTGTGAAGAATATCACTGGTATTTGGCAGAAATTCATAGAATCTATAAGTTTCTTTAGATAGTATTCTCATTTTGACAGTGTTAATTATTCTAATCCACGAGCATGAAATATATTTTCTTTGTTTTGTTTTCAATTTCTTTCATCAGTGTTTATAGCTTTCCTGTATAGATTTTTCACTTCTGTGGTTAAATTTATTTTTAGGTATTTGATAGTCTTTGTACCTATGGGATGCACTTCTTGATTTCTTTTTAAGATTGTTCACTATTGATATATATATATATAAGTACTACTGATTTTTGTATGTTGATTTTAGTATCCTGGACCTTTACTGAATTTATTTCAGTTCTAACAGTTTTCTGGTGGAGTCTTTAGTTTTTTCTAAATATAAGGTTACGTTATCTGTAGATAAGGTAAATTTGATTTCTTCCTCACCAATTTAAATACCTGTTATTTCTTTCTCTTTCCTAATTTTCCTTGCCAGAACTTCCAGTTTACATGGAATAAAAGTGATGAAAGTGGCCATATTTGTTTTAGAAAGATGGCTTTCAATTTTTTCCCTTTCAGTGTGATGTTGGTTGTGTATTTGCCATATATGGCCTTTATTATTTTGACGTATGTTTTTCATACCCAGGCTTTTGAAGGTTTTTAACTCAATAAAATGTTGAATTTTATCAAGGGCTTTTTCAGCATCTATTGAAATGATCGCAGGGTATTTTTTTTGATTCTGTTAATGTGATGTATCATGTTTATTGATTTGCAGATGATGAACAATACTTGCATCCATGAGATGAATAATGCTTGATTGTGGCTAATAATCTTTTTGTTTGTTGTTGAATTAGTTTTGCTATTATTTTGTTGAGAATTTTTGCATGTATGTTTATCAGTGATGTTGGCCTATAGTTTTATTTTTGTTGTTGTTGTTGTGTCTATTTCTGGTTTTGGTGTCAGGGTAACACTGAGCTTGTAGAATGGTTTGGAAATATTGCCTCCTTTATAATTTTTTTGATGCAGTTGAGTGGAATTTGTACTAGTTCTTTAAAAGTTTGGTAGAATTCAATGGTGAATTAATCAGGTCTGGGCTTTTCTTAAATAAAATATTTTTTATTACAGCTTTGAATCTAATTTCAGTTTAGCGGGTGGTTGAGGTTTTCAGTTTCTTCATAGTTTTATCTTGGTTGTATGTGTCTGGAAAGCTACCTATTTCTTCTAGGTTTTCTTATGTGTTGGCATACAGTTATTCATAATACACTCTATTATTTATGGTTCTATGGTCTCAGTTGCTTTGTCACCTTTTCTGTTTCTGATTTTATGTGTTTGAGTCTTCTCTCCTTTTTTCTTATTTAGTTTAGTCAAACGTTTGATTTTCTTTACCTTTTCAAAAAGAATCAACTTTTTGTTGATCTTCTGTAATTATTCCTTAGTCTCAATTTTATTTATTTCTCCTCTGACCTTTATTATTTCTTGCCTTCTAGTGATTTTGGGTTTGCTTTATTCTTCCTTTTCCAGTTTTTGAGGTATATCTTTAGTTTACATAAAGTATTTCTACTTTGTTGATGTAGGCATTTATTGCTGTAAACTTCCCTCTTAATACTGCTTTTTCTGTATCTCATTAATTTTGGTATGCTGTTTTCTCATTTTCACTTTTTTCAGAAATTTTAAATTTTTCTTCATAATTCCTTTATTGACTCATTTGGTCATTCAAGAGCATGTTGTTTAATTTCCTTGTGTCTGTGTAGTTTCTGACCTTCCTCTTGTTATTAATTTAATGTTTTATTCCAATGTATTTAGAAAAGATACTTGATATAATTTATAATTTTTTAAATTTGTTGAGACCTGTTTCACGGACCAAGATGTGGTCTATTCAGGAGAATATTTTATGTGCTGCTGTAAATAATGTGTATTCTGCCATAAATGGAAAAAAAATTCTGTTAATGTCAGTTAGCCCTATTTGGTCTAGTGTATAGGTATTTATTTGCTGAATTATGCCTGGATAATGTGTTTATTGCTGAGAGTGTTGAAGTGCTCTGCTGTTACGCTATTGTAGTATTTCTTTCTCTTTAGATTTATTAATGTCTGCTTTATATACTTAAGTGATACAGTGTTGGGTGCATAGATATTTATAATTGTAATATTTTCTTTCTGAACTGACCTCTTTATCATTATATAGTGACCTTTGAGCTAATTTTGCATTTCTCATAGATATTTGTTCCATTTTTTCTTTTTTCCTGTGAGTATATATATTCAAATAGCCTATCTTTGAGCTCATTGGTTCTTTTTTCTGCTTGATCAATTCTACTATTAAGAGTTGCTAATGAATTTTTCAGTTCAGCAAATATATTTCCAAATACCAATATGTCTTTTTTATAATTTCAATCTCTTTGTTAAATTTCTCTGATAAATTTCTGACTTGCTTTTCTGTGTTATCCTGGATATTACTGAGTTTTCTTAAAATTGCTATTTTGAATTTTTGGTTAGAGAGCTCACATTTCACCATGTTGTTGGTATCCATCACTGGTTCCTTGCTTTGTCTATTTGGGGAGTGATGGTTGTCTGTTGGTGTTGTTCTTGTAGATGTATGTCTATGTCTTTCCATTGAAAGTTCAGTTATTTATTCCAATCTTCTCTGTCTGGGGTTTTTTTTTTTTTGGAATGATTTCTTAGAGATTCAATGTCATTTTAAAATTTCTTTCCAACTTGGTTTTTGCTTCCTTTTAAGCACTAGATGACTTCATAAGCCCAGGCTTGCGTCCACTCTAGTAATGGATCAGAGCTCTGCCCACTCTAAATAAAGAGACCCCAAAGGAGATATTCCTGCAAAGTGGGATGGCTGGCTAGGAGTTTGTTCCCAGAAGACCCATGAAGTGTGCCTCCCTAGTGTAGAGTTGCTCAACAGCCATTCTGATTTGGCATCTCCTTTGGCCAAGTTACAGAGCAGAGTTTCCAGGATTGTGGATGGTAGTCTTTCCTTCCCCCTTTATCTCTGGCTTTGTCAGAAATTTTTCTCTCTTTAGGGACTCTTAATGCTTCCTGTAAGTGGAGGAAGGGACAGGTTTCCTGTCAGAGAACCCAAGATGGTAAAAAAAAAAACTTATTTTCACTTTGATCTCATGTTTTCAAGTTTAGAAACTGTGAGTTGGGGAGAATTTTTCCACACATTTAGTGCAGGACTGATTGTGGGGAGAGGCATAATGGATATGGAAGTCAGATTCTCTTACAGTCTACCTGGGGTTTTCTTACTTGTCTGTGGCTCCATGAACTGTCTCATCCTCCTATTTGAGTTCTAGGATATTGCTGGCAATAACCTCTGTGCTACATGTTTGGTTTTGGTTTTCTATGAAGAGGAAGTGAATCCTGATTTCTACTATATTGCCCGTTTTGAACCAGAAGTCTACTGTTCTTTCTTGATTACCATTACTGTTTCTCTTTCTTTACTTTCCCCTTGGATTCTTTCTTATTTTTACTGCTTTAAACTAGATGTTTTTTTTATAGATTTCTTAGTGGTTGTTCTAGATATTACAATATACATATGTTATTTTTTACAACCTACTCCTACTGAAGTATGGACTATTTGAAGTATTGAAATTTTATTTATATTAGGTTTGGTTTTCTTCGCTTTTATTTATTTATTTTTTTTTTTGAGACAGAGTTTTGCTGTTGTTACCCAGACTGGAGTGCAATGGCACGATCTTGGCTCACCACAACCTCCGCCTCCTGGGTTCAGGCAATTCTCCTTCCTCAGCCTCCCAAGTAGCTGGGATTACAGGCGTGCACCACCATGCCCAGCTAAGTTTTGTATTTTTAGTAGAGACGGGGTTTCACCTCGATGACCAGGGTGGTCTCGATCTCTTGACCTCGTGATCCACCTGCCTCGGCCTCCCGAAGTGCTGGGATTATAGGCATGAGCCACCGCGCCCGGCTTTCTTTGCTTTTATATCATGAAACTGTCTGAAGTATTTCCACTATGTACATTAAGCTCCACATCTGATGGTGTTATGCATTTTACTTCAGTCACCAAATATGACTAAAGAAGTTCATGAGAAATAAATCTAGTATATTTATCCTTATTTTTACATATTTAATTGTCCTTTTAAAAAATTCTCAGCTTTACTCTTTTGTCATTTTTTTTCTATTTGGAGAGGGTTTTGCAGCCCTTTTTAAAGAGTAGGCATTATTTTACCCTTGTCTGAGAATGCCTTTATTTCTTTTGTTTCTTAAGAATATTTTTGTTAGATATAGAATTTATGGGTGATGGATCTCTTTCTTCACACTTAAAACATGCCAATTATTTCTGGCTTCCATGCTTTAAGAGAAGTTTATGGTCATGCAAATCAGCATTCTCATATAGGCGATGTACTCTGTGGTTACTTACATGATACTATCTTTCTCTTTAGTTTTTAGCAGTTTACATATGATCTGTGAGTAAATTTTGGGGGGTGTAATATATTTGGAGTTTGCTCAGCTTCTGGAATCTGTAGGTACATGTCTTTTGACAAATACAGGAGTTTTTCAGCTATTATTTATTTCAACACATTTTTCAGCCATGCATTCTTGCTCTTCTTTTTTAGAACTTTGATATTATGAATATAAGATCTTTTATTATTTCTAATGTTCATAAGACTTTGTTCATTTTTTTCTTTAAAGTATACTTTCTCTCTATTGTTTGAATTGAGTGAAATCTATTGATCAGTTCTCAAGTTTAGTGATTCTGAAAACTACACTATTATGGAACTCATTTAGCAAAGGTTATCTTCTCCTCTTTATTTCTGTTATTATATTCTTTCAATTCTATAATTTCCATCTGCTTATTTTCTTATAACTTTTATTTCCTTGCTGATATTTTTAAAACTTTTTGTTTCAAAAAATTCAGAATTATTACTGAAGCAATATTATGGTGGCTGCTTTGAAATATGTGTGAGATAAATGCTGAAATAGTTGTGGATTAAATATGATTATATGTGGAATTGGCTCCAAAGTAATTTGAGGGTAAGAGGGATGTAAATGAAACAAAATTAGTCCGAAGTTGGAATTGTTAATGCCAGTTTATGAGCACATGGCCATGTTTTATCACATTGTTATCTCCACATTTGCGTGCATTTAAAAATTTTCATGGTAAGAAATCATGGGGAAGTCTCTGAAATGTACATTGTCCCAGTAGAAAATATTAATGTTTATTCTTACAAATATTATATGTAATTGTTGTATAGATTTGTGGATACCAAAAAAGAAGTTGGTCTTAGTTGCATATATTTCTCCCTTTTATTAGAATGAGAAATCAAATGCAAATAAACAAAGAATTCTCCATTTAAAAATACAGCTTTTGACCCAATGCTAATTGGCAGGGGAATTCATCTATCCCTAAAAAGTAATTTTTATAATAAATATCTCCTGTGTTTTGCTCATCTGCGATTCAGTGTCCCTAGGGAATCATGATCTTAAATTCAAAACATGAATATCTCTTAGCAATAAAATAATGTCATGCTTATACATTACATATATACATACTTCTGTGTGTATGTGTGTGTGTATGTAAAAGTGAATGTGTACTATAAATAAAAATATTTTTGTAACCCAGCACTAGATTTGACATGGAAAATTTGTCTTTATATTCTCCCAGTTTCATCCTTTTGTCTTTTTTCTTTTATTAGTTGGTGTATTCAATGTTATTTTGATACATGCAGACAGTTGGCATACAGGAATCATCATTTTCAATACAAGCTGGGGATACTCTGTCTTTGTAGCTTAAGTATAATCTGTCAACTCCTATATATTTCTTTTGTGTTTGTGAAAGTACAATAGAAATAAGAAAAATCATGGTGTAATACTCCCCTTATAAAAGATGTTTTTACTGTTTTACATATTTATACATATTTTTAATCTTCATCTTACATACTTTCATTAAATTCATACAAATATTTAATTGCTGGTTATAAAAAACTGTATTATAATATTAGTATTGACAGGAGAGAAAGAAATATTTTCATATTACAATACTGCAAGTGAGTGATGAAGCAATTGTTAAGATCACAGGCTTTAGTTATTCTACCATATGTACAATGGTTAGGTGAAGTATTGCATCCTCATCCCTGGAAGCAAGGCATTTCTCCAGAGAGTAGGACTTAAAGGTAGGTCTTTGGGGAGAGGATGCTCTTCCTCCTGGTGTTTACCAGCCCAACTCCAGTGACAGAAAGATATTGTGCACAAGCAAAACAGGTCATACAGCAGTGAGCAAAGTTCATGCAAAGGTCAGTAAAGAAAACTTGCTCTGGGATAAATTCATCAAAGGATCTTCAGGGAAGGTTATTTTAGACCCAACCTGATTATCTACATCCCAGCACTATAAGCAAGTAGTGGTTTCCCACTTAAAACACTGAGTGCTTGTTTTATACATGTTCAAAAACATTTATACATGTTCAAAATAACCCAGCCTAAGTGAAGTGTTCTTGAAAAGAAATTTAAACTTCCTCATTAAAATACTAAATTTGCACATCTATCTTGCTCAAGAGGTATTTTTAGCTGCCTTATGGCAGAAATTATAGATGAGAGATTATATTAGTGAGCACATTTCTAAAAATACCTTTTGAGTACAAATATAGCTTATTAAAAAGTGAATGGAATGAAATTAAGTACCATGCTGCAACTATTATATTTTTATACTATGTGTGAAAAAACAAACATAGCAAATTTATATTTAAACCTCTAAGATAGTGAGATAACAAATAATAACTTACACTTACAGAGTTCTCCAAAAGTAATCATTATCATAAAATTCTTAAAAATAGGGCACAAAACAACTTATTAGAAACACAGTATGACATAGTGCCAAGTGATAAATCTTAGTACCATTTCTGACATAACTTTGCAAAAATCTTATAACAGTTCTATATAGTTTTAAAAATATTCTTATATATCAAATAGTTAATAAGACTTTCTCATACCACAAAATATTTAGAATATTAATTGCTGTTATACTTATGTAGGTTATGTTAGCAACAACAAATCAATAATAACACAACTCCTACCTTAAGATGTTATCAATGAATAAATCAAGCTGTATTCTGTCAAAGATGAGTGTTTTCAGGTTTCTAAGCAATTATTTCATTCACCAATACCTTGTTTTGTGCTAAGTATAGGAATTGGATAGGCAGTTCCTGTCCAGGCTCCTTTTGGTGATTGTTGACAGAGCAGTTAGAGGGAGTTTCAGAAAGCCGAAGATATCCTCTACTTCTAGCTCCATTTTTGGTCTCTAAATGCATTACTACAACCTAATTCATTGAATTTCTTAATGATCTTTCATCTGCAATGAAAAATAACATTTCATTGCACATCAACAAAAAAATCAAGGCACAGAATACAAGTTTGTGTATGGCAAAGAGACTCAGATTACTATGATCCCACACACATTCATTTTCATTTCCTATAAGACGAGACTCTGTGTCTATTTTCGATCAAAAAAATAAAAACAATAATGCAAACTTATGCATATAATCATTTATACAGCTGGGTTTGTTTTAAGTCTTCTTAACCTCCAGCTTGTTATCGATGTCTGCAAACTGACTGGCAAGGGATAAAGCAAGTATGGCAAGATAAATTCAAACACTCTGCTCCTTCCTGGAGCTCTTTGTAAACAAAATCAATATCTGTAGAAAAATATTGAATTCTTGTGTAGTTAAATTTAGAACTTCAGAGATACTCAATAAGGTATTCTGAACTCAATAAGAAAAATTGCTAATGCTATTAGAATAGATAAAATTTACATTTTCTCTCAAAAATATCCCTAGGCTTTCTATGAAACCTGGAAAATAGTATCATTTATTTTCAACATACCTGATTTGGTGACTTTATAAGATATATATATCCATTTTGAAAAACAGGATGCTGTTTTAAAAACATATGGATATTTGTTTGTACCTTCTATCCAGATACCCGTTTGTTTCTGTATTCAAGATACTGTATTTTTGAAATAAGGATAATGATTTTTCTATCAGGACACATTGCCATGACACATTGTTAAAAACTGGATACTGGCAAGGCAAGTATTTAGTTGCCAGTCCTTAAATGGAGGGTCTATTAGAGATACAGATAAGTAGATAAATGTAGAGATATGTAATAATTATAATACCTACTAAACAGTGTAATACATGTGTGCCTGTGTGTGTGCTATGAAGCTTCTATCTTCTAGATTACCTAGAATTTAGTAACTCAGCTGGTGAACCTCAATTAAAATGTCTAATATTGGTAGGAAATTAGAAATTCTTCAACTTTTGTTATTGACAGGTTTCTTCTAGAATGACATAAATTAATTATGATTTAGCTATTTTTTAATTTACAACACATTCAGGTAGTAAAAGGGAATTAATATTGTGTTGCTCTAACTGTATGCTTGTCTTTATTAGCATTTTGGAAGTCACAGATTTTTGAATTACTAAAAATAAAACTGTTCTGCTTAAAGTGCTTCTGCCGTACACTTTTCTTGGATACCATCTT
This sequence comes from Saguinus oedipus, assembly GCA_031835075.1. Taxonomy (NCBI): domain Eukaryota; kingdom Metazoa; phylum Chordata; class Mammalia; order Primates; family Cebidae; genus Saguinus; species Saguinus oedipus. The sequence continues at coordinate 150,223,928 of CM063172.1, forward strand.
GTTTTTAAATTACTAATTGATCTATTGCTTTTGTGTACTCAGAACATTCAGAATATGTTACCCAATAAATTTACATAAGATTCTCACATATAATAAACTATATCTTATATATCAGCATAGAAGCATATATATATATATATAATAATTCCTACCATTTTAAGTCTGGAGATTTGGATATATTTCAGAGTCTATCTTGTCTAAGAATTTGAAACTAATTATTCTGTAAAATTAAATTGTGTTTTATAACCAATCTTAAGTTATCATAAAACACTTAAAGAGATTTCTTCAAGTTCATGAAGAGAGGAGGTCAAATACATCATGAGATGATTTTAAAAATAGGCTTAAAATGAGGCAGGACAACAGTGTGATATGTTATAAATTAGAATAGTAATTATGCAACATCGATTTACTCTCACATATACATACGCATTCCTCTAATGCCTCTGCATTGGCTGACAGATGCCACATGGAATGTTTGTACATTTTTTTGTGATATAAATGATACCTGTATCTTCAGGCTGTATTAAAATATCATGTAAATAGTTACTGTACACACACTCAAAGCCTTGAACTGCCTGCATGCCTTTGCATACTCTGTTTTGTGCCTTTGGCCCTTCAGTCTGGACAGATCTTAATCTTCTTATCACTGAAATTTAAAAAACTACATACATCATAAAATCATTGACAACTGATATCAATCATATATAGTTCTAAGTATAGTATATATAATACATATTAATTATAATTAATACAAATACTTTTGTTAATATTTATTTTTAATTATTTTATGTAATTGTCTAGACCTTATATTTTCAAAAGCCATTCTTTCCTTGGTATTAAAAAAAAAGTAGTCTAAAATCTCTTTTCCTGAAAAATCTTCCTTAAGCCAATGTCAAAGATTTCAAACACAGTTGGAATACCATTGTATTCAAAAAAAATTTTTTTAAGATGGTATCTTGTACCCAGGCTGGAGTGAAGTGGTGTGATCTCAGCTAACTGCAACCTGTGCCTTCTGGGTTCAGACAATTCTCCTGCTTCAGCCTCCCGAGTAGTTGGAATTACAGGCACATGACAGTATGCCTGGCTAATTTTTTTTTGTATTTTTAGTAGAGAATGGGGTTTCACTATGTTAGCCAAGATGGTCTCAATCTCCTGACTTCATGATCTGCCTGTCTCGGCCTTACAAAGTGCTGGGATTACAGGTGTGAGCCACCGGGCCTGGCCCATTGTATTCAATGATTGTGGTATAAGTCACACTCACAGATGTGGTAGGAGCCAAAAATCAACTATATTGACAAAAGTCATTAACACTAATTTGCTTTCTGCCACTGATTTGCTTGATGTCCCTTGCCTAGCACTTTCCAAGTCCAATTAATTCTAGGCATTATCTATGATGCTATTTTGCATTTTATTTCTACTTTATCTCCCAGCCTAAAATGATTCCCCTTTTAATTAACAATTGCTATTTTTTCAGGAGCAATTAAAATGATAAGAATAATTGAGCTTAAATTCCACATGACAATATATGTGTTTTATCCTTTAAGTATAAATAAATTTTCCTGGTTTTCTAGGTTTTAGAAAAAGACAACGTTTTCACACTTTTAAGTAATAATTTGCATAAAACAAATTCAATGATTCATTTCTTAAAACCAGTAGAGCACTAAACCTAAAACAAGAAATGATGTAACTCCCATTCTTCGAATTTACTGCATATTAGATTAAACACATCAAGTTCTCCAATTTTAAATTTGGCAAAACGATTAGCGTTTTTCCAATTAAATTATTTTTACAAGGAAATAATATGTTATCTTTGTTTTTCTTTACTTTCTCCAAATAAACAGAACAAACTCATCAACAAACATAAAAAAATAACACAATCCTTATTTTATTGTATCTTAAATGGGCCACTTAATTATTCAAAACTTAATTATTTGATGTATCAAATAAATTATATTACTATTTGCAAATGATGAGCTATAAGATCAATTTTAGAGCTTTAAATCTGTAGGCATATGTTACTGTGAGTTAAGACAGCCTGGGCTTACCTTGAAAGAAAATCTCAGGAATAAGTCTAGAGCAGTGCCAGACTTTAAGGTTATATTTTCTTTCTAGGGTAGCATTTTCCTTGAGCATTGCATTAAATTTTTAAATGGTAAATCACAAGCTCATTGTGTCTTATATTATTGGTGTCTTTTAAAAGGTAAAACACAAGCTCATGGTGGCTTTATTATTAGTGTTTTTCACACATTCAAAAATATTAAAAGCCATTTACAACATGACAGAATGAGGAACTCCATAAACCCACACTCCAGCAGAAATGGTGAAAATTACTTAAAAACTATCATTTAAAGTCTCAGGAAGTGATATCAGGGAAATATATATAAGATATTTCTGGAAAAAAAATCTATTAGCATTTTGTAAGAATAGTGAGAATTTGAGATATTTGAACTGAGACTTTCTTCCTATTCATCCCTTTATATTGAGCAAAATAGAAACATCACTCTAAAAGAGGAGAGTTCCCTGACTCCCCTCGGAGGACATGCAACAGGAGTGTGGCTTGTCTGTCAGGCCACTGCTACTGCTCAAACCCCTTACAGGAAGTGAAGCATGCAGACTGCTGGTACAGGAGCTGGAGTAAGCAACCCTAGGCTTCAGCCCCATAGCAGCATCCAGGTGTGGGAGCCTGTGACTCTCAAAGCCCAAAAGCGTATGTGCTACAGTGGGCCCTTTTGGCCTTGCCATGCATGGATGGCTTAAGTATCAACCAGTTCAGTGGGCTCCCTGCCTTTTTGCAAGGGCAAAGGACCAGTGTAACAGCTTTCTGTATCCTGAGCTCTTGTCTAGAGTCCCAGAAAAATTGGGTCACACGTGGACTTGAAGGATGAATTGGGAGTTTTATTGAGTGGTGGAGGAGACTTTTGGCAGGTTGGATGGGGAGCTGGAAGAGAGATGGAGTGAGAAGATGATCTTCCTCTGGAGTTTGGCTCTCCAGCAGCCAATCTCCTCTCTAACCATCCCCAGGCAAAGTCCACTTGGTGTTCAGATACCCCTTCTCTTCTGTCTGCCACACTGTTCTTCTGTTCTGTTCATCTGCTCATCTCCTTCTCTGTTTTTGGAGCCTGGGGTCTGGGGTTTATGTGGGTACAGGATAGGGGGCATGGTAGGACAAAAGGCAGATTTGGGGCTTGAAATCAGGAATGCCTGTTCTCATTTAGGGTTGTAGGTATCCAGGCTTGAAGGTGGGGCCTTTGCTGGGGAACCACCCTTTTCTTCCCAGTATTTATCTTTCTCTTGTCTGTATCAGCTCCAAATGGGTGCAACCAAAAATAAAGGGCTGCTTCTTCCCCTAGCTTCCCATCTGAGTATTATTTTCCTAGGAAAGACAGGACACAAGCACTTTTCATCCTGAACCCAGCTATATGTTACTGAGACCAAGTTGCAAATGAGTTTAACCAAGTGATGGTGGCTTCTTCCATTCATTCTAAATCATGAGATGGATTGGGCATGGTACTACCTTGGGCATGGTACTGCTAACAATCCTGGGGCCCTGAACACCCTTGCTTTTATTCCTAAGGTAGTAATTCCATATCAGAAGTGTTAGTAGGAAAATCTAAGGCTACTTTCCCTACACCACCATGAAGCACTCAAGTTACTTAAGCAAGGTGTCACTCAGAGTGAAGAACACCACTGTCTCCGTATCAAACTCCAGAGATGTGGCTCAGAGATTTTGCCTGGAGGCTGGAGAGAAGCAAGTCATAGAACACATATCTCTTAATCTTATCTCAAAGTAATTCTTTCTACATGGAATAGAATGTGGAGAAATTCAAACCTTAGAGTGCTCTCAAGAACAGGAAAGTTTGTAATGAAGGGAAATTGGGAAGAGATTATTGTATTCATTCAGCATATAGACAAAACTTTATGCCAGCTTCTTTGAGAGAACTAGAGAAAGAAATAAGTGGGAGGAGCCCATTTGGGATAAAATCTCAAACAATGATCACACAAATTATCCTTTCCAGGGAGCCTGAATTTGATTGGCCCTGTATATGGATCAATTTATGATTCACAATATTGTTGAAAACTATAGAGCAACCAACTGGCAATTAGTGGAACATAACAGCTGAATGAGGTCAAGGAAAGAGTTTAATGAGAGCTCTGTCAAAACCACTGCCATACCAGAAAGACTATGAGATAATCCAAGGCTATGCCCTATGTTATTTTACTAGAGTGGCCACAACAATGTAACACTAACTGTAACAACAGCAATGTATTGCCTAGAAGTTCATGATCAAGGTGTTAGCAATGTTGTCTTTTATGAGGCTTGTGAATGAGAACGTATTCCATGCTTCTCATCTAGTTTCTTTTGGTTTGCTGGCCATTTTTACCTTCCTTGTCATGTAGAAGCATCACTACAATCTCCATTTTTAACTTCTTGTGGTTTTCTCCTGGTGTACGGGTCTGTCTCCAGATTTCCTCTTTTATTTTCCTTTTTTTTCTTTTTTGAGACAGAGTCTTGCTCTGTCACCCAGGCTGTAGTGCAATGGCATGATCTCAGCTCACTGCAACCTCTGCCTCCCAGGTTCAAATGATCCTCCTGCCTCAGCCTCCCAATTAGCTGAGATTACAAGTGCTCATCATCATGCCTGGCTAATTCTTTTGTATTTTTTAGTTTCACCATGTTGGTCAGGCTGGTCTCAAACCCGTGACCTCAGGTGATCCACTTGCCTCGGCCTCCCAAAATGCTGGGATTACAGGCGGGAGCCACAGTGCCTAGGCAATTTCCTCTTTTTATAAGGACATTGGGCACACTGGACTCGGAGCCCATTCTATTCATTATTACCTCATTCTAACTTAAAAGTTACATTGGCAATGACTCTATTTCCAAATAAAGTCACATTCTGAGGCACTGGAGGTTAGCACATGAGCATATAAATTTTGAAGGGATACAATTCAATCCATAACTGCCCTGATGAGGCATAACAGGCGTAATATCAGAGGTTTAACTGGGAAGAGGAGTAGGTGCCCCTAAAAAAACCCAGCTAGTAATAAAGAAATAAGCAAAGAGCAAATACAAGTAAGCTTGGGAGGAGGTTACTCAGAATTGCTATTATGTGTTCTGTAAAATGTTCACTTTTCAAAGATAAGAAATATATAATGAGATGGGCAAAAAAAAAATGGCAGGCAACAAAAACTTCTTGTGAGAGTAAATAGATGTCAGATTTAACAGGAATAGACTTCAAAACACCATAATAAGTGTGTTCAAGGACTGAAAGAGAAGAATGGTTAAAGAATTCAAGGCAGATATGATGACAATAGCTAATCAAATAGAAATTATCAACAGAGCAATAGAAATTATGAAACAGAAGTAATAATTCTGGACTAGAAAAGTGGAATAATTGAGTTAAAAAGTGTAGTAGGGTAGCTCAGCAGTAGATTTGAACTGGCAGAATAAATAATTAGCAAATTTGAAGTTAGACTGATAGAGATTATACAATCTAAATAACAAAGAAAATTGAATTAAGAAAGGAACAGAGTGTGTCTGGAAAACGTGGGCATTATTAATCACACCAGCATAAAATTAATGGCAGTACTAGGAGAAGAGAAAGAAAAGAACACATAAAATACTTTAAAACTCAGTTAAAAACTTCTCAAAGTTACTAAAAGACAATTATCTACAGATCCTTGGAGCTCAATGAACTCTGAGTAGAGTAAATGCAAAGTGATCCACAAATATATCACAGTAAAAATGCTGAAAGCCAGAGACAAGGAAAAAATTTGAAAGCACCAAGCAGGGGAAAGAAAAGCCTAAAATCAGAACTCATCACTTGCAAGGGAACTCCAATAAGATTATCAACTGGCTTGTCATTGGAAATGAGGGAAGCCTAAGGCAGTGCAATAGCATATCATATACAAAGTGTTCGTAGACACAGTCAACCAAAAGTCTTATGTACAGTGAAGCTATATTTCAAAAATGAAAATGAAATAGAAATATTACCGATTCTCACAAACTAGAACACTTATTTCTAAAATAGACACTTTACAAGAATCACTAAAAAACTTTCTCAGGCTGTTAGCCAAGACAGAAATTCAGATCCATATACTCACACAATAAAAACAAAGAACACTAGTAAAGGCAATTACATAATTATAAAAGACAGTATGAATGCATATTTCTTCTGTCTTTGCTAAATTGATTTTAAAATGAATTGCCCAAAACAGTATGTACTCAAGAAGAAGTAGACAATCTGAATTAACCTATATTAAGTGAAGGCTTTTGATAATCAAAACACTGCATACAAATAAAACTCTGGCCTATTTGAGTACACTGCTGAATTACACCAAACATTTAAAAGAGAATTAATAATAAATCTCTTCCAAAAAGTTGAATAGAAGGGAGCACTTCCCAACTTGTTCTATGAGTTCAGTACTACCCTGATACCAAAATTAGATAAAGACATCACAAGAAAAAGAAAATCACAGGCCAATTTTTAAATCACTTATTTTTCTTGCTATGGCATTATGTAAATTCCCTATATATTTTAGATGTTAATTCCTTATCAGATATATGTTAACAAAGCAGAACAACTATATTCTGACAATTATAAAGCATTATTCAAAAAATTAAAGATCTAAATGAGTTTTAAAAAATCCAGTGTTCATGGACCAGAAAACTTAATATTGTTATCAATATTCCTCAATTTGCTCTGCAGATTTAACCCAATTTCTGTCAGAATTCTGACTGATTAATTGGTAGAAATAGACAAATTAATTTTTTTTTTTTTTTTTTTTTGAGGTGGCAGAGTCTTGCTCTATCTGCAGGCTGGGGTGCAGTGGCTGTGATCTTGGTTCACTGCAACCTCTGCCTCCTAGTTCAAGCAATTCTCCTTGGCCTCCCATGATTCTAAAATTTATATGAAATTGCAAGGGATCCCAAATAAACAAATTTTTAAAAGAACATATTAAGATGACTTACACATCCTGATTTCAAAACTTACTATGCAGCAACAGTAATCAAGACATTGTGGTAATGTCATTAGGAAAAACATACAGTTCAAAGGAATAGAATTGAGAGTCCAGAAATAAACCCATGTGTCTATGGTCAAGAGATTTTCTGAAAGAGTGCCAAATTCATTCAATGGAGAAAAAGTCTTTCAAAAAGTGATATGAGCCACTAATTTGTCTCTAATAAAAGCAAACAAACAAGCAAACAAAACAAATAAAAAACAAGTTGCACTAAAACAGCTGAATAGCTACGTACAAAATAATGTTGCAGTCACCTCCTAGCAAATACAAAATTAACTGAAAATAAATCTATGACCTAAATGTTAAGAGCTAAAGCAATAGAACTCTTAGAAGAAAAACAGGAAAATATTTCCTGAGCCTGGATTTCGCAGTCCATTCTTATAAATGAAACAAAACCATGAGAAACCAGTAAAAAATACAAATTGAACTTTATCAAAATATAAAATAAATTGTGTTTTACTTTTTTTAGCTTTTATTTTAAGTTTAGGAATACATGTGCAGGTCTGTTATATAAGTAACCTTGCATTATGCGGGTTTGTTACACGGATTATTTCATCACCCAGGTATTAAGCCTAGTACTCATTACTTATTTTTCCTAATCCTCTCCCCACTCCCAAACTCAACCCAGCCTCAGTGTTGGTTTTTCTCCTCTTTGTGTCCATATGTTGTCATAATTTAACTCCCATTTATGAGCAAGAGCATGCAGTATTTGGTTTTCTATTCTTGTGTTGGTTTGCTAAAGATAATGGCCTCCAGTGCCATCCATGTCCTTGCAAAGGACATGATCTCATTCTTTTTATGACTGCATAGTATTCCATTCAACAGATGTTATTAAGGAAGGGAGAAGGCAACCTGCAGAATGAGAAAATATTTGCAAATCATTGTTTGCTCTGAAAGTTTTATATATTAAAAGCTCTTACAATTCAATAAAGTAAATAAAAAGTTAAAAATCCCATGAAAAATGGGATAAAAAGTTAAAAATCCCATGAAAAATGGGTAAAAGATCAAAACAGAAATTTCCCCGTGGAAAATATACAAAAGACAATAAACACTTAAAAGTATTTATGTTTTGAGTCATCAGGGAACTGCAAATCAAAACCACAACGTACTAGCACTTCAACTCATTAGAATGATATGTACATAGGAGAAATGAAAACAGGTCCACGCAAAAACTTGTACATGGATGTTTATAGCAACATTATTCACAATAGTGAAAAGATGGAAACAACCCAAATAAATGTGTATCTGTTGATGAATGGATGTACAAAATATGGTACATCCTTACAATGGAATAAATAGCATGAATGGAGTTTGAAAACATTATACTAAGTGGAAGAAACCAGTCACAAAATAATACATACTATATGATGTCATCTATATGATTGCAGAATAGGCAAATTTCTGAGACAGAATCCACATTAGTGTTTGCTTAGGTTTTGGGGGCTAGGGCAATGTTGAATAAAGAGTATGGGGCTTACTTTTGAGTTGTGAAATTATTCAATAACTGACAAGACAGTCATCCATATTTATAAAAAAAACTAAAAAAATTGAATTGTATATATTAAATGGATGAATTGCATGGCATGGGATCTGCATCTAAATATAAACATTCATTAAAAAAAGAAACTAATTAACTTTTTTTGATAGACTCATTTATAGCCCTATAACCATAGTTTATATTTTCAATTCCCATCACTTCCATTAGTCAAGCACAATCTCTGCATAAATTACATCTTCAAAAATATATGGCACTAGTATTGTTGTGTATTTGTTAGGAATGTAGTTAGGAAATGGGACTTACATCTCTAATATCCTATGAAACATTTGGTTGGTGCAAAAATAACTGCTTTGTTTGCATTACTTTTAACAAGATCAACTGTGGTTCTAGTTGTGTCTTTGCTATTTACCATTTGTTAACTTTGGAATGTCATTTATCATTCCTAAGACTCAATTTCATATCTATAAACTTGATACCATGTATGTATCTTATCACCTTGTTTTATTTTAGAGATGAATGGGACAGTATATGTTTAAGAATCCACCTTGGGCTTGATGCATAATAAACATTAACTGTCTACCCACATTACCTTTAAATGTTAAAGATGTTATAGCCATCTTTATGTACAGATTGGATAGATAGGGATCCACAAAACAGATGATTTTGTATTTGATAAACTTTTCTTTTCTTAGTGTAAATATGGGATAATCTTTTTAAAAAGTTCTTTATCTCTCAGCTACTCAGGAGGCTAAGTCAGGAGACTCACTTGAGCCCAGAGGCAGAGGTTGCAGTGAACAGAGATCATAGCACTGCCGACAGAGCTAGACTCTGTCTCAAAAAGAAAAGTTAATTATCCATGGGATGTTGTAACTCAAATAACTATGAGTTACAACAAAAATATTTTTGTGCAATATTTGATTTGTTAAACATTTGATTTATCAAGTTAATATTAAATAACGATTTAATTCTCACATTTATGATTATGCTGTTGTGTGAAAGTTATAATGATTTGTCATTAAATTTCAGTTTTCTGAATAGTAAACTCTGAGAAACTGAATATAGTTGAAGATAAAAAATAAAAATGTATGACTAAGTGATCATTTTTAAAAGAATGTGGCCTCATCTAAGATTTAAACATGATTTTTATAAATATTAGATTTTTGTCTCTGTTGTTATGAGAAAAGTGTTACCTTAATCTAGTAACAAGATAATGATACTCAAGAAATTTTTCTCTCATGTCAGAAAATAAATGTATGTCTATTGGCTATTTCCCTGACAGTAATGCAAAATCTTTATCAAATCTTAGTAATTTGTATTCATTGAAGATCAAGTCAGTCTGAATAACGGGGAGAAAACGTCAATTATTTCTAAGCTAAGTTGGATCTGCAGTGATGAATAAACATGGGTCTGGAGTACTTAAAAATGTGTATATTATGTTTCACAGGTTAACTATTTTTTGACCTTGTAACTTGATATTGATTGGCTTAGAAAGCTTTGTTCTTATATTGTAGGAAGGAGAACTTTATTCTAGCACATGTTCAATAATCACAATCAAACATCCGCTACGTTTTTCATCTTTATTTGGCCAGCATTGAATTAGGATTCTTTTAGTTTCAAATTTTAACAAATACACAACTGCTTCAATACAGTAGGAGGGTTCTTGACTTCTTGTCTCAGTTGCCTCTCCTCCTCTCAGTAAATGTTAGTTGATTGTAATTCCAACATTAAAGCCCTCTCAATGGCAACATTCTTTATCCTGTAATATTAATGGGGCACATAACTATGACACATAACTCAGACTTTTTATTTCAGCAATTTTCTATCCTATTTACTTTAACTGGCACCCCTAGAGTTACAGTGCTTTATTGGTTTGGTTTAAATGTGCTATTGTTACTTATGGGTTAAGCAGGTAGGCTGATTGCATTAATAAAAATTGATAAGTAGACAGGTTATACTTCCTAATTTATTTCCATGGCAACACACAAGCAAACCTGCCTTGTTTCTCAGGAGCAGAATGCTAATAATCAAATGTGCCTTGCTCGGATGAATATATAACACAGTTTACTAATATAAATGTCTTGACATCGTGTGTTTTATTGAAGAAAAATACACGTTAATTCTACATCTAAGTTACATGATGGATATGCTCAGGAGAATGAAAAAATGAGAATGTTGCCTCGAAACATCAAAATTGTTCATTAAAGTAATGTATTTTAAATAGTGTGTACACTGAACAATTTAATTCTCTGACATTCACATTGTTTATTCCAGGAGGTGATTTTATTACAGAAATGTCTTAATGCATAGTTATTTTGACATCTCAGAAAATAATGGGTCCCACACAAGAGTTCAATTAAGCAATAATCCCTGGGAAAATGGTCATTACTAGCAGTTAATGACTGGTTTGTTAGTTAATGGCCCAAGGCAAAGCTGAGGGCGGTTAAGACTCTAACAAACGAGTTGTGAATTGTAGCAATGGCTTGTGAATTGTAGAGGTGAAGGATTTTAAAGGATTTTTCCCCTGGTTATATACCACCTTTAATGGTTTATGATAGCCATAATGTGCTTTTCAAGACTGATTTTACCTTAGGACAGTCTGAATTACCTGATATTTCTAGTAAACTGACAGTTGATTTTCTACTGATAACTTCCTAGTACTATACATTTGTAGGTATGATATCTTTTTAGAATATAGGTACTTATACCTATATATTGTTCATTTGTTCAAAATTGATGCAATGTTAAGCGCAATTACAAATAGCAGTCTTCTTCTTCTTTAAGGCTCAATAAATTTAGCTTTTATCTGAGGTCAGAATGGGCCCCAGGGAGTCATCCAAATTCTACATAGTGTTGACATATAATAATATAGGTTACAAATATTACATGCATTCCCAGTAGTGATAATTGTGTATTTTCTTTAGGTTTCTTGGCTAGCAAGTTTTGACCTGTGATATTAGTTTAACTTTATCTTGAAATGAGATCACCCACAGAGGTTTTGCTTGAAAGGCTTTAAGATTACAGAAAGGGCTCTTGAATTTCCCATACCCTCACAGCTCCCAAAGGAAGAAAATACTAATTCCTTCCCCCACCAGCTTGCAACCAGGTTTTCATGTGTTCATGAGTAATTTAACAGAATAAATGTGCTATATTCAGAATTTCTTTACCTAACATCAGCGATATCTTATCACTTCTCCTTTTTAATCTTCAGGAAATTAGACTTCATTAGTTTGGGTACTTGCCTCACAAAACTACATGTAATGAAACTATAATAGCTTCTGGGATCCAGGATGGCTTCCTCGGCTTTCAGAAAAATACTCTATTCAGCTTCAATTAAGTCTAGGCCTGCATAACTGACAACCACAACCAGTCAACTGGCGAATTGATGGGAGGATCAGTCAAACTGATAATTTGGCTCTCTAGATATATTTTTTGAAGAAAAAAATTAATTGATTTCTTTTAAAATGAGGTTTTTCAATCCATTGAGTTAACATTTTGTAGGTATCAGCTAGAATGTGGAATTGACTTCAATCAGAGGGGTCATGTGGAGGAGGGATTAGTCTAATTCTATATACATGTAATAGGCACATATTATCAAATTAAATTATTTGATTAAAATTCTCCCATAAAACCACAGTATCTTATTAAAGTGTTCTACCACTTACATACAGGGATTTGCCTCTGTGCAAAGAACATCCCATGGGAGAACAGGTTTTGATCCAAAAAAAATAATCTCTCTCTTTCTTTTCTTTCTCCCCTCACCTCTGTGCATATGCCTGTGTGTGCACATATACATGTATGCATTTATTCAGCAACTAACATTTCAGGAAAGAAATGATATATTCTTAAATTTACACATGAATAAAATGAGAATCAGGCAAACTATACACTGTCACACAAGAACAAGTAGCAAATCTGGGATTTAAAGCATTGATGTTGTTAATTCAAGTCATATGTTTGTTCATATTACATAAAAGCATCAAACAAAAATTAGAATTAAATTGTAAAACAATATTAAACACAATAAAGGCAGTCTTTTAAAAATAGTTTAATAGTTTGAAGCTAATATTTTTTTAAGATTAAGAACCAGTGATTATTATTACTAAAAGAACACTTACCATTCTAAAATGTCACTATTAAAGCATTTTTCCCTCTGAGAATAATTTAGTTTTATGAATATTCTAAATACTGTAAGAATCTCCACACACTCCATGATACATTTTAACTTCAGTATCAAATGGAAATCAATTAAGGCTCAATAAATTTAGCTTTTATCTGAGGTCAGAATGGGCCCCAGGGAGTCATCCAAATTCTACATAGTGTTGACATCTCATTCATATATGCAGACAGAAGTTAAGATTTGGGTACTTGAGGATTCATCAATTTATGCTGCATTTTCCAGTCTTATTCCTGTTCACTAAATCTATTATTCACTGGTATTGTTGTTTCTTAATAATGCACATTTGTGTTCTGAAGAAGCAAAATACTTGACATTAGATAAAGAATTGATGATACGTAAATAATGACTATTAGCCCAATAAAGACATGCTGTCAGCAGAATATCTTCCATCTCTTTCTAACTTAATTGGGAATGCAATGCAGTGTGTATGTTATGTTGCTCCAATTAATTCAAATCATTCCTAATTGGGATCTCTTAAATAACTCCCTCCTGGGTCTAGAGAGGAAATTGAATCAAGCATTAAATCAGGAAGTCATCTTTATCTTTAAATATATTGTTATTCATAATCAAATATGCTGATATTGATGTTGCCAAAGATTAAGAAAAATTTATTTTTAGTACTTTGTAATTAAGGAAGTGCTAGTTAGTTAAAATCATGGTTAACTGATAGTGGTAAAAACCAATGAAATATTAAACGCGTAGTGGTTACTGTGGGCAAATGGAATTGCTTACTTGAAGTTTTTAGGATACAGAATTAATGATGGAAATACAAACCTAGAGACAACAGGAGCTGATTTAATAACCACATGAGTGAAAATAGATCTCATTATTGTGAATGATGTTGTAGAAATAGCGATATAAAGGAGACAGTATTTGGGGCAAAATATATAATGAGAAAGGAAGTTCAATGTTGAAATAGTAATAATAATTCTATGAAGAGAAAAAGAAATGCCTTCCCAGAGGGAACCACAGTGGGAGAGAAAGAAATAAAGAAGAATGCATAGTGCATAATGGAGAGCATTCCTAATCTAATGCTCAGATCACACCTGGGAAATTAAATTACCTTCTAGGTACTATATTTTCAAAAGGTATTGAAGAAGATAAAGTCTCCAGAACTGATGCCATAAAATAGACAGATAAAGGACCTGTAATTATTTTGTGTAAAACAGAAAATTGGGTTGGGATGACTGCTTTTAAACATTTAAAAATTTGTAACTTAGAAGAATTACACTTAACATTATTCTTCCCTGGAGTTCAGTTAGGAAACAATGCATAGGAATTAAATGGAGGCAACTTTAGCTCAATGTAAAGAGATTATTTTTACTATTAGTAAAACTATCCCAAACAAATTCATGTAAAAGTTTAATGATGTAGTATGCTGTAAACATTGAAGATTAAACTAAATAATTTCTTCTATCCCTAGTGATTTCACCCCACACTATCTTACATCTTGAGAGCTTTATCTGCTGAAAGAGAGATTTTTAGGAGTCCTGAGCCAGCTTGGAGAAATTTAACCAGAGATGACACAGAATGGCCATTATTTCAGCGTAACCCTTAAACTCCAGGGAGTCCTGACCATGAACCCACTTATTAATATATGGGAATCACAACCAGCCAGGTCCTCAAACCAAGCTATATACAAGAGTAAAAATTCCAGGTAATTTTCTTTGTCTTATTTTCTCCTTGCCTCTGTCTCCCTTCAGTTTTGAAAATCATTATCTGATTATCCTTCACCTCCCAAAGTAGGATAATATTTCCCATTGCATTCTTTACCCCACCCAACTCCCATCCCTATGTAACCATCCATTGGAAGAGGATGGCCTAAAGATTAGCTCCTGTATTGTGCCCACTCTCCACAGGAGTCGTGCCTGGTCCTGTTGTCGCTGGAAGCTCACACTTTTCTCACTGTATCAAGAATGAGACAGCTCCTGTTGTCCTGTTGCCATTTTCTCTGATTAATTCTGGTAGGGTGTTCTTAGTGATAATCCCCTTCTCTCTCCAGCTTGCTATTTCAGCTTTCAGAATTAATATGCATATTTTGGATGTTTCTCCTGCTTTCTGGTAGGTGTCCAGTTATTTAATATGCAGATCCTCATTTCCAAAGGCTCACAAGCACGTGGCTGTTCGCTAAGACATTGATACATACCTTGGATAACCTTGCAGGGAAGTGTTTTCAATGTTTCTCTTAACCCTTCTCACAAAGATGTCCATTCTTAAAATAATCCTGATTTTTTTCAAACCTACTTTAAAATATTTTTTAGATAGGCATCTAAACTTCTCAAAAAATCTGTAGTTTTGGTACCACATCATATTTGGCCTAAGCTCTAAAAAGTATACAGTTGCCTGTCTCAGAGAATTTACTTTCTTTGAGGAGTTTGTGCAGAGAGTTGGGCACATGGATAAACTTTTAAATTATCCAATCAAATCTGGCTTGGCTATCTCTTCAAGTTTGAGAAAGACCACCCCACTCCAAGGATTTTTTTACAAAAATTCTGGTTTCTATAAATAGGTGCTGATTTTCTCTTCAACATTTGTCAGAAATAACTTCCCAAGGAAATTCCAACTTATCCAATTGTAGACATACCATATTGAGTAAATCTTAATTCTGTGTTCTGTATAGAATATGTCTTCTCTACAGAGCTTCTGTGCCAGTAGGAATATTGTTTTTTTTTTGACAAAGTCTCTCTGACTTTACTTAAATTTCTCAATTTGACAAGCAATTTTTCTGTCATAGTGAGGGTGCCCTTTTTTAGCAGAAAGTACTGAGCCATGAGAAGGCCATTCCAACAAGCCTGAATGTTTACAATTGCTGATAACCGAGGATCCTCTTCCTATTCCCTCTATGTAATATATGGACAGCATATAAAACCATGGATGTAAACAGGGTAAATTTCTTACTTCCTGGAGACAACTGGGCATATATTCATAGATGATTTGCCTTCTGGATTGCAATGTTGTTATACCACCTGCCTCTGAGTGTATTCCAACAACATTGATAAAAGGACCCATGGGTCTTCCAGAGCCATTTTGGGGCCATTCTGCTCTCTGAAGAATGATGCTTCCTTGTTACAGAACTCTTCTCTCAGTGGGCCTGGACCAACCCAGTTCCCTGTTTTGTCTGTAGGTTTCAAGAATAACTAGAATATTCTGGGAATATAAAATCCTGAGGTAAGGAGAAAGTGGCTGGAATATTTATAGGCTCTGTTGCAGCTCCCTCATCCTCCCAGAACACAGTGTCCTTCAACAATTTAGTCCAGTGGTTAATGTGACCCTGAGATGTATAACTCAGTAGGCTGCCTTTGAGGGTCCCTCCACTGTGGTGTGATTGGGCATGCACAGCAGAGATGCAATCCACCCTGGGTAGCTTTCATGAGCATTGAGAGACTGGCTGTGGTGCATCCTGGGCTTCTGTTGTCACTCACTGCCTATCTGTAAGTGATAAATATGCTTCTTATAACTTGTGCTGTATGCGAGTGTACTATCTCACTGGACTCAGACAAACTGGTAATCAGTGCACCGTGATTGTCAGCATCCACGTTTCAAAAGCATTTCTCTACTAACTTGTTTCTCCAAAACTTTTATCTCCCAAGGACCAATCATTCTCCCCATCTCTTAACATTTTCTGGTCAGCCAGAACATTCACATTCCCCACATCAGATTCAACTTTAGTCCTGTGTTCCCTATTAAAACTTTCAAAACACGAAGGAAAGCATTGAAATGGTAGTGGGTCAAGCTGAAGAGTTTACTCCTCTTTAATTGAATTCTGGTATTTATTTGAGGTAGATTTAGCTCAGTGATTGAAAATCAAGCTTTATTTCAAGTATGCCTTTTGCTTAATGCTGCCAAATTGCATTTTCAATGTTGGAGAGAGGTTTATAGAGAAAAAGAACCATGTCTAATGGGTATTAAAATGCAATTTCAGAGACATTCTTGAAATAGTTCCTCTAATAATATTACTTTGCACTTAACTAATTTATTTGTTTAATGTGAAGTTAGCAAGAAAACTAAAATCAGAGAAATAAAAAAAATCTGGGTCTTTCCAGAAAACAAATATATTAGGCCAACAAAATTGGCTTGCATTTTTTGATAAAAGTAGATTTTTATTAGCATCTTATTGCCACGCAAAGACAATCAGGGCTGCTTTTTAATAGATTATTTTGAAAGGTGGGTCAGCATCACATTTCCAGCAAAGATTTGTTTTATTAAGTCAGTGATTGTAAGCGGGACTAAACCATAAGGGAGTACTTCCTGTATATAGGTCACATATTCATTTACATAACCCTTTCTCACAGTTGGGAACTGAAACAAATAATTTGGATATTTTTACGCAAGGAAAGTATTCAAGCAGAAACACAGGGAGATAAATATCCTCCAGAATTCCAATTTCAAAATGGAAATAAAACACAATATTTCCATGAGTTTTCAGTAAAATCTTCTCAATATTAACCACTAGGTAATTGAAATTATTTCATTACTTTGAGTCAGGGAAATACTAGGATGATGCCTAGAATTGGAAAATAACAGAACATTTTTTTCTTCTCTAATGATATTAATTTTCTACACAAGAACAAGAATAGAATGATATTCTTGACAAATGAATAAGATATGTCTACTCATTTTCACATCAGCTAATATGTTTTATGTTACAAACAGTGGGAAGGTGATAAATCAGGACATTATACGATGAGTCCAACGAAAAGTATTGTCTTCTAACGGGCCATGTTCCCAAGTGGCCAGGATCATGGATAAGAAATGGATGTTTTACAGTCTGCAAGGCTCATATAGGAGGCAATGTCGCTTTCATTCTCCAGATTCTGTACACATTCACCTTCAGCCTCTACTTCTACAGAATCAGATTTTGAAGTATTTCATTGGTTCTCTAATCCCCCTTTTCGTTTACATGAGAACTTTTTTCTCAGCATTACTAACAGAGTGTTATTGCATTTCATATTGAAGAATGTTATTGACTATACAAGGTAATATATTTAACTACAAGAAAATATTTAAAAATGAAAGCTTTGGTATGACATTTAGCTAAAATTCATCAACATGTCTACATTTCTCCTGACATTGGCTACTCACTACTCCAGTTTTTCTAAGTTCCTTTATAGCTCTGACACCCTAAAATAAACACTTTTAGAAATGATCTCCTTAGCAGGGAGCATAAAGGTTCTATTGTTTTCATTAACTGAGATATTGCATTTTCAAAATTGTACTCAAGATCTTTGTTTGCTCTTTTAAACACATCACATTGTTTGTGGGATTTGGTCTTGTTGTCTTCTCTAAAATCTCTGGATCTTTTATAAGGCAGTTATTCTTTCTAATCTAGGTCTTCCTTTACTATATCTATTAGTCCATTCTCACATTGCTATAAAAAACTATCTGAGACTGGATAATTTTTAAAGAAGAGAGGATTAATTGGCTTAGGGTTCCACAGGCTATACAGGAAGGATGGCTAGGGAGGCCTCAGGATACTCACAATTGTGTCACAAGGCAAAGGGGAAGCCTGCACATCCTACATGGCTGGAGCAGGAGGAAGAGAGAGCAAAGGGGGAAGTGCTATTCACTTAAATATATATATATATAGATGATCTATATATATAAAGTACTATATATATATATAGATATATATATATCATCTATATATATATGATCTATATATAATATATATATATTGTACTTTAGGTTCTGGGGTACATGTGCAGATCATGCAAGATTGTTGCATGGGTACATACATGGCAAGGTGGTTTGCTGCTTTCATCCCCCATCACCTATATCTGGTATTTCTCCCCTCTTTATCCCTCCCCACCCTCCCCACCCCCCACTGACTCTCCCCTAGCCCCCCGCCAACTGACCACAGTGTGTGACACTCCCCTCCCTGTGTCCATGTGTTTTAACTGTTCAACACCTGCCTATGAGTGATAACATGCTGAGTTTGGTTTTCTGTTCTTGTGTTGTTACTCACTTTTAAACCCCAGATCTTGTGATAACTCACTCATTGTCATGAGAACAGCAAGGGGGATGTCTGCTGCCATGATCTAATCACCTCTCATTAGGCTTCCTCCTCCAACATTGACTATTACAATTCAACATGAGATTTGGATGAAGACACATAGACAAACCATATCACAATAGTTACAAATTTATCATTGATTATGCATGTTATACTTTTCAATTATGGTTTTAATGAAGAAGTCACATAGATTTCCATTTTTTATGTGTACTATGTTTAGTGCCTGTTAAAGTTGTGTGTCTCTTGCCTTTTTGATAATTATTCTTTGTATGTCTTGCTTCAAGAGATGCAACAAATATCCAATTTACTTAATCTTGAAGTTTTGATCCACTGATTAAGAATCAACCTAACTGTCCTATAATCTAAGCTGAATTTCTGTCTAAACAGAGACTGTAATAGATTATTAAAGGGGAAAGAAATTTTGAGACCATTTAATCAAATACCATCTTTAAAGTCTATAGAAGACAAGTCTCAGATAAATGAATTAGCTTTCTTAATATGGTTAAGCATTTGTTAAAAGTGAGCTATAACAAATTTATTTGTGGTACCCTCTATATCAGGGTATAATTTCCCATATTTATAAACCAGAAGTGTAAACTACAGTAATTAATTGTGGTTATTAAATTCTACTAATTTATCTAGATTATAGGCTGCAGCTAATCAAATTTCTATTACTATCACAGTCTCTTTGAGAGAAGAAATGAATGATGCAAATACTTTATTTTCACCTGCTAATTATTATGTTTGTTAATGAAAAAAAGACATCATTTTCTGATGTTAAGAGAGAGATCAAGAATACTAGTTATAATTTTGTTTTTAGTACTTAGAAATAAATAAATGAACTCTGGGGTCTGTCTCAATCTCAGAACATTCTGAACTTAGAAACAGCTTTATCACAATATTGGCTGCTGGCTTAGTGGTTGGAAAAATTGTTTTGTTAAAGTTGAAAGAAGAAGCAAAGAAAGTTCATGATTTATTGATCTGTTTTTCTTGCTAGCTTGAAATAAGAGAATTGGTACCAATTCTCTATGCATATATTGATTATTATATAAAAGGACCTGTAAGAGGGGCAGTTGAATACTGTTGAAAGTGGCTAAAAATGTTTCCTGACAAAATTTATGAGATTTTCATGGGGTCAATTTTATTTGAACACTACATTCTTGTTTTTGTTATTTTTTAAATAAAAGGGAAAGCTCATTTAGGTCAGCTACAGCTCTTTTTACTTGTGAATACAAAGAGATCAATGATCTTAATGGGATGATGGTAAAGCTCCAAATTGAAAACTACAGTAGTTGATTCTCACTTCATAACTTGCATCTAATTCTCATAAATTCTTACAGGTAATGAAATTAAATATTTAATGAATGTTGTTCCACTCAAAACAATGTAGAACCACCATGCCCATATTTCCTTCATTTGAATCTTTCTTTGCATTGCTTTAAATCTAAGTTTTAAAGACATTATTAAGTCAATATCCTCAGGAGGTATGTAAAATTATCATTATCTTATTTTATAAATGATTAAAACCATAGTAGTTATTTTTAGGAACTATTATAAGAAAACATTCCCAACTAGGAGAACAGAAATAAAATGCAGTTTTCCACCTGCATTTTCAATTTTTAAAATCTTTTGATATATTTGCATACTTAAAAAGCGTAAAAGTATATGAGGTACAGTTGAGTGATCAGAAAATCACACTGATACATAAAATAAACATGAACCTAGTAACTGTGAATACAGAAAAGTACAGTTTGGAATTATTCCTTCAAACATTAAAGTAACATTCTTATTGATAATGCAATTTTATTTTGGTAAAATTTCAAACAACAAAGTTTGAACTTTAAATTTACTTGATAGTTGTTTTCTGGAAAATGTAATGTCAATTAAAACAGTACAAATTATTTCATTTATAAGTAAAAGACAATTTGGTTCTTGGTTCAATTAATACAGAGTCTCCTCGCTTGACTGCATGAATAACTGACAAGAGTTCAAAAGATCTTGTAGAGGCGAAAATTTTTTCTTCATGTTATATGCTGAACCTATACACTGCAGGACATCTGGTACCCAAGTCATCCTCCAATGAAATGTGCGTGGTTGCTCCCAATACATTTTTACAACCAAAAAAATCCAAATACATTTCTAAAGCATCACTTGATGTGGTTGCACTCCTCATAAAAACATTGGTTTTATGGTATGCTGTAGATTGGACACAATATGTTATATGAGTAAACATACAGAGGTAGTCACTACCATCTTATTATTAGGAATAGAACTGAGACCTTAAAGTAGAATTGAAAGAAAACTTTCAGTATAAGAAAAACTGAATACCCCATAACGGAGTATGTTCCTGGTATGTAAGCAAATGAAGCAAAAATGAATCACTTAGTCATAATTTGTAAAAAGCAATTCTTCCAATGATTAATTGAATGGCCACATTTCTAAGAACCCAGTATTATAGTAGAATTTTTCCAATTTTATGAATTTTTGAGTTATCAATCTGCCAATATTTCTATGTCAGTTTATATTTTCTGACATCACCCAGTTGTCATTTTATTGGATAATAAATTTCTTATATATTTTGTAGTCCAGGTGTTGTTCATGTCACAAGATCAAAGGTTTTATCAATGGTAGGATATCTTTCATATCCACAATGTTTTTATCCTCCCTTTGTTTCTCTTCATGTTTAGATTTACAAAATATGCTTACAGATTAATGGTTTACAAATATGCACACACTTGAGGATTATTTATGTAGACTAGTTTAAGAAGTATTCTTGAATTTAACTGTAAATTGAATATAAGATCACTAACATTTCAACTAGGTTTCTCTTCTATTATAATTTCTTCCTTGCAGTGGTCTTGGTAATTATTTATATGCAGTTGTCTAACATCCTCCTTTGGAATGATGACTGAGGAGTGTGGTTATGTCCAATTTATTGAATAATCATATTTCCTAAAATCTGTAGCTCCTTGTCATAGCACTCATGAATACTAAATGAATAGTCTTACTTGATTCACTAAACTTGATCCTGAAGCAGATTTGGCAGAAACTATGTCTATGTTTTCTGTTAAAAAAATAACCAGTCATGTCTTGGAAACGGTGCAGGGAAGGGAGGACCAAATGAAACTTCAAGTTGAATGATCATCATGATATATAAAAAATAACCAATTGCTCTTTTTCTTTCATTTTCCCACTAGTCATGTGGTTGTCATGTTACTGGACTGTTCAATGAGCCATTTAAATAAATTGGTTAATTTCAGCAAGTATCAGATTGATTCAAATCTTTGTCTTTACCTTTTAGGCCACAGAATTTAAAGGATGCTGGAACTGACAATGTCATCAGATTTAGCCAAACCTACACCCAGCCTAGGTCTTTGATGTCAGAACATTGAGAAACAGAAAGGAAAATTAAAGGAACCAGGGGCCCTAAAAAAATGGTCGGTAGTACCTTTCCCTTTTTCTTTCTGCTGATTCCTCCTTCTTTTCATGCTCTATTAACTTTTTTCTCTCCTCCTGTTGCTTCAGCATATTGAGAGATAGTAAGCTATGCATAAAATGGAGGAAAATCAGACGTGCTATTTTAAGCTCCTGCCAATGATGCTGGATGAGACACACAGCAAGGGAGAATTATGAGAAGCTCATGTCAGAAGAAGGCAGCAGCAGTGTGTGAAATTGACCATTTGCCTGCCCATAAGGGACCACAGAGACACTTAAGTAGAATTGGATTATTTTATTCCTGAGCATTGTCAAAATCACTTTTTCTCCTCCTAAGACTCTAGCAACTGAGGAAGTAAACAAGGATTTACTGAACTATTAAGACTATAATGATTCTTTTCATCAAGAGTATTAAAAAAGAAAAAAATGTACTGTATGGAAAAAAATGTACGGAACAGAAAGGAGTCCAGGGAGGACAATGAAAAAAAGTTGTTTTTCCCTGTTTGCTCTTTTTTTTCTTTTTCTGTTTACATGCCCAAATGAAGCAATTTCATTGTCTTTCTTAATGTGGAAAGGATGATCAAGCCCATCTTATTTTAGTCACTTATCTCTTTTAGCCGCCATTACTGAAATTTTGCACATTGTAAATATAAGTAAAAACTTGAATTACCTATTGAAACAGACTAGTCTTCAAAATATAGTTCTGAAACCCAGTTACACAGAGAAACTGAAGGTGTGTTGTCTGACAGACATTTTTATAATCTCATATTTTAATTAAGAAGCAAAAAAGCAATCTTTGAAAAACAGAACAATATAATTTTAATTCATTTTGCGTTAATGGCTGAAGACCAGAGGCAAAATAAACTAAACAGGAAGAGAAAATAGTACATATGGGTAATATGACTTGAGTAATGGTACTAAGGAACCATAACTTTTGACTTTAATATCTTTAATATGATTCAGTTTTCAATTTTAACCTTATAATGACTCACAATCCTAATTATGACTTTTTTTTCTGCATATCACATTCTTTCTGCTTGGAATTGCTGCTAGCACTATTTCCTGGTTAGCACATTTCCTTTATTTTTGTCTCTTTTACAAAATTTGCAATCAAAATTTCAGTATAATAATTTTCCATCTGTATTTTGCGTTCTTTGTTCAGATAATTTTTTTAGAAAGAATGCTAATACTCTAAACATTTCATATGCTAAAAATGTTTCAGGAATTGTATTTCCTCAAATTTTTTATATGCATGTAAAATCTATTTTAAATGGCCAACATTATGAAAATGCTAAGCATATTAAAGAACAAGCCTTCTTCTCTATGTCTCAGTTTCCCTAAAATTTATAGATTATTTGTAAAGAAGGACAAGTTTTTATTGCCCGTGTCATAAGAAATAACCATATGCATTATTTGAAACCAGAAATAATCACCAAATCTCTTTTAAAATTTATCTTGGAGTATGCTAACTAATGATTCTCCATCAGATTTTCCTTTCAAAAATTGCTTAGGCAAAAGTACTAAATATATTTTTATTTAATAGCAGAAATGTCTATTACACCAAAATCTCACATAGGACCCCATTATGGTAAAGAGCCAATTAGATGTGAACTGAATGGGTCAGAGGACTGTGTTCTGCTATATAATTTTCTACTTGCCTCTGTAGCAACTTGTGGAGACCCCAAATTAACCCAGGGTTCCACAAAACATCATTGAAAAGTCAGAGTCAGCTGCCAAACTTAAAAGCATGTTGCATTACCTTGGCTTATAATCCAAGAAAACGTTTGCTTTCCAATCCTGCCCCTCAAACTACTCACCAACCCACTCAATCCATTCTAGGCTGATACAACACTCTGTATTTATCTCTCACGGCTCTCACCATATTTCAGATTTTACTCTTTATATGCTCCTTTTGAGACAGTTTGGCCTCTCCATAAATTCACAGACTATAGTTCTCAAGATTTTTATATTCCCATTTGCTAACATTATCTTGGGCAGATACTAAGTACTCAAAACATTTGCTAAATAATGACTTGAAGAACCAACAAATATTCAATTAAATAAATATATAAGTTAAAGAATAAATTAAATATACAATAAAAGGTATAAACCAATGTTTAACAATGCCAATTTGCCATTAATAATCCATCTGTATACTATCAAACCTGCTTGCACATCTGTAGCCTCAATAAAGTGTCTTCCCTCCTTATCCCTAAACAAATCCCTTCACCTATTGCATTTTGGTATCTTCTTTTATGTTCTCAGGAACTTTTTTGCTATAACCTTTCCTCCATTGAATATTTCCCTTCAGAAAGTAAAAATTCTCATTTATCCAAAATTAAGAAATATATATTTTTTAACTTCATCACCACTTCATCTCTTACCATTCCAGTCAAATGTATTAATAGTTCATGAAAAATACTATCTGCTCTGTGTTTCCATGTATCTAACTTCCATTTATTCTTCAATCTGCTGCCTGTGTCCTACCCATTATCACTACAGTGAGTCACTTTTGCCAAGATAGAATGAATAGTAACATAAATGAGGATAGTAACACATTATGGTTTCCCATGTACCAGGCATTATTCTCATTAGTTACATGGTTTAATTTAATACTCCATAAGAACTGACACTGAAACACATAGACTGTAATTAGAAATCACAATTATTGGTGGTAGAGTCAGTATTTGTGTCCAATCAGTAGGCTTCAAAACCCATACTTTAAAACTGCTAGACTACAGAGATTGCCACCAAAAGTTATTAAATAACTCTGGGACGTTTTCCCAGTCTCATACTATTATTTGTTCCTTCAAAAATATTCTATTTCCTAACTTCTGGTGAAATTTTCTTCTGATTACTTTTTTCTTACTTTGGTTCTTGTTGTAATGCCCGTTTTCCCTGAACATTAAATGTGGGTATTTCTCAAAATTATATCCTATGATCTCTTTTCTTAATCCACATACTTTTTACTGGACATCTCATTCCTTCCAGTGGCCTCAATTACCATCTCTGCATAAATAACTCAATAACCTTTATCTCCTATTCATTTCTATTTACAAAACTAAAGATATATATCTAATAGTCTTAAAACATTTGTACTTTGATAATCCATGATCCTCAAAGTTTAAATGTCCAAGACTGAGTAATAAACACCAACATTTAAATGATCATGTTTAAAATGTTTAAAAATATAGAGAACTAGGTGAAATATTTCAAGAAGGAAAGAGAATGCATGGAAAAATAAATGAAAATTATAGAGATGTAAAATGGAGAAGCTCTTGGAAGAGACTGAATGCCTAACCATGGTAGTATCCAGTGACCATTCAGCCTGAGATACCTGTCACTAACTGGGTATTATCTGACCCAAAGCCAAAAAGTTGTTTATGCACAGGAGGAATATATTCTCAACTAAGAATGTTCATATGTAAGACACTAGGCTCAGCCATGTCTGAAAGTTACAAGTAAATTGAGCAGGTAGATCATACTTTCTTGAAACTGACCCCTGCTATGCTGCTTCCTTTCCTTTAACCATTGCCTAAGCCTTCACGTTCTTTACAATTAGTTGAATCAGAAATTAAAACTTGACCGTGGTTAAAAGATAGATCTACATGATATGCTGATGCCATCCAGAAGTAGACAGCTGAGAAATTACAAACCTAACCAAGGGTGATTCTGAAGCAGAGTCATAAAGGAAAATCCTTCCAGTGGGCAGGATTTTGAACAGTACAATTTGTGTTTTTTATTTTTTAAATTTCATTGGCCACTCTATTTGGCCAGAAATATAAATATGCTCTGATTCACAGGCAGTTGTTAAGAGTTTGGCTGAAAGGTCAGAGACCTGGAAAGGAAAAGATTGGAAAACTGGAAATCTAGGGAAGAGGTATGAGGATAGAGCTTTCAGAATGAGCCCAGATTTGAAGATATTTATATCTCCTATGAATAAACACTAAGAACATCTATTGTAGAGAAGACTGTTAATAATCAAGTGGACACAATGACACTCACTGTGAATATCAGTAATCTTCCTCAGGCAACCATAGTATTTGCTCAAAGGGACTATAAACAAAGTGTCTATACTGTCAGGAGTAAGACTACTAATGAGTTTAAAAATATATTCTTCTTCTTACCGAAGATGACCTTGCTATTACTAATGCCACTACTAAGTACCAAAAATGTCTCTACGAGTAACCAGTGCTGAGACCCAGTTATGACACCAACCCCAGAAGTACTGTCAGGCACCTCAAAGCAGGTTGATTACATTGGACCTCTTCTCCACAAAGGGAGCAGACTCTGCCTCTCTGGGGTATGCACTTATTCTGGATATAGATTTGTGTTACCTTCCAGTAATGCTTCTGCCAGCTCTGCCATCAGTGGACTCATGGACTACCTGTCTACCATCATTACGTGCTACATAAAATTGCTTCTTATCAAGAAATTTATTTTACAGAAAAATAAGTGAAGCAATTGAGCTCATGCTCATATAGTTTACTTGCATTTCTACATCACTTAGAAGTCACTGGCTTAATAGAAGGGTGGAATTGGATTCAGTTACAGTGCCAGTTGAAAGACAATGCTAAACTCAAGAAACCATTCTACGTTCCTGTCTCCTTTCTTTCTGGAATACATGGGTCTGAGAATTTAAGAGAAGAAGTTGGAAAGACGCCTTGCTAGTGTACCTAATAGTCTGTGAAAATTGTGGTTCTTGTATCAAGAACTTTGAGTACTGCTAGTGTGGAATTTTTTTTTTCCTAAAGGAAAAATGCTACTACTCAAATACACAACATTGTTTTCATTGAATTGTCAAATGAGAATGCCTTCTGGACACTTTGTGCTCCTTATGACACTGACTCAACAAATACAAAAAGTGGTTACTCTTCTGGTTTGACAATTATATTCATAATTATGTGAAAATGATGATATATTCATGATAATGATTGTGAGGCTGAAATACATTTCCAGTTTTATAATAGAGGCAGAGAGGAATCCATGTGGAACACTGGGAGTCTCTAGGGGTACCTCTTTGTACCTTCATATCCAAAAGTAAAGATTAATGATAGAATACACAAACAAAAAAAGCAGGACTTTTGAAAACAGAGCTTTCAAAATAACAGTTTGTGTTACCCCACCTAACGAAATCTTGGCCAGCTGCGGTATTTTTCTGAGAGCAGGGGAATATGGCAAAGCTTGTATAAGAAAGAAGTCAAATATTAAAAATAGTCATGACCAATTATTAAAATCTGAACTATAGTTAGTCTATACAGTTTCTCCTTATTTGTTATATGTATATGTATTAGATTATATTGATTATATTCTCTCCTTTCCAATTTTTCTTATTTTATATACAATATATTGGTAGATAATTTTGTAATTTAGTCTCTAGATAACAATATTCAATGGGATTGTGACTGAATTTGCTTAGTGATTAATATAGCAAGTGATGGGCTATTAGGACCATGAGCCTCATCATTTTGGTGAGCTAAAAAGGACTTACATTGTGGATAATGACTTTTTATTAAATGGAATTCTAGAGTTTGCTTGCTATATGGAAACTCACATTACATAAAGGATGTGTTTGGAAGCCGAAGAGCAGAAGGGGTGCACTTTGCCAGTTATGGAAAATGCCGGTCATCTCATCATTCATTCTTTTTTACTTTTCTTTGGGATACTAGAACTGAACCTAATAGAGATTATTCCTTTGCTAGCTGGTTTTAGAAACTTCTGGAAGGACACTGTGAAATGCGACAAGTAGAAAAGAGCTTTCTTCTTGTATCTGGTGTACTGCTTTTCAACATGATAGCCAATACAAAATTATGTGGCAAGCTTGGTGGCACTCACATCAGTGGTTCATATGTGAAAGCTGTGGTCAACATTCAGGATGTTTCCTCATTACCCAAGCAGGTTACTCTTGTACAACTCTTACGGCCATGGTTTCTGGAAAGATTTCCTACTACCACGTGCAATTACTCCAGCAGGTTTCTTTACCATTAGCAGTCTGTATGTTCTTACCCTTGCCAGAAATACCTGAATCTCTATTAGCGGAGGACCTTATCTAAGTTCTTAGTTCCCTCTTAGTTCACATCCTCTTAGCTCTAAAAGTGGTAGTTGTTTCCTGCATTTGTGACTTTAAACCCATTCAGTATTCTTCTTTACCCCTTTCAATAGTTAACACATATGTGTATTGAATTTTTCCTGCTTAGATTACTAATGTATTTTCTATTTCCTAACTGCATCCTAACTAATACAAATACTAAAGGATTTTCTCAGGCAGAAATAAAAAGATTCCATAATAGAACAAATGAATCAAGAAATAAACGTGAAGCGCAGGTAAAAGTGAATATAAATATGAACACTTATTGACTGCATCATCACGTCTTCTGAAGTTCATAAAATGTAATAAAATAAAATGCACAGTAATAATACCACAAAGAGTACAATAATTAATTCAGTCAAATGATTCCTAAATGTTTGCATTTCCAGGAAGAAGTTAAAGTACTAATTGCATTAGATTTTAATGTCAAGATGAATAATGTAACAGTGAAGATTAGCCCTAAAACTATAGTATATCTATGTATAATTAAAACACTAATGGAGAAGAAATACTGAATAATAATGGTACTAATAATAACAATACTGGTTATTACAGAAAGGCTGATAAAGTAGCAGAAAACAAGCAAACATATGAAACAAAAAATCAAACATTGGATGTTAAATACAGCTACATACAACCATTATTATAGTAAAGGTGAATGAATTTTGAAACTACAAATAAAATACATATATCATCATATTGGTGTATCATATTTCATACTAATTGCCTCACAAACTAAGATACAGAATTTTGCAGAAATTAAAGAAAGGTTAAAAAGAGAACAAGCAAATATTATCTGAAATAAAGCTGACAGTTTCAGTCAACTTTTTTAAAAGGGATATTTCAAAATGATTAAAAAAATGTTAATTCTCAACTTTCATGGGCTTATTTACATTCTCTTAGGATATATAAAGCCAAACTTGATAGATTTTTTTTTAACTAGGAGAACTAGTAGATAAATCAACTGTCATAGTGGGAGAATGTAAAATGCCACTGTTGCTATCTAATATAAAACAAAAGAACTATAAAACTGATGTTTGTGGCCCAGTGCAGTGGCTCATGCCTGTAATCCCAGCACTTTGGGAGGCTGAGGTGGGCGGGTCACGAGGTCAAGAGATTGAGACCATCTTGGCCAACATGGTGAAACCCCATCTCTACTAAAAAATACAAAAATTAGCTGGGAGTGATGGCACACACATGTAGTCCCAGCTACTTGGGAGGCTGAGGCAGGAGCATTGTTTGAACTTGGGAGGCGGAGGTTGCAGTGAGCTGAGCTCCTGCCACTGCACTCCAGCCTGGCACCTGATGACAAAGCAATATTGTCTCAAAAAAAAAAAAAAAGATATTTGCTATAGATAGTTTACAGACCCCTTTTATCAACTTAAAAAGATTCTTCTTGACTTAGTTATCTAAGAACTTACAAAATATCATTATACATAGTAACTTTCTGAATAAATTTTCTGCATATTTTGAGATAATATTTCCTACTTTAATGATTTTATGTAGTAAATTACATTAATTTTTTTCATTAATGTTAAACCAATCTGGAATCCCTTTTATGATCTCAATTTGATTGAAACACATTGTTTATAATGCACTGATAAATTAGCTTGTTAATTTATAGTATTGCTATTGCATCTATACTCATAAAAGTGATTGATCAATATTTTTCTTTTACTATCTTTGTCTAATATTAACATTCTGTTTCTCCAATAAAATGAATTGAAAAGTGCCCCTTCTCTTCTCTTTCCTGGGATAATTTGTGTAAAATTATAATTTTGATTTCCTTCATTGTTTGCAAGAAGTTCTCTAAAATCTTTCTGGGACTGATGACTTATACCTAGAAAAATTTTCAATAATCAGTTGCATTGTGTAAATGATTATAGAACATTCAATTTTGTATTTCTTTTTGACTAGATTTTGGTCAATTTTATCTTGTTCTTGGGAATTTAATTTGTTTTTCTTACTGTTAACATTAATTGGTACAATGTGTTTCAACATCTAATCATTATGCCTGCTATTTTTAAATTATGCAACAGTTTTAATCCTAATAACAGTTTAGTGTTTTTCTTTTATTTATTAGTTAGCCAGTGTTTTGAATTTAGTATTTTTCATTAAAGAATAAAAATAATTTTGTCTTTATTAATAATCATTATATTATATTTGTATATTGCCATAATTTGTCCTGTTATGATTAATATAGTTTTCTATTATGTTGCTATATGATCTTATCTTTATCATATTCTACTTCGAGTTACTCTGAATTCTTAATCTTGTTGCTTAGTTCACTAATTCTGAACTTTTCTAAATTCTACACATCTTTACCTAGTATTTTTATTTTATTCAGTTCTTAATATTTTATAAATTTTATTATGGTTTCGTCTTTAATCAATGAATTTGTTTTTATTACAGCATAATATTCCTAAGGTGCTCAACTGGATAGAAACAAATTTAAACTTATTGTTATACAAGTATTTTAATCCATGTAACTACCAGGAAATAAATTATTTACAGTGTCCCGTAAGTTTCCTTAATGCCTTATATATTTATTTATTTATTATTGTATTTTGGGCTCTGGTGTACATGTGCACATCCTGCATCCTGCAGGATTGTTGCATAGGTACATGCATTCCATGGTGGTTTGCTGTCTCCATCCCCCGCCCCCACCCCCATCACCTACATGAAGCATTTCTCCCCGTTATCCCTCCCCATCCTCCCCACCCCCCAACCACTGTGCCTCCTCCCCTCCCCTCTCCTCCTCCTCCCCACCTAGCTCAGTTTTCATGAATGTTCTTTGAATAGTCTTCAATTGCATGTATTTCCTACTCAGTGAGTGACATCTGTTCAGTCCTGTTAATTATGCTGGTAATGTCTGTTGTATTCATTCTATTTTTGTCAATTTCATCCACCTCTAGGATTAAAAAACACCCACTCAATTTTTAATATTTGGCCACATTTTCTTAAAGATCTGGCAAATTTTTTATTAAATTAAGTTATATTAATAGCTACATTCCATTTTAGAACTGTTCAATATAGATGTGAATTAAATTTAAATTTTCATGTAGTTTTCCTTTTTTTTTTTTTTTTTTTGAGACAGTTTCACTCTTGTTACCCAGGCTGGAGTGCAATGGCG
This sequence comes from Saguinus oedipus, assembly GCA_031835075.1. Lineage (NCBI taxonomy): Eukaryota > Metazoa > Chordata > Mammalia > Primates > Cebidae > Saguinus > Saguinus oedipus. The sequence goes on from CM063172.1 coordinate 150,255,292, forward strand.
CGATCTCGGCTCACCACAACCTCCGCCTCCTGGGTTCAGGCAATTCTCCTGCCTCAGCCTCCTGAGTAGCTGGGATTACAGGCACGTGCCACCATACCCAGCTAATTTTTTGTATTTTTAGTAGAGACGGGGTTTCACCATGTTGACCAGGATGGTCTCGATCTCTTGACCTCGTGATCCACCCGCCTTGGCCTCCCAAAGTGCTGGGATTACAGGTGTGAGAATTTTGTATGGTTTTTAATCTGATTTGTTTGTAGTAGATGATACTACAACAGTATCATCTACTTACTTTATGCTTTATATATTTTTTAACTTCTGAAATTTAATTTTCCATTCCTTTACATTTTAGACTTGTCTCTTGAAAATAGTATATTCATATATTTCATATTTACAACAGTCTGAACTTCATTTCATTTTTGAAGGAAGGTTATTTTATTTATTTCAATTTCATTTAATGTGATATGTTTACATTTACATATATTAGAGTACTCATTCTCAATCACTTTTTACCTTGGAGAAAACCACGAAAATACGTACATATCTCAAGGAACCTCTGCAAAAAAAACAAGCAAACAAACAACAACAACAACAACAACAACAACAACAACAAAAAAGTTATGTCTACGTTGCATAATATATTAGCATGAATAATAAATTTTTGATATATTAGTCCAATAATATTTGCCACTTTTTTGAATAGAGAATAATCTATTTTTTGTGAATCTGTTTATTTTGGCAGCTTATTATCATATCATTTTTTTGTATATTTTTCCCTATCATCTACTAAGGTAATAGTATATAGAAAACAACTCAAATTTTTCTTCTTTTTTTCAAAAAAGTTAACCTCCTACTTATTTTTTTCAACTCAATTCAAATTTTTCTGAAATGTTTAACACAGACTTTACTATGCAGAATTCTAATAAGGATATTACTATAAAGTATGTGAAAAAGTGTTTTTTTTCTTTTCCCCTTCTTAAAACCAGAACTGACATGTCAGCCAAACTTTCTTGAATAAAATCTGGTATTAAGCTTAATTTACCTATCTGCACATTAATTTCCTTCTTGCTTTTTCAAAATGTGTAACTCATAAAGAAAATATATAAATGGTGATTCAATTGGATATTATTTGATGCTATTACAACACAAAATGGGTTGATATGGATGAATGATAAAACTACTAAAAGTGTAAACCAAAGACATATGATTAAAATTATGGCCTAAAATATAATTTCATATATCTTTGGAAAATATATTTTCTGAGTGGTATGTTTAGGCTCAACAGTTACAAGACCAGTATGTACATGTGTTGGTTACTAAACTTTTTCATAACTCTGCATATGCCTAAAAGTTATTTTGGAATCAAATATAAAGAATTAAATTTATATAAAAACTGTGTTTGTATTTCTTTGCTAAATATTCACCCAATGCTGGTTCAAACTTGCAATAAACACACGTTAGTTTCATTTTAAACTGAATGAGACAATTTCTGTAGTTGTTCCCAATGCCTGTTTAAACAAGTAGAAGGTTGCATACACATGTTAGAAGTTAAAAACTACATCAATGGGCCCGGTGCGGTGGCTCAAGCCTGTAATCCCAGCACTTTGGGAGGCCGAGGCGGGTGGATCACGAGGTCAAAAGATCGAGACCATCCTGGTTAACATGGTGAAACCCCGTCTCTACTAAAAATACAAAAAATTAGCTGGGTATGGTGGCGCGTGCCTGTAATACCAGCTACTCAGGAGGCTGAGGCAGGAAAATTGCCTGAACCCAGGAGGCGGAGGTTGTGGTGAGCCGAGATCACGCCATTGCACTCCAGCCTGGGTAAAAAGAGCGAAACTCCGTCTCAAAAAAAAAAAAAAAAAAAAGAAAAGAAAAGAAAAAAAAAAGCTACATCAATTGTTCAGTGCCTTCTGACTGGAAGGCTATTCTTCTACTATAGGAATGCAGACTGCATCTAGAGGCAGAACAGGAATTCTAATCTTGATATTGTGGTCACACTGTAGCTCATTAAATTATTCCCCCTTTTCTCTTTCTTTCTTTCTTCCTTTTTTTTTTTTTTTTTTGAGACAAGATTTTGCTTTGTCATCCAGGCGGGAGTGCGGGAGTGTAGTGACATGATCTCAGCTCACTACAGCCTCTACCTCTCAGGCTCAGGTGATCCTCCCACCTCAGCCTCCAGGGTAGCTGGGACTGCAGGTGCACATCACCATACCTGGTGAATTTTTGTATTTTGTGTAGAGTCAGGTTTTTGCCATGTTGCCCAGGCTGGTCTTCAACTCCTGGGCTCAAGAAATCTGCCCTTCTTGGCCTTCCAAATTGCTGGGATTATAGGCATGAGCTATGTATGGCTCCTGGCCTCTTCCTCTTCTTTTAAAGCTATGTTCTCAGGCTGAAAAGAAATGACAGAGAAAGTGTTTATTATCCTGTTACATACTTTGAGTTGAGAGAGAAGTAAAGTACTGCTCAGTATGATTATGGAGTTCTCTAGATGATTTTCAACAAAGCTCAGGCTTTGTTCATGACCTTTCTCAGTCTAAGCCCAAGTAGTGATGAAAATATTTCAAGATTATCTTTTGTAACATGATTTTTAAAATGTAACTGATATTTCTAAATATGTGATTATTCTCCTTTAAATACAAAACTCTTGCATATAAAGGAAAAAAAATCAGCTCCTTGCAAAGACTTGTTAAACTGGATCATATGATGAAAATGTCTGCCAATTAAGTTGTTTTCTGCAAAGAGTTTTTATCTTTAAAGTGCTCAGCAAAATTTGGTCTACATTTTTTTTTTTTGACAGTGCTTCTCTAAGTCTTGTTCAGCTGAAACATCCTATTGGGACCTCTCCCTTCATTAAGCCACTGAATTCCTTTCTGCAGCAGGAGGTGTGTGTGTGTGTGTGTGTGTGTGTGTGTGTGTGTGTGTGTGTGTGATCTTTGCCCAGGTTTTCATACATTTTTTAAAAGGATTCTTAAGCAAGCTGTTTTTGTTTAATAAAATAGACCATTTTTTGTGGTATTCCTGAACTTTTATTATTTCCTTTCCATGAGTTTCTTTAGACTAGCACCATTTTATGAACAAAGTATTGTGTTTTATGACACTATTTGGACTTTGGCTTAATATAAGAGGTAAAATCTCCAAGGAGCCAACTGTTGATGGAGTGCCTAGTGTAAATGCTAATCCACCCCACTGAAGATAGAACTTCTGTTTAAGACATAAAATGAAACATTAAAGATATCTAGTCCTTTGCTTGTTTCAGACCTCTCTTTGCACAGGGAAAGTTACCTATGAAGTTTATTATCATTTACACATATTACAAATGCTATAGGATTATATTTATTGGTAAAATCTGTTGACTCATCAACCTGGATATTCAAGTTCCTGTTTTTCAGTTTATTACACAAAACCTCTTCAATATATGGTAACATATCATCAATGCCTTGATGATCATACTCGTTGAGAGTGAAATCTTTCCAAATTTTTCTTTAGCATCTTTCCTTAGCAATTTACTCAGTGTATTTTTACATGCTGGCATTATTAGGTTTTTACCATTTGTGTGACTTTTCTAGATAATATTTTCTGCTAATACATAACTTATATCCTTTTCACAGGATGTACTTTTCAACAAACATTATATTTTAGATTATAATAGTTACACACAGTATCATCATTTATCTAATGACTGTGATTTGAAATTAGTGTCTTTAGTTTTCCTGGAAATAATGTTCCATTTTGAGTTTTTCACAGAAGACATAGGCACATGCCAGGTTGAACTATCAGTTCAAGTAAAATTCACTGATAGATTTTGTTAGAAAGGCAGATTTTATGTGTTCCTTTCCACACCACTACATGGCTCAGCAGAATGTAATTCTTCATCACTAACCTTATCAGAACATAAATCACAAGGGCTAATAAGATACAAAATAGAAGGGCATAAAATAAAATGAAATGAGAATATTAAAAAAAAACCACAATATAATTTACTTCTAGCCTGTAAGTTTTGTAATGTTCTTCAGCAGAGAACTTGCATTGATTCCACCAATTACCTGAGACCACCTGAACTTAATTTCTCCTCTTAAATTCTTTTTAACACATAAGCAGTGTTCCAATTAATTCTGTTACATTTGGCAGATTGTATTTTTTAAAGACAGCCACAGATTCAGAATGCAATCTTCTGCAATAACTAGCTAATGCTTATCATCACATTTTTTGTTCCTTTTATCCAATGCCAAGAATGAGAGAGCCAAATTTCCTTGCCGTCTCTTCTGAGTACGGGCTTAATATCTATTTCATCACTGTTTTTGAGGACTTACCTTATGAAGATGTCTCTTATTTGATGCTTCACCACAGTGTGTCATTTGCTGTATTGTATGCAGTCTGCAAAGAGGAAGAATTCAACTTCCATTTTTTTCACAGAAATGGTTGGGGCTTTCATTAGGTTGTTCTTGCATTGCTATAAAGAAATACCTGAGACTGAGTAATATATAAAGAAAAGAGGTTTAATTGGCTCATAGTTCTGCAGGCTTTATAGGAAACATGGTGCTGGGATCTTCTTGGCTTGTAGGGAGGCCAAAGGAAGCTTACAATCATGGTGGAAGGTGAATCAGGAGCCAGCAAGTCACATGGCCAGAGAGAGCAAGAGAGAGAGACAGAATTAGAGGAGGTGTCACACACTTTTAAACGACCAGATCTGGTATGAATTTAAAACAAAAGTTCCCTCATAACCTAGGGGATGTTCTGAGTCATTTTTGCAGAACTGGCTCCCATAATCCAAACACTTCCCACCAGGTCCCTCTTCCAATGTTGGGGATTGCACTTTAGTATGAGATTTGGGTAGGGACAAATATCCAAACTATATCAAGGCAAAAAAAGGTTTCTTTCATCTTTTTTAATTAAAAACATTTTTTTGGTATTGGTGGATTTCTCATCATTCCAGTGATGCTTTAAAAACTTGTGTATGTTTGTGTGTTTGTCCATCTGTGCTGCTACAATAAAATACCATAGCCTAGTTATTTTATAAATAATCAAAACGTATTTCTCACAGTTAATGAGGCTGGAAAGTCCAAGATCAAGGCACTGGCTTGTTTCATGTGTGGTGCAGGCTGTTCTCTTTTTCAAAAATGATAGTTTGTTGCTGTACCTTCCTAAGTGGACATATACTTGTCCTAACATGGCTAAATGGTCAAAAGGGCAAAAGGGACTTCCTTCAACCTCTTTCATGAGTTCTCTAATTTCATTCATGAGGACTCTGCCCTTCTGACTTAATCACCTCCTAAAGGTACTGTTTCTGGGTTTTGGGGTGCAGGGGAGGGCTCAACTTGCTCCGTGGTGGGCTGTCTTTCCAGGCTCTTGGTCTCTTGCTCTCCCAAGAATGGGAAAGGGGATCATGCTGGGCATGGTGCGCTTGCAAATAAATATCGGACCCCAAAGAAATTTTGCAGAAAGTGATTTATTTAGGCAGAGACAGAGAGAAAAAGATGAGAGAGAGAAGGCTCCACAAACATGGTGGAAGGGTACCCAAAGATGGAATCCAAGGAGTTGGGAAAGAAGGAGACTTTTAACCTGGGAGGAATTCCCACCTTCTCCAAGCCCCTGGCCAATGAAAAGAGTTCCTTCAAACTTCCACTGGAGTGACTGACCTTTGGTCCTTTCCTTTGCACACAAAAGTTAAAACAAAGATCTCTAATCCCCAGATGGAGAGAGGGGAGGCGGGGCATTGGGAAGTTCTTGCCCTTGAAACTACGCCCCTTGTGGACATGGAAAGAGAATACACTCCCTTAACACTGTCTTTAATACTATCATAATGCCATGAATTTGCAACATACAAATTTTGGAGGACACATTTAGAACACAGCAGTTTGTTTTGTTTTCAGAATATCTGCTCTTTCTTATTTATTTATTTATTATATTCTTGTAATCTGCATTGAATCCAAACATTGTTTTACTTTGATCATTCATCTCCATAAAATTTGAATTGCTAAATAAGGCCTACTTCCTAGATACCGAACTCCATACCTAACAAAATGGCAGTTTGCAGAGCTCTTAGATACTATATCCCAGGAAGTATATGCAGCATAGAGGTGGCCAATATTCAGAAGCTACATTTTATTATACTGCCCAAGAGATAACAATTTGTTATTTCAACCCATAGGAATTTCCATCATATTTTTAGAAATAAAAATCCAAATGATCTTTTGACAAAGCAAGTATTTTAGTGTCATTTCAACGTGAGTTCCATAGCATGAAACTATTCTGTTGATGATATTACTCTTAAAGTCTAAACTCCTTAACATGCATTACCAGGTCAGCTCTGATCTGGCCCCTGCTTGCCTTTCTTATCTATTTTCTCTTTCTCCTTCGATGTATTCATTCTGTTCAAGCTTTCTAGGCTTCTTAAAATGTGGCTTCCATTACTTTTTCTTTCTTCTTTTTTTTAGTCTACTCCTATGTAACCTCCATGTGTTTCTGGGGAACATTTTTTTTTTTTTAGCAGGAAACTTTATCTAGTATGTCTGCTTCCTCATTCTCAACCCCTTCTGTGTACTTGCTGTCCTTTAAACTTTACCTCCTAGAGGATAGAGCCAAACTCCATCATGTCTGCCTTGTTAGTTAACTGTCTCCCAAAGTAGGAAATATACCTCTGGAGAGTGAGTTCATTGCATATTTGTACAGTATTTTCCTATATCCCAGCAAAATGCCATAAATATAGAAGGAACTGAGTGTATAATAAATAAATGAAAGTATCATAACACTATATTACTTATGGCTCAAAGAATAAGAGGGTGTGCACATGTGATGTATAAGTGTGTGTGTCTTTGAGATGCTTAAAATTATTGTTCTTGCAAAATTAATTTAAAGGAAGTTTCCTTGTTATAATTATTGATACTGAAAACTTTTTAGCTATATTTTCTCACATGTAATTTAAATAATTTGTTTCTTGATTTGGAGTTATTATTATCAATATTTTAATTACTTGCTTTGTATCATTTTTCAGTATTCCTATTGTTGTTATAAATTTCGACAATATAAATAAGTATTTATGTATCTTATTCCATGTTGCATGTCCATCATTATTAATCTTTGGGGCCAACAACTGTGCATTCATGTGTGTATTATACAACTCTAACTGCTGCTTTGAACAAACACAACTCATTAGGCTGCAACTATTCAAAAAAACTTTTTCTTCCACTGTGGCCTGGAAATCCATGAGGATATGTCCTTCCTCTTTCCTCTGGGAGAAATCTTAGATACCCTTCATAACATTTTCTAGTCATTCTGGAACAATAAGTCTAACAGTCACCGTTATCTGAGGAAAATTCCCATTTTATTAATTAAATTGCCTTTTGTAGTTCAGTCTTCATTCTCACCTCCCCAGGTATAGGCCTTCCTCAAGCCAGAGCCTTAGTGAGAATAAGGAATGCTGTCCGTGTCGTCTCTCTTTTCCCAATATCAAGCTAACGCTATTGCTACACTTCTTCATTCTCAGTCTCCAATTCACATCCCCCTAGGTTGCCTGGAGCTCCCTATATGAAACGGGTGGGGGAGAGGTGAGTAAGAGACAGTATATAAAATGCACTTTGAATATCAAGAACATTAAATCTCTCTGTTAGTAAATGTGATGGTGTAGAGAGTAAGAAAGGTATAGAAAATTGGGAAAGATATTTCCTTGTAGAAAAATTATATTTATGTATGTCATGTTTTTGCCTAGTTTTGGCAGGTGGAGGTTTTCATTAAAGTCACCTCAAGTCTCTTCTTCTCTTACTTGTGCTTCCCTCTGACCACTGGCTTTACTATCAGTAAAAGATTTTCACTCAGCAGCTCCCATATCTCACAGCAGAAGCAGATAAAATCAGACATGCTACACTTGGTCCCAAGTCCAAACATCACAGTCTAGTCTTATACACAATGCAATGGATGTCATTCTTAGGACCAATAACTTGTGAGGAGGAAAATATAATTTTAAAAGATGTAAATTCCATTAAACCACATATTTGGGGAGAAGAAAAGTGTTATTGCACAAAAGAGCTAAGTGAGGGGTGTTAGGAATTTTAAGTGCAAAAGTCATTAATTGTATGGTGATGGAAGTAAAAAGAAAATGCATTATCTTAGGAAACAGTACCACATTTTGGGGTAGAAGTTTATTGATTTAGTTCAGTTTTGATAAAACTTGTAGAAAAAAGACAACTCACACTGGCTTTCAGAAGACTAAATCTTTATGAAACATGATTATGCTGAAATACATAACAGATCTCAGTCACTGAAATCCATATTTTGATTTTTTAAAAAATCTATTGGGAGGCCAGACGCGGTGGCTCAGGACTCTATTCCCAGCACTTTGGGAGGCCAAGGCTGGTGGATCACTTGAAGTCAGGAGTTTGAGACCAGCCTGACCAACATTAGCCAGGCGTGGTGGTGGGTGCTTGTATTCCCAGCTACTCAGGAGGCTGAGGCAGGGGACTTGTTTGAACCCAGGAGGTGGAGGTTGCAGTGAGCTGAGATCATTCATGCCACTGCACTCCAGCCTGGGCAATGCAGTGAGACTCTGTCTCAAAAAAAAAAAAAAATATATATATATAGGGATGATTTTAATCAATCTTGCAAACACCTACCTAAATACCTAAACAATAAGAAAATTCTATTTATAATAGCACAATATCTAGCCTTTGAGCAGTCTCCAGCACAGGTGGAGTCAATGGCTCCACTCGTCAGAAAGAGCAGGTCGCCTTCTCTCCTGCTCCAGCCTTAACATTGGCTTTTTTTAAAAGATGGTGGCAATTTGGCTACAGTCATTCAAGCTAGTCCATAAAATACAAAACTGATTCAGAGGCTGTGAAGAACTTAATTTTACTATGGTTCATATTTAGATATGGGGAGATAATTTTAGAGAAACTCTCCAACTCCCTTAAGGCCTTTGGCCAGAACTTGTTTACACATCTGTTTCTGATCATGCAGTAGCAAAAGGTATACAATTACTATGTTGTCCATATTTTTGTTGTCTGACGTTACATGAACATCAATGAATCAAATATAATATATAATTATATAAAAATTATATAAATATATAAAAATATAAAATTTATAAAAAATATATAAATTTATAAAAAAATATATAATTATATAAATTACATAAAAATCAGAAATCTTTGAACTTTGGGTTGGGAATTTATTTTTCAAATTCTTGTTTCAAAGAGAAAAAGTTATTAATTGATAAAACACATATTAGAATAAAAATACAAATATAAATCCCTACCACCATTGTTTCTATTGACTTCATTATTGGATTTTACTTCTATTCTGAAATAAAAAGAGAGTTGGCTTTAATGCTGATGTAAAAATAATAAGTTGCCATTTCCCAAAATTTTTAGAATTTTAACTCTGCTTTGTGGTGTTGAGTCATTCTTAATGATCTTTCATATTACAAATGCAGCAAATATTCTAATAAATAACTGGGCATCTGTACTTTGACTCATAAAATCATAAAAGCCAAAGGAAATTCTGAGATTAAAATGTAAGTTATCTAAACTTCTGATAGAACTTTAATATATAGGCTGTGGCTCATGCCTGTAATCCCATCACTTTGGGAGGCTGAGGTGGTGCATCATGAGGTGAGTTCAAGACCAGCCGGCCAAGAAGGTAAAACCCTGTCTCTACTAAAAATACAAAAATTAGCTGGGCTTGGTGGCTGGCATCTGTAATCTCAGCTACTCGGGAGGCTGAGGTAGGAGAATTACTTGAACCCTGGAGGCAGTTGTTGCAATGAGCCAAGATCGCACCACTGCAGTCCAGCCTGGGTGACAGAGCAAGACTCTGTCTCAAAAAAAAAAAAAAAAAAAAAAAAAAAAATTAAAAAAATTTTTAAAAATAGATAAAACCATTTAATTCCTCATTTTTACTATTAAATATATTTCATCTTATGGTTCACAAAGAAGTTTATATTTAAAAATTAAAATTCAAATACCAGAGATTTAATTGATTCTCTAAACTGCTTTGCATCTTTTAGGAATTTTATTAGAAAAAAAGGAAATTGGCATTAGTAGATTCACCATGGAGCACAGTATGTGAAAACTGGGATATCTCCTAAAGCTGAATGATTAACAGACATGAGTTTTTCCCATACCCTAGCAATATAAATAGGTGGTGGAAACAGTATTTCATGATTTTGACAGTTGCTTCTGTTAATTAACAATTCATAATTTCACATGAGTAAATATTTTGGCTACTTAAGTTCTGCTGTTCACCTCTGTATCCACCCCTTGAAAATCTTTACTAATGCTTTAAAAGAATACATCTGACTAAAAATAAATAAATAAAAACCAGAAAAAAAAATCCCAAGAATCAAACTGTAAAATATATTTGTATAGTAATAGTTAATAAGAAGAAAGCATTCCAAAAGCATGTAATTTGTATAGAGCACTGCAGTATAGTGTGCTTTATACCATTTTATGTAACCTAATGGAGATAAATAGCTATAGGTCCAAAGGTGTTAACATGGCCAGAAGATGGTGAATGGCTCCATCTAAAACACAAGACAGTGAAAATTTTGCTAATGCTTGAGTCAATTCATGAAATCTGCTTTCCCACCAATCTATTTCCTTAACATTTTTAGTTCTTAATTCCCAGTTTAGCCAAAGCACGTTTTCGTAGAGTAGATTAACTTCGTTCCATGTACCTCCATGATGAGAATTAGAACGAGTTCCTCTTTATCAGATAGTAGAAACATATTTCGATGCTGCTGAAATCAAATATTTAGTCAACATAAAATTTGTCATGATTTACAACTATACTATAGAAAGAAAGATTTCAATAAGTCATTACGAATTGTCCTAGAAGGGTTTGAAAGTCAGACATTAAATCAATCTTAAAATGAGTTGGGAAGTACAAGATTAGGTCAATGTAAAAAAAAAATTCTTAATATAGCACAGTTGGAGTTGTGATATTTTCAGGTTGGCAGATAACTGAGAAATATAAATTATATACAACTGGTTTTTATTGTTAGTGGCTGATACATTCTATAAATTTGCTGCAAACACATAATCAGTCAATATTGAGCCATTGCTCCTAGGGAAAATACAAAGTTATGGTCCTTCAAGTCTCTGGTTACAATATTTTTATCAACTGATCAATGCAATACATAACCTTGTGTTTTTGTGTCTCTTTGTCTAAAGACAACATATTTAATATATACTTTCGATTTGCAACATTGACCTTATGTCTACAGGACTGTGGCTCATTCTAGAATGAAGCTAAGCTAACACACGTATTTTCTACATAAGGCACACTCTTTCTGTCTTCCTGTGTTTAGGGAAAAGGGCCACAGTTTAGCAATATCCTGGGGGACATTCTAAGCAGTGAAATCACCAATGAAAAGCAAAAAATGTAAAAAGTATGGCACTAAATAGATAATGAAAGGACACTTGTTTATTGTTTGTGAGCTAAAATAAGAAGGCAAGATATCACTTTGACCTCAGCTGGAAATGTGCTTATTGGACAATTTACATTTTTAACTACACTGGATATGTCTGTTTGTAGCCACAAAATTGATTTTTGTATTACAAAAAGTTTTACCAAGTAGGCAACTTCACAAAGAGGGAATTTGTAAGTAATGAGAATAAACTGTATATAAAAGAGAGGCAGAAATAAAATGGTCATAACTTTTAACCTCCAACTTTTTAAATGCAAACCCATTGCTACCATCAAAGATTTACAAGTAGATTATTTATGGCTTAGCAACAATTCAGAAAAACAAAAATCACTCTATGTATCGCTCTACTCGCATAGACTTAAATCCCTGTGTAGGCTTAACCAAGGTGATGTGGACACTTTACAGGTTTTCAAACTTCAGCGTGCATCAGATTCATCCAAAGGGTTTATCAAAACACAAAACTCATTCCTAGGTCTAGCCTGGAACTTGAAAATTTGTACTTGCCAGGTGACAGTGATATTCAGGAACCATATTTTGAGAACCACTGGATTAGATCAAGTGTAGATCAGGAAGACCTGTAAATCTACAGGACTTTGGCTCAAAAGAAACTGCATGTGCCTCTTTGGCCCTGTTCCTTTAGCTTCACATCTCTCATGAGACTGTGTTGCTCTCATGTCAAATATGGGAAAGTTAAGTAAAAATAAAGTAAAGGTCTGTAAAATAAAGAGCTATTCTATCTCAGTCTTGGAGCAGAATCCACCATTCCCAGGTCTCCCCTGTGCATGGGGCTTGTGTCACTTGGATGGTAGCCCAATTTTACTATATTAGATTCATAGAGGTGTTGAGAATAGTCCAAAAAGGAAATGAAATTTCAAAGTTACTAAATAGTGGGAATTCAAAGCTGAAGAAAAGCCAAAATTAATATGCCACATGAACTCAAGAGGCTTTAATCTCTCTTGGACACATTAAGATTTCTAGTTCTCAATATTCTAACACTATGCACTTCAAAACAGTCCTCATTTTAAGGGGTTGAAACACAGAATGCAGTTCTTCTAATCAGGTATACAGGAGGAGCATAATTAAGTATCCTCTTATGTTTTATTATAATTTAATTATATCATAGTATTTTATCTTGGAAACAGCAATTCAATTAAAAAGATTTCTACAAAGAAATCATTGGTGCCCATAATGTCAATACTGGAATTCCAAGTGAATCACAAGGAAATAGCTTATTTTTTATTCTCAGAACATTCTCTATATAGGCTCTCTATGTACTGGAAAAAATGTAAATGTGCAACCCCTTTTGGAATGTCTATTTGCCTTAAAAAAACTGATGTATGGTTAGCAATATAGCACTACATATGATTTTTTAAAGATATTATCTATTATAGTGCAAAGCCAGAAGTATACGAAGTATTATATGATTTTATTAGTATGGTCAGTTTTCTAAAAATAGATTTTCAATATATAAGGAAATCATTAAAATCTTTTTCTGATAAATGGAGAGAGAACGGAAGAATCTCTGTATGAGGTTCTCTGCTTATTAGGCATCCACATGCTTACAAGAATGGTCAAATTTGAAGATACTGTCAGGGGCTTTTTACTATCTCAAACACACTCAAATTTTTAGGATGCGCAATTGCCAAATGTCTTTTGTAGCTTACATCAGTAGGTGTCTGTTCCCTACTTTTACTGTAGAAGGATCTAGAATGTACTTCTAAAGACAAACTATGTAGCTTGAAGAACAGAAAACGTATTTCTGGTGGGATGTGGGGATCTCAAGCTCTGGGTTTGGTCTGCTTATTCTGGTTATTTTACTTGGGTTGTTTTTTTCTACCTGACCAGGAGGACAAATTTCCTAAGAACCTTCTATCAGAACAGTTTAATAGCACAGAAACTGAGACAGACTGTGTGCACTTCAAAACCATTTGTGACTTTTACTTTATGGTTTTCTCAAACAAGTTTACTTATATGTTTCTATCTCAATCTCTTTATCCGCAAATTGTGGGTGATAGAGCTTACTTTGCAGGGATTAGAAAAGTACCCAGTGTACGTATAATACTCAGTATCTATTGGTTTGGTTCTATTTTACTTTGTCATAAATTGACTAATATTTCTTTTTCCCCTGTTTTTTCAAATACCAGTTTCAGATAACTATCAACCTTGATTCCTAAAATAATGGATCAAATGATTTCTCTTGAAGAGAGAGGGAAGAAAAATCTGTTCAGGAAATATGTCTTTCCCCCAAGTGAACTTCCTAATTTTCTCTGTATGTTTGGGGAAGTTAATTTTTCACAGCACTGTTATTTTATAGCAACCATTTATTGCATTGCAGGGTATTCATGAAGCAGTTCAGCTTCTAGTGCTATCAGGGTCACCAAATTACAAATCAGTATAACTATGACAGTATACCTGGAAAAACACTTAACCTGCTAAATTACCTAGATCCTCTTCCTCTAATAGAATATAAATAAATTTATAATGGTTTGAAGAAAATAAAAGCATTCGTTATCACCAGAGTGAATCTGACAAAGGTAATTTTGCCCATCACAGGGTTTGCCTTCAATCTGAACTGATCATGTAGCTATGTGATTGGAAGTGAATATCAACGAAGTCAATTTTAAGTGGTAGTTGGGTAGCAAACTCACCCAAGAATCTATAAATATGAATAGTTGGCATGAAAAATACTACAGAATAAAAAATAAATAAAATTATCCTATTGACTCAGAAGAAGATAACTAGTTCTGTAGGTTATGTTGTTAAAGAATTAAAAAAAAATTGATGAACTAGGATTATAAATAAAATATAAATATACCCAAACTGTTATATAAAAAAAGAGACCCCTAAAGAGAAATCAGAATAAGGTGAAATGACAACTAGTTAAGTTTAAATGAGAAGCATAGAATAACAGAAAGATTGCAAGGAATTTAAAATTTAATGTTTTGTCTAAAATGCATGTAGGGAGCAGAAAATTAAAACATTGACATGGCCAAAAAATCCTGTCAGTATTGTAAGGCAGCGAAAATAGATAAATATTAAGATAATGAAAACATTAGCTTTGCACAGTGGCAGTATCGTACCAATGAGGTTTATCTGAGGTGCGGTTATTGCTAATTGAAAACTTTTCCCAATACGCCACCATGACGATTTGAAATATAGTCTGCGTTGGCAATTTTTGGTAGTTTCTACGGGGACTGAATTAAAAAAATGATTTTTTTTCAAGGAATATCCCTCTATCTTGTGATCAGATATGACTCTATTTTCCTATTCAGCTATATTTTAAACTCTTTGCTAACATAATTATTAAATTGTATAGATATTCTCTTTCTATACAATATTCTTACTCCTTCCCTCACTATCTACTTCCTTTTTTCTCAGTGTTTTTCAACTTAAAAAAAGCCCGTCCTCACACAATAAATCAACTCTAAATTTGTCATGAGAAGTCAGACGTAGGAAAAAATGAGGAAAAGTCTTCAGAAGCCAACAGCCATAATAAATTGCATAAAATCCAGAACTAAAGGAAAATATTTGCAATCTGGATTAGAGTAGGGAATATCATCTATTCACTTCAAGCATTATGCAAGAGATTATAAAATAATTGGTTATGGTAAAAACTTGAAAGCTGCCCATGGAATGTGGGACACTGAATTTTTAAACTAAATGAAAGGCTTGGGATATGGTCCAATATGAATATAGCAGACAAAGCTGAAGTTTAAGAAGCAGTTCAACATGCTCCACAGAGTCTTGAGAATATTTCTGCAAGTATTTAGCATCCAGCTTCCAATTTGAGGCAGAAATATCATCTTATTCATATTCAGTCATCACATCCATGCCTTGCCTTTTGACTTTCACTTTCCTCAGTTTGATATATATGACTATACCACAGGAAGATATATATTTAAGTATTGAATACATAAATAGATAATATATAATAGGATACATGAAATATAACATACAAATACACATCTATTACATATTTACATAATTACTACCTACATAATTATACAGAATTAATTATACTACATTATGTTTAGGAACAAGTTGTATAATTATTAGATAAATATGAGTATTTAATATTTTAAAAGCCTCTGACATTTTAAATACTTCTCATTTATAAACATATTAAGCACATTAAATTTGATGATCCAGTGTGCTTGTCAGAAATTCATAATTATGTTTAGAGAATTTAATTTGAAAATGAGATCTTTCTACTTGAAATATATGAGAATATGATTTCGTTTAGCTCTTACTGCTTCCCTCATGCACATATTTACAATATTTAACAATACTTTACTAAATGTATGTAATTTTAGTAAATATACCAGAAATTTTTCCTTTTGAGAATTGTATATATGCCATGCCAAAAATGTAACTGCTTAAAATAGTCAATACATTAAATTTGCATTTGTAGTTTACAATATGTAAGGTCATTTGTTGTTCCCTTTTGCATACTCAGGAACATCACTAAAGCAATTCTCTCTTTCACTATGTTTTCCATTGTTTTTCCTTTCTTTCTTTTCATCCACAAATATTTACTTTTTCCACATTGATAAACTTTCTTCACTTGACTTCCAGGTAATTACACTTACTTGTTTTGTTTTTTCTTTTGACGTCTATTCTTTTAATTTTTACATACCCCAGTACCCAGTACTCAGAATTCTCCTCTTTTCTATTTATATTCATTCTCTTGATATTCTCCATATAATCCTGAGCCAGTTTGCAACATTTTGGGCCTTGGTTTTCCGTCTATAAAATGGAGGTAACTATATGAATTTTATGTAATTGTGTGAAATAATGAAATTAATGCATATTTAGAAAAATGTTTAGTATAGATTCTGGTTCACTTACCATGAGTCATACATATGTTCTGCTGTTACTAATACTGATTGATCAATCATCTAGGCTCAAGGCTTAAAACACCTTTTACAGATTGACGACTCCCAAATTTCTATCTCTGACTCGGACCTCTGACTCAAATATGAAATTTCAGGATCAATATTTCCATTTGAGTGCCTAAAGGGCATCTCACACATAATAAGTTTATAATTGAGCTCTTCCATTTCCCTGCTAAACCTATTCTTCTCTTAGTCTTTCTTAGTTAATTGCAACTGCACCCAAAAATTTGGAGTTATTTTTTTCTCTTTCTTGTAAATCCTACAGCCAATCCATCAGTAAATCCAACCAGATTTACCTTCAGAATATATTCTTACCACTTTGCTGTCACTACCCTGGTCCAAAACACTACCATCTATCACTTGGATTATTCTAGTAGTTTCTCATTAGCAGAGATAAGAAAGAGCCTGAATTTTGCATACCATTTTATTTCATTTTTATTTTACCTAATTATATTTGGTAAAAATATCAATCTATGATAAATTGGAGAAAGATTAAAAAATTGAGTCCTTCACCATAGACCAGTTAGAAAGCACTGTTACCACATACAATAAAAAGTGGTAGATAATTCATATGGGAATAAAATTAAGTTTGAATGAGAATAAAGAATATGAGTATCAGAAGGAGAACAATAATGGTATTTATTTTTCCCTTCAATTTCTTGTTTTAAAAATTATTTTAAATACAAAAAACTGAAAGTAGACTTAATACCCAGATGCCTTCAACTTTTAACAATTGTTAAGATTTTGCTTGCTTGTCATATAGTTCTCTATAAATAAACCTATGCATCATTTTTCTGTAAATATAAAAATAAGATATCATAACACATAAAACACTTGACATGCATTTCTAAAAAATGAGGGCAATCTTTTTTCAAAGGTACAGTGCCATCATCACACCTAATCAAATGTCAATAATTCTGTAATACCATCTTTTATTAACTGTCCTGGCCACTTCTAAAACTCAATGCTAGGAAAAAAAATGATATATTATTCCCAAAATCTTGAATCTGAAAATGATCTTAATTTGGAGGCAACCTTTCTTTAACAGTATGGAATTTCATTTTAAATTTACTTTTTACATTTGTAAAAAAAATTTTAATGTAATCAAAACAAATGTGTTCAATTGCAATCATAATTATTTAGAAATGATTTTTCAAAGGCATACAGTCTGTTAAATTCCTATATTTTAAAACCTAAACATTACTGTAAGATTCTTCCATCCAAAACATTTTCTTCATACCTTTCCACCAGTAATATAATATAATTCTTTAGTTCATTCATGAAAACCCACATGAATATGAAAACTCATTTCAGATTATGTAGAAGAGGTTTTCAGATGGAGAGACAGTACAATTTCACTCCCTAATGTTCTTAAACCATTTCTTCAAATTCTATCCTAAAATGATTGTAAATATAGAATATAAAGGCAAATAGTCAATAATTTATCATTTTAAAACTAGATGACTATTTCAGAATATTAGTTCATCTTTCTGATTTTAGTCAGTTTATATTGAAAATGCGTGAAACTTTTTCAGAAAGTCAATTTCATTCTGTAGTTGGTACTACTGTATACATTTTTTTTTTTTTTTTTTACTGAAAATGACATATGCTTTTAAAAAAGTCTGTTAATGTGGACACGATGGGGATTTTTTTCCCTCTCATAGAATAATCCATGGAGTATCTAAAACATTTTTCCCTGTGCATATATCTACAGATCTCCTGTCTTCTTAACTACAGATCGAGTTGAACAGAACACAGATAATAATAGAGAAGTACATTTTTTTCCATATTAAACTAGGGTAAGTACAGAAAAGCATATGTCTGTATATAATTATCATATAGAACTTCTTTATATTTATTTGAAACACGTATATGCCAAAATCATCCTGCAGATGTTCAAGAAACTTGTTTACTAATTTAGTGATTCACTTGTATTTTAATAAAGAATATAATCTTAAGTTTTTTGATTGCTTAACATTTAGAATTTATTTTCATTTCTGACTGATTTCTGAATGAGGAACTCTTAATTTGAAAGATTGTTGGCAGAACTGACTCGAGTAGGTCAGCTCATGCACAATATGTTGTTACTTCTCTGGAACTGTACATATTGTTTTTCTTCCCCTTGTGGATGTTTATTTGAAGGATGAATAGGTCACTCTTAGCAGGAGACCTAGTTATGTGACTGCCAGATACTGAAGACAGATGAGTCAGTTCCACACAGACTACAAATTATGCATGCTGGATACATCTATATTCATATTTGCATTTGACCTAAGCCTCAACTTTAAAAATAGATTTAACAGAAATTATACAGATATGCAAAAATTGTTTTGCTAGGAAGCAAACAAGTTACGCAATACAATTTAAAAAAAGAATGTTCCCTCTGGTAGAAAGAAATCACATTAGTGATGAAACACTATATGTCAGACTGAGCTTAAGCCCAAATTCAAGAACATATTGTATACAAAACTTCTAAAATCTAGTTATCTGATGTGTGACTGACAGCTTTTGATGCAACTTGGAGAGCTTAGGTCGGACTGACTCCCCATCATTTGTCATCATAGAGTAGTCTTTGAATAAAAAGTTGTTTACCTTTCACGGTCAGGGGAAAATAGTCCTGGTGGCTAGGTGCTAGTTGGAGTGTAAGAACGTGGGGTAAGAAGGCAAGAAGCTGGTTTCAAATCCTAGTTTGGCCACTCAGTTGATTACATATATGTAAAAATTAGAACTGCCTTAGTTTACTCATCTGTAAAATGTGACATGACTAATTATAATACCTGCTCCACAGGACAAAGCTAAGGTGTGACTCACCTGACAATCTTTTAAAGGACTTAGCATACTGGTACATAGTTACCTAAGCCATAATACCTGTAATTTCTTTTCTTTTTTTTTCTTTTACGTGCATACCTAAGCTGTAATACCTGTATTTTCTTCTCTCTCTTTCCTTTTTTTCTTTTTCTTTTCTTTTTTTTTTTTTTTTTTGAGGCAGGCTCTCACTCTATTATCCAGGCTGGAGTGCAGTGGTGCGATCTCAACTCAAAGCAGTCTTAACCTCAAGTCAAGTGATTCTCCCACTTCAGTCTACTGATTAGCTGGGACTACAGGCACGTACCAGCACACTCGGCAAATTTTTGTATTTTTTGTGGAGACTGGGTTTCACTGTGATGTTCAGGCTGGTCTCTAACTCCTCAGATCAAGTGATCCACCAGTCTTGATCTCCAAAATTGCTGGGATTACATATGCATGAACCACTGCACTTGCCCTGATTTTCTTTTTCTTTCTTTGTTTATTTTTGAGATGGGAGTCTTGCTGTGTCACCCAGGCTGGAGTGCAGTGGTGCAATCTCAGCTCACTGAAACCTCCAACTCCTGGGTTCAAGCAATTGTCCTGCCTCAGCCTCCCAAGTAGTTGGGATTACAGGCACCTGCTACCACGCCCAGGTAATTTTTGTATTTTCGTGGAAAGGAAGTTTCAGCATGTTGACCCAGCTACTCTCTAACTCCTGTATCCAAGTGATCCGACCCTTGGCCTCCCAAAGTGCTGGGGTTACAGGTGTGAGCCACTGTGCCTGGCCTGATTTTCTTTTTAATTAGGTTATTGTATATTGCACAACCAGTCTATAGTGCATACAGAGTGTGATTTTTGTAAAATTTTCTATGCATTCTAAGACCTCAGGAACATTTCTCCTGCTGCTTTTCCTAACATTCAAGAATGTGAAAAATAAGCCTCCTTTTAACAAAGATCTGCAACTAATTTTTTAAAAAGAAATCTGTGAAGAACAAGGATATAATGCTAAATACTGCATGATAGCTGAGTAGCAGCAAATTGATGGAGTATGAGGAATAAATTCTGATTTTTTAAAATCTTGCTCAAATTCCTTTTTAGGGAGTCTGGGGAGTCAGGCCTTACAAACCATAAATTCTCATTAGATGGATTTTATTTGGTCCTATATATCATGACTTACTTTTCAATCTGACTCCTACGTAACTTTACAAGTCAAGAATAAAATATTTAACCCCAAAATATATTTCTTATTCTTACCTTGAAATTGCCTTGTAAAGTCTCTTGTGGGAAAAATCCACACAGTATAGAAAATCCTGTTACCTTTTTGTTTTCCTTCCTTCTTTCTTTCTAGATCCAGAAGATAATCAACTAAAAGCCAGGCACCCTTTTAGGTCTGATAAGAAACAATGTACAACCTGCTCTTCCTCTGCTATCTGAGAGATTCCTCGGCACAGTAAAACTTGGTCTCCACAATCCCTTATCTTAGCCTGAACTTTTCCTTTATCCCAGGTCTTTAGATAAATGTAACCAATTGTCAACCAGAAAATATTTAAATTGTTCCACCTTTCTGAATGAAACCAATGTATTTCTTAAATACATTTGATTGATATCTTATGCCTCCCTAAATCATATAAAACCTAGTGGTAACTCGACCACCTTGGGCACGTGTTCTCAGGACCTCCTGAGGGCTGTGTCATGGGCCATGATCACTCATATTTGGCTCAGAATACATTTCTTAAAATATTTTACAGAGTTTCATTCTTTTCATCAATAAGTAGGAACTGAAAATGTATCACCTAGGTATTCTCTTTTTTAAAAAAACTAGTAAGCTTCATTATTTTCTTCTGAAATCTTTCATTTCAGAGGATAAGCAAATTTGAATTTTAAAAAGAAACAATAACATGTCTATAGGAGCATTCTTAAATTTGAATGATTATAATTTTTATGAATTATTAATAAGCATTTTAGAGGAATTTACATTTTAACCCTTACAGTAACCTTATGCATTAGGTGTTACAATTCTAATTTCACAAGTGAAAAAACTAATGTCCAATAGTTCAAGACCGTTTTTCAGGTTTTCACAAGTAGTAGGGGAAGGAATCAAAATTAGTATCAACTTAACAAACAATACTGCTTTGTGATAGAAAAGAATAAAGTTTAATCAAAATTGAGGGCTTGACTTTTGTCTGTGGTACATTACAGGCACCTTGGGGCAGGCACTGAGGCTGTTTATTAACTCAGTCTTTTCTATGAAGCTACTGAGTTATTGAGCATCACAGAATAACCACAGAACCCGTTTATATTTGTGTATATTGCAGTAAAGATGTTGGTTAATATAGAGCATTTAGATATTAGCTTCTGATCTATTCCCAGAGGTATAGAGGCTAGCAACCCTGAATAAATAGATCTTTCTATGTTAATTATCAGAAATGATGTATGCTTTTGGAGGTTCAAAAAATCTATGACTAAGAAGATATACAGACTGGAACTTTGAGTTTCTGGTTCTGAACTCTGAGAACACTCACAGTTAATTGAGAGATGGTAGTAGCTACAGAGGAAGGGACCTTGTAGGGAACATTAAACTGGAATAAAATAAATGGTTTTAGTCACAGTATCTTGCTATATGATATTTCTTTCTGTTATCTGTTATAAATATGATTTAGCTGTGCTATATTTCTTTCTGTTGTCTAAGTACTCTCCTTAAATACTACAGAGAAGATTCAGCTGGGCTACAGGAAGATATTTTTTAGAAAGTCATAAATACATACTTAAGGTTTGCCAACATGGTGAAACCCCGCCTCTCCTAAATATACAAAAATTAGCCAGGTGTGGTCCCGGGCACCTGTAATTCCAGTTACTCAGGAGGCTGAGGCAGGAGAATCATCTGAACCCAGGAGGCAGACGTTGCAGTGAGACAAGATGGCACTACTGCACTCCAGCCTGGGCGGCAGAGCAACACTCCATCTCAAAAAGGCGGGGAGCATTCAAGAATATTCCTTTCATTGCCATAAGTGGAAAATCTGAAGTTGACTTTCTAAAAAAATTACAAATTTCTTCAACTGTACCCAAAGACAGATAGAATAAAATAAACCTGTATAAGAATACCTTGCCTACCTTATAAAATAAAACATTACAAATGGTTGTGAAAACCATGGTATTAGTCATTCCACAGACCTAGTGCCTTCTTCCAAGGTCACCATTACATTGAACTTGATATTTATTATTTCTATGCATCTATTTTTACCTTACTGCAGATATTTGTTTTATTAAACAAGATCTAGAACTGTTTAATCAGACTGCATAATTTTAAACTTCATAGGAATGACATTATACTCCTCATATCCTTCCACCTTTTTCACTCAGATTTGTTTTCGAGGTATATCCGTGTTGATATAGGTCACTCTAGTTCATTTACTTATCTGTTACATAACATTTGTGGATTGAAAATATATTTTTTCTTGAGTAAACATTTAGAATTTTTCAAATTTCTTGCTTTACAAACATTGCTGCTTTGAACATTTTCTAAATCTCAATATGCATGAGATCTACAGGCTACCAGGCTAGAATGGAGGGGGTATTACCATTCTTGTCTAAAGTCTTTTTATTTTTTAAAGATGGGGTTTCATCATATTGGTCAGGCTGGTCTCGAACTCCTGACCTCAGGTGATCCACCCACCTCAGCTTCCCAAAGTGCTGGGATTAGAGGCGTGAGCCACCGCGCCTGGCCTACCATTCTCAAATGCACTAGATATTTTCTAAATTTGTCTTTCTACCTGACCGTAGCAATTAACATTCTCATGGTATAACACAGCCTTTCTGGTACAATTAGATGTTGCTAATTTCATGTACACAAAAATTACCTCACGGTTACTGTAATTTGGGTTTTTCTGATTATGAGTGAAATTCCATTTCTTATTTTTTGAATATTTGAGGTTTTACTTCTAAAATTATAACAATATTAGTGGTTTATTTTGCCATTTATACACTGGTGAGTTTCCTTAATGATTTCGCAATATATTTTTACTATGTAGATGTTTGTTAATTCTTTTTAAGTTAGGTTTGCTTGGTTATATTTTTCTAGAAAATAGCCCATTTCATCATATTTCTGATTAATTGTCCCAAGGTAGTTAATAGTACTCTTTTTAATTTTTTCTTTTTTTTTTTTTACTGTATTTAGGTTTTCTCTTAATTTTTATTTTTAATAGTTTCTGTCATTTATACAGTCTCTCTTCTTTTCTTGATCTATCTCACTGGAGTTTTATCAACTTTGTGTGCCTTACCAATGATTGAAAGGCTGGATTTTTCACGTTTTTTATATCTTTCTTTGTCTTTGTTCAATTTCTGCTCTCTACAATACCTGTTGTAATAATTTTGTGGTTTATTCTATAACCTCGTTTTTTCAAACTTTTAAATTGAGCCATTTACTTCATTTTTATTTCTTCTTAAAGTTTAATATTTAACTCCATAAATATTCACCATTTATTTCAACTGGATCCTGCTGGTTCACTCTTCATCATTTTCATTAATGTTTATTTCTAAGTATTTTCTTATTTCCATGATAATTGTTCATTTGATTGAAACTTAAGAGCATATCGTTACATTGTCATTAATTATTATTTATATTTACTTCTACCTCAGTTATACTGTTGTCAAAGTGCTTTTTATGACAATTATTCTTCGAAGTCTGAAACTTGTCTTATGTGCAACTTTGTGGCGTATTTTCTTTAAAATTCCATGTGTTCCTAAGAAGAGTGTGGATTTCTAAATTAGATCTAGGATCCTATGTATGCTCTAGCCAAGCTCATTGCTAATGTTATTGAAAGGATCTGTATCCACAAAGGTAACAATCAACCTGTCATTGGGAGATTCCAATAATATTGGTGAATTTGAAGCTTCAAATAAAGCAATTAATTTTTGCTTTATTTGTGTATAAGTCTCTGTTATTCTTCTGATGACCAATTTAGAATTGCTGTTCTTTCCCAAAGAATTATATTTTTATGTCTGCAACGACTTCAGTAATAGTTTTACCTTGTAATCTACTTTATCTGATTTTAATAAATTTAATGTTACTTTCATTTATTGATTATAATCAATTTCTCTTGCTTAAAAGTTTATGTCTACATGTTTTTCAAGCAAAAAGCATATAGATTTCTGTAATTCTATCTAAAACTTTTTCTTTAACTATGAATTAAGTTCATTTGCACTTCCTGTAACTCCTAATATATTTGAATTTAGGTTAATATATTGTTTTGTTCTTGCTATTTGTTCTGCATTTTCCATTCTCTTTCCTTACTTCATTCTATTTCTTCCCTTTGGGATTAATCATTCTTCTCTGTCCAGTCTTTTGGACATTTCACTTTACATTTTAATTATTTCAATTGTTAACATCAAATCTTTTAGCATGTTACAGTTACCATATTTCTATGTCTTTTCTCTTGAACAATACTAAACCGTTAGAAACTTTTAACTTCAACTTACTCTTATGCAACTTGCATACTATTACAAGCCAGTGATTTAGTCCTACCCTGTTTTCACTTACAAAACTGAAAAATGTTCTTAAAAAAATGTTCTTACCTTGAACATAAGTTCTTAAAATATACATTCTGATTGACTGAATTTACTTTAAGATGCCAGAATTTCTAATATAATTTTTGATAATTTTAATTAATCAAATTTTGTTTAGTTTTACCAATATGTTTACTTATTTTTTTTTTTTTCAGTTAATCAATCCTGTTACATTTTGGTCTTTCCACCTTCCTTCTGGATTTAATTTCCTCCATCCAAAGTACATTCTTTGGAAGTTCCCACATAAGGGTTTTTTGGCAATAAATCTCTGGTTTTGTTTTTCTGACCAGAAAAGATATTTGTTTTGTCTACATTCTTAAATTCTTTTCTACATTGTTATAAAAATTCTAAGTTGACAGATGCTTTTGTGTCATCACTTTCAGGATATGATTTTACATTTCTGGATATTATTGTTATTTTAGAAGTATGCTGTCAGTCTAAAAAGTTTGAGGGAAGAGTAATTTTCTGGTTGTATTTAAATATTGTTTTTGTCTTTGTGAGTTAAAGTTTTACAAGAATTTATTTCAATGTGGAAGTTTAAAAAACTTATTTCCTGTTGGCTGGACACAGTGGCTCATGCCTGTAATCCCAGCACTTTTGGAGGCCAAGGCGGATCGATCACCTGAGGTCGGGAGTTCGAGACCAGCCTGACCAACAGGGAGAAACCCTGTCTCTACTAAAAATACAAGATTAGCCGGGTGTGGTGGCACATGCCTGTAATCTCAGCTACTTGGGAGGCTGAGGCAGGAGAATCACTTGAACCCAGGAAGCAGAGGTTGCAGTGAGCCAAGATCACTCCATTGCTCTCTAGGCTGGGTAATAAGATCAAAATACCATCTCAAAAATAAAAAAAGTTATTTACTGTTTTAGAAATTCCTAAGAACGTATATTACATAAATTCAAATCCCAGATTTACATGAAGATAGGCTTTTTTGGCTAAAAAGATGAGATATGATCATTTTTATCCCACTCTGATTTCGGACCATAGGTAATAATACTTTGCTGTCTTACTTTTACTTTGCACTTTTTTGTTTTGTATTCCACCTTTGAATTAAGGGAATGGCACTTCAAGGATTGCTATTTTATACAGGAATCTAAGTTACATCTCTTCAACTTGCCCAGTTGGTCTTTTTCTATAAACCTCTTAATTCTCAAAGGTTCTCTGTTTCCAAGATTGACAACAGTGTCTGATTACCCATTCTATTTTCTGCTCCCTCTTTATTTCCCATCCCTAGGATTACCTTGTGTGTTAAAAAGTTATTTATTACATATTACCCATGGTTTCTAGGGGCTGTTTTTTGACAGTCTTTCAGGGTATTCATTTTGATACATTGCAGATAATTGAAGTTCTCTGCATTTTATTTTAAGATAACTTGCAAGTGTCTTTCTTATGTCATCATGGGTAATGAATTTAGCTTTTATAATGCCTGTATATTGTTTCTTTCTTTCCCTAACACTTCCACCTAATTTCACCTCAATAAAAAAAAAAAAAGAGTTGTATGAGGATGCTTGTAAACGGTTTCAAAGGAAGTAAAATGGTAAGGAATGCTTACACAGAAAACACACTTTGAATGCTTTGCCTATGTCACTGACACAACGGGACTTATTAAATACTACTTAATAACTACAGACTAAACCAATTTGTCACTCAGTCAATTAACTCGAATTTCATACTGTGAGTTGGATTTATGTGAAGATTTATGTGATGAGGAAACTATCACCGGGGAATTTAAAAAAAGTTCTTACCTTGAACATAAGTTCTTAAAATATACATTCTGATTGACTGAATTTACTTTAAGATGCCAAAATTTCTAGTATAATTTATAGCCTAATATTACTTTGGTTTTAAAAAAATGTATTTTTAAAAAACATAAATAGAATTTAATACATAATAAAGCTCTTCAATTTTCCCATGTAGTCTGAGTAGCCTTAGTTAATTACATACCATAATTCCACCTGGCTATGGCAACTTTTGAATAAAAAGCAAATAATTTGAAAATATATTTTTGTCATTAAAAACGTGTTTGTCATTTTTATGGCTCATTTGAAAGAGAATAAAGGAGACACTAAGGTTAGCTGATCTTAATCATTAGATGAAACTAGGTAAAACACTAACATGAAGAATATATTTTAAATCATATTTAACCTTAAATGAAGTCAAAATTATATACTTTCTGTATAAAATATTTATTTTGTACATATAAAATATTTGATATATAATAATGATATGACATGATAATATATCTTATCACAGAAGATGTAGCATGTCATATGATAATAGAATAATTATATTATAATGTGATAATAGAATAGAATATGGAATTCTAGAGAGACAGTGATAGCTTTGAGTTTCTACAGATTCTCCCACAAAATACTAAGCAACTACAATAACAAAAACAAAATACCCACAGACAACAACAATAGCAAAACTAATGATATATATGAAGAAATAGGCAGAAAAAACAATAAACTATAGACAAGACCTTTGTAGTTTCAGCTTCTTTGCAAGAAAAGGTAAAGGGAAATTAAAGGGATTTCCTGTACCTTGAAAGCTAAAACCAATAAATCACTCTAAGATAGTCAATGGATGATTTAGAAAGACAGTTTAAGATTTAGTTGGAGCCAGGTGAAGTGGCTCATGCCTGTAATTTCAACAATTTGAGAGGCCAAGGTGGGTGGATCACGACATCAGGATCACAAGATCCCCATCTTGGCTAACACAGTGAAACCCTGTCTCTACTAAAATTAAAAAAAAAAATTAGCTGGTTGAGGTTGCACCCACCTGTAGTCCCAACTACTCAGGAGGCTGAGGCAGGAGAATCGCTTGAACCCAGGAGGTGGAGGTTGCAGTGAGCTGACGTTGCACAATTGCACTCCAGCGTGGGTGACAGTGCAAGACGGTCTCAAAAAAAAAAAGAGTTGAAATGAGATTTTCTAGATTTACATTGCATTTGTGTGCAAGAAGGAAATTCAAGTGAATGTAAGTAAACCTCAAGTTACTGAGATGTCTGGGTCCTATGACTTCATATTAACCAAAATAAAATGTCCTTTTAGGAAAAGACCTACACGTGGTCAATACTTTAGGGTAGAAGCTAAATTGACAAAACTGGAGATAACCCAAATATCCGCTAGTAGGCACTGGTTGAATAAAGTGTGGCTCATTTACATAATGGAAGATTACACAGCTATTCCATGAAATAAGGAATAGCTATGTAAACTACTATCAAATCTTTAGGATACAAAATAATGTGAAAAAACAAGCAAGTAAAACGTATACTGTGTGGTGTTATTTATCTATGTAAGTGGGAGTGATTAAAAATACATTTTTATACTCTTTTTTTAAAAATAAAAGTCTAAGGCATGAAAGGATATTACTACCTATGTAGGGGAAAGAGAGCAGAGGATGGAGAAGATCAGGAATAACAGCTAGACCTTTGATAACTTATTTTCAGGGGTATGTGTGTAGATTGGTTCTAAAGATAAATTGGATGACACAGAAATTTGGTTTACATATTATTTTGTCACACAGGTAATAAGAATAGTACCAAATAAGTAGTTTTTCTATCCTCATTCTTCTGTCAACCTTTACCCTCAAGCAGGCTGCAGTGTCTGTTGTTCCCGTCTTTCTGCCCATGTGTACTCAATGTTCAGCTCCCACTTAGGGTGAAAATGCAGTGTCTCATTTTCTGTTTCCTACACTAGTTTGCTTAGGATAACAGACTCTAGCTCCGTCCATGTTGCTGCAAAGGGCACGATCTTATTATATTTTACGGCTGCATAGTATTCTGTGGTGTATGTGTACCACATTTTCCTTATCCAGTCCACTGTTGATGGGCACCTAAGTTGAGTCCATGTCTTCACTACTGTGAATAGTGCTACATGAACATACACTTACATGTGTCTTTATGTTGGAATGATTATAAATCAATGGGTATATACCTTTTGGGTATATACCCATTAATGGGATTGCTGGTTTGAATTGTAGTTCAAGCTTTTTGAGAAATTGCCAAACTGCTTTCCACAGTGGTTGAACTAATTTACATTTCCATCAGCAGTTTATAAGTATTCCCTTTTCTCTGCAGCCTCACCAGCATGTAATTTCTTGACTTTCTGATAATAGTCCTTCTGACTAGTAAGAGGTGGTATCTCATTGTGGTTTTGATTTCATTTCTCTGATGATTACTGATGTTGAACAGTTTTTTATATCCTTGTTGGCTGCATACATGTCATCTTTTGAAAAGTGTCTGTTCATGCCTTTTGCCCTCTTTTTAATGGGATTGTTTTTTAACAGCTAGACTTGGTATTATTTTTTTTTTATTTCATACTAGAACCAGATAAATATTTTACACAACTACAAAACAAATTTAAATCAACATGAGAATATATGAAAGCAAGTGAAAAATCTGCATCCGGCTTAAAGAGAAAGAAAATATTCCAAGTGACCAAAAAACACAACAAATTGTAATACCTAGTAAGGATACATAGACTAAAACCAAAAATAACTGCAAAAATATTCTATAGTGGTGTTCAGGAAACATATTTTTGGCAATACTGTTTGTATTTTATTCAGAAACTATTACGTCCTCAACAAGCCTTTCCTGTTTGTAGGGTTGGCATTTACAAATGCAGTCAACAGTGGATCAAAATCTGCAGATGAGAAGGGCCAGCTGCACTGCTTCATTTTATAGGAGAGAGTTGAGCATTCTGGGGTTTTGGTATCCTCAGGGGTCTCAGAACCAATCCCCTATGGATACAGGTAAATGACTGTATATAACCAAGTAATTATGTAAAGTCATCAAGAATCTAGATTTTTAACCAAAGATAAAAGAGAAATTAATATAAAATAAATGAAGTTAGGTAAAAGATGAAAACACTACATTTGACTCAAATATAAGTATGTATCTATGATATACATTCTCTTAAAAAGCATTTTCTCACTAGAAGGAAAACCAATTACAGGAAACAAAAAATGGAACAAATTTGTAGCCATGAAGAGCTTAGAACAAACTCTGTGTCTCTATGTACACAAGAACTCATGCTTTTTGGAGATATGGCTAATTTCAGTTCTGGGGCAGAAGTGGAAAACATGTCGCATCATTAAGTAAGGAAGCCACCAAGAACTATTTTAATCTCACCAAAGAGACTCAATCAACCTGAAGAGGCTCACATTTATAAAATACAATATAGTTTGGTAACATATTTAATGTACTTTAAATTGGATTGAAGGTTACAATTTGTAAATTCAAAAATGATACTAAGGAATAAAAACAAACAAAAACTTCCTTAGACATATTTAGAAGACACTACAGAACAAATTTATTGTCCTGAGAATTGGTAAATGCAGGGAAAGAACTAGACATTTCCCTGACTTCTCTGTATGAACCGCACCTCAGGACACCAAATAATTGAGAAAGAAACATTTCTTTCTATAGAAGAAATTCAACTTAATAAAAAGAGAAATGATAAAAATAGAGTATCACCATTTTACAAACATGTACTGAGAAAAAATGGATTTCAGCAAGTATTCTCAATGGCCAGTGTAAACTCCAAGAAATAGAAATGATTAGGTTGGTCCAACAGTAATCACAGGTTTTACCATTACTTTCAATGTTGTTGCACCAATCTAATAGGTATCATATGGCTCTTGACGGATATATACGCCACCACATAAAAAATTCTTTCTAAGACCTCTACCCTGAATTGGATTATACCTCTAGATCTATCTACCAGTGTTAAGGAAATATAGGGACAGAGGAATATGTTGTTTTTGGTTTTGCTTTTGTTTTTTCCTTAGGTTCTGGGAATACCCAATGAGCAAAACAAAACAGAAAACAAGAAATTACAAAACTACTGTAGAACTCGTGGCACAATTTCTTCAAAACAGTATTTTGAAAGAAAAGAAAGAAACAAGAGGAAGTTACAGAATAAAAGAAATTTAAAGATGTATTTACTAAACATGGTGTTTGGATCTGAATATAAACAACTTATATTAAAAATTAATCAGAAAAAATTGAATATTGTCTATTGAGTAACTTTAAGGTAAGTATTGACAAGCATATAGGGATTAAAAATTTATTGTGGCTACCTTTTTTAAAAGGTGTACTTATCTTTTAGAGAAACTTTTGAAATATTTATGAGTTTAATTATGTTGTGTTTGGCATTTGCCTCAAAATAATAGAGGATAATGGTGAAAATGAATAGGGGTATAGATGCATAAAACAAAAGTGGCGGCTGGGCGCCATGGCTCATGCCTGTAATTCCAGCACTTTGGAAGTCTGGGGCAGGTGGATTGCCTGAGGTCAGGAGTTCAAAACCAGTCTGGTCAACATAACTGAATAGTTCTCAAATAATGTTCTATTTCTTTCTGACCAAGAAACTAATAAAATACTTAGAAAATTGACTAGGATGCCAATGGGCAGGAAACTCAACAGCTTATATATAAACCTGTGGCTGAGAAACTTAGGGAGCCCTCACAATGAGAAAAGAACATATTTTTAAATCAAATACATAATTTGATTTTAATTGTAACTAACAAGACTGAACTCTAATAGAATGTAGAGTATTATGTTCAAATAAGACATATGTTAAACAACCAGAGGCAGTAAGGGCAGTAAGTTATATTCAATCATGAAAAAGGAATTAAGTCCATGTGTCTACACCACTGAGTAGATGGGACAGAGCCCTGAAGAGTCAAAATGAGTAAAAGTGCCTGTTTGACAGGAATAGCCCCAGAATAGATGTTATGATATCTTCTCTAAATGGCAATACTCTAGATCAGCCAAAAAACTATTAGACAGAGAGAGACAGAGACAGAGAGAGATGAGAGATAGAGATAGAGAGAGAAAGAGAGAGACTTTTCTCATTAGCTGATATTAGAATGTAGGTACCCTCCAAAGTTAATTTTTATTGCAATGACTACATCAGTGTTGTCCTTGCATGAATATGCTTGGTGTGTTTAATGAGCATGTAAGGCCCTGAGGAAGGAATCACTTTTGAATATACTGACAATAATTGTATTTCTGAAACTGCCTTGGTATCTTCATCAAAGAACTTGTATACCGTAAAAGTCCTGCCAAAGTGGCCAGTTAACCCTCCCAAATAACCAATCATAATGCTCTAATGCATAGTCACTGGAGTCATAAACCCTGAATTCCAACCTGTTCTCTATGGCTTATGAACTGTGTCTTATTTTTCCAATTTATAAGTCCAATTATTGATAAAGATTGTTTCATAAAAGTGTCAGTTATTATCACTGTTATCCTTTTTACATGTGTAGCACCCATCACTTCCACCCTTCATGATTCATTTAAGCCAAGTCAAATAAAAAGCCTTTTAATATTTTGCTTCTATGTGAATTATTTCCTAATATAAATATTTATCAATTATCATTGCCATATTTTAAATGTCTTTTTAGAAATATTTTTCAAAGTTTAGGAGGAATTAAAATATTGGAAAAAATCAGGGAAAATTACTGATTTAAAAGTGCTATCAATGTAAAGAAAAACAATTCTCTATTTTAAGAGAAATTTTATTTTAGAAGATATTAATTATTCTGTGTTTATTGTTCAGGTCTACCTGAAACTTTATAGTACATATAATATTATTATCCTCATTTTGCAAACAAAAAACAGGCTTTGAGAAGTAAAGTAACTGGCCTAGGGTCATAGAGATTAGTAAGTGGCAGCTAAAACTAGAGGCTGGCTGGCTACTTTCAGTGGTCAGAATCCTTTCCCATCAAGTTGCTTACAACATACCACAGGGTAATTCCAAAAGTACAGAATTATAAAAATGCACAATCATGCATATAATAACAATGTTAATTTAGGAATTTGCTATAGATGGAACTGTGGAAGCCCTAAGCCCTAATGTGACTGCATGTGGACACAAGGCCTTTTGAGGTAATTAAGGTACATTTGGTCTTAAGGTTGGGTTCTGATCTCCTATGCCTGGTGTCGTTACAAGAAGACACACCAGCGAGCTCTCTTTCTCTCCGTCTCTTTTCCTCTCTCTTGTCAAGCATTCCCTCCAGCTGCCAACAATATAAGAACAGTGAGAAGATTGTTACTTGCAAGCCATGATGAGAGTCCTCACCAGAAATAGAGCCTCTCAGGCCTTGGTCTGAAACTTCAAGCCTCTAGAACTGTATGAAAGTAAACTTCTGTTGTTTAAACCATCCATTCTACGGCATTTTCCCACAGCAGTCCAAGGTAATATAGAGCTTTACTTTCATCCTCAGAAGCATCAACTGGATCTGTATAAATTATGATAAAAAAGCCTTGAAAATTTCACACCACTAAATGCATTCACTTTATTTCTCAGTTTTATTCTAGCACTTTCTTTAGACTGTTCAAATTGCATGTCCTTTCTTATGTTCCCTGGGCATTGACTTATTAGCTCCTGGGTGAAATTTAACAAAGGCTATGCCACAGGTCTAGGATTATTCATTTTCACAATCTTGGCTTTCTCAATAACTATGACTACATTCCCCTTAAATATGAGTTCCTTAGAAAATCTGTTTTTTATTATTTGGACACAGTGCTTGGTGATAATAGACAGCCTATGCTTTTTTGCCTTTCCCCTGAACTAGAATTTCAAATGAAGGATATGCTAAACACAGCTGTTGCTGTGTATAATGACATTCAGTATGTGGATGCTGCATCCAGATTCCATTTTAAGGCAGCCATCTGTCCTTTAGCAGGCAAAATAACAGAAGATTTATACCTTAATAAAACCACACACGTAAGTGTACACTACACTCCTTCATGTGCCCTCCATGTAGTTTCACATTCATTAGTGAATTTTCTGTAGTATTTTTCTAGCCTTGAGACTGTTTGAGGTGAAATTCTGGACCTGCTAAGCCTGAGCACAAAGATTTTAGCATAATATGTTTGGACTCATGATTTTCAGTAAATCTTCGTGGATTGATATGAATGTCATGAAATATAAAAGATTAAGAAACATTCTTTCTCTATTTTTCCAGGCCTGTACAGACTAATATTTGTTTAGCACTGTAGAGCTTACAAAACCTTTTTCCTTCTTATTTAATTTATATGTCCAGACCAAACTGCAGAGTTGCTCGAGGTCAGAAAATCCATTAGCAAAGAAGCCAGAGTTCAAAATAATATGTTTTTCCTCCAAATTCCTTGTTTTTCTCATCACCCTGCACAGTTACCTATTAAGCTATGTACTGAATTATTCTATATTATTTTACTTAATTTCAGATATTGATAATAATGATGCTTTATTGAATCTTTATTTTGTGGCAGGCATTTTTACTTTCTGCTTTGCATAAGTTATTCTGCTTAATCCTTATAATATCCGAAGATGTAGACACCATCTTTTCAAATATACTATCTAAGAAATTATAAAAACAATTGTGTACAGGCAGAATATATGCCCACTTTCTTTCTCAAATACAAATTAAGAGAAACACTTTGTTTTTCTTTTTGTAGTAAAGAAAATTTAATAAGTTTTTAAAGTTAGTAAAGCAACTTTACTATGTTTTAAAAAGTATAGTTTTAAAATGGTATAAACTCCAAAGACTCATTTATTTGCTAATTTGCATCTTTAAATGACACTGTCCTTTTCTTTTAACTTCCTGTTAACTCTAGTTAATATTTGACTTTTCTATTTGACTTTCATAATTCTGAAGCATAAAAGTATACAAGTATTGCACAGGAAACTATTTTTCATCTTCCATATAATACAACATATCAACTAGTTGACCTTTATTCAACAAGTAATAATGAGTGTCTGTCATGTGCTAGTCATTGTTATGAGCATCAAAACTAAGCCAGAGAAAAATACCAAAAACCTCCCCACATAGAGTGTCTTCTCTAGTGGAGGCAGCTATTGTTTTCATGCATTGCTATTCTCTTGTCATTGTATGAAAAGCTGGCATATCTTTCTTTTGGTGATCTGGAAGGTGATTGGGTCATTTATAAACATGTGTATTCTATAGCTCTGTTACTCAAATTGTAACCTACAGACCACCAATGCTGACATCATTTTGTTAGAGATGCCAAACCTCAGGGCCAACAGCGGATCTACTGAATACAAAACTACATTTAAACTAGATTCCAAGGTAATTTTTATTCACATTGAAATTTAAGAAGTGCTATTGTATAGGTATTCAATAAATGTTTTCCCTGAGATATTTTACTTCTAAGTGGTCCTCAAAACACCATTTGTGATGGACAAATGCATATGAAGATGCGTCTTCAGTTCGACCCTAATATATGCATTGTCAGTCTCTCTTACAGTTGCAAAGAGCTAGCAACTAATACTTTTTTATTGAATGAATAAAAAAGATCAAACAAATTTCATTTATATAATTAAAAACTTCAATTAAGTTAGCAATTTTGAATTATGCAATTTATTAAAATGGGGAACAATATACTCTGTCCACATAAAATCCTTTTTTATCTATACACTGTAGAACCTGATATATCATGAATGCTAAAGCTGTCAAATATTAAGTATTCTCCTAAACTTAAAAATATAGATATCTATGTATGTTCCTGTCTACCTGTATTTCTTGACAAAAGCTTGTTAAAAAAAAGGACAAGCTTTTTAAAACTTTTAAAACCAATGTATCACTACTTCTACAGAAATTGACATACAACCCAGAGAAATGTATTCACTATTTGCCTTACCTTTTGCACTCTGCGTACTAAGCAAACATAAATTGCACGTACTTGCACCAGCAGCTTTGCATCTATCAACTTTTAGGACAGAGAGCTACATCTTTTTCTCTGCACTGCTGGGAAACTGATCATTTGTGGGAAAGTGTAGTGCATTAATCCTGTTTAATATTCCAGAACTCACACAAATAATTAATTGTATACTGAACAAGCAGACTAATATATTTTTCTTCTTCAAAACACAGTAAATAAGTTTGTTTAACTGTATATTTCTCACAAATTGTTGTAAGGTCAAATAGATACATCAATTAAATTGCGAAAATGACCAATGTTTGAATGTCATATCCTTTCCTTATTTTTCCTTCCATCTGTAATTTGCTTATTATAATCAATTTTCTAAAAATTGAAAAAAGTGAAACAAAATATATAAATTATATGTGATCTATGATTCTGCACCAACTTCCAATAAACATGTGATTTTATATGTTAAGTAGATGTGTCTAAAGCCTTGCTCCTTTGAAAATATATGTAACTTTTTATCTGTGGCATGTTTCTGAAACCTTTTAAGTATAAATCTGTTGTTCTTTTTTTACTTTTTATTTTCTAATAAATAACGACCTAGAGAAAATAACAAGGAGGGAAAAGACAGCCCCGTATATCCTTCACCTAGTCCCATCTTAGCTTTCTCTAATCCTAACATGTTATAACCATGGGACAATAATCAAACTTAAGATACTGGCATTGACATAATATTGTTAATGAAACTACAGATGTTATTTGGATTTTCTCAGTTTTTCTACTTATGTGTTTCCTATTTTTATGTTTCAGGATCAAATCTAAGCTATCATATTATACATACTTGGCATGTATTCATTGCTTCTTCTAATTTTTGACATTTTCTCCATTTTTCTTTGTTTTTTGTGACCTGGCTTTTTAAAAACAATACTTGATTTTGTGTAATAAAATGTCCTTCAATTTATTTTTGGCTAATGTTTTCTCATATTAGATGTAGGGTATGCATTAAGGGGAAGCATAGCATAAAAATGATATGCCTTCTCCTTCCCGTCTTTCTCTTTTATTCTCCTCTTGCTTCATTGTGGTCATATCACACATAAGCAATATGCTATAAATATATTGGCCAAAGTCTGCACTACATATTGGATTTCTCCTGTCAATTGTGTTTATTCCTCAAAACTTGCATATAGTAAAATTCATTCTTTTTGGTGGATAGTTCCGTATGTTTGACAAATGTATTGATCGATGTGTCTTCCACCACAACATCATACAGAATAATTTTATTGTCTCTAAAAGACCCTTGTGCTGCTTCTTTGTAGTCAACTCGTCTTCCCACACCCAACTCTTAACAGTCACTGACTTGTTTTCTATCACTATAGTTTGCCTTTTCCACAATGTCATATAATTGAAATCATATAATTGGGGATTGTTCCTTTCATGGTAAAATGCATTGAAAACACATCTATGTTGTGTAAATCCATGTTAATGGTTTTTTTTATAACTAAGTAACATTCCACTGTATGGATGTATCTAAGTGTGTTTATCATTCATCTTTTGAAGGTCATTTGAGTTGTTCCCAGTTTCAATTATGAATAAAACTTCTATAAAATTATTGTATACAGACTTTTGGGTGAGCATATTCACTAGGTTAATGTATTAGTCCATTTTCATGCTGCTGATAAAGATACATCCAAGACTGGGTAATTTATAAAGAAAAAATGGTTTAATGGACTTACAGTTCCACATAGCTGGGGTGGCCTCACAATCATGGCAGAAGGCAAAATGCATGTCTTACATGGCAGCAGACAAGAAAGAATGAGAGTGAAGTGAACAGGGGTACCCATTATAAAACCATCAGATCTCATAAGCCTTATTCACTACCAGGAGAACGGTATGGAGAAAACCACCCCCATGATTCTATTATCTCCCACTGGGTCTCTCTCACAACATGTGGAAATCATGGGAGCTACAATTCAAGATGAGATTTGGGTGGAGACACAGCCAAGCCACATCAGTTAAATAACTTGGGGTGGAATTACTAAGTCTAAAGATATAACTTTATAAAAACTATAAAAGCTGTGAACCTTTATTCCAAGGTGGCCATATCATTTTTGCATCCCTTGCTGCAATATATGAGAATTCCAAATTCTCAGCATTTTTAAAAGCTCTTATTTTCAGGTTGGTTTATGTTTTTGTTTCTGTTTTAGACATTATAATATATGAACAGTGATATTTCCTCATGGTTTTAATTTAGATTTCCTTGAAGATTAATGATGTGGAGCACTTTTTCATACATTTATTTGCCATCCATATATGTTGTTTTGTGAAGAGTCTGTTCAAATTCTTGCAAATATTTTCATAGGAATTGTTTGTTTTATAATGGTAAGTTTAACAATTCTTTATATTCTTTTAGTCTGTTCTAGAGCAAATTTCTTCATCAGGGATAAGGTTGCAAATATTTCATCCCAGGTTTTGTCTTGTCTTTTCGTTTTGTTGACAATGACTTTCTCAGAGAAAAAGTTTCTAATTATTATACATTCTGACATAATTTTTAAGGATTATTCTTTTACTTTCATATCTAAAATGTCTGTGTTGAACTCAAGAGCATGAAGATTACTCTCCTATGTTATCTTCTAAAATGTTTGTAGGTTTCAATTTAGACCTATGATTCATTTGAAATTAATATTGTATAACATGTAAGATATGGGTTAAGGTTTTTGTTGTTCTTTACTGAGTTATCTTTAGAGCTTTATCAAAAACAAGTGCATTTTATTTGTGTAAGTCTATTTAAAGAATCTATGTTCTATTAATGGATGTCTCTATCCTTGTGCTGATATATACCAAACTCTCTTGATTACTATAGTTTTACAGGAAGTCTTAAGATCAGAGATGACAAAACCTCCAATGTTGCTTTTCTTTTTTAGTACTCTTTTGGCTCTGCCATAATAGATGTATTTTTGTAACTAATAAAAAAATGTTAGTGTCATGTTATGTTTACAATTTTGTTACTAGGATGTTGATTGGAATAGCATTAAATCCATAAGTAAAATTAAGAAGAATTGACATCATCACATTTTTAATCCTCTAACCAATGAACAAAATATAACAGACGTTTATATTGACATTGTAACATAGAAGAGTATATTATATTTTTTCTTGCCTTATTGCATTTTCTAGGTCTTCCAGTACAGTGTTTATAGAAATGGTAAGAAAGAAAAACATTGCTTGGTTCTCAAACTTGGTATGGTGGACATTCTTATGTTAATATTAAGAATGATGCTGGCTATGCTTTTTTTTAAAAAAAAATTTTACTAGCTTTTCTTAGCTTAATATTTTCTTTTCTTGATTAATAGATCTTATTATCTTCGTTCACCTGTTAACGTAATGAATAAAATTAATAATTGTGAAATACTGAAGCAAATTTGTATTCCTGGATGAATCAACTGGTCATTATTTATTTTTTAACACTTTTTTTTTTTTTGAGATGGAGTCTCACTCTGTCTCCGAGGCTGGACTGCAATCGCACAATATCTGTTCACTGCAACCTACACCTCCCAAGTTCAAGCAATTCTCCTGCCTCAGCCTCCCAAGTAGCTGGGATTACAGGTACCCACTAACACGCCTGGTTAATTTTTGTATTTTTAGTAGAGATTGGCTCTCACCATGTTGTCCAGACTGGTCTTGAACTCCTGACCTCAGATGATCCACCCACCTCAGCCTCCCAAAGTGCTGGGATTATAGGCCTTAGCCACCATGCCTGGCCCACATAAAATTTCATTGAAGATTTTGTCTATGGTCATTACAGATATTGGTGTGTACTTTTCTCATTTTGAAATATCTTCTTCTGGTTTTGGTAATATGGGACTGCTGACCTGGTGAAAGGGGTAAGGAAGCGTTTTCTCCTCACCTGTTATTTTAGAAGAGATTATGTAGAATTAGTATTGTTTCTCCATTACATGTTTGGTAGAACTCACCAATAAAACCACCTACATTTTCTCTTTTGGAAGATTTTTAATGAATAATGCCATTTATTTAAAGCATATATGTTGAGTTATTCAGGCTATTTATCCTTGAGTATGTTTTGATCATTGTGCCTTTCAGGGAATTTTATTTTCACCTAAGTTGTCAAATTTTGCACATAGTATTGTTCTTAGTATTCCCTTTGTAATCAGTAGAGATGATACTTCTTTTAGTGATAATATTGTATCCTCTCGTTTTGCTTGGTCAAACTGGCTACAGGCTTATGTGATCTTTTCAAAAACCAATGTTTGTTTTCATTGATTTTTCTCTATTATTTTTCTGTGTTCAATTTCTTAGTTTATGTGTACTACTTTTATTTTCTATTTGCTTTAGGGTTGAATGGTGCTTTTTTTCTCTAGTTTTCTAAAAAGGAATTCTGTATTTATTGATTTTCAGATGTTTCTTCTTTTCTCATATATGTATTTCATAATGTAAATCTCCCTGAAAACACTGCTTTTACTGCATCTCACAAATTTTCTTACATTTTTATTTAGTTCAAAATATTTTTAATAATCTTGACTTCTTTGACCCATGAGTTGTTTAAGAGTGTGTTTAATTACAAACTATTTTATAGTTTTTTAACCCATCTTTCTATTATTGATTTATAATTAAATTCCACTATTATTTAAGAACATAGTTTGTAGAATTTTTTTTATCTTAAAATTTTTAGTTTATTTTAGGGGTTAGAATGTTATCTGTCTTGTGAGGGCTCCCCGTGTGAGCTTCAAACTAATTTTTGTTGTTGTTGTTGTTGTTGTTGTTTTTGCTGTTTGATGGGTGAAGTGTTTTGTAAACATTAATTATGAAATTTTGGTTAATAGTGTTTTGATGTCATCATACCCTTACTAATTTTCAGCCTACTTCTTTATGAATTACTGAGATAGATGTATTGCATTTTCTACCTATAATTTTGA
This sequence comes from Saguinus oedipus, assembly GCA_031835075.1. Classification (NCBI taxonomy): domain Eukaryota; kingdom Metazoa; phylum Chordata; class Mammalia; order Primates; family Cebidae; genus Saguinus; species Saguinus oedipus. The sequence goes on from CM063172.1 coordinate 150,295,547, forward strand.
ACTTCTCTATTTCATCTTTCAGTTCCATTCTTGCCTGTTATTTTTTAAAACTTCAAAAATTTATGTTTGTCATGTCTTGTTGGAGAATTGATCTTTTTATCATAAAGTAATGTTGCTTGTTACCTCTGATGATGTTTATTGTTTTGATGTTTACTTTGTTTGATATCAACATAAACATTCTTTCTTCTTCTTTTCTTTTCTTTTTCTTTTTGAGACAGGATCTTGCTGCATTGCCCAGACTGGAGTGCAGTGGTGCGATCATAGCCCACCACAGCCTCGACTTCCCAGGCTCAAGTGATTCTCCCATCTCAGCTTCCTGAATAGCTGGAACTACAAGCATGTGCTACTGTATCTAGCTATTTATTTTTTCTATATTTATTTTTTGGTACAGATTGGGTCTCACTGTGTTGCCCAGGTTGGTCTTGAACTCCTGGGCCCATGTGATTCTCCTGTCTCAGCATACTAAAGTGCTGAGATTACAAGCATGAGCCACTACACCCAGCTATAATTCTATTTTTATTATTTTGTGAATTGTGTTTCCTTTTCTAATGTTTTCACATTTCATATTTTTATATATTTATATTTAATGTGATTTTCTTGCTGAGAGCATACTCTTGGGTCTTACATTTTTATTCCATTTGACAATCTTTTAATTTAAACTTGCATGTTTAGAACATTTGTATTCAAAGTAAATTTGATATGATTGGATTAAAATACACTAATTTGGTAGCTACTTTTTATTTGTTCCTTTTGTTCATTGTTAGTTTTTTCTTCTTTTCTCATTTTTTTAGATTAATTGAGAATTAAAAAAATTCTACCTTGCTTTGTTCTGTTGGCTTACAGTACTTTTAAATCAGAATTAGTAATTGTATAAGGTTTTATAGTATGCATTTTTAATTAATCTGATTCTATGTTTCTATAACTTTGCACTATTTTATGTATAAAGACATTACACTAATAGTTTTTTCAATCACTCTCTCCTATCTTTGTGATGTCACTGTCACATATTTTAACTTTACTTGTGCTATAAACATAGAGTGCATGATTTCTGTTTTCTTTTTCTCCGTTTTTGTTTTTCTAGGAAAATATTTATTTCTCCCCCATTTTAAAAACGTATTTTTGGTGAATACAGAAGTTGGGTCTGAATGTGTGTTTGTGTGTTTTTATTTAACACATTAAAAAGGACACTTCATTATCTTCTTGGTTGTGTGGAATGTTTGAGAAGTCTACTGTTATTTTTTAACTCTGCTTTTATCTAGGTGATATGTCTTTTTCTGACTGCCTAAGAGATGTTCTATTTGCATTTTGACTTTTGGCGGTTTCACCATGGCACATCTAGGTAAGGTTTTTGTTTGTGTTGTTACTGTTGTTTTATTTGTTTGTTTTTATTCTACTTAGTGTCCTGAGCTTCTTGAATCTGTCGTTTGGTGTCTGGCACTGATTTTGCAAAATTCTCATATAGCTTAATTGTTTTCAACCCTTTCCAATTTTCTTCTCTTTCTGGGTATCTACTATGCATATGTTAGTGTATATAATATTGTCCTACAACCTTTTTTGCTCTTTGCTTTTTTCTTTTTCATTCTCTTTCTTCACTGTTTTATTTTCAGCAATTTCTATTAAGGTATCTTCAGGTTTACTCACTTTTCTCTTGATTGTGTTGAATCTACTAATGAGCTCTTCAAGGTCATTCTTCATCTGCTACTGTGGTTTGACTTCTAGAATTTTCATTTGCTTCTTTCAGCAAGGATACCATATTGCTGAAAGTATCCTTGTGGTCTTTAATACTTTATTCCATTTTCAATAGAGCTTTTAATATGTTAATCACAGTTACATTACATTCTCCTTCTGATTGTTCCAACATCTTTGTCATCTACTAGTCCTGTAATTACTTCTTTCACTCATTACAGTGTTATTTGTTAGCTTTTCTTATGCCTCTAAATTTTCAGTTGGCAGCCAGATATCTTGTATGGGAATTTAGAGACAGAGCATTTGATGTTTAAAGCATACTTTTCCTCCTGCTAAGCCTTTATTATACTTGTTTGTATCGGCCTTTCAAGAATTGGACTAAGTTTAAAGTTTGTTGTTGTTATGTATATTCTAAGTAGAACATAGGCTTTAAGGTAATTTACTTAATCATATAATTTCATTTCAATTTCTGCTGTTTATAATATGTGATTTATTTCAAATTGGTAAGATTTATGCAAACTAGTCTCTTTTCTTTTGTGAAGGGCATTATCTATGTAAGTGTACAAAATGTGTTTCTGAGTGTTATATTGAGAACCTTTAGTTGTGTTAGCAATGTAGATTTTGTACTTCTCCTGAGATATCTGAAACAATCATAGTAAGTTATTGTATTCAGATGAAATAGATTCACCAAAAATTTAACTGTTATGCTTTATATATGACGTTACACATTTTTCTAGTATATAATTTGAATGCTTATGATTCATCTCCTAAAGGAAAATATTTAAATGTAAGAAAATATTTTAAAATAACTTAAAACAATTCGTCTGTAATGCACAAAGCAAAACCTTCTTTAAATACCCAAATTAGCCAATATTATATTAAAATGTCCTAGAGTAAAAGTGTGTCCCATTTTATCAGTTTTAAAAATCTTATTTTGCCAATAAATAAAATATCTCCTAGAAAATGCATTTGACTGTATCATGGAATATGAAAATTATCTTGCTAAGTTTATTATTCTTTCAAAAACTTATCTTTATTTAATAACTATTGCTAAGTGTTTCCTATGAGTCCTGTTAAAAAGTGATGAGAATTAAAAACAAATAATCCTCAGGGGTAGAATATTCACAGTAGTAAGATATTAGCATACTTCACATTTTAATTGTTTTCTGTTAAGTATTAGTGATTAGTGCCACTGAATTTGAATCTAGGTCAAAGTCTGAAAGGTTTCAGATGTAAAAGACAAAAGGGAAAAATAACTGAACTAATGTTTATTTAGATGTCCCAAACATTTAATATCTAAGTGTATTGAATGTTATTTAGAATGTATTTAAAACGGAGCAATGAAAAATGTAAAGAGAAAACTATTTTATATTCTCCTTCATCACCGGTAACTTCCATCACTAACACACTATGCTCTATATTTTGAACTGCCTTTAAAAAAATGCTTAACACTATTATGTTATGTGTTTGCATGAACAATCAACAATTTAGGCTGATTGGCAGGTATGGCAATGCAAAGCAAAACACTACATGATTCACAAAATATTTGTTTGCTAAGGTTTCCAGTTATTTTTCAGGCAATAGCTCTAGGCTAAATGTTGGCCAAGTTGAAGTTTGTTTTCAATTCCTTTATTTTCCTAGATGCATTTAAATAATAAAATCACCTTTATAATCATAATTAATAATAATGTATTTTTTAAGCCCTGGAATTAAAAAACAATTAGCCCCAAATAATAAACTTCCATTGATGAAATTACTTAACAGTTTAATAGCAGAAATATTTCAACAAGTAGTTTCTATAGAGTCCCTTTCATTTTACCACATAAGATGGATCTACCTTTAATTAATATCATTGTAAATACAGTAATTCTGAAGACTATTTTACATGCATGAAGGGAATTAAAGGAATCTTAGAATACAAAGTTCTTAGTTGAGACAAAAAAAATTCATGTTTCCATACCATGTAGACAAAAACAGTGTACTTAAACACAAACATTCACATACCTAATAGTGAAAAAATAATTGAAAATAAATATTTTGGCTAAAGCTTTTGGTTTGTAGTATGTTTTTAATAAAAATTCCAACTGAAAATTGCTTACTGTCAATAGAACCTTTCAAAAAGATTGTGAAAAGTGGGTATATTTGAGTTTTGTTTGATTTTATTAAAGTACAGTGATACTATTTGCTTCTTTAAGGTATGAATGCTAGTTGAAGTATAATTGCAAAAAGTCCAGAATTAATTTATCTGATAAGTAGTTGCCATATATAAACAGTTTGAGTAATAAAAAATAAAACAATAGCTTAGAAGTACTGAAATCTTAGTATAGTATAATGGAGAAAAGTCCATTGGTTATATTTTGGGATTTTAAAGAAATAGTATCCCAATGATAAGTTTTCTTCGGAAAGCGGTATTTGTCAAGCACAAGTGAATAATAATGGTAATTAAACATTTGTCATGTCATATTTTTCAGATTTAAATATAAAATTGAGCTGATCTTTGAACAAGAACAAACCCATAAACAAAACCATTTAGAGCCTCACAGATGAATAATCCACAGAAAAGAATGATGTTGATACTCCTGATCACAATGCCACCATACATCCAAAGGATGTATATTGTGAACTGAATACAGGGATCACAGTAGCTGACTGTCAATCAAATAAACTAAATGCCAGTGGTGTGGGAGGTGTGTTGTGGGTGATGGGGATATAGAAATGAACAAGAAAATTGGTAAATGTGTCTTTAATAAACTTACATCCTAATGGCAGGAAACCAGAATTATCAAAGAAACTATTTAATCATTTTAGGTACAGTTTATCATGACAGGCATAAATAGGATAATGTATTAGAGACAGACTGAATGAATGAGAAGCAGCTTAAATTAGGGAATGAACAAAATTCTTCTAGGAATTGATGAGTTGATCTAAATGACAAGAAGAAAACACTCATGAAATTGTTGCAGGACATTCCCTGGTTCAGCTAAAGATAGGGTTCTTCTCCATCCCATGGCCATGAAATTTAGACTCTATGGTTTAAAGGGTGAGTGAGCAAAGCAGTTTAATTGGGTGAAAAGGGGGGAAAAAAGGAGGGGGAACAGGAATCCTCTGAAAGGCCAGAATCCTCTGCTAGAGAGATTCCCACCCACTGTTGGAATTCCAGGTTCCACACTGCAAGAGGAGGGGCCACAATGAACAAGGGCATGAACTTCCTGAGGCTCCACCTCAGTGGGCAGTCTGGCTGGAGTTTCTCTGAGGACCCCCTTCCACCTGGCTATCTCATTCCCCTTCTAAAGTAGTACATCTAACTCCTGTTAGATTAAGGATAAGGATGAAGACCGATGTTAACTGATTTCTTCTGACAAGGGCACTGTTTTGGGGAAATGGCAGTCAGAGCTTTCCTAGAGGCCTATTTAAAGGTTCCCAGCCTCTGGTTGCATGACTGGAGTCTGATGGTAGGAAGGGAAGAACAGACAAACCAGGTTATTAGAAAACATATCAAAACAAATCAAGGGTAGGGGTAAAGACAGCTCTAAAATTCTGAGGTCTTTTATCAGTTTACACAGGGAGAGAGAGGCCAAAAGCCCAACTGGTAAAAAAGAGAAAAAAAAAAAGAAAAACTTTCCTCTTTTGCTGGCATGTTCAGCTTCTGGGTTCCCTTCCCCTGACCCCAATCCTAAGCCAGCCAGTTTAAGGTTTAGGAAATTAACTCTTTCCAGTTTGGGGAATGCATCTGAGGGGAGTATCTCATAGTATGAAGGCATAATCACCTATTAGTGAAGAGAGAATTGAGGAGGAGAAAGGAAAAAGAAGGCATTTTTTCAAAGGAGTCCCAGGAGTTCAGGATGCATTCAAAAGGGTACAGACTGAAGATGAATGGCTACTCATCTAGAAAGAGGGGAGCAGGCATCCCTGGTTCCCCTCTCTTCCTAGGAGATACCCAGGGTACATGAGGGAGAGAGAGAATAATGTCCTCTTTCCCTCTGCCATCCTTGTATCCCTGAGTTCCAGTGATTTGGCAGGTCCCATCATGAGTTCCAAAATGGCTTGCACCTGTGAAGCAGTGAGGACCTAGAAAACAGCAATTATCCACTCTCCCCTATGTCTCTTTCCTGCCTATTGTCAGTAGCCTTGGAGTTCCCTAGACATCCTTTATGCTATGGATATTAATGTGGGCTTTATCCATGAAACAGGAAGATTGGGGTTGGGTTAATTGGCAGGAATCAGCCATGTTCACCTGCTCTGTGCCTTTTACTCTACTAGTCATCTGCTTCTGGATCTCTTAGATCCACTTTTTTTTTTTTTTGGCCTTTGACCCAAAGCTCAGAATTGAGTTTGAGACAAAATTGTGTCTCAGGGCAATTATATCCTTATCATAAGTCAAATGCTAATGTGAAACTATGGAACTACGTCCTCCTCCAACAGAGACAAAGGGATACCTTGTGACACACCCAGATAACTGGTAACTATAGTTACGCTTGCTAGCATTTGGGGACGTGGTGCTTGGCTTTGGTTAGTTCCCTTGGTCTTACTTTCTCAAAAAGGAAATCTCTGGGTGATGGGCACCCAATTTATTCTATCAGCTCGCATCATTTCCAGGACAATTGCTCAGAACTAGAATATTGATCCTGATTTTTACATTTCCCACCCCTCTTGTTCTTTCTGAGCTGCAGCCAGAGATTGCTGGTTGGTTCACAGGAACAAGCAGGGTTAGTCTAAAAATGTAGGTAAAACTGAAAAACAACTAGTGAGTTTAGAATTTAATGAAAAATGTATGATAACTTTTGAAACATAATTTCTCTCTTTCTACAGTCCTCATGTTTGTTTTAAAAAAAAAACCAACAAATCATCATAGGACTGAGTGGTTTGCATTTAGTTTTATACTTGGCCTTATTTGCATAAAATACAGCAAGAATAATTATTTCTACATAGGCCTTTTGGATTGGCTTTGATGGAATTCTGTTCTACAAGGAATCTCAGATAAGACCTTTTAAAGCCAAGACCAACCATGATTTTTTATCCTTAAATACGTGTGTGTTAAGTGATCTTCTCTTAAATTCCCGAAATAAATAAGGAGCTTCTAGCGAAAGTGACATTCTTTACTGACCAGAGGTCAGGAACCCTGTACAGGGACTGTGTAGATGAAGGTATGAGGCCAGTCTCCCATGGGGCTTTTATCAGCTCTGTAAGTCAAGCTTGATTCCTTAAAGGGAAGCATACCCTTCCAGTCAAAGCCTTGGTAACCATTTTTTCCAATTGTGTCCTGTTGCAAAAGAAAAATAAATTCTTATTGTACTAATGCAAACAGTTATACTGCCATAAGTTAAGAGTACTCACAGATAGGTTCTAAATTCTGGAGGAACCAGACAGAGAGAAACAAACATGCTCCAAATTTTGATCAAGGGATTATATACCCTACTTAATTATTAAAGGTCATAAATAGTTCAAAATAAGTTTCCTTGACTCCAAAAACAAAACAAGGATCAGCAATATTCTGAGTAAAAAGTTAAAATGGTTGCTTCAGTTTTCTGAATTCAGTCCATTTAATTAACTCGTGTTTTGCTTGAGATACATGACCATTTCAGCTCTTCATGAATCCTATACATTTTCCTTTATTCCAATGCTATAATCTCTAAAGTTGTCAGAAACTTGATTGTCTTCAAGACAATCAGAAATTGTACTTGAGACCACCTGGCAGTGTCCTATAACTCATTATAAACCATCTTTTGAAAAGGATTACAATAATACAACTGTCTGTGAATAGCAAAATATCCACAGTAGTTAGAAACATGATTGACAAAGAAGTTTGGTTATCTCAGTGGTTTACAATAACTTAAACATTAAAAACCTTAATTATTATTGATAGCATATACTCAGACATTAGAAGTTTAGAAATCTCATGTAATTTTGGAAAAATAATAGCATTATTCACCAAGATATAACCTAAAGAAGATTGAGCATCATTTTGGCAATTTGATGTCCCTAAACACATTAAATAATCCAGTTTACCTCTCTTTTCTGAACATTTCAGGGGCCCTCTAAAGTATTAAAACAGCCAGGTGCCAGGGAAGACAATTTTGAAACTGAAATTTTATTTTGGGAAAGCTGTTAAATGTCTGAAGTTTAAAACACTTGAAATTATAAAATAGTATTCCAGATTATTGTAAGTTATTTATTTTGCCAAAATGATGACTCAAAAATTTAAAGAAGCAAAAATGCCTTATAACCCTTTACGAATTTTGCCAAAGAGCAGATTAGCACCTAGGAAAACCTTGTTATGTTTTTATTTCAATGCTCAATTTACGGAAAAACTATATAATACCCTTTTTAAAATTTAGTCAACACGTTCACACAGAGAACCTCTCCTGCAAGACTAATTTCCACAATTCTACTACTTCTTTGAAACTTGTAATTTAAATCAAAATAATCCTGTAACCCTAGGCAAAGATTCCTATTTCTGTCTTTTCTTATGACCTTTTACTAAAAAACACATTTAGTCTTTTTACACACCTTGCATGTAAATCTATTTTCAGTAGTTTCAATTAACTCTTAACAAGTGTTAACTTTAAGGTAAATCCGGTAAGTTGCTTTGTGTGCTAACGGAACCAATGGTTTGCCTAGTTAAGGGTGCCTTTAGTTTCATATGTCTCCAGACCTTACCAACTATGAAGCAGGCAAGACAGACAGTTCTCAAAACCCATAAAGCAGTTTCTAACTGAGGGAATGTGTTCTCTTTCCAAGTCCACAAGGGGGCATAGTTTCTAGGGCAAGAACTTCCCAGCACATTTTCTCCCTCTCCCATTCGTCTTCATCCGGGAAATTTAATGGTTTATGTTTAAATTTCGCCCGCGCAGGAAGAAACTAAGAGTCAATCACTCCAGCGGAAGTTTAAAGGAACTCCTTTCATTGGCCAGAGGAACTTGGGGAGATGCGAATTTCTCCCAGGATAAATTCCCCTGCTCCTTCACCCACACCGGATTTCCAGCTTCCTAGAATCCCCTCGCACATAGTGGGAGCTCTCTTTCCCCTTCTGGATTTCCCCTCTGGGGTCCGCTTCCACCCAGTGTGGAAGCTGCTTTTCCTGTCCTAACCTCCATCTCTCTCTCTCAATTCCCTACCACTTAGTGTAGAAGCCGTCTTTCCTCTCCTGGATTCCAACTTTCTGGATTCTGTCACTCCATGTGAGAGTGGCTTTTCTTCTCTGGTTTTCACCCTCTGGGAACCCTTCTCATTCAGTGTGAAAGTGGCTTTTCTTTCTCTCACTCAGTGTGAGAGGTAGTTTTTTATCTCTCTCTCTCCTCCTTTTTCTCTCTCTGCTTTAAATACATCACTTTTTACAAACATTTTTGAGTCGGGCATTTGCTTTTATGAGTTCAATATGTCATCTCCTCTCTCATTCTTGAGAGGGCAATAGACCAAGAACCTGGAGAAATGTCCTCTCAGGGGAACTGAGGGCACCCCTGAACCCCAATATGACATAACCTCAAAACACTTAGCAAACTTGCATCTGACCTGCATTTTCCCTGTAGTTTTTAGGGCTGTTTTTATTTCTGAAAGATTAAAGTCCTGTGGACTGATAGGTACCACAGCTTTTAACTTCACTTAAAATACTTGATCCAAACACTTGTCTTTCTTTAGGCCAAATTATTAGAGCTCTTTTTACAGACATCACACATAGTACATACACGGACAGGCAGAAGTAAACTCAGTCTCTGAGTGGGGCCCTATAAGAGACGGGGCTAGGAAAACTTGCAGATCTGTAATCTGAAAAGGTGAGTTCCCTCAGGCGGGATTGCCAAACAAAGCCTTACCAAGCAGTTACTGGCCATGCCCCCAGGACGTAAAGCAAGATGGAGGCTTGCAACCAAACCATACAGACTCGCAAAGCACACCAGATTGGCCAAAGTCCAAGACTAGCCCCACACATCCCTTTTCACAACCAAAACTTTTACGGAGTATACAAACAGTGATAGCTGGGGCGCCTGGTTCCCTAAAAACGTCTTGTAAAAGGAAAAAATAAAAGTTAACTGCTGATGGGGTAGAAAAGAGGGGAAAACAGTTTAAAAATGTCTGGGGAAGAATCTCTTATTCTTATGCAAGTGGTTCCTCTACCAGGGGAAAAGCTTAATTACCGTCCGATAAAGCTAAACTCTGGCCGGGTAAGGGGAACCTGCGGTGGCTTGTGATTGGGAATCAGCCAGCCGGCTGTGTGTGGGAACCTTGGGCCAGGCGTCCCAGGCCTAACCGGCAGGGAGCTGCTGCTCAGCAGTAGGTCCTGAAAACTGAAGGAAAAGGCCATGAAGAGGCCCAGGAGCCACGGGGGTTAAGGGTGTGTGCTCCGTGTGGGCATGGTTTTCCCCACCCTTCAGAAGTTCAAGGATAAAAAGGCTTAAGCAACAGTGACAGGTTTTGAGTCCCCATTTTACTCACTATTTCTGGAGTTCCCATTTTGTCTGGAGCCAAAATGTCACAAGACTTTCCTTAGTTGAGCTAAAGACTTGGGCTCCTGTCCATCCATGGCCACAAAAATGTAGGGTCACAAATGCTTTAAAGGGTGAGCAAGGCAGGGTTTTATTGGGTGAAAAGTGAATAAAAGGGGGAAACAGAGATCCTCCCGCAGGCCAGAGTCCCCTGCTACAGGATTCCCTAGGGGCCTTTGGGATCCCAGGTTCCACAGAGGAAAGGAGGGGTCAGACTCCTCCCCCCTAAAAAGGGCGTGAACTTCCTGAGGCTCCACCTCAGTGGGCAGGCTGCTGGGGGTTTCTCTCAGGTACCCCTCCCAACTGGCTGTCTCAAAATCAGAGGGAGGAGTGATGTGGGCAGAAAAAAAATAAAAAGTGAAAAATAAAAAAGAATTTCCTGATCTCTAAATGTTAAAAAAGTTTACAAAGTGAAGATTTCAGGTGTTAAACTCAACTTAAAGATTAATTTAATTTTATATTTAAATGTTCTTAGAAATACCTAATAATTTGTCACAGAAAATTTTCTTGTACATTATTTGGTTATTTTTAATAGTTCTAGGTATTCCAGCTCTATCAGGAATTTATGCCTAAAATGCTTACTCTGACTTCCACCATGAAATCAGGATTATTTTCGCTTTAGTCTTCCCTGGAATGATTATTTCATAAAGTGAATCATTTTACACCATTCAATTTGACTCATCTCTACGGCTGTGTTGTTGTTGTTGTTGTTGTTGTTTAATGACGAAGCTTAACTTTATTTCCACTCCTTTAAGTCCTGAGTGTATCTAGTACTTGCAACTTGATAGTTTCCATTCACACAAAAACACCCTCTGTACAATGTAAAACCTAGTTAACTCTGTTTGTAGAGAGATCTTGCAGGCTTACTCATGAAGAGTTGTAGATCCTTCTCTAGTATTGTCTTCAGTCAAAATCCATGTCTAAGAATTTTTTACTTCTGAGTTCCCAGGAAATGTAAGTTTGGGGATATTGAAGTCATTATATTAAACACACAATTCTACAAATATTATAAACTCTAAACACACAATTCCTGTGGAAAAATGATTACTAAGTAGGAACAGAATTATTTAACTGACATGAAATATTTCAGTATAAATGAAAATAGAATATAAAAATACCTAGAATAGTCTTTTAAAATTCATTTTGACCCATTTCTTTTTGTCTATTCAGTGAGTTTATTAAAAGAATCCGAGGGTAAAGAAAAAAACTTTTGTTATTTTGTGTCGATGCAATCAGAAGCACACCTTAATAATTTATGAAGACCCATTTCTTTTTAGTGAATTCTGATCCTCTATCCTGAAACTCCTCTAAAACTCTAGTTAATGACCACTTGCTTTTATTGATTATATTGATACAGTTATGATATATACATGAAATAGGCCAACTTTGGCTTTGCCACTGGGATAATTCTACTCATTTCAGACAAGATTTTAACACCGTCATTTTACATGAATATTTTACATTGAAGATTGTATCTGCTGAGAGTGATTATACTATTATACTATAAGTGAAAGAATAATCTTTATTAAGAGCACTTTTGATGTTTGGACTTCATCTTGTGACATCTTCCCTCCTTGAAATTGTATAGTTTTCTTGTCTGACATTCCGTCTAAAATTAGTAACCACTAAGATAAAGCAGAATTAACTTTTTGAGCTTCAGATAAATGATTCACTGTCATTTCCAGATCATAAGAATTGAAGAAGTATGCTTCAGTTCTTGATGGCACTTAAGGACACAATCTTGCCTTATTTATTAATCTCAATACCTGACTAGTCATAAGGCTTTGTTGGATCTAATGTATGTATTAATTATGGTAATAACTATATCAATTCTTTCTATAGGAGTTCAAGAGCCTTGCACATGAAACTCTTTTCATTATAGGAGGTTGCTCACTCTCTGTTTTCTTGTGAGATGTAAGATCTGTATTATAAATTTTAGTGGTTGACAAGAATTCCATGTATGCAGTGTCATAATAAAGTGGCATGAAATAAAAGTTAAAGAATCTTGTTTTCTTCTATCATTATTTTTCTATGTACCTTAAACAAAATTCTCTAGATTTTTTCCAGCTCTGAGATACCTCATTTTCTTGTCATTGTGGCTAGTGAATGGTCTTCTATGTTTCTACCTGAGCCTTCTATGGGGCAAGCTGGTTACTATGCAGATGTTGTGCTACTTCAGTTTTGAGACACACAGAATTACTTGAAGGCAGTAGAAGACCTTGCTGGAAAAATACAGTAGTTATCAATTCATGGGTTTCCAGAGTTTATGCTACTCATTACCTATTTCTTCCAGAAGTATTTTCCACATTTAGAAGGAAGAAATGAAATTTTTCCTTAACACTGACAAATTCATAGGTGTGACACTCTCCCTGACAATAGGAGGATTAAGAGAGAAACAAGCAGAAGGTTATTAATATGTGTAGTTCGCATCACACAGGAGAAAAGTAACTGTCTCTAGAAAGTAACTCTCTGAAAAGGGGCAGTTGTTTAGGATCTTTGTTTAAACATTTAACAAAAAGCAATACATTTTATAGCAGAGAAGAGAAAGATGAGAACGTTTTCAGGCTCCCAAAGACAGAAAAATTTTGAGAGAGTGGTAAAGTTTGCTCCCTTATTCCTCTGGCCTGGTTGGTGATATTTCTGAGCTGATAAAAATCCCTACACCATCTCCAGTAAGAACAAAATTTACATCCTGCCTTTAGAGGAGAAAGGGGATAGGATAGAGAGAGGTTTTGTTTTCTTTCTTTGCTTATTGCTTCTTAATTGCCTTTAGCTAAAAAAGATCTACCTTAAACAGGTAAAATTGGGTAAAATATTTTTGTTTCCTTTATTTCTAAATGTATTTTCTCTTATCAAGTCCACACAATTATAATCATCATTTTTTTAAAATTTCAATTCTAAAAGCCACATTTCATCATATACCTATTGATGAAAAAAAGTTTTATGTTTTCCCATTTAGAATAGGTAAAAAGCTTGGCTGGGTTTGCCCCATCCTGCCTATGTTATAGGTCATATGCACATTTGGCAGTTCTCAAGTTGTTGTCCTACATCCAAGAAGAATGAGGATACATTGCAAATTGAGGAGAGAGAAGAATTTTGTTAAGTAACAAAACACTTCTCAGCACAGAGGGGACATGAGGGTGATCAATCACCCAGAGTCAGGTGATTTCTCTCCCAGTGTGGCTGAGTCCAGGACTTTTATGGCCTCATAAGGAGTATGTGCTGACTGGTTTGTGAGTGTGCAAAAAACATTTAAAAGAAAGGTACCACTCAAAGGTGGACATGACAGTGTAAAAAACCAGTTAGGGAAGGTTAAGTGTATGTAAACTAGATGAAGAGTGAGAATTAATTAGAAGAAATCATGCTAAATGGGAATAAAGATTCTCAATCAGGTCCATGGATTTGACTTGTAGCTTGGCTTTCAGTCTTTAAACTGTCTTTGGCTTGGAGGGGGAGTTTCACTAGGGAGTGACCCATATCTAAGACATTTGTCTGCCTCCTGCCTCTATCAACTTTGTTAACTCACCTCATCAAATCTGACATTAAATAATACAGTTTATTTCTCAATCCATAATGTCCCACTATATTTTGTCATTTTTAAAACATACTTTTATTAACATAAGTATATGTGAATAGATATTAATACAGATATATTATAAATCATTCAGATAGACACCTTGACCAAATCTATAGATTAAACTACTCTAAAGGAAATTCAAAAGCCATTGCATGTAATAAATATAGTTAGATGTCACTAAGTTAAAATTAAGAATAACTCTTTTATCAAAATATGTTTGAGGAAAGTGAAAAGAGAAATTACAGTTATGAAGAAGATATTTTTCCCTTGTAAAGAAAATCTAAAAATTAATGTGAAGACTGCATGAATATGAAATGTTGGTTCAAAAATAAAAGGAAAATAATACTATATGAAAAAGAGGAAATAATATTGGGTTAACAAACAAAAAGTCAATGGTTCTCATTAGTAGCCAAAGGTATTTAAATTGTATGATTTGCACAAATAAAAAGTCTGAGAATACTAACTGTTGGAAAGAATTAAGAACTTTTCATAAATTACTGCATAACACTATAAATTAGTTAACCTATATTGGAAAATAGACATCATTTTTTAGTAATGTTAAATGAATGTACGCCATCCTATGACTTATCAATCTCACATTGTGTTTTTTCTTTTGGAAAATTAGAAGAATGTTCATGGCAAAAAGCAAAAATAAAAACCAAAACAAACAAACAAAAGCAAAAAAACAAAAGAGAGTATGGAAATTGACTCAGATATACATCAATTATAAAATAAATAAATGAATTGTGTTGGATAAATGAATTGTGTGATAATACAAAACTGCAAAGCAATAAAAATAAACTAATTATAGGTACACATATCCACATATATGAAGAAGGAAACAATTTTGAACAATTTTTTTTTCAAAAGAATGCCTATAATTTAAAGCCATTTATATAAATTTTAAAGAAGGTAACACTAAGTAATATATTATTTGGGAATAGACACCAAGGAGATAAAACCATCGGGAAAAGCAATGGATAGAGTTAGATATAATTCAGAATATTGCTATCTCTGGTGAGAGGGAAAGGAATGTATTTGAAGGTGAGCACAGAGGGTTGGTAATGTTCTATTTCTCAAGTGAAGTGGTAGGCAAGTGAGTCTTCATTTCTTTACAGTTCTCTAAAATATATAGAGAGTAAATATTCTCTTTGATGTATGAACTTTCAAATAAAATGTCTAAGAATAAAACACATGAAAAATAATAATATAAAAGAAATGGGATAAAAGCTACAGCAAGTTAAATTTCAGAAAATCAGCTCTCAGAACATAAAATAAACTGGAATTCAATCTCAACATACGTTATAGATGTACCAAAATATCTTAGTAGTATATCCCAAATAAGTAAAACCTTTAACAAAGGGTTTTTTTAATAACTGATAAAACTTTACAATTAAAATACTTTTCTAAATTTTTCAAACATTGTTTTCTATTACAATAACTTTTAAGTCATTCTAAGGTAGACATTAGAGTTACAGTAAAACACACACACATAAAATACAATATTTATCAGAAACAAAAGAAGGTTTTAAAATCTCAGGATAAAATATTCTTTTTATATACTATTTTTTGTACACTGACAAAACATATAAATAAGTCACAAAGTTGAAAATAATACAATTTTTGTCTTAACACAATCCTGTAAAGATAATGTCGAGAGATATAGCTCATGTAAACAAAAATGTTAATTGCACTCAATTGTTTTTGTTTAATAGCAGAGCATTTTAAATCCAACTTCACAGTTGGTAATTGTTTTTATGTGATGTCAACTGACTTAAATTAACATCTGAGTTACATACTATACACCCAAAAATGAGATGTGAATTGGCTTTTTAAGGTGAAATGTTTTGTACAAAATTCACAACAGTAAAATCAGTGGAAAGGTTAAATTTCAATGGCTTTTTTTTTAAAGTTTAAGCTTTCATTTTTAATTATTAGAGAATTGTTATAAAGTTATTACAATTACTTCTTTAAAGAGAATATTTTGCTTAGCAGTTTATAAAAATGCTTAGATGTAGAAGGTTAACTTGCAGGCAATTGGAAAAATATTTATTTTAATAATATATAATTTCTAATTATGAAAAAGTTTCATTAAATTACTACATTGTATTATGCAATATTAGCAGGTATAGCATGTAAAAAATGACTACATGACCATTTTTAATATAATCAGTAATCTATTTCTGACCTTATGTCTCATCAGAGATTGAGGATTCTCTAGGGAAAACTCATCAGATCAGTTAGTTGCATGAGTCCTCTGGATATTAATGAGCATTTACAGGCCATTAAAAATATAACCAATATTAGAGAAAATAATAAGGAAAGGGGAATGATGTTTTTCTATATTACAGAAATAAATTAGAGCTGGGTGTGGTGGCTAACACATGTGCCCAGCACTTTAGGAGGCCAAGGTAGGAGGATCTCTTGAGGCCAGGAATTTGAGACCAGCCTGGACCACACATAGAGCTCCTTGCCATCTCAACTGTTAATGCTTAGGAGGCTGAGCTTGGAGGATCAGTTGAGCTGAGGAGTTTGAGGCTGCAGTGAGTTGTGATTGTGCCACTACACTCCAGCCTGGGTAACAGAGAGATACTCTGTCTCAAAAACAAAGGTAAATACTATTTAACATTAAATTTATTCACCTTTTCCTCCACTTCTAGAATACATGCAGCACTTTAGCTTAACTATTGGTATTTTTCAATTAAAAACAGAAATCAAATTACATTAATATTATTATAGTTCTAATAAATGTATGTACATAACGTTTTGTCTCCAAGGAAATTAAAGTTATTTTTTAAACTACACTCTTGCTTTAAAAAAGAAAACACAAAATGTACAAAACAATAACTTTTAAGGAGGAATTAAAAAATTCCTGCATTCAACATCTGTCTGAAGTGAAAACATTTCAATTTACAAAATAATCCATGTATGTTACCACATCCCTGCACATTCTACCTCCGTTACTGCTAAATCCCAATATTTCCGGATTTGTTAATCGTGATACATTGGTGCTTCAGGCAAACATTGTATTTTTCAGTTAAAAAATTCAATGTTAATTATTATTATTTTTTTTTGCCAACACAATGATGATTATTTTTCTTGGAACCACTAACTTCAGATAAAGGTAAATGAGTGTTGAATAAAATTGAGAAAGAGGGACAAAGAATCTTTTTCTTCTCCTGAGTCCAGTCAGGCTTCTTACTTCATGGAGAGTGAACAAGCATCTGCAGGATATAATTCACTAAGTGACAGGAAAAATATTAACTGCTACTTCTAGCCTACATATAGTGAGGGGATGTAATTTGAATGACATTTTCTGTAGAAATGATAGTAGAATTTTCAGATGAGTAAAATACATGGGTGGCAATATCATGGCTGGAGTTTGGGTAATTGAAAAAACACAGAGAATTATTGAAAACCTTTCTCTGGATTAAAAGAAAATACAGCTAAGTCTGAAAGAGAGAAAGAAAGAGGATTTGTCTCAATTATGTGAGTGGAATACAAAGAAAACCATAGTTCTTTTAAAACTTCTTAATATAATACTACCTGCAAATTATTTATTTTGGTACAAATAAATATAAATTTGTACAAATTTATGCAAATTATTTGAATAGATTTTTCAATAGTAAACATTGAAACAAATGCATGTAAGCAATGCATGGGTGTCTCTTTAGCATACATGTCTGTGACAAGCAGCTACTATGGCCCTTGCCCAAATGTTATGATTTCCTAAATTATGCAACGCTGATGAGGAAGCCTCCAGGGAGTGCTGAGCAGCCACACCTTCAGATTTGGGTCATGTTTTGTGTTTTTTTTTCCCTGAACTTCCAGGACTAGAAGAACCAATTCCAATTCACCATCCAACTCACTGATCAGCGATTAAGATATAGGTTGAGTCAGCTCTGTTGGTCTATAGCCAACTACCCTGACAACTAAACCATGGGAGTTGAAGAAACGCAGCACTGTTATTAATGTTTATTATGGTTTTCACTGCAATATATAATAGTTACATCTGCTTAAAATAGCAGGGGGACATATTAGCCATCTTTAATAGGATTGACAGTGCTGCCAATAGGAAGTGGATTAACTAGGTCTCAAGGAGAAATATTAACAATCACTTGTAATTGTTGTCAGCAAAGATACTTGGGAAATCTAAAGTAGCAAAACATCATTTCCATGCAAAGAAACAAAAAGACAAGTCTACTTGTTGTTTTTGTTCTGTTTTATTTTGAAATGGAGTCTTGCTCTGTCACGCAGCCTGGAGTGCAGTGGTGCGATCTTTCTCACCACAATGTTCACCTCCCGGGTTCAAGCGATTCTCCTACCTTAGCCTCCTGAGTAGCTGGGAGTACAGACTCGTGCCACTACGCCTGGCCAGTTTTTTGTTTGTTTGTTTGCTTTTGTTTTGTAATTTTAGTAGAGATAGGGTTTCACCATATTGGTCAGGCTGATCTTGAACTCCTGACCTCAGATGATCCATCCCCCTTGGCCTCCTAGAGTGCTGGGATTACAGGTATGAGCCACTGCACCCGGCCAAGCCTACTTGTCTTTTAGAGTACAGGGAATAAACTATATCAAACCTTTTTTTTTTTTCTCTTGACAGAGTCTCACTTTGTCTGCCAGGTTGCAGGGCAATGGCACAATCATGCTACCACAGCCTGGATCTCCCAGGCTCTAGTGACCCTCCCACTCAGCTGGGACTATAGACATGTATCACTGCACCTTACTGATTTTTTTAAAAAATCTATTGCAGAGATGGGGTCTCCCTATGTTTCCCATGGTTTGGCTCTCCTGGAGAGCAAAAAACTATAGATAAGTTATTATATCCATTCTTCTTCATTTACTCTAAGCCTGAGCTTTTACATACTTTGAAATCCAAGTCAACTTCCTTTAATGTACTTTAGAAAGAAGGAGTTATAGTATATATGCTCTTCAGCCATCTATATTGTTACAGAATCCATAGGGTGTCACTTTTCCAGCTGGAAACCTCTGTGGCTGCTGGTGGTGCCTTTACCTGAGTGTTGTTCGGGACTGCTGGGCTTGTTCTGCCCTCTTGGCTTGGCAGGCTGTGCTTAGAACACTACCAGCCAGAATCTCATGCCTGCCAAGGGCAAACCAGGCACAGAGCAGTGAGGGGTGTGTGAGTGAACACAGGGCCTGGCCACAGTGCTCAGCCACGTGTGCCAGCTGAAATGGGGCAGAGAGCTCCAGGCAAGAGCACAGGAGCTGGCTGTGCAAGGATACCACAAGTGGCTTCCACTGCAGGCACCAGGGTCTGTGGTGTCACCTGGAAGCTTGGAGATGACAGGAAACACAGAGCCTCAAAGAAGTTGTCACAGCTCTGGCTTGAGGATCTCCTAGGTCTGGTATCCCTGAAGGGCCACAGCTCTTCTCT
Source organism: Saguinus oedipus (assembly GCA_031835075.1). Lineage (NCBI taxonomy): Eukaryota > Metazoa > Chordata > Mammalia > Primates > Cebidae > Saguinus > Saguinus oedipus. Next base: position 150,314,682 of record CM063172.1, read on the forward strand.
CCTTCTCGTCACCCATAACAAGGTGAGTAGAAGTGGTGATGGAGGGGCATGTTTCCGCCCTGTTTGTGTTACACCTCTTTCAGTCCTGCCATTTGGCAGGTCCCACGTTCTTGTCCCTTATCCAAGAAAAATGAGGTATGTGGACAACTGGAGGGTGAGCAAGGTTGAGAGGAGCTTCATTGAGTAAGAGAATGGCTCTCAGGAGACCCAGAGTGGGTAGCTCCTTTCCTTATGCAGCTCATCCTGACAAGTGTTCAGCTCTCAGCAGAAAAGAGACCCACAGTAACAATCTCTGTTCCACAGGAAGGTTGTCTTGACATCTGTCCATTTGTCAGTGGAAAGGAGACCTGCAATGGATAGCTCCTTTCCGTAGGTGGGTTGTCCCAAGGAGTGGCCAGCTCTCAGTGGAGAGGAGACCAGCAGTGGGTATTTCCTTTCTCTAGGCAGGTCATCTTGTCTATGTGAGTCTGGCTATGTCTGGGGTTTTTATCGGCTCAGAAGGGAGAACTTGCATGCTGATTGGTCCATGAATGGCCATGGGTGGGCCCAGAAAAAGCATCATAAGTTCTCACTCCTGCTGTGGACTCCACTGGAAACTGACAGCCCAGGTTCCAGGCCTCAGGCCATCCTTGACTTGAAGGTGAGGCTTCACCAGGCACCTGCCCCTTCCCACCCAGGAGTCTGTCTGCCTTCTGCCCATCAACAGGTTGTCCATGTTTCCCAGACTATTCATTTTGAGGGGCTCCTGCAGGCTTCCTCCAAGCTGCCATCAGCCCCCACTCAGTCTTCCTCCTTTGCTCGGTGTCCCAAAGTCTGGAGGGGGCAGAAGTGGCAGGGGGCTGGCTTGTCAGTGCTGCGCTGAGGTCTCACACACCCATCCAGGTAATGACAGGCATGAGTTTAGCCTTAACTTTGCTCCAAAATCAGAGCAGATTCTGGGAGTGGGGAGAGGCCAAGCAGCAGGAGCAAGCACTTCTGAGGCTGCAGGGGTGGGGGGTTTCCTGGGCCCCGAAGAGAGCAGGGTTGCCTGGGTCTATGGCCATGGCTGGGCAGATGCAGCTGGGCCTGGGAGTGTGAAGCTCCTGTCCCATCAACTTGAAAGGTGGTGGGGCTCCTGCCTGTTCCCAGGCCCCGTGGACTCCCTGGAGCCCTGGCTGCCCCTTCCCTGCTGCAGGCCATGTCTTTGCAGCAGCCGCTCCAGGTAGGCCACTGCTGCCATCAGTATTACAATTTCTATTATCTCTCAGCTTTGTTCATGGGAAGGATATATCATCACTTTTATATCTGTGTTATTTAGTCTACAATAATAGCATGGTATAATCCAAAGTGTGCTTTGCTGCTCTAAGTCCTGATTTCTTCCAATATTTTCTGTAAGGGGTGCGAAGATAAATGTATGCATTATTTTTGGTTGGCTAAGAAGCAACATTAGTATCTAACACAATAGTAACAATAACAGCAACCACCCATAACAAGCAGACACAAACATGCACACACATTCACTTAGACACACACACCCTCTGAGAACACTGACAAAAAAAAAAAAAAAGCAAAACAACATAAAAACTGCCCAAACCAATGAAATCTAAATTTATAATGTGGAAAATAAATTTGGTCTAATTTAGTGAAAATCTCAAAATCAGCACTGTTGTCCTGGCCGGAGGACAAAGCATTATACCATTACCCACAGCAGAGCTATTCATGGATGACCTCTCATGATTCACATTCAGTTCTTGGTCCTATTTTGGACCCACTGGAAAGCCACACATACCTGGATGATTACTCCATAACTCAGGGCAATAGAAGAATTAAAATTCAAGCTTATCTTTATTTTCAGGCCATGTAATTTATATATATTAATTATAGAATGCAGTGCTATAAAAGCAAGGAAAAATGTTCTTTCCATCACAGAGACAATAATGGACTCTACCTAAGAGACTGAAGAAGGTTAGAAATTGAATGGCCTCTATGGTGAGTGAGAAGAACATATCATAGGGAAAATGATGAATCAACACCATGAGATATGAGTTGGGTGACATCTTTCAGAAATATCGAGAAAGCTGGAGTAAGTTTAGAGGCATGGAGCAGTAACATCAGCAATGAGACATAATGTTGCAAACAGATTGTGATCTCCTACAAAACATGTTTTCTCTTTTAAATATTATCATTGGTATTGTTGAAAAATAAACATTAGCCATAGCTTTCAAATAATTTAGTCAGGGAGTTTGGTATATTTTTGCAAATGACTCAATGTGAACACGTAACTACATTTTTCTTGCTCTTTAAAAATGATCAATCATTAACAATAAGCTTACATTTGTAAATTATTATCCCTTCATTTGTTCACTTTCTTTAAATTCTCATTTCAAAAGAAATAGGGAAACAATTTACTGAGCTGGAGTTAAATTCCATAACAGATGACCTCAAAGGAATTTGTCTTATTACACAAAATTGCTTTGGGTAAAATGGTGCAAAGGTCTCATTCATTTTAGTGAGCTCTTGCTTATTAAAAATAATATGCATTTATAGCTCCTTTTTAACAAGGGGATGCTTTTATCTTTAAAATTTCAAGAAATCATAACACGTATTTACAAATTACATTCACTATTCTTAAACAATCCCAGGTTTTATTTTACTTTAAATTCAAATGTTACTGTGAATATTATTTATAAAATTTTATTCCACATATAATGAAGAGGTTTGATAAATTAATGAAAAATTGCACCAGAGAGTTTCAGAAAAAAAATTGTTCTGATCAGTGTGAAACCAAGGGTGGAGGAGCAGGACCAAGAGAATAGGTTTACTCTATTTGTAAAAATAAGGGAGTGTGTTTTAGGAAGAAAATTTAAAAATTGGTCTGCATTATATTAACCTCATGCACTGACAATTCTAAATATTGTCAGTGATAAAACATCACTCCCTGAAAATCTTTTGTTGCTCTGTGAATACATTTGCTATGATTACTGCATACATGCACACACACACACACACACACAAATATATATTATATATGTGTATATATATAATCAATATACATAAAGTTCAAAAAGAAGAGAAGAGGAGAAATAGAAGGTAGTATATACTTAAAGAAGTAATGACAGAATTTCTAAAAATTGAAGAAACCTATTAATCTTCAAATTGTAAAAACTATAACATACTAAATAGAAAAGATTGTGCAAGGGTTGACAGATACAGACAACATAATGAAATGTAGGAATATCAAAGGCAAAGAGAAATTCTTAAATTTCTAGGGAGATCAAAACAAAATACCTTCAATGGGAAATATGATTTAAAAATCAGAATTCTCAATTGCAACAATAACACAAGAAAGCACAGAATTACCAATTTTATATTGCATGAAGTAGATTATTAATTTTATATCCAGAAAGAATAGCATTTAAATGTAAAATAAAAATGTTTCATTATGATACCACATATGGAAAATTTTATGAAAATATCTGAATGTTTGACTCTATTAAATAGAGCAAAAAAGCAATGAGAGCCACATATAATTAATTATGCAATAAATAATACATAAACATATCCATAATGCTATTTACTAACATTTATTATTTATTATGTACAAAGAACAAGTGGAACACTTTCACGTATTATCTGTTTAAACATCACAACAACCTTGTGAGATCAGTATCATTATCATCCCCAATCCACAGACACTCAATTTGAAAATGAAATTTCAGATTACATCAATATAGATTAAAATAGAAGAGGATGAAGAAGAATGAACTGTTGTTTGAAATTTTGTGAAGGTAAGCATTTGTCTGATCATAAAATACACTTATTGTTCAGTTTTAGAAACCAATAAGAATATTATGCATAAGTATAGATCACAATATTTTTTAAAAGGTACAGAATAACTTTTAAATCAACAGGAAAAAATTTGATCTCCCAGTGGAAATTAGGAAAGGAGAATTTCAAGAAAAAAAAGAAAGACCTAATAGTTTTAAGTTAGAAGAACTGTCTTAATATCAAGCTAATTGCAATTATTTTAAATGGGTTAGCCTCACAAGATGAAAGACAGATATGTGCAAATTGGCAGCCCCTCCCTGAAAAAACTCAGTAGTATATTTTCTATATAGCATACTTAAAAATAATGAGGCAGAAATATTGAAAATAAAATAATGAAAAAAGTTATACCATGTATGTATTAACTGGAAAGTACTAGAATAGAAAAATAACATGAGATAAAATCAATGTGAAGACTATCAATACAAATTTAATTTGCATACTGCAAATGTAACCGTAGATGGATTCTTATCATAACAATGACATTATAAGAAAAACAATACAGACTTGAAATAGACAAAGACAAGAAGTAAAGGAAGAAATAGATAAATCAACAATTGAAGTTATAAATTTTAATATGTAATTTTTAAAGCTGGTAGATTAAATTTACAGACGCAAAATATGAGTTGAGAATCAAGTGATTGACAATCTTGATATGATATATACAACTTTATATATCACAGAATACACATTCTTTTTAAGTATACATGTAATATTTACCCCCTAAAACACATCATATTCTAGCTTCCAAGAGAATCATCAATAAGTTCCAAAGAATCAATTTTATGTTTTCTAACCACATATGGGAACTCAGAAATTAATAATCCAACTACTAATAAAAATCCTATGTAAAAACTACAAAACATAACACTGAATACATGAGAAGTGGGTAAAAGAGGGCTTTAGCCCATGGAAAAGAGCTATGAGAGTCAGACTCCATTTTTGGACAATGGCGAATTCTAAGCAGAATACCAGTTCCTCGGAAATGGGCTTCTGTTTAGGGCAAAATCTTTGTCCTGGGTGAAGGAAATACAAGAAATGATAAAAAATCATGTCAGGGAATCTATGCATAGGATAAACCTTGCACACTGGTTCCCACATAAGAAAACGGGTTCCAGGGATCACAGCTACGTGGTAATCTTAGTAGTCCAGGCACTTCTCGGCAGGTTCTGCATCCTGGGTCTCATTAGCCGCAAAATCACTTGTGGAGACTTGCTAGAGAACAGGAAGGAGTCATCAGGTATCAGATTTCAAAGAGTGAAAATGTGTCCTTCTCTGAATTGATCTGGGAATCGGAGTATTCCTCCTAGTGCAAAACCCTCAGTAGACTCACATGTGATAAGTGAGGAAAAGCAAAGACCAAGACTACATCAATGATGCAATGTTTATCCAGCAGTCACAAAAGGTAGATTTATGCAAGTAAGAAGAAAGAATCAGTACTTTCTGAAGCATATTTACTCTTCTTCACAATTATTAGCAAAGAGAAAAAAAGGAGAACACTAAATTCAACGAACATTTTTATCTATTATTAATTTGCCCTCCAATTTTGCTGTGCTTTCAAGTTTCATGGCAATCAATGAAATGACTCCTCCTTGATTTAGTGCAGGGCAAAGGTGCAGCAGTTCTGCAGCATATGTGCATATGTGCAGAGGCTCTTGTTCTTAGATCTCCAAGGCAAAAGTATCTTTTTCACTTTTCAGTCAGTGGCTCCAGCATTAAAATATAAAGGAAATAAGGATTTCCAGAAAGAGTATCTTACATGGTAAGGCACCTGGCAAGATAAAGTGTAATATTCACTGAATATTTATTAAATAAATGAGACCTTTTTTTCTAGAGAGGTAATGAATAAAGAAGTAATAACTGTACCAATTATTATAGCCACATAACTCCTGAATTAGCAGTTTAAGACAACAATTTATTTTGCTCACGATTTTCAGGGTCAAGGATTTTGAAACAATTCAGCTCCGTAGTTCCACTTGAATTCTTTCATGGAGTTTCAGTCTGATGTTGATTATGATCAAATTATCCAAAGGGTGATTTGGTTATTTATCCTGTCAGGCCTATTCTCAGGGTTGGCAGTTGATGCTGGTTATTGGCCAGGCATGTGGGCTGATGTGGCTTCTCCAGGGTGGTACCAGAACAGTAAGAATTGTTACATGGTTGGGGCATCACCAAAAGTACCTGTCCCAGAGAACCAGGAGAATGCATCACCCTTTATAACCTACTCTCAGAAGTTACATAGTGTCACTTCCATCATCATTTATAGGTCAAAGCAATCATAAGTCCACCAGATTCAAGGAGGAAAACAAACAAAAAACCCAACTCTTAATGGTAGATATTTGATTTGTAAACGTGTTAAAACTTTCAACATGACTAACACCTTATTTGGCAATAAAGATTATTCTAAATGAAATGTCTACAGACTTAATTCTAAAAATGAAATATAGAGATGTTAAACAAGCAAATATTCCACTATTAACATGAAAATGTCTAATAGCCAAAGACCACATTTGCTTTAAATTTATACTTTTTGGCCGGGCGTGGTGGCTCACGCCTGTAATCCCAGCACTTTGGGAGGCCAAGGCGGGTGGATCACGAGGTCAAGAGATCAAGACCATCCTGGTCAACATGGTGAAACCCCGACTCTACTAAAGATACAAGACGTTAGCTGGGCCTGGTGGTGCGTGCCTGTAATCCCAGCTACTCAGGAGGCTGAGGCAGGAGAATTGCCTGAACCCAGGAAGCGGAGGTTGCGGTGAACCGAGATAGCGCCATTGCACTCCAGCCTGGGGAACAAGAGTGAAACTCCGTCTCAAAAAAAAAAAAAAAAAATTTATACTTTTTGCCACACTATAAAGTAGGCATGAGATCAAGAGAAACTTTTTAGTTGATTCAGAGAACACCAGAAAATATGTGTAGACTAAAGTTTCATGTTTTCCTTCCTAAAATATGAAGTTCAAACATGTATAGAAAATTAATCATGTAATTACCTGCTCTGTAGACTGAGCTTTAAATAATTGTAATTTTTGCCTAAATGACCAACATTCCCCAGTAGGAAAACAAATCTAATTAGTCAATGTGTAAAAATCAATTATCTGTATGAAAATATTTTCAATTATAGTAGCAATTATGGAAAGTTTATATCTAAAGGCAATGAAAAACAATGGAAGAAATGTATATGTTAAATAAAAATTCAATATGTGTTACTTTTTAAATGTGACATTTAGAATATTATTAGTTAAATAACAGAGGCTAATGTAAAATGTCTGCTATACCAAAGGAAACGCCTAAGGATACCTCCCTGCTACCCCATGTGTTGCAAAAGAGGACAGCATGTTCTTAGGCTGTTATTTCCTCTATTCTTAAAAACTAAAAACTAAAAAAAAAAAATCCTTGGAATTGATTTTAGGTGACAGTTTCTGTTAGTCATTGTTTACAAACTATATGAGAAAAGAACTTGTTTACAGATTGATATAAATTCATGTATTTGCTGTACAAGTTCATCTATTTATTAAATGCTTTATGAACATACAGAGCTTTCTTTTCATTCATAATTGATTAAATGTGTTAGAGACAGATTATGTCTGAAGTTATTACTGGCATTTCATAAAGCTCTATATGAGCCTTCACATTTCTTTAAAAAAAATCTATACTTCTTTATGCAAGGTCAGTCTTTAGAGGAAAAGAGTAAGGATTCAGAGTTATTATTTCTCTCTTGTTAGTCTAAAGACTCCAGGTCGTTTCTGAAAACGAATGGAGTCATAAACCCTGTCTTTGTTCTCACTTTTTAGCTTTTCTTCCTCAATATCTAACAGGCCTTGCAGTGAAAATGCTACTTCTGTAAACAGAATATGGAATTCATTTGTGAGTAGTGTTTTTGTTCTGTGTAGTACTAGTGATAAAAACATTTGGTTTGAAGCCAAAAGATACTATTTTGGGCCTAGTATAATTTTCCAGCTGTTGTTGAGGAAAGCATGTTACACTTCCCCACCCATTACATTCACATACTCATCTATACATTTATATTTTGTTGCTTTTTCAAATCAGTGATGCAGCTGCCACAATATGCCTCCTCCTTCCAGCAGGTGGTAGATTATTCTCTGCATAAAATGACATCATTCCCTGTCTTGCAGAAAACATGCCCTCTGAGCTGCGGAAAGGGCAGAACCATTATGAAAAACAAAATTTAGATGAATTTATCGCATTGTATTTAGTGAAACAATATTATATATTTTAGAGAATTAACAACTGAAGGCAATACAATGAAATTATTAATGGCATTTGTATGGGAGACAGTAAAATATAAACAAAAATTTCAATCATTTAAGTAGGAGTAATACTTTGCCTTCTTTAGAATCAACACTAAGAGAAACATAATTAGTTTGTGTGGTCCTACTGCTATCCTACTTCTTCCCAACAGAAAGACAAACACTTGTGTTATACTTAAGATAATTTCTGAGCTTATGAGGCTATATTTAGCTGATGATTTGGTTATATGCTTTACTAAGCAACACCATAATAACATTTTCATTAGAGTTACAATGGCTCAAAACATTTTTGCTCCCAAACAGAAACCTATTTAATAGTCAATAAAAGGGGCTTTTGGCTTACATTCAATTTTAAAATGAAAAAGGAGTATTTTATATTTGTTTTTGAATGAAGATAGAGTAGAAAATGCTGTTAAGAAAAACCACACAGAACCAATGGAACTATCTATAGTTTACCTGAGAGATGTGAGTCTGTGAAAAAGCAGGTGATACCATAGTATTTACCATTCTTTAATAGATATTTTAAATTATCTGACATAGAATATTCATCATGCTCTACATTATCTTTGAAAAAAATAAAAATATTTTACACCAAAATATCCTTTAAAATGGCTGCCTCTTGGTCATCCTGACAGAAGTAGCTTTGCAACGGTGTCTTAAGTGGGAAAATTATGCATCTGTAAAGAATCTCCATTAGTGCATCCATATCCTTTCCCCTTTCTATCCCTTTCCTCAGACCCAGGAGACGTGGAGAGTCTCACACTTTCTAAAATCTGAAAAGAAGTATTTATCATCTAGTCTTTCTGAAGGTTCAGCCACCTAACAGGGCCACCTTTGCTAGCCAAGTTTCTTTCTCTCTCAACCTGTTTTTCCACTAAATCCGATTGGCCTTTTTCTGGCCATGTTCTGAGGCTGCATTTTTTACTATGGCCTTAGAATGATACATAAGTTCCTGTAATTCATTGGGAAGTTGGGTTTTCATTCTGATGGCTCCTGTTTATGCATGTTAAATAAATTTTCCACATTATTTCAAGGGAAAAGGAGCAGGTAGGAGAATAGTCAGTTATGAATTCATCTCACACAATTTATACAAGGTAATGTGAACATACAGTAGCTACCTTTGGAGATGTTTAACCTTTTATTTGTGCCTGTCTGCCTAGGAACAAAAGAAAAGGCAATTTCTTGCATAACTCAGCTTTCAGCTTAATTATTTTATTTTGGCATAAGGAATCAGGTCCTGAATTTTTCTTTTCTATTCACATTCTCTTTAAATGTCATAAAAGAATACAGTAAGGGATCAATAGTTCTAATCTCTACTTTGTTCATGTTTATCAGTTCACCTTTTTTGTAATGGAAAAATATGCCATGTCACTTATGCGGCTTTTAGAAGAAGCTGGACTTTAAACACATAGAGTAATTATAGCTTGTATATATTACTTAGTAGACAACAAAGTCTATCTGGGTTAGGAAGAAGCTTAAAGTTTTAAGATGAAACGGGTAAGTTCAATTCATGCTACTTTTTGGAGAAATTAAATGTCTGTGGCAATAAAAAGTTTGGGAAAGGATTGGCAAGCCCACTAATGCAAAGAAACAAATTCTTCATTGTGAAGGACGACCGATTACCAGAGTGGATTGTGTGGTTTCTGCTAGAAAGCTATTGACTTAGTTATTATATCCTTCCTGGAAGACAATACAAGGTGTCATGAGAAAAGTGTTTCCAATATTGAATACTTTTCTGTTCTAACAAAATGAGCCCAAGAAGGTGGAGATAATAGATGGCAGTTATGACTTAGCACAAAGTGGTCCCCAGCGGATCTCTTAAATGAACACAAGAATGAAGAAGTTATGTACTACATTTTTAGAAAGTAAAAAGTAACATCTCTCTCTGCTATGCCAATAATTAGCATGTAAAGCCAATTTTTATATTGGTTTAAAACTCCTAGAAACGTGGAAAGATTAAGCTCAGAATGAGATAACTTTAAGTAGCAGATTGATAACAGATACTGTATGCTGTTGGAAGTGATGTTTATGTTGTATGCAGAAATGTTTAAAAATGTTTTTATATTAAAAAATTTTATTCTAGTACCTAATTTAACATAATCATACAAAAATAAGAATCATAAGAACCTTTCATGTTTCTACGAACCAGATATAACCCTTATTATCACAGTAGCATATATCCTTCCAGTCTTTTTTCTCAATACGTGTCGTTGGAATCTCAAATTACTGGGATCATAACATTTAATATTTTCCCCCAATAATGCAATAAGTAGATAATTTAAACAAACCCCACTCTCATCCCTACTTACATGCAACTCACATACTTCTTTCGTGCTGAACAGCACATCCATCATTAGCATTTTGGACTGATTTTATACTTTTCAGGTACCTTTAGTTACTAGACTGTTAAAACTGAGAAATTATTATTTGAACTCAATATTGATCCAAAGCTTTGGTACTTGTCTTTCAACATAGGCCGATCAATGACTCCAGTCCCTTAGTGTAGAGAAAGGTCAGTCTTCTACTGAGAGCCTTCTTAATTTTTCCTTTTCTATTTGTTCCTCAGGGTTTGTCACTATTGAGTGATAAAGGTGTCAGGTCCCAAATATCAGTTCATTGTTGGCTATGTGGATTTAGAACACGTGGTACTTAGCAACTGTTGAACTTAGCTGTGTGCTTCAGGCACAATTCTGAAACAATAGGACAAGTTGTGCAAAGCTATACATATGAAAACAGACGCTTAATTCTTTATAAAAATGGGACTTCCTACACAAATTCTTTGTAACTATTTTTAACTGCATTGTTTCTTAACATTGTTCTATATTGAGCATCTTTAATAAAACTTTCATCTTTTCCATGTTATCAGATAACACATACTTCTTTTAACAAGTGAAATGATATGCAAATATTCCTTGATTTATAATGAGGTTACATCTTGGTAAACTGGTTGTAAGTTGAAAATATTGTTAAGTCAGAAATGCATTTAATGCACCTAACCTATAGAATGTCATAGGTCAGCGTAGCCTGCCTTAAATGTGCTCAGAACACTTACATTAGGCTATAGGTGGGCGAAGTAATCCAACGGAAAATCCCTTTTATAATATCTCATGTAATTTATTGAAAACTGCACTGGAAGTGAAAAACAGAATGCTCATTTCAGTTGTTTACCCTTGCAATTGCTCAGCTGACTGGGAGCTGTGGCTCACTGCTGCTGCCCAGGATCCTGCGAGTGTATCCTGCAGCTAGCCAGAGAAGAAATCGACATTCAAAGTATGGTTTTTACTAAATGTGTATTGCTTTCACATCATAATAAAGTTAAACAATTGTTTGTGGAACCACAGTAAGCCAGGAACCATCTGTATTCCAGAATGCATAAAAGCCACACTAGTTATCTTTCTCTACTTCTCTTTCTCATCTCATTGAGATAACCAATGTTAATAGTCTAAAATGCTCAGGTTCACTCCTTTTTGCTTGCTTATGAATATATATACAAGCAGGTATATTTAAATATATAATATCCACTATTTTCTTTGTTATTAAAGTAGAATTATATGATATACACACATCTTTGCAACTTTCTTTTGCCCTTAAAAAGTGACTCCCCATCAATTGGAAGAGAAAGATTTAACAGCTTTCCAAAACAACCTCTGTAAATACAGATGCCTATAGGCAAACATAATTTTATTTAATTCTTTTCTCATGGCATACCCTTTTTCTTCCCTCTCTTCTCTCAGGCAGGCTGTGCAATAAATAAATAAATAAATAAACAAATAAATAAATAAATAAATACCTCAGGTATATAAATCTTTTCTTTTTTACATAAACTTCCATACATTTTTTCCCTCTTTCACTCACACACACCTGCATGAGCATATAAAATAGAGCAATTGATGACTCCAAACACCCTTTTCTGCATATTACCTCTAAAAAATTCAACAGTGAGCCTTGGTTTGATGATTGAAAAGACTCAGTTCAAATATACAGCTCCTCCTCCAATCCTTGGAGCCATACCAAGACGGACACATTGACAGGGCCAATATAAATCTTTCTCCAAGGTGTCCATTAACCCGCAGATGTCTGAAGAGGAAACAATCATAAGACTTGCAATATTGACTCTGGTCCAAGCCTTTCCAGATTGTCCCCTAAGCCTCCAGGCTACCAATATCTTGTATTTATCAAACAACAATTCTCAAACATTTGGTTCAAATCCCTTTATATTCTTCTTATCTGGGACCAAAATACTTTTATTTTTGAGGGCAATATCTCTGAATATGGATCATGTTAGATATGAAAACTAAAAAAGTTTAAAAATATTTGTTTACATTTAAAAGAGAAATAATAAATGTATTACATGTAAATATACTATATTTCAAAAAATATTAAAGAAATTAATGCATAATAAGACTGTATGCAATACATAGGTGTTGAATGTGGCTGTGGAAAGTTTTATAAAAATGACAGACGAATAACGAGTCCTTTTTTGTTCGTACACCTCAGGTGTATGAAAAGCCTACATTAACTTTCTTTTTTTTTAAATGAATTTGAATGTGTGTATTACAATTGCTCCTGGATAGAAAATACTAGTCTTGGTTATTAGAAAAAGAAATGAAAATAAAAGAAAAAGTCATAAAAGATGACTAAGACTCCAAATATTTGATAAACTAGCCATTGTTATAAAAACTTTCTGAAAGAAATATAAAGTTGTCCCATCACAAGCACACAACACTGCATTACAACAGGACCTTAGATGCAAACTCTTTGTGGCCACTCCCCAGACATATATCCATAAATTAGATGGTTCTGACTCCTTTTCATGTGTTTCACTTAAAAAACTTGGCACTTCTTTTTGAAGAATACCTAACAACTATGGACCTATTTACTCTCTCACGGGAAGCTTCTTCCTGTAGTAAAAAAAGGTGATTTGTTTCCTTTGCTTTGACTCATATTAACTCTGACTGTCTACATTTGAGTGAGGGCTGGAGAGAATGAGTAAGTGAGGGAGTGAGTGTTTGTGTGTGTGTTTTATAGGGAGATTGCTGGCAAGGAGCTCCTCCTAGAGGTTAGGGAATGCGTTTCCCAGTATACAAAGTTATAATTGTTTTAAACTAAATACAATGTCAAGCGTATATGCTCTGTTAGTATAGATGTATATATAGTAAACCAACATTTTTTTCTCTATATGTAAGTTTTGTCTTCAGAAGTTGTGTCTGCAAACTTTTTGGGTCTGTAAGAAAGTCACAGTAAATAGAAGTTGTCTTGATTAATTGTGCCATTTTGTAAGCAAGAAAAATAATAACAACAATCATTTGAAATCTATTGACTATCAGAATTTTTGAAATCTTGGACATAAATCTCCCAAGTGCAATGTTCTACCTTTGCATTTTTAGTGTTCAAAAATTTAAAATTGAAGTTCCTTAACTAGAACTTATTACAGAGATATTTAATAAATAAATTTAGATATACAGAATTATTACAAAGATCGTATAGAGAGTTCCAGTATATCCTGTGTCCAGTTTCCCCTATTAACAACTGAAATTAAAATAGTACATTTGTTGTAGTTATTGAACCAATATTGGTACCATGTTATTAAGATTCCCTTGGTTTTCCTGTTTTTTTTTTTTTTTTTTTTTTTTTTTTTGCATATAAACTATTTATTAACAGAAAAGGCCCACATGTTAATTTCTTCTTGGACACACCCACAGTAGGTCCACTGCCAGTGGTCTTGGTGTGCTTGCTTCAGACATGAAGGCTCAGAAGTGGCACAGCCTTAGAGGGCCTGAATCTTCTTCAGTCATTCCAGATTTTTATGGACCTGTTTTTCCAACCACTGACCAGGACCTGGCTATATTTTCCATCCTTTACATACTTCTGTCTGTTCAAGAACCAGTCTGGGATCTTGTACTGGTGTAGATTCTGTAGTCTGGGATCTTGTACTGGTGTAGATTCTGTATAATGGTGATCACATGTTCCACCTCATCCTCAGTGAGTTCTGCTGCCCTCTTGGTGATGTCAGTATCTGCTTTCCTCAACCCCATGTGAGCATATGTTCAACCCACACCCTTAATGGCAGTGATGACAAAGGCTATTTTCCACAGCCCATTGATCTTGGTGTTGAGTACTCGCAAAATATGCTGGAACTTCTCAGGGATCACTATGGATATGGTAGCAACACAAGTGGAGGCGTGGAGGCTGTTCACCGAAGGGCTCAATTTTCCTTGACATCCTTTTTCTGTCTTAGGTTCCCATCCTGAATGCCATATTACAATATGTTGTTCTGTCTCCTATGTCTCTTATGTCTTGTTTATGATAGTTTCTCAGATGTTCCTTGTTTTTGATGACTTTGACAGCTTTCAGGGTTACTGCTCAGGTATTTGGCTATTTGGTAGAACATCCCTTAGTAGAGATTTGTCTGAAGTTTCCCTTGTGGTTAGAATGCACTGTATGTTATGAGCAGCAATACAGAGTTTTATTTGGCCTCAGTGTAGTAATCACATTAGAGTTCCTGGTTCATGGCCGAGTTTCCCAAGAGATGGTCTTCAAGTAGAATAAACCTAGCAGAAGGTCATCAGGAAGTTCAGATCGGGAAGTGCTTAAGGGTGTTTTAGAACATTCACATTTTCAGGAAGTTTCTAGAACCACCTAAATATTGTATTTGTTCCTAGTTCCTAGAAAGCTATTTAATACTATGTATATGGAAGGACAATCATCAAGACAGTTAACCCAATACCCTACAAAAATAAAGTGTCTTTATAGAGAGGATAAACATTCAACCCAATTTGACAGGGACATTTTCAAATTCTAGAGGTTGCCCCATTGTCATTTTTTATAGCATCTCCTCTTAACGTAAAAATGTTGCAGGCTATTAATACATTTCGTCATGAATTAATTTCTTACTGTTGCTGTAATGAATTGTCACAAACACAATGACATAAAACAAATTTTTATTGTATAGTTCTGGAGATCAGAAGTTAAAAGTGAGGTTTAACAGGTGAAATCCTGATATATGCAGGACATCAGGAGACTCTGTGGAGAACCCATGCCCTTGCCTTTTCCAGCTTCTATTGGCTTTGGCACTCATGCAAGATATTTACAGGTTTGAGGGATTAGGGTGTGGAAATCTTTGGAGTATCATTATTCTGATTACCTTACACTGTGGTAACAAAGAACAAGTAACAAGTTAAAAAAAATCAATTTTGAGCCATGAAGCGTGTGGGTTTTGGGTACAAGATAACTCTGAGAATACATTCAAATGTATTTACCCTTCTGTGTTTTTTTTTATCATTCATCTGCTGATTAGATATAGAAAGAGAAATTATAATAATGTATGATAACTTTTGGTGATAAACTCCTGTAAAAAGAGAAGGCAAATATCATACATTTATGACTATGTTTGTTTATTAGCTACACTCCCGTCTCCTAACATTGCAATATGGACCTAAGCAAAAGTAGGTGAGTTTATGTGGCAAAATCATAAACTTTGTAAACAGAATTTCTTGAGCATTTCAAGGTCTCAATATTACTTTATTGGTTTTCTGCCTTACAATTCTGTAATGTCCTAATAAACAACTTCATAGAGTCATTGCTTAAAGACAGGTTGGTGAATTCTTTGCTGTGAGTAAATTAAACAGAGGAAGGGCTGCCTGTAGAACTAGCAGTGTAGATGAAATCCTTCTAAACATGTAAGACTTTCAAAACTAATCGTTGATTTCTAGCACATTGCCAAGGACATTTCTAAAAACTGTAACTCAGTATTTCCATCTACATTTTAGATGAAAATAATTCAGTACCCGTCATGGCTAGATATTTATTCATCCATAGCTAAAGGCTGCTTTAACCTGTGATGCCATACAAATAGCCACAAATATTTTGACATTCCTTCTAATGAGTGGTGAGGTCTGTGACTCCTCCCTTGAGTTGGGGCTAGGCTCTGACTGTTTTAAATAATGTAGTATAATGGAAATGATGCTATAGCAGTTTTGACCCTAAATTTTAAGAGGATGAGCAGCTTCATTCCTCCTGGTGCGTTCACTAACCATGTCAAGGTCTGACTGACCTGAGTCCTCATGCTGTAAGGAAGCCCTAGCTAATGTTGAGGTCATATAAAACAAGGAGAAGAGAGAGGGAGTGTGTGTGTGTGTGTGGGGAGAGAGAGAGAGAGAGAGAGAGAGAGAGAGGAGGGGGGGAGAGAGAGAGAGAGAGAGAGAGAGAGATGTCTGGCTGGCTCTTAGTTTTTCCAGACATGCAAGTCATCCTAGCATCCCAGTTGGGATGTTTTTGTGGATTACAGATGAACTATCTTTGCTGAGCCCTGCTCAAATTTCTGAGCCAAAATTGAAAAAAAGAAAATGAGAGGCTGAGCATGGTGGTTCACACCTGTAGTTACAGCACTTTTAGGAGGCCAAGGTGGGTGGATCACGAGGTCAGGGGTTCGAGATCAGCCTGGCCAACATGGTGAAACCCAGTCTCTACTAAAAATAGAAAAATTAGCTGAGCATGGTAGCACGCACCTATAGGCCCAGCTACTTGGGAGGCTGAGGCAGAAGAATTGCTTTAACTCAGGAGGTGGAGGTTGCAGTGAGCCAAGATCGCACACTGCACTCCAGCCTGGGCAACAGAGTGAGACTCTATCTCAAAAAAAATTAAAAAATTAAAAATAAAAAGATAAAATGATTGGTGTTCTATGCAAAATTTAGATTTTGGTGTTATATTTTATAGCAGTCATAAATAACTGCATAGTCAAAATATATGCCTTCATTCTTAAACAACTTGGGGGAAATCTCTTTATTAACTGTTTTCAGTTCACATTTCAAATTTTGGAGTTCCTTCAATTGGCTTATATAGGGTTTGTAATGCTTGGCTGATCTCTTTCAATTGATATTTTGTTTAGAATATCTGCTTAATTATTAATTCCAGGTTAAACCCAGACTTAAAATTTGTGTTTTGTTTTACACTTTCTGTATATGCCAAAGGCTGACTCTTGTACATGTAAACTGATTTCTTGATCCCAGAAGTCTAACTGTGAGTTGAGTACAGACAGCCTCTGATGCATTTGGGATAGAAAATTTTGATTTGTATTATGGCAACCTGACCTAAGGGGCCATTTTTTAAAACTTAGAACTTTTAGCATTTATTTAACCCTTGCTTTAAAGAGTACATCACATAATGTATCTAAATTTGGGGGAAAAAATCTTCTTAGATTTCTATTATTTTCAGTGTATTAAAAGACACAAAAAAATGTACCATGTCCCAACTGCTTTCCTAACCACTTGAGTTATAATAGTGAGCAAAAAAAGGGCAGCGATTCTGCTCTCATCAAATTTGAATTTGAGTTGTGAGAAACAGAAAATGTAGATTTAAACAAACAACAAACGTGTAAGTGATATGTCTGGCCATTTGGTCCTTTATGGTAGCCACTGGCCACATGTAGCTGTTTAAATCTAAATCAGATTTAGTTGTAAATTTAATTTTAAAATGTCATTTCCCCAGACCCACTAGCCAACTTTCAAGAGCCCAGAAGTCCTACTGTATTGCACAGTGCAGATTACAGAAATGTCCATCGTCACAGAAAGTTCTATTGGTTGAACTAGAGAACTAATGCAAGTTAAGGATAGGTGCTCACAATAATTTGAGTGCCTTTTTAGAGCTTTATATAGATCTTGTTATTTGCCGCAAAAATATAATTCTCAAGAGATGATTAATTTTTCTTAGTTGAAAGAAGAAAGTGAATTTGTTGTTCTTCAGGATTCACTAGGGGCATAGTTTAGAATTTCTTCATTTTTCTTCATTAAATCTCTTTACAAGAAAGAAAAGGTAATAGATTAATGATGGTCTTCACTACTTCTGCTGTGGTATGAATTACACAAAATATTTACAGATGCTATGAAAGAGCTCTGGATGATTAATGAATATTAATCATATTTAGATTAATAAATATTTATAATTGATTATAAAAAAGGAATGTTGTAGTAACAAATCAAATAATATTGAAGTCTAAACTTTTGCTGTATTTGGATTCAAATTGACTTGCAAGAAAACATAATTAGTAAAAAATTTATTTCAAGAAGATAGAATTTTAATTTAGTTAAATACTGAACAAAATATATCAAAATTCTGCTTCTGGCTAATCGGATTTTGGTTGCTTTTTAGTTATCTTCTGTCTTTGGTTCATCAAAAAGATCTATATCTGCACTCAAATTTTAGTGAAATAATTGTTACCCACACATACATATTTCTAAGCTATGATCACGTTATATTTCCATTTAAATGTGTGTTAGATGAAATGTTAATGAAGTGGAAAGGCTTACCACTATGCCACTGAATGAAAATATTTAAACATATAATGCTACATTAGAGATTAGAAAGAACAAAAATATATTGATGAGAAAAACTTAAAACTATTAGTGACAGAAAGCCATACCAAACTTTGAATAAAAAGGAACTTCTTCAATCAGATAAAAGTAGCTACAAAAATCTCTTAGTAAATAATTTACTTCATGTTAAACAAGAAACAATGCATTAATGTTCACTTTTATAACATTTATTCTACATATTATGAGAGGTCCTAGCATTTATAATTTCACAAAGAAAAAGGAGGGGCACAGTCAGGGCACAATGGCTCATGCCTATAATTCCAGCAGTTTGGGACGCTGAGATGGGAGGATCACTTGAGGCCAAGAGTTCAAGACCAGCCTGGGCACATAGTGAGACCCCATCTGTACCAAAACAAAGGAATAAAGAACAAGAAAAAGAGGTGCAATGGTTATAAAGGAAGCAAAACAACTATTATTATTCACAAATAATATGTAATATGTTTATTAAGTTCAATACAAATAATCATGAGGATTTCTGTTCAACAGCAAGAACATCTATTTTTGGAGGTTACATTTATGATAGAAATAATATTATGGGATAATTCTGAGTAAAAGTGAAAAAAATGAAAAATGGTGTATATAAGTTTTATGAAAAAGTATTTTAAAATGTTGAAAGATATTTAGAAAGTTCCAACTATGTGAAAGAAAATCCTAAGCTCATTGATAGAAAGTATTCTCCCACAAAGATATATATTGTCCTAAACTACTTTACAGAGTCAACAGAATTTTAATAAAAAAAGTAAAAAACTTGTGCAAACAAGGAAGCACATTACAAGATGGAGGTAAAACAAGAATAGTTAAGGCATACTGAAAAGAATAAGTTTGGCTGAGGAAGTGAGTATTTTCTATGTGGAAAGATATATTACAAAATCGCAATAGTTAAAAGTATCTGTTTTGCTTCAAGAATAAACAAGCACAGCAATGAAAGGATGGAGAGAGGAAAAACAGACCTAACCATACAGAGATTAAACAAAACAAAATAGAACAAAACAAAAACAACTTTTAATAGATTCAGGGGTGTATTTGCAGGTTTGTTATATAGGTAAACTTGTGTCACAGGGGTTTGTTGTGTAGATTATTTCATATTTCACCAACTAGGTACTAAGTATAGCACCTAATAGTTCTTTCTTTTTGATTCTCTCTCTCCTCCCACACTCCACCCTCTGATTGGCCCCAGTGTGTGTTGTTCCCCTCTATGTGACCATGTTTTCTCATAATTTAGCTCCCACTTAGAGGTGAGAACATGTTGTATTTTGTTTTCTGTTCTTGCATTAGAGTGTTAAGGAAAATGACATCCAGCTCCATTCGTGTTTCTGTAAAGGATATGATCTTATTCTTTTTAACGACTGCATGATATTACATGGTGTATATGAACCACATTTTCATTATTCAAGCTGCCATTGATGGACACTTAGGTTGATTTCATGTCTTTGCTATTGAGAATACTTCTGCAATAAACATGCTTGCGCATATGCCTTTATGGTAGAATGATCTATAATCTTTTGGGCATTTACCCAGTAACCGTATTGCTTTGTCAAATGGTACTTCTGTTTTTAGCTTTTTGAGGAATCGTCACACTGCCTTCAACAATGATTGAACAAATTAGTTCAATCTCAAATTAGAACACTCTCACCAACAGTGCAAATGTTTCCTTTTCTCCCTAACCTTATCAGGATCTGTTATTTTTTTTAGTTTTTATTAATAGCTATTCTGACTGCTGTGAGATGGTATGTCATTGAGGTATTGATTTGCATTTCTGTAATTATCAGTGATATTGAGCTTTTTGTCATATGCTTGTTGGCTTCTTTAGAAAAATGTCTGTTCATGTGCTTTGATCACTTTTTCAGGGGGTGGTTTGTTTGATTTTTTTCCTTATAAATGTATTTAAATTCTTAATAATTGCTGGATGGTAGATCTTTGTCAGATGCATAGTTTGCAAATATTTTCTCCCATTTTGTAGGTCGTCTATTCATCCTCATATAGAGTTCTGATAGATTACTGATGTGATAATGTTTATTAGTCAGAATATTTGGATCATCTCAACAAATAAACTCTGAATATTAGTTATCCACATGAAAAAAAGAGAAATACTATACCTATGCCTAAAATAAAACCCAGAAGAATTTTAGAACAAAATTCTTATACTCTAAGAAAGGAATTAATTTCTCAATCAAGGCACAAAAATCATGTCTTCAAAAAAGAAGTTTAATGAATTTTTCAACTCTAATAAAACTAAGACATAGTCATCAAAACGACTATAAAGTAAAAAAAAAAAAAAAAAAAACACAACCAAAGCTATAAAGAAAAAACAAGATACACCCTAGCAGAAGATGTTTGGAACATATAGCACAGGAAAAGAGTTATTATTCAAACTGCATAAATAGTTCCTTCATGCCAATAAGAAAACTCATATAGAAACCAGATAGAAAAAGTAATAGGAAAATTTGTAAATGGAAAGAGGAAACAAAGGTATATTTTATCTTCTTTCTTCACAGGAAAATACAAATTAAACACATAATGAAATGTCATTGTAAAGGACTAGGTTGGCAAAAATTAAAATAAACTAATAATACAAATGTTGTCATGGATACAAAATAGCAGGAAATTTAATAAGTTGCTGATGGATTTTTAAATTATTACAAATACTCTGTAAAACCATTTTACAATATATAATAAAATTGAAGACATGTATATATTAAGACAAAAAAAATTATTTTTAATTGTGTACTTTAGATAAGACAATCTGAATATGCACAGTATAACAGACAAATATATGTTGATACATTTATTCAATGGCTTATTATATATGAACTTCAGCTACATATATCAGCATAGATGCACTTCAACAAAAGAATGGGTGAAAAAACATGTCTAGTGAAGTATTTGTGCTATGATTACATATATATAATTTGAAGAAAATGTAATCATTATATTATTTTGGGATAATATAGATGTAAAGGTAATATGCCTGTTTTCTTGCCATTTTTTATCTTTGCAAAAATATGTAATATGTAAAGGAAATATAAATGTTATTTTTACTAGAATTGAGGTAAATTTCAGATTTGTTAATTGCTTGCTCAATATCTGGTATAAACCTTTTTGATAGACATAATTATAAAGCTAGATATTATTGTTTTAAAAAGCTATTGCCTTAGCATCTAAGACAAACGAAAATGGTGTTTATTTTGTTTGAAATATAGGACAAAGAGGAATTCCAGAGACATAGGCTATTATTTGGGGGCATCTTTTTACTGAAGAAGTTGACTATTTTGGGGGAAATATATTGAATGCTTTCAACAACTTTCTAGGGCTCGGGATCCACTGAGGATGAAGATTTTGGAAATCATCCTCTGCCTTGGGTTGAGATTCCCACATGGTGCCCAAAGTAAGGTAAGCAATAATGAAATGTCCCTGCAAGTGCTACGGCTTTGCCTCCCCTGGGTGCCATGGTACCACTAGCATTGAAGTGTCTTAAACCACTATAACCCAGGAACCAGGTAGAGGCACACAATATTCTCTCTCATAGAACGAAACATAATTCCATATCTAATATTACTGCAACAAATAACTTTGTAAATACAAAGACAAGGTGCAGTAGGAGATAAATGACAACTAGTTTGAAAAATGAAAAGACTTCAGAAGCATATCCACAGGGATGTCTGAGAACAACTATGCTTACTATTTTTAAACACACAAAAGCCCAGTGTAAAATTTTATAATGAAAGGAGAGACAACATATTTGGGAAAAAAAAAGACATGTTAGAACTGAAAAATAATAACACGATGAACATATTTAAGAGTAGATTAAACAAAGTTAAATAAGTAATTGGTACCTGGAAAGTCAGACAGAAAGAACTATCTAAAATGAACTATTAAATGAACAAAAGATGAAAATACAGAAGAAAATATATAATATCGTTAAGATACATGGAGAAAGACTGGGATACAATTTAATACAAATCACAGTAGGAGTGAAAGGAGAGATAAAACCAAAGACACTATATTAGGAATGGTAGCTAAAAATTTTCTAAAACTAATAGGAGATTAGATTCAAGGAAGCTGTCAAATCCAAAATAGGACAAAAATTATTTTACACTACTACACTGCATAGCAGACACACAGAAAAATTCTTAATGTAGCTATAGTGGAAGAAAAACGTATTTTGCAAAGATCAATTAGTCTAATAGTTGACTTCTCAACAGAACAGTGGAAGCCAAAGACAGGGAAATAATGACTGGGGCAGAAAACAATCACCAAACATAATGAGATATCCATACCTGTCCACTAAATAACTAAATTTTAAAAGACTGAAGGAACCAAATATCAATGAGGATATATAGCAAGAACTCTCATATGCAGGTCATGGGAATATAAAATAGTACTTTAAAAAAAGATTAACAGCGTCTTGTAAAGTTAAACATACATATGATTTCTTGTAAAAAAAAAAAACTTACTTGGATTTCTCAGTGTTTCTGAAAATAACCTTAGTCTCCCAAGACACAGAAACAGAAACTAACATGGTAGAAAGTTAAGATTGTTTGCTTTGACTTCCCAAAAGCATTTTTTACATACTGTAAGGATTAGATTTATTTGTTTCTCTTATGGTGGAGATAATTTATCTGATTTGAAAACATAAAGACATATCTTCCTTAAATTCAAATGTTTACATCCATGGATAGGCCCCTAGTTTAACTCTTACCACACCACAGAGACTGGTAAGTTATCCTCCTAGATACTGGTATTTCAAGGAGGAATTTGGCTTCAGACGTTGAATGTATTTCTGGTTCTTAAAAGTTAAGATATTTGAGTCTATCTGGCCCTAGGAGAAATTGCATTTACATAGAAAATATTGGCATAATGGGAAGACTTTTCCAGAGACCAGAGGGATAACCTTCTCCTGTATAAACAGAGAAAAATCATTTTTTTTTCTTATTCTACAGCTATGAAGCACCTAGACACTTGTGTAGGGAAAAACTTCCATGGGCTCTCATTGTGTTGCCTCAGGGATAAACCTATCAAAAAGGGAAGGAAGCACAACACACTTATTAATCCCTCTGAAGAAATTAATGAGATGTTTTTCTGATTCAGAACACTTTGTGTGCCCATTGAGATTAAAATTAATAAAGATGAGTATTAAAACCCAATAATCATACAAACTCAAGAATTCTATTCATAACTGCTTTCCAAAATAAATAAAATCTTATGTTCTACAAGGACTTCCCAATAAATATTTCACAGCAGCTATTTTCAAAATGGCCAAAGACTTCTAACAAACCAAATGCCCTAAAACAGGTGAATGTATAAACAAATTATGACATATCTGTATGATGGAATACCCAGAAGAAATAAAAAGGAATAAATCCATGATATACACAATGATATGGATAGATATCATGAACGTTGAGCTGAGCAGAAGACAGATAATATTTACTATAGAGTATATTCTGGATAATTACTTTTATGTAAAACTTAAAAGAAAATCTAATCTGCATGAGAAACAGATTAGCAATTACCTGGAACTAGAAATGGAAGGTAAGGATTTACTGGAAGAGGAACAAGAAAACCATATAGGGTGAAGGAAATTTTGATATCTTGATTCTTTTGGTGGCTACATGGACATATACATTGGGCAAAATTCATTGAAGTGTACATGTAAAATGGAAACATGTATGTAAATTCCACCTCAATAGAGTTGCCTTTAAAATTCTGCAAGGGTTGTCATAGGGTAGAAGTGTGCTAAGGTTCTTACTATTCTGGAAGAATATTATCACTTAACAGTAGCTTTTATTTGGTTTTAATTAATAGATTTTATTTTTGGAGCAGTTTTAAATTTACAGAACAATTGAATAGAAAGTACGGAGTTCTTATACCTTCATCACAATTTTCACAATTATTAATATCTGTCACAATTTTCACAATTATTAATATCTGTCACAATTTTCACAATTACTGATATCTTGGGTTAGTGTACATTTGTATAACCAAAGGACAAATGTTGATCTATTATTATTAACTAAGGTCATAGTTTGCATAAGGGTTCACTCTTTGTGTTGTACAGTTCGATGGGTTTTGACAAACATATCATGTCGTATGTCCATGATTACGGTAGTATACAAGATAGTTTCACTGCCCTAAAATTTACCTGTATTCCATTAATGTATTCCTCTCTCTGTTCCTGCAAATCCCTGGAAACCACACGTCTCTAAAATTTTGCTTTCTCCAGAATGTCACAAAGTTGGAATTATACAGCGTGTACTTTTCAGATTGGTTTCTTCTATTTAAAAATATGCATTTGAAGTGTCTCCATGTATCTTCATGACTTTATAGCTTATTAGCTCTTTTCTTTTTAGTGCTAAGCTATATTCCATTGCACAGATGGGCTACTTTTTTTTAATTCACTCGCCTGTTGAAAGATATCTTGATGGCTTCAGAATTTTGACAATTATGAATGAAACTGGTATTCCCTTTCATATGCAGTTTTTTTTGTGAAGACATAGTATTCGGTTTATTTGGGTTAATACTATGGAGAACAATTGCTAGATTATATAATACAAGTATGTTTAGTTTTGTAAGAAACTGCAAACTGTTTTCCAAAGTAGCTGTGCCATTTTTCATTCCCACCAGCAGGGAAGGAGATATCCTGTTGCTTCATATCTTAAATAGCATTTGGTGTTTTAAGTTTTTTGAATTCTGGCCATATTAGCCGTATCTAGTGATATCTCATTGTTGTTTTAATTTGAAATTTCCTAATGACATGTGATGTTGAGTATCTTCACATGCTTATCTACCCCATCTGTCTTCTTTGGTACAGTGTCTGAACAATAGTTTATCATCAGTTGCTGTTGGAAGTTATAAGTTCTAGGCTAACCAATAAAATAACTAAAATAGAGTATATAACTGATAAAAAGAGAAATGATTAAATAATATATGCTTAATTCAAAATATAACAAAAAGAGAACAAAATGAAAAAAGTACTGAAGCAAATAGAAAAAACAGAATGATTTTTGAAACTTAAATTCAAAGATTATCAATAAGTTCCACAAATATGAAGTTATTAACTAATCCAATAAAAAGGCAAAAGAAAGCAGAACAAATGCCAATGCTATTCTTTCAGCAAGAGACACTATAAAATATAAGATTAGCAAAAACATTAAAGTAGATGATGGAGGAAGATATGTAAGTAAATACTAACCTAAATAAAGCTATTGTAATTATACTTAAAAATCACAAGTCATTGTTAATTTTTAGTGCTAAACTATAATAATTTCTTAAAACTTTCAAAGCAGCTTTATAAAAATGACATCAGACATATCTATTTGTCAGAATTTTAATTGGGTTTATTAGATAAACTTCATAAAAGAGTTAATCTCACTCAGGAGTGTTCAGCCTTCATAGTCTAATCACTGCCCCAAAGCCCTGCATTCTAGTACCATCACCTCTGGGATTAGAATTTCAACATATAAATTTTGAGGTAAACAAAGATGCCTATTTAGATTACCTAGTGACATACACAATGATATGAACAGATACCATGAACATTGAGCTGAGCCCAAGACAGAAAAACTATGCTTGTTTAGTGTTGTACCTAGACTATTAGAGATTCTAATAAATCAACAAAAATAAATATACGGAATAAAAAAGAAGATTAAAATAAATGTAGTGTGTCTACTCCAACAAAATGCCATGAACTCGATGGCTTGTAAACAACAGATATTTGCTTTTTTTTTTTTTTTTTCTGAGATGGAGTCTTTGTCATCCAGGCTGGAGTGCAATGGTGCCATCTTGGCTTAGTGCAACCTCTACCTCCCGGGTCCAAGAGATTCTCCTGCCTCAGCCTCCTGAGTAACCTGGATTACAGACATGCAGCACCATGCCCAGCTAATTTTTTTGTTTGTTTGTATTTTTAGTAGAGATGGGGTTTCACTGTGTTAGCCAGGCTGGTCTTGGATTCCTGACCTCAGGTGATCTGCCTGCCTCAACCTCTGAAAGTGCTGGGATTACAGGAGTGAGTCACTGCACCTGGGAGAAATTTGCTTCCTAACAGATCTGGAGGCTAGGAAGTCCAAGCTCAAGGTACCAGTGGATTCAGTGTTTGCTGAGAGCCTAGTTCTTCACAGATGACTTCCTGTACATGTCCTCCCATGGTGGTAGGGATGAGGGCATCACTGGGTCTTCTTTCATAAAGGAGTTAATCTCACTCAGGAGTGTTCAGCCCTCATAGTCGAATCACTGCCCCAAAGCCCTACATTCTAGTACCATCACCTCTGGGATTAGAATTTCAACATATAAATTTTGAGGTAACAAAAACATTTAGACTATAGTGCTTATGTGTGTGTGTATGTGTATGTGTGCGTATTGAAGAACCAATTGTTTGTGTATGAGTGTGTGTGTGTGTGTTTATGTATGTGAATTCTCTCCAAGGTCTTTGTAGATTCAATATAAATCCAATTAAAATTCTGACAAATAGATATGTCTGATGTCATTTTTATAAAGCTGCTTTGAAAGTTTTAAGAAATGCAAACCTCCAAGAATTGCCAACAGACTCAAAGGAGAAGAAAATGGAAAAATTTACTCTATTGCATGCCAATATTTACTAAATATCTATAACAGTTAAGATGGTTTATACAGGTGCAGGAATAGACAAATGCATAAATGGAATATAAAAAGAGATATAAGGACACAAAATGAGACTGAATATGAATGAAGAGAAAGACACTGCTTTCAATAAATGTTACTGGGAAGAATGTGGCTACTAATTTGGAAAAAGAATGGCTACGCATTGGGGAAAAAAAAGACCAAGTCCTTTACCACACATCACACACAAAATCACAAATGAAATAGATTCAAATGTAAAAGATGAAGCAATCAATGGTATATGTGATTGTTAATATTAAGTGTCAACCTAATTGGATTGAAGGATGCCAGGTATTGTTTATGGGTGTGTCTGTGAGGGTGTTGCCAAAGGAGCTAATCATTTGAGTCAGTGGACTAGGAGAGGCAGACCCACCCTCAAGGTGGGTGGGCACCATGGAAACTGCCAGTGTGGCTAGGTTAAAGCCGACTTGCTGAGTCTTCTGATCATCATCTTTCTCTTGTGCTGGATGCTTCCTGCCAATGAATATGGAATTCCAAGTTCTTCAGCTTCTGGACTCTTGGATTTACACCAGTGATTTTCCAGGGGCTTTCAGGCCTTCAACCACAGACTGAAGGCTGAACTGTCAGCTTCCCTACTTTTGAGGTTTTGGGACTCGAACTGGCTTTCTTGCCCCACAGCTTGCAGATGGCTTATTGTGGGGCTTCACTTTGTGATTGTGTGAGTCAATACTCCTTAAAAAATTCCACTTCATATATACATTTATCCTGTTAATTTTGTTCCTCTAGAGAACCCTAATGCAGTATATACATTAAAATAAGACCAAATGTTAATGAACACATAGTAAGGATTTATTAAACAACATACACAAAGAAAGCTGTATATGTAGTGCTTACTCTGCATCTCTGTATATATACACAGGATACATATGTGTGTCCACCCTGTATGTATGTATTTACACACAGGAAAAAAAAAATCATATATTTGCATAGAGGATACATTTACAATATTTTTTTAAATGGCTGCATTGTTTTAAAGAGTCAAAACTGAACAAAGTGAAAAAATTATGGCATATTCAAATATAGATTATCATACAGTCACCAAAATGAAAGAACAGGCAAGATGTCAGATATATTTTTCAATTATAACATTGAGCAAAAGAAGCCAATCTACAGAAATGTGCACACTTTGTTTTTAAGAAAGGATAATCATTCAATAAAACTATAAAGAAATACAAGAAAGTAATGACAACACAAGTCTGTAATAAAGTCTGATTCCATTTTTCAGGTTTGATTGCTGAAAGCATTGAAACTCCCACCTCTCTGTCTTTCCATCTTGCCCTGTATCTGAGCAAGCCAGTGATAAAGTCTACATGCTCACTCCCTTGGTGCCAGGGAGGTTCCAATCACAAAAGCCCAAAGCTCTGTACAGTGTGTGGACCCTCATCCTAGCCCCATCACCTAACTACAATAAAAGACAAAGCAGACACTTGTCCTTTTTCTAACTTTACAGACCTGTTTGAGAACCTCCTCTGCTCTCCTAAGAAAGTCTCACTAGATGAGTAATAAACCCCTCTTTTTGCCATGTGAGATTATCAGTCTCAAAATCTGAACCATAGGTTGGTTGGAGATTTGCTCCCACTGCACACCCTTACAAGGTACAGCCCCCAAATTGCCTTTATGGTGGTTATCTCAGGAAGTTTGGGAGGAGAATGTGATCAGACAAGAGCACATAGGAGTAGGGTACATGGATGCTTCTTTTCCAACATTGATAAAATTTGCATTTATTCTTTATGTTGTTTTATGTATATTTTATTTTTAACAATTAATGCAAGAAAAATAATGCAAAGAGATTATAAACACAACACCTGACATCATCGTTACTCATCACAGCAAGGCAGATGGCTACTATTAAAGTAAAGGACACACAAGTGTTCGAAATTATATTTCACAGCTTGCTGGTAGGTCCACTGATGTACAAGGATGATGATGACTATGAGTATTCGAAGAATACATGAGTATTATGTATGGTATTAAATGTTTTAGAACAAAACTTTGTTTTATGAATGAAGCAAGTTGTTTTGTTACAAAGTATCGAAAGTTCATAGGAAGTAACCGGGAATTTTGGGGAGTAAAATTGCAGTTACAATTTGGACCCTATAGTGACATTTGTGATTTTACGTTTTTTCTATATACTACAGCAAAATAATATTTTGAATGAATGCTGCATATTATTTTTGCTATCATTTCTAGCAGAATAAACATGTTTAGTATGCTCATTTATTACTACCACAGAGAAAGGGACAACTACTTTTCTCTAGTTCTAGGCGTGTAAGATGGGAATAGTCATTTTCCAAGATGAAGTTATGATTTGACACCAAGGAAAGCTGAATCTGACACTGAGAAATCTTATCTCTAATTAGAGATATCAAAAGGGTGACTAATATAATTAGAGTTAGATTATGAAAAATATGTGTTTCTAAGCTTCTGGTTTGTGAACTTCTATTTGGGTTCTGTGTTATGTAAGAACCAGACAGAAATACAATGTTTTTTGTTCCCTCACAGTAGTCTTTATCTCTTTATCTCCTGTATTACATTTCTATTTTATTTGGTAAAGGTTTTATTCGAATTATTGTTTCCATTTTAGTAAAAGAAAAAGGTAATGTAACAGAAATTATGATTGGTGTTCAAATTTTAGATGCAATTTAGTGCGCATAAATTTAAATTCTCCTGTGTGCTTCTTTATTAGTTTGCATATTTGAAAATGTGAAAGCTTTCCAGACTATCTTTTAGTGTAAGAATATCTTTTAGAAACAATGTATGCTTTCCTAATTCCTTTCAGAAGAGAGTGAAGTATAAATGCATAAATTATAGAAACTAAACTTACACAGGCTGCATGTAAAGAGCCAAATCCAAAAAATCTGTGTCACTATAATATTCCAAGCAATTAATTTGTGTTTTGTTTTCTAAATATTTAACCATCCCTGCCCCTCGCCCCCACATTAAGTTAGTTGAAAGTAGAAGTTGCCAGAGGACACCTCCTTTCTGGCTTTTGGTTAAGATACATGAGATTTATGGCACAGAGTTGACTAAGGAAAAGAGATACAGGTAGACTTTGGTGTGGAGGTTTTAAAGTAGTAATTGAGACTTCCACAAAACCAGCAAGGAAGTTTTGGTTTCACATTAAATAAAGACTGTGATCCATTTTCAAAAGAAAATAATTAGATAACACTATCAAATAGGAAGACAGACTCTTGGGCACTAAGACTTCCAATCAGGAAACGATTACAAAGGCTAAGCTTTTCCTGCCTTCCTGGGCCAAGCTGAATTAGGTTAACGTGCCTATTTGCAGTTACCCACCTGGGCCAAAGACCAAGCCTCATGGAATGCCCTCCTTTGACTTGGAGCCTTGTCCATGCTGTACATCAAACTCTCGGGTTGTGTGGGATAAATTATAATAAAGATGAAATCGACATTCCTGCCAAACTAATGGGGAAATAGAGTCTTTAATTCAAGTTGAATGCTATTTTTGAAATATAATGGGGCCAGGCACAATGGCTTATTCCTGTAATCTCATCACTTTAGGAGGCTGAGGGGGGAGGATCACTTGAGGCCAGGGGTTCAAACTGGCCTGGACAACAAAGAGAGACCCTGTCTCTATCAAAAATTTAAAAATGAGCCAAGCATGCTAGCAAAAGTTATAGTCCCAGCTCCTTGGATGGCCGAGACCGGAAGATCCTTTGAACTCAGGAGTTTGATGTTACAGTGAACTGCTTACACGTGGGGATAGAGTGAGACCCTGTATCTAAAGAAAGAAAGAAAGAGAGAGAGGGCGAAAGAGTAAAGAAAGAAAATACATCACTTCTTTCACATGTGAGTATGTGCCTAGAATTATGCGTGTATTCCTATAATTAAGTTTATTTTGCTGAATCAAGGTCTTCTATTTGGTCTAATAAATATTTTATTTATTTTTTTTCAAATAGGTTATTCATTTGTCTTCTTTTAGTTTTATTTAAATAAAGCAAGGTCCACTTGATAGTCATATAACATTACAAAAAAAAACTTGTTAGAAACAGTAAATTGACATCACAAATAGAATTGTTGCACTATTTTTTTCATGTCTTTTATTAAACTCAGTGAATTCAGTCTGTTTCAGACACTGCCTGAAGCTTTTTGGAAAAAAGACACATGTTTTCATACATTTTATATAATTTACATTCAGCAAAGATTTAAAAAGTAATTGAGTACAGGTTCATGAAGAAGTTTATATATATATACAAGAATAGTCAGAGAAAGTGGATCCTGCTAGTAATTTAGATAAAATCATGTGCATTATGCTTTTAGAACAAAATTTAATGAAATTGTGCTAAGATATGGTTTATCTGAAGTATTCTGCATAATTTTAAGCCCATGAATACATAAACACAATTATGATTCCAAGTTAAAGTGTTCTAGTGTCAAACTTGGTACTGCTGCCAAAATATTAACGGAAAACAGAATTTTTGGCACATAGAACCTATCAGTATTTTTGAATAATGCTAAAAATTATGGGAAATAGACAATATTTTTCATCACGTAGTAATGTTGTTATTCAGTTTTTGAAATAACAGAAATATAAAATGGAAATGAGTTATCATAAGCTTTCTCTGCTGAAGTTTTAGTGAAAATTATACTGAAAGAATTCTCCATTTTATAAATACTCCAGAAGCCTCAGCTTTTAATACACCAGTGAACTCAGAACTGAAATGGCTGGCACAAAGACCTTGACTTTTAGAAGAGTCCTTAGTTTATGAATTTTACTGACTTACATTTAAAACATCAACCTGATACTTCGTTTTCTTTTTCAGGATTGAGTTTATAAATACAGCAGACGAAACAACTTAGAAAAGTAGAGGTAGCTGGTTTTTTGCTAGAAGCATGCATTCTAACAGCAAGCAATGAAGAACCAAAACTGAAAAGCAGATATGAAGGATGAGAACAAAGAGAAAGCACAGATACATAATTACAAATGCACAGCAACATTTGTAATTTAAAGTTAAAGGAAATAATTTCACATTCTGCAGTAGCATGCATTAACATATTACCTTGTAATCATGCAAAATAAATTACCTTAATAACTCTAACTTGTCATGTAGAAAATTTTGGGAAAATTTGACATTTCCAAGGAAAATGACATATGAATCTCCAAATTTGAATTAAATAACTTACATACTCATCTAATTCTTGAAAACCATGTATTTTTTGAGTCAAATGTGCTGTGAGAATCTAAGTATACTGGGCTGTTGTTTTTGACTTGCATGCAGTTCTTATTTCTCTCATAACAGGAACTAAGAAAGGTTCCTTTTGTTTCATGTTCAATGCTTTTTACTTTTTTTGCCATTTAAGGATTATAAAGAAAGAACAAACTTGACAGAGAGAATGATGCTAGCGAATGGTCTAGGCACATTCACTAGTTAATGTATTCACTTTCATTAAAATACATTTTGTCCTTAAATATATGTGTGTTTTATAGAACATTATTTAAAATATCAGGAATATATGGAGACTTCTCTACATTTTGAAGGATGCTTAGCAAGTCATGTGGTAAGCTGAATGCCTTCCTCAAATTGTCCACATCATGATCCTTAGAATCCATGAATATATTAGGTTACATGGCAAAAGAGATATGCAAATAAAATTAAGTTTAGGAATCTTAAATACAGAGATAATCCTGGATTGTTCTGTGGGCATCATCTAACCACATAACCCCTAATAAGCAGACAATTTTCCCTGCTGTTATAAGAGAGAAATGGCAGTAGAATTCAGAGAGATTCAAACCATGAGAATGACTTGCTGGTTTGAAGATGCAGGGACAGCATGATGAAGAACACAAGTGATGTTAAGTTGCTAACAGAGGCTCCTGGTGGACAGGGGTGACTTCAGCCCCACAACTCAAGAAAATGAGTGCCGCCAACAATGTAAGAAGCTTGGAAGCAGACTCTCCCAGAGCCTTTAGATAAGAACCCAGCCCAGATGACATTGATTTGGGCCTTGTGAGACCCAAAACAGAGAAACTAGCTGAAACCACCTCAACTTCTGACCTACGGAGCTTTGAGAAAATAAATGTAGATTGCCTTAAGTCACTAAATGTGGTAAACTGTCATAGCAGGAAAACAAATAATAAGCCATTACACATTTACAGTGTTTTTAAAGACAGTCACATTTCAATGATGTGGGTACTTAAACTGTGTGGAATGCTTAATTACTTAATAATACCAGAAA
This sequence comes from Saguinus oedipus, assembly GCA_031835075.1. Lineage (NCBI taxonomy): Eukaryota > Metazoa > Chordata > Mammalia > Primates > Cebidae > Saguinus > Saguinus oedipus. The sequence goes on from CM063172.1 coordinate 150,347,977, forward strand.
AATTAACTTGTTCTTCAGATTGTGGTACCCAAGGGCTATATAGTTTTTCACTGTAACTCTGCATTGATTTTGTTTCTACAAATGAGAACAGAAATATTTACCATAAAAAATCTCTTATACAGAAACCCAATGACAGATAAAAAAGACAACCATAAGTTAGTTTTATTCAGCAAGCTATAAGGTTAATGTCTAGAAGTCTATAATGATATAAACTCCACATCAATTCCATCGGTAGTACTTAGAGACATTATAATCAAATGATACCAGATAGAAGAAAATACTTTTAAAAATGGGAAATGTGAATATAGAAGAACCAAATATTAAAAGAACTACATTGACAAAATCATTCTATTTTAGAATATATGTGGGTGAAACTTATATATCTCATACATTTCCAAAGATATGTATTTATTTATGTCTTTCTTTTTCTGCTACTCACAATACATGCAACACACAATACACTCCATTTGTATTTCATTTTTCTTCAGAATTGTGTCAAAAAAAAAACTTTACACACATGGAAAAAATAGGCATTAAACTGAAATTGACAATTGTTTTATTTCTTTTCTTTTCTTTTTTTTTTTTTGAGACAGAGTTTCACTCTTGCTACCCAGGCTGGAGTGCAATGGTGCGATCTCGGCTCACCACAACCTCCGCCTCCTGGGTTCAGGCAATTCTCCTGCCTCAGCCTCCTGAGTAGCTGGGACTACAGGCATGCGCCACCTTGCCCAGCTAATTTTTTGTATTTTTAGTAGAGACGGGGTTTCAACATCTTGACCAGGATGGTCTCGATCTCTTGACCTCATGATCCACCCGCCTCGGCCTCCCAAAGTGCTGGGATTACAGGCATGAGCCACCGTGTTTTATTTCTTATAGAAAAAAATAATTCATGGATCATGAATAAAGACAATCTTCTTTTCATTCTCTTTCTCATTCTATTCTAGATGAGGTTTAAAGAAAATGTTGGGTAAGATATATTATCTATTGAATATTGTAGATTCTTCAGTCCTATCCACGTTTATTAAAGTAAGGGATTGTTTGGCCAAGCACAGTGGATCACGCCTGTAATTTCAGAACTTTGGGAGGCTGAGGGTAGGTGGATCACAAGGTCAAGAGATGGACATCATCCTGGCCAACATGGTGAAACTCCATCTCTACTAAAAATACAAAAAATTAGCTGGGTGTGACGCTGTGCACCTGCAGTCCCAACTACTCAGGAGGCTGAAGCAGGAAAATTGCCTGAACCAGGGAAATTGAGGTTGCAGTGAGTCGAGGCTGCACCACTGCACTCCAGCCTGGAGACAGAGAGAGAGAGACTCTGTCTCCAAAAAAAAAAAAAAAAAAAAAAAAAAAAAGGAGGGGATTGCACTGTGTTTTGTGTGTGGGCACTTCCATGTCTTTTCTCATGTAGTTGATCACCATGAAATAGGTACTGTGCTGCTCTTTTCATTCTGCTGGGTTTCAAGCTCAAAACAACAGTGTTTAATAGATGTTACAGACCTCTTTCCTTCAGATAAGACAAGAAGTTTTCTAAAATTTTGAAATTTGTCAAGGACCCCTAATTAATCAGTGGTGGAACTCATATTTGAATCTAGAATCATCTTATTTCAGTATATATGCCTTTTCATCTGTGACTAGGTATATGTCTCATAGGAGTCTTAGATAAGCAAGTTCAATTATCTTTTTCCAATAAAGTGCTAAAGTTTTTATAGTAAAGCAGGCTGTTTTATATAATGAATTCTAATCAACTATTCTATTTTGATTAGCAAAATATCGAAAAATATTACCTGGTGTCATTCATGGTAAGCAAGTTATAATGTATTTCCTAAAACCCTGAAAAATAATCTCATTAGTGTGTTTAAGCCATTTTAAACCCCAGTGATATAAATCCACTTTGTACAATTTAAGACATTAAAGGTTCTCTAAACAAATTTGCAAGAAAAGAAAAAAACAACCCCATCAAAAAGTGGGCATAGGATATGAACAGACATTTTTCAAAAGAAGACATTTATGCAGCCAACAAACATGAAAAAAAGCTCATTATCACCAGTCATTAGAGAAATGCAAATCAAAACCACATTGAGATACCACCTCACACCAGTTAGAATGGTGATCATTCAAAAATCTGGAGACAACAGATGCTGGAGAAGATGTGGAGAGATAGGAACACTTACACTATTGGTGGGAATATAAATTAGTTCAACCATTGTGGAAGACAGTGTGGCAATTCCTCAAGGATCTAGAAATAGAAATACCATTTCACACAGCAATTCCATTGCTTGGTATATACCCAAAGGATTATAAATCATTCTATTATAAAGACACATGCACATGTATGTTTATTGAGGCATTGTTTATGATAGCAAAGACTTGGAACTAACCTAAATGCCCATCAATGATAGACTGGATAAAGAAAATGTGCCACATATGCACCATGGAATACTCTGCAGCCATAAAAAAGGAGTTCGTATCCTTTGCAGGGACATAGATAAAACCGAAAACCATAATTCTCAACAAACTGACACAAGAACAGAAAACCAAACACTGTATGTTCAAACTCATAAGTGGGTGTTGAACAATGAGAACACATGGACACAGGAGGAGGAACATCACACACTGGCGCTTGAGGGGTTAGGGGCTAGGGGAGGAATAGCAGGGAGTAGGGGATTGGGGACGGATAGCATTAGGAGAAATACCTAATGTAGATGTTGGGGCAATGGATGCAGCAAACCACCACCATGGCATATGTATACCTATGTAACAAACCTGCCCGATCTGCACATGTACCCCAGAACTTAAAGTATAATAAAAAAGAAGACATTACAAGTTCTTAAAAAATAAACAGTAATGAGTATACATAATATAAATATTCTCATCAATTCAGTTTATTATTTTATCTGTATTAAAAGTGTAAACAATTATTCTTAATGAAATTAATGAACCTTTTAAAAATTCTATGTAGATTTCTTTTGTGTGTAAAACATTATGAACCAGTTTTTGATATGCTAGAACTAAAATACAATTAAAAATGAATTATATTAATACATAAAATATTTCTACACCTAGAGTTATCAGTGTAACTTACAATGTGTTTTTCCACCAAAAAGAGCCAGCAACAAGCTTACAGCAAAATAAGATAGTAGGGTGTCCTTGAAGCCAAGAGAAAAATGGATCAAACAGTGATATATGGTCAACATTTTAAATGTCATTAACGTAGCAGATAATATAAAGAGCAAGGAAGAGCCATTTAGCTACATGGAGCTCATTGGTGACTTTGAAAAGTTTCAATTGTAGGGTAGATTTGAAAATCATATCAGAGAAAAGTTTGAGAGAATAGACAAAGGAGGATGAATAGGATATAGTAAGTGTAGGTAACACCCTGGATTTTTTCTTGTAAGATAGTGCAGAGTAATTGGTCAGTATACGGAGAAGGCAGGATGAAGAAACTTTGTTTTCCTAAATAAATAAATAATTTAAAATATTCTAGAATAATAATGTTAGAAAACTATGGTTAGTAATTCTTAATTTTTATATTCTTTATATTTTTAGTAAAGTATTTCCAATTTTATGCACTTTATTTTATTTTATACTTTGAGACAGGGTCTCTCTATGTTGCCCAGGCTAGGGTATGATTGGAACAATCATGGCTCACTTCAGCCTCAACCTTCTGGGCTCAAATGGTCCTGCTACCTCACCCTCCCAAGTATTTGGGAATATAGTTGTGCACCACCAGGCTCAGCTAATTTTTAATTTTTGTAGTCATGGGATCTCACTGTGTTGCCCTGGCTGGTCTTGAACTGGGCTCAAATGATCCTTCACCTTCAGCCTCCCGAAATGCTAGGATTACAGGCATGAGCCACTGTGCCCTGCCTTCCAATTTTATGTACTTTAAGTGTAAGTGCATTTTACCATTGAGTTTTTTACACCACTGTCAGGAGAAAAACTATGTAAAAAGTCTTGATTGAATCAACATCATAATTGACTTTGCTCAAATGAAGAGAAATAATTTTACAAAAACCATTTACAATAAAAAGTGTTTCTTATTTTCTTTTTACCTAAACAATGCTATCTCTTAATAGAAAACTATGTGAAAATATTAAAATAATATTTAAATGTAATTATCTTTGATTTTTTCTCCAAATTTAATTATATAAAACTATTTAGTTATTGTAAAGATATATTTGTAAGGAAGGAGAAGATAAGTTATTTAATTTATCAGTTTGTTTACTTGGTATAAAACTTTAAATATTTAGACACATAGTACGTTCACCCTAATTTTTACCTTACTACTTCAGATGGTTTGGCTCTGTGTCCCCAGCCGAATCTTGTCTCAAATTTTAATCCTCATAATCCCCTCCTGTCATGAAAAGGACCAGGTGGAGGTGATTGGATCATGAGAATGCTTTCCCTCCGGCTGTGCTCATGATAGTGAGTGAGTTCTCATGAAATCTGATGGTTTTATAAGGCTCTTAGTCACTCTTTCTTGCTTATAACCATGTAACTAGTGCCTCTTCACCTTCCACCATGATTGTAAGTTTCCTGAGGCCTTCCATCCATGCATAACTCTGAGCCAATTAAACTGTTTTGTTTTGTTTTTTTAAATAAATTACCAAGTCTTGGTATGTCTTTATAGCAGAGTGAGAATAGACTAATACAGTAAATTGGTACTGAGGTAGTAAGGTACTGCTGTAAGATACAGAACACATAGAAGCAACTTTGGAACTGATTAATGGGCAAAAGTTGGAACAATTTGGAAAGCTAAGAAGATATGAAAATGTAAGAAAGTTTGGATCTTCCCAGAAACTTGTGGAATGGCTTTGACCAAAATGCTGATAGTAACATAGAGAATGAAGTCCAGGCTGAGGTGGTCTCAGATAGAGAAGAACTTGTTGGGAGCTAAAATAAAGGTGACACTTGCTATGCTTTGGCAAAGAGGCTGGTGGCATGTTGACCCTGCCCTAGAGATTTGTGAAACATTGAAGTTGAGAGAGATGATTTAGGGTATCTGGCAAAAGAAATTTCTAAGCAGCAAAACATTCAAGAAGTGACTTGGATGCTCTCAAAAGCATTCAGGTTTTTGCATTCAAAAAGAGATGGTTTGGAATTAGAACTTACGTTTAAAAGGGAAACAGACCATGAAAGTTCAGAAAATTTGCATCCTGACAATGTGATAAAAAAGAAAAACTCATTTCTGAGGAGAAATTCAAGCCGGCTGCAAAAATTTGCATACATAACAAGGGGCCAAATGTTAATTGTTAAGACAATGGGAAAAATGTCTCCAGGGCATCTCAAAGACCTTCATGGATGCCCCTCCCATTACAGGCCTGGAGGCCTAGGAGGAAAAAATGGTTTCGTTGGCCAGGCCTAGGTCCTTGCTGCTTTGTGCACTCTTGGAACTTGGTGCTTTGCATCCCACCTGTGGCTAAAAGGTGCCAGTGTACAGCTCAGGCCATTGCTTAAGAGAGTGCAAGCCCAAGCCTCAGTGGCTTATAAGTGGTGTTGGACCTGTGGGTGCACAGAAGTCAAGAATCAAGGTTTGGAAACCTCAACCTAGATTTCCAAGGATGTATGAAATGTCTGATGTCCAGGCAAAATTCTGCTGCTGGGGCAGAGCCCTCATGGTGTACCTGTGCTAAGGCAGTGTGGAAGGGATATGTGGGGTCAGAGCTCTCACATAGAGTCCCCTGTGGGCACTGCCTAATGGAGCTGTCAGAAGAGGTCCACCATCTTCCAGACCCCAGAACTGTAGATCCACCAAAAACTCAAACTGTGTGCCTGGAAAAGCTACAGACACTTAACATTAGCCTGTAAAAGCAGCAGAAAGGAGTCTGTGACCATGCAAATATGAGCTGCTCAAGATTATAAAATGCCACTTCTTGCATCATCATGATCTGGATATGAAACATGGAGTCAAAAGAGATTATTTTGGAGCTTTAAGATTTGACTGCCCTGCTGGATTTTGGCCTTGCATGGGGCTTGAATCCCCTTTGTTTTGGCCAATCTCTCTTATTTGGAATGGGCGTATTCATCCAATACCTATACCCCTGTTATATTTTGGAAGTAACTAACTTGTTTTTGATTTTACAGGCTCATTCGCAAAAGGGACTTGCCTTGTTTCAGATGGGACTTTGGATTATGGACTTTTGAGTTAATGCTGAAGTGAGTTAAGACTTTAGGGGACTGTTGGGAATGCATAATTGTGTTCTGAATTGTGAAGATGTGAGATTTGGTAGAGGCCAGGTGCAGAATTATATATTTTGACACTGTGTCTCCACCCAAATCTCATCTACAATGGCATTCCTAAAATCCCCACTTGTCAAGGGAGGGAGCAGGTGTGAAGTGATTGGATCACTGGGGCATTTTACCCCTTGCTGTTCTCATAACAGTAAGTTCTCACAAGATCTGATGATTTTATGAGGCTCTTGCTTGCTCTTTCTTCTCTACTACCATGTAAGACATACCTCTTCACCTTCTGCCACGATTGTAAGTCTCCTGAGGCCTCCGTAGCCATGCACAATAGTAAGTCAATTAAATCACTGCTCTTTATAAATTACTCAGTCTCAGTTGTCTCTATATCAGTATGAGAATGGACTGATACAACTCTGTATTTTCATAATTTTGAAGTTGACTTGCCAGTGGAATCAAATTATTGCTTAGGTCAGGGTATCAGAAAAAGTAATCTGGAAATCTCAAAATTCCAGAAGTCTTCTAGGACCCTATAGATGATTCCAGCTTCAAGTACCTGTCTCATATATGATTATAGGCATGAGTGTTTGAGTTAGGGTATAGGTAGAGCTCATTGGAAAGAGAAATTCCAGAAAATGATAAGCTGAATTATTAGGAGTGTCATTTATTGGTATGTTACAATTAAGAATCTAAAGGAGGAGCACTGTGGCAGCAGGTGATAGTGAGTTATAGCAAAAGAAAACTAAGGGAAGAAAAATCTCTAAGAAGTGAGATGACCTGGGGATCAGTAGATCACAACAACAATGTAGGACTCTGTGATATATGTTATACTTACAGAAGATTCAAATTTTGATGGTATTACTACAGGACTTCAAGTCTTACCTAAAATGTTAAAACTGCCTCCTACCATGTTTTATCATGTTTTCTTAGATAATTTAAAAACATATATATATATTATAAATATATATACTTAAATATATATATAGTTGATCTTCTGTATTCATGAGTTCTGTATCTGTGAATTCAACAACTAAACACAGCATTAGCATTGTATTACTTATATGTAATCTAAGGATGACTTAAAGTATACAAGAGATTGTGCATAGGTTATATGCAAATACCACATCATTTTCATCAGGGACTTCAGAATCTGGGAATTTGGGTACCTACAGGAGGTCGTGAAGTCAACCCCTCATAAAAACTGAGGAATTACTGTATATATTTGATATAAATATATATACACACATACATATATAAGTATATACTTTTTAAACCTATTACACAGTATACAATTACATTGCTGATTATATCCAATCTAAATTCTAGGAGGCATTTTACAACTTACCTACATTATCTTACACAAGTTCATGAGTATGAGTTCCAGTTCCATACATATTTAATCTATGTATTTTGATTAATAGAAGGCATTGTGGCAGCAAATAGGAAATAGAAATAGCATTGATAGCTCTTTTTTTTTAATTTTTATTGCATTATAGGTTTTGGGGTACATGTGCAGAACGTGCAAGATAGTTGCATAGGTACACACATGGCAGTGTGTTTTGCTGCCTTTCTCCCCTTCACCCGCACTTGGCATTCATCCCCAGGCTATCCCTCCCCAGCCCCCCCCCACTGTACCTCCACCATTCCCCCCAATAGACCCCAGTGTGTAGTAGACACCCTCTCTGTGTCCATGTGTTCTCATTTTTCTCACCCACCTATGAGTGAGTATATGCGGTATTTCTTTTTCTGTTCTTGTGTCAGTTTGCTGAGAATGATGTTCTCCAGATTCATCCATGTCCTTACAAAGGACACAAACTCATCATTTTTGATTGCTGCATAATATTCCATGATGTATATGTGCCACATTTTCCCAGTCCAGTCTATCATCGATGGGCATTTGGGTTGGTTCCAGTTCGTTGCTATTGTAAACAGTGCTGCAATGAACATTCGTGTGCATGTGTCCTTATAGTAGAAAGATTTATAGTCCTTTGGATATATACCCAGTAATGGGATTGCTGGGTCAAATGGAATTTCTATTTCTAGGTCCTTGAGGAATCGCCACACTGTCTTCCACAATGGTTGAACTAATTTACACTCCCACCAACAGTGCAAGAGTGTTCCTATTTCTCCACATCCTCTCCAGCATCTGCTGTCTCCAGATTTTTTAATGATCGCCATTCTAACTGGCGTGAGATGGTATCTCAATGTGGTTTTGATTTGCATCTCTCTAATGACCAGTGATGATGAGCATTTTTTCATATGTTTGTTGGCCTCATGTATGTCTTCTTTTGTAAAGTGTCTGTTCATATCCTTTGCCCATTTTTGAATGGGCTTGTTTGTTTTTTTCCTGTAAATCTGTTTGAGTTCTTTGTAAATTCTGGATATCAGCCCTTTGTCAGATGTGTAAACTGCAAAGATTTTTTTCCCATTCTGATGGTTGCCGATTCACTCTAGTGACTGTTTCTTTTGCCATGCAGAAGCTGTGGAGTTTGATTAGGTCCCATTTGTCTATTTTGGCTTTTGTTGCGAATGCTTTTGGTGTTTTATTCATGAAGTCCTTGCCTACTCCTATGTCCTGAATGGTTTTGCCTAGATTTTCTTCTAGGGTTTTTATGGTGTCAGGTCTTACGTTTAAGTCTTTAATCCATGTGGAGTTAATTTTAATGTAAGGTGTCAGGAAGGGGTCCAGTTTCTGCTTTCTGCACATGGCTAGCCAGTTTTCCCAACACCATTTATTAAATAGGGAATCCTTTCCCCATTGCTTGTTTTTGTCTGGTTTATCAAAGATAATATGGTTGTAGATATGTTGTGTTGCCTCCGATGCTTCTGTTCTGTTCCATTGGTCTATATCTCTGTTTTGTTACCAGTACCATGCTGTTTTGATTACTGTAGCCTTGTAGTATAGTTTGAAGTCTGGTAGTGTGATGCCTCCCACTATGTTCTTTTTGCTTAAAATTGACTTGGCTATGCGGGCTCTTTTTTGGTTCCATATGAAATTCATGGTGGTTTTTTCCAGTTCTGTGAAGAAATTCAATGGTAGTTTGATGGGGATAGCATGGATTGTGTAAATTACTTTGGGCAGTATAGCCATTTTCACGATATTGATTCTTCCTAACCACGAACATGGAATGTTTCTCCATCTGTTTGTGTCCTCTCTTATTTCATTGAGCAGTGGTTTGTAGTTTTCCTTGAAGAGGTCCCTTACATTCCTTGTGAGTTGTATTCCTAGGTATTTTATTTTCTTTGTAGCAATAGTGAATGGCAGTTCATTCTTGATTTGGTTCTCTTTAAGTCTGTTATTGGTGTATAGGAATGCTTGTGATTTTTGCACATTGATTTTATATCCTGAGACTTTGCTGAAGTTGCTTATCAGTTTCAGGAGCTTTTGGGCTGAGGTGATGGGGTCTTCTAGGTATACTATCATGTCGTCTTCAAATAGAGACAATTTGGCTTCCACGCTTCCTATTTGAATACCCTTTATTTCTTTTTCTTGCCTAATTGCTCTGGCTAGAACTTCCAGTACAATATTGAATAGAAGTGGTTAGAGAGGGCATCCTTGTCTAGTGCCGGATTTCAAAGGGAATGCTTCCAGTTTTTGCCCATTCAGTATGATATTGGCTGTTGGTTTGTCATAAATAGCTTTTATTACTTTGAGATATGTTCCATCAATACCAAGTTTATTGAGGGTTTTTAGCATAAAGGGCTGTTGAATTTTGTCAAATGCCTTCTCTGCGTCAATTGAGATAATCATGTGGTTTTTGTTTTTGCTTCTGTTTATGTGGTGAATTACATTTATAGACTTGCGTATGTTGAACCAGCCTTGCATCCCCGGGATGAATCCTACTTGATCATGATGGATACGTTTTTTAATGTGCTGTTGCAATTGGTTTGCCAGTATTTTATTGAAGATTTTTGCATCTATGTTCATCATGGATATTGGCCTGAAGTTTTCTTTTCTTGTTGGGTCTCTGCCAGGTTTTGGTATCGCATTGATAGCTCTTATCCCAACCACCTTCCTTTCTAATCGAGAGACAAACTTAGTACATAGTGATCATAATATTAGGAAGAATATGATAAATGCTATAAAAAAGATAAATATTTTTAGTCTAAAGTGATAAAATAAAGGAGAGGTTATGTTATCTGAATGTGGAAAGAAAGAAAAATTTCAGAGTGTTGATGTGAGAAAAGACAACAAAGTAAAGAAGATGGGAAGAAAAAGTTCAGAAGTAGGAAAGCACAGTACATTTGTGAGATATTTCCAGTTTGGCTGGAGCATTGGTTGGAAAGGACTGGAGAACAAAGTTAAAATTGTAGGGTGGGATCATACTATTGGAGTAGCTTTAATGTCAAGGTGATTCACTGTATAATGTTTCTCTAAGTACCAGTAGATAAAGTAAATAAATTTATTTGAAGCATATTAATCAAAATTTACATTTGCTCAAATGTTCACTGATGAGAAATATACTCTGTATGTTCATAGTGTATGTGTCAATTCTTATTATTTGGTATGTCCTAACATGTTATATGCCAGATTTACCTTTTTTCTAAGTTCAGAAGTACATCTATTTAGAATGTTTTATCTTTTGATTAGCTGAGATGACATTTTGATCACAAGTTTTTTCTTTCTTTCTTTTGCTGTATCATGGATTGTATTCATTAAGCTTTTACCACGAGGAAGAAGGAATGTAGTCAACAGAGTAAAATCAATTATAACTCAATTCAGCTCTTGAAATTTTCTAGAATACTTATACAACATACAATTTGACATTTTGATCACAAGTTTTTTCTTTCTTTCTTTTGCTGTATCATGGATTGTATTCATTAAGCTTTTACCAGGAGGAAGAAGGAATGTAGTAAACAGAGTAAAATCAATTATAACTCAATTCAGCTCTTGAAATTTTCTAGAATAGTTGTACAACATACAGTTCATAACCCTAGAGATTTCTTCCTTTTAGAGTATATATATTAATTTGAGCTGTTCCGCTACAGCTTTCTTAGAATAGCTCTTCCACCCACGACAGTCCTTATTAAGACTAAGATCTGAAATACTGTAGGCTTAATTCTCTTTCAAACCAAGGAAAAATATTTTTTTCTTGAATTCTATATATTTTCTTTCTTTTTGACATATAACTTAAAAAGAAAGGAAGAAAGAGATGTCCCATGCTTTCCACTAAAGAATAACTCAGAGTTAAAGCTGTCTTCTAAGTAGTGTTACATAAGCAATTTAAAAAATATATGTTACATAAAATATTAGTCATGTGTTTGAAAAATTTAAAGCAATAATTTTTAACACATAGGAAATTCATAATAATATATAAAAATATTACTGCAAAATTGAATCAATGCTGGAATTGAATAATAAATTAACATCCCTGAAAATAAATGAATTTCTAATCAAAATGCCCACATCCTTCTTCTCTTTACCTAAGAGATTCCTGAACAAGATAAATGTGTTTCAGGTTAGTGCTACTAAACCATTAAGATATTTCTTCTGAATTGTATACAAGATGCTTTGAAGAACAGAAAAAGAAAGAAATTCCCCCTTATTTTTTAACAACCTTATTGAAATGGCATACAATAAACTACACCAACTTAAATCACACAATTTAATAAATTATGACATTTGTTTATACTCTCAGTCACTATAATCAAGATATTGAGCAAATTCATCTCTCCACAAGTTTCTGCTCTCATTTTGTAATTCTTTCTTGCATCTCTTTCCTGAACTCTGCAGGCATTGATCTGTTTTCTGTCAATACAGATTCGTTTGTATTTCATGGGATTTTAAGTAAATAGAATTATGTAGTAGGTACTCTTTTGGGGATGTGACTTCAACTCTGGATCATTATTCTGATATTCATCCATGTTGTAGCCTATATCAACAGTTATTTCATTCTATTGCTGAGTAGTATTTTTTTTAGATGGAGTATCACTTTTGTTGCCTGGGCTAAAGTGCAATGGTACAATCTTGGCTCTCTGCAACCTTCGTCTCCCAGGTTATAGCAATTCTGCCTCCACCTCCTGAGTAGCTGAGATTACAGGTGCCCACCACCATGCCCAGGTAATTTTTGTATTTTTAGTAAAGATGGGGTTTTACCATGTTGGCCAGGCTGGTCTTGAACTCCTGACCTCAGGTGATCCACTCACCTCAGCCTCCCAAACTGCTGAGATTACAGGGGTGAGTCACCATGTCTTGTTTGTTTTTTCTTTTTTTGTTGTTTTGATACCTGTAATTTACAGATGAAGAACTGAGTCTTACATATGTAACAAAGGTTAATTCCTCATCTATAAGTTAACCAAAACTATTCAGTTAATAAAGGAATGAATAGTGATTTAAAATCAGGTCTGTTTAACTTCAAGAAATATCCTTTACTATTGATCTTCGTTGTACCAGTGAAAAGAAATTATCAAATGTACCTCGTAATGTGAAATGTTTAGTCAGGTCATGATACGGCTGAGAACAGAAGGACATCATTTCCACCATGGTTTTTTTTAACTTCTGAGAGAGATTAATTTTTCACAGCTCCCAAGATTCTAGTTATTAAATATAGCATGCAAAATATGTTAGCATTATGGTTTAAATTAAATTTTAAAGTGCAAGAAACTGTACCAAATAAATATATCATGAAGTGCCATTGTTTAGGCTCACAAACAATGGCATATTCAGGGTGAATAAAAGAAAAATGACAAAAAGAAGTTTACATTGTCACTATGTGAGAATAGATGAATAAAGGCAAAAGGCAGTCTTAGAAGGAACTATATACATTGCATGTTTGTATATAAACATTTCCAATGATTTCAGGCTGCAGATATTAATGTGACTATAATAGATGTGTTTTGGATATATATTTCTCCCAGCGAAATGTTACATTTCAGATACATTTCGTATTTAGGAATGTGAAATAGCAAGCAATTATTGGAAGAATAATGAAAGTATGAATGTATACATTGAGACTTGTTTTACAGTTTATTCTTATTCTTTTTGTTATATGTTTTTTGCAGATACTTTATTCCCTGGGAAGTACACAAAATGGAGTTATGGCTGTCTATTTACACTAAATACACTATCTGGGATAGTGTATTTGCCTTTTAGAATGATAGCTTTGGTCACATTAGAGTAAAATAGGTCAAGCCTGTTTAGAAATGCCAAGAAGAGATCACTAGAGACCTTTTAGTCATGACTAAGGATGTGATATGGATAAAAATATATAAACAAAGATACAAAACAGAATTCTTCCCTTAAGATTAAGTCTTGTTAGAATCAAGTATGATTAGCAAGTGTTTCCAGCCAAGGATCAGACTGTCTAGGAATGTGAGGGATTAGCAATCCTTGGAAATAAAAGTGGAAGAATGGCTGCCATTGGAGAAGTCTGACAATAGGGCTTAGATATCGGACTGAAGTAATGAGAGGCTGTTTGGAGAATGGGCATGAAGTCCGGAAACACTGGCACCGAGAAGAGGATGCAGAACAAAAGGTCCAGAAACTGGAGAAGTGCCACAGGATGTATAGATGCCATTTCAATGAATCAAAGGTATGCAGTGGAAATTCAAATTCAAAAATATTTTGGAATAAGGCAAGGACACAAGATTGGGGGACTCAAGATCCTACATGGGGCTAGCAGTCAACTGATCCACAGCTGAGTAAGTGATCCCAACTCGTATATTCTTTGGCTAAAAAGAGAGACAGTCCTTAGGAGTCAGGTCAAATAAATTTCTAAATTAAAAAAATTAACTGGGACAATCTTAGGGCATAAATACATCAGAGACAATAGTTCAATCTGTCCATTATGTGCATAGTCCTAAACAAGATGAAAGGTATCTCTGGTATCCCCATGCTCAGTTATTAACAGATTCAGGTTGAATTAATGAAATTCTATAGCGTTCTAGGGTTCTGATCTTATATAAAATCTGCTTTATCAACCTAGATACTCAGTGCCATATTTGAAATTATTGGAATGTCACATCTACAGGAATCATACTGTTCACATGAATAAAAATATTCATGAAAAAACTGCATTTTATAAAATAACTAAATAATAAAAAGAAATAGACAGAAGCAAAGTTAGAAGATTTTTATTCTAGGTAAGAAAATCATATCTGAAAGTATGGAAGGATTATGTTTTCTCTTAAGAAATACTCAAAGAAGAGAAAAATGGGTTGGGGCCAATATTTATTACATGCTTTTTATAAGCCATAAATACAGTTATCTCAACTGTTTCTCACAAAAGCCACAGTGCTTATTACCACCTTACATATGATTATCCTGAAGAAGATATTAAGTATCTCCTCACATGGGTAACAAAAAATACCGTTCAATTTAAAAATGCATTTATTTTTTTTTTGAAGTTTGACTGTTTTAAAAATATATCAGACTGCTTGCTTAATTATAAAATTGACTCTAGCTGGATCATAGCCATTTATATAATTCAGATCACAGAGCATATAATAATGACTATGAATATGTCTCTGAGTAATCAGATGCAGAATGTACTCCTATATTTAGTTAATACATTTATGCATCTTTAATTTAGTGCTAATAGTTTCCTTACTACTCAGTTCTTTGCTTGGTTTATTAGTAGTGGTTTTAAATACATTCTAATTTCCTTTGATTAAATATTAAGCTCATTTATAGTAAGACTGTAGGCAATTTATTAATAGTATACACAGCACAAGAAATACATTTTTAATTATATTCTATTGGATGCATCCCAGTTTCTGTTTTTCAGTATTCTTTACCCTTTTTCTCATTTGTGTCAGGGGGTGACATTTCCCCTAATTAATCTTTTCAGACAAGTTGTATAATAGATTTTTTAATAAATTGACATAGATTGTTTACTATTATGAAATATTAACATTAGTTACACATTTCTATATCTTCTGACCATCATGAATTCATTATGCTATACATATTTATCGACACAAACTTAGTGTCACATAGTCTTCTTGAGAGCAATAATGACCCAACTCCTGTATATAATTCAACCAGTCTTATTTTACTTAACAGATTCCCGTTTTTTTTATATATGATTTTTGGATAACTTCTATCAGAAAACCTAAAGGGCTTCTTAAAAATGCACACTTCTGGCTCCCATCCTAGACTGACTGAATTAGAATAAGTCGGAGCAGAACACAAGTCTGCAGTTTTAAAAGGACATGGAGAAATTATTTTGTATGCAAAAGCTTGGAGCAAATAATCTGGTATAAGCCCCTAAGGTACTGACCCTTCTCGAAGTCAGAAACTGTTTTGAAGAAATAAGCTATTATGTAAGTGGTCATGTTGGAGAAGCCACATGGCCAGGGACTATAAGCAAGCTCTTAGGGCTGAGTAGCCTCTACTAAGAAACTAAAATCTTCAGTTCTGCAGCCACAAGTAAATGGATTCTGCCAAGGAAATGATGGGTCTTGGAAGTGAATTTTTACGCCATCAACATCTAAGGAGGCTTCTGCTGACACCTAGATTTAAGCCTAGTGACATTCTGAAACAGAAGACAGTTAAGCCCAGTTAAGCCATGCCTTACTGTCACATGATAAGTATGCATTGTGTTAAGCCACTAAATATGCTATAATTTGTAATGCAAACATAGAAAATGAACAGAAACATGTATAGCTAACCACATATATTATCACATTGAATACAATACTCCAATAAGGTAGACACATTAATATCTACACTCTACTGTGGAGGAAAAAGAATTTCAAAATTAAATATTATATCCATGGTCATATAGTCAATAAGTAGGAGAAGTAATATTTAGTAATATTTGATACAAAGCCCTAAAGTCTAGGACCCATTATCATATAAGACCATTAGGAGACCAAAAGATCAATATAATATGAGACACTTACGGGTGAAGATTTCCCAAAATCATTAATACTCTTCCTAACAATTCTAACAACTTTATGATTTTATATCAACAGGCCAATGGTGTGTGTATTTACAGATTTAAATTAGGACAAATACATATAATAATGAGAAACTAACATCTATGTCTGTTATCAACTTGCTGGTAGGCAAGAAACTGTAATTGGCTCTTGGAATTTATGTTGAGATCAAGGCTGTGTGGGAGTAAATCCAGGCTATGGTGAATTCAGAGTACGTACATCAGGTAAAACAGCAATGGCTACTAACTGTACTTGCTTTCTAGGCCTGTGTCTTAATCCCAAGAAGGCGAACCTGTCTAAGTAAAGCAGAAACTCAGGAGGTAGATGTCTACTGGTCCCCAAACATCTTGTCAAGCTATGTAGACTGACAAGTGCTAGCCTGTAAGTCATACAGGGTAAGTTCTCATTTTGGAAATACCTGAATGAGACAAGGTGCTGGCAGCTTGTAGACTTGTAAGGCCCCTTGGCTCAAAATCACCCTCTACTCTCAACCCCACATACAGGTCCTTTAGGGACTCCAGGTAATAAACTCTTGAACCATGAACCAAATGTCCCTCAACACCTGTTTTTGGATGGTTCATGAGTTAAGACTATTTTATAATTATTTATTTATTTATTTATTTATTTATTCTGCAATAGGGTCTCACTCTGATATGGGTTGGCAGTGTGTTCCCACAAAATCTCATCTCAAATTGTTATCCCCACATGTCTGAACAGGGTTCTAGTGGGAGATGACTGGATCATGGGAGTTGATTTTTCCCTTGCTGTTCTTGTGATTGTGAGTGAGTTCTCACAAGAACTAATGGTTAAAGTGTAGCACTTCCTGCCTTGTGTTCTCTCTCCTGCCACCATGTGAAGAAGGTCTTGCTTTCCCTTCACCTTCCACCATGATTGTAAGTTCCCTGAGGCTTCCCTAGCCATGTAAAATTGTGAGTCAATTAAATATTTTTCTTTGTAAATTACCCACTCCCAGGTAGTTCTTTATAGCAGTGTGAAAATAGACTAATGCACACTGTCAACAAGGCAACAGTGCAGTGACATGATCATGGCTTACTGCAGTCTCAATCACCCTGGCTCAAGCAATCCTCCCGCCTCAGTCTCCTGAGTAGCCGACACTACAGTCACATACCAGCATGCCTGGCTAATTTTTTTAATGTTTTGTAAAAACGAGGTTTCATGATCATGTTATTGCTTGAGCTTTTCTTGAACTCCTAGACTCAAGTGATACTCTGTCCTGGGCCTCCCAAGGTGCTGGAATTATGGGCATAAGCCATGGAAACTGGTCAATACTTAAAATTGTTTTTTATAACAAAAAAGAATATTATTTTGTGACATGAAAATTATATTACGTTCAAATTTCAGGGTCCACAAATAAAATTTTATTGGAACACAACCACAACTTAATTTGTTTATCCACTGTGTATGGCTGCTTTCCTGCTACAATTACTATGTTGAGTAGTTTTGAGAAACGTGATAGTCCACAAAACTGCAACTGTTTACTATGTGGCCTTTTCCAGAAAAAAAAATCTTCACTCCTATTCTAGATCATCTCTGGTAAGAGACTGGGGCCAAACCATATTTCCAGACTTAGTTTTCATTTGTTTAGGAACTGAAAGGTATATAGTCAAGGGGCTAAAATCCTTTTTACTTCTAGTTTGGAGGAATTAAGGTAGAGAGGTAAATACACTAATTATAATTTACACATTTAATAAAATATGCAATTTTAAAGTATTCAAGGAACTCTCCCTGTAAAACACACACACACACACACACACACACACACACACACACACACACACGCAAATAAAGAAGTGACAAATTAATACATATTCTAATAGTGAGTCAAGTGAGAATAACATCAGCTTATGAATATAAATTTTGTTTAGTTTATATGGTTAGTAAATTGACATTACTGTACTTACTATATTTTCTTGGAAAATGCTCTAAACCTGAGAAAATTATTCCTAGTACCTAACACATCCTTTGAAAGAACACATGTAAATTTTCTGTAAAAATGATTTCCTGCATTAGATTTGGAGAATACAAATTTTCCAACATTGGGGGCAAAAATAGAATCATACTAATGTTTGAATATCTATACATTTCCATCATTAGTGGTGTTTAGAAAAAGTCATTTGTGTTCAAATATTCCCAGTGGTAGTTTTTGGTAATTAGTGAAAGATTGCTTTAAAAAATAGTAAATATTATTCATGTGTCTATATGTTTTCCTATCTAAAAACTCAACCACAATGTAACCAAAAATTAGTATGTTCAAAAGACACTAAAAATTTTCTAGATGAAAATAGCATTTCTTGCTTATTAACAGATCTACAAGCTTTTATTTCATTTTAGGTGACTTTTTGTAGGTTTAAAAAATTATTCTTGGTCTCTCTCAGTCTTTTAAGACAACAATCTATTGTCTGTCATGGTGCTGAGTCATGGAATTTTTAAGATTTTTTTTTTCAACCTCTCCAAACAACACTGACTCTTAAAAATATACTTAAACATCCCGGGTGGGGGTGGGGAGAAAAATATACGTACTTAAGTATCTCTGTAATTATAAAAAATTGATACTAAAATAAGGCCTAAAGTGTATTTCTTAAAATCATTATTTTTACGGACAGAAAATGTTAAAATGAACTTAAATTAAAAAGTTGTTGAAGGTATTTTGATAATTTAAAATATTTTTAGTAAAAAATTAAGTGGAGGTTAATTAATGTTGATATCCCAACTAATGTAAATTCCTGTCACTCCACAAAAAACATTTTGCTTTTTCTCTCACACAATTCCCCACGTACTATGAATGTTCCTGAAAGACATAGAGTTTCGTTACTTAAGAAGAAATAGCTAGTCTTGAAGAATTGGCTTGTGGTATATGAGCTTCTGGGAGTTTGTGAAGATAATTCTAACATGAATAGTTATGAGTTTAGATATGGTATTCACTAACTACAGTGAGAATACAGAGGAAGGAAGTTTCCACCATCATCAAAGCTCTATGGATTCATGATTTGAACTGCCAATAATCTCTTTTATTTAAGGGCAAAGCCAAATTGTGCAAATTATAATCCATATTCATTACTATTCTCTAGGGAAATGGTAGAAATCCCAGCCTTCTCTTTTGAATGGCTTCCTTTTGTCACAGAGATATACTCCTGGAAAAGTTCTATCTTACTAGAAGAAAGTAATTCACATAACGTCCTCACACACATAAGAGGATCAGATTCAGCTCTGGAAAAATTATACTTATTTTGCTACAGAAAACAGTCTGCCTTCTTGAGTTAACTTATGTTTAGAAAATGATAACAACAATAAACCAATTGGGTGGATGAGACTTCAGAAACCACTTTTGCTATGCAGACAGTAAAATTTGAGGTCAATATTCATGTATCATGGTCATTGTTATCCAGAAGACATAAGAACACTTAAATATATAAGACATAACTTCATTTCTTAGGATTTGTCTTCTACGTTTGTGCATACATTAACACTGGCAAATTAAGGTGAAGCATCGCTTATATAATCATTTTAAAAGGTTATAGGTGCTGTTTTGAGCTTCAGTTCATTTAATTAGACAAAATTTTTCATTTACTCAAGTGACTGTTACTATCTCAATTCTAGTCTTTATTTTTAAAATATACAATCGTGTTCTAGATACATGATAATTTTATTCTGGTGACCTAAGCAATTCTAACTAGTTTGCAGTGCAGCAGAGTACATGCTTTGGATTCAATACCATTTTTCAAGGGAAGTAAGAAAATCTGCTTTGCATTTAAGACTATGATGTAATGTCTCACATTTGCAGATTATTTAAAATGAAAAACAGGTTTTCACCGCTTGGAAGCTTATATTTTCAGTGGTATTCATGACAGGCAAAGCACATTTGAGGCAAAAGTACACACACACACACACACACACACACACACATAAAACTTTCAACTGGTGGGCCTGATCAGAGCAGGTGACATTAAATAATTAACAAGTTCTCTTTCCAAACCACACACCATGCTTTAATTAATATCATTCCGTAAAATAACGGGTTGTTTACCAAGGCTGCCTCAGCAAGCTGATTGCTGCTCACAAAAAAACCTCTGAGACATGACTATGCCCAAGGGATTGCTTTCACTTCATTGTTTATAATAACTACAAACAAAGAGCAGCAAAAGCTCATCTCACCCTCCATGAGGCATCCTGACAATCTGCCAGTTTAGTCACCAATAATAATGAGACTGGCACTAGCAATAAGCTCAGTGCTAATCTAATGAGGGCCTGTTTCATTCCCCCATTGATATTACAGCAACTGCTAAGCACCCGATGTTTAGGACATATAAACAAGAGGTGTGTCTCCAACTAGTTGAAAGATAATTACCCCCACAATACGGCCTTGATAGCACACATAGCAGCAGCTCTGTCTTATTTTTCTTCAACATTTCCTAGAGATAGAATATTCTGTCAAGAGTACAAAATTAATGAGGTCATCTGCCTATGCTAAGCTTGAAAAAGGCTCAATTAGTTATTGTTGCTGGTGGGGTTTTGTTGTTACTATTTTGCTTTTTCTTCCCTCCAGCCATCCATGCAGATACGAACATACATGTGATTTACGAACTTGTGTATATAAGGACCATGTGATGTCACTTCCTTCACTTAGTTCCTGGGGTGAATGCAATTATAAGCAGATGGGCAAATGACATGATTCCACTGCTAATGAACCTCCCTACTGAGGAAGAGGGCAGTGCATTACCCTTTTGTACTTCAGACTCTTAATTATCACTTTTTTTTTCAGTGTGAATATTACACATGCAAACATCTTTGAATTTAAGGCATGTTGATGGAGCATTATGGACATCATTAACTGCCTCTGTTCTGGAGTCAGTTCTGAAGCAACAAATGCTTCTGAATGCTGCAGAATAAGACGTCTAGTACGGGCAGCATTGCCGCACTGGATTCTAAATTAATCGCCTACAAGTGAGAGGAGATCTTAGTAAACATGTCATTTGTTTGTTAAGGAACAAATCTCAGAAAGATCCTTTCATTCTCTGTTTTACAAAAGAAGGAAGGGGAAAAATGTAACTAAAAGCATTCTGCTCAAGGTAGGGACATTTTGTGCATGCTTCAGTGCATATGTTAGAAGCTAACTGATCCTTTAATTTAAACATAGTCATAATCAAGTACTGTTATCATTAGAAATTACTTGTAATGCACTAACAATTTTTTTAACCAAGTCTAAAATCTTTTCCTGACAAGATATCGTAATTACCCTCTCAGTAGGCCAAGAGAATTGGATCATTTCCATAGTATTTAAAGAGGAGTGTTATGAAACCCAGGTCACAGCCTATATCCTAAATATCTAAAGGATAGACAGTTCTATAAATATAGATCTATTAATGAACATTCCTCATATACCTAAGCAAATCAGACTTATGGGCCTATTTTAGACACTCCAGATAATACATCAATTTAGGAACTTGCTTGGTTTGCCTGTATTAAAGGAAATTCAAAATTTTGGACATATGTATATCAAATTTGTATCTGAAATTCATATTTAATGTAGTGGCCCATACTTTATCTGGAACGTTACCTAGAATAAAAAGAATATGTCTCCTTTTTCAGGTTGGTTATCTGATTTTTAGTGTTAGCATTAACTAGAGTAAAAGAGAAATATCACTATTCTTTAATTGTTTAGCACCAGTTATTTATTTTGGGATTTTATACATTTCTAGATTACTTAAGTCACCATATTTTCTTAATTTGAGCTGATTATTACCAGTTCCTCAATTGGAGAAGATAAAAATAAAATGAACAAGGAAATTCATTTGTGGGAAAAAAGTCAAAAATGAAGCCTAGTTTGCTGCAGACACAGAAGAATGAATACTGGAAGGTAATCATGAGTTCTGATGCCACTATACTCATTATTGTGTATCCTTAGACAAATCAATGAACTTCTCTGAGACCCATCTTTCTTGTTAATGAAATAAAATAGGTTAATTTAAACATTTTAGGATTTTATTGATTTTAAAATAGTATTTTTTAACTATAGTAAATCCACTCCAAAGATATTTTGTCCCATTTGGCCTTAAAGATGGCAGAAAACGTAAGCTGGCAGCCTCATCTCAAATTGTTTAAATCAGACAGGAAAATACTACTGTACATTTTTTTTCCATTATGTGCTATTGAACTGATAATACAAGCCATTGTGTTTTTTTTTCCATTTCTGTAATAACAAAGTACAGTGGGCCCTGTGTATCCAAAGATTTCCCATCCACAAATCAACCAACAATGGATCAAAAATATTTAAAAAAGAAAACAGCAAAAAATAACAATACAACAATAAAACTAATATAATTTTTAAAAATACAGAATAACAACTATTTATATAGCATTTGCATATTATTAGATATTATCAGTAATCTAGAGATGATTTACAGTATACCAGAGAATGTGTGTAGGCTTATGCAAATACTAAGCCATTTTACATAAAGACATAAGCATTTATTGATTTTTGCATCCACAGGGATCCTGGAATCAATCACCCATGGATACCAACGGACAACTGTACCACAAAATTTAGCAACTTGAGACAACATATATTTATTATCTTATACTTTCAGAAGTTAGCAGTTTGAAATGGCTTTCACTGGGCTAAAATGAAGGTTTCTGAAGAGCTTAGTTCCTTCTGCAGGTTTTGGGGGAAAATCTACTCCCTTGACTTTTCTGACTTTTAGTTCCAAAACTGCATCCCTTGACTCATAACTACTCCTTTCATCATCAATCTGGCTGGGTGGAGGCTTCAAATCTCTCTCTGACTCTGATTCCCCTGACTTCGTTATAGAGGGACCCTGTGATTATGTTAGGCCTACCTGGCTAATCCAGGATAATTTTCCCATTTCAAAACTCTTAATCATCTTCAATGTCTCTTTTGCTGTATAAGGTAACAGATTAACTGGCTTTTGAAATCAGGGTATAGTAATCTCGGAGGGCCGTTGTTCTATTTATCACAGGCATTTATTCACAAATTCAGTCAAAACATCAGTTATTCATTTCATTTATAGCTGCTAAACCCTAAGGTTTTTTCAAACAATGATTATAAAGAGACATAGATAAGACATAGAATTTGTGCCCTAAAGAATCTCCATGGAAGAGACTGACAAAGAAGCTGCCAATTAAATTATAGACAGTTAGGGCAAGAAGTCATGAGATGACAATCAAAGGTACCTAACTCATTCTGAAAGATGGAGTTTGACAGAAATACTATCAGAAGACGGGAACTATCTGAGATAAGTTATGGAGGGTAAGAATGGGCTTGGGCAGATGATTCCATAAGAGAGAACAGCATGAGCAAAGGCAAAGTGACAAGTAGGTTTCTTAAAGATAATAGAAAGTAATTAGATATGGGCATATACACGGGAGAGGTGAGTGGTGATCAATGAAGCTGAAGCTGAAATCAAAGCCCTAGATCATAGAGGGCTTTACATATGTTAAGGAGAAGGCCAGAGAAGTATACGATCAAGTATGCATTTAAGGAAAATGTGTATTGTTGTATGAGAGTAAGTCAGCCTTTTCTACTAGGATACCAGTAATATACATATTGCTGTGAATCACATATGAAATTGACATTATTTTAGGGAGCGGTAATAAATATGGAGAGAAGAAGTTGTATTTCAGTGAGACAGGCACAATTGTATTTCAGGAGCAATTAAGTATAAAGATTAAAAGACTTGACTGAAAGTTTTTCTATACTTATTTGGTTAAGTAAAAACAGTTCCCATTTGCTAAAATATAGAACACAGAAGGATTATATTGTGTTGTAAAGATGATAAGTTTTTATAAGTTTAGAATTAGGGTGCTAAGAAAATTGTAAGGTGAGTTGTTTTGTAGACAAATTTATAGCGTCTAAGGCTTTTTGTAAAAGTCAACATTAGAAATATAGATTTGAAATTTATCTAAATATAGATGGTAGAAGCCATGACAATAGATGAACTATTCCAGGAAACATTTTTAGAGTAAGAAGTCAAGAAAAATGAATAGAGTGATACAATGAAAACTAATTATCTAAAGGACAGACAGAGTCTATAAAGCAGATTGAAAAAGACAGGCCAGATGGTTAGAGGAAAAACGAACAGAGAATAAGTCATGAAAGCTGCAGTAGGAGGGAGTTTTAAGGACCATATAGTGGTCAAATCAAGTATGGTAATAGCTAATAAAATATTTAATATGATGTAGAAACTAGAGGCCATTTTTGACCTTGCCAAAAACAAGACCTTATTTATAATAAAGAGATAATCAAGTTGTGGAGGTAATGTAAAGGTACAGGATGTTACATACACACATGTGCATACTCACATGCACGAAGTATGTAATCACATGAAGTTGGGTTACCCTACATACATGAAGTAGTTGCTTATTTCTTCCTCTTCTGACACCTTTGCCTGATCCTCCAGTTTTAGCACTGTGTTGCATTTGTAAGTGGCTCAATGGACACAGATTTAAATGAGCTGTTCTCTCCCTTTCTATCTCATTTCAGATTATGATCAATTATTTCCTCATTTCTGAAAATCATAGGTGTATCTGCTACTGGGAAGAACATGAGAAACACAATGCTCTTGCTTCTTTCACAAATATTCATTTTAATTAAAAACAAACAAGACATGAAACTTCAGTGATAATTTTACTATTATTTTTTGACTCCAGGATTTTATAAAACTAAAATATTAGAATTTTCTATTTTAAATTTTTTTTTTTAATTTTAATCTGTTTTGGGGAACAGGTGGAGTTTGGTTACATGAATAAGTTCTGTAGTGGTGATTTCTGAGATTTTGGTGCACCCATCACCCAAGCAGTGTACACTGTACCCAATGTGCATCTTTTTAATCTCTTGTCACCCCCTAACCTTTCCCCCAAGTCCCCAAAGTCCAATGTGTCATTCTTATGCTTTTGTATCCTCATAGTTTATCTCCCACTTATGAGCAAGAACATACTATGTTTGATTTTTCCATTCCTGAGTTACTTCACTTAGATGAATAGTCTCCAATTCCATCCAGATTGCTGTGAATGTCATTATTTTGTTCCTTCTTATGGCCGAGTAGTATTCCGTGGTATATATAAAACACATTTTCTTATCCACTTATTGACTGATGGACATTTGGCCTGGTTCCACATTTTTGCTACTGTAAAGCGTGTTGCTATAAACATGTGTGTGCAAGCCTCTTTTTCGTATAATGACTTCTTTTCCTCTGGGTAGACAGATACCTACTAGTTGGATTGCTGGATCAAACTAGATCTACTTTTAGTTCTTTAAGAAATCTCTACATTGCTTTCCATAGTAGCTGCACTAGTTTACATTCCCACCAATAGTGTAAAAGCATTCCCTTTTCACCATATCTATGCCAAAATCTATTATTTTTTTTTTATTTTTTTTGGATAATGGCCATATTCTTGCAGGAGGTATTGCATTGTGGTTTTGATTTGAATTTCCCTGATAATTAGTGATGTTGAGCATTTTTCCATGTGCTTGTTGGCCATTTGTATATCTTCTTTTAAGAATTGTCTATGCATGTCTTTAGGCTTTTTTTTTTTTTTTTTTTTTTTGAGGTGGAGTCTTGCTCTGTTGCCCAGGCTGGAGTGCAGCAGCACAATCTCATCTCACTGCAACCTCCATCTCCAGGGTTCAAGTCACTCTCTTGCCTCAACCTCCTGAGCATCTGGGAATACAGGTGCATGCCACCACACCCACTTAGCAGTTTTCGTTGGGATTGCTTCTTTTTTTCTTCCTGATTTGTTTGAGTTCTTTGTAGATTCTGGATATTAGTCTTTCGTCAGATATACAGATTGTGAAGACTTTCTCTCACTCTTGAGTTCTCTGTTAACCCTGCTGATTATTTCTTTTGCTTCACAGAAAGTTTTTAGTTTTGTTAAATCCCATCTACTTATCTTTGTTTTTGTTGCATTTGCTTTTGGGTTCTTGGTCATGAAGTCTTTGCCTAACACAATGTCTAGGAGGATTTTTCCAATGTTATCTTCTAGAATCTTTATGTTTTCACATATTAGATTTAGGTCTTTGATCCATCTTGAGTTGATGTTTGTATAAAGTGAGAGATGAGAATCCAAATGCATTCTTCTACATATAGCTTGCCAATTGTCCCAGAGCCATTTGCTGAATAGAGTGTCTTTTCCCCATTTTATGTTTTTGTTTGCTTTGTTGAAGATCAGTTGGCTGTATTTGGCTTTATTTCTAGGTTCTCTATTCTGTTCCTTCAGTCTATGTGCCTATTTTTATACCAGTTCCATGCTGTTTTGGTGAATGTGGCCTTATAGTATGGTTTGCAGTTGAGTAACTTGATGCCTCTAGATTCTCTTTTTCTTAGTATTGCTTTGGTTATGTGGGATCTTTTTGGTTCCATATGAATTTTAGGGTTGTTTTTTTCTAGGTTTGTGAAGAATAATGGTGGTATTTTGATAGGAATAGCATTGAATTTGTAGGTTGTTTCTGAACGTATGGTCATTTTCACAATATTGATTTACCATCGTGAGCATGGGTTGTGTTTCTATTTTTTGTTTTATCTATAATTTCTTTCAGCAGTGTTTTTTAGACTTCCTTGCCAAGGTCTTTCACATCCTTGGTTAGTTATATTCCTAAGTATTTTATTTTTGTATTTTTTTTGCAGCTATTGTGAAATGGGTTGAGTTTTTGTTTTGATTCTCAGCTTGGCTGCTGTTGATATATAGCAGAGCTGCTGATTTGCGTACATTAATTTTGTTTCCTGAAACTTTGCTGAGTTCATTTACCAGTTCTAGGAGCTTTTTGGATGAGCCTTTAGGGATTTCTAGGTGTACAATCATATCATCAGCAAACAGGGACAGTTTGACTTCCTCTTTACTGATTTGGATGCCCTTTATTTCCTTTGCTTGTCCGATTGCTCTGGCTAGGACTTCCAGTACTAGGGTGAATAGATGTGGTAAAAGTGGGCATCCTTGTCTTGTTCCACATCTCAAGGGGAATGCTTTAAACTTTTCCCTGTTCAGTATTATTTTATACTAAAATAAATCTATGCTAATATTATGCTCTCCTCTTTAGAATAAAAAGTTTAAAAATAAGGAGTCATCATTTGTAAAAAAGCAATATGTGTAGATATTCCTCATCAGCATCTAGATCTATTTGCTTTAGAGTCAGAAAAATTATAATGTTGTAATTTCCTCAAGGTATTTGCTCTCTGTGAGCACTGCCACTGAGAACTTTTTCACTGATAGTGGTAAAGGACATTCTGTATTTTTAAAAGTCATTCAAATTTCTGTTAAAAAATGCGAAAAAAAATATAGAAGAGACACAACATTTATACAATTTTATTTTCAATTGACAGTCTGATGTTTTAAAATAAGAATTGGAGGTCATGCTTGAGACTTAATGCATTTTTAAGCTTTTAAATCATAACAGAAAAAAGTCAAATGGCACGTGAAAATTGTCAAACTTTGTTTTGAAAAATCATTTACATAGTCTTCCTGATAACATTACATATACTTCTCTTTGCTTTCTTTTTAAATGTAAGCCTCATTAAAAGTAAATTCAACATTTAAACTCTGGAATGGCATAATAATATGCAAATTGATTTAAAAATTTTATCTTACAGATAAAACACTTCTTTTTGACAAATGCAACTTTCAACATTATAAAATATATATTCAATTCTCATAATTTACTATGAGATAGCATAAATATTATACCTATTGTGCATGTAAGGGGTGTAATGGGGTTCTCAGATGGAGAAACTGAAGCATGGGAAACTGAAATAATCTGCCCAAAGTAACATAGGTGGTCAATATCTGAAGTAATCAGAAAGATTCAAAGACCCTTCTTGAGCTATATGAGTGTAAAGTCACCATATGAGTTAAGAGATTAGATTGTGTGAATGCAAGTTTCTTAATGATCTATCTTTACACTATATTTCGCAGAGGACACTGCTCACTACCAAGTGAGAGAGCCTCTCTCTCTCTCCGCCCTTTGCAGTAGGCAAGCTGAGGACTTTGTTCTAGACAGGACAACAATAGTAGGATTGCTGAGGATACTCTCTCTCACTCTCACTCCTGAATTGGATTTTGTATTCTCTTATGTCTTAAATTAACTTATTTGTTTATTTGGATTCAAATTGGTGAGATCCAAGATATGAGGTACACTTTTTGTGTATGTGTGTATGCATGTGTGTGAGGAATGGAGGTAGTGTGGAGGTTGGGGGAATCAAATGGCAAATAGATTCTGATGGAACGTCTTTTGAGATAACTAGCTTGAGACAAATAGGTGGTGCTTTTTCTTGTTTAATCCAATTTCTAGTGTCTTCGTCTTTGGAACTTGGGCTCAAACCTTCTTAACAAAATCTTAATATTTCTCTTTTGGCATATATATATATATATATATGTATATACACACACAAAGCCACCTTTCAGACACTTTGGGAGGCACTTGCTTGTGACTTGTAATATGGCACAGATTTAGGCATCTCTTAGATATTGAAGTCAAATATTACCAAAAGGGCTCCAAATAGTACCCCAAATTCTAAAGTATATTTAGGAACTATTAAGAGCGTAACTTCCATTCAAATCATCTATCATATATGCATTGTGTTTTCAACAGGAATCCTAGGGCTTACTTCATAATGGACAATGTTTTTCTGCATTTTTGAAGCTCTATTCTCTTTGGAGCATTCCAGTCAGAAAGTTATTACTCTCACAAAAGAAAATTTTATGTTAAGACAAATGCTTTATCATTGATAAAACTTATTTTAACATATCACTTTCTATTAATAGAAGGAAGAATACAACTTGAATTCATTTGAGATTTTTGATCATTATCATTGTCCCTTAGAGATAGTATTAAGGGGACTAAGCGTTTTTTTAGCAGCCAAATCTTTGCTGCTGACTAAACAGTATGCAGTTAGCATGCAGGATTGTTTTCATGAAGTGTATGAATTAGCTAAAATTCTATTAGAACCTCAGATGTCCTGTGAGTATATATATTAGATTTCTAATGAGTATATGCAGAACATTAGCTTAATAAGCCAAAGAAGAAAAAGCAGCTCCACAGTCCATTCTAATAAATCCTGATTCTGAGTCTCTTTCCTGTTTAGATGCTTTAGTCAACAGGATTATTATCAAATAGTCTCCCTGTATGCTATTCTCAACATAATGAAGTATCTATTTCTTCTACTGTGTTATTTGAAATAGAAAGAGTAGTCTTATGGCTACTCTTATGGCCGATAATTTTTTTTTCTGCTCTCTTGTCCGGGCTACAAGGGATCATAATTTTCAAGAAGCCCAAGACTTAATTTACCCAAATAAATATGATTTGGATTGTATCTCACAGAGACTTAGCTACCCTATGCTCTCTGAAAGAAATACATCTAAAACAGAGTTGAGGAGAAAGCCTGTCTAAAACAGAAGAGAGCAAGGTAAAAAAGCATAAGAAAGCAGGAATTTAAACTTTAATATGAGACAAAGTAAAGTCAACTCAAACAACATTAAAGACCACTTTTTAATACTAAAATCCACATTTAATCATAAATAAAGTAAGACAATAATGAATATCTATACCAAAAAACAACAAAATTACTTTTATAAAGCACAAAGTACAGAAATTGGATGGAAAATAGATAAAAACACATTAAAATAGGAGTACCACTTTCAGTATAAGACTGGTCAAGAGAAAAACAATAAATAAGATCAAGAAGACTTAAATAAACATGGTGATTTTATGGATCAACCTTGCAACCTGATAATAGGAATAGCACTTTCTTATCTAGCTATGGAATACATGTAAAAACAACAAAGTTGGTTAGGTTACAAAGTAAGCATCAGTAAGTTTAACAAACCAGAAATATTACAAAAACTTACTCTGATCACAACAAAATAAATATAAAACGAATGACAAAATTACAAAAACATCTTCCATGTGAAAATTTAATAACATTGTATCTAATGCATTTGTGAATAAAATCCAAAATTACAAATGTCTAAAACATAAGAATAAAAAGATCACAACATAAAAGAGTATATTAGCTATATTAAAGCTTTATCAGAGGAAAATCTACAAGTTCAATTTTTTTCTCAGTAAAAAATGAAAGAAAATATATATAAATTAAATTTACAGTTCAGAAATCTAGAAAAAGAACTCCAAACTAATCCCAAATAAAAGTACAAAATAAAAGTGTGAGACAAATCAATAGGTAGAACATAAAAAGGTGGCCTGATATTTCAAAACCCAATATGATTTTGAAAGAAATATGAGAATAGCTACTAGCTAACTTGATTCAGAAACAGAAAGAAAGTAAAAAATAAATGCATAGATAGAAATAAGCAAAGAAATAACTGTAAAAAGATGTTATAGTTTTAAAAAATTATGACAGAATAATTTATAGACCTTTTTGCATATACATTCATAAATGTAGATAATTTTGTAGTAAATCAGTTTACTAAATTTTAATTCAGTAAATGTCAAAAAATTACTCTGTGCTGGGGGCAGTGACTCGCCCCTGCAATCCAAACACTTTAGGAGGCTGAGATGGGAGAATCACTTGAGTTCAGGAGTTTGAGACCAGCCTTGGCAACATAGTGAGACTGGGTCACTATAAAAATTTTTAATTTTAAAGAATCACCTGGGTACGTGGCACCTCACTGTAGTCCCAGCTACTAGAGACTAAAAACTCAATGGTAAAACTAACTGGAACCATAAAATAGTTTGGTAACAGCATACAAATTAGTGTTGACAAATGATTAGTGTAGACAGGGATCCTGAAGCAGGACCCCTAGAGGTCAAGGATAGTGGGAGCTGTAATTGCGCCACTGCATTCCAACCTGAGTAACAGAGTGAGATTCTGTCTAAATAAACAAAGAAGCAAACAAAACACAACACACACATAACTAGATATCATGAAATTGGCAAGAGTTAAAAAGGCTGATGAAGGATTCTGCTGGTAAAGTTGTGGAGAATCAGGCATATTTTTCAAATGGGAATGCACACAGGTGTAACCCTTGTGGAGTAGAAACTGGAAATATCTAGAAAAGTTGCATGTATGTTTTACCTTTGACTCAACAATTCCACTACTAGAAATTTACTCTGATGGGTAAAGTGTGAAAGTATGAAGTATAAAAATAACTTTTCACAAGATTATTCATTGCACTGTTTTGAAATTACAAAATATTGCAAACAATGAAATGCAAATATGTAGGATACTGATTATCCTAGAGCTTCTGCACAGCAAAAGAAACTATCATTAGAGTTAACCAGCAACCAACAGAATGGGAAAATTTTTTTGCAATCTATCAATCTGACAAAGGGCTAATATCCAGAATTACAAAGAACTTAAACAAATGTACAAGAAAAAAACAAACAACCCCATCAAAAAGTGAGTGAAGAATATGAACAGACACTTTTCAAAAGAAGACATTTATGCAACTAACAAACATGTGAAAAAAAGCTCTTCATCACTGGTCACTGGAGAAATGCAAATCAAAATACATTGAGATACCACCTCATGCCAGTTAGAATGGCCATCATTAAAAAATCAGGAGACAACAGATGCTGGAGAGGATGTGGAGAAATAGGAACACTTTTACACTGTTGGTGGGAGTGTAAATTAGTTCAACCATTGTGGAAGACAGTGTGGCAATTCCTCAAGGATCTAGGAATAAAAATATTGTTTAACCCAGCAATACAATTACTGGGTATATACCCAAAGGATTATAAATTGTTCTATTATAAAGACACATGCACATGTATTTTATTGCAGCACTGTTCACAATAGTAAAGACTTGGAACCAACCCAAATATGCATCAATGACAGACTGGATAAAGAAAATGTGGCACATATACACCATGGAATACTCTGCAGCCATAAAATGGATGAGTTCATGTCCTTTGCAGGGACATGAATGAAGCTGGAAACCATCATTCTCAGCAAACTGACACAAGAACAGAAAACCAAACACCATATGTTCTAATTCATAATTGGGTGTTGAACAATGAGAACTCATGGACACAGTGAGGTGAACATCACACATTGGGGCCTGTTGTAGGGTGGGGGGCTAGGGGAGGGATAGCAGGGGGTAGGGGTGTTGGGAAGGGATAGCCTTAGGAGAAATATCTAATGTAGATGACGGGGACGGATGCAGCAAACCACCACGGCATGTGTATATCTATGTAACAAACCTGCACATTCTGCACATGTACCCCAGAACTTAAAGTATAATAAATAAATTGTAAAATAAATAAATAAATAAAAATCTTCTTTTGACACAAAATAAAGAAATGTTCATGGAAGATGGGGCAGGAACAAAAGACAAAGGAAGCAGGATGAAGGTATTTTCAATGGCCACTCATTGACATAGTTAATCAGATTAATTAATGCAATGGTTTGAGTGTTTGCGTACCCTCCCAAATTTACCTTGAAATACTAGCCCCAAGATGATGGTATTAAGTAGTGGGGCCTTTGGGAAATGATTACGTCATGATGGTGGAACCCTAATAAATGGCATTAATTGCTTATAATAGAGGGTCTAGAGAGAACCGTCACTTCTCCCAATTTGTGAGGACACAGGAAGAAGGTGCCATCTATGAATCAGAAAGTGGTTACCCTCTAGACATCAAATTTGCTGGCATCTTGATCTTGAACTTTCTAGCCTCCAGAACTATGATAAATAATTTCTGTTGTTTATAAGTTACTCAGTGTAGAGAAGCCTGAAAGAATCAAGACAATGGATTATAACCCATTCAATGAAGACAGAATTGATGTTCTTAATGATGTCAATTACTAAGCATACACAGGCTTGAAGCAGAAGGAAAAGTTCTTTATGTACAGTATAATGCCAATTACTAAATGCAAAAGGAATGGTGGAATTAAAAAATCATCATTTGAAAATATTATCATAAGAGTTGATTCTGATAGAGATAATAAATGGGGGTAAACTAGTGGGTAAAAATTTAATAAGGGACAGGGTGTTTATGTTATTTCAAAATATATCTCCCAAAATATTCATTAATATAAGGGAAATTTACCCTAAAGAAATTGGCTGACTTCACTTAATCAATAATAAGAGTTATTTCTAGTAATAGAACAAAGCAAGATCACTTGCATAACCTCAGCTTAATCAACATGAAGCATCAGATAGATATAAATTGGGGGAAATTTTACAAAATAACTGTCTCGTAGTCTTTAAATTGTTCAAGGTCATAGATGGATAAAGAATGACTAAAGAATTGTTACAGATTTTAAAAAGACTAGAGTAAAACTGAAGACATGATTTTGGATTATATTATGGACTTTTTGGTGAAAGACATTATTGAAACAATTAGCATTTAGGTCCTTAAATTAGACCATGAAATTGCATCAATTATACAATTGTAGTATTTATAATTAAGCTATTATACAAATAATAGCTAAATAAGTATGCATTTATCCTTTTAGAAAGTATACACAGGCATCATGTCTGCAGTTTACTCTCAAATGGTTTAGAAAAATATAAAATTTTCTCTTTGTATGAAGAGAAAATTATAAAACAAAATATGGTATATGTTAATAATTGGAGAATATGGGTTAAAGGCATACAGGAGTTTTATGTGTTACTTTTGCAAAGATTTTGTAAAATCATTTAAAATTAAAAATTTATAAAAAATGAAAATATGAAAGTTATAAAATATAAATATTTAACTCTTGAGAGACAACTTTAATGATAGACAACATGACTGAAAGCTTATGAGCAAGTACCCTGGAACCAAATTGTTCTAGAGATACAGTATCAGCTCTAGCATTTATTTGTTGTAATACCTTGGGCAAGTTACTTCACAGGTTTTATCTCAGGTTCCTTATGTTTAAAATAGAAGCCTTTCACATGGGCGCAATTAAGAAGATTAATTGAACAGCTACATATAGATCACATTCAGGCAGAGGCTGCCACATAATGAATACTGTAGAAATGCTTGTAAAATAAAATGAAATTTGTTTATTTTGATATCTGTCATGAATAAAAGAACAAAATATTTATTATATGGAGTATATATCAACAATGTGGTCAAAATAGGAACCAACATACATCTTGTTGAGAAATGAATTCCTATTCAAGATAGTTCATGCTGCATTAATTTTAAAAACAGGAACAAAACTAATGAGAACTAAGATAAATTAAATAACAGCACCTAAGAGCCATAAGACCACCTAGTTGAATAAGGACCCACCATTACTGTAATCCAGATTAAAACTTGGCATTCCTCAGTTTTATGATTAGAATAAAATCTAAATACCAATCTATATTTGGACCATAGTTTTAACAGTAGAACTTAAGGAATGTAATTCTGAAAAAGATAGATGAAAGTAGAGAGAAGAAATTTTTTTCATTCACAAAACATGAACATAAAACTACACTATGTGTAGAAAATATCATAAAACAGTTGAAAAAGAAGTTCTAAAAGATAAGCATGAAATCTGTGTATTGTATTGTTTATTATGTATGATTTGGAGGTGTTTAGTCTGGATGTAATTTGTTTATGGATGTTTAGAAACTTTGTATAGTTGTATCAATTTAGAAACATATATAAGTGTATATGTGTTGGTACTTGTGTGCTATTTCTGTGTTGCTTTTATATGGAATCAATAAAATAGATAAATAGATGCCTGACATTCAAAGGAAACATAGGAAACATTAGCTGAAGAACGGGAAAGTTTAAGCAAAGATGAAAGGAATGCTTTTGTGACTTCATCACTTGAAAGGAAAAGAAGAAGTAGGAAAGGTATGGAGTGGTTAGAAGGATTCTAGGGAAAGTGCCCAAAGAGTGTATGCTGATCTCCAAGAGCCAGGAGACTAGGGCAAGAAGCAAACATTGTGGATGGCAGCACATCTGCATTCAATCAATCCTTTTCTATGAAATGCTCTGTTTCTCCTCTCCTTCTCTGAAATCACCCTTCTAAGATCCCTAAGGCGATTGGAACATGTGTGCTTCCTCCTTACAAACTTCTTTTGGTATCAGCAGACATGTCTCTGTTAATTTAACACAAAACTTAAAGTATATATAGAAAAAGTTTACCTCAACTTAGTTTGAGGATTTAATAATATTGATCTGAAAATCTTCTCCTCAATTGCTGGATTTGAAATCTGCCCTAGTCACTAGTTTTTGTCTAGCTATATAACCAGTGGAAAAGGTGAAAACTGCAAGAAAATCTATCTGATCTCATTCATGGTTTATCAGCCCTCTCTTACATCTTACACTTCATATTTTTTTTCTCCCCACCTGTGTGTTTTTTTTTTTTTTTTTTTTTTTTGAGGCGGGGCAGAGATGGAGTCTCTCTCTGTTGCCCAGGCTGGAGTGCAGTGGTGCAATCTTAGCTCACTGCACCATCCACTTCCCAGGTTCAAGTGATTCTCCTGCCTCAGCCTCCTGAGTAGCTGGGATCACAGGTATGCACCACCATGCCCGGCTAATTTTTGTATTTTTAGTAGAGACAGAATTTCACCATGTTGGTCAGGCTGGTCTCAAACTCCTGACCTCAGGTGATCCGCCCCACTTGGCCTCCCAAAGTGCTGGGATTACAGGTGTCAGTCACTGATTTCAGTCTCCCCCCGCCCCATTTTTATTTTAAAGTTTTGACTTTTGAACATGAAACCATGTTGATTTTTTTTCTCCTATCTCCTATATTTCCTCATTCCTGTATTTCAAGCGTGGACATGGCATTGATGATGCTGAAGTAACAAACTCCTTTTAAAGTAAAGGTTTTCTTTAACTTTCCTCTTGACCCTTTATAAGTCAGCTTATGATAGTTCCTATCTAATACAAAAATTCCTATTTTAATTAAGGTCATTGGTTCTAGAAATAATTGTAGGGCTTTATCCTTATCATTTCTAATTTCTGTATTCCTGTACAGAGGATTAATATATTTTTTTCTTTTGTATCTGTCTTGCTTGAGATTTGATTCACATACTTATTCTATTTCTCCCACTATCTGTTAAACTGTTTTACTAGTTTTGTATTTATACTTTTCCAAGACATCCCTTCTCTGATATTTTATCACTAGCCCTGATTCTACAAGATGATTCCTCCTTGGTTTATCTCTCTTGTTTTATTTTGTATTTGTTGTAAAGTTCTCCCAAATGTAGACAGTCATTTACAATATTTATATAAATATTCTGTTTGTTCTCTGTGACAAAATTTCATCTATGCAATGCATATTCTTGAGCACTCTCCCTCATTCTGGTGTTCTGAATAATGGTAGGTGCTTGTGATACAAAAATGAAAAATATGCTCCAGGATTGTTCTCCAAAAGAAAGTGAAAAATGTGATGAGTGTCATTTGAGGGTTTTTAGCAAGAAATGCATGTGCAACAAAGAAAGAACATTCTACTATGTCTTTTGGCATAAAACACATAGTAGAATGTTCTTTCTCTGGAAAGATCTTCAGTCTTTACAGAAATGCCAGAAAAGTAGAGGAAGAATATTCCATGAGATGAAGATATTATGAACAAAAAAACCAAATGTATGAAATAGTGCATAGCAGAACACATCAAGAACAAATCAGGTATTTTCAGTGTTGCTAGAGTATAGCATGAAAAGAGAAAAGATGAAAGGAGATGAGAATCAAAAGACAGAGAACTTTCCTAGTATTTTGAAAGGAACCTTGACTATATCTTGGGGAGTTAGAGACTTTAAGCAAAGCAGCAGTGAGATCATGTATATAATTCAGAAATAGTGCTATAACTTCAATACCAAATGAATTAAAGAGAAATAAAATTAAAGGACATGAGGCCAATGTGGAGATCATTGAATGATTAAAACATACTTGCCTGTGGAGACCATTGAACTATTAACATTTACTTGATAAAAATATGAACTAAAGAAGTGGTTAAAAGAATTGAGAAAAGGAGACAAATGTGAAATCCAATAAGAGGATAAACTCAGCAGAATTGTACAATCAGTTGAATATGAATAATGAGAAGTTGGATATGGTTTCTATGTTTTTTTCTTAATTTTAGTAACTAGATTGACAATTGCTCCAGTGAAGGTGAGAGAAATGGGAAGTGGCAGATGGGTTCTGGGGAGAAATAGTTCAAATTTGTGATTTCATAACCTTTGAGCCTGTGGAGTTGTCATTAAGGCAGGAACAACTGGCGGAGGTCTGAATTAGAGACACAATTTGGGCATTTATTGCATTTTTATAATAGGTCAAGCTCTGGTCATGGAAGACATTGGCCAGGCTGAGGTTGGCATAGAAAGAAAAACATGTGAGGCCTGAGGCAGTGATCTCTGAAATAGAAAGAGAATCATGTCAGTCGGATACAAGAGAGTTTTCTGAGAGATGACAGGAAAATCAAACCTGATGAATCAGTGAGGTCAAGAAATAAAGGACTAACGTTATGCAATCATCAGGATGATTTTTAGTGGAGTAGAGGGAGTATACGCCAGATAACTGTGATTAGGAACTTAAAAAAAATAGAGACAGAGACTTTCCAAGCTGCTTAGATTTGATAGAATAAAGAAATTGGGAGAGTGCTATAGAATAATAAAAAACTAAGAGAGATAAATTGTTACTATTAGCAATACTTGAACATGCTGGATGGAAGAAAATTTTCCAGAAAGGTGAGAGTTTGAAAATATTACAACTGCTAGTAATGTTATAAGAATTACAAGATAATTAGAATTCCATTTGAGAAGACATTAGCAAAGACATGAGAGGGAGGAGCATTTTCCTGAATCAAGTGAACTAGCATTTGCTAACATATTGCATATGTGCATGTTTATAGGAAACTCCTGGAATAATGTCTAAACCCAAACAATGACTAATAGTAGAACATTCAGGCATCATAATTGCTGAAAGAGTAAGTGTCTTGGCAAGTAAGCCCTGCTTGCAATGTCAATTATTTATTCCAACAATTCCAGACACTGAAATTTTGTTTCAGAAATCAGGGCCCTCCAGTCCTGCGTTAATTTCTCCACATAATTTTTACTGAATAACTTTCTTTTGTAATCAAGCCAATTTATTTTCTAACTATTTTCTTCTACATGTCAACATTATTTTTGATTCTCCATCCTTGTACCTTTTTCTTTGCTTCTCATTTTCTTTCCTCGCTGTTTCTTGAACTCCCTCTCTCTTTTTTTGCCAGCAAGTTCTGCAGTATTTCTAAATAAATTCAATTCTATTGTGGTAAATAGTTAGACATGTGCTATATGTAGTCACTATTACTAATTGTCTTGTGTATTGTTTGCCATCTGTGGATGGAAGAGTATTTGTCCTTTGAGCAGTGAGACAATCTTATGCCTCTTTTTTTTACATGACTTGAAAGAGTACATGGCTGAATGCTAGAGATATACTACTCATTTAATAAGCTGTTTTTTAATTGAAAACACAATATTGATATTATATAAATGGTCACCTATTCTGCTTGCTAATAAAGTGAAGTATTTCTTGTTTATTCCTTATTTATATAGCTCACTGTCTGATTTTCATCCTCTTCCCTCAGCTGATATCTTCTCAGTATCATTTCCCTTGACCAGTCTATATGTAATCACAACACCTACATACACACTACTGTGTTCCTATTCCCTGCAAATTTTCTTCCTAGATTATAAAATCATTTATTTATTAATGTATATTCTATGTCTTGAATTAAACTATTAATTACATGAACAAAAATATTTTAATTGTTTTGATTTAGTCATGTATGTTCAAATACCCAGAATGAAGCCTAACATGTAAAAGAAATTCAGTAAATATAAACATATCCAGAAATTTATAACTAATCTTATTACCAACGTTTCCTAATTTCTTTGTAGCTCTACATTCTCTTTTTTTCCTTATATTTATACTCTACATTCAATATTTTCACAAGTGGCCGGTGTTAGTTTGTCCTCAGGCTGCTAATAAAGACATACCCAAGACTGGGTAATTTATAAAGGAAAGAGGTTTAATTGACTTACAGTTCAGCATGGCTGAGGAGGCCTCAGGAAACACAAT
This sequence comes from Saguinus oedipus, assembly GCA_031835075.1. Classification (NCBI taxonomy): domain Eukaryota; kingdom Metazoa; phylum Chordata; class Mammalia; order Primates; family Cebidae; genus Saguinus; species Saguinus oedipus. The sequence goes on from CM063172.1 coordinate 150,387,017, forward strand.
CATGATGGAAGGGGAAGCAAACAAGTCCTTCCTCACATGGCAGCTGAAAGAAGTGCCAAGCAAAAGCGGGGAAAGCCCCTTATAAAACCATCACATCTCCTAAGAACTCTCTCATTATCAGGAGAACAGCATGAGGGTAACCATCCCCATGATTAAATTACCTCCCACTGTGTCCCTCCCATGACACATGGGGATTATGAGAATAACGATTGAAGATGAGATTTGGGTAGGGACACATCCAAGCCATATGATGGCCAAACTACCACCTCAATTTAACATATTTACATAAAATGCTATTGCTCTTAAGTATTTCACCAATGCTCTAAAAGATATTTGGGAAGCTCTATTAATTCAAACAAGTGGTGTAAGACAAGTTTAAACTAGGAATAAACTGGGAACACACTTTTTGGAAACTCTTCCCTTAATGAGCCTTGAAGTAAGTCAGGAAACAGCCTTAATTCCTTAGAGACACTCTGGTTCTATTTAATGTATTATAAGTTCAGTGGTTAAATAGTACCTTAGTGGAAGGAAGCTGAAACAACTTTATTAGACTAATGGCAAGGGCTGATTTAATTTTTCTTTCTTTAAAGCTGAGAACAAATTAGGTAATAGTGATGGATTAGAGCCAAACATAGTGCCTTGGCTTGGCATAAATGGAAAATTCTGGTCCAGAATTATACAGAATCTGTACTTGTAGTGTGAAATTTGTGAATATGCAGAGTTAGTGATGAGACTCATGGGAAAGGAGAAATAAAAAGAAATGAGGAATGAGTCCCTTAGAAAATGTAATCAGAAAAAAAAAAAGATTTTTCTAGAGTTTGTAATTTAGGAATTTTTTGATTCCTAAAAGTCACACATTCTTTATTCACCGAGCAAGCTACAAGTTAGCATGATCTTATGCCCTATCTAGAGCCTGCATAGATATGTACAAAACTTGTCATAATGCCTAAGTATCTTTGACTTGCATTAACCTCAATGGATCTTGACTCATTGTCCGAGCAAACTGATAGGGCAGCATTCTGAATTGATGTCTAAAATAGATGCTGGCACACTGCCGTGACTAGCTCTGTCTTTTGTTTGACTGGTTTCAGACAGATTCCAATAGGTTGTTGAGGAATAGACACAGTGAGTCTTGAGATCTGGTTCAAGGAACAGGAAACCAGAACTCATGGGAAGTTAACCTTGAATTCTCCCACTTGAGCAATAAACACTCAGGAATGTGTTGAGATTGTTTTGTACCAGCGATTTCACTTGGTGAGCAGGCGGGCACATAGCCAGTTTCAGAAAAATCCAGTAAAATAAAAAAGAACCAGGAGAGTATAAAAACTCACTGAGATTGGCAATTTTACTTCTCAGATCTGGTAGAAACTTATTCTATGAAGGCATTTTCTGGAGCTGTGTACCTCCATAAAAGCTTTGGAAATTTGATAGGCTCCCATAATTGAGACTACACTGCAATGTTTCTTCTTATAGCTGTCTCGGATGACAGCAGTTTTTATATTTTCTGCCACCAAATAAAATTTTAAAAATATATATATTCACCCTGAAGATTGGCATCTTTGCATTAGTCAGTTACTACCTTATTGTAACAGGCTCTGGCATTCAAGAACACACAGCAAATCAAAGGTGAAGTCAAATAATATTGGTGTAGTTTTATTAAATTTCAAATTTATCCACACTACATTATTTCCTATTCCTGTCATCTTCTCCAAATCCCAAAACAAACAAATCATCAAAAACTAAACTAAACAAAAATTTAAATAATTTGCAACTTCAAAAGGAAGCATACAAGTTATTTAATATTTTTTTAACTTATTTTTTTGAGGCATAAACACCAGCCAAGGCTAAATAAATGGAAGACCTATTAAAACTTCTGTGATCCTGGTGGGGTAAAACGTTCCACCCCTAGACCTGTTGTCTGCTCATGGCAGGATTGAAGCAGGAGCATCCACGGAGTTCTTGAGCTCCGACCTCAGCTCCCTCTTTTCTCTCATCTTTGTCACTGCTTTTAGCAGTGAAATGTTATGGAATCTGTTTTTCCACAATTATGCAAATTACATTTAATTGATAAAAATAAGATTAAAAAGCCACAATGTTTGGAAATTTACACCTCATTTTATAACATCTATTAAGATATAATTATTACACAATAAAATTTGCCCTTTAAAATGTATTCAAAGCTAAATTTTAAATAATGCATATATCTCAAAGAAATCACAAGCATAAATAAAGCGTATTTTAAACTGAATGATAAAATTACAACATTTAAAAATGGGCAATACAGATGAAATATTTAGAGAAAAATTTATAATCATAAAGACTTGTAGAGAGAAAGAAATGCTTACTATCAGCTATCATGTTTTCACCTTAAGAAGCTAGAGGGGAAAAAAGCAAATCAAACTCATATAAGCATAAATGAACAAATAATGAATCTAAGAGCAAAATCATTGACATAGGTAAGACAAACAATTGTGTAAGTTAACAAAGTTAAGAGTTGTTTCAATGAAAAGATTAGTAAAATAGGAAAGTCTTGATACACTGATTTGGAAAAAAGAGGGAGAATACAAATTAATAATATCATAAAAAAAAGATTTACTCCAAAGCATACTACAGGTATTCATAAACACAAGGTATTTTTTTTAACATGTCAACAAACTCAACAACTGTGATGTTGTATTAAGACCCCAAAAAAACACAACTTACCAGAATTTACACAAGAAGAAATTTTTTTAAAGAAAACGATGTAACTCTATATCTGTTAAAGAAATGACTTTGGTCTAAATCATTATAAAATTTTCCACAAAGATAATACTAAGCCCAACTGTTTACAATAGCAAAGACCTGGAAACAACCGAAATGCCCATCAACAATAGACTGGACAAGGAAAATACGAGACATATACACCATGGAATACTATGTAGCCATAAAAAATGATGAGTTTTTGTCCTTTGTAGGGACATGGATGAATCTGGAAACCATAATTCTCAGCAAACCGACACAAGAACAGAAATCAAACACCACATGTTCTCACTCATAGGTGGGTGATGAACAATGAGAACACAGGGACACAGGGAGGGGAGGATCGCACACTGGGGTCTGTTGTGGGGGGCAAGGGAAGGACAGTGAGGGGGGTGGGAAGGTCAGGGAGGGATAACATGGGGAGAAATGCCAGATATAGGTGTAGGGGGGAGGGAGGCAGCAAACCACATTGCCTTGTGTGTACCTATGTAACAATCCTGCATGATCTGCACATGTACCCCAGAACCTAAAGTATAATAATAAGAAAAAAAGCAAAGCAAAGCAAAAAAAGAAAATACTAAGCCCAGATGGTTTTTCTGGTACATTCTATCAAACATTGGGGAAAACTAATACCAATCAGAAACAAACACTTCCGGAAAACAGATGATAGAAAAACTTCAAAATTTATTTTATGTGGTCTGCATTATTTTGATACAAAACCATACAGAAGTATTGCAATGAAAGTACAGAACAGTAATTATTATAAATACAAATGCAGAAACTTTTCATAGCATATCAGCAAACTGAATTCATCAATATATAAAAAGATAAAATAAGAAGATGGCTGATTACTAGCAGCTCAGGATTGTAGGTCCTAGTGAAAGCACAGAGAACAAGAGGATGCCACACTTTCAGATGAATTTTTGTTGCTCACGGACCAGGAGATTCCCAATGGAGGAGCCCCATGGGTTGCCAGCATGACTTTTGTGGCCAGCACGGAGGTTTTGCCAGAGCCCCGGCGCGGCGGTTCTTGGTGCAAAGTAAACGGGACTGGGTCCCCTTTTGGTTGACGTTTGGAGCTCTTGGAAGGCAGAGTCACCTATTCAGCTGATTGAAAAAGGGATTCAAGAAGGAAGCCAGACCGCAGACTCCCAGGCAGAAAAGCACCACGAATCATAACACTGCTATTTTAGCTGGTGCACTGGGTTGCTCAGATTCTGGCACTGAGAATCAACAAGTTGGTCGTCCTCTCAGGGACTTAATTTGAAAGTCAGTAATTACAAAGACAACAGGTGGATAAATTTACAATGATGGGAAGAAAAAGGCTGAGAATACCCAAAATCAGAATGCCTCTCCCTCTACAGGGGATCACAGTTCCTCATCAACAAGGGAACAAGGCCTGATGGAGAATGAGTGCATCCCTATAACAGAATTAGGCTTCAGAATGTGGATAATAAGAAACTTCTGTGACAAAAGAACATGTGCTAGCCCAACGTAAAGAAACTAAGAACCTTGAAGAAAAATTTGACGAAATCCTAATGAGAATAGACAATCTAGAGAGGAATATAAGTGAATTAGTGGAACGGAAGAATACAATATGAGAACTCTGTGAAGTATGCACAGGTTTTAACAGTTGAATTGATCAACCAGAAGAAAGGATATGAGAGGTGGAAGACCAACTTAATGAAATGAAATGAGAAGACAAGATTAAAGAAGAAAGAGTAAAAAGGAATGTGCAGTCTCCAAGAAATATGGGACTATGTGAAAAGATCTAATTTACGTTTGATAGGTGTACCTGAATATCATGAAGAGAATGAATCCAAGCTGGAAAATATTCTTCAGGATATTATTCAGGAAAATTTTCCTAACCTACAAGGCAAGACAATACTCAACTCCAGGTAATACAGAGAACACCACAAAGATATTCCTCCAGTAGAGCAATCCCAAGACATATAATTGTTAGATTCACCAGGGTTGAAATAAAGGATAAAATTTTAAGGGAAGCTAGAGAGAAAGGTCAGGTACCCATAAAGGGAAGCCTATCAGACTCACAGCAGATCTCTCGGCAGAAACCCTACAAACTAGAAGAGAATGGGGGTCAGTATTCAATATCCTCAAAGAAAAGAATTTTCAACGCAGAATCTCATATCCAGCCAAATTAAGCTTCATAAATGAAGGAAAAATAAAATTTTTTGTGAACAAGCAAGCACTCAGAGATTTCATCACCACCAGGCCTGCTTTACAAGAGCTTCTAAAAGAAGCACTATACACAGAAAGGAACAACCAGTATCAGTCATCCCAAAAATTTACCAAAAGGTAAAGAGTATCTCCATAATGAAGAATCTATATCAACTAATGGGCAAAATAGCCAGCTAGCATTAAATGACAATATTAAACTCACAAATATCAATATTAATCCTAAATTTAAATATATTAAATGCCCCAATCAAAGATACAGACACACAATGAGAAGGATGGATGTATCCAGATCCATCTCATAAACAAGGACACACAAAGACTCAAAACAAAGGGTTGGTGGAAGACTTACCAATCAAATGGAGAGCAAAAACAAAAACAGGAGTTGTAACTTTCGTCTCTGACAAAATAGACTTTAATAGTAACAAAGACTAAAAGAAACAAAGAAGGACATTACATAATGGTAAACGGATCAATGCAGCAACAGGAGTCAATGATCATAAATATATCTGCACCCAATATAGGAACACCCAGATAAATAAGACAAGTTCTTAATGACTTATAAAGAGACTTGGACTCCCGCACAATAATAGCAGGAGACTTTGACACCACATTGTTAGTACTTGACGGATCAACAAGATAGAAAATTAACAGGCACATCTATGATTTGAACTCAGACCTGGGACAAGTAAACTCAGTGAATATTTATAGAATTCTTCACCCCAGGTCCACAGAACATACATTTTTCTCAGTATCACATTACACCTATTTTGAAAGTGACCAAATAATTGGAATTAAATCACGCTTCAGCATTTGCATAGCATTTCACAGACTTAAATGAAATATTGGTTGGCTGTTTGTTATTTTCTTCCCTTATTTCTTCCTGTCTCCACTGTTAAGCACGATTATCGGCATAAAAGAGATTTTTAATACCTATTTTTAGATTGCATTCCAGCCTGGGCAATAGAGCAAGACTCCTGTTCTCTCTCCCCCTTTCTCTTTCTCTTTCTTTCTTTAAAAAAAAAAAAAAACCCGTCTCTACTAAAAATACAAAAAATTAGCTGGGCATGGTGGCACGTGCCTGTAATCCTAGCTACTCCGGAGGCTGAGGCAGGAGAATTGCCTGAACCCAGGAGGCGGAGGTTGTCGTGAGCCGAGATCACGCCATTGCACTCCAGCCTGGGTAACGAGTGAAATTCTGTCAAAAAAAAAAAAAATACTGAATTCATCTAAGCTCAATGTATAGATTTGGAAGAAAACTGGGACTGTGCTGAATGAAAATTGCTGTATCACTATACTATTTTTATAGAGACTTTTTTTAAACGTATAGATCTCCTTGAAGATAGTGATGGTGTTTACTTGTCTCTGTATTCCCAACACTTAGCACCAGGTTTGCACATACTAGTAACGACAGAGATGTCCAGTGAAGAGGAATTGTAGCTGAAGGATAACAGAAGTGAAACTTAAAAACAGAAAAACTGTGTAAAGTGTCTAATAGTCTCTTCCTGTGTTCTGGGTGCCAGTATAAAATTTTGAGAGAAGCTAAATATTATAAACAAAGGTGAAAATTAGGAAACAAAATAATGGCAGGCTTCAAAAAGGAAAATGATAATCAGGACTGTTGTTCAGGCAATGCTAGAAAATTATGCCTAGCCAAGTAGACGACTTAAACACCTAAGGCAGAATGAAAGTTTCTCTCCTGTCATTAAGTCCTCTGATAAAAAAAAAAAAAAAAAAAAAAAAAAAAAAGAAAAGAAAAAGAAAGAAAGATAAGATGATTAAGTAGTATTTATCTCAAAAATAAAAAGTTGTATTAATTTTCAAAAATCAAACAGTATAATTCATTGCATGACTGGAATGACAGAGAAAAAAGCACATAATCTTTTCAACAGGTGCAGAATATTCACTTGGCAAAGTTTAACATTTCCCAATGAAATGTACAAATAAAAGAGTACTCCCTGAATTTGATAAAGGTCATCTACAAAAAACAAAACAAAAAACTAATGCTAACATCTTATTATTAGTAAAGTATGGGATGGTTTCCTTCAAAGATTGGGAGTAACACAAGGATAGTCACTCAACTTTTATTCAACAGAGTACTGGAAGTTCTCGCCTGCACTATAGGGCAAGGGGAAGAAATTAAAGACTGAAAAGACAAAATAAACTATCTTTTTCACAGCTGGTATATTATACCTAGAAACTCAAGAAATCTTCATTAAAAATTCCTAGAACTAATAAATAAATTAATCAGTTATTGCTTATTGCTCACTATAGAGCTATATTTTCAGTCCATGTTGTTTCACCTCTCCATTTCTATAGCAATGTTACTGCCAGGATTAATATAGCTCCATAGTGAGACTCAATATCAGGTAGAGTAAGTCTTCTAATTTTCTCCAATATTTTTGCTTATAGGTCTTTCAGATATCATATAATTTAAGACTCAGCATTTTAAATTTCAACAAACAGCCTTGTTAAGACTCTGACCATTATTACATTGAATCCATAAATTAATTTGGTGAAAATTGACATTTTGACAGTACTAAATATTCCAGACAATAAACATGTTATAGCTCACCATTTAATTAAAAGTTTAATTCTTCCCAGGAATTCATTGCAGTTTCCAGTGTATAGGCCTTGAAATTTTATTTATTAAATTGAACTTTAAGTAGTATGCTTGCTAATGCTACCGAAAATGAAATTATTTTGATAATTTTATTTTTCAATTATTTGATGCTTGCAAATTAAAATAAAACTGATTTTGGGTTTGTTTTTTCAGAAAATAATTACCTGGTATCCAATAACTTTGATTATCCAATAACTTTGACACCTCCACCTGGTGTCATCTTTATCCAAATATTGCATAAGCTCACATGCACCTCTCATAGAGAACTTTTCAGAGCAGTAACTATCTTACTCTATTTTTGTTTCCTCTTAGCTCGTACTTCTACTTTATATTTTAATGCATATGTCCTTGTTTATTAAGGTATTTTCTGCTATCCCATTAGAACATAATCTCCATGAGCACAGAGAATTTTTTTTAAATGTATTTTAGGGCTAGAATTATGCCTGAGACATAGTGAGTTCCCAACAAACATTTTCTGCATGACTGAATCAATGAATGGGCAAATCTTATGAATTAGTGATTGTACAAAGTGTTGATGATGCATAGTTGAATAAGACATAGACCATGTCAGGAAAGAGCTTAAAGACAAAAGTAAAATAGGAAAATAACCACATTAGTAGAATAGAATGTATAAGAATTATGCTTAGTATTAAATTATAATGAGTATGTTATATTTTACCAAAAAGTATCACAAATAACAATGTTGGCTCTTCCACAAAATATTGAATTTTCCACCTAGTGACATTAATAAAATGACATGTAAATTACAGTTCATAAAGTTTGTTTTTGCAGTTAAAATGTGCTAATCTGTGTTTTAAACCTAAGCGACATTTACTCTTCCTCTGCTTTCCTTTGTATAGCCCTTTGGATAAATTCCCTTTCTGGAGCTTCAGACCATTCATTCAAACTGGGCTGAATCCACTCACTTGCAGGGGTGTAAGCATGACTCGACCCTGGAGAGTCAGTACACTCTTATCTCCCTGTGCATGCTGACTGTCTCAGAGATAGCATATGACTGAAGTCAAGCCAATGGATCTTACTGTTGGGATTTTAGCATGGATAAAGCTGCATGTTCTGCACATGTACCCCAGAACTTAAAGTATAATAATAAACAAATAAATAAATAGGTACTTTTTATCCTTCCCCCTCCAAAAAAACAAAAAGAATGAGGCATTCTATTTTTGCCTGGATTAGTCACTGTAAGATTACTGTAAGACCTATAACTCTTGGCAGTGTTCTTTGTCACCGTGTGAGAGAGCCTTTCTGAGAATTAAGCCAAAAATAGGAAGCAGAGTTAGATAAGACACGCTTATCTGATGACACTGTTGGGAGCCCTGATTCAGCCATGTCTGTCATCAATTTCATGGCTTGAATTTCCAAGGCTTGGGAGACAAAATTATTTATTTCTGAAATTTTGGTAACTGAAAAAGTAAGAAACACCTCTTGAAATTGCTAGAAATATTTTTTTCTATTATTCCAAACTTACAGCTAAGTATTTTCTTGGAGAGCTATTTTGGCATTTCCTGTGAGGAGCCCACTTTGAAATGACTATTGAACTCATTCAAAAGGAATATCTCAGATCTGAGAATGGATTTTCTTTAGTTGATATAAATGACTATAAAGAAGAACGCCTTTGTAAGGGAGTTATTATTACTATTTGTAATGTGGAGTATCTAGATTTCTTTGGGAAATCTAGATACTGATTTTCAAGTGCTTTGATACCAGGAAAAGGAGGTGAGAGAGCAGTTGATAAAAAGAAAAAAAAAATGTATATATACATATATATGAATAACAGATTCATGAAATCAATGAAAATCTGAGCATTTCCTTTAAATTCTATAGAATGTTTATGAATAGAACTGTTGATTAAAATTTTGATTAAAAAATTATAGAAACTAGCCAGGAGTGGTGGCTCACGCCTGTAATCCCAGCACCTTGGGATGCCAAGGCTGGTGGATCATGAGGTAAGGAGATGGAGACCATCCTGGCTAACACGGTGAAATCCCTTTTCTACTCAAAATACAAAAAATTATCTGGGTGTGGTGGCACGTGCCTGTAGTCCCAGCTACTTGGGAGACTGAAGCCGTAGAATCGCTTGAACCTAGGAGGCAGAGGTTGCAGTGAGACAAGATCACGCCACTGCACTCCAGCCTGGGTGATAGAACAAGACTCTGCCTCAGAAAAAAACTATGGAAACTAGCCACATAGTAATTAGAAATTATATTAATGCAAGCATATTTTTATCTAAAAAATATTAATTGCATATATTTAACTTCCTTTTTCCATGACTGAAGGACCGCTGGAAAGTCTAGTCAACACAAGTTTAAGTGTTCAGAAAGTATGACCTGATGTGTACTAAACCTATTATCTTTCTTCTTTTAAGATCAGGATATGATTTTAATGCACTTTTTATATTTCAATTAATGGTATTCAATTATTTCCTTGTTTCTTTCATCAATTGTGTCCATGCTGCTTTTTATTTTCTCCTCTTTTTTATGATATACCAAGGCAGGGTTTCTTTTATCTCCAGTAACTTTTTTTCCTACTGCATAATTTTTATTTTTATTTTGAAATAACTATAGATTCACAAGAATTTCAAATATAGTACAGAGATGTCCTGTGTACTCTTCACCTACTTTCTCCTAATTTTACCTCACTGGTTACATTTAACATATTTATAGTAGCACATCAAAACGAGGATCTGACATTGGTACACTATGTGTGGATAACTGTGTGTTTATGTCATTGTATTGCATGTGTAAATCTGTGTTATCACCACTTCATTCAAGATAGAGAACTATTTCATCATCACAAAGCTCTCCCTCTTGCTACCCCTTTATGCTTACTCCCAACTTTCTCTCCCAAACCACTAACCGTTCAGTCCCTAAGCTGTCTACTGTCTCTATAATTTTATTATTTTGTGAATGTCATATAAATGGAATCATACTGTATGTGATCTTTGAGATTAGCTTTTTTCACTCAGCATAATAGCCTTGAGATCCATCCAAGTTGTTGTATGTATCAGTAGTTTGTTCCTAGCCTTCCATGGCATAGATGTATACAGTCTGTTTACCCATTCAGCTATTAAGGGACGTTTTTGTTGTGTTTTAGTTTTAGCTTAGGATGCAGAGAAACTAGATCTCTCATATATTGCCACTGGAAGTGTAAAATGGTACAGTTACTCTAAAAACTAAACATACATTTACCATATCATGCAGCAATTGCACCTTTGTGTATTTATCCCAGAGAAATGGAAATCTACATTCACAATAAAATCTATAGAGACTGATGTATAGCATTTATTTTTCAATAATCAGTAACCATCTATCTCTTTTCCTTTTTGTTTTCTCTAAATCTTCAAGGTGACCATAATTCCAGCATCTATGTTTTCTATGTCTATTCTATGCTCAGGTTGCAATTCCATGCTCAGTTTGACACTGTGTCCTTCTAATATCTGGACTTTGGTTATGTTTCACTATCTCCACATGCATCCAAAGCCACTCACTGCATGTAACCAGGCAACTCAGGCTTCCATGTGCTGCCCGACCAAGCACTTGCCTCTTACATGAAATGCCTCTTGTCCTCATCCCTACATGTAAGCATTGACTCTTCCCTTGGGGTGCCATAACCCTCATGGCCTCTGTGGCATTCACTGCCCTTTTTGACCCTATAAACTTTGAAGGGAGCATCTATGTTTTATTCGTTTTTGCTTTTCTGTGACTTGGCATTATTTCTCTCTCAGGAAGACACTTAATAAATGCTTATTTTAAGAACAAATCGGTAAGTTAATCTGCCACTTAACTGTGCCTGATGCTTTTACATGTAATTTTTACAATTAGACTTTGAGTCAAGTTAAAAACACAGAATTTCAACAAATGTAATATACATCTGATTGTCATTATTAATATTTCATGAATTAGGCATCATCCCACCTAAAAATAAAGTGACCTGCTGTGCATGTCAGAAAAGTTGATTTTTGAAGGTAGCTTGTGGAGGAGCAAGGAAACAGAATCATATAAATAAACTGGATTGTTAACATTAGCTTGCTTCAGTTTACTTTCCTTGCAAGAAGAAAGCAGACTTCCTTTTCATGTTGGCTCAGGATGAGTAGGCCCTTTCTGATTGGTTGCTGGGAGTCTCCTGATTTTAGGGGGGAAAAAAAAGATCTGTTTGGGTATTTTCCTGCTTTATTTTATTTTATTTTTATTATTATACTTAAAGTTCTGAGAGACAAGTGCAGAACATGCAGGTTTGTTACATAAGTATACACATACCACGGTAATGTTATACTTTGATTACATGGCACTTAGCTTAAGTAACTTGATTTCGATTTTGTCTACTGATGCCTAGAACAATGACTTCTAATTTTATTGAATAATTGGTGTTATGATCTCAATTTTTTGAAAAAGATCTTAAAGCTGACAATGTATTTTCAACTAAAAGTTCATTGATTAGCCTGGAATTAACAAAATGAAAGTTTACTGATTTAAGGATATTTATCTTTCTACTATAAGTTGTTGCCTAACTCAATAGATCGCTCTGTTGTATTTTATATTATAAGCTGCTGCCTAAGTCAATAGATTGCCTTGTTGTACTTTCAAAATTTGTTTACCTCTTTTTTTAATTATGACATAAATTTCCTCTTGAACAAAAGAAGGAAACCTCAGTAATGAATAGGTGACTTCTCTATTAGCAGACCCAGCTTTGTTTCTTGCTAGGCTCATTATTCCTTACAGGTCATGGTATCTACAAATAATCGAATAAGTTTTTCTATTCTCTACATGCTTGGGAACATACCTTAAGAGATTTCACTATAAACATTTGATTTAAATTAGTCCACTAACATCCTTAAGGCTCATTCTTTTTAATACAATTCTAATACAAGCTTTAAACTTCATAATATCTTTTATTACAGTTATAGTAAGAGATCTCTTTTATACCATATTTGAATATGTGTTTTATTTAAAGGCAACAGAATGTGAACTTGCAACCTCTTCTTCATTCTCTTTTATTCTGTAGATTCCTCTGCTTTTCACAAGAAAGAGTTAGATAAATCATGGCATGGAACTATATCAGACATTCTTATTTACGTAATTATTTAGTTATTCTGCTCTGCCTTAGACTATCTTAGAATACATTTCTGAATACTTCTTAATTAGTTATTTTTATGCACTTATTAGATATTTTTGTTAGGCAGAAATATTTTAGGAAATTAAAATACAGTTCAACCCTATTGTCTCTTTTAAATCGTGTATTTGTATGGCATTATCACCAATCCACATACACACACTTAAACAATTTTTCAGCTAATTTAGACCTTTTGCCTTCAGCATTACAGCTCCCTGTAGATTACTGTCTAATTTCACAGATAGTTAAGCCACACATTCAATCCTACGCACCTCTGGCAAACAGAAATCAGTGGTATCTAATAATTAGAGACTAAAGGGCCTCAACCCTAGCATTGATTTGTTTTCTTATTATTCTCTCAGCCTGTGAAAGCATTTGATTCTTGTTTCTGGGTTACATTTGCTTATAGAAAATGGAGCTATCTCTCCCTTTACGAAAACAGATCCTGTCTAATTCTGCAGGATGCTTGGTATATGTCTAAATGAGCTATAAACTTCACCAATCATAGCTCAGTCATTTTATTCAAACTTTTATTGTTTTTTTCATATCATAGTAACCAACATATATTTTGTGTTTACCCTATTTATGCATTCAACAGCCAAAAGTCTTTAAAACTATATGTATTTAGGATCTTAGCACAGTGGTGGTATTGAAGGCCATTAAAGCTTTCAAAAAAAATAATGTTTAGCAATGGGAACAGTAGCCTGACAAATACAGACAAGCAGGATTTTCTCACCTCCTATGCAATTATCTAAATTGCCTGTTAGGACCAGAGAAAGAGATTTCTGCTGTAAATTTCACCTGCCTGACTATTGAGCAGGAATAAAATTCATTAAATATCAGTAGTTTTTCTAGAATTCGATTTGTTTTTAGCTTTTTAGTGGCTAGCCTTCCAGGTTTTCCTGTTTATTCTAGGTTTTCACTTTAGTACTTTTTCGTCAATAATGTCAAGGAAAATAACTAATTAGGACAAAAGGTGACAAAAGAATAGAATAATAACAAAAGAAATAAACATGTTCAGTATTATAGGGGATGGACAGCAATAATCAAGGTAGTGATACAAATAGTTAAATAAGAATTAAGTGATGGGAAAAAAAGTTGTTTTTAAAAGACACTTGAGGTGGGGACATAATATATCGAGAAGATGAGAGGAGGAGATGACAGATTTTACCTCTGAAAACAGGCATAGGGTCAAGCACTGCAGAAGGACATTGTAGTCAAAGACTAACTGCATAGAAAACAGTGATCCCAGAAGATTATAACACTGTATTTTTACCTTTCCTATGTTTAGATATTAAATATAACTAAATGATACACAAATACATACCACTGTGTTCCATTTCCCTGCAGTGTTTAGTACAGCAATATGCTGTACAGGTTTGTCGCATGTTATAATAATAAGCAATACCATCTATTCTAGGTATGCAGTAGGCTATACATACCTACCTAAGTAGGTTTGCACAAGTACACTGAACAATGTTTACAAAGTGATGAAATTGCCTAATGACACATTTCTTAGATGTATCCCTGTTGTCAAGTGACTTTTGACTGTATTTTAAGTTAAGAGATGCATGAACGCATTTGTGAACTCAGAAGGTTATGAAAAGAGGGGGAGAGGGTTCCTTGAGGCAAGAAAAGTCAAGGGTGGAAGCAAAATGAAAGAATCACTTAATACATGTGATGAAGAAATACCAGCTCTAGTTTACAAGATAAATTGTGTTGCCTCTCTTGGGAAAGAACAGCTGCTCCTTCCTCTTTTAAGTTTGGCTTATATAGTGCTTTGTATAGCAAATTTAAATTATAGCATTGCTAACATTAGTTTGTGGGGATGAGTTCTTCTAACATACTCTAAATAATGATCTCTCTTCTTGATAAGATTTAACATTTGCTTATCTAACTAACATAAAGATTGTTGTCCATTTAAAGTAAGTATGAGTTGGTACTTGAACATCAGCCAATAAACAAATTTACCACCACCAACTCCATCCTTCTTCAAAAAGCTTAATATATCCACTTTCCAGCTCACTATTAACAATGGAAAATTTTGAGTCAAATACTGGTATAAAATATGAATCATGTGTGCTATGTTTAAAAAAGCTTATCCTTGGTGCTAGCGTATTTTGGATACTCTGTTCAGAAATAGGACTGTTGTGCTCTCTGGTTTTACATTGAAGAAGCTGAGCTTTTTGGGAATAAATATTCAAACTTAGAGCTTATCTTCTCCTTAAAAAGAAACATAAGAATAAATAACCATCTTCTTTCAGAAACTTACTCTTGCCAATGTTAAGGAAGGCATTAATTCTCAATAAAGTAAATAAATTTACCATGTGAAGTGGAAGCTTTTCTCTCAAATCTGTTAAGATTCTCTTAATACACTGTTCATCTGTGATGCCTTTATTCCAGATTATGCCAGAATTATGTCTTTGGCAGTAAAATTATATGTAAAATAATTTGTTCTGGTCCTAGATAAAATGAGTGATGATAATTACTCCTTATGGACCCCTGTGTCTTCCATCACCTTAATACCCTGTGTCCTCCTGATGACTGCTTCACTTTCCAGACTTATCCCAAAACCTTACACACCTGGGTAAGATGATTAGTCATATGAACATAATTAGAAATGGAAGGATAGATATAGGTATATCTTGGGTATTAATGTATGTATATGTATGTACATATATTTATATATATACATGCACACATACATATAAACACATATATGTGTGTATATGTGCATATGTATGTTTACAGGTACATATGTGTATATACCAATATGTATGTATATGTACATATATGCATACATGTGCATACATACCACACACATACATACCCAGATATAGCTGTTATATCTCCTGGTCACTAAAAGAAACAATTATGCAGTGTTCAGCACTTTCAATCTGAATTATAAAAAATGTTTAAAGAACAGCAAAGACTTGCAAAGTTTATATTTGCTGGTTAGATAGCAGTTACATTTAACAACTATCTCAAGAGTCTTAATATATTGACACAATTATAATAACCCTATATCAAAGACCAATGGTCTATTTTTCTTACCATTAGACTTTTCTCAGATTCAGCTTCTTGGACTCTTCCAGAAACCTTGTTATAGTTGTGGAAATCTCTTAAGACCTAAATACATATTAATGGCTATTCTTTAGGATGTATAAGAGTCACTATACAAGTAAAATCTGTACTTATTCAGGAAAGGCTCTAATTATTCCGGAAAGTTTGAAAATTGCCTAGGATAAATCCAGGTAATTTGGAGAGAGAGATGCAATAGCATGGTCAAAGACACAGAGATTAAAGAAAGAGGAACCAGTAAAACAAAATCAAGCAATTGTGTCAAGTCAGATAGAGTGTGTATCAGGGAAGAAATAAATTACTATTTGAAATTGAAGGAGGGAGGTTGAAGTGAGACATTTGAAAAAATCTTGAAATCCCTTAACAAGGATTTGTCCTCTATACCCTTTCAAGGCACGTTATGTGCGTGTGGTGCACTATTTGTAAATGTTATAACCATCTTTAGATAGATGCCAATGGAAAGATCTCGTGGCAAGGAAGGGAGGAAAGAACAGCTATTTTTAAATCAATATTTCTATTCTGAAAATTTGGTTGATCTTTTTTCCTGCTATGAATGCCTACATACTTTTATGTAACCATTGTATTTATAGCTAAATGGGAGGATAAAACATAGCGTATGATTCGTTATAATAAAAAAAAGCAGTGAGTCCTACTGTTTATGTAGGACAAGCACAGTGGCAGGGACATTGCCTGCTGTGGCAGTGACATTGGAAGAAAGGATTGCAATGGGGCAAAAACATAACAAAACTATTCAGAGCCTCTATGGCCTTTTGTAATGAGATGTGGTTGCATAAACAAGGAAATAAGGGGACAGGAGAGGTTCTCTTATATTCTATTATAAATATTGATGATAGTTTGTGATGAGTGGTAGGGCATATGGTAAAAAGATAAAATAGGAAATGAAATCAGCTTTAATTTCAAAAGGCCAGACCTCTGGCATTAAATATCAAAGTATAAGATTCCAATAGGGTGAATGGTGTAGGATTTTGTTTATAGAGAAAGAAAAGCCTTTTAAAAAGTCAAGACAAGCAGCTTAATATTTTTTTAAATCTAACTTTCCTTATTATAAATTGTGACTATTAGAGATTTGAGTCCCATTATTCTGTGGGAACTATGAATTATGAAATTATGAGTTTGTAGAATTTTACTGACACTTCAGAAACCACTGTTTCAATAAAAATATGTGTCATTTTTGCCAATAGAGATCCCAGTGAAAGGAATATGCCAACTAATTTGCAATACCTTGCATTACCCAGCACATGGACTGTGATTTTATATATATTATTTCATTGCTATGATTGTTTTCAATATATAGCTGAGGAAATTTGGCTTAATTGGATCAATGCTCTAATTATGAACACAAAAAGTACGTTGAGTCTGATATCCCTTCAACATCACTATACCATTCAGAATGTATTTATAGTAAGAATCCAGAATGGATTTTATCAAATTCAGAGAGGTAAAGAGAAAGCTGAAGAAAGAAGGAAGGGGTATATGAGAATGTCAGTTAGCTTTAGATATATTAGAGAAAAAAATACAATGATGCAGTTATAAGTTAAGGGCTGCCATGTTAGCCCTTAAAATATACTGAGCATATTAAGCCTCTGAGTTGTTTTCAAGTCAATAATGACTGAATTGCGGTTCTCCTTACAAATATCTCAGTTACAACTCAGCAAGCTTAACCTGTGGAAAGATTGACAAATAATAACAGTAGCAGTCAATCAAAACCAAAGCTGTCAACTAAAGAAGGAATTGTTTTCAAAATCAGAAGATCAAAAAGACAAGGCTCTCGGAGGAAGGGGATTACTGACCATGGCAACATCCACACAAATATTTTACTATATTTGCTTTCCAATTTCATAAGATTTTAATGAGTTGTGGAAAAACAATAGGTTTAGATTACATTATATTGATGCTACCTTCAGCAGCTGTCTCTGGCCTTGAATGGCATTTGATTTCACAATAAAATATTTCAAAGAATATCAGCACATGCATGAAACTGCTGATTTTGAAAATGCCAATCAAACTACCTTTTTGTCATTTTTTAATGCTTGTGAAACATATTTATCTAAATAGTATAGGGAAAACAACTTTTTTCAGGCTATCAGAGCCTCCTTTATAAAAAAAAATAAGCTGTTAAAAAGCAGTTGATAATTAGGAATGGTAAAGGAATTTTTATGACAACATGTTTACCGAAACTAATTTAAAAAGCAAATAATAATAATAAAAACATTGTGTCATTTCATTCTGCTGTATTTCATCTGACAAATAACATTGCAAATGTTTTTAGAATTGAAAAAATGAGAAAAAAAATCCTGCCCTGTTTTTGGACACAGACCGATGACCTTCCTTATTAAAAGCACATTTATTCACATGAATCTTATTAAATGTCTTCCAGCCCAGTTCTAAAATAACAACTGTCAGGATTATATTTCTACTATACTAAAGAACATTATAGTTCCTATTTTAGAAAGAGAGAATACTGTAGTTTCGAGTTAATTTCATTAGTCTACATTAACAAAATAAAAAGACTTATTAAGTATAATATTTACATCTATATTTTAATATATGCCATGATGGCTTTCATAATTTCAGGAAGATGTAAGCATAATTATAAAGTTGGATTGAGTATTTGTGCTCTTTTACAATACCCATCTTTTCAGAATCATCAAGGTTGTCAGTTAATTTTTGAAGTTTAAATAATGAAATGCATTTATAGCCACATTCCTTAAAGATCTTACTAAATCATTTGAACAATAAAAATTAGTTCATTTCAAGGGACTGAAAGGAGTATTGATTCTTATGAAAGAAAGAAACATGAATATCTTAAGGAAAATAAACTTTATTTTTGCATGAAAACTCAATATCTTAAGGGACAAGAGGAGCACTGGTTAATTTTGGGATTATTATGTACTTAGATGAAATTCTATGCCAATTTATTTACCCAATTTATTTCACTTAATAGTCACAAACACTCTACTAGGTTAGAATTATTTTTTGTTTTTCAGATGAAGGAATTGAGGTAAAAATAGTTAAGGTTACTTGTTCAAGATCTAACAGCTAAAAGCGCTAGAGTTCATGCTTACTTAAATCATAGTTCATTCTGACTCCAATTTCTGTGTTCTTTCCATTACACTATAGTATATTTCTCACCTTAAAAATTATGTAGGTATTTGGAAAATTTGGAAGCTGCATCACTTTTTTCACCATGTAAAAGTGGTATCTTAAAAGTTCCTTGGTCGGAAATACTATTTTTAAAATATAATTGTTCATGTAATTCTAATTATTTCTCTTTCTCATACTTTTCACAAAAAAATGAGGCAAATATGTCACACAAGGTATTTTACTAAGAACAGGAAGAATTCTAGAAAAGTTAAAAAGTAATCTATTTCACTTCAAAAAATACTAGAAAGAAGTTAAATACAAATAAAAAGGAGAGATACAGTAAAGATAAGCAAAGAATTCATGAAATTAAAAGCAGTAGAAACAACATCAATAAAAATATAGATTATGAATTAACCCAAAGCTAGTTCTTTGAGAATATTATTAAAATTGCTAAAACTTTAGTCTAAATGATTATAATAAGGCAAAAGAGAGAATTTATCAATACTAGAAATGATAAGCAATATCAGCTCAGATTTTAATGAAAATAAGGAAATAAAATAAAGGAATTATATATATTTAATATTAATAAATTTGGTAATGTAGATGAAATTATCAAATTATTTGAAAGATACAAAATATCAAATCTTCCTAAAGAAGAACTAGATAAAAGAACAGTATCTATTCAGAAAATGGAGTATGTAGATAAAAATCCTTTGACAAGAAAAACTCAAAGTCCAGGTAGCTTTCTTTTAGAAATTTATCTAATATATTCGAAGGAAATAATATCAATTCTAAACGGTATTTCCTAGCAAATATAAGAAAATAGTCTTCCCATTCATTTTGTGAAGCTAGCATTACATTGATGCAACAAATAGACAAACCTTACAGAAAAAAAATATACACCAATCCTATTTCTTATCAATATAAATGCAAATTTTCTTAAAACAATATTAACAAATTAAATCTGGTAACACATAAAGAGAATGATATATCATGATGAAGGGGGATTTATTCCAGGAATGCAAGCTTAGTTTAATACTTAAAAACAATCAAATAACCATATTCAAAAAATAAAAAATGAAAACTTACTATCATCTCAATAAAGGCATTCAACAAAATGTAGCACTTATTCTTCATCAAAAGAGTTTTAGAACACTAGAAATAGGAGAAACTTTTCTCAACCTAATGAAGTAAAGTTGTAAAAAAAAATTGTGCTAATACCTTATTTATGGTGAAAGATTGAATGATTTACTGCTAAATCTGGGAAGGAGGTAGGGAGGTCTACTGACATCACTTCCATTCAAAACTATACTGGAAAAGCAGACCAGTACCATAATGCAAGAAAGGGAAATATAAAAGATACTGGAAAAATATAAATCATTCTTTGCTTGCAAATGGCATGACAGACTGTAAAATTACAAGAAAGATTATAAAAATGTGAATAAAAGTAGGTGAAATTAACAAGATTGCACAATAGTACACACAATTTAATATAGAGAAAGAGCATATTAACATTCAAAGCAACATCACAGTTGCATCAAAAATGTAAGCTAGAAAGTCACAGATTAATGAATATGTATAAATGTGTACACTAAAACATGCAAAATGTTACATGGAGAAATCAGTGAAGATCTAAATTAAAGAACTGATATACAAAATTCATGGCTCAAAAGAACTCAGTATATTTGAGATATTAGGTATCAAATCAAAGGAATCCAAATCCCCATTAGGCTTTTTGTGTGTGTGGTCAAAATTGAGTGGCTGTTTCTAAACACAGAAATAACAACATATGTATTCACATTTTATCTGTAATATATATTACATATATACATATATATTCAACCTTTATCTAGTATACATACCTAACAACAGGTACAAAAATTAACTAGAAATAGATCATAATGCCAAATGTGAAAGAAAAGGCTATAAAATTATAAAATTCTAGAAGAAAATACAGTGAGAAATCTAGTAACTGTGAGTAGGCAAATATAATTTAAATTGGACCCAACACATGTCATAAGAGAAAAAATGGACAAATTCAACTTTATAAAAATTAAAAACTTTTTTCTTCAAAATATTTGTTAAAAGATAAACTGAAAAATTATAGCCTAGAAGATTATTGCAAAACCTATATGATTAAAGATTTGTATCCAGAATCTACATATAAATCTTATAAATTTACAAGAAACCAAACAACCTAATTGAAAAATAGAGAAAGAATTTGAACAGAGACTTTACCAAGGAAGATATGCTAATGACCAATGAGCACATAAAAAGGCATATAATATCATTAATCACTGGAAAATGCAAATTGAAACTATAATGATATACTGTTACACATACTCTGAGAATGGCTAAAATTAGAAAGACTAATAATACCAAGTGTTGGTGAAAAAGTAGAGTAATTGTAGCTCTCATGCACTGCCAGTGAGAATGCAGAATATTACAAACACTTGGTAAAATATTTTGGAAACGTCTTATACAATTAACATATGTTGTCATAAAACCAGTAGTTTTACTGCCATATATTTTCTAAAGAGAAATAAAAACAAAAACATGTCCCCAAATATTTATGGCTGCTTAGTGCATAGTAGTTTCACACTGGAAAGAAACATAATATTCACCAATTTGTGAAAACTGTGGTATATTGAACTTGTGCTATATCTATGTTAAGCAACATTGCCCAGCATTAAAAAGAATTACTGATACATTCAGTGACATGAGTTAATAACAAAAGCAATGTACTAAATCAAAGAAATGATATAGAAAACATAACATATTTTATGTTTACATTTACATAAATATTCAGGAGATACAAAACTAGCAGATCAGTGGTTGCCAGAGTCCAGGACATTAGGAAAAATAACTGACTGTGAAGGGGCATGAGGTTACTTTTTAGAATGTTAGACATGTCTTATGCCATAATTTGATGGTGGTCTCACGACTGTATACAAATCTATCTCATTAAATTTTACACTTAAAGTGTGGGTTGGTTTTATGGCACATATATTAAACCCTAGTAAAACCTATCTAATGTAAAAGAATGTTAGCTAAGTTCACATATTTTGTAAATAGTAGAAGCAGTTCTTAAACTCAGGTATCTGCTTCTGAGTAAACCATGATCCATATTTCTGAAAGTTAGTACTGATATCAAATATGAAACAGTCTACTGAACATGGTGAACATGGGCTCTTCCAGTTGAGAGGAAAAAATGAGCTAAAAGTATCATTTTTCTCATGATTTTCATTGCAATTAATATTGTGCTATAATTATAAGAGAGATACATACCACACGGATATGATATCATTTATATGAATGGGGACTGTTATGGGCTAAATTGTGTCCTCCATCAAATTAAATGCTAAAATCCTAACCTCTAGTACCTAACAATGAGGACTTATTTGAAAATAAGTTATTGCAGATGTAATTAGTTAATTAATACAAGGTCATCCTCATGTAAAGTAGGTCCATAATTTCATAGGACTGGTTTCCTTAAAAAAAAGGGAACATTTGGAGACAGGCCTGCACACAGGGAGGACATCATGTGAAGACGAAGGCAAAGATTAAAGCAATGCAGAAGCCAGGGAATGCCAAAGATTGCCAGTGACCTCCAGAATCTAGGAGAGAAACAGGGAACAGATTCTCCCTCACGAACTTTAGAAGAAACCAACCTTGCTTGAGAGAATGTGTTCTCTTTCCGGGTCCACAAGGGGGCATAGATTTAAGGACAAGGACTTCCCAGCACCATGCCCCCCTCCCATCTCTCTCCTTCCGGGAGATAAAACTGTCTTTGTTTAAATTTTCGCACAGGCAGAAAGAACCAAAAGTCAATCACTCCAGGGGAAGTTCTAAGGAACTCCTTTCATTGGCCAGGGGTCTTGGAGAAGGTGGGGGTTCCTCCCAGGTTAAAAGTCCCCTTCTCCCCTACCCCTTTGGACTCCATGTTTATATCCCCTTCCATGAACTGTCTTGTGGAAGCTGTCTTTCTTTCTCCTGGATTTTCCCTTTGGGGTCCCCTTCCACTCTCTCGTGGAAGCCTGTCTTCCACTCCTAAACTCCATCTCTCTCAATTCCCTTCCACTCAGTGTGGAAGCCGCTTTCTTCTCCTGGATTTCCATCTTTCTAGATTCTCTCACTCAGTGTGAGAGGAGCTTTCCTTCTTTAGTTTTCCCCTTCTGGGAACCCTTCTCACTCCATGTGAGAGTGGCTTTTCTTTCTCTCACTCAGTGTGAGGGTTAGCTGCTTCTTTCTCTCTCCTTCTCCTTCTTCTCTCTCTGCCTAAATAAATCACTTTTCTGCAACACTTTTTGGGTCCAGTATTTACTTTACAAGCATACCTGCTATGGTCCCCTCTCTCATTCTTGAGAGAGCAGGAGACCAAGAACCTACAACATTCTCTTGGTAGAGCTGTGCACCCCCAAACCCGGCTACATGCTGACTCCTTGGTTTTGGACTTCTAGCCTTCTGAATTGTGAGACAATAAATTTCTATATTTAAGACACTGAATGTGTGGCATTTTGTTATAGCAGACCTAGGAGACAAATAGGGATGTCTGAAGTTGTGCATTGCACAACCTGCACTGATGTAAGTGGTCTCCCAGCAAGTTGCCAAGGCTTAGGTCTACATCATGTACACAAAACTCAGTAAACCCTTAATGCTTTTTCAAATGTAATTTATTTTGAAAATGACAATAAAAATGTAGCTCAGAATTTTCTTTAATAATATTTTTCTCATATATAAACATTGTTTTTCTTGAATTGTTGATTCTTTTCAAAGAATGTTCTTCCTTTCCATGATGAAATTTATTTTTGTCTTTTTTTCCTCCATCACTGACATTATTAGGCCTGTGGGAAAATAACCACCTCTGATGTCATTTAGCATCATTTTCTAATAGTGTCAATTTCACAAATTTCAATTTACTTACTAAGAAGTTTTGTTAATGAAAGACATGGTTCATAAAGTTATGAATATTGGAGTTGCTGGAAGAACTCCAGATGTTGTTATCGATTTTTCTAACATAAAATTAATGCATCAATTGTAGTTTATTATAATTGTTATTGCTTATGCTTAACTACATACTTAGATGCTTAGTTACTTTAATTTGTTTATTCAGCTAAGAAATTTCACTACATACAAATCTGATTTTCTCTACTTACATAGAATATATTTGTTTGTGAGTAGATATGAAGCAGCTTTGTTAATATTGATTTTGACTATTTTTATAAGCATCTGTGTAAATCAGGAGATGAATTGGGTGGGATATTAGTCTGAGTATAATATCAAATTTGGGGTAGGGAAGCAAAGTAAAGGATGAGTGATGGTCAAGGTAACTAATGAAAGCTATGGAGAACTAAAAACTCTGGTGGATACAATGGCCCAAGAGAAGTCACTGAAAATTGACAGTTAAGTTACCCAGATAATCTCTGGTTTGGGTAAGCCAGAAGCAGAAAAGCAGATCTGACCTTGCTCGTTCAATGAATGTGGACAATATCACCATCGCTAATTCTTTCATATTTATTTGGTAGTAATTATTTGACAGAACAGATAACATTGTAAACCTGCAAGAAGAAATCTTAGTTTTAAATAGACTAGAATATAAGATGAAAGATAGAACAAAGATCTGGAAACATGCTTTAAAATACTTTTGTTTATAAATGAAAATGACATTACTCCCTCTCAACCCAAATTAACTTAAGAGAAAATATATAGGTAGCCCGACATAATTCTATCTCATCATTTTTTTGTTGTTGGCCATTGGGATGGTGAATCAACTAGTCACTAGATAAGGTAGCATAAGAATTTGAGACAAAATTAAAGTCAATAGTTCTACTGCTAATAAACCTTGCCTTCATTAGTTCTATCTGAGCCAGTAACTTACAGAATGGAAAAGATACTAGATAGCAATCGAAAATGTAATAAGTAGTGTATCTTACAGGTAAGAATTGTTTTACAGGCTAATTGTTAATGCTATAGCTTTTAATATCCAAAGGAACTATAATGAAGATCTTTAAATTGCCATGTCCTTAGGCTGAGATTAGAATAGCTCAAAGTAGTACTTTCATGTCTATATCAAGTACAATTTTCTCCAACATTCTTTATCTCCCTGTGTTAGATTCAACTGGTGTATTTATATAGACAATAAATTTAAAACACTTATTGGACCTTAAATCTTGTAGTTCTCAGTTGCAAATGTTAATGCTGCCACATATGTTAGACTCCCCCTTATTATCCAAGCTATAAGGCTCAAAAGCAGACCCTGTACTATACTTCTTTGGTCTCTGCCGGTTTCAGTTCTTTCCTGGGCATATCCTAAGTACGCTGCTAATAAATTCTTACAAAATGAACTTACTCAAGTGAAGTGTTTCCAACTGAAGAAACCAAACATAACCAGCACCCTCAGAAACATCCTCATACCCCTATCCAGTCAAGACCCAATACCGAAGGAAAATCAATATGTTAATATCTAACAGGGTTTATTTTGTACTTTTTGGAAATGGAATTATATAAGACAGAGTCTTTACCTTTGGCTTATCTCTTTCATTATCATTGTAAGAATTGCCCATATGTTATGTGTAATTTTAGACTGTTCATTCTCATTAATGTATAATACAAAATATTTTATCTCTTCATTTTGCTGTTGACGGAATTTTCATTAATTTCTAGTTGGGGACTATTATACTAAATGTAGAGCGAAAATGTACCGATGTGTTCATTGCTGTTTGATTACATTGCTCTGAGGTCACTCAGTTATAAGATTTGAAAAGCAAATGATAAATTATTCATACAACATGTGGCAATATCTATTGCACTTTTAAATAAGCACTTTTTAATCTTGAGAAAGTGTATTTTGAAAATATTGAAGTATCTGGGTTGCTTTCTCAAGCAGCCATTTTTATTTAGTCCTAATTTTCAAGTGCTCTATTAAAACCTAGTCTTGCATCTTAGATCAAAATATATTATTTTTGGTAAAAAGCTGCCATGTGATATGGAAATTCTATCTTCCAATGTGATAGAATTAGGAGGTGAGAGGTGATTAGATCATGAGTGTAAAACCCTCACAAATGACCTTAGTGGCCTTGTGAAGGAGACCACAGTTATCTAGCTCCTTTATGATGTGAGGATCAAGCACAAAGTCACTATCTATGAGGAACAGGTGCTTGCCAGACACCTATTTGCTGATAAGTTGATCTTGGAATTCACAGCCTCCAGAACTATGAGAAATAAACAATTGTTGATGCAATTTATGGTATTTTTATTATAAGAATCTGAACAAACTGAGATAGAAGCATTTGAAGATTAATATAGATATTCCCACTTGACAGTATTCAGAAATAAAACAATCCTACAGAAAAATAAACCAACATGTGTCCTATCACATTCCCACACACCACCCAGTCTACTCCAGATAAAAATCTCAGCATAACTATTGTGGAAATATATGTATATGTCTACATGTATATACATATATACACACATATAAATGATACATATGAGCATGTGTGTATGTCTACTTTTCTAATAGACATTTTTAAGAGACGTTTTAGATTCACAGCAAAAAAGAGCAGAAAGCACAGAGTACCTATATATGGCCTGATCTTCCATCCTCAGCCATGCCCACTGTCAACATCTCTCACCAGAATGGTAGGTTTATTACAATCAATGAATCTACATTGACAAATTATCTGCCCAAGTCCACAGTTTGCATTAATGATGTTTACTCTTGGTGTTGTAAATTCTATGGGTTTGGACAAATTTATGGTGACATGTATATACTACTATAGTATCACACAAAATAATTTTGCTACCCTACAATTCTCTGTGCTTTACCTATTTCTCCCTCCCCAGTAACTCCTGGCAACCATGGATCTTTTAACTGTCTCCATAGTTTTGCCTTTGCAATATAGTTAAGGTTATACAGTGTGGAGCCTTTTCAGATTGGCTTCTTTCACTTAGTAATATGCATTTAAGGTTGTTCTATGTCTTTTCATGACTTAATAGCTCATTTGTTTTTAGCAATGAATAATATTCCATAGTCTGGATGATGTAACACAGTTTATTCTTACACTGAAGGATTTTTTTTGTTTGCCTCTGAGAATTTGGAATAATGAAAAAGGTGCCATAAACATCCATGTGTAGGTTTTTGTATAAACATAATTTTTCGGCTCCTTTGGATAAATAGCAAGGAGCTCAATTGTTGAATCATATGGTTAGAGTATAGATTTATAAGAAACTGCCAAATTGTCTTACAAGGTGACTACTATTCTGTATTCCCACCAGCAATGAATGAGAGTTTCTGTTGCTACACATCCTTGTTAGCATTTAGTGTTGTCAGTGTCGCAGATTTTGGTCATTGTAATAGACGTGTAGTGGTATCTTTTTGTTCTAATTTGCACTGCCCGGATGACAAGTGATCTGGAATATCTTTTTGTTGGGGGAAGCAGCAAAGGAGAAAGGACTTACAGAGTGCCTAAATAAATTGGTTGTAAGTAACATAAACTGGGAATGACAAACCACAGCAAACTGCAGGAGGCCTCTGGGGAGGCAAAATTCCCCATACCTCATGTTCCAGTGTAGGGTGACCTCGGCTCTGTTACCACAAACATTGTGCTCAAGGACCTAAAACTCCTTCATAGCACTATGATGTAGCCAGACTTGTAGGCTTCTTGTAAGGCCCGAGTTCCACCAGCTGCACATAGATAATAAGCTAAAGATAACCACATGTTCTTTTGTGAAACTCCCAAACCACTACCGTTACCAGTCTTTAGAATGACACACCAGTTTCAGCTCACTGATTCACTTCTGGCTCACTGATTCACTCCACCATCATGTCGCCCTCTCCCCACCATCACTCCACCCCTACCCTACAGATCAAAGTGATTGTAACCAATAAATAGTGTGGATGATCAGAGTTTGGGGCCTTCACTGTCTCCTCCAGTAATAAGTGGTGGGCCCCTGGTCCCACTTTCTCTCTTAATCTGTCTTTTTTTCATTCCTTTATTGCCACTGAACTTGGGGTACACACGGGTGTGATATGGGGCTGGTTCCCTATAACTCATATTTTCATATGCTTATTTGCCATCTGTGTATCTTTCTTGGTGAGGTATCTGTTAAAATCCTTGGCTCATTTAAAAATCATTTTTTAAATTATTATTTTTATTTTATTTTCTTGGTTCTTTGTATATTTTGGATAACAGTTCTTTATCAGATATGTTTGTTGTAAATACATCATCCTAGTCTGTGTTGTACCTTCTCATTTTCTGACAATGCCTTTTACAAAACAGAAGTTTTTAATTTTAATGCTGTTCAACTCCTTTATTATGTTTTTCATAAGTCGTGCATTTGGTGCTGTATTTAAGAAGTCACAGACATATCCAAAGTCATCTTGATTTTCTCCTGCATTGTCTTCTAGGAGTTTCACACTTTTGCATTTTTCATTTAGGTCTGTGAAGGTACTGCTAAAGTCAACTACCATTTGAGGTAAGTATTAAGAAGGGTATAAATTATGTGTCTAGATACTTTGTTTTTCTGCATGTGGATATCCATTTGTTCCAGCATTGTGGCTGAAAAGACTACTTTTTTTTTATTTGTAGTGGACTTACTCCTTTGTAAATATAAACATTTAGTTGACTATATTTGTGTGGATCCATTTTTGGGCTCTCTATTGTGTTTTATTTATCAATTTGTATATTTGTTTTTTTAACCAACGACGCACGTCTTGATGACTGGGACAGTGATAAGTAGGACAGTGCCAGTGCTCTGGCTTTCTTCCCCTTCAATATTGTGTTAATTATTCTGTGTACTTGGCCTCTTCATACAAGCTGTAGAATCGGTTTGTCAATAATCACAAAATAACTTGCTGGAATTCTAATTGGGATTATGTTGAATCTTTAGGTCAGGCTGGGAAGAACTGACATCTTAACAATATTGGGTCTCCCTATCCATAATCCTGACATATCTCTCCCTTTATTTAGTTCTTGACTACTTTCACTGTAATTTTATAATTTCCTTTACCTAGATCTTGTACATACACTGATTTATTTTTGAACGTGAAGCCAGCCTTACACAACTGGAAAAGTCCCACTTATTCCCAGTGTATAGTTATTTAGTCTGTTGTTAGATTTGATTTGCTAATATTTTGTTGATGATCGCTATGTCTAAGTTCATGAAAGATAGTGTATAGTTTTCTTTTACCTTTACCTGGTAATTTCTTAGGGTAACACCATCATCATATACTGTATCTGAAAGTGTTTCCCTTTGCTATGTTTTCTGGAGAAGGTTGTAAAGAATTGAAAGCATTTCTTCTTAAATATTTGATAGACTGACTCTGGTTCTGGTATACATCTGGCAGCTGTGCCCTCCAGGCAATTTGTCCATTTAATATAAGCTATTGTACTTATGGGCATATCTCTATTTATCGTAGTTCTATATTTTTCATAGAATTAGCACAAATGAGACTTTTAATTTTTTAATTGGCATTGGACATTTGTAATGTGTATTTCCTCTCTTTCTCCTTCTCTATCTCTCCCCCACCACCCTCCTTATTTCTCTTTTGATTTTTGCTCCAATTTTATTTTCTTTTTCTGTTGATTTATGTATTATTTTCTCTTATATGTCTTTCTTCTCTAGTTTTTCTAAGATTAAATTATTTTTAAGATTTTTTAATGTGCAATTTAATGCTATAAATTTCCTGGTTAGCAATGTTTTCAGTATATTTCCATTTTTAATTCGTTTAATTAAAACATTCTCTTGAGATTTGTTCAGCCAATTTTTTGTAGCTGCTTGTTTTTTTTTTTTTTTTTTTTTTTTTTTTTTTTTTTTTTTTTTTTTTTTTTTTTTTAGACAGAGTTTCGCT
The DNA here is from genome assembly GCA_031835075.1 of Saguinus oedipus. Classification (NCBI taxonomy): domain Eukaryota; kingdom Metazoa; phylum Chordata; class Mammalia; order Primates; family Cebidae; genus Saguinus; species Saguinus oedipus. The sequence goes on from CM063172.1 coordinate 150,416,740, forward strand.
ATTGTTACCCAGGCTGGAGTGCAATGGCGTGATCTCGGCTCACCGCAACCTCTACCTCCTGGGTTCAAGCAATTCTCCTGCCTCAGCCTCCTGAGTAGCTGGGACTACAGGTGCACGCCACCATGCCCAGCTAATTTTGTAGCAGCTTGTTTTTTAATCTACACATATTGTAGTTTGCTTCCAGCTATCTCTCTGTTTTTTTTCTAGTTCAATTTTGTTTTTGTCTGAGAACACACTTTATATGAATTTTTTTAATTTGTTGAAGTATGTTTCATGACTAAAAATATGATCCGTCTTGGTGAATTTGAGCTAAAGAATGTGTATTCTGCTATTGCTGGATGGTGTATTCTATAAATGTCAGTTAAGTCAAGTATATTGATGGTACTATTCAGGTCAACTTTATTGTTCTTGACATTCTGTCGGCTTGGTAAATAAATTACTGGCAGAAAGATGTTGAAGTTTCCAACTATAATAAAGAATTTGTCTATTTTTCCTTGAAATTCTGTTAGTTTTTTGCCCAGGTATTTTGACATACTATTGTTAAACTTATATGTATTTAGAGCTGTTATGTATTTTTCAAAAACTGAAACTTTTATTATGATGTACATTCCTGTTTAACCCTGATAATTTACTTTTTACCAAAGTCTGCCTTGTCTGAAATTAATAGAGCTACTTCAGCTTTTCTTCAGGAAGCATTAACGTAGCCTCTATTTCTCTATCTCTTTTTAAAAACTGTCTCTTTATTTTTAAAATAGGTTTCTTGTAGTCAACATATAGTTTGGGTTTTGAAATCAATTCTGACAATCTGTCTTTTAATTGATGTCTTTAGGCCACTCATGTTTAATGTGATTACTAACATAGATTGAAAAATATCTATCAGATTCACTTTTTCTATTTGTTGAGTTTATTTTTTTGTTTCTTCTCCATCTTTATTTTCCACCCTCTCTGACTTAATTTAAAGTTTTATAAGATTCCATTTTACCTCCTTTCTTTGCATGCTTTTAAAACTCATTTTAAACAATTTTCTATAATTGTCATGGAATTTACAATATACATTTTCTACTAACCTAAGTGTAGCCTCAAATAATATTATGTACCTTGTTTGGTAAAGTGGCATTTTTCTCATTAATTTTACTTATTCATATGTTATATTCACCCATTATATTATTAGTAACATAGCTTTCAAAAGACAGATGTCTTTAAAATCAATTACAAATGAGAAAAAGAAAAGATTTCATTTTGTCTGTATTTATTTCTTCTCTAAAATCCTCCCTTTAGAGAGAATAAATATTCAAATTTTTTACCTATGTCATTTTCCTTCTACTTGAAGAACTTGTTTTAACTTCTTTCAGGACAGTTCCTCCTACTGAAATTCTCTGTTTTTGTTTGTCTGAGAAAGTATTTATTCTCCACTTTTGATAGATAATTTTGCTGAATACAAAATTCTACATTGGTGGCATTTTTTCTTCTTGGAATCACATAAGTATTTCTCACTCCATTTACTATTTCCTTTCATAGTATCTGATGAGAAGTTCACTGAAATTCTTATCTATGTTTTTCTATAGGTACTAGCATTATTGTGCCCCTTCTCACTTCATGACTTCTTCCTTTAGTTTTTGTTTTCTACAGTTTGAATATGATATGCTTAATTATAGTTTATTAATTTTGGTTTTGTTTGTTTATGTTATTTTGTTTGGGGAGAGGTAGTTATAGTGTTTGGTGTTCTCTGATCTTTATATATTTCATTAATGTTGAAATATTCTGTCATTGTTACTTCAAATATTTCTTCCGCTCTCTTCTCTCTCACTTTCCTGGTAATCTAATCTAATATACATATTACACATTCTGAAATTGCCCCACAGCTCTTAGATGTTCTGTCCTGATTTTGCCTTCTTTTTCCTCTTTGCATTTCAGTTTGAGAAGTTTTCTTGACCTATGTTCAAGTACACTGATTCTTTTCTTGGCCACATCAACTCTGCTAATCAGCCCATAAAAGGCACACTTCACTTATGTTTAATTGCGTTTTAAGTTCTCATATTTTCCTTTTGTTTTTTTTTTTCTTAAAGTTCTCTATTCTTGCATTAGCCATATGCATTTCATGTTGGCTAATTTCTTCCCTTAAAGCACTTAACATATTAATCATGGTTGTTTTAAATTTCAATAACTACAACGTCTGTGTCATAACTGAATCTGCTTTTCCTTGTCTTTTGGTATCTTCTGACTTTTTAAAGATGAATATAGTGTCTGTATTAGAAACTGACATACCTAAGCCCTTAGTGTGAAGATTTACATTAACATGCACAGGAACTAGGCTGTATTTAATGTTTGTTGTATACATAGGTCACAAGGGTTTCAAATTCCATTAGTATCCTTATTTTTGTCTCCCTGCTTAATTCTCGGCATCCCTATGTATTCCTCCTCTCACAGAATTGGAGTCTTGTAACTCTATCAGTTATAATTATTATGCTGAAACTTTGCTTGTATGCTACTAAAATATGGTGGAGAGGGAGCATTCAAAAATTTTCTAATTAAATCTTAGTTTTTCAGTGTCCTTGTGTCTCTGAGCTGTGGCTTTCGCAACTTGTTCTCCTGTGGTTTAGCTATTTTCTCTTTCCCCATTCCCTTGCCTGTCTGCTGTATTCCTAGAATATGTTTTTGACCCCTTAGCCCGGGTTCCTCATGGGAAAGACCACAAAATAGTGATGCACTTCTAAGACTACAGCCCCAAAAGTTCCTCTCTCATTTAAGTCCACATTCAGCATCCAGCAATTTGTTAATATTACCAAGTTATCTTTTAGCTATTTCTGCTGGTTTAAGTCTTTAGCACATTCTGCTCCAGTTTAGAAGATCTCGATTGATCTCTCAAGATCTTAGATTGGCATCTCCCAAGTATCCTCAATTATCTGATGGGCTTAAAAATATTTTTAAAATTTTGTTTAGCCATCTCTTTCTGTAAAATCAAGAGTGATGACTTCCAAACTCTTTTTGTATTGGAGCCAGAAACTAATGTGCTCCAATTTTTAACCCATCAAACTCTAATCAAATTGGCTGAAATTTCACATTCATTTCAATTGGAATTGACCTTTTAAGAATCCATTTTGATTCTTACAAAAAAATGTTTTTAACATAATTTTAAAATTAGAGTAATGTCGTAGGTCTTCAGAGCTATTGTTTAAATTGGTCTATGCATGCCTACTCTCATGAGAAATAAATGAATAAATAATTATTAGATCACAACCTCTGAAAAGGTTTTAAAGTGTTCCTAAACATTGTAATAATACTAATACATAGGCCTGTGTCATCCGCCATTTTGTGAGAAGCAAGGTGGCCTCCACGTTTCCTGAGCGTCTTCTTCGCTTCTGCCTCGACCGCCCCTTGACCACAGACATGTCTCGGGATCGGTTCCGGAGTCGCGGCGGTGGCGGTGGTGGCTTCCACAGGCGCGGAGGAGGCGGCGGCCGCGGAGGCCTCCACGACTTCCGTTCTCCGCCGCCTGGCATGGGCCTCAATCAGAACCGCGGCCCCATGGGTCCTGGCCCGGGCCAGAGCGGCCCCAAGCCTCCGATCCCGCCCCGCCTCCACACCAGCAGCAGCAGCAGCAGCAGCAGCAGCCACCGCCGCAGCAACCGCCACCGCATCAGCCGCCGCCACATCCACAGCCGCATCAGCAGCAGCAGCAGCGGCCGCCGCCACCGCCGCAGGACTCTTCCAAGCCGGTCGTTGCTCAGGGACCCGGCCCCGCTCCCGGAGTAGGCAGCGCGCCGCCAGCCTCCAGCTCGGCCCCGCCCGCCACTCCGCCGACCTCGGGGACCCAGCCAGGGTCCGGGCCAGGCCCGACCCCGACCCCGCCGCCCGCGGTCACCTCGGCCCCTCCCGGGGCGCCGCCACCCACCCCGCCAAGTAGCGGGGGTCCCTACCACACCTCCTCAGGCTGGAGGCCCACCGCCTCCGCCCTCCGCGGGCCCGGGCCCAGGTCCGGGGCCTAAGCAGGGCCCAGGCCCGGGCGGTCCCAAAGGCGGCAAAATGCCTGGCGGGCCAAAGCCAGGTTGCGGCCCGGGCCTAAGCACTCCCGGTGGCCATCCGAAGCCGCCGCTTTCGAGCCTCGCGGGGCCCGCCAGCACCACCCACCCTACCACCAGCAGCACCACCAGGGGCCCCCGCCCGTTGGGCCCGGCGGCCGCAGCGAGGAGAAAATCTCGGACTCGGAGGGGTTTAAAGCCAACTTGTCTCTCTTGAGGAGGCCTGGAGAGAAAACTTACACACAGAGATGTCGGTTGTTTGTTGGGAATCTACCTGCTGATATCACGGAAGATGAATTCAAAAGACTATTTGCTAAATATGGAGAACCTGGAGAAGTTTTTATCAACAAAGGCAAAGGATTCGGATTTATTAAGCTTGAATCCAGAGCTTTGGCTGAAATTGCCAAAGCTGAGCTCGATGATACGCCAATGAGAGGTAGACAGCTTCGAGTTCGCTTTGCCACACACGCTGCTGCCCTTTCTGTTCGTAATCTTTCACCTTACGTTTCCAGTGAACTGTTGGAAGAAGCCTTCAGCCAGTTTGGTCCTATTGAAAGGGCTGTTGTAATAGTGGATGATCGTGGAAGATCTACAGGGAAAGGCATTGTTGAATTTGCTTCTAAACCAGCAGCAAGAAAGGCATTTGAACGATGCAGTGCAGGTGTTTTCTTGCTGACAACAACTCCTCATCCAGTCATTGTGGAACCACTCAAACAGCTAGACGATGAAGATGGTCTTCCTGAAAAACTTGCGCAGAAGAATCCAATGTATCAAAAGGAGGAAGAAACTCCTCCTCGTTTTGCCCAGCATGGCACATTTGAGTACGAATATTCTCAGCGATGGAAGTCGTTGGATGAAATGGAAAAACAGCAAAGAGAACAAGTTGAAAAAAATATGAAGGATGCAAAAGACAAATTGGAAAGTGAAATGGAAGATGCCTATCATGAACATCAGGCAAATCTTTTGCGTCAAGATCTGATGAGACGACAGGAAGAATTAAGACGCATGGAAGAACTTCATAATCAAGAAATGCAGAAACGTAAAGAAATGCAATTGAGGCAAGAGGAGGAACGACGTAGAAGAGAGGAAGAGATGATGATTCGTCAGCGTGAGATGGAAGAACAAATGAGGCGCCAAAGAGAGGAAAGTTATAGCCGAATGGGCTACATGGATCCAAGAGAAAGAGACATGAGAATGGGTGGCGGAGGAACAATGAACATGGGAGATCCCTATGGTTCAGTAGGCCAGAAATTTCCACCTCTAGGTGGTGGTGGTGGCATAAGTTATGAAGCTAATCCTGGAGTTCCACCAGCAACCATGAGTGGTTCCATGATGGGAAGTGACATGCGTACTGAGCACTTTGGGCAGGGAGGTGCGGGGCCTGTGGGTGGACAGGGTCCTAGAGGAATGGGGCCTGGAACTCCAGCAGGATATGGTAGAGGGAGAGAAGAGTACGAAGGCCCAAACAAAAAACCCCGATTTTAGATGTGATATCTAGGCTTTCATTCCAGTTTGTTTTTGTCTTTTGTTTAGATACCAATCTTTTAAATTCTTGCATTTTAGTAAGAAAGCCACCTTTTTATGGATGTTAGTAGTTTATTGACCTAATATTTGTAAATGGTCTGTTTGGGCAGGTAAAATTATGTAATGCAGTTGTTTGAAACAGGAGAATTTTTTTTTCTTACTTCCTTATTTTTTCTTTTTTTACTGTATAATGTCCTTCAAGTTATGGCAGTGTACCTTGTGCCACTGAATTTCCAAAGTGTACCAATTTTTTTTTTTTTACTGTGCTTCAAATAAATAGAAAAATAGTTATAAAAAATACTAATACATAATAATAAAATGACATTAAATTATTACTAAATCTACTTAGTTTCAGGCACAATGCCAGGCAATTTGGGATGTATTATTTTTCCCTAGTCACACAAAAACTCCCCCTTTATAGATAAGAAAAGAGGACTGAAGGAGTTTATGTTTCATACTTGGTAAGTGACAACGGAAATACAAATCTATATGCTTAAACTCTAGCAATAGTCTTTTGAAGGAGAGTTGTTCTTAAAATTTATTTGTTTCTTATGAAGGCTGCTACATTGCTGGCTATGCATACATAGGAAGGTGTAGTATAATTTTGAGGGCTTCTATTTCTACTTAATGAACTTGATATTTGAAGAAAAAAAATGTGAGTTGCTTAGCTGGAAAAAAGGAAAGACCGCACAATGCAATCATGAAAAACTACATACTGTGTAGATTAGACAATTTTAGAACAATTGAGACATATTTTTATTATAAATAATAACTTTATAATACTTTAGTGATGATAGTAAAACATTTTAAAATGGTATGTCTTTTTATTCTACATAATTTTCCAGAACAAACAAATAACTATGTTAATCCTCAGACTTGATACCACTTCTTCCATAAGATCACACAGATATATTTATTATAAATATTTTCTCACAAAATTTGTGGTTTATCTTTTGATATTTTTAAATGGTTGGTATCTCTTGACTAATAAATATTTAATTATGATAATATATATTTCAGTTTTATGTTTTTACCTTTTTGTGTTCTAACAGTTTCTTTTATTTTCTTCTAGAATTTCTTAAACGTTAACTTTTTGTTTAATTCTATACTTTTGTTTTCTTTGAGGCAGATTCACTGCAACTCTGCCTCCTGGGCTCAAGCCATCCTCCCATTTCTGCCTCCTGAGTAGCTGGGACTACAGGTGTGCACCACCATGTCTAGCTAATTTTTTGCCTTTTATTTTAGCAGCGATAGTGTTCTGCCATGTTGCCCAGGCTGGTCTTGCGCTCCTGAGCTCAAGCAATCCACCTGCCTTAGCCTCCAAAAGTGCTCAGATTACAGGCATAAGCCATCATGTCTGGTCAATGCTTAATTTTTGATTAATGTTTGCATATGCTCTGAGATGATTAAGTTTCTTTTTTTTCCATGTAGTTTTTTAGTACCATTTATTGAAAAATATCCTTTTTCCCTTGAATTTCCTTGACAATTTTGGCAAAACTGAATTTGCCTTATATGTGTGGGTGTATTTTATGTCTTAGAAATGTTTCATTGATCTATGACTATATTTATGCCAATAACATGCTTAGTGAAGACTTATCATGTCTTAAAATCAGGTAGTACACCTAAACCTCAGCAACAAACCTTCACATGCACTCTCTGAATCTAAAACAAAAGTTGAAAAACAAAACAGGCCAGGCACAGTGGCTCATGCCTGTAATCCCAGCACTTTGGAAGGCCAAGGCAGGCAGATCACAAGGTTAAGAGATCGAGACCAACCTAGCCAACACGGTGAAATCCCGTCTCTACTAAAAAATACAAAAATTAGCTGGGCGTGGTGGCATGCAGCTGTAGTCCCAGCTATTAGGGAGGCTGAGGCAGGAGAATTGCTTGAATGCAGGAGGCAGAGGTTGCAGTGAGCCGAGGTGGCGCCACTGCACTCCAGCCTGGTACCTGGCGACAGAGTAAGACTCTGTCTCAAAAAAAAAAAAAAAAGAAAGAAAAGAAAAGAAAGAAAGAAAGAGAGAGAGAGAAAGAAAGACAAGACAGGTAGTATATGTTATCTGATTTTGTTTTCTTATTAAAATATATTTTGTACATAAATTTCTATTTACCTTGTAATTTTAAAAAAGCTTAGTGGTATTTTTATTAGGATCATTTTAAATTTGTACACTAACTTGGGGATAACATCTTAGCTATATTAGTTTTTAGCGGTATGTCCATTTTTTGGCATATCAATTTTTTAGGCCTTATTTAATTTCTTTCAGTGATATTTGGTAATTTTCATTATATAGATATATTATGTATTTTAATGAACTTTTTCTAAGCATTTTTTGATGCATTGTGAATGAAATTGTTTTTTAAACCTTATTATCAGGGAGTATGTTACAAGCATATAAAAATACAATTTATTTTTATGTAATGAACCTACATCCTGAGGTCTGTGATCCTGCCAAATTCACTTCTAAGAAATTTTTGTTGGTTCTTTAGGATTGTCCTCATAGGTAATGACCATGTTATCTGCAAATAAAGGTATCTTTGAGACATCGGACATTACAACATACTAATTATTGGAGTCAATGTTGAAGAAAAAAAGTCATCCAAAATCCATGAAATCCACATACACCTGTCTCCTGCCTTTCATGGAATCAAAAGAGATACCTCGCCTATGATTTTGTACCCATTCCTTACTGCCCTCTCTGACACAAATCTTGTTGAAAATATCATCTAAAAAATATAAAGTGTTTTCTTTAATGAAACAATCAAAGTTCTAATTTTGTGGTCTCAAATCAGAAGTACCTCTCTTGTTTTCTCAAATGTTTGTTGTTTCAGCATATTACATCAATGTATAAATTCATTGGACAATTTTAGTGATGAGTGCAGGTGGCTTCCCAGTGGAGCTCTCCATTGAGGTAGTCTTACTCCTGAAGACTAGGGGAAGTAGTGGACTGCTGGGTCTGTCCAGCAGATCCTGGCTGATGGATGAAATGAGTACTCAGAAACAAGTATGCAGTGTAAAAGCAGCTAGGTGACTGCCTGGGTTTAGTGGCCAGAGAGCAGCCCTAGAAGCTGAAGCTGCTTGCTTTTATTCGGCACAGGCACGATGCTGAAAACTGGGAGCCAACACAACCTGCAGGTAATTAACATTTATTGTTCCCCTTTCAGGGTACCCTTATGCTTGGGATGATCAAAAGCCAGTTCCTGGTCAATTTAAGTAAACAAGCTAGTTTAAGATAAATTCCCCAAACTCCCTTGTACCTACTCCTTGCCCTCTGCCTCAGGGTTATAGAACAGCTGTCTTCAGCTATTCTCGCTCGGGCTCTGCAGAACCTTCTGACCTTTCAGAAGGTTTGTGCCCTTTCCCTATAGTTTTTCCCACCACTCTGACTGATTCCACACAGTAGACATACTTAAAATCTAGTTTTTTAATTGCCTGTAAATAGAAATTTTGGCCTTTGAAAAATACATTTGCTATTCCTATTGAAACAGAATAATCCCTTATTTTGTTTATTTTTGCATACATTAGTGTACATACTATTATTGTGTATCCATTCCTCAAAAGGAGTATCCTATCATAAAATTAAGCCATGGTCTTTTTAAAAATTAGGATTGTCTAAGTGACAATACATTCAGAAATTTTAAAATCTTTTGTAATACATTTTTGCATATCACTATGGATTTCATTATGAGTTATAAAAATCCAAAATTCTAGAGAGATTTAATATGTTCAGGAGTTTAAATTTCTTTTATTGCATATAGTTACATTTGCATAAAAGTTAAATAAAGCAATTTCAGTTCTATTGAACAAAGAGAGGAAAAATCCATGGTGAATAACCTGTGATGATAATCTTTTCTACAACTTTGACTTTATCTTTACTCCTCGGGAAGAGGAGCTTAACAGCTTTTTGTCATAACAGAAATCAAACACTAAGCACTTCTTTTCATATACAGCACATGATAAAGGAAAGCCCTTAGAACACGTAGCTGTAAGAAGACTGATACTCCTTCACTTAATGTTGTTTTGGGGGTATTATTTTATTTTGCTAAGATTAATCTCCCAACCTCTGAAACCATTGTGCCAACTATTTATTTAATAAAAGGTGGTATAATGTGTGAACCTGAACTTATTCTTCCTCTTTTTATATCCTCATTACAGTCAACATATTAAATACTACCAATGTGTACATAAATATATATTCAATGTTCTAGTGGGATTTATACATTAAAAAGAGAAAAACATCTTTGCCTTGAGAAAGAGACAAAATTTTAGGAAGTAAAATGTATTGAAGGTTTATGCTGGATGTGGTTCTAATAATCAATTTGTCCCTTCTATTCTCCAGTCTTTTTACCTCTCTTGAGAGTTGTATTTATGTCTCCTTGACAGACAACACAATGTAGGGGAATTAAGTGAAGGGAATCAGTTCTTTCTTGTGTCTAAATAATTTCCTATTCTCTTAAACATACCAGAACACCACTAGTGAATATGTTACCATACTTTCCCACCAATAAAACATCTGCATCATCAACTAGAATTCCAGGGGGAAAAAAACGGGTACTATTGACTGCATTTTAGTGTATTTTATTTCTGAACCGGTTTCAAAACTGCCGTAAGATGTGTGACCCTGTGGTTTCCTCTTTTGAAGCAACTTAAACATTAATTTGTGCAGTCACAATAGAAAAACAATGAGACAATTGCAACAGACTGATTGTATAGGTCTAATTACCAAAGGATTACAAATCCTGTGAAAATGCATACTGTTCTTATTTAAGAAACAAAGGCTCATATTTTCAGAGGGCTTTCCAGTCTCCTCAGTCTCTCCTCAGTCTCTATTCTAAGGGGGCAAAAAGCAGACTGAGGTAAAAATCAGTATAATGGGCTTAGTTTCAGCCATGGTCCCTTCTCTTCCTCATAGTATATTTACAAGTCTTTTAAGAAACTTTTGATCCTGATTTCTTAATAAGCAAGAAGAAAGGCTTAAGTTTGATGTTACTAAGATTAACCCAATTCAAAAATTACATTCCATAGGTTTTACTTTTATTAGATACTGTAACTTCTTTTACAATTTTCAAGTCAGTGTTTTCTTAAATATTTAATCATTTTAGGGTTTTGTTCCAAGTAGAATTTATGAAATAAAATGTAATACTTTTTTTTTTCCATGTGGAACAGTCAGAGAGAACATAGGCACACAATGCTATGAGATGATAGATATTAGCATGGGCCAAAAGAAACAGTTATTCTTCACCTATAGATTTACTTGTCATTTCTTTCAAAAAGTTTTCTTTCCTTTAGAGAAATATAATTTTATACATGAAAGCATACTCCTAATTTTAAGAGAGGATGGTATCATAATCCAATCTATCCAACAATTTACAGTTTCCTCCACATTTTTGTCACCTGCTAAGGTAATCAGCATATGTTTCTCTCTCCTTCCCAATCAGTTGATTAAAATATTGAACAGTATTTGACCTATATTAGATAGCATTACATTCATTTTGGATCTTGTAATGTGATTTTGTATAATTATTTTCATTTCAGCAATTCATTGTCCTTTTTCACAGAATTTGCCTCTTTCTTAATTTGTATCTCACTTTTTAAGTGACATTAAAGTCTTTAATGAATGTCACACTGACTTGAAAACCCATGTTCTTTAAATACAAAAAAAACATTTCTCTCTTGATGTCTAAACATATTATTTTCCCCACCATCCTAGGTTACTTAAAAGGGATCCAACATGGGTAGGATTTAAATAGTTTTCATTGTCATAAAGAGGCTACCACATATAGGGCACCATTTAACTAGTCCATGGGAAGGGCCTGGAGGTAGAAAGAGGAGATATTGTGCAGGTGAGAAATGTCTGGTTGTACAGTTGGGTAAACTCTTAGGAAAGTGGTGAGCTGTGAGTCAGCTGAAGGGCATGGCATGGGATTCTGTCTTCCTAGTGGGGGCGCTATAACAGTCATGAGCATAACAGGAAAGACGCAGGTCTGAATATTTCTGAGAAACAAGAGCTTCTCTTATGAATCTGCCAAAAGCCACAGCCGGCCCTCTAGGGGCTTAAAGTTTACTTGCTTCACTTCCAGAGTCTGAAAGTTTAAAGAAGCATATCCCTTTGGTTTTACTATCCTTCCCTTCTGCATTACACATGATATATTAGACATCAGTGTGTTCCTTGTACCACTTTGTCTATAATGTTTCCGGTTTTCTTAGGAAAGTTACAGGAGGTTTTGGAAGTTTAGAGAATATAACTTCCCTTCCATGCTTCTGTCCAAAAAAGGCATAGCAAATTTATTAAATATGAAACATGTCACTTATAAAATGTTCCTAACCTGCTTCCTGGTGTCTTTGACTGATGAGATGGTTCAGCTGAAGCTGCAAACACTTGACATATTTTTATGCCAAATTTATAATAAAATGATATTTTTCTAAGAATTAACGTATCTCAGCTGGTAGAATTGATTAGTATTCATAAGTATTTTCATTGGCACTGCTATCAAACATAATTAATATGCTTTCAACAGATGCCACTTGTGATGCCAATGAGTGAATAAGGACTTTCCTTTTTATTCTAGACATACAGAATAAGTGCCAAAAAGTGCTTTTGTACCTTTGTGCCTCTGCTTGCCAAATAGATCAGTACTCTTTTTTTTTTTTACTGTCTCCACTACCAAATTTAACAAATTTTCAGTAAAAAATGGCTTGTTGGGTAAGGGTGGAGCTCAGATTATGAGGTGAGAAGACAATCATGTTGCACATTTTAAAAGAATACAAATTATTTACAGGTGGAAAAGTAAAATGCCTTAATGATTAAAAAAATTGTTTAAAAAAACCTCAAATTTCTACCTTCTTTAGAAAGCTATCACTGCTTTTTAAACACTCAACTCTCAGAGGTATGTGTTGGCTCAGAACACTCAATGTACCCTCAGGTAGATAACAACAAAAAATAAATTTAGACACAAAAGGAATACACTGGAAAATACCACTATGGAAATCTACTACTGTTTGTGTCTAAATTTAAAAGTTCTCGCTAAATGGAGCTTACATTATAGTATAATCCAAATCAAAATGGACTTCAAACTACTTTTATAATTTTAAATTAATACAATAAGGCTTAAATGAAACAGAAAATATAATTCATAAATGGATTGAAATTTTATTTCTTTTCATCAATAGTTTTGTGAATAATTTACCAGATGCTGTGGTAGATTTGAAAATACTTTCAAAAAGGTTTCAATCTGTTGAGACTCAGAAATAAATTATAAATTATTTTCTATTATTTAACATTTTATTTTATTTATGTATTTATTTTTTGAGACAAAGTCTGGCTCTGTTGTCAGGTGCCAGGCTGGGGTGCAGTGGCACAATCTCGGCTCACTGCAACCTCCACCTCCCAGGTTCAAGCAATTCTCCTGCCTCAGCCTCCTGAGTAGCTGGGACTACAGGTGCACACCACCATGCCCAGCTAATTTTTGTATTTTTTTGGTAGAGCCTGAGTTTCATCATATTGACCAGGATGGTCTCGATCTCTTGACCTTGTGATCCGCCTGCCTGACCTCCCAAAATGCTGGAATTACAGGCATGAGTCACCATACCTGGCCAATTATTTAACATTTTAAAATGTTATCTTAATTAGAATTATTTTCTATTAATCATAGTAGAAAACCCAGATTAAACTAGTGTCGTGACATCATCTTCTATTAAAAAAATCAGGACTTTAGATGATTTCTAATAACATCATCATCTGTACGTTAATATGAACATACATAGGCATTTTAATTATTCTAGATAAAACATTTTTTGTAAAGCAAGTAGCAATAGTAAGTTGTGAAAAGTTGTTGGCAATTAGCAGGTACCTATTTTTAATCTTATTTGTAGTAATACTTTTTTTTTTTTTTTTTTTTTGCCAATCATTGAGAGCTTGTAACGTTGCTGAGGTTGGTTGGCCTTGAACTCCTGGCCTCGCCTTCGCAAGCACCACGACATCCGGCCGGAGCCATGTAGTAATACTTTTTTTAATGTAGAAATGTACTTTTAGAATGCCCTTAATGATAAAATTATCCTCCCTTTGACATATTCTTAACTGGTATTATAGCTAATATCTTAAACTTACCTTGGAAGTACACATACTTTTAATTATCTTTAAATAATGTGGTACCTTGAAAGAAAGAAAATGAAAATAAACATTTTGTGTGTGTGTGTGTGTGTGTGTGTGTGTGTGTGTGTGTGCTGGAATCTTACTCTGTCACCCAGGCTGGAGTGCAGTGGTGTGATCTTGGCTTGCTGCAACCTCTGTCTCCCAGGTTCAAGCTATTCTTCTGCCTCATCCTCCTAAATAGCTGCCCAACTATTTAGGTGCCCACTAAATAGCTATACAGGTGCCCACCACCATGCCCAGCTAATTTTTGTATTTTTGGTAGAAATAGGGTTTCGCCATGTTGGCCAGGCTGCTCCTGAACTCCTGAGTTGATCTGCTCACCTTGGCCTCCCAAAGTGTTGAAATTACAGGCAGAAGCCACTGCACCTGGCCACAAAATGAAAATAAACCTTTATTGAGCATGTGCCTTTTACTAGGTACTGTTTTAGGCACTTTTGCACATGCTTTCTCACAATAACCCATAGGTAGGTTTGACATTGCCCAATTTTACACTAGAAACTAAATTTAGACCTGTAAAATTAAGTAATCTGAATCTGGGCATTTAAGTTCATTCTTACTGCTAAAATAAAATACCACAGACTGAGTAATTTACGTATAATAGGAATTATTTCTCATAGTTCTGGAGGCTAAGAAGTTCAAGATCAAATTCAATATTTGGTGTCTGGTGAAGGCTCACTTTGCTTTTCAAGATGGTACATTATTGCCTTGTCTTCACATGGCAGAAAGTGGAAAGGCAAAGGATGCTTCCTTTAACCTCTTTTATAAGGTCCCTTTTAGGAGAGTGGAGCCTTCATGACTTAATCACCTTGTAAAGGTCCCTCTTCTTAGTACATCACATTGAAGATTAAATTTCAACATATGGATTTGTGAGACACATTCAGGCCACAGAATACATTACTTGAAATTATACAATTCAGATTTTCTTGTCTTTTTTGATCTTCAGGCTGTTTTTTATTCTCAAAATTCAATTGTTATGTAAACATGGTATTGTATATGCAATAGACTGTTTCAAGAAAACTTAAATGTCTTGTAGCCTTATAAAATCTATTGATCAGAGAGGAAAACCAATTATTTTTGATATTATATTTTTGAAGGTAATATTAAATAGTTGCCTTTTACTAGTTTTATTTTTCCAGAACAGCAATGGAAGTTATCTGTATATAAACTGGTTACCATACCCCCATTTTTATATTTATATATTATATTCTACACATTTTAAAAGAAGACACGACTCTCTAAACCACAATTAACTGAGAGAACAGGAGTCTCAGTAGCCATATTTGAGTATTGTCAAAAGATACAGCATCCTGTAAATCTTCTTTCTGATGTTTGAAATACCTATGGTCACATGTATTAGTGCTTTCCAAACCTGACTGATTCTCACAATTCTAGAAAGATAATATTACCTTTCTTTCTCTGTTTCAAATTTGATTGGTTCTAATAAAAATGTACACATCATGTTTCTAGATGGTTTGATTTGGTTGCTCTAGAACAAAGCTCACAAATTGGAAAGTAATTTATGCTCATTAAAAACATATTGACGTGAATCAACTTGTCAAGTCAGTTTAATGACATTAACTGCTATGATAGTTCCTGCCAGCATATTTTAAATTACGAACGAACAAATAATCATACTATGAAGCAACCATCTCTGTTGACTGATCTTACATAAACAGAGATTAGTGTTAATATAAAATAAAACTTCAATGTATGCCTTTGCATATATTTAACAGGGCCAAGATAATCTTAATGCTGCCTATTAATTAAGAACAAATAGAAAATAGTATAGTTTTAGTTTAGAAATGCTGTTATATCCTCTGTAATGTAGCCCTACTTCTTCTGAGAGTATTCTATTTTGAATAGGAAAAGAGTGAAACTAGGGAACTATTCAGAACTTCTGCTCTTCATATCAACATGAAATAACAGGGACTGGATTTACATTCCAACATGAAAAAACTAAGAAAATGGAGAAATTATATGAAACAACTATTTTTTTTTTATCAATACATTGGTTATAAAACAACTAAGAACAATGATCTATGAGAGATATAAAACAAAGATATAAGCTCTACAGCTGTCCCAGCTTACCACCTGGATAAAATTTTCAGACCATGGAGCAATGAGGGGCACTCTAGACAGTGCTCTGAAGTCGTCCGGACAAGTAGACAGAGCTGAGATCATGGGGAGATCAAGTTACCTAGAGTTCCCAGAGAACAGAAAATAAGAGTGTTACACAGGGAGAGCATTTCAGAGATCATGAGTCCTAACTTTGTATTCCACCGAATACCGATGAGCCAGCTCATGCAAATGAAGAAACGATCTGAGTTGGGAAAGAGAACCACCCAAAGTAATTAGAGGGGAAAAATCCCCAGAACTCATGCAAATTTGTAGAAATAAAAATTACAATTTCTGTGACTTAAAATATCACTTATAGAATTACCAAAACATTAATTATTGTAGAATAAAGAGTAGTCAACTTAAAGACATAGGAATAAAACAATAAAATAATGAAACACATTAATAAAAAAATGACTAAATCATATTAATGAAGCAACAGTGAACTGGGACAACTTCAAGTAATAATTGGAGTATATTCCAAGTACACTCATAACTGGAATCCATGAAAGAGAAGAAAGAAAGAAATGTTTGAAAAATTAGTGTACAAAAATGTTCTAAATTTTATGAAAACTATAATCTCACACACCTAAGAAATTCAATAAACTTTAATCACAAGAAGCATAAAGAAAAATACACAAAGCCATATCATAGTTACACCATTCAAACTGTATAAACCAGTTGTCCTGGAAAAAAATCTTAAGACCAGCCAAGAAAGGAAATCTTATATACACAGAGAAACAAATTTAAAGATGATAGTTGATTTGTCATCAGAAAGAATAAACATCAGATTTCAGTGATGGAGTATCTGCAAGGTGCTAAAAGAAAAAAAAAAACAGTATCACCAAATAATATCATCTAACAATAATAGCTTTCAAAATGAAGGTAAAAGAAACATGTAAAAAAAAAAAAAGTAAAACATGGACACCCACAAAAAAAGTAAAACATGGACAAAAGTTTGAAACATATGCTTGACCAATAAAGATAAACAGACAGCAAAAAGCACATGAAGAAATGGTCCACATAAAACCAAATCATGTTCCTAATAAGACAGAAAATCTGAAGAATTGATAATTATCAGACCTGTACTACAAGAAATATTAAATGAAGACCCTTAAGCATAAGAAAAATAATACCAGAAAAATGTCTGAATAGATACAGAAAAGAAGAGCACTAGAATTGGTAACTAAATGAATAAATATATAAGCTTTTTTTCCCTTAATATTTGATATATTTAAAAGATAATTGGCTGGTTAGATGAAAATAAAAACAACATTATATGGGGCTTATTGCATATTCTGAAGCAAGATGCAAAATAACAGCACAATGGCCAAAAAGAGAAAATGGAATTATACTATTGTGTGATATATTATGCCTTCCATGCAACGTAGACTGTGATAAAGATCAATAATATACAAACTAAAGTTTGTATTAATTTAATCATTAATGTAACACAATGAAGTGTTACAACCAACAGATCAGAAACAGAAGGAAAATGGAATCATAATAATAATAATACAACAGAAATATAAAAAAGGAGAAAATAACAAATACAGATTGAACAAATTGAAAACAAACAGCAAAATGACAGATTTAAATTCAATTATATAAAATAACATTAAATACAGGTGGTATATGCACACAAATTAAAAAGCAGAGATTGGCCAGTTTACATCTGTAATCTCAGCACTTTGGGAGGCCAAGGCTGGTGGATCATAAGGGCGGGAGTTTGAGACTAGCCTGACCAACGTGGTAAAACTTTGTCTTCACTAAAAATACAAAACTTAGCTAGGCATGGCGGTGTGTGCCTGTAATCCATATACTCAGGAAGCTGAGGCAGGAGCATCGCTTGAACCCTGGAGACAGAGGTTGCAGCAAGCCAAGATCACATCACTACATTCCAGCCTGGGTGACATAGCAAGACTCCATCTCAAAAACAAAAAAATAAAAAATAAATAAAATACAAATAAAATGGCAGAGATTGTCAGAATGGGTAAAAAAGAAAATTCTAACTATATGCTACCTTCTAGAAATATCCACTTAAAATATAAAGACAATTAGCTTATAAGTGGTAGAATGGGAAAAGATATTTTATGTTAGCACTAATCAAAACAAAGCTCTAGTGACTATATTAAAATTAGACAAATTGGGTTTCACAATGAAGAAATTATCAGATTTAAGAAAGGTCATTTTATAATGGTAAAAGGGGTCAATTTACCTAGAGGACATAATTTAAACTTAAAACACACATGAGAGAAGTTCAGTATTCTTAAAGCTAAAAACTGTAGAACTCTAAGAAGAAATAGACAAATCCGTAATACTGGTTCAAGATTATATCATCCTGGCCTCAATAACTGAAAGAACATGTAGACAGAAAATCAGTAAGCATATAGATGATTTGAACAATACTATCAACAATTTGATTTCTTAAAAATTATTAGAACACTCCACCTAACACCACCAGAATACATATTAAGTATCGATACACTTTATCAGAAATGGAATTCAGCTTTTTGAAAGACATTGTCGAGAGAATAAAAAGATAAACTACCCAAAGGACTATAAATCGTTCTACTATAAGGACACATGCACACGAATGTTCATTGCAGCACTGTTTACAATAGCAAAGACCTGGAACCAACCCAAATGCCCAATGATGATAGATTGGACTGGGAAAATGTGGCACATATACACCATGGAATATTATGCAGCAATCAAAAATGATGAGTTTGTGTCCTTTGTAGGGACATGGATGAATCTGGAGAACATCATTCTCAGCAAACTGACACAAGAACAGAAAAAGAAATACCGCATATACTCACTCATAGGTGGGTGAGAAAAATGAGAACACGTGGACACAGAGAGGAGGTCTACTATACACTGGGGACTGTTGGGGGGAATGGGGGAGGGACAGCAGGGGGGGCTGGGGGGTATAGCCTGGGGATGAATACCAAGTGTGGGTGAAGGGGAGGAAAGCAGCAAAGCACACTGCCACGTGTGTACCTATGCAACTATCTTGCTAGTTCTGCACATGTACCCCCAAACCTATAATGCAATAAAAACTAAAAAAAAAAAAAAGATAAACTACAGACAAATAAAATATTTGCAAATCATATATCTGACAAAAGATATGTATCCAAAAGATATAAAGAATGCTGTCAATTCTATAATTAGTAACAACACAGTAAAACATGGACAAAAGTTTGAAACATATGCTTGACCAATAAAGATAAACAAATAGCAAAAAGCACATGAAGAAATGGTCCACATAAAACCAAATCCTGTTCCTTGGCAAGTAAGTGGATGAACAAATTGTGACTTTTCATAGACTGGAATGCTATTCACTAATAGAAGGTAATAAAAATAAATATCTACATTAACATGGATTAGTTTCAGCCTAATTATGTTGATTCAAATAAGCCAGAATATAGTATATTATTCCATTTATATGTCCAGTAAGTAAAACCCTATCTGATATATATACTTGATGGTAATACAAAAATCAGTGATAGCATAGGGACTGCGATATGCCTTGGGGATGAGGAGGAATAGGAAGGATGGATTACAAGTCAGCACAAGGAAACTCTGAGAGGAGCTAGAAATGTTCACCATCTTGATTAAGGAAGTGATTTCACAGGTGTATATACATAAGTCAAGACCTAACTGTAGACTAAAAATGTATCATTTATTGTATGTCAATTATACCTAAGCAAGGCTGATTTTAAAAATTGGTTTGGAAAACTCGTGCGTTAAAATCAGCACAGTAAGCAAGAAAACAAATCTCTTCTTTTCCCTCTTCTTTCCTGTAAGACTCTTACCCAGCAATGAAACAAATCCTGAGACCTTAAGACAGCTCTCAGCACAGTTTTACGCTCAGATCAATTTTCTTCAACCTGCCTTCCAGCTACCAAGGACCTGCTGCTTTGAAAACTTACCTTTCCCAGTCTTTTCTCCTACTACAGATATCCTCATTACAGGAAAACTATATAAGGTTGATGAAAGATATTATTCCTATATTGAATAGCTTTGGATTTAAAAAAACCGCAATTTTGTGTGTGTATTTGTGTGTGTGTGTGTGAATAAATTGCATCTTTACTTTGGTTTGTACTTTATATGTACATTTATTTGCTTCTTACAATCACAGTATAGGAAAGGAACTTGTACTTGGCTTTGAAAGAAACGTAACTTTTTATAACAGCTTGACACCCTTAAAATTCTTTGACTGGAAGGCAGCAGCTAAGAGTAAATTTTTAAACCCATTTACGATTAAGGTTAACGTCTGTATTGTTATCTCATTCTCTTTGTCACTGTTTCCTGTTAGAAAGTTCACTTCGATTTAAGGAGCTATCTTTGACACCTTTGTTTATATAGACGTATTCTTTGAAATCTTTGTTTATATAGACACATTCAAAGTAAGTTAGCAAAAATTAATTACCTATTTTGAAACTTTGGTTTATGTCCACATATTCAAAGTAAGTCAGCAAACTGAATTGCTAATTGAAAAGTACTGCTCATAGTCTACGAAAAATGTAGAAATAATCAAACATGGTTTAAAAAACTTTTAAGAATTTAATTTTATATTGACTTGCAGTTTTAACTTTTGGGCTTAAGAAGACTCCAAAACTTACTAGAAATGAACTGGTAATGTTATCAATTTAAGATCATCACATTTAATGCATTGATTGCATTAAAAGAAAAAAATCACAATTTAATTATTTTTGAATTACATCTAACAGGTGATTATGTAACTGTATCCCTATTGTGTGAGATATGTATGTGCATGCCTATCTATATTTTTCTCTTTTTTTGAGACAGGGTTTCCCTTGGTCACCCAGGCTGGATTCCAGGGGCATGATCACAGCTCACTGCAGCCTTCACCTTCCAGGCTTAAGTGATCCTCCCATCTCAGCCTCCTGAGTAGCTTGGACTACAGGTATGCACCACCACACCTGGATGATATTTGTAGTTTTTCTAGAGACAGGGTCTCTGTATATTGCCCAGGCTGGTCTTGAACTCCTGGACTCAAGTCATCTTCCTGCCTTGGCCTCCCAAAGCATTGGGATTGCAGATGTGAGCCACAGTGCTAGACCCCTTTTAAAAATATTCTAAACTTTTTTTGTTATTTTTGCCCATAATTTCACTTTCAAATCACTTTCTAGTTTGTCTCTAATTTACAGAATAAAATATAGCTGATACTTTTCTGCTTTTTGGGAGAAATTTCCTGTGCTTCTCAGGACTTCCTATATGATGGAAAAGTCTACTTATTCTGTAAATAGAATTTTTTAAACAAGGGGAAAAAAAGCAATGATAAAATTAATACAGTACAGTGGCCCTGGTAATGTTGGTATTACAATACCAAAGGAAAACTGCAATCATGAAATAAACCAAAATTGGTCATTTTTTAAAATTGATTATTTATTTATTTATTTATTTTTATTGCATTTTAGGTTTTGGGGTACATGTGAAGAACATGTAAGATTGTTGCACAGGTACACACATGGCAGTGTTGTTTGCTGCCATATCTGGCATTTCTCCCCATGTTAAAATATGTCATTCAGTATTATATTTTTGTATATTATTAATTTTTTTTTTTTTTTTGCCTAAGAAGATTCTAAAACTTACTAGAAATGTATTGGTTAATGTTATCAATCTAAGATCATCACATTTGATGAACTGATTGCATTAAAAGAAAAAAACAACATTTAATTATTTTTGAATTCCATCTAAAAGATGATCATGAAACTTTATGCCTCTTGTGTAATACATATCCCTCTATTCTTTTCATATAGAATTCACTTTAACATGTATGTAGTCATTACACAAACTCTGTGAGGAAATGTTACTTTTATACCCATTTTGGAGACAAAAAAAATGAGGAATGGAGAAATTTAAAAACAAGCAAAATATCTCCCAGCTGAAAATAGAGGTTGTTAGATTTTAGACATTTAGTTACTTTACAGAGTATAAAAAGCTGTGTTTCTAATGGCATCCCACCCCAACCACACATCCCAGAAATGATCTATTTTCTTATAGCTTGGTGTATCTCTCAGAATCCAATTAGGAAACAGAAACCACATCAATTATTTTACAGAGATAATTTAATATATATGTTGCTAACTGGACATAAAGCATTGAGGGAACAAATGAAGGGATGGAAATGAATGAAACATAAATGCATGGAGGAGAGACCTTTAGAACTGAAGCTCAGATTTCTGAGAAGAGCTACTCTTCAGCTGGCACAGGGTCTCTAAACTTAGACAAAGTTCTCCACCAGTCTATAAGCCAGAGGTCATAAGTGTTGTGTGCAGGAGTGATTAGGAGAGGAGCCAGCTAGTGTGGCAGAATTGGTTAATCTATTGCTACTGGAACAAACAGCGATTGAGATAAAGGAGCTGGGTTGGGATGATGCTGATAGGAATAGGAAGCAAGGAGGTGACAAGTAGAAAGTGATGTGTTTCTTCTGCCTGCCCCAGCTTTTCAGTCTTCTGTTAAAGCCCCTATTAACAGAGCTAAACAGGGTGATGCAGCCAGCAAAGGACAAACGCAGTTTGCAAATTCCCAAATCCAACCCCACAGAGTACACAGAAGAGAAGGTTCCAAGTTGGGAGATAATATCTTGATAAGTGTTACACATATTCCTCTAAGTTTTTAATGCATATGCAGAATTACTCCCTGTCCCTGTACCCGCCCCCCGACACACAGAGCAGAGGTTGAAGCAAAACCATAGAAGCATCTGGTAGAGGAACTATACACTTGAGGACTGCAATATATATAGACCTTCAGTGGGAAGTAATTTATTAATTCATTTAAGTATTTATTTACCAATACTGTATATCAGTTACAGTTCTTTTGTTCTATTTTTGCTTTTGTTTTTGAGAGGGAATCTCACTTTATCACCTGGGCTGGAGTGCAGTGGCATGATCTCGGCTCACTGTAACCTCTGACTCCCGGGTTCAAGTGATTCTCCTGCCTCAGCCTGCTGAGTAGCTTGGATTACAGGCGCATGCCACCATGCCTGGCTAATTTTTGTATTTTTAGTAAAGATGGGGTTTCGCCATGTTTGCCAGGCTGATCTCAATCTCCTGAGTGACCTCAGGTGATCCACCTGTCTTGCCCTCCCAAAGTACTGGGATTACAGGCATGACCCACGACATCCAGCCCATTGCAGTTCCATGACAAAAACAGGGATCTATATTGATTAGCGAAGGCAAGCGTATTTAGTGATCAGTGCAGATAAGTTCTATTTAGTGTATGATACTACATCTAAATATCAGTGTATTGATAAAGAAAAATTTTATTCTCATGTTCAAATACAATACAAAACTTTGGGGGAGGGACAGTTTTCTGCTTTATCTTGTCATGCTGCAGTTCATCTATTTTTAAAATACAGCTTCAAATATGTTTGGTGTCATATAAGCAATGTGCTAAAGAGAAAATGGGTGGAGAAGATATACCCACTGTGAGTCCATAACATACACGTCAATTCTGCTCATATTTCTTGCATGAGAACTGTCCCCATAACCCCACCTGGTTGCACAGAGACTGGAAAAATAATTTGTCTGCTCAAAAAAATAAAAACGAAAATTGATTTTTGTGATTCTTTGAATTTCAGTTAATTCTCTGAAACAGCATGTTTGAAAGTGATAATTCTTATTGAAATCAGAAAAAGTAGAGCAGGATGAGGGGAAGGGGGCTTGAGGAGGTGATTTTGGCACTATGTAGACCTCACTGATGAGGGGACATTTGAAGAGACAGGTGAGGGAAGTAAGGGTGTTAGTGATACAGATTTTTTGTTTGTTTGTTTTTTGAGATGGAGTCTCATTCTGTCACCCAGGCTTAAGTGCAGTGATGCAATCTTGGCTCACTGCAACCTCCGCCTCCTAAGTTCAAGTGATTTTCCTGTCTCAGCCTCCCCAGTAGCTGGGACTACAGACATGTACTACTACTTCAGGCTAATTTTTGTATTTTTAGTAGAGACAGGGTTTCATCATGTTGGCCAAGCAGGTCTCAAACTCCTGACCTCAGGTGAATAGCCCATCTCAGCCTCCCAAAGTTTTGGGATTACAGGCATGAGCCACCACACACATCTGCGATACAGATATTTATGTAGGAAAAGGGCTTTATTCCAGCAGAAGAAGTTGGCAGTGTAAGACTCTTAGGTACAGAGAGTGACTTGTAATATTTGAGACACAACAAGGAGGTCAAGTGGCTAGAGTAGAGCCATTTAGAGAGACAAGTGAGAGCTCAGTCGGAGTGGCAGGGTGGGGGCAGATCACAAAAGGGTTTAGCTTTTATTCCAAGATCATCTGTCTTATATTTTTAAAGCATTACTCTGGCTATTCTATTGAGATAACTAGCAAGAGGTGCAAGGGTCAAATTAGCAAGGCTAGTTAAGGGTTGCAGAAATTCACAAGAGCAGGTGCTGGCTCACAACCACTTAAACTTGAGCAGATTCTATGCAGAAGGGAGAAGCAAAGTTGTTTACTCATCATGAATGTGGCGCAGAAGAGAGAAGCAAAGATGATTAAAATTTACGGCTCAGCAATCCAAAAATGATGTAAAGATGTGTGTGATGTAACTTTGTAAAAGAAAATAAAGGTTATCAAAGAAGATCACTACTGTTATTTATAGCTATGCTCTGTTCCCAATCCCATCCCAATAAACCATTAATCTACTTCCTATCTCTATAACTTTGCCTTTCCTGAAAGTTTTATATAACTGAAATTATATAACATGTTGTCTTTTTTATCTGACATATTTTACTTAACAAGTTTTTGAGATTTTTCCATGCTATAGCTGTAGCACGTATCAGTAGTTTACTTCAGAATTGTATTTTATTGTTTATCCATTTGCTTATCCTTTCATCAATTGATGGTTATTTTAAATGTTTATGTGGGAAAAGGGCTTTATTAGCCCTTTATATATCTTTTAACTATTATACATAATGGTACCCCAGACATTTGTGTAGAAGTTTTTGTGTGGATATGTTTTCATTTTTCTTCTGTACATATCATACAGGTTGTATGTTTAATTTATGCTTAAGATATTGCCAAATTGTATACCAAATTATCTATAATGTCTTACACTACTACCAGTATTCTTTAAGAGTTCTAGTTTCTCCACATCCTCTTTAACAATTGAAATCATCTTTCTTATTCATTTTTCTACTAGATATGAAGTAGAATCTTACTGTGGTTTTTGTTTGTTTCTTTTTTGTTCTTTTTCTCTTTTTTTTTTTTTTCTTGAGACAGAGTCTCCCTCTGTCACGGGGGCCTTGGCCTCCCAAAATGCTGGGGTAACAGGCGTGAGCCACTACACCCAGCCCTTTTTTGTTTTTTGAAAGACAGGGTCTCACTCTGTTTTCCAGGCTTAAGAGCAGTTTGGCTTACCGCAGCCTTGATCTCCCTGGCTCAAATGATCCTCTTAAGTAGCTGGGACCACAAGCGTGCACCACCACACCCAGGTAATCTTTAAGGATTTTATTTTATTTTTTTTTGTAGAGACACATCATGTTGTCTAGTCTGGTCTTGAACTCCAGGGCTCAAGTGAACTGCCCTCCTCAGCCTCCCAAAGTGCTGAGACTACAGGCATTAGCAATCACACTCAGTCCTTACTGGGTTGAAATTTGCATTTCCCTAATTACTATGACTTGAGCATCTTTTAATGTCTTAGCCCTTTATATATATTTCATGAAATAACTATTGAAACCTTTTTATATTTTTAATTTGGTTATTTGCCTTCAGATTATTGATTAGGAAGAATATTTTATGTATTCTGGAGACAAGTCCTTTAAAATATGATTTATCAATATTTGCTACCATTGTATAGCCTTTTTTTTTCATTTTCTTATTGATGTCCTCTGATGTGCAAATATTTAAAATTTTCATAAAGTCTAACTTCTCAGCTTTTCCTTTTATGGATTAGGTTTTGGTATTGCAACTAAGAAATATTTTCCTAACACGAAGTCACAAAGATTTTCTGTTGTTTTATTCTAAAACTTACATAGTTTATATGTAGGTTTATAATCTATTTTGAATTAATTTTTCTGTATAGAGTAAGTTAGTGGTATACATTCTTCCTTTTGCAAGTGACTTTCTAGTTGTTTTGATACCATTTCATGAACATTCTATTTTCTCCCCAATAAATTATCTTGACATCTCTGTTGAAAATCAATGGACTATAAATGTAAAGGTTTATATATCAGGATTCTCAATCTTATTTCATTGATCTATATCTGTCTTGATATGTGTACCAAACTATCTTGATTGCTATAGATTGAGAGTAAGTTTTGAAATTAGGATGTGTATGTTAGCTGAAGAATTTTGTTCTTCATTTGCAAGATTGTTTTGGCTACTCTATGTCATTTGTATTTCCAAAGCCTTCTAAAGTAAGATAGAGATTATATTGAATCCATAAATAAATTTGGGAAGAAGTTGTTATTTAGCATTTGAAGAGGAATTGTGCCCATTCACTCATGGTTTCTTGTAAATTACTGAGATCTGGGTTAATATATATTAAATTCTTAGAGAGTAAGGCTCATTCCAGAAACTGGATACCAATAGCAGCCAATTCTTCCTAGAGTGAAGCATATGGCTTCCTGCTTTACAGAATTTATCAATTTGTCTCCAAGTTTATTCATAACTTCCCTAAAAATTGCATAATCTCTTTTGTATGTGCAGAGGTGGACAGCTTGACACTATCCATCATATTTTGAAATTAAGGTAACATCTCTAATTCTCTATGATGATTTTCAAATGTTATTTAAAATACTAAGATGTTTCTTAGAAGCTAAAAATATTGTATTTTCCTTTTCTTTGTTTTCTGTTTAAAAATCATATAGTCATGTGACTCAAAATAAAGTTTTGATCAATGACTAATTGCATATATGACTGTAGTTCAATAAAATTATATGTTTATATACATATATACTTAACATTGTGTTACAGTTGCCTACAGTCTTCAGCACAATAAAATGCTATGCAGGCTTGTAGCCGAGGAGCAAGAGCCTAGGCTACCATATAGCCTAGGTATGTAGTAGGCTAGATGGTAGGCGGTACCACCTAGATTTTGTAATTATACTCATTTTTGTTCATACAATGAATATATCACCTAACGATGCATTTATTAGAATGTATCCCTATCATTAAGTGATGCATGATTGCACTTAAGCAACTAGTTTTTCAATATAATTTCTTATTTTTAAATATATCTTCCTCTTCAGCAATGACTATTTTTTAAAAGAAACAATCTGTTTATACATTCAGTGAGTGAAATCTCTCCTGTCTTCTCATAATTTGTATGCTTAATACAGAAAAGAATGAATCAACACAAATAATTTTGTTTTTACAGAGTCAAAGATCAAGATGGAAAAGACGTTATTCATTTTGTCATTCTGTTTAACGACCAAAGCAATGTAGACAGGTAAGGTTTCCTTTAGTTTTGAAAGGCCTCCAGAAAAGAAAATACTATTACTTTGTTAAAAAATAAGAGAATAAATATATTTTTCATGAAAATAGTGTGGGATTTTAACAATTTTATTCCTATATGGAACAATATTTTTAAACTGTATTTAATAGCATACATGTGGGTCAGCACAAATTTTCTCCCTCCACCTAAAACAACAAACAAAAACAAACAAATGGTCAAAATCATATAATTAAAAAAAAAAAGAAAAAACTATTCATCTATTCCAGAATCAAAAAGGCTTTTACTGGACAGGCAATAGAGAAGCTCTGTTTTCTAACAGTTGTATTTCTCCCGCCATGTGGATGAAGTAATATGGAAGATGCTATTTCAATTTTTCCATCTCTTTTGTAAGTGGTCCTTGAGTAGGAAAAAATATGATAAAGGAGTAGTACAGATAACTTACTGACTGGATCTTTTCTTCTGAGGGAGATCAGACATTACTCTCCATTTCCTGAGTGATTTCGCATATGTTCAATTTGAGAGTTAATAAAGAAACACAATAGAATGTTGGTTAGCCAAGTTCTAGAAAATTTTCTCTTCTAGTTGCCCTGCTTGAGAAGTAGTTTAATAATCTTTATTCTAAACCACAAAATTTTCAATCTTATATCAAAAACTCCTACTTTTAGCTAAGTAATTATTTAGATGGTGACAAATCTAATTAAAACTGTTTTTCCTAAGTTAATAATATACAGAGAATAATAAAAATAATCATAACAACTGATTATTTTTATAAGTATACATATTTTATAAATATTGGAGGGTGGCGGTTTATAGTTGGAAACATGACTTAAGATACAATTTTGGTTCACATAATTTGGTTGGTGGAGGTGTTGATTTATCTATGGTCTGTGGTCAAAGTCTGGCTTTAGCACATTGTGATGTACCATTTGAAACACCACATCCATTGCACATCTGAACAGTAGGAGATTCAAGCCTTACTTAGATTCTACATTATATCTATTATATTTGTTACGAAAAGTTGCTTTCTAGGACATCCAACTGTAAATGACTTGCATAATGCATATACAAGAATAATCTCATAGGCAATGTTTGTACAATTTATAACAATGTTTCAACGAATAGATCCCTCTGAGTATGTTGGTAAAGTTTGGCGATGATGGCTTAGCCAGGCTTTTTCTCTTCCCTACTTTATTGTAAGAACTTAGCTGTTTATAAAATCATACCCTTTCTCCCCACAAAACATGCCCTCTTAATCTCTTTTGGGATTCTTTTCACAAGAGAGAAAGAAACTGTAAATTGCAAAAGAGTATCTCCTCTCCTTAGAAGAATTAGGTCTTTGGCAAAAGTAAATAAATAAAATAATAAAATTATCAAATTTAAAACATTTTAATACCTGTTTGACTGTATTGGGAAATTTTCTTAATCTACAAAAGAAAACACAAGAAACTCAAGTTGGAATAAGCATGAAGAAAAGTTGCAAACTCTGCTCTGTATCATTATAAGCAATATTGACTTTGTCATGGGATAAAGGATTTTGCCAAATTAGAAGGAAATTTTAAAATATTTTGTCCTTCCATTTTGGCATGTCTCTGAAAATAAAGTCATAATTTTGAACAACAATCATCTTGGCCAACTATTACTCATAGAGGGTTATTCACAATGGGAAAATGTACAGGCTTGACTGAGATTCAGATTAGTGTGAGGAAAGTGAAAAAATCCTAATATGACATTATATGACTTTGGTACCAAAATCTTATCCTTCCATCTAAACTTTTGAAACGTAGTGAGTTTAATAATACAAGCACCATAGCTAATCAAGATCAAAGTTCTCCTAACACATTACAGCTCTAGACTAAATTAGATTTGGGAAGACATAATGCAGGGGGAAGCAGATAGGGCTAGTTCAAACCTTCTGCATAGAATTGGGAGAATTGGGTTTTGTTGTTCTTGTATTTATTTATTCATTTATTTATTTTTGGAGATGGAGTCTTGCTCTGTCACCTAGGCTGGTGTGTAGTGGTGCAATCTTGGCTCAGGGCAACATCCTCCTCCCCAGTTCAAGGATTCTCCTGCCTCAGCCTCCTCACCACCGTGTCCAGTTAATTTTTGTATTCTTAGTAGAGACACAGTTTCACCATGTTGGCTGGGCTGGTCTTGAACTCTTGACCTTGTGATCTTCCCGCCTTGGCCTCCCAAAGTGCTGAGATTACAGGTGTGAGCCAGCACACCTGGCCAAGTTGGTTTCCTAAAATATAGTGGAGACTGGAAAATGAGTGGAGTTAGACATTTGAGCTACTTTGGTGGGGAAGGAAGGAGTTTGGAGTGGAGAAACCAGATTAAGACTGAGAATATTTACACAAATTGAACCCATTGTAAAAAGTTTGACTATATGAAGATATCTCCTTTTGATCTAGAAAATGTGATATTTTATATGTGTATTTAAGTTTGTCACCATATGTTTCAGTCAATTTATGCTGATATAACAAAATACCATAGACTGGGTGGCTTATAAGAAACAAAAATTTATTTCTCACAGTTCTGAAGGCTAATGTCAGAAATCAGTGTGTCAGTATGGTTAAGTTCTGGTAAAGGCTCTCTTCCAGATTGAAGACTGCTGTCTTGTTATATCTTCACAAGAAAGCAAAAGAGCAAGAAGGCTCATTGAGGTCTCTTTGAGAAGGGCACTAATCTCGTTCATGAGGGCTCCACCCTCATGACCTAATTACCTCCCAAAGGTCTCACCTCCTACTGTAATATTGAGTGTTAGGATTTCGACTTATGAATTTTGAATGACAGAGACATTCAGACCATAGCAACCTGTTTTAGTCCCACAGTACAGTAAAGAATATTATATATTGGCCGGGCGTGGTGGCTCAAGCCTGAAATCCCAGCACTTTGGGAGGCCGAGGCGGGTGGATCACGAGGTCAAGAGATCGAGACCATCCTGGTCAACATGGTGAAACCCCATCTCTACTAAAAATACAAAAAATTAGCTGGGCATGGTGGCGCATGCCTGTAATCCCAGCTACTCAGGAGGCTGAGGCAGGAGAATTGCCTGAACCCAGGAGGCGGAGGTTGCGGTGAGCCGAGATCGCGCCATTGCACTCCAGCCTGGGTAACAAGAGCGAAACTCCGTCTCAAAAAAAAAAAAAAAAAAAAAAAAAGAATATTATATATTCTAGTATTATCTTATGTCCTGGCTTTTAATAAATCTAAATAATTGAGATGACTGACCCAACCCATATTTTCTTCTGATGGCATCTGTGTAAAGGGCTCACCTCCTTTCAGGTGATGAATCTAGAACTTCTAGGTAGTGATCAGAGCAAAATGAGTAGAGATCCTTAGGAGACCTGGCAGAAATGATGATTTAGTAGTTATTACATTTGATATTCTTGTATATCATTAGGGTGGGTATGAAAAGAATAAAGCAAGTGCTCAGCTCTAGGTTGAAAGCAAGTTTCTTATACAATGTTTAAAATCCTGTACTTAAAGTAAAATTATGTCCGTTTGATATCCAAGCAAATGAGTTTCACCAAACCTAAGAAACTGAGAAGATATAACTGGAAAAGTTGTTGTCAGAAATCAAAACCTCTTTGAATATTAACTTTGTTCTCAAAGCTGTGTTTTCATAACTATAATAATGGCCATTTGTCTTTAGAGGCTGAACTCACTTTATATATTTTTGCTTAGTTTGTTAATTTTGTCAATATAAAAATAAAACCATGTTATTAAACAGAATATTTTAAAATTTAAGAAAATATAGACTGTAGTAACATAGGAACTGGGATATATTATACTTTGATATCTAGGGATAAAATTTCCGTTATTGTGGTGGATGCAGGGATCTGTTAACCAGAAAATTTGTAAAGAAGGACCTGCTGCCCCAGCTGTCAGGCTTTGGCCGTCAGCGTCTTGAAAAATTGTCTCAGCTTCACAGAGTTACTTTGCCTACAGTTATGCCCTTCTGGGGAAGGTCACTTTCAGTGACCAATTCAAGAGTGGTTTGGAGGCCCAGTTACTTTGGCTTGACCTGGGACAACCCTGAAGGCTACTTTAGGTTCTGTTCTCATGGAGTTGACAGAGGCTTTCAGACCACATTAGAAACTAACTTCGCTTTCTTCTCAATCCTGCTTCTTCTTCTTTCATACCAAAGGTTTTGATCATAAGGGTCTGCCTCAAAAATGTCCTGAATGCTAAATTTGGCCTTCACACTGTTTCCTGGGGTTTCCAGACAGTGCAAGTTTCTGGTCGTACTATCCCTAGAAAGCAGGGGAAAGGATGTTGCTGGATCAGCAGGCCCTTAGCTGACAGTGAGGACCTCATCATGGTGGTAGGTCAAACACAGTTACCCTTGGCATAAGGTAATTCTGCAATTGTAGAATGGTTAATTAGGATTATATAAAGGTAGAAAAATAACTATCTCACTAGATAATTCATGTATTTGAAAAACATGGAGAAAATAGAGATTATAAGAGCAATGGAACTTGTTGGCAGTTGCCAATAGTGCTAAACTAAATAGATCTAGAAAAAAACAATGAAATTTTGAGATGAGTCAGAGGGAGTTGACAGATGTAATATGTTTCTCATGCTTGAAAACAATTGGGGACCTCTATTTATGCACCTGTATATGAATCTCTCCGAATCTGTCTCCACCTTCTCTCTTGGTTACTAGATGTATAATCAGGGTTAATTTGTAGCAAAACTCAGCTGGAGAGATTCAGGGCCTGAGAAGAAAGGAAAGGGAATGTACTGCTAAGGAGTTGCTTGACATAAAAGCATGCCCCAGCAGTAGTTGAAGGATAATATATGGGACTGCAGTCTAAAAGGATTTGAAAAAGAGAGACCACAACATGAACTTGGAAAGGACAGGCTTACTGATTTAGATGCATTCTTTTGAGATTCAGGATTCAGGATGGTACACAGAAATGAAGAGTTTCATTATGTTCCCTCCGTTAAGTTAAAGAGGCCAAGCAATAAATGGAGTCCTGGTTAAGGTCCAGATTACAGTGAGTTTGCTGTGCCCACAGAGCCAGTCAGTAGTTGTCACTGTAGCTCCAGAATTTACAAGCAAAATATGCATACTTGGTAGTTACTATGAGCCCCATGTTGTTTTTACAACTTGTGAGTAAGGAGAAAATGAAGTTGCTGAAAGTACTCATGACACATACACACATAACTAAGTTAGTAAATCGAAAACAATATTATATCTGCTATCACATCAAGAAGCTGTAGTCTCATGAAAACTACAAAGGCATAGATAAAGTACCAGTTTGGGCTGGGCACGGTGGCTCAAGCCTGTAATCCCAGCACTTTTGGTGGCTGAGGCGGGTGGATCACGAGGTCAAGAGCTCGAGACCATCCTGTTCAACATGGTGAAACCCCGTCTCAACTAAAAATACCAAAAAAAAAAAAAAAAAAAAAAAAAAAATTAGCTGGGCATGGTGGCGCATGCCTGTAATCCCAGCTACTCAGGAGGCTGAGGCAGGAGAATTGCCTGAACCCAGGCAGCAGAGGTTGCGGTGAGCCGAGATCCCGCCATTACACTGCAGCCTGTGTAACAAGAGCGAAACTCCGTCTCAAAAAAAAAAAAAAAAAAAAAAAAAATGACCAGTTTGTTGGAAATACCTTACAATAATAAGACACTGTCTTCTACGACATAATATATACCTAAATCAAAGACATTGATGTGGTTATTTTCTCATAAGTAAAATATACATGTTTAGGAATTAAGGGTTGGAAAGAGGATTAGCCAATTGCCATCATTCCAATGACTTACCTGTAGACTATTTTCTCCTTCATAACCCCGTCTATGTTCTACATGGTTAAAATTCCTAGTTCCTGGGCCAGGCACCGTGGCTCACACCTGTAATCCCAGCACTTTGAGAGGCCGAGGTGGGCAGAACACGAGATCTGAAGATCGAGACCAGCCTGGCTAACATGGTGAGCCCGTCTCTACTAAAAATACAAAAAAATAGCCGGGCATGGTGGTGGGCGCCTGTAATCCCAGGTACTTCGGAGGCTGAGGCAGGAGAATCACTTACTTGAACTTAGGAGGTGGAGGTTGCAGTGAGCTGAGATGGTACCACTGCACTCCAGCCTGGGCAACAAAGCAAGACTCCGTCTCAAAAAAACAATAAAGTTTCTACTTCCCAATGGGGGAACACTTCTACCAGGGAACAGAAAAGTCCCATTGAATTTTATGCCTTGGCTATTGGCCAGTAGCTTTGGGTTTCTCTTGCTGAAGGATCACAATATAAGTTAGGGAATAAACCATCTTGGCAGTGGTAGTTGACTCTGATCATCATGAGAATGCTGTAGCACTGTTATGCAGTGGGGGCAGGCAGGAATATGTTTGGCACACAGATAATCCACACCACTAAAACCAATAGATGTATTGTCTGAGGATGAAGCGACTCTAGAATGGATAATGGAGAGGAGAGATTATGAGTATTGTACTAAAATCAGCTGTAGGAAAGGAGCCCATAATCTGTTCCATTTATCTTTCCATTCTAGATTTTCCCCAGACTGAGAGGTCCACATGAACTACAGGAAAAGCTGTCCATTAAACACCTGTGAAAAAATGAATCTGACTGTGGTACAAGGGGTGAACTATGGTAGATCCAAATCCATCACCCATACACATCCCCAGGTAAGCACTTATGGCGTCATCTGTTGCAAGGGATCTCAGTAGACAGTCTTCAGCTCTAAGTTCCTCAGGGATTCCCTCAACTGCAGAGATGTGTCTTGCCTAAGGTCGTGTCCTACAAGGGGCAGCCTATATCTAGGGGCAGCCTGCTTCAGGTAAGGATTATTCAAATATCTGGTTATTTGGGCTCCATGTAAGACCATTCTGTGGGATCCCATGCTTCCAGAGCTTTCCATGGGTTTGGCTAAAGCCATCAGGCCTGTGCTGTTGTGCAACCTTACCTCTCTTTCCAATCATGCTTCTTCCCTTTCTTTCCATAGGGATTGATGTCATGGCTATTCCTTAATATTCATTCTGAACATTGCATTTTGTTTCAGGGTCTGCTTCCTGGAAGCCCAACCTATGACTGTCATTTAAAATATGTTTTTTTTCCAGTTACATATTTTAAAATTTACTACAATAATATAAAAATCAAATTAACACTCCAGATTAGGTGAATATTTGTGTTGTTGAACAGATATTTTCAGATGCCTACTCTGTGCCAGAAAAAGCACAGTGAACTCTGCAGGGAAGATGACAGACAAGATCTTTTCCTTTGCTTAGCCTAGAGTCTAGTGGAATATAAATAAATTAAACAATAATCAAACAAATAATTACAATTATGGTAAAAGTGAAAGAGAAAAAAGTGTAGCTTTTCTTTCTGCTAGTTCAAAATGAGTTATGGTTAGATTCTTAAAACAGTAACATTATTAAAAAAATAATAACTGGAAAGGTAAAAAGTAATGGAGAGACAGAGTCAGCAAACACAGAACATAGACAGAGTCTGATAAAAAACAATAACAGTAATTACAGCCACAACCAACAAAAAATTTATGATATTACCAAAGGAGAAGACGATGTTTTGAAAGCTGTCTTCCATCTGTTCTTACCATAAAGTAGAGCTTAGCTCAAGAGAAATAAAAAAGATTCCAATTCAATTCACTTATGAAAACTTCCAAGCAATGATGATTTGTCATGCTGCAAACATAAAAGTAAACATTCTTTTATAACTTTTTTTAATCTCTCCATTCTTATTGATTTCTCCTGAGAGCATTTTTCTTGCACATTCTGAGGCTCGTTTTTGTGGTTTTATGTTCAATCCCTGGTTACCCACATGAAGGCAATACCTTTTTATGCCAGTGAAAATATCAACCACATCATTTGTGGGGTTTTGCATGGACTACGTTTGGAAAGTGAAAGGAAAACGTGTCAGAGAAGATGAAACGTAAATATTTATTGAGTTTTTATAGAGTGCTCCATTTTAAATACACAAAATATACATTCTCCACCTTAAATACACAAAATATTGATCGGCCATTATTAATACCCATTTTTAAAATAAAGCTACATTCCTGTTTTCTTTCCCTCTTTTTCTTCCTCTTTCTTCCTCTCCTTCACTTCTTTCTGTCTTTCTTAAAAAAAAAAATAGAGAAACCTGGGTGCAGAGTATATAGGAACTCTATACTATTGTTTCAATTAAAAAAAAAATGTAATAGGTGAGTTGAAACCAATACTGGAGGATCTAAAAATGCAAATTAAAGATTTTGTTCTTAGTTAAGAAAATGTCATGGAGAAAGCCATATTTTGAAGAAGTAACCCAACCATGATAGTTTAGAGCATCCTGCACATAAAAAAAAGATCTTGAATATACTTGAAAGATAATAGTACCCACCACAAAAAAGTAAATAAAGCAAATCTGTGGAAACAAAACATTTGCATAAAAGATCCCTTAATTTTATCTGTCACATAAAAAGTAGCTATGTATAAACAAATGATATAAAAGTGAAAAGAGAAAAGCAACAATGTTTTCATCAGATTCAGTTATTTTTCCATTTAATTTAAAAAGGATATTGATTTTTGGTAGAATGTCAGGATTCTCCATGATCACTCAACTGAGTTAAAAAAAAAAGGTAAATAGCAAATGCACAACAAACATATATTCAATTTATATTAAATATAATAAAGCATTTTATATTATTCTTACATTAAACAAAGTAAGGATATTTTGTTTTAAAAATTTCAAAGATTTGGAGAAATTTTAATATACCAAAATAAGGCATTTGTACTTTGAGTTAATTCAGTATCAGCATTTCTAACATATCAAAATTTTGCTTGTTGAATATCTCTTGGGTACCATTTAAAGATACTGATGCCAAAAATATGAGTGTTTTCACTGGAAAGGAAATTCAAAGTACTCAATGAATTGTAGGGAACACTTTGAATTTTGGATTGACACTCTTGACAATTTCACGACTCCTGTTTTTTTCCATTGTTTCTGGCCATGTAATTATCTTACTATTATATTTAGTCCAAGTCTCCTGTCAAAACTAACCCTATGAAATGTCTACTGGCATGTCTGAGTCTACTTGCTTTCTGTCCAGCTCATTTGCTTTTTTCCCCCCAGCAATTGATTCAAGCGCTGTAGCCAACTATAATACACTGTTCTTTTTCTTTGCAGGTTGCTGCAAGCTATTCTTATTTACAGTACCCATCATTGAATACTACTCAATGGTTTTGGGATCCTGCTTTGGTTTTAACAAGACTCTATGTTTCTGTTTTTCATTATTGTATTTTCATGTCTAGATTACTCAAGGGTTCAAACTGAATTAATCCTTCAGTTTCAAAGACTAGTTTCTTAAAAAAAAAAATTGTGAGTTTAAGGGCAAAGAAAGGCTTTATAAAAAATGATTTGGGAGAAGGGAGAGTGATAAATTTTTATTTTATGCATTTTATTATAAAGTATATATGTTGACCATTATAATATTAGCATTATAAAACGAATACATTATAGTATTAGTGTCATAATATGAATATATTATGATTAGTACAATAATGTAGATGTTTAAAATTTAAGTTAGAGACTCCAGATAAAAAACGCTTATTAGCATTGTTTGTAGAACTTATAAAGAACTGAGTAATTTATAGAAGGCACTGAGGCCGGCTGTGGTGGCTCAGACCTGTAATCCTAGCACTTTGGGAGGCTGAGGTGGGTGGATCACTTGAAGTCAGGAGTTTGAGACCAGCTTGGCTGACATGGCAAAACCCCACCTCTACTAAAAATACAAAAATTAGCTGGGCATGGTGGCAGGCACCTGTAATCCCAGCTACCTGGGAGGCTGAGGCAGGAGATTGCTTGAACCCAGGAAGCAGAGATTGCAGCGAGCTGAGATTGCATCACTGCACTTCAGCCTGGGTGACAGAGAGAGACTCTGTCTCAAAAAAAAAAAAGAAAAAAAAAAAAGAAATTAAAAAAAGAGATAAGTAAGAAACTGGTCATGCAGAATGATGTTTAGGTTATTTATTGTTATTATTATTAATAATATTATTACTATTTTAATTACTATTTTAGAAACAGGCCCTCACTATGTTGCTCAAGCTGGACTCAAACTTTTGGACTTGAGTGATCCTCCCTCTCAGCCTACCAAGTAGTTGGGATGACAGGTTGCTGTCAGCCAAGACTGGGCCACTGCACTCCAGCCTGAGAGACAGAGCAATACTCAAAAAAAAAAAAAAAAAAAAAAAAAAAGCACTGAATAATTACCTTTTAGTAGTTATCCTCTCATAATTTTGAGATAAACTTTTTCAAAGATAATATGTTTATTTTTAAATGAATATCTGTTTATAAAGATCCATTATAAATAGTCTATTTCTTTCCTGAAAGACCTGGAAGAATATATACTCTCTTAAATTAGAAATTTATTCAACATAGGGAAATGGAATCTCATTTGGAAAGTAAAATCAAGTAAGCTTGTTTAACACCAGTTTTTCTCAGAATAAAAATATTTGGAAAGAGCATAAATAACAGACATAAGGACAAAGAGAAAATAGAGTGTATTTCACTAGGGATAATATTTCATGAAATAGTGTTACACAAATTATAAATTCTAATAGCATTAATGTCATCAGTAATATTGTGAATTAGAAGAATATTAATCAAAAAATTGTATAAAATTTAAATAGAAATTAAAGCAAAATTAAAGAAAGAAATATCCTACGAAAATCTTTGGAAAGAACAGGATTCTCACTATCGGATAATTTTCTAACTTCTCTGCTCCTCTTCTCTTCTCTTACAGCAGAATACTGTCAAATCTAAAGAAATAGTACCTAAAATAGCAGAACAGATCCATGTTTCATATATCATATCACATCCAAAATCACACAGCACAGTTTTACAAGCAGAGATAGGTTTTATTACGTGGTAAAAATCTCATCTGTAGTTTTCAAAGCTGCCTACAATATTTCGTGGTTGACAGTTCTGATATTTGGCAGCAAGAAACAATCAATATATATGAAACAGTTACATAAAACATCAAATATTTACTAAATATTCGCCAAAGCTGAAAATAATTATCCTGTCTCTCCAGGCCACAACCTACACTAATTTTCATAGTATCCAGTTATCATGTGTCCTACTGTTGTTTTTTTGTCACCTTTGCACATTATATTAGTCCGTCTTCATGCTGCTATGAAGAAATATCTGAGACTGGGTAATTTATAAAGAAAAGAGATTTAATTGACTCACAGTTCTGCATGGCTGGGAGGGCCCCAGCGAACATACGATTGTGGTGGAAGGTGGAAGGGAAGAAAAGCATCTTCTTTACGGGGCAGCAGAAAGGAGAAGTGCTAAGCAAAAGGGGAAAAGCTCCTTATAAAATCATGTGAGAACTCACTCACTATCGTAAGAACAGCATAGGCTGGGTGCGGTGGCTCACGCCTGTAATCCCAGCACTTTGGGAGGCCAAGGTCGGCAAATCATGAGGTCAGGAGTTTGAGACCAGCCTGGCCAACATAGTGAAACCCTGTCTCTATTACAAATACAAAAAATTAGCTGGGTGTGGTGGCAGGTGCCTGTAGTCTTAGCTATTTGGGAGGCTGAGGCAGAGGAATCACTTGAACCCAGAAGGCAGCAGTTGCAGTGAGCCAAGATTGCACCATTGCACTCCAGCCTGGGTGACAGGGCAAGACTCTGTCTCAAAAAAAAAAAAAAAAAAGAAAAGAACAGCATAGGGGTAACCACTCCCATGATTCAGTTACCACCCACCACATACCTCCAGTGACACGTGGAGATCATGGGAATTACAATTCAAGATGGTATTTGGATGGTACACAGCCAAATCATATCACACATAAACATATTTTATATTCCTATCTAAATTGAGACAAGAGATTATCTTGTACTACTTTGTACTTCTTTTAGCTACTATTTCTCTATTCACCATATACACATATTTGTTTCAGTAATTCATCCTTAGTTTCCACAAGGAAGCTCAAAGAAGATGGGATTTTTTTTACTTTTTAATTTGTAAACCAGTGGAAAGACAAGTTACACTGAAAGATCTAAGATCAAGAAATACTTCCTGGCCATGCATGGTGGCTCACACCTGCAATCCTAGCACTCTGCGAGGCTGAGGCAAGAGGATTGCTTGATCCCAGGATTTTGAGGCCAACTAGGGCAACATAACAAGATCCTGTCTCTATAAAATAATAAATAAATAATAAAAGGAAACTCTTTCTAACAATAAATATTTAGGAAGGGAGAAGAAGAAAAAACAAAAGAAAAGAAAACTTAGGAGAAAATCTAAGACATAAAGTTTTAAGGAGGACTGATATAGAATGACTGGACTGTTATTTTTTGCTTTAAGTACTTCAGATATTTGGTTAAACAAATAAGTAAATCCGGTAAGCAAAAGAATTTTTATAAAATGCAACATCAACCCTTTATGCCTAGTTCAAAACTTTTAGGTTCTTCTTGGAATCTTTCCTGCTGCTAGCCTGCCTCATTTCTCTATTTGTGTTTCATGCATAGCATGGTACTTTTAAATAAGAATGGTTTGAATCCTCTATTCTTTACAGAATAGAGTGAAAGGTATTTTTAGTAAAATATACAGATGGAAGAGAGCAGAAATAACTAAGTGTAGGAAATCATAGACTCAATAGACACTCAAAATTTCTGTTTTCAGCTTATTGCTTTCCTTCTATATCTATTATAATGGCTAATGTTGATTGAGTACTTAGTTTTAGGCAATGTTTTAGTCATATGACGTTTATTACACCACTTAATCTTCTCAGCCCTCTGTAAGTTAGATGTTGTTACTATGCTTATTTTATAAGTGAAGAAAGAATTGTAGAGATGTTCAGCATCATGCCTCTTGCCCAAGGTGGAGCTAGAACACATGATTTCATGCTAACTAGATCACTGCAAATTCGAATTATTGTTTGAAATATAAAAATCAATGCAATTAGCTGAGCTCATGTTGATTACACCTAAAGTGTATGTTATATGCCAATAATATATTTTTGGAAGTTTTCAGGTTAAGAACATGCCAAGAACTCAGAGTGCCAATATACTATGTCCTCATTCTCTTGTCTGAAAGTGAAAGTCAAGAATTGGAGACACATGCACCAGGTGATTTCTACTGTGCCAGAGTTTAGAGAGAGCAAAAAATAGTGTCTCTGAAAATAGTTCTATGAATGTGAACTCATGAACCCTCAAATTATTATGATTAATGTAAAGATTTTTTAAAACATATCTCTACAGGTAGACCAAAGACATGATGATAATGGAGTGTCATAGCAGGCTGAGTAATATTCTCATGAATTGCAATTATTACCACAGCTTAGGTGTCATTAAAAATCAAGCTTCTCCACCCAACAGAAGGACTTTACCTGCAAAATAAAGGAAGTAGATATTTATTTGTCTTGGGCATTCTGTTGAAATTCCTACAATTACAATATTTGTGGACTTTGCATGTAACACTTGAGGAATTCCAAAAATTTATTATTATACACTAAAATTTGTGGGTATAAAAGCTATTCTTACAGAAGTTCTGGAACTCTGTAAAGAAAAAAGAAGTGGGAGAGGAGGAAGGAAAGATTTTCCATAAGTTGAAAATAAATCATCATAATGATGATAAAATCATTCCCATTTTTCAAAGCCCTTGGCTACCATAATGATTATTGTTCACCACCTGTCATCACTGGCAGAATAAAAGACATGTGTTCATATGATCATAAAGATGAGTATTTGACAAAGAACCTATTCAGTTATGCTTCTTTTTTGCTTTCTTTTATTATGGAAAGAATAATTCTTGTTATTTATATACAAACATTTTAATAATAACTTCTGATGATTATAAGTGATAATTTTAATAAATTTTAGTAGTTGCTAATTCTAACATTCACCATTACAATACTTTTGAAATTAAGTTATGGGATTTATATCTACTTCTTTTTGGCTGAGTCTTGAAGTTATAAAAGGATACAGATTTATTTTTGTGCTTATTTGAACATTGCCAACCTACAAATTGTCTATTCTATGGCTATAATAAGTCAACGATGTAAATTCAAGTCAATAATTCTTATTTTTATTGGAATCTGTTAGATTTATATTTTACAAAATGTAATTAAGATATAGCATGAAGTCATTGTGATTAATGAATAAATCTGCAACATAGATAAAAAAGAGGATGCTACTTAAATGTTACTGGTTTGACAGTTTATCTTCAAAATGTGTATGAAAAATCTAATCTATGTCTATGAATTAGAACGCATGTATTTGTGATGTAAAGCATTGTAGCAAGGTTATGATAGACCCCTGAATAAATTGTGACAGTGTTATGCTTTAAAATACTAGCATAAATATTAGTAGCATATATTATTTTTCTAGAATATTAAAGTATTATTTTATAATTTATATTTTAATATAAATTTATAAATTTAATATAATTTATAAATTATAATTTATTTTATAACTTATATTAAAATAATAAATATAAATTATAAAATATTTAAATACCCTTATTTTTAAAAGATATTAACTTTTAAAGTTGCTTGGTACAATGGCTAATATTTTAAAATATATTACTACAGTGCCTCCTTTAAATGTATTCTTATTTTTTTAAAAGAGTTAATAATATATACATGTGGTCAGGTAGCTTATCTAACTCTATTTGATAATTTTAAACTTGTTCAATTATGCTTACACTTTTCTTATTAAATATGTCTTAGCTATGATGTTATAAAATTAGATTTTAAAATTTTAGGAAAAATTCAGGCTGTATCTACTTGTATTACTTATAAAAGAATTTATATAATAAAAGCAAATATATCTTTTTTAAAAGATGAATTTCCCATAGCTATGCATCATTTTATTTGAGGACATTATTTTTCTGTTTTTTGTCCCTTTTATGTTACAAACATACATTTTTTTATGATGAAATGGAAGCATTCTTATCTAAGTATAATACATTTCAATATGTTACTATAAATATAAGAAAAAAATACAAGGGGTGGCAAAAAGATCCCAAAGCAAAGCCTTATCAGTTAAAGGAATTGGATGAACAGTCATATAGTCAGTCAGAGAGGCACAGGAAAATATGTGCTTCAAATGTGTAAATAGAAGCAAACACGAACTATTTTAGCCTTCCCTAAACCAGTATGAGAAGAAAAACTGTTCGATTAACTATGTTACAAGGGTTTTTGTTTGTTTCTTTTATTCTCGAAATATCTGTGAGGGGAACTAAATACAAAATTATAAAAATCATTTGAAAAATTCAGGATATTATATTTCATACTTACTGGTGTCTAAATTGTGGTTAAAAAAATGATAAAAGGAAAAACAGGCAAACCAAACCAAACATGAAACAAAGAAACACAGATATTAACAATGATATTAACCAATATATTTGATCTTTAGTATTTTGGGAACATCTGTGACAAATAGCTTTGTATTAAATCTATATATTACTATGTAGTATTTTTATGAATATCTGTGACACAAAAATACTAGAGAGCAAAACAAAGCTGTCACAGCATTTGAAGGATACTCTGCTTTCTTATTGGAGGAAAGAACCCTGTTCCTGGAATACATACAAATTTGATTTCTTCATAAACATACAATAATGACCTTTCTGAAAAACAAAAGTAAAAGTTCAGTTAAAAAGGGAAATACTATTGCCAAGAAATAATTGCAGCTAAATCTATGATAGTATATTATTTGGTACAGTTCCATTTTTCCTATTTTCTAATCTGATTTTCTGAACTCTCTGTGTTGTTACACTGAAATCTTGAAACAACATCACTATTTACCACATTATATATTGCTTCTGGCAAAGATCCGTTGCCACAGCACTGACTTTTATTTCCTTTTGCCATGGTAACTTCTCACTGTCTCCCTCTGCTCAGAACGAAGGTGAATAACTTGGAGCATTGACTTCCAAGTGCAGTCGGAGCAACCATAGCAGCCGAGGTAGGCCTGAACAAGCTTCTTTAGGACTGTATGTTGAATTGTCTTCAGCCAAGTTTTGGACAGTTGAGAATATATAACCTGCCACATCTCACTGCTCAACTAATTTCTCTTCTTTGGCTGCCACTGCTTATAACTTCCTATGCCAACGAGTTTCAGAATTGCTCAGTCTCTGTGGGTAAGAAAAGCACCAACACTACGTGATGATGGTGATAATGAGCCAAATCTTTTATATCTAG
The DNA here is from genome assembly GCA_031835075.1 of Saguinus oedipus. NCBI lineage: Eukaryota > Metazoa > Chordata > Mammalia > Primates > Cebidae > Saguinus > Saguinus oedipus. The sequence continues at coordinate 150,460,143 of CM063172.1, forward strand.
CTTTGAATTTAACCACCAGGGCCCTTTGAAGAAACTGTAGTGAGTTACATTTTACAAAAGATATAAAATATCATTCCCAAATTTATATAGCCATAGATGATTCAGCTGGAGTTTGAAGTTAAATTGGCCTGAATTCTAAAGCCCAAGACCATGTTATCACAGACATTGTTTGTCAGCTGGTGCCATTGTACATTTCTCTGTTTCACAGTGACTATCTTAATCAGGTGTCAGCAAACATTTTTCCATAAAGGACTTGATGGTAAGGATTTTAGGCTTTGCAGGCTACCTCTGATTCTGTCATATAATATTTTTATTTTGTTGTTTTATATAAGCTTTTAACAATGCAAAAATATTCCTAGTTTGGGGTTAAGCAAAAATACAGTATGGGCAAAATTTGGCCAACAAACCATAGTTTGTCAAACTCTGATCTAGAGGAAGAAGTATAAATGAAATGGACCTCTTAGATCTGGCACTCTGCCTAACGCATGCTTAAAAAATGTGATACTTCCGGAAAATGTGCTTCCCATTCTTCACTTTCAAGTGAGGCTCTGGAGAATGTGAAGTACTGTTTCTGAAACATATATAGTCTTTTAGTAATCTACGAATGTTTTTTTAAAGCAACTCCATTCAACTAGGGTACCCCTTCTTCCTTCTCTTTTATGTGAATTTGTGTACTCTTTCCTTCCTCTTGAATTTGCATTCCTACCCAATAAATTATTTGAGATACAATAGGAATTTGTTTGATCAAATATATTTTTAATCAATATTTTTTCTTTTAATTATTATGGATATATAATAGTCATACATATATGGGTACTTACCTGTGATACTTTGATACAAGTAACATGTAATGATCAAATCAAGGTGACTGGGATATCCATCACCTCAAGCATTGACCATTTCTTTGTGTTAGGAACATTCCAATCACTTTCTTTCATTTATTTTGAAATGTACAATAAACGGTTGTTAACTATAGTTGCCCTGTTGTGCTACTAAACACTAGATCTTCTTCCTTCTATCTGACTATATTTTATACCCACTTTCCAGCCCTTTTTAACCCTGCCTTCTCACTAACCTTCTCAGGCTGAGGTAACCATCATTCTACTCTCTATCTCCATGAGTTCATTTTTTTTTTTTTTGCTCCTGCATATAAGTGAAAATGTGTGATGTTTCTTTCTGTGCTTGGGTTATTTTACTTAACACAATGATTCCAGTTCCATCCATGTTGTTGCAATTGACAAGATTTTATGTTTTTTATGTCTGAGTAATGTTCCATTCTGTATATGTACATTTTCTTTATCCATTCATTTGTTGATGGACACAAGTTGATTCCTAATCTTAGCTATTGTACTGTGTACTGTGAATAGTACTGCAATAAATGCAGGAGTGCAGATATCTCTTTGATGTACTGATTTCTCTCTCTCTTTTTTTTTTTTTTTGGATGTATACCCAGCAACGAGATTGTTGGATCATATGGTACCTCAATTTTAGCTTTTGAGGAACCTCCATGCTGTTCTCCATAATGGCTGTACTAATTTTCATCCCACCAACAATGCATGAAGTTTCTGATATTTCCATATCCTTATCAGCACCTGTTATTACCTGTCTTTTTGATAAAAGACGTTTTAACTGTGGTGAGGTAATATTTCATTGTGGCTTTGATTTGCATTTCTCTGATGATTAGTGATGTTGAGCATTTTTTCACATATCTTTTGGCCATCTGTATGTCTTCTTTTGAGACATGTCTATTCAGCTTCCTTTGCCCATTTTTTAATCCAATTATCTGCTTTTTTTTTCTATAGAGTTGTTTGAGCTTCCTATATATTCTATATAAACTAATTCTATATATTCTATATATACTAATTCTTGGTTACATGGGTAGTTTGCAAATATTTTCTCCATTCTGTGGGTTGTGCATTCACTTTGTTGATTTTGTTCCTTTATTGTATAGAAGCTTGATTAGATGTATTTATAAGCTAAAAGAATGCCATGGATTTTCTCCACTGAGCACACACACATACACATACACATACACTATAGTCTCAGCATATGTTACCAGCAGATAATAGATTTCTCCATTCATTTCATGTTTTTGTCCTAGGGAGTTCAAATATAAGCTATCTAATTGCATCAATTCTTCGTATAATGCCGAAGTTTACATACTATTCTATTACTTAGTTATTTTTCTATTCTTTTACATTTTTGGTGAAAATATCAGTTGCACATTTATGGATGATTTATACTGGATTAAGGTTCTTAGTAAAATTCTTTCATGTTTATTTTATGTTCTTTTCTCTTAGAAATTATTTGTTAGTCATTTCCTAATTTTAAAAGTAATATTTGGCTATTGTAGAAACTATTTAAAATAAAAAAGGTAAAAAGAAAATATCACAAATCTTAAACACAGGTAATGACTATGAAATACTTGATGTAATTTCGCTATTTTTATATATAGCTCTGTACATAGTAAGTATTTATACACTATATGCATTCACATATATATGTTCACAAGATTGAGGTTATTAATGGCTCTATACATGTTTAATGGATGAGGTTTGATGATCTAATTGAGATTATATAGTACGTAAGATTTTATACCTTTTTAAATTTAAAAAAGTATAAAACTTCCTATTGTGTTAAGGTATTTGAAAACCTAATTATTATCATCTACCTAATAGTCTACAGTTAACCATGTGGCATTTCATTCTAGTTTCATAATTATTAAATCAATTTCCTATTTTTAGACACTTATCACATTTTCTCTACAATAAATATTTATAAATAAATATTGTAGAGAAAATGTGATAAGTGAAAATGTGAAAATATTTATAAATAAATATTTATTACATAATATTAAATATGTTTTTATTTCCTTTGATATTTTGAAGTTTTAAAAAAGCGATTGCTCAATAAAAAGGCATAAACATTTTTAAGCCTTTTTTTCTGATATTCTTCACATAACGTTCAAGCTGCTTTTAAGAATTGATACATTATTTACTTTAGAGTGCTTAAAATCTCAGGCTTTTTCCTCCAGAGAGATGAAGAATAAATGTTTGTTCCACATGTCATCGTGAACCAGAATACTACTTATTAAAAGTTTCTGCTGTGTCATTTCAAGTTTTTTAGTTATTCACTATCCGTTAGATTTATTTCTTTATGGAATCTCATACAGTTGGGATGATTGACTGTCACATGAAATCAATAGAGAATTTTAAAATTAAACATTCACATTAGTTATCATAAATGATTTGGTTTTTTGTTACCGCTATAACTAAAGCCTTCTTTATAGGTTTATTTTTCTAGTTTCCTTTTTTGACTTATATACTTTTTTTTTCATTTTTGAGACAGGGTCTTGCTCTGTCTTCCAGGCTAGAGTGCAGTGGTGCAGTCTTGGCAACTTACATAGTTTTTAAAAGTTATCTTTGCATTCTTTTAATTGTAGAGATTTAAAAAACACATTTTGTATTTAATACACAATTGATTTTTTTTAATCACAAATACAAGTTATTCATGAAATTACCCCACCATATTTTAAATAAAACAATTGCACATGCTTGTGTATCTCATTATCCCTGTAATGCATAGATTTGATTGATATCTTCTGATACATATACTTATTAATAATAGAGTATGATTTTGTTTTACCTATATATGTAAAACAAATATATATATGTGTGTGTATGTGTGTGTGTGTGTGTGTGTGTGTGTGTGTGTATTTGCCCCTTGTATACAATAGGCACTTGCATTCTTAATTTTTACTTTTTCCTTAGGGCACAGCTATGGTTATATATATATATTTTTATAATAATTTCATTTTGATAACTCAAATATATATATATATGTCTTTAAAAAATATAACATTTCCTATTGTGTTAAGATATTTGAAAACCTAATTATTATCATCTACATAATAGTCTACAGTTAACCATGCAGCATTTCATTCTAGTTTCATAATTATGAACCCAGATTTAGCTGAGCTAATGAGCAAACATATATATATATATATATATATATATATATATTTTTTTTTTTTTTTTTTTTTTTTTTTTTTTTTTCCCCTGTGGCAGAGTCTCTGTCACCCAGGCTGGATCATGCTGGTGCAGTGGCATGATCTCGGCTCACTGCAACCACTACAACCCAGGTTCAAGCGATTCTTATGCCTCCGACTCTCAAATAGCTGGAATTATAGCTCTGTGCCACAATGCCCTGCTATTTTTTTGGTATTTTTAGTAAAGAAAAGGTCTCACCCTGTTAGTCAGGCTGGTCTTGAACTTCTGACCTCAAGTGATCCCCCTTCCTTGGCCTCTCAAATTACTGGGATTACAGGCATAAGCCACCATGCCCGGCCAAGAAATATATTTTTAATAATTATTTTTATATTTACCATATTTTATAGCTATGATCAATGATCTAAATATCCATTACATTTATGATTTCATTTCTCACACACTTTTTAAAAATAGTATCAATCATTTTGATAGAGGCAGGAGTCAGACAAATGCCTAGGCAGATAAAGAAGGGTACCTGGAGAATCTCCGCCCCAACCCACAGGTATTTAGGCCAGTTGTTTTTATGCCGATGAGGGAACCTGCACAGGGTCTTGCCTGGGCATGCCTGCAGCAGACTGGAGGCCAAGGTGCAATGGAGGAATGGGGTAGAGCCACCAGGAATTTGCGCCTTAGGCAGGGGAGGGGCTTGGCTTCTTCGGCTCAGATGTGGTGACCTGGCACTCAATTTTTGAGGTAGCCTGCTGGCAAGACCCCTCTCCTTGCTGTAAGCTCCCCTTCAGTTTAATAAATTACATCCCCCTCACCTTTCAATGTGTCTGCCTACCTAATTCTTTTTGGTCATCAGATAAAAACCCATATTTAGCTGAGCTAGTGAGCAACAACTCCTGTATCAATTTTATCTGTCAATTTCCAACCTACAGAAAAGTTGTAAGAAGAGTTCAACTATAAGCGAATTGCAGAGATTCACTAATAGTTAACATTTTTTCATATGTGCATTCTCTCTGTGTGTGGGACTTTCTTGAACCTTTTTGAGAGTAATATATTTCTTCTTCTTTAAATGCATGGCATATATTTCCTAAAAAGATTATGTGATGTAACCATAATGATATCATCATACTCAGTTAACTTAACCATGTTAAATACTAATAGATAATAGTCAATAATTACATTTCCCTGATTGCTCCAATAATGTTATTTATAGCTGTTGATGTTTTTCTTATATGTTATTTAATCCAGGAATCAATGAAGATTTATGCATGCACTGCATATAGTGGTTCAAAGAGTTTACAAATTCTCATTTATTTTAATTTATTTATTCTAACTTTTATTACATTGATATTTTCATATATCTAGGCCAATTGCTTTATAGAATGTCCTTCAATTTGTCTTTGTTCATTGTATCTTCATAATTAGATACAAATTAGAGTTTCGGAGGAACTATTACATAGGTGATCTATCTGTTCATTATATCTTTTAATGGGTTACACTGATGTCAATTATGATAATACTGAGTTTGACCGCTTTGGTTAAGGCTAAATCACAACACTTATCTATTGTTGGACACTTTCTCCACTTTACTGTAAATAATTTGTAGTATACACATTTGAATCTTTAAGAATATCCCATTCCCCAATAAATTTTCACATAATATTTTAGTCTCCATTTACGTTTCTTCCCTTAATCATCTGTTACCAAGGTGAAGACATATAGTTTCTAGTTATTTTATGTTTCTTAGTTGCTATTTTCTGTAAATAAAAGCTTTTATCACATCTTGATCAACACATTTTATTTTCATGATTTTCATTGTCAATTTTGATTCACAGACATTTTTATGCTTTTCTGAATTACTCATTGTCTTATTTAAATTATCCCTGTATGAGCCATTGAGAGGCCCTTTAGCTGAATCCTAGCATCTGTTGACAATTTCACATAAGTTCATGCATACTTCTTCCATTATTGTAATAAAAGACAGTTCAGGTTCTTCATGTACTTTTCTGCCCCAGACATAAAATCAGGCATTTCCCTAAGGAACCAAGGGTTTTTAAAGTCATTAATGGGCACTTGTATTCGTAATTTTTACTCTTATTAGGGCACAGCTATGGTTATATATATATATATGTATATATATATATATATATTTTATAATAATTTCATTTTGATAACTCAAATCACAGCCCAATTGTTTCTCTTTTTATACAAATCCATATTTTTATCTTTGTTCTACCATAATGAAATATATGGTTCCCCCAAATCTTAATGTACCTAATATTTTACTTGGGCTTACAGTATGCATAAAATAGATTCATGATTACAGCATTAATGCCTATGCCAAAAAATCAATTCACTAGATAAAGTTCAAAATCACTTTGTAGTCTGTTTTTTCTTCCTCTTTGTATTTCTCAAGTGTTTACAATCAGTGCTCAAATTTTTCTTGGACCATTTCTTTCCTCCTATGAGATTATACTCTCCACTTAATATATGTTTCATTTGTTTTCTCTCATCTTCAACTTTAAAATTTTTTCTCTATATTTTTTGAGTTAGTTTTAAAAATCGAGTATGTTACGGTAAAACTCATTTCTGATATTATAACCATTTAAGGATACAGTTGAGGAGTTTTTGTTTTTTGTTTGTGGTTAGTTTTTGGTTCTCTGGTTATGCATTACTTTTTTAAAAATGACAAATAAAAATTGTATATATTTACTGTGTTCGACATAATGTATTGAAATATATATACATTGCAGAAAAGCTCAATTATGCTAATTAACAGGAACGGTATTTATCTTTTTTTGTTGGTGAAAAACTTAAAATCTATACCCTTAGCAATGTTAAAAAGTATAACAGTATACTGCTCTTAACTATAAACATACAGTTTTTATGCCAAGTAGATGGGATTACAGGCACATACTATGATGCCAGACTTTTTTTGTTGTTGTTGTATTTTTACTAGAGATGGGGTTTCACCATGTTGGCCAGGATGGTCTTGAACTCCTGACTTCAATTGTTCCACCTGCCTTGGCTTCCCAAATTGCTTAAACCACTAGGAAATCTGCATCCCTAGCAATGTTCAAAATAAAATATTTTCTTATTAACTATAATTACCGTGGTGTGTAATAGATATCTTAAGGATAATTTCTATTAAACTGAAATTTTATGTCCTTTGACCAACATCTCCCCAACCCAAACTGCCACTGCCTTAATCTCCTGGTAACCACTATCCTACTGTCTTCTACGAACTCAAAATGTTTAGATTCCACGTATAAGTGAGATCATGTGGTATTTGTCTTTCTGGGCCTGGATTGTTTCATTTACCATAGTGTCCATCAGGTCATTCTATGTCATCACAAATGGCAGGAATTCCTTCTTTATTAGGACTGAATAATGTTCCATGTGCACACTTACCACATTTTCTTTATCCATTCATCCACTGATGGACACTGAAGTTGATTCTGTATCTTAGCTATTGTGAATTGTGCTGCAATTAACATGGAAAAGCAGGTATTTCTTCGACAGACTGATTTCATTACCTTTGGATATACGCTGAATAGTGGGATTGCTGCATCATTTTGATGAGTTTTGGCAAATACATATACCCATGGAACCATCAAAACAATAAACATAGGATATTGACATTCACCCAGAAGTTTCCTTTTCTTTTCTTGTTAATCTGCCAGCCTCTAAATTCCTGGCTCAGGGCTATACCTCATCATCTTTCTGTCTCTACAGATTAGTTTTACTTTTAGAATTTTACATTAATAGACTCATATAGTATGTATAACACTTGGGACTGGCTTTTCTTCTCTCATACTTAGTTTCTGGGTTTATTTTTGTGTTGCATGGATTGGTAATTTATTTTTATTTTGAAATAGTTTCATTATAGGGCTATGCCAAAATTTTCTTTTTTTGAGTTTTAAGCCATGATGCGTATAACTATTACGTATAAATGTATCTATGAGAATTTATAAACAAGCGGTTTCTGGACACACATTTTTATTTCCGTTTATAACAAACTAGGAGCAGAAAAGTTGCATCATATGGTGAATGTATGCCTAGATTTGTGGGAAACTCACAATTGTTTACTAAAATATTTTTCAGAACCAACTAATAATTTTGTAGGGCCAGGACACAATGAATATTTGGAATTACTTGTCAAAAAATTATCAAGAATTTTAAGATGGTGATAACAGAATTTTAAGCCTAACACAGGATTCTTCTAAGCCCTATATAACTACATAGGTTGCATGCCTACAAACCAGCCCTGGTGTTTATACCATTTTTCATTACAACCAGCAATGTATGTGAGGCTCAGTTGCTCCATATACTTTCCAGGATTTGGTAATATTGGTCTCTAATTTTGATCATTTCAGGAGTTGAGTAGTAATTCCTAGTTGTGGTAATTATTTATATTTCTTTGAAGAAAAAGGATACCATTAATAATCATTTTCTTAGTCATTTACATATGTACTCTGAAGTAACTGTTCTCATCTATTTTATATTTTTACTTAGATTTGTCTTTTTATTCATTTTGATAGTTATTTTATAATCTGAATACACATGTGAAATGTTTATTGAAAATATTTTTTTCATGTATGGTTTTTCTTTTTAAATTAGTTATTTTATTTTATTTTTCAACTTTTATTTTAGAATCAGAGGATATATGTACAGATTTGTTACAGAGGTATATTGTGGGATGCTGAAGTTTAGAGTATGAATGAACCTGTCACCCAGGTAGTGAGCATAGTACCCACCAGGTAGATTCCTTCAACCCTATTACTCTCACTTCCTTTCCCTTCTTGTATTCCCCACTGTCTATTGTTCCCATTTTTATGACCCTGTGTACCCAATGTTTAGCTCCCACTTATAAGTGAGAACATGCAGTATTTCATTTTCTGTCTCTACATTAGTTTTCTTAAGATAATAGTTTCTAGCTGCCTTCATGTTGCTGCAAAGAATATGATTTCATTCTTTTTTATAGTGTAGTATGCCACAGCATATGTATATCACATTTTCTTATCCAATCCACCATTGATGGACACCTGGGTTGACCCTATGTCTTTGCTGTTGTTAATTGCACTCCAATGAACACGCAAGTGAGTGTGTCTTTTGGTAGAAAAATTTATTTTCCTTTGGGTATATGCCCAGTAATTATACTGGATCAAATGGTAGATTAACTCTCAGATCTTTGAGAAATCTCCAAACTGCTCTTTACAGTGGCTGCACCAATTAACATTCTCACAAACAGTGTGTAAGTGTTCCCTTTTCAGCCTTGCCAACATGTATTTTTTTTTTTTACTTTTTAACAAAAGCCATTCTGACTGGTATGAGATGATATCTCATTGTGGTTTTGATTTATATTTTTTAACGATAAGTAATGAAGAGCATATTTCCATATATTTGTTAGCTTACATGCTTGTCTTCTTTGAGATGTGTCTGTTCATGTCCTTTACCCACTTTTTAATGGTGGTATTTTTTCTTCTTGTTGATTTGCTTAAACTTTTTATAGATTCTTATTTTCTTTATTGTTTCTTTAGAAAAACAAAAGTTTATTTTGTTTTTAACAATGAAATTCAACTTTTTTCACTTTTTTTTTTTTTTTTTATGAGGGGTGACATTGTGCTAAGACATTTGCCTGCCTCAAAATCATGGACAAGTTCTGTTACATATTCTCCTAAATTTGTTTGTTTGTTTGTTTGCTTCAACGTTAGTGTCTATAATTTGTTTTACATGCATTTAGGATGCTGTGAAGTAAAGAACAAGGTTTATATATTTTATGTGCTATATGGATATCAGATTTTTGTAGAAATATATTGAAAACCTTATTTTTTCCATGAATTATCTGACACCATTTTTAAAACAACTTTTTTATTGTTTTCTAGTTTATTCCTCTGAAATATCACACTGCTTAGACTGTATTTTTTAAAAATTTGAAAATCATCTACTTGTACTGAAGTCCTCTAACTTTCTTCATTTTCAAAATTGTGTGGTCAGTTGTAGGCAATTTGTTTTTGCAAATAGTTTTACATTCGGCTCACCAATTTTTATAAAATGCTTCATGAAATTTTGAATGTGACCTACTGTTAAATCTGTAGATCATTTAACTCTGTAAATCATTGAGCTTTACAATTCCGCATTGTATATTGTTCGATGTGAGTTTAATTTTAAATTTTCTCTCAGCAATGTTTTATAGTTTTCAGTGTGCAAGTCTTGCAGATATTTTGTTGCATTTATCCCTAATTATTCATGTTTGTAAAACTTGCATAAATCAATTTTTAGAATTCAATGTTACAATTTTTTGTTAATTGTATTTAGGAATATAATTATTGCTGGTGTGGTGGCTCATGCCTGTAATCCCAGCATTTTGGGAGGCTGAGATGGGCAGATCACTTGATGTCAGGAGTTGGAGACCAGCCTGGCCAACATGGAGAAATCCCATCTCTACTAAAAATACAAAAATTAGCCGGTGTGGCAGCAAGTGTCTAAAATCCCAGTTACTCGAGAGGTTGAGGCAGGAGATTGCTTTAACCTGGGAGACAGAGGTTGCAGTGAGCCGAGATCATGCCACTGCATTCCAGTCTGGGTGGCAGAGTGAGACTCCATCTCAAAAAAATAAAAATAAAATAAATGTAATTATTTAGGGAACTTAATCTTGTATTATGTGATCACATTTAAGTTATTTATTACATTTAGTAGCTCTTTTTAATTACTCAGAATTTTCTATGATCACATTGTGTACCATATATTTGCACAGGGTGCAAATATTCAAAATTAACTTCTTTTAGTCTATATCTTTTAAAGTTATTTTCTTGTCTTATTGTACTGTCTAGTACTTAAAAATTAACTGAAATAGTAAGACTGATTGACTAGCCATATTTTGTTTCCTCTTTCACATTAAAGTATAATGCTATTGTTATATATATTTTTCCTTTTGGTAAAATGTCCTTTATCAGGTTGAAGATATTCCTACCTATTCCTAGTTTGTTTATATACTGTAATTGAAATTTGTCACTGGTGATGAAATGCAATGTAAAACTGGAAGACATAAATTTAAAAGCTGGTGTATACACTAACATGAGAAATTTTAATTATATTGACAACCAAACTAGACAGCCATTGCTTGAGTAAGTGATTTTCTAGAGCAGAGGCTCAACAAATGTTTTCTGTAAAGGACCACATGTAAATGTTTTAGAATTTGGGGGTTATATAAAGTCTCTTAACATATTTTTTTCCATTCCTTTATTCTTTTTGTTTGGGCTTTGAGAATTACATAAAATCTCTGAACATATTTTTCTTTTTTTTTTATTCCTTTATTCTTTTTGTTTGTTTGGTCATTAGTTTCTTGGTGCAATCCTTGAAAAATATTAAACTATTCTTGACTCTCAGGCCTTCCAAAGCTAAAGCCAGGACAAATTTGGCCATAGGGCTTTAGTTTGGTGTACTCTGCCCTGGAGATAGATAATGAAAAATTCCTCAAAGCTATAAATCATCAACTAAATGTTAAGTGTGAATGCTAGAGGGTTTCCTTGGCAGCATATGTTCCAGTTACTTTTGTAGCATTAAAATTTTCCAAAAACTTAGGAGTATAAAACAATCGTTTTATTATGCTCCCAATTTCTGTGGTCTGAAATTCAGAAAGGGCACATTAGGGAGTGTTTTCCTCCCGATATTTGGGAATACTGAACAGCTGGGAGTAATGCTAGGATTGAGTTCTGGAATTATCTGTGGGTGTCTTCACTAATATGTCTGGCACCTGATCCGAGTTGGCATAAACATTTGGATCAGCTCAAAATATTGACTATCCATGTGGACATGGTCTATCTGTGTTGACTGGCTTTCCTAACAGCATAATGGTCTCAAATAAACAGACTTGTAAAATTGTTGCATAGAATGCCAAAAGTTAGTATCTCGGTATCTGAGGAAGCAGATGCATTGTTTAGCTTAGCCTCAGAGTAGCAGAGTCACTTCTGTTGTACTATATTGGTTGATGCAGACACAAGCCCAGTCAATTCAAAGGAATATGATGTGGATCTCACCTTTCAGTGTCAAAGTGCCCAAACATTTTGCAGTCTTTTTAAAAAATTGCCACAATCTACTCTCATGCAACAAGTTATTTATATTCCTTACGTTTGCAAAGTATACTCATTACCTTCTAAATTGTCCCATAATTCTTATTTCATTTTGAATTCAGGTTCAGGCTGAAGTTCCAGGATAGTATCAACTAAATATGTCTGTATGTAGATGAGATTCCTTTAGTGTAGTGTTTAGGGTGTCCATCATGCTTATCTGAAAATCTGTGCATTGAAGAGACAAGATATCCACCCCATACACTCCAACGTACTATGGTAAGACAGGCAAGGATGACTGCAATCTAGTTACCTATTCAAATGATGGAGAGATGGAAAGCAGACAGCAATGGCTAGTCCACACCAATTCTGAAATTAAACAGGTCACAGGCTGACAGCTCCTTTGTTAGGAATCATTTTTGTTCTCTGGAACTGATTCTTTGAAACTCTTGGTTCTATCTTTTGAGCTCTTGGTTACTCTATTTTAGTCATCTTTCTGTTTTCTACAGTTGCCTGTGATTAAGGCAAAATTCCATGTAATTCGGAGATCTAAAGGCCTGTTTTTAATTTTATTTTATGTAATCTCTATGCCTTTTTGTTTAAACAGTTATAATTCCTTTAAAATCTTTTTTGTTTCTAGTAATTGATTTATAATCCACTCCATTAGACGAAAGCCACATGAACTGATGTCTTCAACATGAACTCGTGTATATTTTTGGCTCACTGTAATGACACTGAATGACAATGCCCTTAATATTTTTGGAAGCTCTGTTTTCTAATGGGGGTTAAGTAGGGATGCCATTTAGGTTATTTGAAGTCCTTTCTTTTATTTTTCTATCTAACAAAAAGCTTCTATGAGACACCACCTTATATTTCTCTAAGGATCTTGCACTTGCATTCTATACTTTATCTTTTCCACAAATTCATTTCTTAATTGGACTTCTTTTTTTCCCCTGCTAACTAAAGGGAATGGTAATTTATTTCTTCTCTGAAATTCATTTCAAAATGGAACAGTTCTTTTTTAGCTTGGGTCATTCTATCTGTACTTTATCATTTAAAGCTAAAAAATCCAGTAGGCATCCCTAATATTTCACTAAGAAATCTCCTTAACTGAATCTATGTGTTTACTATTGCATTTTCTATTTTCTACATTAATGCAGGTATGAGTTTTGCTAATCTTCTTCACATAACATAGCAAGAGTTTCGTTTCCTCCAGCTTTTAATAACACTCTTCACTCTAAGCCCTCAGCAACAGTTTCTTCCAGGCTATCAGTCACCTCTCAGACCTTCCAGCATCCCACCAGCATTTGGTCCCAAAGATAAAGCCATATATTTCAATTGCCAAATTATATTATAGTAACTACTCCTGTGTAACTAATTACACCAAAATTTAGTTGCAAAAAACAACCATTTTATTATACTGGCTCATGGATTCTGTTGGACAGGAATTGTCAGACAGAGAAGGCCTATCTTATCAATGCTAGATAGAATTCTCTGAAGACTTGGCTGAGAGTGACTCAGGGAGTGGAGTTTTTATCACCAATACGCATTTCACCCATATGTCTAGTGCCTGTATTGAGATGAATAAAAAGTGTTTCCAACTGAGACTGGTGTTCAGAGTTCTTACACATAGTTAGTCCATGTGACCTTACAGTATGGTGGCGTAAGGGTAATCAGACATCTTAAATGATGACTCAGTGCTCCAAAATGAGTGTCCCAGCAGAGAAAACAGTAGTCTTGTAGCATCACTTCTGTTGAGTATATAGGATAAAACAATCACAAGCCTAGTCAGAATAAAAGTGAAGTTTGTAATGCACACATCAAATAAGATGGTGTCAGACTATTGTGGTTTTTGTTTTGTTTTGTTTTAGATAAGGTCTTGCTCTGCTGCATAGGCTAGAGTGCAGTTCCACAATCACAGCTCATTGCAGCATGACCTCTCAGACACAAGTGATCCTTCCACCTCAGTTTCCCAAGTGACTGAGACTACACTTATGTGCCACTATGCCCAGTTAATTTTTTGTTTTTTGTAGAAATGACATTTTGCTATGTTGCCCCGACTGGTCTCAGATTCCTGAGATCAAGTGATCCTCCTACCTTTGCCTCCCAACATGCTGGGATTACAGGCATGAGCCACTGTGCTCAGGTAAGGTCAATTTTCTATAACTGCCACACCATATAAAGAGACTCTCATTTCCTTTAGACAGAAAACTGAAAACAAAGTCCAAGATTTTGTCATAAGACTAGAAATGCTCCAGAGCTCAAATTTTCAACTTGGCAGATCAGTCCTGCCAAGTGAGAACCCTGAATGGGGAAGAACAGTACCCTATGATATGGGATGAAGACCCAGATACAATGGTTTGAGTCACTTAAAAATCCTGAGTCCTCCAAATTTTCCCAATCCTCAGAGCCAAGAGAAATGGTCCAGCTCACCCTGTTAAAGAGTAGTGTTCATTGCTTTTCATCCTCAAAACAATACATGTCTGCCATCCCAGGATATATTCCATCTTTCCTAAAGATCACTGAGCCAATAACTAGGGTTAAGCCAGACATAAACTAGGCAGAGAAATGCTAAGCTTTTTAAGGAAACAAAGAACCTATACATGGAAGGAACTAGAGAAACTGACCAACATTTATTAGCACGAGATGGGAAATTATATCTGGGACTAGATTCTGAGAGTGCTGAATAGACAGAGGTAGAATATAAAGAAGAGCATATTGCTATGGAAGCACTCACCCCAAATATAGTAATTACTGACCTGACAAGGATGTTGGGAGACAGAGAAAACATGCTTCTATTACAGTTCTTAGGAAGCTAGCAAAAGCTAGGGCACATTGTGAATTCAGATTTAGAACTTCTGGAACGGAGAATAGAAGAGATCAAGAGGTATAAAGAAGTGGTTTTGCTAGAGCTGATATATTACATAAGTTCAAATAGCAGAGGACTATGGTCAGTAGGTAGTCCCAGAAGATACGCTGTTGATTACAGTAAAAATCAATACACTGATGATAAGGGCACCATCATGATGAGGAAGTTCAACAATGCTTTCCTTCTCTAGGTTAGAACTGACACAAAGCAATTGAAGAAGTAAGTCAGGGTAAGGTGGGAAGGGAAAGAGAATACTTTATTATTGGAATCAGGGCAGTCACAATCATTGTGCTTCATGGAAAGTAAAAGTGGCAGCCTGTGAGGTCTGAGAGGAGAAAGGTAAGGAGGTGGTCAACAGAATATGGCATCCGTAGGGGCAAATAGATTGATGTCCAGGAATGATATTGCTCCTTCTATTCAACAAAAAATAAATCAAGGATGACCATCAGGAGGTTTGAGCCATCAGTTCCAATAAAAAACACTATTCATTTCCCAATTTCTGAACCTAAGCCAGCTTTTGATCCAGAACCCATTGCTAAAGATGAGATCATGACTCCAGTATTGAGGTATTTTAGCCTTATAACAATTTTATATCTTATTCTTTATTTCTTACTAATAGGGATCTCTAACAATTTATTTGTGTAACTACATGTTGGGGAAAGAAACACACAAAAATATTTTCTAAGTTTTTTGGTCAAAGGGTCTGAATTAATGTTGGTATTCACAGACTCAAGCATCATTAGTCTCCAATTTAGAGTCGGGGAGCACGTGAGGCAGGTATCTAATGAACTACTGACCAGTATAGTTTATAGCATCCCACCATGCCCAGGGACTAGCATTCTCTCTATCTCTGACTGTGTGGATGTAAAATATATATATTTGGTAGGTGAGACCATGCCTTCAGTGGTTTTGTGACCTATGCTTAAGAAACTATAGTAGTGGAGAAAGCCTAATAGACCTGATTCTGCTCACACCTGTAGCCAAAAACAAAACTGATTGTTTACATCATATTCTGAAAGAATAGTAGAGATAAATGTTGCCCTTTAGGACCTGAAGGATGCAGAGGTGGAGTCTCCACTAATTCTCTGTTTAATTCACAGTTTTGTCCCTACATAAACCAAAAACATCCTGAATGAAAAAATACAATATTTCATACTCGACTACCTAATTGAACCTATCTGCCAGGAGTAGCATCTTTGCTCATGCAGATGAACACATTCCGAGGTACTAGGTATGCATTCATTAATCTGATGAGTAGATTTCTATGTATTCTAACCAAACAGGACAATCAGAAGCAGTTTACATTCACCTGGAATGGCTCACAGTCTATATTTTTAGTCTTTCCCCAAACCTACAAATTTGCCATCTAATCATAAAGCCTAAATATGAACCAACCATATTTCTTGCAGAACACCGCATAATCTACTAGCTTGATAAACTCATTCCATCAGGACTAGTTGGTCAAGAAGGAGCTATTCCACTGAATGTCTTCGTAAGACACATGGACTTCAGAAGATAGGAAATAAACCTTAGGAGATTCACTAACATTTTCAGATGTCCATTGGTCTGGGACATACTATACCACCCACCTCCTTTCCCAAGAAAATGATGACATTGACTAATCTCATCAGAAAACACAATGCCTGTTAGACTTCTTTGGTTCTTGTAGACAACATATTCCATGCTAGGACATAGTTCTAGTTTTATGCCAGCTGGCATAAATGGTTGTTAGCTTTAATTACAGCCCAGAGCAGAAAAAGATTCTACAGTAGGTCCAGGATGTAGTATTCTATCACTTGGGCCATGCAACCTAACAAACCTTAGAGCATTAAATTCATTTGTGGTAGAAATTGATGCTAAATAGTGTTTATGTAGATGTCAATACTGAAACCATGATATAGGTACCTAATTATTTAGAGCCATACAATGCGATATGCAGGATACAAATCAATTTTTCTAAAATCACACATAATTCATACTTGTTTTTATTTCTTTATTTTTTTCCTTTTTATTGCATTTTAAGTTTTGGGGTACATGTGCAGGACATGCAAAATAGTTGCATAGGTACACACATGGTAGTGTGATTTGCTGTCTTCCTCCCCTTCACCCACATCTGGCATTTCCCCCCTGCTATCCCTCCCCCGCTCCCCCCCCCCGCTGCTGTCCCTCCCCTATTTCCCCCAATAGACCCCAGTGTGTAGTGCTCCCCTCCCTGTGTCCATGTGTTCTCACTGTTCATAACCCGCCTATGAGTGAGAACATGCAGTATTTCATTTTCTGTTCTTGTGTCAGTTTGCTGAGAATGATGTTCTCCAGATTCATCCATGTCCTTACAAAGGACACGAACTCATCATTTTTGATTGCTGCATAATATTTCATGGTGTATATGTGCCACATTTTCCCAGTCCAGTCTATCATTGATGGGCATTTGGGTTGGTCCAGGTCTTTGCTATTGTAAACAGAGCTGCAATGAACATTCCTGTGCATGTGTTCTTATAGTAGAATGATTTATAGTCCTTTGGATATATACCCAGTAATGGGATTGCTGGGTCAAATGGGATTGCTGGGTCAAATGGAATTTCTGTTTCTAGGTCCTTGAGGAATCGCCACACTGTCTTCCACAATGGTTAAACTAATTTACACTCCCACCAGCAGTGTAAGTGTTCCTATTTCTCCACATCCTCTCCAGCATCTGTTGTCTCTAGATATTTTAATGATCGCCATTCTAACTGGCGTGAGATGGTATCTCAATGTAGTTTTGATTTGCATTTCTCTAATGACCAGTGGTGATGAGCATTTTGTCGTATGTTTGTTGGTCTCATGTATGTCTTCTTTTGTAAAGTGTCTGTTCATATGATTTGCCCATTTTTGGATGGGCTTGTTGGTTTTTTTCTTGTAAATCTGTTTGAGTTCTTTGTAAATTCTGGATATCAGCCCTTTGTCAGTTGGGTAAACTGCAAAGATTTTTTCCCAATCTGTTGGTTGCTGATTCACTCTAGTGACTGTTTATTTTGCCATGCAAAAGCTGTGGAGTTTGATTAGGTCCCATTTGTCTATTTTTGCCCTTGTTGCCAATGCTTTTGGTGTTTTGGTCATGAAGTCCTTGCCTACTCCTGTGTCCTGAATGGTATTGCCTAGATTTTCTTCTAGGGTTTTTATGGTGCCAGGTCTTATGTTTAAGTCTTTAATCCATCTGGAGTTAATTTTAGTGTAAGGTGTCAGGAAGGGGTCCAGTTTCTGCTTTCTGCACATGGCTAGCCAGTTTTCCCAACACCATTTATTAAACAGGGAATCCTTTCCCCATTGCTTGTTTTTGTCTGGTTTATCAAAGATTATATGGTTGTAGATATGTTGTGTTGCCTCCGATGCCTCTGTTCTGTTCCATTGGTCTATATCTCTGTTTTGGTACCAGTACCATGCTGTTTTGATTACTGTAGCCTTGTAGTATAGTTTGAAGTCTGGTAGTGTGATGCCTCCTGCTGTGTTCTTTTTGCTTAGAATTGACTTGGCTATGCGGGCTCTCTTTTGGTTCCATATGAAGTTTAAGGTGGTTTTTTCCATTTCTGTGAAGAAGGTCATTGGTAGCTTGGTGGGGATAGTGTTGAGTCTGTAAATAACTTGGAACAGTATAGCCATTTTCAAGATATTGATTCTTCCTAACGATGAAGATCGAATGTTTCTCCATCTGTTTGTGTCCTCTCTTATTTCATTGAGCAGTGGTTTGTAGTTTTTCTTAAAGAGGTCCCTTATGTTTCTTGTTAGTTGTATTCCTAGGTATTTTATTCTCTTTGTAGCAATTGTGAATGGCAGTTCATTCTTGATTTAGCTCTCTTTCAGTCTGTTATTGGTGTATAGGAATGCTTTTGAGTTTTGCACATTGATTTTGTATCCTGAGACTTTGCTGAAGTTGCTTACCAGTTTCAGGAGTTTTTGGGCTCAGACAATGGGGTCTTCTAGATATACTATCATGTCATCTGCAAATAGAGACAATTTGGCTTCCTCTTTTCCTATTTGAATACCCTTTATTTCTTTTTCTTGCCTGATTGCTCTGGCTAGAACTTCCAGTACTATATTGAATAGGAGTGGTGAGAGAGGGCATCCTTGTCTATTGCCAGATTTTAAAGGGAATGCTTCCAGTTTTTGCCCATTCCGTATGATATTGGCTGTTGGTTTGTCATAAATAGCTTTTATTATTTTGAGATACATTCCATCAATACCAAGTTTATTGAGAGTTTTTAGCATAAAGGGCTGTTGAATTTTGTCAAAGGCCTTCTCTGCATCAGTTGAGATAATCATGTGGTTTTTGTTTTTGATTCTGTTTATGTGGTGAATTACGTTTATAGACTTGCATGTGTTGAACCAGCCTTGCATCTCCGGGATGAATCCTACTTCATTATGGTGGATAAGCTTTTGATGTGCTGTTGCAATCGGTTTGCCAGTATTTTATTGAAGATTTTTGCATCTATGTTCATCATGGATATTGGCCTGAAGTTTTCTTTTTTTGTTGAGTCTCTGCCAGGTTTTGGTATCAGGATGATGTTGGTCTCATAAAATGATTTGAGAAGGATTCTCTCTTTTTGAATTATTTGGAATAGTTTCAGAAGGAATGGTAACAGTTTCTCCTTGTGTGTCTGGTAGAATTCGGCTATGAACCCATCTGGACCTGGGCTTTTTTTGTGTGGTAGGCTCTTAATTGCTGCCTCAACTTCAGACCTTGTTATTGGTCTATTCATAGTTTCAGCTTCCTCGTGGTTTAAGCTTGGGAGGACACAAGTGTCCAGGAATTTATCCATTTCTTCCAGGTTTACTAGTTTATGTGCATAGAGTTATATTATTCTCTGATGATGGTTTGAATTTCTGTGCATAGAGTTATAATATGTGCATAGATTTATATTATTCTCTGATAATGGTTTGAATTTCTGTGGAATCTGTGGTAATTTCCCTTTTATTGTTTTTTATTGCATCTATTTGGTTATTCTCTTCTCTTTTTTATCAGTCTGGCTAGTGGTCTGTCTATTTTGTTGATCTTTTCAAAAAACAAGCTCTTGGATTTATTGATTATTTGAAGGGTTTTTCGTGTCTCTATCTCCTTCAGTTCTGCTCTGATCTTAGTTATTTCTTGTCTTCTGCTAGGTTTTGAGTTTTTTTGATCTTGCTCCTCTAGCTCTTTCAATTTTGATGATAGGGTGTCAATTTTGGATCTCTTCACTCTTCTCATGTGGGCACTTATTGCTATATATTTTCCTCTAGAGACTGCTTTAAATGTGTCCCAGAGATTCTGGTATGTTGTGTCTTCATTCTCATTGGTTTTGAAGAACTTCGTTATTTCTGCTTTTATTTCATTGTTTATCCAGACAACATTCAAGAGCCAGTTGTTCAGTTTCCATGAAGCTGTGCGATTCTGAGTTAGTTTCTGAATTCTGAGTTCTAACTTGATTGCACTATGGTCTGAGAGACTGTTTGTTATGATTTCAGTTGTTTTGCATTTGCTGAGGAGTGCTTTACTTCCAATTATGTGGTGAATTTTAGAGTAGGTATGATGTGGTGCTGAGAAAAATGTATATTCTGTGGATTTTGGGTGGAGAGTTCTGTAAATGTCTATCAGGTTTGCTATTTCCAGGTCTGAGTTCAAGTCCTGGATATCCTTGTTAATTTTCTGTCTGGTTGATCTGTCTGATATTGACAGTGGAGTGTTAAAGTCTCCCACCATTATTGTGTGGGAGTCTAAGTCTCTTTGTAAGTCTTTACGAACTTGCCTTATATATCTGGGTGCTCCTGTAATGGGTCCATATATATTTAGGATTGTTAGCTCTTCTTGTTGTATCGATCCTTTTACCATTATGTAATGTCCTTCTTTGTCTCTTTTGATCTTTGTTGCTTTAAAGTCTATTTTATCAGAAACGAGAATTGCAACTCCTGCTTTTTCTTGCTCTCCATTTGCTTGGCAAATCTTCTTCCATCCCTTTATTTTGAGCCTTTGCGTATCTTCGCATGTGAGATGGGTTTCCTGGATACAGCACACTGATGGGTTTTGGCTTTTTATCCAATTTGCCAGTCTGTGTCATTTGATTGGTGCATTTAGTCCATTTACATTTAGGGTTAATATTGTTATGTGTAAATTTGATCCTGCCATTTTGATGCTAGCTGGCTGTTTTGCCCATTGCTTCATGTAGATTCTTCATTTGTTGATGCTCTTTAGCATTTAGCATGTTTTTGGAATGGTTGGTACTGGTTGTTTCTTTCTATGTGTAGTGCCTCTTTCAGGAGCTCTTGTACAGCAGGCCTGGTGGTAACAAAATCTCTGAGTACTTGCTTGTTTGCAAAGGATTTTATTTTTCCTTCACTTATGAAGCTCAGTTTGGCTGGATATGAAATTCTGGGTTGAAAGTTCTTTACTTTAAGGATGTTGAATATTGGCCCCTACTCTCTTCTGGCTTGTAGGCTTTCTGCAGAGAGATCTGCTGTAAGTCTGATGGGCTTCCCTTTGTGGGTGACCCGACCTTTCTCTCTGGCTGCCCTTAGCATTTTCTCCTTCATTTCAACCCTGGTGAATCTGGTGATTATATGCCTTGGGGTTGCTCTTCTTGCAGAATATCTTTGTGGTGTTCTCTGTATTTCCTGGAGTTGAATATTGGCCTGCCTTGCTAGGTTGGGGAAATTTTCCTGGATAATATCCTGAAGAGTATTTTCCAGCTTGGCTTCATTCTCTTCGTCACATTCAGGTACACCTATCAAATGTAGATTAGGTCTCTTCACATAGTCCCACATTTCTTGGAGACTTTGTTCATTGTTTTTTTTGTGCTTTTTTTCTCTAATCTTGCCTTCTCATCTTATTTCATTGAGTTGATCTTCGACCTCAGATATCCTTTCTTCTGCTTGGTCATTTTGGCTATTGAGACTTGTGCATGCTTCACTAAGTTCTCCTGTTGTGTTTTTTAGCTCCATCAGTTCACTCATATTTCTCTCTAATTTGTCCATTCTAGTTATCATTTCCTCAAATCTTTTTTTCAAGTTTCTTAGTTTCTTTGCATTGAGTTAGAACATGTTCTTTTAGTTCACGGAAGTTTCTCATTACCCACCTTCTGAAGTCTGATTCTGTCATTTCATCACATTCATTCTCCATCCAGCTTTGTTCCCTTGCTGGTGAGGGATTGTGGTCCCTTGTAGGAGGTGAGGTGTTTCAGTTTTGGGTGTTTTCCTCCTTTTTGTGCTGGTTTCTTCCCATCTTTGTGGATTTATCCACCTGTTGTGTGAATAGTTGCTGACTTTTCAATTGGGTCTCTGAGTGAACACCCAAATTGTTGATAATGAAGTATTTCTGTTTCTTAGTTTTCCTTCTAACAGTCTAGCCCCTCTGCTATAGGACTGCTGAGGTCCACTCCAGGCCCTGCTTGCTTGGGGTATACCTGTAGCAGCTGGGGAACAGTGAGGGTTGCTACCAGTTTCTTCTTCTGCTATCTTTGTCCCAGAATGATGCCTGCCAAATGTCAGTCTGATCAGTCCTTTGTGAGGTGATTCTTTGGATATACGGGGGTCAGGGAGCTTCTTGAGGAGACAGTCTGTACTTTATAGGAGCTCAAGTCCTGAGCTGTGAGCTCCATTGTTCATTCAGGGCTGCTAGGCAGGTACGTTTAAGTCTGCTGTAGCAGAACTCCTAAAGCCCCTTTTTTTCCTCAGGTGCTCTGTCTTGGCGAGTTAGGGCTTTATTTATGAGTATCCATTGCACCTCCTGCCCAGCAAGAAGGCAGTCTTGTCACTACCTGCCTGCCAAGGCTCCGCCCTGCTGCTGTGGGCTCTGCCCTGCTGCCATGGGCTCTGCCCTGTTGCCATGGGCTCCGCCCTGCTGCCAAGTGTAATTCCCTGTAGTCTTGTTTATATGGGTGTGGTTAGAACTGCCACGGCAATGGTGGCCCACCAGAATCTCTCTGTTATGGCAGGTTGCCTCAGCAATGGCAGGCTGTGTCAGCAATGGGAGAGTACCTCCGTAGGGGTGGAATGCCTCAGTAATGGCAGACGCCTTTTCCCCACTGAGCTGCACCATCCTGGGTTTAGCTGTCCTTGCTGTGAAACTCTCAACCCCGAGCATTTCCAATTGCTGTTTTGTTTAGTTTTGTGGGGGTGGGACCCACTGAGCCTGATCACCTGGCTCCCTGAGTCAGAGCCCTTTTGTTTTTCTTTTTAAGTTGAGTGGTTGACTCTCTCCCAGGTGTTTCAGTCACCTGCTGAAAGGGCACTGGGATCTGTGTGATTTCCCATGCAGCAACCCACTGTGCCGGCTCAAACGTTGCTGCTCAGGAATCTCCTGGCCTGGCTTACTGTTTAAGTCCTGTTTAATCAGACGAATGTGCTAAACTGCCTTCCTAAATCTCAAATTGCCAGTTTAACAGGGCAACCAGAGCAGTGTATTTTGTATGGAGTGTCACTGTGCTGCGGCTCTGGCCAAAACATTAAGCATTTATAGAGCTCTCCACTTTAAATACACAAAATATTGATTGGCCATTATTAATACCCATTTTTAGAATAAAGCAATATTCCTGTTCTCTCTCCCCCTTTTTCTTCCTCTTTCTTCCTCTCCTTCTCTCCTTAAAAAAAAAAAGAAAAAGAAGTTTCTCTTTAAGCCTTTCAGCATCCTTTCTACTTCTGCCTTCACCCTAAAAATAAATTAATTAATAAATTAATTAATTAATTAAATTTAAAAAAAGAATTTGGTTAACAATATATTAAGATCATTGGATGTAGAAATTAGGGTTTATATGCATCATGGTGTGATCTAATAGGTACAAAGCAGTGCCTATGAAATGTTCTTGCTCAAACAAAACAAAACAAATATTCTGAATCAGATCAAGCATCCAGGCTGGGCACAGTGGCTCATGCCTGTAATCTCAGCACCTTGAGAGGTCGAGGCAGGTCGATTACTTGAGGTCAGGAGTTCAAAACTTGCCTGACCAACATGGTGAAACCCTGTCTCTACTAAAAATACAAAATTATCTGGGCATGGTGACGGATGCCTGTAATCCCAGCTACTTGGAAGACTGAGGCAGGAGAATCCCTTAAACCCCTGAGGCAGAGGTTGCAGTGACTCAAGATCGTGCCGTTGCACTCCAGCCTGGGCAACAAGAGCAAAAGTAGACTCAAAAAACAAAAACAAAAACAAAAACAAGCATCTAGTTTACAGGGAACATGGCATTAGACAAATACGTTAACAACATGCCAGAGAAACCAATAAAATCCACAGTGAGGAATATCCTACAGTATGGATGACCTGGTTTCTCAATTAAATTGTGCATGTACAGGTGTATAAAGATGCCTATGCATGTACACACACACACACACACACACACACACACACAGAACCCGTTATAGAGCACAAAAGAGATTTTGGTGAAATAACCAAGGTGGCGATGCCTGGACTTTATATAATTTGTGTGGTTTGAGAAAACCCACTGTGAAAATTGTCTTTGAGACATTTGAAGAATTTTTGTTATAGATTGTGTATTAGATATATGAATGATTTGTTATTCATTTATTTTGTATGTAATGGCAAATTTTTATTTTAAAATAGTTATCATTCAGAAATAGATATGACGAATTATCGATGACATGACTTATTTTAACATATCCCCAACAAAACAGGTGTATCTGACATATGAGAGAAAGTTTGCAGAAGGCAAGGAATTGTTGAAGCTATGAGAATGGCATATGGGCCTTCAGCATTTTTTTGTTTTGTTTTGCTTTTCATGCACGTTTAACAGTTTCTAAAAGGAAAAGTAAAGAAGAAAAAAACACACTTAGCAATTTGGTAGACCAACATGTAAAGATAAGTATTAATTTTTCAATAAAAATATCAAAATAGGCTATGTGCACTCTAACATTTAATAGTAGAATGAAAATTTACTCTTTGTTAACAAGAAGTAGTGGTGTATCAAACTCACCAAAGAGGATAGGAACATGTCAACATATTTTTTTTTAAAATATGAATGCAATTTCTTATAGCATGCCTTCTGCAAAGAATTTATGAACGTTACTATGTGGTTAAATGAAAGATCATCTTCTGTACACCACTCAGAGCCTTATAGGTTTTGAAATTACATGAGTTTTTACATCTCCTATCTCATACATCCCTTGGTTCAATCTTTCATTTAACTTTAAATGAAAAGATTTGGGTTTTTACTGAAATTAACTAGATAGTGTATCTGCCTTGTTATCCACTCTTCTCACTCCCACCCATGGGTTTTCACATCCTCACATCTCCTTATCTGGCATCAGCAAATCCTATAAATAAGTGTCAGCAGGAACTGCAGGAGTGATTTCTCAACATCCCAGCTGATTAGGCAGAAATCATCCTGATTCTTAAATTGTTCTTATCAAAATGAGAAAGGTCATACAAAACCCATGCTGCTTAAAAGTCTGAGTCAGAAAATGGAAATGTAGGCCATACTTTCAGAAATGTGTGGTTTCCAAATAGCTCTGTAGATTTAAACTATGTTTAATCTAATTCTGGCATACTACTTAATGATGTATATATTTTTAAATGTTCTCCTCCTGAATTACCCTAAGGCATCCCACCAGACAATCCGTTGCAGTCTTTAATTTGTGCATACTGAAGCCCCTCCCTCTGTTCCTACTCAGCCAGTGAATTTAAGGGCATTTGAGCTCAGTGCCCTTTTTTAAAGATATTTTTTCTGTATTATTTTTGTTAGTCATTTGCCTACTTCTACTACATTCACTTTTGCCAAGAAACTATTTCAATATATGAGCTAGAGTATAGTTTGAGCTTGTGACCTGCTTCATTATCATTTCAGTCTTTTTCACCTCAATATCCCAGCACAGGCATAGAAAATGCACAGATCTAGACTAATACAAAGATAGGATGATATTGGCCATGTTTGCTTAGGATGTGGCAATTATTTTAATACATGACTAATTTCGTCTTCTTTGGATTAACACGACTATTTTAAATTCTGGCACAAAGTGTGGTGGCTCATGCCTATAATCCCAGCACGTTGGGAGGCCAAGGCGGGTGGATCACGAGGTCAATAAGTCGAGACCATCCTGGTCAACATGGTGAAACACCATCTCTACTAAAAATACAAAAATTAGCTGGGCATGGTGGTGCGTGCCTGTAGTTGCAGCTGCTCGGGAGGCCGAGGCAGGAGAATTGCTTGAATCCAGGAGGCGGAGGTTGCGGTGAACCAAGATCACGCCATTGCACTCCAGTCTGGGTAACAAGAGCGAAACTCCGTCTCAAAAAAAAAGCGTTGTTTGATGTAAGAAGACTTTTCTTTTCATGGCTATAGAATACTTGGTAAAAAGCAAAATGCATGTAGAGACCAGTTAATGAACAGAATTCTAAAAAACAATCATAGTAAATGAATTTGAGAGGAGCAACAGCTCTTTATCCTATTCTGGTCTTTAAATATCAGTAACCTAGGACAAGAAGGCAGCAAGGAGAAGAAACACAACTACATTGCCAGAAAGACCAAATATGTTTTAGACCTTTGGGAATGCTACTGTGTGTCTCTCATGTGTTCAAGTATTGCTATTTCCTTTTTGTACTGCCAGGCAAATTCTCCTTAAATGAATCTCAATTTGAAAACATATAATTGAATCAGAAAAGAACAATTGCCAATTAACACTGAATATTATATGATAATACACACAGCAAAATGCTTAGGTTAAATGTGTAATCCTTCAAATTTCCTATGGATTAAACAGTGACTAGACAGTCATGGGTGGTATGTGGAATTATATAAATATGAATATAATTGTGATGATACAAGAACAAACCTGGAGAAAAGAGGAGAGAAAAGAGAAGTGCCAAAATGCCAGAGCAATTTATTGACATATGAGAGAGAATTTCTCTGAGCTATTAAGTGCCAATAGCAGTAAATTCCAAGGACAGTGAATCTTCAATTAATTTCCCTCACAAAGTCTTTGAAGGGCCTCCAGTCTTATTCAGATCATTAGAATTGCTTTACTGGCCCTGAATAAGAAACCCTATTTGCTGTTAATCTAAGAGAACGTTTGCAGCTCAGAAACTGTAATGAATATATTCCTAGAAAGATTCAGAAGAATTGATTTTTTGGTCTAAATTAGTAAATATCTTAAAATCTTAAACATTAAAGAAAATAGTTTTCCATATACAGATATTTTTGACAATTTTTCCACAAACAAGTCAGCAGGATCCAACCAACCAACTTAATTTTAAAATGTCATGCTTTTTGTTTCTGTTTATTTTTTATTCAGCAAGGTGGCCTGGAAAATGACATATCCAATTGAAGCAGACATATTATTTTGTAAAAGGTAAGTGTTTTTCAAAATAATAATTTTTCAAAAAGCTGGCATCTAAGATCCTCAAAATTGATAGTGGGTAGAATTGCCCTCACATCCATTCTGTAGCCCATGGTGATTCCACAACCCACACTTTCTTTTCTTTTTTGTCTCTGAAGTGCATTTCCTTTTCCAAGGCTTGACAACCCCTCTGAACTTTTGACTTATTCTTGCTGTACTCCTCTTTGCTCTTTTGTGACTTTATCATTTTTTTTCTTAGTTAAAAAGCATTTCTCTATGCTAGATGTCTCCATTCTTCTTAAGAATATGCCTAAGTCTCACTTCTAAAAAGCGCCCTTCCTATATCTCTACAAAGACCTTGATTTATTAATCTTGTCTCCATTCTTCCATTTCAATGATCAAGAGAAAGTTCTAGGTCTGACTCTTCTAATTCAACACTTTATTCCTCCTTATTTCTCAACTTAAATCTGGTTTGATTCTTCTTCATATAATCTACAGCTTTGCTTATCCTATTGAAGTATCCATACCCATGTCTATCAGAGTTATATTAAGCACTGATAAATAAAACAGAAATGGAAAATTGTCTCAGAGCACTAATTTTATGTGAAGATGTTTTTCTGAGGGGAATTTATTTTAATTGGGTAGTGGTAGTGGGATAAAAAGTAGTTCTCAAAAAGTCATGTCCTGCTTTGTTTTGATTTTTTTTTGTTAAGGCTTTTTTCTAATTTTGTCTTTAGGTCCATCAAGAGTAGCCATAAACCAAGATAGCTACTCCTTAGGAGAGCCTTGTCTTCTAGGGAAAGACCTTATGTAGTGAGAAAGAAATAAATTGTCTAAGAAGGTTGAACAACCCTAAACATTTCTGTACCCAAAAGCAGTTCATCATAAAGAAGCAAAGCTGTTAGACAAAATCTCCGATTAAGGAGAAATCTAAAAAATTTGCTTGGATTCTCTCTTCTCAAGAGGTGGTGCAAAACTCACCACGACTTAACTTTGGCTACTAATAGTGACTTCCTTTCAAAGAGTACAGTATGGGAAAAAGAAAAAAAAAAAAAACGTTTTCTTTTTGTTGGTGTGTGTAGAAACCTACCATTCTCCCTCAGCTAGATTGTCAAGGTTGGCATGAATGGTGGTAAGTAGTCTTCCTTCCAAAACACATAATCCACATAATTATGAGAAAATAGCAGACTAATCCCAATTGAGGTAAATACTACAGAATACCTGAACAGAAATTTTCAAATCTGTCAAGGTTATCAAAAACAGAGAGACTAAGAAACTATCACAGCCAAGAAGAGAGTAAGAAGGTATGAAGACTAAATGCACTGTGGTATCCTGAATGGTATTCTGGTATAGTAAGAACATTAGGCAAACCTAGGAAATTTAAAATAAAATATTATTTTTATTTTGTATATTATACTAATATTACTTCATTAATTTTAGCAAATATATTACACTCATGTAATATTTTTGTAATAGGGTCATCAGTGTGGAGAGTATATTGGATTCTCTGCAGAATCTCTATAATTTATTTTATGTTATAATTTATAAATAAATCTCTATAATTTATTTTAAATTTAAATCTCTATAAATTTAAAATTTGTATAAATTACAGGGTTTATATAAAAATGTCTTCCAGTAAATATATATTCATACATATATACATATATATGGTTTCATCCTTGTTTATAGAAATACAATACCTCATAATTTTTTATAGAAATATATGAAGTTTTCAGTCCTACATTTTAGAACCTCTAAAATACAGTCCTCAACCCTCTATAAAACTAACATGTATTTTCCATAAATGAAAACACCTCATATTTATTACTTTTTAAAATTATGATTCATGGCTCATAAACCCATTGAAATTCAGAGATCTATAAACCATCTTTCTACCTTCCTTTACCATTGCCCATTTACTTTTAACTACATTCTTTAGTAATTGTGTACATTCCTGAGGAATTCCATAATGTTCCACCAATCTATGTTTTAGAATCTGTGAGACCCTATGGCTCAAAGTGTATTTTTCTTCAGTTATTAAGAAGTAAACTCTGCTTTCTCTGAAATGCCATGGCCTACTGTTTGTATTGTTTCATTCCCATGTTTTAATGCTTTAATTTTCAATAATAGTTTTAGTATATTTCTTTGTACTTGGTTACTTTATTTCTTCTTTCCATCTCAAATATCACCATGAAATGAACTTTGGAAAACTCTTTAGGAGTTCATTTTCTTTGTACGTCTTGGAGCACTTATAATAGTATCTTAGAAATGATTGCCACTAAGTATGGTTCAATTTAAGTAAATCAATTAATAATGAATGCAAACATGGAGATATGTTACCTATACATTCCTTTAATATGTGAAAACATACAACATAAATGCACTGTTAATATACAAATATACATGCAGACACATAGGTTAACTTTATCACCTTGAGAAAATAATTACATATATATAACTATACAACTTTACATATTTTATCCTTATAGTAGTAAGAAAACCCTGAATCTTGGTTTCAACCAGGGGTAGTGTTTAATTGCTACTATCCCAGGTAAATATACTGCTCATGTTTTTCTCAGTTACACTAATTTTCAGCTTGAATCCTTAAGTAGGTACCTTTTCTTGATAAAAAGAATATAGGGCTCCTTTTTATTTGATTCAGAGTCATAATAAATATAACTTCACTCCTTCTAATGAGGATAGAAGAGTTACAGCATGTATGTTATTCTTAGGTAGTAGCCAAAGGATTCTATATATTTAAGTTTTCTTTAAGAAACAGCTGAAAAGATTCTATGTGAAATTGTATCAAACCTAAAACTAGAGATTGAATATTGAAAGGTATTATGCCTTTCTACATTTTCCTGTTATTGCCTATATAGTTTTGAAAAAGAAATGCATGGGACAAAACATAAAAAAGGAAAAAAACAAGCTAGGTGTGGTGGCATGTGCATGTAGTCCCAGCTAATCTGGAGGCTGAGGCAGGAGACTCAGTTGAACCCTGGATAAGGAAGTTACAGTGAGCCAACAACATCGCACTACTGCACTCCAGCCTGGGCAACAGAGCGAGACTGCAACTGAGGGGGAAAAAAAGAGGGAGGGGGAACATATACATAAATAATGTGTCTTTTAAAAAAATTGATCTCTACTTCACCA
Organism: Saguinus oedipus; assembly: GCA_031835075.1. NCBI lineage: Eukaryota > Metazoa > Chordata > Mammalia > Primates > Cebidae > Saguinus > Saguinus oedipus. Next base: position 150,490,523 of record CM063172.1, read on the forward strand.
TTTTGCTTAGTCTTACTTCACTTGGTATGTTTATTTTCACAAATACATATAAAAATGTAAACGACAAGTTAAAGGGTTTAATGGCTCATTCTTTTTGCAATGAAATTTAGTAGCTGATGTCAGGAGCCACCATGGATTTACAAGGGCAGGAGGCTGACTAAGGGATTAATTCAATTACTATTTATCTTTTGAATGAAGAACTTTTATTTCTCTGTTCATCATCGGAGTATTTGTGAGGATCTGTAGTGAGATTGTGAAGGAGAGATGAAGTACAAAATAGACTTGTATAGGTATCATTCATTATAAAGGTACCACTCTATCAAATAGCTAATTATATCAAATTTGTTTTAAATAAATATTTTCTGGCTTAATGTTTTACCAGTTTTTATTATTGTGAAGATACCTTGTGAATATAAGCCACTTTATAATAAAGTATTTGAACTTCTATATAGCAATTGAATAAATACGGTTTTCTTGCAGAAAAAAATCCATCACTTTAAGAAACTTTTCTGTTTGGTCATTTCAAGTAAGTTGTTCAATTAGTTTAACATTTTGCAATAAGTGCATTTGGAACACCATTCAAACGTTATGTAATTGTAATAAAATAGAAATAAAGGAGATTGTGGAATGACAACTAATTTTAAATGTTACAGGAAGTAAAATGAAAACATTTTAACCTTCTATCTATAAAAAGGGGGTTGTTCTAAATTGTTAAAACATAATTAAAACAATGTATAATATCTTCCCAGAAAAAAAGAAGAAATATATTCAATAGAAGTACAGCTAATTATGCTAGAGTGTTAGAAATATGCTTTCTTCCATACCTTCATATATAATTTCCAAATGGTCTAAATATGCTCATAGTACTTTTGTAAAATGTTGCTTTTTAAATTAATTATAAGTATTTTGGTGAGTTATACTTACATTTCTCCACAAAATTCATTTTGATATTTAAAATAAGTAACTCTTCACATACTTACGTGTATAATAAACATGGCTATAAATGTATTCCATGTGCTTTTCTAATATTTGCCATTGAAGTAGAATGAAATGCAGTTTCTAAAATCCTTTTGGATTATGAGGAAATTGGACTTAGCATTTGTCATCAGAATCCACTGTAAGTTGTTTCATAAAATTGACTTCATATTTGTTGGGGTTAGGGCATAAGGAAGAAATAATCTTTCTTATTACCTGTTTTGTCTTAATGACAGGTTTTGATGTTTTAAACCTGACTTGACATGGGAAGACCAAACATGATTATACAAGAATATGTTAATAAGAGTATCAACAGGCAAATGCAGAAGAGACATAAAATGATTAGGTGTTTTTCTTTAGATTGAATATTTGAATCTTATGTGTAACACAAAGAAGTGGATTTAGTTTTTACTGTGCCCTGACATTTCGTATATTAATTAATTATCCCCCATTTTATGGAATTTGACAGTGTGTAGATGGCTTTATAATGCTTGAGTTGTACACTAATGAAAGAGCTTATATTTTGTACTTTTATACTTAGAGAGAAAAAAGTCAAAGAAAAAGATTATGACTTAAGACAAAAAAGTGACCAAATAAAAGATAAATTCAAAAAATAAAAAGAATTTTGCAAAATGAAAATAAAACCTTTTTGTTTTGATCTAAATATATATATTTCTTTAAAGTCAAGATTTATTATGAACTAACTATAGTCTTCAAAGAAAGCCCATTTAATTTGTGTTTCTAGCTGCTTACATCTGAGATAACATACTCATATAAGAAGTATCAAGGAGATACAAAAATACCTAAAGGATAACTTGCAGTAAAAGGTAGCTTCAAAGTCTCAATTAAGTAACCACATTTGCCCAGAGTCCAAAATATTATCACTATTATGTATTAGAAATACAAACGAAATTCAAGTAGAGATTAATATGGTTTATATTCACAGTAACATAAATATATTTTCTACTGCATTATAAACATCCATGAAGAAGCACCATATTTAAAATAAAATCTATAATAAATATGATTGGAAGGCACATTAACATCTTATTAATCACTTAATTTAGTTCAAGCCAAGAATAAGTTGTCAGATACTGACTATGTAAGTATAGATTTTAGATGATGGAAGAGAAATGTAAGGAATAATTTAGGAAGATAAGCGATTAACAGAGATGTCATTTAGACAAAAATATAGTTATTAAACATATGTACAGGCAATGATTGTTTTTACGATTCTAAAGATAAAAATATTTCTAAATTTTCTGCATTTGTAAAACGTGTTCTAGAAAGAGGATAGTGTTGAGAGATATTTTAAATAATTAAATAGTGAGATTTGGTAATTAATTGAAAGTTGGGTTTAGGAGGAAGAAGTCAAGGATGACTCCCAAGTTTCAAACTTGGGTTATTGGGATAATGCCAATCTTTTCATATGAGATGGGAAATACTGAAAAAAATGAGTAAATGGAGAGGTGTTTGATTATGAGATTGATCTTGAACACATTGAGTGTGAGATGGCTTTGAAATATCCACACTGAGATCCACATCAAGACAGTAGTTTATTTACATAAGAAATGCAGGGTTGTCCAGTGATCTACTAAATCAAGATGAGAAAGTCTCCAGAGTGGCAAACTTTTACTTTCTTTGGAAGGCAAGAGCATTCACCTTAGAAGAATAAGAAAAAGTGAAAGGGGAATTGGAGCTTAAAAGAGAGCTGAAGCAATTTGAAGTTTATATTCTTCAAAAGAGTGGGAAAAAAGTGCACCAGAAAACAAAAAGATTGATAGATTTCAAAGCTTATTTGAGGTTGATGATAGTGAATTTGCAGTAGTCTAGATCTGCTCCTTTGCAAAATTTTCTTCAGCAATAATTGGCAATTCAAAAGCAAGAACACAGGAAACAGCAGGGATTTTGCCAACAGGTTTATATTAGGCTGTTCTTATGCTGCTAATAAAGACATGTAATATAAATTACCTGAGACTGGGTAATCTATAAGTGAAAGAGGTTTAATTGACTCACAGTTCCACATGGCCGGGGAGGCTTCACAGTCATGGCAGAAGGCAAATGAGGAGCAAAGCAACATTTTACATGATGGCAAGAAAGAGGAACATGTGCAGGGGAACTCCCATTAAATAAAACCATTGGATCTTGAGAGACTTATTCACTACCATGAGAACAGCATAGGGGAAAATGGCTCCTATGATTCATTTTTCTTGACCTGGCACCACCCTTGACATCTGGGATGAATTAATACAATTCAAGGTTAGATTTGGGTGGGGACACAGCCAAGTCATATCAAGATGTATAAAGTGAAGAAATATTAAAGTATTAAAAAGACTTATTGATGCAGTGGATGATAAAATCTCTGCTGCCAAAGGAGAGAAAATACAGAGAGAATTGTTTTACTATGAAATAATAGAGATTATTAGAGAAGATATCTTTTTAAATCTATTAATGATCATGGTACAGGGATTGAACGGTGTGTTGGAAGAACAGTAGGTTGTGGTAAAAGGTTTACATGCTTGAATTGGTAATTTGGAAACAAGAAAGAATTAGGCAGTTCTCCAGGGCAGACAGACCTGCTAGGGCTGCACAGGAATCTGATATCTTGGTCTGAATTAAAAGGATGGAGACTTGTTAGAATTGCTGTAGATAAAGTCGATAAATAAAATCAATAGAGTGTATTATGATCCAAGAAGAAAGTAATATCTTCTATTACTTAATCATTTAGTTTCTTATGCCATATATATGGCTCAAACTTACTTAAAACATATTTGTAAATATACATCATTTTAAAATCTAACAATAACAGCATTTATCTTGGTACTCACAACTGAGGATGGGAATTAAGTAGTATTTCAAAATAAATGAAATAAAGTGTAATAAAGAAAAGTAAGTAAACTCTAACAAGAAAGAAACAAAAAATATTAGAATCATTTTAGAATCTACCTAAATGTGGTAGAGATTATGAAATTGTTAAATTGTACATATACATAACAATTTGAAATAAATGTTTGTGTGAATATACATGAATACCAATGATGTAATGCACAAATAGGTTAATTCTATAAATTCTTTTCAGCATTCTCTTCTTAGTAGATTATTATCTCAGATCCATGTCTGAGTTTAACAGCCTCAGAAAAGAAAAATAAACAGGTTTCAGATAATGGTGAATTTTTGGCAAAGGGAGAAAGGATTATAATAATTTTGCCTAACTGAATGTGAACCTAAAAGTTAAAAGAAACAAAATGCAAACAAAATGAAACTAAATAATTGGTTATAAAATATCCCATGAATTGTAAATGAGATTTGCTTTGAGGTTCTGACTCATGCATGCAAAGCTTTCTATGAAAGCTTGAAATATTAATAAAATAGACCATATTTTTACTTATGAAAAAGTCTATTTTCCTTTCTAATACCATTTGGATAATTATGAAAAGGACAGAGTAATTTTTATATATCCCTTTGAATTATAAGACTTTGATATTAGAACAAAAATTTGGTTTTGGAAACAAATCATACATTTTAATTTTCCCTCTTTTATAGTGAAGGTAAAGGCAATGGGTTAAAGAGAAACTCAGATAGAAAAGAAAAAGAAATTGATTTATAATCTCCTACATATATATTGAGAAGTGAGCTCTCATTTCCATTAAATAAAAATATTTCATTCAAAGCAGCCTTATTCTTTATTCTAGAAAAGTACAGATGAATCAACTTTAATAGATTCCCCGGCCACCAAAAAGAATTCCTAATCACTGAGAGTGGAGACATTCTTCTATTCATATTACTCCATTCCAATTCTCCAAATCCTTTTCATATACACATATACACACCTGGGGAGGCATGTGTATGCACAGATAAATGCACATACCCACTCATGAGACAGAGGCTCAGAAAAAGGAATTAGGAAACTGAAAAGATTTCTAATTTTCTGAACATAAAATAAAATGTGTTAAATGCCCACCTTGTCATTTGATGAAATTGCTTTCATTAGTAAAATCTTTACTTAAGGTATGTGCCATCTCAAAATGTTAACTTTTAAGTACATATTATATGCACAAATTTATTTAAAACAACTTACCAATCACTCTAATCAGAGAACACATTTTTCTAGTAAGATTTCAACTGTTTTACACTTGGTGTATATATGCACCTGTCACAGGTTGGGATGTTTGCTGTAGAGATAATATGATGCCTTTGTACTCTCCTGAATGATTGTTATTGGAACTTAGAAAGAGATTCTGTATGAATAGAGGCATTAAATTTCTACGAACAAAACGTGCCACAAATACTGCAGAATATTTTTTCCTAATGTACCTGAGAGAGCTAACATTTTTAGAAAATTGTTTTTACAACATAAGCTTTAACAAATTTTCTGCTAATTGAATTGTTGCAATGTTTCTACTTAACTTCTCTTATATAATCAGAATCCTCCCTGTCTATACCAATCTTCATTTCATTCTCTTCCTTCAAATGTGTAATATGTTAAGAACATAGAACCTAAAACTTTCTGTTAAAATTTGAGCATTTTGTGAAAGGCATTTGAATTTATTCGGTCTTCATTTGGATCCTCTTTATGACATCTTGGCAAGTGGTTTCCTTGCTTCTGGTTGATTCAATTCCTCCTAATAATCTTCTTTCAACAACTCTAATAATTAAGAAACAAAGTATCACTTACACCAAAGTCTAACTTTTAACAGCATCTATTATTTAGTGCCAGCTTCGTATACTAAAGCTATAAAGAGTAGATTCAGCTCCCCATCCTCAAAACCAATCTGTCTCATCCTTTGTAAGTGTTCTCATACTGCTATGAAGAAATACCCAAGACTGGGTAATTTGTAAAAATGGTTTAATTGACTTGCAGCTTCTCACGGCTGGGGAAGCCTCAGGAAACTTACAATTATGGTAGAAGGGGCCTCTTCACAGGGCATCAGGAGAGAGAATGAGTGCCAGAAGGGAAATGCCACGTGTTTATAAGACCATCAGACCTGTTAAGAGACTCGCTCATTATCATGAGAATAGCATGGGGGAAACTGCTTACATAATCCAATTACTTTCACCTTGTTCTGATTTGATACATGAGGATTATTACAATTCAAGGTAAGATTTGGGAGGGGACAGAGACAAACCTTACCATTCTGCCCTGGCCCTTCTCAAATCTCATGTCTTTACATTTGAAAACAATCATGCTTTTCTAACAGTCCCTCAAATTCTTAACTCATTCCAGCATTAACCCAAATTCCAAGACCAAAATCTCATCCAAGACAAGGCAAATCCCTTATACCTATGAGCCTGTAAAATCAAAAGCAAGTTAGTTACTTCCTAGATAAAATCGTGTTATAGGCATTGGGTAAATACACCTGTATCAAATGGGAAAAATTGGCCACAACAAAGGAGCTGCAGTGCTGTAGCTCTCCACTTTCCATTGGTGCCTGAATATCATGCAGAATCAGCTGTAAACCAGGCTCTAGTCTTGTCTTCTGTCAACTAATCATAGGGAACTCCCAATGAGGCCATTGGTGCGGGCTTGGGAAAAGAAGGCATGTTGGCAGGAGTGGAAACCATGGGCATTTGAGCCACTTAGTCTTGTAACTTACTTGTGCCTTCAGGACCTCCTAAAGCCTAATAACATACATATCACTTCCATTTGATGATGAAATGATGTTTTGCATGCCCATCTTTATGGCGAGATGGGTCAGAAAGTACCCAGTTCATGATAGACAGTTCAGGTTGCATGATGACTTAATGACCCATAGTCAAATGTTCAGTTTCTACCAAAGCCCAGTAATAGGCCAATAACTATTTCTCAGAAGGGGAGTAGTTATCTGCAGAAGGTGGCAGGGACTTGCTCCAAAACCTTAGAGTCCTTTGCTGTGATTCACCTATGGGGGCCTGCCAAAGACTCCAAGCAGCATCCTTGTTTGCCACTGACACCTTGAGTACTATTGGCTATGCTGGGTCATGTGACCCAAGTGGCAGAGAAGCTTGCACAGCAGCCTGAATCTGTTGCAGAGCCTTCTCCTGTTCTGAGCCCCACACAAAACTGGCAACCAATAAAAAGACCAGAGTAACACACCCAAATATGGAATGTGTTGCCTCCAAAATCCAAATAGGCCTACTGGGCATTGTAACTCTTTCTTGGTTGTAGAGGGGACCAAATGTAGCAACTTATTCTCCACCTTAGAATGAATATTTAAACAGGCTCCACACCACTGGACCCCTAGAAATTTTACTGAGGTAGAAGTTTCCTGAATTTTAGCCAGATTTATATGTCATCCGCTAGCATGCAGATGTCTCACCAATAAGTGCAGTATGTTTGCTATTTCTCCCCACTGGATCCAATCAGCATAATGAGGTAAATGAAATAAGCCTGTATGATATCTTATGGAAGGAAAAAGCAATCACAGTCTCTGCAAACAACATTATGACACAAAGCCAGAGAATGGACATACCCCTGAGGGAGGACAGTGAAGGTATATTGCTGGCCTTGCCAGCTGAAGACAATGACTTCTTGTGGGCATTATGGATAGTAATGAAGACAGACATTTGCCAAATCAATGACTGCATATCAGGTACCAGGAGAGGTGTTAATTTGCTCAAGCAATAAAACCACATCTGGTACAACAACTTCAATTGGAGTCACCACTTGGTTATGCTCATGGTAACCCACTGTCAGTCTTCAAGATCTGTTTTGCTTCTTCACAGGCTAAATAGGAGAGTTGAGTTGAACAGGGATGTGGTGGGAATCACCACCCCACAAGACTTTCAAGTCCTTGATAGTGATACTAATCTCTGCAATCCCTTCAGGGATGTAATATTGTTTTTTATTTACTATATTTCTAGGTAGAGGCAGCTTTCATGGCTTCCATTTAGCCTTTCAACCATAATATCAGGGAGCCAATGTGGGGATTCTGCCAGCAGCTAAGTAAGTCTATGCAAATTATGCATTCTGGCACTGGGGAAATGACCACAGAATGAATCTGGGGACTCACTGGACCCACTGCAAGTTGGACCTGAGATAAAACTCCATTAATTACCTGACCTCCATAAGCTCCTACTTTAACCTGAGGACCACAGTGATGTTTTAGTTCCCATGGAATCAACATATGCTCAGAGCCAGTGTCCAGTAGTCCCTGAAACGTCTGATCATTTCCCTTTCCCCAATGCACAGTTACCCTGTTGATGTGCTTTGGCTGTGTTCTCACCCAAATCTCATCATGAATTGTAGCTCCTATAATTCCCACATGTCGTGGAAAGGACATGAGGCCTCCTTAGTCATGTGGAACTTTAAATCCAATTGAGCCTCTTTTTTGTTCTCAGTTTTGGGTAGGTCTTTATCAGCAGCATGAAAATAAAATAGTACAAATGGTAATAAAAAATTGCCAACAAAAATTCTAGGGCCAGACAAAGTCACAGATAAATTCTATTAGGCATTCAAAGAAGAATTGGTACCAATCCTGTTGACACTATTCCACAAGAAAGAAAAAGAAGAGACCTTCCCTAAGTCATTTTATGGAGACAGTATCACCTTAATGCCAAAACCAGTAAGAGACACACAAAAACAAAAGTACAGATCACTGTCTTTGGTGAATATAGATGCCAAAATCCTTAGCAAAGTGCTAGCTAACCAAAACCAACAGTATATCAAAAAGATAATCCATCACAGTTAAGTGGGTTTCACACCAGGAATGCAGGGATGGTTTAATATCCACAAATCAATAAATGTGGTATACCTCATAAACAGAATTAAAAACAAAAATTACACAATCATTTCAAGAGATATAGAAAAAGCATTTGAAAAAGTCCAACATCTTTCACTGATTAGAACCCTAGAAAAATTGACATAGAAGGAATGAACCTTATTAAATTAAAAGCCATCTATGACAAACCCACAGCCAAAACAATACTGAAAGGGAAAAAATTAAAAGCGTTCTCCCTGAGCAATGGAACAAGACAAAGTAACCCACTTTTACCACTTCTATTCAACATAGTACTGGAAATCCTACATAGAGCAATCAGACAAGATAAATAAATAAAGAGCATCCAAACTGGTAAAGATGAAGTCACACTGTCACTGCTTGCTGATAATGTAATTGTATAACTAGGAAACCCTAAATACTCATTCAAAAAGCTCCTAGAACTGGTAAATGAATTCAGCAAAGTTTCAGGATACAAAATTAATGTACAGAAATAAGTAGCTCTGCTATGCACCAACAATAACCAAACTGAGAATGAAATCAAGAACTCAACCCCTTTCACACTAGCAGCAAAAAATTAAAAATAGTAAAATACTTAGAAATATACCAACCAAGGACATGAAAGATATCTAAAAGGAAAACTAAAGAACACTGCTGAAAGAAATCATAGATGACACAAATAACTGGACACACATCCATGCTAATGGATGGATAAGTAGAATCAACATTTTGAAAATGACCATACTGCCAAAAGCAATCTATAAATTCAATGTAATTCCCATGAAAAGACCACCATCATTCTTCACAGAATGATGAAGGACTAGAAAAAATAGTCCTACAATTCATGTAAAACCAAAAAGAGCCCACATAGCCAGAGCAATAGTAAGAAAAAAGAAAAAATCGGGAGGATCACATAACCCAAATGCAAACTATAATAAATATGAGGCTGTAGTGACCAAACCAGCCTGGTACTGGTATAAAAATAGGCACAGAAACCAATGGAACAGAATATAGACCAAAGAAATAAAGCCAAATACTTACAGCCAACTGATCTTTGATAAAGCAAACAAAAATGTAAAGTGAGGAAAGCACATTCTATTCAACAAGTAGTGCTTAGATAATTGGCCTGCCACATGTAGAAGAATGAAACTGGATCTCTCACCTTACATAAAAATCAACTCAAGATGGATCAAAGGCCTAAATCTAAGATCTGAAACTGTAAAAATTATAACATTGAAAAACCCCTTCTCGACATTGGCTTAGGCAATGACTTCATGACCAAGAACCCAAAAGCAAATGCAGCAAAACAAAGATAGATAGATGGAACTTAATTAAACCAAAAAGCCTCTGCACAGCAAAAGAAACAATCAGCAGAGTAAATAGGCAACCCACAGAGTGGGGAAAAATATTTTTGATCTATACATCCAACAAAGGACTAATATCCATAATCTACAAGAAACTAAAGTAAATTAGAAAAACAAAAGCAAACAATCTCATCAAAAAGTGGACTAAGTACATGAATAGGCAGTTCTCAAAAGGAGATACACAACTGGCTAACAAGCAAATGGAAAAATGCTCAACATCACTGATTATTAGGGAAATGCAAATCAAAACCACAATGCAATACCACCTCACTCCTGCAAGAATGGCCATAATCAAAAAATCAAAAAATAATAGATGTTGGTATGGATGTGGTGAAAAAGGACACTTTTACACTGCTGGTGGGAATGTAAACTAGTATAATCACTATGGAAAAGTGTGGAGATTCCTTAAAGAACTAAAAGTAGATCTACCACTTGATCCAGTATCTCTATACTTAGACAACCATGTTTATAGCAGCACTATTTGCAGTTGCAAAAATATGGAACCAACCCAAATGCTTATCAATCAATGATAATAATATAATCAATAATAATCAATACACATACCATGGAATAATATTTTGCAGTTAAAAAGGAATAAAATAATGTCATTCACAGCAATCTGAATGGAATTGGAGACTATTATTCCACGTGAAGTAACTCAGAAATAGAAAACTAAACATTGTATGTTCTCACTCATATGTGGGAGCTAACCTATGAAGACACAAAGACATAATAATAATACATTTTTTGGACTGCGGGAACTTAAGGGAAAGGGTGGGTGGCAAGGGATAAAATACAGCACATTGAGTAGAGTGTACACTACTTGGGTGGTGGGTGCACCAAAATCTCCAAAATCACCACTAAAGAACTTATTCCTATCACCAAACACCACCTGTTCCCCTAAAACATGTGGAAATAAAATTAAAAACAGAAATAAATAAAAAACAGGATATATGGCAATTTTGTTTTGAATCTCTAAATTTTAAAACATGACAGTAAAATTTAAAGCAAAAAGATGCCTTGAATACATTAATACATTTCCATAAGTAAGAAAAAAATTTTATTTAGCATTTCTAATACCAAAAAAAAAAAAAAAAGACAGAAATGCAAGTGCCATTTTTGGTACAGAGTTAAACTCTAACATTAGTCCATTCTTGCATGGTAATTTATCTGTCTTTCTTCTCTATCACAGCGTCTCTGCATCTCTCTTTGTTCCTCACCCGCTCTCTCTCACCATATAGAAGTACACATGCATATTCGTGTATATATAATACTTTGGATTTTATATTTATATATATGTTATAAAAATAAAATCTACTTTTATAACCCTTCATACAATCTACTTTTTAAAAACTCTGTTTCAGCTGAGATATAATATTTATTTCATATTATTCTGTCAAACCCTTAGACATATGACTAAATTTTACACATATACACTTGTAATGTTTACAAAGCACTTCTATTTGGTGCATCAAAATTAACCTATGACATTTACCTAACAGATATTTCAAATGATAATAGATAATAAAGTATAACAAATGTCATGAGCTATGAGTTTTCATTCTGAAAATTCTAGCACAATAAACTACTGAACATCCATTTTACCTTTAAAAAAGGTTTTCCCTTTTTTACTTGACATCTAATAATTGTAAAATTATATCTTTTTAACAAACTTGACCAGCTGAGTGTACCAGCATTTCAAATGGTTTCAGAAAAATTTATCTTATTCCAGATTACTAGTCCAAATAGAACCAAACTTTTATTTTCTGTTTCATGTGGAAAATTTTCAAACCAAACATTAGTTTTAATCATAATTTCAACTTTTATATTTATTTGTTACTACAGGGAATAACTATCTGTATACAAATCATCAAAGCAAAATTGTCAATAAATGGCTGGCAACTACCTTAAATTCAAAGCAGTAGAGACTTTCCGATAAAGTATTATAAAATAAATACTGGTTTTCATAACAAATTGAACAGATAAATACCCTAAAATAGTCATTTCCTTTCAAAGTATAATATTTTATGTTAGTAAGATGAAGTTGAAAATAATATATTTAAATATGGAAAACTTTTGCTTCTACATGCTGAATTTCAAACAATTATGACAAGAATGAGAAATTATCAAAAGCTTTTTGCTAGTCAAGAGTTACCCAATAGATGCCTAAAACAGGTATTTGCTGAAAGCAAAACTGTCTTACAATGGAGTCTTATTTACTCAATTACACTTAGTTTATGTGCCTGCTACCTATTGATACCTGTTAAGCACAAAGATTTTCTAGGCCTAAATTTTTAAAATAATTTAAAAAATATTTTGAAATTTACATTTTTACTACCATGTTGACTTTTATTTGTAAACTTTTTTTCTATTATAATTAATGAATTTTCTCTGATGTATTTGGGACAGCATGTTACCCTTAGAAATAAGCATTTATGATGCAATTACATCTCATAATGTCCTTGAGTTCCAGACTTTATGTAGAGTCTTATTTCTTATCTTTCCTCATTCTAGGCATACATTAGTTTATGTAGTATTTATGTTTGTTTACCTTGAAATTTAATAAAATTGGTGCTAAATTAATGAAAGAAAATGTCACTTGCACTTTCTTTGACAGCAGAAAATAATGTATTCCACTGAACAGTTGGGTAACTTTCATGCTTTATGCAAATTTGTTCAAAAGTAACAAAAGTAGAGATATGTGAGTGTATAAGGCTATTTCAAAGTGCAAATAAATGCAAATTGTCTACCCATTAAAAATGCATGCATACACTTATTTTTAAACATTTATTGTACAATCTTTAATAGAAAACATGATTTTTTTGTTTTTGCTGCATAACTGTAGGAAATCCAACTATGGTATGTAATATACTCATTTTCAAATAGAATAAAAACATGAGATACATAATTTAAATACACAAAATACAGAGCAATATGTGATAAGAAGACAGACCCATCAGATCTAGGTGTTCCACATTATGTTTTAATCTTTCAAAAAACAGAAACAGAATTTTAGTTTCCATTTTAGTATTTAATACTTTAACCAGCAAAAGTATCTCTTTACAAATGGAAATAATTTTGAAAGTCCCATTAACTATAAATTTAATTTGTGAAATAAATATTAAATTTATATACCCTTCATATCTTATATATCATCTTTTTTATTTTATACATATGAAAATAATGCAAGGATAATTTATTTCAAATAACTTTTTAAACTGAAATCTCTAATTGATATTCAGCACTGATATTCTATATTACCTGTTTCTGAGTGATGTGGTATATACATATTACAACTGGGCCTCCTATATAGGCTAATTTGTAACATTATAACTGGAGTACACATTTTTATTGAATTAGGTTTTAAAGTTTTCTATATTGAGTTTTCTTGGAGTAGATGTTTATAAAAGCTAAAATATTGCCTTGAAAACATTAAAAAGTCATAATTTTCCTTCAATATATAGCACTTCTACCATTACATATTGAAATTCTTGGTAAATATTAATGTAAGATCAGATTAACTAAGCAGAGAGTAGATGCAATTAATATTGTGTATATTCTTCATTTCCCAACAACAGACACTACCATCCCATATATCAATTTTTGTTTTACTTAATTTGAAATAATCATTTATTTTTTAAAAAACTTGTTTTTATAAACTGCATGAATTTGCTTGTTGTATTCTTTTTTATTATCAAATGATGTACATTTCATTTTATGTTACCAAATATATAACCCTTGAGTCTAGTAATTATGTGTGAATTACTTAACCATTTAAAACATGGTTTAAATATTTAGGAAGTAGGATATCATACCAACTAAACAATAAAAAGGGAATACTTAAGAAACACACCAAAACATCAAATAATGTCACCCATGAACTGTAACTGTGATTTGATATAAAATTTCTAATTCATTTGCACACAAATAAAAGAGTAGCTCACCAAATAAACAAATAAACACACATATCCTAGATTAAATGTTCTTTTGTCTGTGATGCTTTCCCCAAATTGAGTTTACCAATCCAGTCTTTGTGTCTTAAAACTTTAAGTGTGGCCTGGTGTTGTAATTTGTCTGTTTACAGATTTGTCTGTGTCTCTGAATAGTGAGCTCTTCAGCACAGGGGCCAGAAACAAAATACCAGAGACCAGGAATCATTCTTAATTTGCTTTTATTAATTCAATATTTCCTGCCAAAATGATCTTTCAAAAATACAAATCTAATGATTTTATCCTTCTGCTTTAAATACATTAGTGATTTTCCATAACACTATAGGGACTTTAGCATGAAGACTTAATTATCTGGTTCATTGTAATTTTTTATCTTATCTGACATTTGTCTTTTGACTAAGTATTAATATTTAATGAAGCTACTTATATATTTGAATATAAATCTACCCTCTTATTTGTTTTGTATTTATTCATTTTGTTGTAATTTTTCTCCTTTCTTGTCTTATTTTGAATTAAGACTTTTTAATTATTTCATTTCTCTCTCTATTAGCTGGTTAACCTCATCCACACGCCTTTGCACACAGTAATTGTTAGCTTTACAGAACTAGCATAAGCACATCAAACTCTCATGCTGTTTCACACTTTCACACACTATGCCTGAGATTCAATCTTCAAAGTACACTTAAACTTCATATGATACAAGAAGCTCTTCACTGCACAAGGTTTGCTCAATATGAAGGAAACACTATAGTCTCTCTCATTTCTACCCTTTATACTTGCTCCTTTCCTTAAAGGTCATAGCTGTCTGAGAGTTTAATATCACTTCTGGTTCTTTTATATATTGTAAATATAAAAAAATAAAATTTGGGAGGTATTTATGTATTTTGTTATAAAATTTTCCTGTTAAGTATCTGGTAAATATTGTCTATTTTTATATTTAACTTTTCTTTAATGTATATTTTATAGTATAAAAGTTTTCTTAAGGGTAAATTACATATTTTTTTCTTTGTTGTTACTAAAAATACCCTAGCAATTTAGGTAGGCCCATTTTACCCCACATTTCTTCTAATGGCTGACTATATATTCTCCAAATACTCCTAATATATTCATATGCAGTATTACAATTCACATTTACAGTTTTAATCTGTTTAAGTTTTGTTATAAAGAAGCATTTAATAATTTTTAAGAGATACTTAATTTTAAACAAACCATTTATGGATAGCTTACACTTCCCTTCACTGGCGTAAAATGTAAATATTTTTTATTAACTGCATTCTCACATTATATTAGTTTCTGTCTGTAATTATATGATTTCATTTGTAAAATCTACATCAACATAAAATAACAATTCCTTCTCTGTTAGATATGTCCTTCTTCACTATTATTTAGTTTTAAAATACTTCTTGATTGCTAATGACCTTCTTCTCTTCCATAGAATTTTAGAATCAATGTATGAAGTTTTATATAAAAAAAGTTCTTTTGCAGTTTTTATTAGTATTTTAATGAATTCTTAAATTTACTTGATAACAATTGTTACTTTTTAAATATGTTTTTCATTTTTAATAATTTGTTATTATTGACTTTTAAATGTTCTTTTTATATTTTGGATAAGAAGCCTTTATAAGATGTGTCTTATGAAAATATTTCCTTCTCATTTGGGACTTGTCTTTTTATTTTCTTGACATTGTCTTTTACATAGCAGAAGATTTTAATCTTAATAAATCTAGCTTATTAATCATTTTTTCATGGATTGTGTTTTTCATGTTATATCAAAAAGGTCATCACCATACCCCAAATCTTCTAGGTTTTCTCTCATATTTTCTTCTAAGAGTTTTACAGTTTTGTGTCTTACATTTAATTTTATGATTCATTTTGAGTTAAATTGTGAACAGTATAAGGTCTGTGTTTAGAATTTATTTTTTGCTTGTGGCTGTCCATATGCTTCCACACAATTTGTTGAAAGACTCTCTGCTCTATTGTGTTGCCTTTGCTTTTTTGTCAAGAATCAGTTGAATATATAAGTGAATCTACTTTTGAATCTGTGTGTTACATTACTCTATTTGTCTATTCTTGCACAAATATTATGCTTTCATGATTACTGTGACCTTAGAGTGTATTAAAGTCTTGTACTGTCATTCCTTCAGCTTTGTTCTTCTCTTTCAATGTTAACAATCTTTTTTTCTCCATAAGAACTTCAAAATAACTTTGCTGATATGTCCAAAATAACTTGCTGACATTTTTATTGGGATAGCACTGAATTTATAGATTAAGTTGGGAAGGACTGACATCTTAACAATATTAAGTCTTTCTATCTATGAATGTAGAAAATCTCTCCATTTATTTAATTCACCTTGGACTTTGTTCATCAGACTGTATAATTTTCCTCATATATATTTTGAACTTATTTTGTTAAATTTAGACCTAAGCATTGTATTTTTGTGGTGCCAATCGAAATGGTATTGATTTTAATTTTAAATTTCACCTGTATCTGTTCACGTGAATATGACTATATGTAATGAAAGGGCCAATATCTCAAAATGTGATTATATTTGATGATAGGGACTTATAGAGGTGAAAAATTAAAATGAGGTCATTAGGGTGAGCCCTAATCCAATCTTACTTGCTTCTTTATATGAAGAAGAGATTAGAACACACAGTGAAACACCAGAGGTATGTATACACAGTGTTAACTACGTGTCAGATAGTTAAAAATTCATATCATGCACATAGTAAATTTTTATCATTGTTTGTTTTTACTTATTTAGAATACTTTTTGTTCATTTTATTTTTAATTTTTTAGAATATTATAGGATTTTTCTGTATGTTGAAGGTTTTGAAATTTTATTACAATGGGTTTTTTATATGTTCTCTTCAGTACTTCATATGCCCTTTTTATCTGAAAAAAAATTTTTATTCACTTTACTATATTTCTTCCATATTTTTCTATATACTCATTTTATTTCACTATATCTGTATCATTTTTCAAGAACTGCTGTTAACTTGATATTGAAACTTCTAAATCTACCCACCTGTTTCCTAAACTGCTTTTCACAGATTTTAGCTTTCATTTCTACATTCTAGGAGAATAAAGTTTCAACAAAATCAAGTGCCCCACTTAGCTACCTTATTAAGAATTTTGTGAGATGCTTCCTTAAATATTCTCAAAGGTTTATTATATGGAGTTTTACACTCACATTATTAAACATTTAGAAGTTAAAAGCAAAGTGTAGAAACTCTCCTAGATCTAATCTCCATATTGCTAGGTTCCTGACCTTGCATCAAACAAGCTTACCAGTTAACTTCTTATTCCCCAGTAATATTTTATACACAGAGACACACTGTATACACTCTTCTAAAAAAATCTCTTACGGCAGTATTCTACAACAATGATCTATAGGAAAGTATATTTTTATTTAACGTATTTTGGACATTTCTTGTTTTAGTATTTAGGAAATTATTTTCTCCTATTCTTTTTTTATGGTGACATATTAATCCATCATATAAGTAATTAATTTCTTGAGTCTTTTGGACTTCAGAATATTTTTAAACTTTCTGTATTACATACAAAGTTATAATAAATAATCTTGGACTTATATTATTTTAAATCTTTAAGAATAAATCTATAATATTTTTTGAGAGGTGCTATTGCTGTGTCAAAAGGCATGTTCACATTAAATTATGCAAGGTATTAGAAACTCTTGAGAAGACAATTTAAAAAAAAGTATGTTTTTCTACAATTAAACCACACTGTTAAGATGTAAAAAGTTATAAGTAATACTAAATCCAATGCAATACAAACTCTGAAAGTGCACATTTCTTGTGATTTTCTAACTATTTATAACTAACAACAAAGTACTTAATGTACTCGTTACTCAGTATAATCATATAAATAAGTACAGGATGCAATTTGCATTTGTTAGTTTTGCCACTTTGCATCCATTTTCATTTCTACCATTAACTATCAATATCATATTAATTTTGCATTAAGGAAATAATCCTTTCTTCAGCAGCAGTCACTGGGGCTTAGGGTTGCATCCATATTCAGTCCCAGGAGTGACAAGTTCAGTGAAAATATAAATAAACCTTGCCATTACAGGAAGTTCCATGATTGATTTAATGATAAATACTTGATGAAATTACATCCAGTGAGAAACTGTGATACTTATTCTTAGATGAAAATAATTAAGATACACTTTATTGAGGGCAGTATTAACATCCTGGTAAACCTTCCTGGAAGGTGTTCTTTTAGCATCTCTATCAATTCACAAAAACAGATTTCTGGCTGGGTGTGGTGACTCACTCCTGTTACCTCAGGACATTGGTAAATCAAGGTGGGAGAAGAGCTTGAGATCAGGAGTTTGAGACCAGCATTCGCAACATAGTGAGATCCCAACTAATATGGTTTGGTTCTATGACCACACCCAAATCTCATATTGAATTGTGACCTTAAGTGTTGGAGGTGGGGCCTTGTGGGAGGTGATTAGATCATGGGGAGCTTTCTAAAGGTTTAGCACCATCTCCCTAGTTCTGTCTCATGATAGAGTTTTCAGGAGATCTGGTTGTTTAACAGTGTGTAGCACTTCCCCATTCTCTGTTTCTCTGTGAGATGTGCTTGTTTGCCCTTTACCTTTTGCCATGATTGTAAGTTTCCTGAGACCTCCTCGGCCATGCCTTTTGTACAGCCTGCAAAACTGTGAGTCAATTAAACTTCTTTTCTTTATAAACTATTCAGTCTCAGCTAGTTTTTTATAGCAATGTCAGAATGCACTAATACATCAACTCTACAAAAAAAATTACAAATCAGGGAGGCATTATAGTTCCAGACTGGGCCTGTAGTTCCAGACTGAGGAGGCTGACTTGGTTGGGAGGATCACTTGAGCAGAGGAGTTAGAGGTTACAGTGAACTAGGATTGCTCCACTGCACTCTAGCCTGGGCAACAGAGTGAGACCATCTCTTTGAAATGAAAATATAAACAAACAGATTTCTACCTGAAAAGAAGATTATACATTACAGAATAAGAAAAATGACTCTTGTTGAAAATCACTGGATGTGGGAGTATACTTAAAGAGAGTGGTAGAGAACAGGTTTTTAAGTAAAAACTTAAAACTCTATTTTCTAAAAGTAGTTGAACAGAAACACAATTACTCAAGTCCAGAGTTGCAAAATAATTGGTTAGTTACTGACATGATTTGGCTGTGTCCATACTCAAATCTCATCTTGATTGTAACTTCCACAATTTCTGTATGCCATGAGAAGAACCAGGTGAGAGGTGATTGAGCTATGGGGATGGGTCTTTCATGTGCTGTTCTCATGATAGTGAATAAGTTTCACAAGATCCGATGGTTTTAAAAAGGGCAGTTTCCCTGCACAAGCTATCTTCTCTTGTCTGCCACCATGTGAGATTGCCTTTCACCTTCCACCATGATTATGAGGCCTCCCTGGCCATATGGAACTGTAAGTCCAATAAACCTCCTTCTTTTGTAAATTGTTCAGTCTCAGGTATATCTTTAACAGGAGTGTGTAAACAGTAGAATACAGTAAATTTGCAGCAGAAGAGTGCGGCATAGCTGAAATGATACCTGAAAATGTGGAAGCAACTATAGAACAGGGTAATAGAAAGAGGTTGGAACAGGTTGGAGGGCTCAGAAGAAGACTAGAAAATTTGGGAAAGTTTGGAACTTCCTAGAGTCTTTTTAAATGGCTTTGAAAAAATGCTGATAGTGGTATGAACAATAAGTTCCAGGCTGTGGTGGTCTCAGATGGAGATGAGGAACTTGTTGGGAATTAGAGCAAAGGTGACTCTTCTTATGTTTTAGCAAAGAGACTGGTGGCATTTTACTCTTGCCCTAGAGATTTGTGGAACTTTGAACTTGAGAGGGAAATAATGTAGGGTATCTGGAGGAAGAAATTTCTAAGCAGCAGAGCATTCAAGATATGACTTGGATGCTGTTAAAGGCCTTCAGTTTTACAAGGGAAGCAGAACATAAAAGTTTGGAAAATTTGCAGCCTGACAATGTGATAGAAAAGATAATCCCATTTTCAAGGAGAAATTCAAGCTAGATGCAGAAATTTTCATAAGCAACAAGGAGCAAAATGTTAATCCCAAGACAATGGGGAAAATATCTCCATCACATATCAGAGGTCTTCATGGCATCCCCCCTCACCACTGGCCTGGAGGTCTAGGAGGAAAAAAATGGTTTGTGGGCCAGAACTAGGGTCCCTAATCTGTGTGCAGTCTAAAGACTTGGTGCCCTGAATCCCAACCATGACTAAAAGAGGCCAATGTGCAGCTCTGGCCATGGCTTCAGATGATGCAAGTCCCAAGTCTTGGCAGCTTCCATATGGTGTTGAGGTTGCAGGTAAACAGAAATAAATAATTGTGGTTTGAGAACTTTCCTCCAAGTTTCAGATAATATATGGAAAAGCCTGGATGTCCAGGCAAAAATTTGCTGCAGGGGGAGGTTGCTCATGAAGAACCTCTTCTAGGGCAATACAGAAGGAAAATGTGTTGTCATAGCCCCCACACAGAGTCCCTATTGGGGAACCACTTTGTGGAGCCATGAAAAGAGGGCCACTGTTATCCATATCCCAGAATGGTAGATCCTCTGACAGCTTGCACCATATGCCTGGAAAAGCCACAGACAGTCAATGTCAGCTATGAAAGCAGCTGGAGGTAGGCTTTACCCTGCTAAGCCACAGGGACACAGTTGCCCAAGACCATGGGAACCCACCTCTTGCATCATTGTTACCTGGATATGAGACATGGAGTCAACAAAGATAATTTTGGAGCCTTAAGATTTGACTGCCCTGCTAGATTTCAGACTTGCGTGGTGCCTGTGCCCCCATTCTTTTGGCCAATTTATCCCATTTGGAATGGCTGGATTTACCCAATGTCTGTACCCTCATTGAATCTAGGAAGTAACTAACTTGCTTTTGATTTTACAGGCTCACAGGTGGAAGGGACTCACATTGTCTCAGATGAGACATTGAACTGTGGAGTTTTGAGTTAGTGCTGAAATGAGTTAAGACTTTGGGGGACTGTTGGGAAGGCATGGTTGGTTTTGAAATGTGAAGATTTGAGATTTGGGAGTGACCAGGGGTGGAATTATATGGTTTGGCTGTGTCTGCACCCAAATCTCATCTTGAATTATAACCTCCACAAATCTTACCTGTTATGGGAGGAACCCAGTGGGAGGTGATTAAATTATGAGGGCAGGTCTTTCCTGTGCTTTTCTCATGATAGTGAATGGTCTCATGAAATCTGATGGTTTTAAAAAGTGGAGTTTCCCTTTACAAGTTCTCTTCTATTATCTGCCACCATGTCAGACGTGCCTTTCCATTAGATTGTGAGGCCGCCCCAGCTATATGGAACTGTAAGTCCAGTAAACCTCTTTCTTTCTTTCTGTTTTTTTTTTTTTTTTTTTTTTTTTTTTTTTTTGGGACGGAGTTTCGCTCTTACCCAGGCTGGAGTGCAATGGCGCAATCTCGGCTCACCGCAACCTCCGCCTCTTGGGTTCAGGCAATTCTTCTGCCTCAGCCTCCCGAGTAGCTGGGATTACAGGCACGCGCCACCATGCCCAGCTAATTTTTTGTATTTTTAGTAGAGACGGGGTTTCACCATGTTGACCAGGATCGTCTCAATCTCTTGACCTCGTGATCCACCCAACTCGGCCTCACAAAGTGCTGGGATTACAGGCGTGAGTCACCACGCCCGGCCCAGTAAACCTCTTTTTTTTTGTAAATTGCCTAGTCTCAGGCATGTCAGCAGTGTGATAACAGACTAATAAAATTACTACTGCTGAAATGTGTTTTTGTCTCAAATAGTGTTTTAATAAGAATTTGCAAGAAGAATAAAATAAAATAAAATAACTTTTACATGTGTGCAATAATCTTTGCAACAGCAAATCTTTCCTGTGAAGTTGTAGTATATCATAGTATTTTTAACTGATATCTGCATTTAAAAATCCAAGTTCTGTAATAAAATATGAGTTATATAAATTGTGAGGAACATTACTTGAGATTATTTAGTAAGAAAAGGAATAATGTGTAGCTTCTAAAAATGGAAATCACAAATCACAGCAAATGGAAGAATAGAAACAAATTTGAATCTTACAATTACAATCTGAGAGTGTATGTGAATTTTACCAAAATATTAACTGTATAAATAATAACAATATGAAGAATAACTGTTACTTGAGCACTTATGTGGCAGGCACCATGATGTGTAATTTGCATAGACTACCATATTTAATTTGTAGAGCATCAGGAGACAGCCAGGGAGAGCTACAGGGCCCAGGCACAAAGCCACTGAGGAGTTATCCTGCTGAACAGTGGAAGTAACTTTGCCCCCTCAGTGTAACTGGAAGGCAGAGCAAAGAGGATTATTCTTGAACCTTAAGGATTAATGCTGTTTGCCCCATTAGGTTTTGGACTTACCTGGGACCTCTCACTCTTTTCTTCTTTCCCATTTCTCCCCTTTGAAAAGGGAATATCTATCCCTATACTTGTTCCACCACTATATTTTGGAAGCAAACAACATGGTTGGTTTTACAGGTGGAGGAGAATTTGTGTCAGGATGATACATACCTCGAGTTTCACCCATTTCTATTTTAGATAATGTATAGATGAGACTTTGGGGTTTAGACTTTTGAGTTGGTGCTGGAATGAGTGTAGATGATTGAGGCTGCTGGCACAGGATAAATGTATTTTGCATATTAAAAAAATAAGAATTTTGGAGAAGCAGGGGCAGAATATTATAAACAAAATATTTTTGTCCTCCCCAATTTCATGTGTTGAAATACTAACCCCCAGTGTCATGGTATTAGGAGGTGAGTTACTTGGTTGGTGACTAAGTTATGAGGATGCAGCCCTCATGTATGGAGTCAATACATTTAAAAAAGAGATTCCAGAGACCTTCATCATCCATTCTGCTGTGTGAGGACACAGCAAAAAGGTAGCAGTCTATGATCCAGGGTACAGGTCCCCACTAGACACTGAGTCTGTCAGTGCCTTGATCTTGTACTCCTCAGCCTTCTGAGCTGTGAAAAATAAATGTTTGTTTTTTAAGCCACCTAGTTTATAGTATTTTGTTATAACAGCCTGAACGGGCTAAGGGAGCATCCTATGAGTTTTGTTACTCTCTTTGATATCATGGAAGATAACAATAAACTGAGGTACTATGTCATTTGCTGAGACTCTATAAGCTTCTAAGTGATGAGTCCAGGCAGTCTGACTTAGAACCCAAGCTCTTAAACATATATTAACCTAAGGAGGTAGAGAGATAAAGTGCTTAAGGAAGGACTAAACACATAATAGTCTTTAGATGTGTGTTAGTAGAAAAATAATGCCCAACAAACAATGAAATCCAAGAATATTTGAGCCAAATACAGAATGGAGAAACAGAATTGATATTGCACATGATGAGAAAAAAGTAATTTACAAGAATTTTATTGAAATTTTGGAGGTGCAAGAGACCCTGTTGACTATTTACTTAATATCACCTTGTCTCAGATGAGACATCGGACTGTGGGCTTTTGAGTTAATGCCGAAACTTTAGGGCACTGTTGGGAAGGCATTTTTTTTTCTTAGGAAAAAATCTTATAATTTTATTCATGTTAATTATTCCTCTCTTAAGTTCAGGTAGAAATCTTGAACAGTTTAAATCTCATTTTTCTTACAAGCAGGTGGCTTAGGAATGGCGATACCAACCCATCATCTGCAAATGAGATATGAGAAAGTTTGCTAGATGATTCTGGAAAATATTTTCTTTCCCTCATAAAAAGACACAGAGAAAGATGAATTCACTTCATCCTCTGGACAGCATAATGTCTGCATGAATCCCTGGAACTGCAGAACCAATCCCCGAGAGTGAATTGAAAGTTCAAGTAAAGATGCCAGAGGGAGAAATGAAAAGAACCTGAATCTTTCATGATATCGTTGAGCTTCTGAATTAACAACCACAGAGCCAAGTCTGCCTCTACACTTCCTGTTAAATATCATAAATATTTATTGATTAAGCCACTAGAGTTGTTTTTAAAATTTGTAAGCAAAATTATTCTAACTGAAATACATATTGAAAAGTCCCTGTAGGATAAAAATAGAAATCAGTATGTATGTTATAGAAACCCAGTTATTAAACATTTTCACATTCTCCTTAGTATTATATAGTCACACTTTTATTGTAACAAAAACAAAATCATTAGAAAAAAAGCTTTCAGTATCAATAGTGAACTAAGTTTTTCTCAGCAAACATTTTCTCAGAAAACATTATTTTCCTTGAGGGTTTTATATGTCACAATTATAAATTTTCTACAAATAAAGTTTTTCATAAATGTTACTTCAGTAGTTTATAATAAAATACAAATCAAATAAAATCTTACATGATAACATTGTTTTCAGAAAAAATGTAGGAAACATATCATTGGTCTCTTACTTGAAACTTGATGGGTAAACCAACTTTTTACAAGAATAGATGTAATAGAAAATTAAAAATTTTTCCACTTTAATTTTCTTCAGTTCATATAGAAAGTTTATAATTTGCAAACATATACTTAAACTAACATAGGATTACTATTTATCCCTCTATAAATAATATTTTCTGAGATTTTTATTAATTGACAAAATTACTTGTAAAATCTTTCATATATAGACATTTATAGATGTCAAATATGGCAATTATATAAGTACTCAAAGACTGTAATTTTGAAAACTGTCTCATTCCAGGTGGCTTATATAGCTTAGCTCTCATTTTAGTCAATACCATAATGTATTGAGAGACCAAAAATAATAAAGGCAATGAAAATAGAGTGAACACAATGGCTGGAATTGATGCACAATGATAGTATTGATAACAAAAATGAGTCAATTTTTTCCATAATTACAGTAGACAACATAACAGTCATAACTGAATGAACATCACACAGTAAATGAAAAGCAGCTATGGACTATTTCAGTTTTGATTCTAGGAAGAATGAATAATAATGTTCTCAGGAGTTAATGGGGCATTCACTGACTTATGAAAGTTTAGCAAGTAGAAATGAACCATTCATTTAGCATCCAAACCACTCTGAAGTGGTACTGGTGGATAAATAGAATCATCCATCCATGGGGCTCAAATAAGATTTAATATTGACTTTAGTATATGCTATCAAAAACTATCCAGGTGAATCATGGCCTATTACTTCTCATATGAAGGAAAACTTGAAAAGTCTTAAGAGAAGGAATTGGCAAAGCAAACATCTGAATTGTATCTCACACACTTGAAGACTGTCAGATATGTAGGCATATAAAATTATTTAAAAAGTGTAACTATGAACCTGTACTATTTGCTTGGGAAGTTAAGTTTATCAACACTCTACCTATCTTCCCCTTTTTTATGTTAGATGTGTATGTGAAGTCACCCTATCTTCTTTCTTCCATCATGCACTTCTAAAAAGTATAACCTTTCTATGATTATAAGTTAATATATTTTTATAAAAATAATCTGTAATAAATAGAAAATTAGAAATTTTAAAACTACTTGGAATATCATCTAAAGGTAACGTTCATAATTTTTCTTTATTTTTGTTGAGCTAGATATACATACTACTTCTAAAATAATGATGTTCCTTCAAGATCTTCTGCACAGCAAAAGAAACTATTATCAGAGTGAGCAGACAACCTACAGAATGGGAGAAAATTTTTGCAATCTATTCATCTGACAAAAGTCTAGTATCCAGAGTCTATAAGGAACTTAAACAAATTTACAAGAAAAAATAAAATCACATTAAAGAGTGGGCAAAGGACAGAAACAGACACTTCTTAAAAGAAGACATACATGCAGCAAATAAACATAAAAAAAAGCTCAACATCACTAATCATTAGAGAAATGCAAATCAAAACTACAGTAAGATATCATCTCATAACAGTCAGAATGGCTATTAAAAAGTCAAAAAACAACAGAAGCTGGTGAAGCTTTTGGAGAAAAAGGAGCACTTTTACATTGCTGGTGGGATTTAAATTAATTCAACCATTGTGGAAGACAGTGTGGTGATTCCTCAAAGACCTAGATATAGAAATACCATTTGACATAGCAATCTTATTACTGGACATACATCTGAAGAATATAAATCCTTCTATTATAAAGTTACATGCATGATTATGTTCATTGCCCCATTATTCACAATAGCAAAGACACAGAATCAACCTAAATGCCCATCAGTGATAAACTGGATAAAGAAAATGTGGTACCCATATATCATGGAATACTATGCAGCCATATAAAGGAATGAGATCATGTCCTTTGCAGGGACATGGATGAAATTGGAAGACACTGTCTTCAGCAAACTAATGCAGGACCGGAGAACCAAACACCACATGTTCTCACTTCTGAGTGGGATCTGATTGATGATAACACATGAACACAGAGGGAAACAATACACACTGGGTTCTGATGGGGGTGTGAGAGAAGGGAGAGCATCAGGAAGAGTAGCTAATGGACATTGGGATTAATATCTAGGTGATGGAATATTTTGTGCAGCAAACCACCATGGCACACATTTCCCTGTTAAAAACCTGTATATCCTGCATATATACCCTTGAATTTAAAATAAAAGTTGAATAAAAATAAAATAAAATGAAAATAAAATAGTGATGCGCTTTCTATATATTTTAAATAATAACTTTAACTCACTGCATTAATCTTTCTCTAATGGCTTTTTCTAAGAAAAAAATTTATCACCACATCTTGAAATCTTGTAATGTTGAGAGACAATAAGTGTTCTTCTTATGTAGTGATAAAGAACAAGTTCTTACACAGCTAACAACTACACAAATGGAGTGTCAATTATCAAGTAAACTCTCCAAAATCTTCACTCACTTTGCTTACCAAGTTTTCTAGCTTTAAAATTACAAATAATTCAGAAGATACTTTTATTTTTGCCATAAATGAGAACAATCCCATGTGTGTACATATGCATATATGTGTTTACACCTTAGCATAGGATTCCGTTAATCAGTATTTCCTCACCAAGAAAAATTCAGAGTCCAGAGTTAATTTCTCCTAGCAGCTGAATTGGAATGGCTTGTTCTGAAACGGAACTCACTCACTCTTCTTGTACTGCTTGCTGGTTCACTGCACAATTTCAGGCCTCAATCTGCATAAGAATGCCACCATGGCTGCATGCCTGAAATATCCGTGGACGAAAGCTCTGACATCAGCTTCTCTCCCTACTCAAAGTGTAATTGTGAGTTAGAAAAACTGCCTCCTGCTGGGGAACTGGCTCCTCACAGTCCATGTGTCTATTTTTCCAACAGAAAACAATAACCTTTGAATGTCCCTACTGGTCACAGCTACATGAAGAAACCTACAAATCCTAAGATGCCATTTACCAAAATGTTTTATCTTGGCTGGAAATTTGCTTCTGTTTCCTCCTGTGGTTCTCTGTAATACAATGATCAGCCAACCAGAAACCTTAGAGCCATTGTCCATAACGCTTGCCTTTTGTTACCCATGTCTTATGATTCTATTTCCAAAATGACTTTCTCATTTTGTCTGTTGTCTCTTTATTTCTTTAAACAAACAAATAGTAAATAAAAATGAGCTACTATATGCTCAGATTCCATGTACAAAGGATTTGAAAAAATTACCTATTCAATAAATTATATTTTATGTATAAATCCAATTTAATTCAAAAA
Source organism: Saguinus oedipus (assembly GCA_031835075.1). Taxonomy (NCBI): domain Eukaryota; kingdom Metazoa; phylum Chordata; class Mammalia; order Primates; family Cebidae; genus Saguinus; species Saguinus oedipus. Next base: position 150,518,181 of record CM063172.1, read on the forward strand.
TTAGGGTTTTTTTTTTCTCCTATCTTACGCAACTGATCTGAAATCTAGGATATTTACTGAGGGAATTGGAGAAAAGAAGAAATTTGAAGAAATTTACAATATATTTGGAGAGATAAAAATAAAAGCAAGCAACACAAGAACATAACAGAATACGGTTATGAGTCTGTCTGCTGTGGAGGATGTGTAGATAAATATACGCTAGAGGAGTCAGGAAAAACTTCAGCATAGAGGAGGACTTTTCTGAGTCCTGAAGGGTAAATGAAGGCAAACTATGAAACTTCAAGTGAGGAAGACAATATGAACAAATATGTGTGTGTGTGTGTGTGTGTGTGTGTGTGTGTGTGTGTGTGTGTTTCCCACATCTGTGTGCTTGGCATCATAGAAACCATAATGAATAGAGGGGAAAATCTATATTGAAGATGCATCTTTATATAATTAGAAGGAGGCCACATGATGACTAGACTTTAAAATAAAACTTCTGCAATATAAATTAGAGACTGAAATAAGTTTTTGCTAAAGCGTCGTTTAGATAAGTAGAATTTAAGGAGTATAGGAAAGAGTACTTGGTTTCCAGCAGATCAAGTATAACATGAAGGGGGCTTCTATTGAAGTGATTTCTTTTTAAAGTGATGTCTGGGTGAAGTGCTGGGGTGGGTAGATGGAAGAGCTAAAGCTACTTTACGGTCTGAAAAAAAAAAAAAGGAAGCCATTTGGATTGAGGTTAGTTTTGGAGAAAGGGGACTGGAGAAGAATGGACTTACTTCCTTAAACAGGCTCTATATTGTCAGGCAATGAATGGGAAAAAGAATACAGAACCCTATAACTATCATCAGTAGAAAGTAGACTTCACACTTGGGTTTGAAGTGGAGGTATTTATCCAAGATTTGTCTTAGATCCATTTGATTAAAATGATCATTAAAATAACCCCAACATCTCATTTTAAAACAGTAACAGCTGCTAAAATTGCTTACTATGGTGGAGACATTATGATAGGCATATTACATTCAATTTATTACGGCAAGCCGATAAATTAGGATTATTATTTATTACAATGTTATTTATGACAATGTAACCAATAAGAAAAATGTGCATTTTTTCATCATATGAGTCTTTTCTCATGTTATTCTAGTATTAGTATTTTCCTTGGTCTGGAAATATTCAACTATTATCCATCTTTAAACTCATAAGGTCTAGTTCATATCGTACCTTCTCCAGAGTTCTTTCTGCTTCTCAAACTGAAAGTAATTACTTCCCTCTAACATATACTTTTCACTTATACTCTCTTCTAACACTAAGCATGATTAGCCTTACATTACTCTTCTTATTAATATCTATTACTGCCTAGCAAATTATCCCAAACCCAGTGGCTTCAGACAATAATAATAAAATTATTATCTCCTAGTTTCTGCGGGGCAGGAATTCAGGAACTGTTTTGCTGACTTATTCTGGCTCAGGACTTTTCGTGAGGTTGGAATCAAGATGTCATCTGTGGCTGTTATTTTCTAAAGGCTTGAGTGGGACTACAAAATCTACTCCTGGGATGATTCACCTGCATGGCTATTGCCAAAGGGCTCAGTTCTTCACCACATGAGATTCTAAACAGGTATGTGTGGGTTTCCTCAGGATATGACATGTCCTCATGATAGGGTCCCCAAGAGCAAGTGATCTGAGAGAGAAAGGCATCCACAAGGTCTTTCATGTCCTAGCTGCAGGGTCACACACAGTCATTCTACCTTATTCTACTGAAAAGAAGTGACCCATTAAGTGCAGCTTACACTTAAGGGAGGAAGAATTAGGCTCCATCTTTTAAATGAAGTGATAAAGAATTTGTGGACATATTTTGAAAGTCAAAACGTTTTTTAATGTGTACTTTTCTACACTATTGATCTCAGAGGAAGAAGCCTGCTGGATGTCTTTGTATTCCCCACGGTAGCTTGGTATGGTGTATGTGCCTCGTATCTGTTGGTGCTAATGCAGATGACTTGGTTTATGTGTACATATTTTTAAATTTAAAAGTCTAAAATATTTTAATTAAATAATTTTAGCACAAAAAATATTTGAAAGTACTTTACATTAATTCAGCTTTTGCTTGGAATATTCAATATTTTAATACAAGTCTTCCAAATATAATAGTTTAATAAATATTTTAGTATAAGACTTCCAAATACAATAGTGCATTATTGAAGAGAGTGAAAACTTTTTATCTAAATAAAAAAGACCACTGGATCACTTCTTTTTCTAAACTAAAAAAAACTAAATGCTTAGGAAATTTGACAGTGAATCTGTGTCAGGGCCAAACTTCTCACTTTCATTTTGAATGAACAACTTTGGTCATTTATGGTGGTTATTTTGGTCTTGGTGTTTAATAAAATATGTTTTAGTTAAATATCTTTTAAATTTGAGTCATGTTTTTAATTCTCCTGAACTGTGAACATTTGTCCTTTTTGAAGATTCAAGAGAATGAAAAGTTTTTGAAGTTCAAGAGAATTAAAAACATGACTCTACAAACCATTTCTCCTAAGCAGTTTTCAACTGACAAATTACAGAGATGAAAATAATAAACTTCTAAATGACTATTCTTATACTCCCTAAAGAATTAGTTTTGCATGGGTCATTCTAAATATAATATAGATGTATAATAATAATAGTAACTTTGTAAGGAAAAATAATGGAAGAAATAATGGATATTTTGGGTAATTAATCATAGTTTTAACATTATTTGAATATAAAAATATTTTCTCTTCTATATATTCTCATTCTGAGATTCATCTTTAAGTCATCTAGATAAAAACCAAGCTTCTTAAACAGCTGGGTTAAAAAAATTTTTTTTAAATAATTTTGAATTCTTCTAAGAATAATTATCAATTTAAGATAAAATTTTATTTACCAAAGCAAAGGTTTCACTTTCCCAATATTAAGTTTCAAGATAGTATAATGTGTAATTTCTAAACTCCAATTTCAGCCACAGTTAAATATCAATAAAAAACTAATATATTGAAAAATATTCTTCCAGCAGGGAAGTGGCTCATGCCTATAATACCAGTAATCCCAGCACTTTGGGAGGCCAAGGAGAAAGGATCATTGAAGCCAGGATATGGAGACCAACCTGGGCAGCAAAGCAAGACCTCATCTCTACAAAAAAATAAAAATTAAACATTAAAAAATTGTATATATATATATGTATATGTATTATATCATAACGTATAATTTATATGTATTATATCATGATACATTAATTTATATTTTATATAATTCATATATATATATGTGTGTGTATATATATATATAATTTTTTCCCAATGCCCTGTGTTTTAATCCAGGTATATCATACCCTCTTGGTTATGTGGCTCTTTGGAAATGACAGATAATCAATTAAAAATGTAACCAGAGTGGTATGATTATCTAGGAAGAGTCTGATTTGAATATCTATACATCACTCGTTTGTTTGAAGTCTTGAATACAGCAAAATTCACAGTAAAACCAACAGTTATAGAGTAGACATTTTCATTATTACTAAAGGTAGTAAAAAGGAAAGAGGTCAGGCAAAATCACAGTAACCACGGGAAAAGCACAAAGAATCCAGAAGTGAAGCCATCAACAAACATAAACTTCTCCGGCAGAGGAACAAACCTGGAAGAAGGAAGACAATGGGACTCACTGGAGAAATAAATCCAGGAGCCTGGATGCTGTCTAAGAAAACAAGTAATCATAGAAGACACATCAAAGTAGCATAAAACGAAGGCTGGTGTTTTAGGAGTCCAAAATATTGCTTAGCTGAGGAAAATGGTGAAGAGGAAAATTCAACATTATTTCATCACTTCATTTTTATTCTTGATTGTTGTTTGTCATTTTCTTAGTACTTTAAATCAAAGTGTTAAGTCTAGTCTATTGCAATGCCAATGGCTGATAGAGCTGAACCATAATCTTTTCTCCATATTTCTCTAAAATGTAGCAATATTTAAAAATTTATTTTTACCTTGCCTTAAAAACTCTGCAGTGATAGTAATTTCCAAAAGCGAAAAAAATAGCAAATGATACCACATTTTCTCACTTATTTCTACATTTGTGCTAGAATCTATAGCAGGAGAAATATTTGTCTTTGTTTGTTTTTGAATGATTTGTATGAGACATTTTTTTATAAATAGCCAACCTAGAAATGTTTAATAGAATTACATTTTGAAGTGGCTAATTTCAAATCTTTATTTCACCTTGATTTAAAGGAAAAAAATGTTATCTCCCTAAAGACCAAATGCTTTTGTATGCCAAGAAATGTGTGTGCATTAGATGCTGGTTGGCTCTCCCAAAGCTAATTTTCCAGAAGTAAGAGAAGAAGTAACTCAGCCTATTAATGTCTCCACATTGTTGCCATGCACACATGGAAGACAGTCTGAAGCAGGCTCAGACTGCTTGGCTGTGAAATTCATCACGAGGAAGTCCTCTGGCTCTTCATGATGTCTCACACCCCCAAGTCCAATCACATTCACTATGAGCTATGTGGAAATTTATTTGAGAAAATACAAGAAGGTCTTAATTTGAGCTCCATTGCTGACCTTGTGAGCAAGGGGAAAGCAGGCTTTGTGTGTTCCCATTAGCATATCCAGTAACTTAGCCCTTGACTAAGTCCCTTTGTTTACTTGTCAACCAGCATGAAAATTAGCACACTCTCTACTTTAGAAAATCTTCAGGAATATTTAATTGTCTAAAATTATCTTTTGCTTATAAACCCATTTGATGAAATAAATCAAATGTGCATACATCAGCAACTACTTAATAAGTATTTCCTCATGGAAAAAGGAATCACTATGTCAATTGCCCATGTTGAAAATGTCTATATTTTGACAATGGAGTCATTTCTATGGAAGCCACAATGGTGCCATATTTAACAAATTAGGAAGGTAGTAGATGAAAAAGCAATGAAAGTAGTAAACTATGGAATAAAATACTATTTTCATTACAATCTAAGTAATAATTAAAATAAAACAAACCAAAAGAAATGCAGAACTAACTGTTAACATAAATATAAGACTCCATCTTGTAGAGAAAATAATTTTATAGTAAAGATTTTGTGATACTACTTTTCCAACAATTGTACTATTTTTTTCAAGAATTTGATTTATATAATAGGTAAGAAAATGAATAAATCTCTTTCTGAAAAGGGATTCATTGCCAGTTATTTCATTTTTTCTTTTAAATTGCAAGTGAATCTTTAAATTTCAAGGTTATGAAGAAATCAGTTTCCTTCAAATAAAAAAATACATCAATCAACTATAACTCTGAAATAGCAAGTTTATTGCCAATAAAAATAAGGAAAACACAAAGGTATACAACATAGAAAGGAGTATGAAAAGACAAGAAATTCTGATAAGGCTATCTGAGAAATTCCAATCCTCACATGACTAGTACTTTGAATACTCACACACATCAGATTATTACAGTAACTACTGACAGAAATAAATATCCTCAAATGAGAACATATGAAATAGTGCTTGATATTGTTTTGTAAGTGACACAACTTTTGTTAAATACATTGCTTTTTTTTTTGCCACATTTAAGTAGGGTTCATTTTTAAGTGGCTAGTTTTTTTCACTTTTTTTTTAACTTTTTTTGTGAATTTTATAAGTCAAACTCTTTTTCAGGCCAACAAAAGCCATCTAATCTCATTAAAAATATCATTCCTCCTGTTCCTTCCTTTTATTATTCTTGTCCTGTTGGAATTTAGAAAAATTGATCCAAATACTACAAACATTGTTTTCAATTTCTTATATTTATTTCCTTGCTATGTCTCTAGAGTTTTCTAATGTCAAATATAAGGTTTAATCATTCTGTATTGTTTACATGATAGAGTTTAAAACTGTTGATTGGAAAGTATTTTAAATCTTATGTAAATGGCATTATGTAGGATGACTTCTTTTTAAAATCATATTTAGTACTTGGTTATACTTTACCTAAACACTTCTGGTTTCATATTATCTTTTGAATGCAGCTAACCTAACATTACGTTTTTTGTTATGTTAGTCCAAAATCCGATGTTTTGTAATTTCAAAATTAGTATAACTCTTTTCCTTGCATCTTACCTTAGTAATTTCAAATTCTCTTTTTCTGGTAATTTGTGACTTCCTTTCTTCAGTATATAAACATTCTTGACTTCTTAAAACAAAACAAAAAAAGAAGCAAATAACATTTCCCTTAATTCTGTGTCTCTCTCTTTTTACAGGCAAATTTCTTAAAGGTCCAACCATCATTTCCATTTTTACACAGTACCATAACATTTGTGAATATCTCATTTTGCATTTTCTCACAAGGACCTGATACAAGCAGTGAGGCTGCTCATTCATTGTCTTTCTCCTTTTTCTCAAAATGGGTAGTCATTAATACTTTTTCTCAGGATTTTTATCATTAACCTTTTCCATGTTGTTCTTAAATCAAAATTTGTCATTCCAAATCCTTTTAAAAAATGCCAGAAGGCATTGCAATACTCAGAAGATTAAAAATGCTGGGTGTAATAACCAGAATCCACATTATCAAAAAGATTTGTGATTCAATGTTTTCTTACTAAGGTACCAAATTAAACAGTATAATGTAGGTTTTTATCATGGGATTTTTTTTTTAAGATACAATGTATATTGAAATATTTGAATTGCTTGCCAAATACAAACTTGATCTTGTCCTGACACTTTTAAAATATAACATGGCTTCAAACATTTTAAGAAATTAAAAATTAAATGCCATAAAGTTGTTTCTTTCTCCTCCTTTCTTTTTCTGTTTCTACTATGTTTTTTTTCTTCTTTTCTGAATTTCGTATTGATTTTATTCATTTACTGGGTTTTGGAGGAGCAGCTTTTGTCAATTGGCTTTAAATATACCACTTTTACCCCAAATGCCTAATTTTCATAACATTACTTAATGAAACATTAGAATACAGTATTAATGCTCACTAGTGGAAAGAAATGGAATTAGAAATTGCTAAAGTGAAATCAGTAATTCCCTGCTAAACAAACAACTAGGTACTTGAGATATTGAAAAGATTTTTGAATAATAAATTTGTTGGTTTTTCTCTGTTAAGTATATTGTACTTTTGATAATCAACTTTTTACGTTAAGAAAATATCCAGAAACAGAAATATTTGATTGGAGAAACTAATTACAACGTTATACTGGTCCTTGATAGAATTTACCTTCCATGAAAATGGAGGTAGATTTCACATCCCCGTCTTTCACTTTTCACATTTCACAACTGAAAGCAGACAATTCATATCTTTAATGTAATTATTTCCTTGTAGGCTTCTTTCTGTAACAGCTTGGAAATGACTACTTATTTATATTTTGAGTTATCCAACATATGATTCTGTCAAGATGTTAGTTAAATGATTTAGTTACTGGAAGTGTGTGTACATGTTTGAGGTAGCAGGGGGGTGGGAGTAAGGTTTGTCTAGTATTGCATTTGTTTTATGAAACAGACAACCAGAAATAACCAATTTTTTTTAATCCACAGCTTGTAGTGAGCTTAAATTATGTAAAATGGTCTGACATATTGTAACAACTTATAAATGCAATATATTATACTTTAATTGCTTAGCATTATTTGATTAGGAATTGTATAGCTCTTATGAAAAGTGTCAGATTCCATTTAAGGGTGCAATATCAATATAATTTAAAAAGCAACTGTATTTGATGGTTTGTGCGTGTGTGTGTGTGTATGTGTATGAAAATGCTCTTTTATGATATTTTGAATTGTCCTTGTAAATTTACTTTAACGTTCCTTCAGAAGGTCTTGTCAAATTCTTCCTAAGATTTAATTCTCAGAAACCCAAAGTGGTATTATTTGGTCTCTAGGATATACAGAAGTTTGGCTCTGGGAACAATTTTAGGTTTTATCCTGGGTTTGCAGTCAGAATTTCTTGCTAAAATTCTCTGCTTCCCCTCTATTAACCTCTTTCAATAATAAGCAAATACATAGTAAAGCTTTAATAATTTTTATTGGCTTTCATCTTGTGTTCTATAATTGATAGCCTTTAAAATGTTTCAATCAATATTGAAATTTTTTTGAAATGTTAGCCATTAGTTGTTATTACTGAGAAAATTCACTGGAGCCCTTCCACTGGTACTCCTGACTTAAAGGTAGGTAAAGAGACGGAGTTGGCTGAGTATTGTCATGGAAGGAGATGCAACTCATTAAAATAAAACAACATTAGGGACAAAGAATAGCATGGAGTGAAAAAAAGATGGATTTACTGGGTTATACAATCATAATACTTTCTCTTGAATAATAAGCATCTTATCATGGGTTTTGTACAAAGACTAATACATAGAAATTTACACATTACATTTTTTAAATAGCCTCATATTTACAAAGAATGTGTCAATATATTGTTAAATAATTGAGATAACAGGATATCGTATGCTTTTTGGTGTGCATTTTATTATTTTTCTTCATCTCATTGAGGAAGTTCTCCATTTGTCTTCTCTATCTACAAAAGGATATTTTTTATTATCAGATAAGTATCAGATAAGTAGTAAAACTCAGAATATATCATAAAACATAGACACTGAACAAAATATTAGGATTAAAATACTCATGTAACCATTGGAATTATACTTTTAAAACACTTTATCATGGCAAGGGTTCACAGAGTAATTGAGATCAACTCTCCCAGTGAGAACAACTGAAAAAGCTAGACAAAACATTAAAAATAAAATCTGCACAAAGGTGTCAGAAAGACACCAAGGAAGTTAAATTATGATTAATTAAGAAATACTTGTTTGTCAAAACACATGAGTGAAAAATATTTGAAAAGAGTTGAAGTTATTTACAACCACATATATGTGGAAACAGGATTCCTACAAATCAATTATAAGATGATAGTCAAATAAAACAATGGACAGCAGGCTTGAATAGAAACTTTCAAAATAGCAATGTTCCTGGACTTTTTTTGTTTGGTAGGCTATTAATTGCTGCCTTAATTTCAGACCTTGTTATTAATCTAATCGGGGATTCAACTTCTTCCTGGTTTAGTCTTGGGAGGGTGTAAGTGTCCAGGAATTTCTCCATTTCTTCTAGATTTACTGGTTTATGTGTATAGAAGTGTTTGTAGTAATCTCTGATGGTAGGTTGTATTTCTGTGGAATCAGTGGTGATATCTCCTTTATCATTTTTTACTGCGTCTATTTTATTCTTCTCTCTTTTCTTCTTTATTAGTTTGGCCATTGGTCAATTTTGTTGATCTTTTCAAAAAACCAGCTCCTGGATTCACCAATTTTTTGAAGAGTTTTTTGCGTCTCTATCTCCTTCAGTTCTGCTCTGATCTTAGTTATTTCTTGCCTTCTGCTAGCTTTTGAATTTGTTTGATCTTGCTCTTCTAGTTCTTTTAATTGTGACATTAGGCTGTCAATTTTAGATCTTTCCTCACTTCTCATGTGGGCATTAAGTGCTATAAATTTCTATCTAGACACTGCTTTAAATGTGTCCCAGAGATTCTGGTATGTTGTGTCTTTGTTCTCATTCGTTTCAAAGAACATCATTATTTCTGCCTTCATTTCATTATTTATCCAGTAGTCATTCAGGAGCAGGTTGTTCAGTTTCCATGTAGTTGTGTGGTTTTGAGTGAGTTTCTTAACCCTGAATTCTAATTTGATTGCACTGTGGTCTGAGAGACTGGTTGTTATGATTTCTGTTCTTTTGCATTTGCTGAAGAGTGATTTACCTCCAATTATGTGGTCACTTTTAGACTAATTGCAATGTGGTGCTGAGAAGAATGTATATTCTGTGGATTTGGGGAGGAGAATTCTGTAGATGTCTATTAGGTTCACTTGGTATAGATCTGAGTTCAAGTTCTGGATATCCTTGTTAATTTTCTATCTTGTTGATCTGTCTAATATTGGCAGTGGAGTGTTTTAGTCTCCCACTATCAATTGTATCCTGTGGGAGTCTAAGTCTCTTTGTAGGTCATTAAGAACTTACTTTATGTATCTGGGTCCTCCTGTATTGGGTGCATATATATTTAGGACAGTTAGCTCTTCTTGTTGCATTGATTATTTTACCATTATGTAATGCCCTTCTTTGTCTCTTGATATTTTTGGGTTGAAAGTCTGTTTTATCAGAGACTAGGATTTAAACCCCTGCTTTCTTTTGCTCTCCATTTGCTTGGTAAATCTTTCTCCATCTCTTTATTTTGAGCCTATATGTGTCTTTGCACCTGAGATGGGTCTCCTAAATATAGCACGCTGATGGGTCTTGACTTTTTATCCAATTCGTTTATCTGTGTCTTTTGATTGAGGCGTTTAGCCCATTACAATTGAGGTTAATGTTGTTATATGTGAATTTGATCCTGCCATTTTGATACTAGCTAGTTGTTCTGCCCACTAGTTGATGCAGTTTCTTCATTGTGTTGACAGTCTTCATTATTTGGTATGTTTTTGCAGTGGCTGGTACTGGTTTTTCCTTTCAATATTTAGTGCTTCCTTTAGGAGCTCTCATAAGGCAGGCCTGTTGGTGATGAAATCTCTCAGTAATTGCCTGTCCGTCAAGGATTTCATGTGTCCTTCCCTTATGAAGCTTGGTTTGGCTGGATGTGAATTGCTGGGTTGAAAATTCTTTTCTTTAAGGATGTTGAATATTAGCACCCACTCTTTTCTGGCTTGTAGGGTTTCTGCCAAGAGATCCATTGTGATTCCGATAAGCTTCCCTTTTTGGGTGGTGACCTGACCTTTCTCTCTGGCTGCCCCTTAGCATTTTTTCCTTAATTTCAACCCTAATGAATCTGATGAAAGTCCAGGACCAGATGGGTTCACAACCATATTCTATCAGACATACAAAGAGAAGCTGGTATTATTCCTCTGAAACTCTTCCAAACAATACAAAAAGAGGGAATCCTCCCTAACTCATTTTAGGAGACCAAAATCATCCTGTTACCAAAATCTGGCAGAAATACAACTAAAAAAGCAAATTTCAGGCCAATACCCATGATGAATATTAATGTGAATATCTTCAATAAAATACTGGCAAATCGAATCCAACAGCACATCAAAAAGCTTATCTATCACCATCAATTCATCTTCATCCCAGAGATGCAAGGCTGATTCAACATATGCACATCTATAAACATAATCCATCACATAAACAGAACCAAAGACAAAAAAACATACGATCATCTCAATAGATGCAGAGAAGGCTTTTGACAAAATTCAACTGCCCTTTATGCTAAAAACTCTCAATAAACTAGGTATTGATAGAATGTATCTCAAAATAGTAAAAGCTATTTATGATAAACCCACAGCCAATATCATACTAAATGGCCCAAAAGTGGAAGCATTCCCTTTGAAAACTGGCACAATACAAGGGTGCCCTCTCTGACCACTCCTATTCAACATAGTATTGGAAGTTCTAGCTAGAGCAATCAGGCAAGAAAAAGAAATACAGTGTATTCAGTTAGGAAAAGAGGAAGTCAAATTATCTCTATTTGAAGATGACATGATTGTATATTTAGAAGACTCCATCATCTCAGCCCAAGATTTCCTTGAGATGATAAGCAACTTCAGCAAAGTCTCAGGATACAAAATCAATGTACGAAAATCACAAGCATTCCTATACAGCAATAACAGACAAAAAGAGGGCCAAATCATGAGTGAACTCCCATTCACAAGTGCTACAAAGAGAATAAAATACCTGGGAATACAACTAACGAGGGATGTGTAGGACCTCTTCAAGGATAACTACAAACCACTGCTCAAGGAAATGAGAGGAGACAAACAGATGGAAAAACATTCCATGCTAATGGTTAGGAAGAATCAATATCATTAAAACGGCCATACTGCTCAAAGTAATTTATAGATTCAATGCTATCCCCATCAAGCTACCACTGACCTTCTTCATAGAACTGGAAAAACCACCTTAAACTTCATATGGAACCAAAAAGAGCCTACATAGCCAAGACGGTCTTAAGCAAAAAACAAAAACAAAAAACAAAGCAGGAGGCATCACACTACCTGACTTCAAACTATACTACAAGGCTACGGTAATTAAAACATCATAGTACTGGTTCCAAAACAGAGACATAGACCAATGGAACAGAAGAGAGGCCTCAGAAGTGACACAACACATCTACAGCTGTCTGATCTTTGACAAACCTGACAAAAACAAGCAATGGGGAAAGGATTCCATTTAATAAATGGTGTTGGGAAAACTGGCTAGCCATGTGCAGAAAGCTGAAACTGGACCCCTTCCTTATACATTATACAAAAATGAACTCCATGTGGATTAAAGATTTAAACATAAGACCTAACACCATAAAAACCCCATAAGAAAACCTAGGGAATACCATTCAGGAAATAGGCATAGGCAAGTAGTTCACGACTAAAACATCAAAAGCAATGGCAGCAAAAGCCAAAATAGACAAGTGGGATCTAATCAAACTTAAGAGCTTCTGCATAGCAAAAGAAACTATCATTAGAGTGAATCAGCAACCAATAGAATGGGAAAATTTTTTGCAATCTACCCATCTGACAAAGGGCTAATATCCAGAATCTACAAAGAACTTAAATTTATAAGATAACAAACAACCCCATTAAAAAGTGGGAAAAGGATATGAACATACACTTCTCAAAAGAAGAAATTTATGCAGTCAACAAACATATGAAAAAATGCTCATCATTACTGGTCATTAGAGAAATGCAAATCAAAACCACTTTGAAATACCACCTCACACCATTTAGAATGGCGATCATTAAAAAATCAGGAGACAGCAGATGCTGGAGAGGATGTGGAGAAATAGGAAAGCTTTTACACTGTTGGTGGGAGTGTAAATTAGTTCAACGATTGTGGAACAGTGTGGCGATTCCTGAAGGATCTACAAATAGAAATACCATTTGACCCAGCAATCTCATTACTGGGTAAATATACCAAAAGGATTATAAATCATTCTATTACAAAGATACATGCACAAGTATGTTTGCTGTGACACTGTTGACAATACCAAAGACTTGGAATCAACTCAAATGTCCATTAGTGATAGACTGGATAAAGAAAATGTGGCATGTATATATACTGTGGAATACTATGCAGTCATAAAAAAAGGATGAGTTCATGTCCTTTGCAGGGACATGGATGAAGCAGGAAACCATCATTCTCAGCAAACTGATAGAAGAACAGAAAACCAAACAATGCATATTGTCACTCACAAGTGGGTGTTTAACAATGAGGACACATGAACAAAGGGAGGGAACATCATACACTGGAGCTTGTTGGGGGTGGGAGAGCTAGGGGAGGGATAGCAGGGTGTGGGGGGATTGGGGAGGGATAACATTAGAAATACCTAATGTAGATGATGGTGGAATGGATGCAGCAAACCACCATGGCATGTGTATACCTATGAAACCATCCTGCATGATCTCCATATGTACCCCAGAACTTAAAGTATAATAAAATAAATAGCAATGTTTGCTCAACATGTTTTGTTTCAAAGTAATAGAGACTAACATTATACACAGATGCTACTACAATTAGCAAAAATGGCTTAACTTCGGAAGTCTGCTAATATCAAGTGTAGGTGAAGATCTGTTCTTTCATAGACAGAGTGTGATCTAATACTACCAGTTGGAAAAGGTGTTTGGTATTTTCTACTAAATTTAATGCCTATTTTACCACTCTTACCACCCAATATTTTCATCTCTCTCTCTCTCTTTCTCTCTCTCTCTCTCTTCCTCAATCTCTCTCTCTCTTTCTCTCTCTCTCTACACACACACACACACACACACACAAATACACAAAGCAGAAATGCATGTACATTTCCACCAAAAAATTCACAACAATGTATGTAGAAAAATATATGTAGCAACACAAGAAACAAGCTAAATATCCATTAATGGTGGAATAATTGGAAACAAATTAATATATTTTAGTAAATTTACAACACAGAATAGACTAAACATTGAAATAACAAACTACAGTTACTTTAATAACATGAAAAGCTCACAAACATAACGCTGAGTGAATTATGGTAGATAAAGAATACATACTACATGATAATACATTACTAAAGTTAATTTGCTGGAGATTTGATTAGATATTTTAGTGCTGTTTGACATTTAAAATTTTTGGTAATCTTTGATATTATGTTTTTAAATGATGTTATAAAAATATATTAAACTAATGTTTTCTTATATTTGTTAATTTCAAGTGGAAATATTGGGATAAAATAATTACAGTTTTGACAGATAAACTTTGTCAAAATACTTTATTTTTAGAGAAAGCATTTTTTTTCTTTATTACATTTTAGGTTTTGCGTTACATGTGAAGAACATGCAAGATTGTTGCATAGGTACACACATGGCAGTGTGATTTGCTGCCTTCTTCCCCATCACCTGTATCTGGCATTTCTCCCCATGCTATCTCTCCCCAACTCCGCACTCCCAGCTGTCCCTCCCCTATTCCCCCCAACAGACCCCAGTGTGTGATGCTCCCCTCACTGTGTCCATGTGTTCTCATTGTTCAACACCCACCTATGAGTGAGAACATGCAGTGTTTTTCTGTTTTTGTGTCAGTTTGCTGAGAATGATGGTTTCCAGGTTTATCCATGTCCCTACAAAGGACATGAACTCATCTTTTTTGATGGCTGCATAGTATTCCATGATGTATATGTGCCACATTTTCCCTGTCCAGTCTATCATCGATGGACATTTGGGTTGGTTCCAGGTCTTTGCTATTGTAAACAGTGCTGCAATGAACATTTGTGTGCATGTGTCCTTATAGTAGAATGATTTATAACCCAAGAAAGCATTTTTGAGTTCCTAAAACCTATTACCAGGATTGATAATTTTAAGTTTATTAATATTTGCTACTTTGGAATTTAAAAACTGAATATAACTGTGACTATTATTTGCTTTCATTTGACAATTAATGTGAAAATGTTTATATCACATTTTAATGAAAAATTAAACATTTCAAATAGCACTTAAGGGGTTGCAATAAGTTAATCTCCCCTATACTTCAAAGCCTTCATTTCCAATGGCCAGTTGAATAATGCTAAAATCATAGTTGTCTCATTTTTTTTTTCAATAGAATTCTTTTATAGAAGCATTTAGGCTAGTGCTTTTAAAATTAACTCTGTAACAAAATTTTCAATTTCTTCCAATTCTTCAAATTCTTTTCTGTTTAAAGAATCTCCTGGCTGGGCAGAGTGACTCACATCTGTAATCCTAACACTTTGGGAGGATGAGGCAGTGAGGCAGAAAGAGCACTTGAGGCCAGGTGTTTGAGACCAGCCTGGGCAACATAAGAAGATGGTGTCTCAAAAATATAAATATAAATTACTTAATATATACTTAATGTATATATTATATTATGATATCATATATGACATATATAATATATATTAAAAATAAATAATACATATATTAATACATTATGTCATGTAGATATATATATCTCTACATATATATCTATATGTATATACATCTATCTATCTATCTATATATATATGCCACCATGCAGATCTATCTATCTATCCACTGCACTCCAACCTGGGAGACAGAGCAAGACCCTTCATGAAAAAAAAAAAAAAGGGGGGAAAAAAAAAACTCTGTTTTTGAGGGTCATATTATCTCTTGTTTTTAAAAGTCACATTAAGTAATTTATATTTTTGTAGAGAATTTATGTTTTAGAAGGATTTGCATAAAGTTGAATAGATTTTTCTCTTAAAATTATTTTGATATCATGTACCTATTTCCCCACTTAAATTAGTAATTTTGTAGCCAGTTTTATATTTTTACTCTTTTTTCTTATAAAGTGATAGATATCCCTCTGCTTTACCTTTATTTTTTGGAAAAACAAATTGGAATTGTAATTATTTTAATATGTGTAACTTAGTTTTCATCTATTTTGTTTAATAATTGTTTATCTTCTTTATTATGGCGTTTTTGCTTTCTTAATGTTTTCAAACTTCAGTTGTTGGAATATAAGTTTGACTGTTCTGCTGCATCGTCTCCCCAGAAAAATATGCATTGCTATTGATTTGCTAGTATTTTGAATGATGGTAAAGAATTTGCCCATCAGTGATAGACTGGACTGGGAAAATGTGGCACATATACACCATGGAATATTATGCAGCAATCAAAAATGATGAGTTTCTGTCCTTTGTAAGGACATGGATGAATCTGGAGAACATCATTCTCGGCAAACTGACACAAGAACAGAAAATGAAATACCACATATTCTCACTCATAGGCGGGTGAGAAAAATGAGAACACATGGACACAGGGAGCGGGGTACTACACACAGGGGTCTATTGGGGGGAATAGGGAAGGGACAGCGGAGCGGGGGAGCTGGGGAGGGATAGCCTGGGGAGAAAAGCCAAATGTGGGTGAAGGGGAGGAAGGCAGCAAAACTCACTGCCATGTGTGTACCTATGCAACTATCTTGCACGTTCTGCACATGTACCCCAAAACCTAAAATGCAATAAAAGTTAAAAAAAAAGAATTTGCTCAATGTTGGACTAGGAAAGATATACTTGTGAAAATGAATAATTAATTAATTAATTAATTAATTCACCATATGTTTGCTGCATATTTCTCCAGTACTGATTCCACATAAGGTTCACAGGTATAAAAATGGCACAGATGATTTTAAGAATGGGCAGAAAATTGTAAGCCAAAATGAGCTTATTTATTTCCAGCTTATTCTGAAGGTTTATTTTTATTTATTTTTTGTTTGTTGGTTTTTGAACTTGAAGAAAACTCTGCAGGATCTACCATGTCAGAATTCACTTTAAAAACCTTTTCAACCAAAAATGTGACTTATTAAAATCATTAATTAAATATTTAAATGTGATTACATCAGAAAAAAATATTGTCTGCTAGATAAGTCCTAATATATTAAATAAGTGAATATATATTAGATTTTTATATTAAAACACTCTAGAAAAGAAGTTTTAATATAAGTAAAATATAAAATTATATTTTCATGTTTCCATTTGCTGTTTTTATTTACTTAGATATCAACATATAGATTTTTAGAACAAAAAGATTTAAGTTTATATATTTTCACTCTTTCTGTAATACTCTTCAAAATTGATTTCTGGGTCATTCATATTATTTTGGTAGTTTACAGAGATAAATAAAAGCATTAGGGTTATTTTTTATTAGCCAGAATTTTCAGAAATAAAATGGAGCATTTTAAACAATTAGCTTAAGAGAAAAGATAGGATTTTTACTCAGGTAGAAATTATCTTAAGACTTGAGATTTATTCCATGGTTGTCAGGATTCCAACATTCTTTTCTAGATGAGTTGACTTTTATAAAATACTAATTTGGATTCAGGCCATAAACTTCTGAGGTTATTTGCATTAAATATTTGAAAAGCATATTTCTTATTACATTTCTATTTTTTAAGGATGAGAAAGTATTTTTTGGCAGCATGAGCAAGCTCTTAGGATGAACTTTCTAGAAAGGCTGCCAAATTTATATTAGAGCTGTATCCAAGTAGAACACCAAAGACAGCTAGTGGTTTTTATTATCATTACTATTATTATGAGAAAGAGGAAAACAATTTGTTTTTATTTCATTTCTTGTTTCCATAAATTAAGGAATTTGATATTAATAACAATAATTAATATTATTCTTAAGGAAATTAAATATCTCACAAATGAGAAATTTCCAAGTCATGTCTCCAACAAAAAAAAACTGACTTGGCAAAGTTATGTAATGCAAGGATTGAATTTTAAGCACTTGCTATGAAATAGTAATATTTGAATGTATACATTTTATAATAGAATTACTGGTAAATCGTATCTCTGGTGTGTAACTCAGGAAACACTGAAGTTATCTGAAAACTTGATTCAATTTCTGATTATGTTATTAAATTTAATATTTTGCTTTACCATCTAACTACATCATTTGTGATTTGCATTAATTGCTTCACAGATTGTATTAGAAAGTATGATACTGTCTGATTCAAAGTATTTTAAACTGAAATATTTTTAAAATGATGTAACATGACATTCTTCTGAGAATTATAGTGTAATAATTAAATATAAATCGCCAATGTATTAGTTATCAATTTATCTAAATATATTTTTGTTAATTATAAATACGTATTTATAATGACCAGGCATATTAGCATCACTGCACAAAGTACAATGAATGGGTGGTAAAAATACAAAGAAATCACTGCCTTTAAGGTTTCTAAACTCAGATTGAATTGTAAAGAAATAAAAACACAACATCACACACTGGTGCCTGTAGAGGGGTGGGGGAGCTGCAGGAGGGATAGCAGGGGGTTGGGGATTGGGGAGGGATAGCATTAGGAGAAATACCTAATGTAGATGACGGCGTGGTGGATGCAGCAAACTACTTCTGTACATGTACTGCAGAACTTAAAATATAATAATAATAAAAAGATGTATAAACACAATAAATTCTTAATGTTTGAAAGTGGCACATTCATAAATCAAATATTAAGTGTTATGGATTTAAAAATAACAAACAGTACTGTGGACAATAAAGACAGAAATTGAACTTATAGTTATTGACTTCGTGTTCTTTGAGATGATTATTCCCAATTGAAGATGAGGTAAATTGTGTAGCAATAAAAGAAACAATAAAGTATTATGGAAAGCCTGGCTCCATGAAAAATTGAGCAGTGTTTTGAGGTTTACAAAAATTTGAGTAGGTGGCCCCATGTGAATGAAGGTTAAAAAAGTTTACTGTGGGCCCAATAAATAAATAAATTGGTCTTAATTGAATGTGTGCTTATGGGAAACATGGGAGATTATGTGTGCAAAATTCTTGGAATGTTAAGTAATTGTGGTTTTTAAAATTACTTCTTTTTTTTGAGACGCTTGTTGCCCAGGCTGGAGTGCAATGGCACAATCTCTGCTCACTGCAACCTCTGCCTCCCGGGTTCAAGTGATTCTCTTGCCTGAGCCTCCTGAGTCGCTGGGATTACAGGTATGCGCCACCACGCCACGCTAATTTTCTATTTTTAGTAGAGATAGTGTTTCTCCATGTTGGTCAGGCTGGTCTCAACCTCCCGAACTCAGGTGATCCACCTACCTCAGACTCCTAGCCTGTAATCACTTTTAATTGAGAAAGCAGCAATTACTTTTGCACCAACCTAATATGCCAGGCCTTCTGATTGAGACAGTAGAGCCTAACTGTGGTTTTTGAGATACAGTATCAGGCTACCGATTTCCAGTATCCAGTCCTGTTAATTACGTTTGTCACTGAAATCTCAGTAAACAATAAGCACTACGATTTATTGAAAACTTACTACATGCCAGGCACAAATCCAAGCTATTGCATATACGAATTTACTTAGTTCTTACAAAAACTTTATTAAATTGGTATCATTTTTACACATTGTATTATAAAGACTGGGCACAGGGAGATTGTGCTATCAGAATCTAGGCCATTAAACATTGCACACTGCTCATCTAGTTCTCTATTTCCTTAGACATGAATTGCAAATATGTATTTGTGACAATATAAATATATTTATATTTATAAATATGTATATATAAATATACACATTTGCATTTATACATATGCAAACAATAATCACAAATGTAAGCAGTCATAAAATGATAATTTCTTTCTTTTTTGAGATAGGGTCTCATTCCGTCACCCAGGCTGGAGTGCAGTGGCATGATGGTTGTCTATAGTTGTTGAATTTTAGGGGATTTAAAAAAGTTGAGTTGCTAGAGGTTTAGTCTGAGGGGTTATTTGTAGTTACAGTCATATTAGTTTAGGAATATAGTAAGTGGAGTCCATGCTTTTCAGAGAGGAGTGCTCGAAGTATTATGTAAGTACTAGGACAGACATTTAGCTGACGTATAAAACGGAAAAGCCTATTTGGTCAGAGAACATTAGAATTTTTAGAAAATAACATTAATTGAAGGGTTGTGCTGACATTGTTCACGGTTAACACATGATTGTTTAGGGCACTGACTAGATTGAGTTTTAGTCTCTTGTTTTTGGAGTTTAGCCAGAGCACGTTTTACCTGAGTTAACAGAGTGAGGTGGGTTTTGCAGATTTAATCGGAAGTAGTCATTGAAATGGTGTGGGTAAACGAGCGTGCGTGAGCGTGCGTAAACGAGCATACGTGAGCGGGCGTAGCGGCCTGTGGCTGGTGCTGCCTGGAATCCTCATGCTTCATGCTGTGAAGCACCTCACTCATACCCAGAGCACTCTGGATGCAAAGACCACAAAAAGCCAAGAGCAAGAACTGAGGAGTGGTGAACCTGGCTCGAACACTGACCGAGCTCTCCGCCTGCCAGAAGAGTCTAGTCTTGCACCCACAGGTAACAGGGACAAAGCTAATTGATCTGTCGCACTCAGGCTCATGGGTGGGCAGGGGAAGGGGAAGAAAGGGGCTGAGTGAAGATACTGTTGGAAGCCGTTGGGAAACAGATGCTAGAGAAGCCAGAAGGTCTGTGACGGTAGCAATTTTAAAAATCAGGGTATAAAAGATCTTGACTCTAAAAAAACAAAACAAGACAAAACAAAACAAAACAAAAAAACAAAAACACGTGCGTAAACGTTTATTGATTAATTGGTATGTTCTTCAAGCATTAATGAATTAGCACCTTATGTTTGGTATGTTGATTAGGAATATTCAAGGTAAGTTCAGCTACAGCTGATTCGGCTGGGATCAGGCTCCTGCCATGCTGAGTCACAGCACCCCCAGAGTTAAAAAATACCAAATGCATGACAGTGCTCCCGTGACTGGTTAATAGGGTGGTAGTCACGAATCCATCGAGATGTCTTATTTAAGGGAAACATGTGGGCGATCTTGATGTTATGGCCCTGAAGTAAGAACCAGTTGCCAGGTATGGTTTCAGTATAGTCACTCTCAAGTGTTACGGGCCCAGAACCAGGAGGGTTGAACTTCTGGACCGGGATGATGATTTCTCGAAGCTTGGTAGTTGAGAAACTAGGGTTGCTAGATGATATCCATGTTGACAAGAACTATCTTGACTTAAATGTGCTGTGTCTTAAATAAATATATGCACTATATAATATTAAGGATATCTAGTACTGGTCAATATCCATGTGGGTTGAATTCTATTGTACAGTTAATAATTGGAATGTGTGGTAGTTGATTAAGGGATTGGTAATACTTGCTTGATAGACATGTGGAAATAATCTTTCCACACTACAGCCTCACTACAGTCTCAACTTCCCAGGCTCAAAAGATCCTCCCATCTCAGCCTCCTGAGTAGCTGGGACTACAGGCATGTACCACCATGCCTGGCTAATTTTTTTCTAATTTTGAGTTGCCCAGGCTGGTCAACCCATCCACCCATTTTGGCTTCCCAAAGTGCTGGGATTGCAGACATGAGCCACCAGGCCCAGTCTAAAATAATTATTAATAGTTAATTCCCTAAAACAGTTTAGGTTTTTTTCATTATTGAATACTAAGAAAGGGAGTGTAAACACTAGCCTTAAGTCACTGGGAATAGATTGAATAACACTTTTAAAACACATATTTGCAGTTTGTGAAGACTCATGTATCTCTGGTTTACCAAATAAAGACAAGGAAGTAAGATAATCCAAAACAGTTAAAGAAAATTATTGTCATTTACCAAAACTAGAATATTAAGGGCTAACGAGAATGCTAACAGAGAAAATACAGTTAATGTAAAATGTAGATGTGACTCACAAGAAGAATGAGAAGATGTTGGAGGAAAAAGAAGAAAAAATTGTTCTTGACCTAAATCATGATAAAAATAAAGCATTAGTACCTACACATCACGTAGTAGCAGAAGTCTTGTATTTTGGATGGAGACTATGGTACAGTTTTAAATAGGTTCAGTTTAAAATGGACAAATATTATTTTCTGGGAAATGTACGGTAGATAATTCAAGTCAAGGAATGATGAAGAGTTATTACAGAGGATGATTAGTATTGGGGTTATGAAAATGGTAGCTATTCATAAAATTTGTAGGATGTAAATAACAAACCTCTAAATAATTAATGCAAGCATGCATGTGTCAAGCACTATACAAATGATTTTGTATATATTATGCTGCTGAATTCTCGTGATCCTATTAATAGGAATTAATTTATTCCCAGTTTATAGATGAGTAAATAATTTAAGTACGAAGTTTTTAAAAAAACTTGCACAAGATATTGAGTGCCTAATACAGTGACTAGGTCATAACAGACAATAAACTAAAATGTCTAAATATATTTATATAGAAATTGTTATTTTCATTAACAATAATAAATACTTTGTAAATACAGAAAATAGAATAACTGCTAGGCGCTAAAAAAAAGTCTTCTATATCAAATTGACTATACAAAGCTGAGAGAATAAGTATAAACCAGCCAACAATAATTTATGAATTTGCTGTGAGTTTGAGAAAACAGTAAATGTGACAAGAGAGGGGGTGGGATAATTTTTTGGCAAACTCTGATCTATTTTTTCTAGCGCCTGGATCTATTTAAAATGTTTTAAACAGAGATTCCTAAATTATGGGATACATATGAATACTTTTCATTTATTACAAAAGAGAGTCTACTACTAGAGTGTTACCAACATAAAAATTCATCATTATAATGAAGATGAACTGGGCACTGGTTATAGGTGTATTGCAGTTATTATGAAATAATAAGCAGCAGAGTGAAAAGTTATTTTAAAAAATAATAATGGAGTGTTGACTTCCATTGGCTTTCAAAGAGAAAATGGGTCTAGAATTACTTAGCTGTCATAACAACTATGAAATTGAAAACATACTATTTTTAGGTATTTAATAAAACTCAGCACAGGACTCTAGTATTGGAGAGAAAGGAAATGCACAAGGTGAGCCCTGAACTCTCTCCAGGTGTTTGCTTAGTGACATAATCTTTTTACTACAAGGAGGAGATCTAAGTACACCTCTGAGTGAAGGAAGCAGTAATTGTAGTTCCAGCTTGAACATATGGCCAGAATTTCTGGAGCAGTGTTCTGGAAAAAGGGGGACTACACAAAGGGGGTTTCAGAAGTCTGTGTGGGAATTTACCTTGGTCTTTGGCCAAGGGCTGAGCTACTCATGCAGAAGGAAAGAACACTTGGTATTAATAGAAATGGCCTCTGTGTGGTTGTGAGTTGAACAGAGATACTACAGGATATGCAATTCTGGGAAACATTAGAATTCTGAAATAGCCAAATAGTAGCAAACTCCCTGAGCACCACAGATAAAAAATTGAGACCCAAGAAAACTTCACCTTAGGAGTAAGAATCATGCCAATGTCCTATAGTAAATGCCACATGTAAAATCCAAGGGTAAAATAGAAATTGATGTGTCCAAACAAAGAATAAACACAAACTCAATGAATGAAAAGTATGTCAGTATTTATAACAGTTTTTTAGAATAAATGTTTGTTAGAATGTTTTATTCTAAAAAATTGTTAGAATAAAATATTCTAACAATTTTTTAGAATAAAACGAAGTTACATAATCTTGAGTTTCTAATATATATATTCCAAAGATAAAAGATTTCTAAACATGCAGTGTAGCAGGGTAATATGACTACAAAGAAGAAGTTGGTGAAAGGCAATAGAAACAGACACGCAGAAGTCCTAACTTCTAGTGTTATCAGACAGTAACTTTTAAACAGCCATTATAAAGGTGTTCAATGATTTAAAGCTAAAGATGACAAAAGTGAGAGATTATTTGAGAAATCTCCATAGAGAAATGAAGACAACAACAACAACGACAAAACCGCAAGGAAACTCTAGAATTTAAAACTATGTAAAAACTAAGGCAAATAAAAGTATACATATATTTTAAGAGATAAGGTCTTGCTTTGTCATCTAGCCTGGAGTGCAGTGGACTGATCGTAGCTCACAGCAGCCTTTAACACCTAGGCTTAAGAGATACTCCTGCCTGAGCCAAGTATATATTGTGGATAAATGATGAATGCAACCATTCTGAGCAAACATATATTACTAAATATTTTCAAATAATTTTTGGGCTGAAAGGAAATAACCTGAATTGGAAACTAGCATCATGTGGTTTCGTTAAAAATAATATTTTTATAATAGATTTTATTACATACAAACGTGAAAAATATGTCATCAATGGCCAAAAGAAAAAAAGTGAGTTCAATTGCGGTTTATTGTTGCAAATTTCTTGCATTTTACAGAAATTGGCAACTTCTCATTGTATTAGTTTGGGATAAGTTAATATTTACAAACAAATACTAGCTAGGCATGGTGGCTCACACCTGTAATCCCAACACACTCTAGGGGGCCAAAGTGGGAAGATTGTTTGAGCCCAGGAGTTCAAGACTAGCCTGGGAAACATAATGAGACCTTGTCTCTACAAAAAATTAAAATTAAAAAATTAGTTAGGCATTGTAGTACACACCTGCAGTCCCAGCTTCTCAGGAAGCTCCAGTGAGAGCATTGCTTGCATGTAGGATGTCAAGGCTGAAGTGAGCTCTGATTACACCACTGCATTCTACCCTGAGAGACAGAGCAAGGCACTGTCACAAAAGTAAATAATAATAAGTACTAAAAGGGTACCAAAAGTATTGCCAAAAAGCAATTGAGGAAGTAAAATGAAGTACTAGAAAACATTTAATCCAAAATAAAGCAGTGAAAGAGAAACAGAGGGAGAAGAAACCAATGTGAAAATTTGTATAGATTATAGAATTAAACACAATCACATTATTAATTATATTATATTTAAATAGGATAAATGCATCAATTAAAAATGCAGAGATTTTAAAACAGGATGATAAAAAAGGAATACACAACTGTATGCTGATTACAGGAAATATAGTTTAATAGTAACCACACAGACATTGAAAGCAATAAGATAGAAAAAGCTATAGCACAAAAGCATTAAGCACAAGGAAGTCATTGCAGCTATATAATTTTCTGACAAATAGGCTTTGAGACTGGGACTATTACCAGAGAAAAATGGGGACATTTGATAATGATGAAAGGGTCAATTCATCAGTAAGATATAACAATATTTTTGTACTTAATGACAGAGTGTCAAAATACGGGAAGTGAAAACTGGCAGAAATAAAAGGAGACAGAGACAAATCAGCATACGTAGCTGAATATCTTAACAATCCTTACTTTATAAATGACAGAGCAACCAGACAAAATTTATTAAAGGTATAGAAAATTTGAAAACAGCTCAATACCAATATATTTCAAGCTCACATGGAATATGATCAAGGTGAATCATATACTGGACAATAAAATATGTCAAAATGTATATTTTTAAAAAAATGTAGTATTACATATAATATTTTCTGCCAAAGTAGAATTTAATTAGAATATCTGGATGTTTGAAATGTCAGTGCCAGATTACTAAATAACTTACGATTTAAAGAGATATCAAATTAAAGGGAAACTTGAAAATAAAGAGAATGATAATGAAAATAAAACATATCACAATTGCTGCTTGCTGCTAATGTGGTGTATGTATGGAAATGTACAGTTTAAGTACTCATATTAGAAAGGAATAAGTGCTTAATTATCAATTATTAATGTTTCCCTGTAAGACTCGGAAAAGATTAAAAAAAATTAAACCTAAAGTACATACAAGAAAGGAAATAATAAAGAGCCAAAATTAATTAAAATAAAAAGAATAAACATGGGATAAAGTCACTAGTGCTAAATGTTCATTTTTTGAAAGGATTATCCATGAGAGAAATCCTCAGAAGACTTTTGTAGAGAAGAAAAATAAAAAACAGAGAGAAAACACCGAATACAGTAGTAGGAATATATGAGGATATATTATAGCAAGTCCAAAGTACCTTAAAAGAAGAAAAGAATGTAAGAACAACTTTATGCCAATATATATCATAATTTAGATTAAACGGGCAGATTCTTTGAATACCGTATCATCAAACTGACTGATGGAAAAAGTAGAAAATCCCAGTAGCTCTTTATTTATGGAATTAAATTCTTAATTGAGAACTGTCCCACAAAAAAACTTTAGATATATGTTGTTACACTGATGAATTCTACAAAATATTTTAGGAAGAAATGACACAAATATTATACAGTCTTTTAGAAAATAGAGGCGCACTCCAGCCTGGGTAACAAGAGCGAAACTCCGTCTCAAAAAAAAAAAAGAAAAGAAAATAGAGGCGGAAGTAAAATCTACAAACCATCTTATGAGTTTTCAGCATGACCTTCCTATTAAAACCCGACAGAGACTTTTTAAGAAAATTATAGAACACTTTTTAATAAATGTTGACACAAAATACATTAACAAAATATTAACAAATTATGTACATTAATATGTAAGAAAGATAATATTTCATGAACAATTGGGGTTTACTCTAGGAATGCAATGTGATTTCCACATTTAAAAATGAATATATATAATTCACCACATCAACGGAATAATAGAAAAACATATTATTATCTCACCAGATTCAGGAAATGCATTTGACAAAATCAACACATTGATTTAAAAAAATTTCTACAAAGATTAAAGGAGAGCTCCCTTAAAATTATCCAAAGAGTGTACTAATAACTTCAGCTGATTTTACACTTAATGGTGCAATGGCATATGGAGAAAGACAAGGATATCTTCTCTCTTCATATCTTTTCAACATCGCAATATAAGAAATGAAGTTAGCAAGTTCAAGAGATACAGTCAAGTTTTCAAAAATCAATTAACTTTCTACATACTTGCAGCAAAAATGAAATTGGGATTAAAATATAATTGCAGTTATATTTAGAACTGAATTACAAATGTAGCTTAAAAAATTAGAAAAATTTGTGCAACACTTCTACACTCTAAACTAAAAACATTGCTGAGAGAAATAGAGATGTAAATAAATGGAATTATATTTCATCTTCATGAATTGGAAAACTCAGTTTTGATAAAGTGTCAATTATCCACATATTTATAACAAATTTAAAAACAGAGTTATTACGCTTCCTACAGA
The DNA here is from genome assembly GCA_031835075.1 of Saguinus oedipus. NCBI lineage: Eukaryota > Metazoa > Chordata > Mammalia > Primates > Cebidae > Saguinus > Saguinus oedipus. The sequence goes on from CM063172.1 coordinate 150,545,075, forward strand.
ATTGTTTGTAGAAATTAAAGAAGACATTTCTAAGATTTATGTGAAAATTGAATGACTTAGAATAGTTCGATTTTGGAAAAAAGAATAATGTTGGGAATTCAGACTATTACTCTAAAGCAGCAGTATGCCGGTACAGTATATAATCAATGGAGAGGAGTAGAAATTCTAGAAATATGATGTACACATACACAGTCAATTAGTATTCAACAAAAGTGCCAAGGTAATGAAATAGGAAGTGGTTTTTGAAAAACTGAATTAACATACAGCAAAACATAGTGTCAACCCCTAACTCAGGCCATGCACAATTAATTCAATATAGATTATAGGTTTCTGCATAAAAGCTAAAACACTAAAGATTGTGTAGGACAACATGGAGATGTTGTTTTCAATTCTGGGTTAGATAAAAGCACAAATCTTAAGAGGAAAATCCTGAAAGGATAAATTCTACTACCATAATTATATGATTCTCATCCAAAAACAACATTAAGAAAAGAAGAGTGTCTGGGCATGGTGGTTCATGCCTGTAATCACAGCACTTTAGGAGGCCAAGGCAGGCAGGTCAGCTGAAGTCAGGAGTTTGAGACAAGCCTGATCTAACATGATGAAACCCCGTCTCCACTAAAAATACAAAAATTAGCCGGGCATGGTGATGGGCGCCTATAATTCCAGCTACTCAGGAGACTGAGGCAGGAGAATCACTTGAACCTGGGAAGCAGAGGTTGCAGTGAGCCAAAGTCGTGCCACTTCACTCCAGCCTGGGCAACAGAGTGAGACTCCATCTCAAAAAAAAAAAAAAAGAAAAAGTAAAGAAAAGAAAAAAAGGAAATGAAAAGGAAAGACACATAGCCGGGAGGTGCAGTGGCTTGCCTGTAATCCCAACAAATTCGGAGGCTAAGGTGGGAGGATCACTTGAGGCCAGGAGTTCAAGACCAGTCTGGGGAATATAGAGACCACCTAAAAATACATTGGAGAAGAAAAACCAAGCTAAAATGAAGAAGAAATTATTTGCAGTATACATGTTTGACAAGAGATTTGCATAAGTATTACATAAAAATCTCCAAATCAATAATTAAAGAACAAACAATAAAAAGTTGCAAAAAGTTATATACAGAGTAAAATCTATGAATAATGATTAAGTACATAGAAAGATGCCTACCATCACTAATGGTCTGGCATGCAAATCAATCCCTTTCCCATATAGAAAAAAAAAAGGACCTCGTTGCCAGCGCTCATTTAATTTTACATAAACATGTTCCTTGAGGCTGAAGCAATTTGAAAATAAAATATAAAAACTGTTCTTGGAGTTATTTCTAAACAGAACCAACAGCAAAGTCATCTGAATCATCAAATTGTCTATTTTGGAAAAGTCATATATATCGAATGAATCTTTGGCCAACTGTTTGAGAACAATGTTAACATAATGTGTAAGAATGTTACGTTTTTTAGGATTTGACGTTATCTGTGATGGAGAATTACTATACTTTGTAAGTGAATATACCACTACTAGAAACAGAAAGCTATAAATAGAATGATCTCTTTTGTTTCAGAAGTCAATATATTAGAGTGATGCAAAAATAATAATAAAAGTGAGATACTGCATGGCAAAGTTATAGCGTAAATGCTGGAGCTGTAAGAGTTGCCAGCGTGTATTCTCAGGGCAAACAGAAAAAGGGTTAATACTGCAATTACAAACACACTAGAATTACTAAAATGAAAGAGAGAAAGAGAGAGATTAAGATATTAACACCAAAATTTACAATGATATGGGGTATCTTGAACTCTCATGAATTCCTGGTGAGAATGTGAAATTGTACAAGCGCTTTGGAAAACAGTTTGGCATTAAAAAACATCAAATATGCATCTACCCCATTACCCAGTAATTCCACTTTTAGGTATTTAATCAAGAAAACTAAAAATGTGTCAAGAGAAAGATGGTTTTATTGATAATAATCAAAACAAAATTATAACTAATGTCCATCAACAGGAAAGTAAATTACCCAATTATGACTATTATATACTACTACTCAGAAATAAAAGGGAATAAACTACTGATACATAAAACAACGTAAATGAAAATTGAGAAAAACTACATTGGTGGATAGAACCTAGATTATGAATGTGCATATGATGTTTCCATTTATATGATGTTAAATAATAGACATAATTTATTTAACATTAAAAAAAATCTTAATAGTGGTTGCTACTGCTGTATTGGCAGTAGTGGGAAGGAGAGGTACAAGCAAAGTTTCTGGCATGATGTACGTGTTTTATAACCTGATAGGGGTGTGAGTTACAGGAGGCTATATGTGTGTCGACATTAATTGAATTTTGCACTTAAGGTCTGTGCATTTCACTGTACATAACCTAAACAAAATAAAAAATGGGACTTATATCTCTAATATGGTAGCTTCAGGCTCGTAGTGCTATGGAGATAAAATTTTAAAGGCAATAGGACTATTATAAAATAGATTGCCAAATTTTTGTTCTGCCAAAAATAGAGTTTTAAAAAATGAATGAGTGCACAAACATACACAGTCTCATAAACTCACACACATTCTGCGAAATTTTTGCTCTTTCTAGGAAAGTTTTTAGAAGTATTTAAAAATCATTTTACATATAAAAACGTATAATAGAACAAGGACTGTAATATAATTTAGAGAGCAACGTTCCTTAAATACAGTTGACTTTTGAACAACTCAAGTTTGAAATGCAGGAGTCACTTACACGGACTTTCTTTCCCCTCTGCCTCCCTGAGACAGCAAGAACAACCCTTTCTTTTCCTCCTCCTTCTCCTCAGTCTACTCAACTTGAAGATAACAAGAATGAAGACCTTTATGATAACACATTTTCACTTAATGAATGGTTAATATCTTTTCTTTTCTGTATGATTTCCTTTTTTTCTGGCTTGACATATGAAGTACTATATATGCTAACCTGTTTATGTTTTTGGTAAGGCTTCTGGTCAGCAGTAGTCTATTACTAGTTGAATTTTTGGGGAATCAGAATTTCCACACTGATTTCCAACTGCACAATGGTAGATTCCCCAAGCCTTTGTTTCAAGGTCAACTGTATTATGTGCAAATACCATATTTATTCCTGTTTTGCTACTATTTTTTATATAACAGCTTGGTTTCTTTCTGCATTGTCCATAAGTGATAGATCATATAATGATATTTCTCTTTTATCAGTAATGGGATAAAGAGTTGTATTTCTTGGCTATATTGTCTTTTGAAAGCCTAGTAGGATGCTATCACTAAGCCTTTCAAGATCTGACTGAAATCATAAGGCCAATTTTAAGTGAGAAACAAATCTCAGTCAAATTAACCCTTATACTTCTTTCCTCAGGAGTCCATCTCAGTTCAGGAAGCTTACATGCCATGTTTCACTAATGTGGACTGTGTAGGGGAGTAATGATGGTGACAAATGACAATGCGATGTGGTTAAGGCCATTTTTATTGAAGCTGACGTATGCAAAAACATCCATCCTTTCATCCAGGTTTTGGACAGTAACATAGGACACACAGGTTACTGCTGTGACCTCCTCACCATGAACACTCCCCGGGCTTAACTTCTTTAGTTCAACATGCTTTCTTTGCCACATTGTCACATCTGTCACAATTCCATCCCTGATATTCCTTTTCCCACCACACCAAACATATAAGGGAGCTCTTCCTAGTCCAAAGAACTTGAACATCTTTAGACCAGCATTTAATCTTCTAATTTTTGGAATTTACTCTCATTTTGAAATTCAGAGGCCAAGATTTACTTGACTTCTTCATTCCTCTGAATTTTTGTATGTTACCCTTTCTTTGAGGCAGTGTATATACTTTCTTTGAGGCATATATATATATATATATATATATATATATATATATATATCCTTGAGGAATGGCCACACGTCTTCCACAATGGTTGAACTAACTTACACTCCCACCAACAATGTAAAAGCATTCCTATCTCTCCACATCCTCTCCAGCATCTGTTGTTTTCCACTCATGATCACCATTCTAACTGAGGTGAGCTGGTATCTCATTGTGGTATCTCATTTATTTCAGGTATATAGATATACCTTAAATAAAGCTTTAACTCCTAATCAGGGCACATAATTGTCTGCATGGAGGGACCCTTATACTATTCTATCAATATCTTCTCTTCAAATACTCAATTTAGATAGAGGACTATAAGATGTAGATAGAGGAGCTGTGCCACTGAGCAGAAAATTTCTAATCCCCAGCTCCCTTATACTCCTCTATCTACATCTTCTCTTTAAATACTCAAATACTCAATTTCAGCCCCATGGGTCTTTTTCAGTCCACAATTACACCAGGTGATTTTCTGCTTTCAGACTCTTTGCACATCTATCCCCTTGAAAGGAATGTACTCCACTTCTCAGGCATCTTAGCAAATTCCACATTCTTCCCTGATATGGAAAAGGAAAGAAATATTACTGAACTAATTTACACCACTTGTACCCATTATCTTTTCCTTCCACCATGAAGATATTAATGGAGATATTAATAATACAATTGTATCCAAACAGAGATAAGTTAATTTGAAGTGAATCTGAAAATATTTAAGGTCATGAAAGGAACTTCTTTATAGTGCAGGAAGGATTCCATTTAAAAATAGCTAAGATGCTTGGCTGCCTGTCTCTCTTAGGTCACTGGGCACTTAGGAGTCTTCAGATGGAATGAAGAGAAACAAATTTCTTCTTCGCTTAACTTACTACATTAAAAATCTTCCAACATTTTCATCTGGGCAATCAATCTTTGATATCTGCCCATGATGGTTCTTTTTTCTTAGAAGTTTTCTCACATTGCATGCTATGGCTGTGCTCTGGCTTCTTGCCAAATCAGCCTCCTCCACGTGGTGAAGGAGGAAGCCTAACATGAACCTAAATAGGCCTTATGTCTCTTGGGACCAGAGGTGAACGTTCTTTCAAGTCACTGTTAAAGTGCTATTTACATAAAATGGGTTTCCATGGAAATTTACTCAAATATATGATTTATGTATATATACTTTAGAAAACATGGACATAAAATCACAACATTGAAACATTGGATATGATTTACTGTCATCACTTGATTGATTATACATCTATAATATTATATCAAAAAGTGTTGCTATCCAGTCAATTTTTCAATTACAAACGTGGCAAGGAGTATATATTTGTAAACAATTAGGTGCATCTCATGCGTGCTAAACTATGCATTAAAACATATAAATATCTTTCATTGGAATGAGATAGCTGATGAAAGTACTCTGATTTTCAATTAAGAATGTACAGTATTAGGCCGGGCGCGGTGGCTCACGCCTATAATCCCAGCACTTTGGGAGGCCGAGGAGGGTGGATCACGGAGTCAAGAGATCGAGACCATCCTGATCAACAAGGTGAAACCCCATCTCTATTAAAAATACAAAAATTAACTGGGCATGGTGATGCGGGCCTGTAGTCCCAGCCACTTGGGAGGCTGAGTCAGGAGAATTGCTTGAACCCAGAAGGCGGAGGTTGCAGTGAGCCGAGATCATGCCATTGCACTCCAGTCTGGGTAACAACAGTGAAACTCCATCTCAAAAAAAAATAAGAATGTACAGTATGTTTCAAATCGTCTTTTCTAAGATCAGAAGCTTATTCATCTTTGGAGGAAAAGGCTGAGCACAATTTTTTGATTTGTAGTAAAATATGTAGAGCAGTAACAGACATTTTTGGGGCTTAGAAATTTTCTGCTCAGTGGCACAGCTCCATAAAGACAGAGCCTCATACATTATTGGGATAACTTCATTCGGAGTTTAGGTTTATTACACAGAGGACAGCATACTGGATATAATCCTTAGGAAAACAATAGCAATCTGGCCTGTCTTATGAATAGATGGGAAAGTGGGTCAGGAGCAATTTACTAATTCACTCAGCAGTAAACATAATTACTGTTTTTAATGATAATGTACTACAGGCAAATCTAATTGGTTCATGCCTCATGTTTAAACTGTTCTAGCTTAATAAGTGCATGAACATTATATTTACTTTGCTATGCCTAACAGCATTCTATACTGAAAACTGACCTTTAAGTGATCCCCTGTGCTGTTCTGTACTATTTATTTTGGATTATTGAAAGTCTTAAATATTTTTAGCTAAAATGTGTACTTGTATTACATATTTTCATAGGCCTTCATTTCCTTTCTGTTCTGCTCATTAGGACATACAGAATATATTAAGAAAAGCAAGGTCTCAAAAAGCACACACTGTAAAATTAAAAGTAAAGGACTATTTAAATTATGTGAGTCAGAGAAACAGGTTCAGAATTTGAAGTTTCTTCAGTAAGATCTCCTGCAGAATTCCATTTATTTATATTTTTGCCAAGCATTTCAACTGAGTACTGTTTGGCATAAACTGTTGTATTTATGGCATCAATAATGTTAATGTTTGTGGCATGTTTATACTCAGTTAAAAATAAGTAATCTTTTGAATTTCTTCATTGTCCTGATAGACAAATGTTTTATCATTTACAGCAGTAAGTGTGTGCTTTTATCTTCTTTAACGCTGGAGTGTTAGAGGGTCCTTCGAGTAACCCAAAGATTCTATCCCAGTGTCATCAATCTAATTGCAGCGCTGAACCTAGTTGGGGAATGGGATTCCCTAGCTTCTGGGACTATTGGCAGGAAACCTTACATGTCAGACTTCTTCATGAAAATTTTTCCCAGATGAAGGAAACTGTTCCACCCAAGGTCATGGCATCTTCCTGAAGAAGTGTATGTCCTGTAACTGAATAATATGTATGATATTGAATGCCCAAATTATTTGTCCCAATTTAGGTCAATTCTGCAGGGCTGTCTTTGCTTCAAGACTTCTGCTATGATATTCAGAGGTTTTTTTGTCTTGTTTCTTTATGGCTAAATGATGACCCACATTCTCCCTACTCCCAACCCTTCTACTCTTACTTCCAGAGAGGTAATGGCCATCAGAACATTCCCCAATTAACTGTCTACGTGAACATTTTAACATGTAAGTATTTCAGAGGCCGGGCATGGTGGCTCACACCTGTAATCCCAGCACTTTAGGAGGCCAAGGCGGGTGGGTCACCTGAGGTCAGGAGTTTGAGACCAGCCTGGCCAAAGTGGTGAAACCCTGTCTGTAATAAAAATACAAAAAATTAGCTGTGCACGGTGGCAGGTGCCTGTAATCCTAGCTACTTGGAAGGCTGAGGCAGGAGAATTGCTTGAACTTGGCAGATGGAGGTGCAGTGAGCTGAGATAGCTCCATTGTACTCCTGGGCAACAGAGCGAGACTCTTTCTCTAAAAGAAAAAAAAAAATATTTTGGAGACTGCTTCCAGATATCTAACCTGTGATGCTATCCTGGTTAGCTGACTGCTTTTAACAAAGCTATTGTCCTCCATACATATTTCTTATTCATCATTTATAGCAGTAGTTTGATCAAAGCTTGTGAAAAAATTATGTAGCAAAATGCGAAACATTAAAATTAATTTTCATAGATTTGAATGATTGTATATCTTTCATTTACGATAGCCATACCAACTAAAGCTATATAGGAAAATGTCAATTATAATTTATATTTTCAAGGAACTGTGATCCATGATTTATTTGTATCTAGAACTTTAATTTAGGTTTTTTCCTTGAAAGTTTTACCCAAACCTAAAGTTAAGTTGAATGACTAACATGTAAATCTGAAATAAAATCTATGTACACATTGCATAAATCTTTTACATTAAGGCCTAAGAAAACTAGGCCATAATGGTCTTATTTTTGACTTAGTATGTATTATCCAACAAAGTTCTCAATTATCTATGAACTCACGGGTATTATTACATGTCACTTGCATAGATTTTAACAAAGAGTGAGGAGACTGGGCTTCTGAGTGGAAATTCACATTGGATTTGAGATTTAGCCAATAGCATGATTCTAGATTATAAAACATTTTAATGATGATGATTCTGAGTTTACATGCATTGTAGGGGAAGGAACATAGAGACACTGTAATTTCTGAAAGAATTCCTAAAATTTTTGAATCATTTTTCAAAATATAGCAAATAAAGTACTTAGCTGAGAGGAAACTTTCTGGTTTCTCTTGTTTCAATGATTTACCTTCAGTCAATTTTCTATTAATTTATAAAATGAAATATGATTTCTAAGGTTAAGGTTGCTTTAAATTTACATTATTCTAAGCTTGATTAAACAGGGAGAACAGAGAAATACAAAGTCTATTTTGGATATACACTACTGTGAATGGAGAGCACTGGCAGAGCTTATAAATCAATGAAGGGTTTATTTTTGAGTCATTGGATTAATTCAGTAAACACTTTTTAATTACCATGTGCTAGGTTCTGAAAATGGAAGATGAGTGAATGAATGTAATTTTTGTTCATGCGGAGTTCACAGTCAAGGTCAAAGCAAATAAATTTATTGTGGAGAATAAAGGAAACAATAAAAGCTTACTAAACTTGTGAGCTTTGAATATATTGTCTTGGTGATTTTTCTGATGGTACTAAGTACATTATTATTATATGATATTTATGCTACTCCATCTGGAAAAATATGATAGTGTTCCTAAATTTAATAAAAACCCTTACTGTACTATTCTTCAAAAGAATGTCAATATTTGTTTTCTGGTTTCACCCTCTTAACATTTATTTTTGGGAGAAATACTCCTCATTTAGTTGACAGAATTCTGGTAGAATTGTCTTCACCTCTTTTACAGATAGAGCCTGTGGCTGAAGTTTATTTCTAGCTGATTAAAATACTCTATTCCTTAATCTCAGTGAGAGTGCAGGGATAAGCATATGATTCAAGCCAAATATAACCAATCTGAACATTACTTCAGTGACTAGGAATAACTAGTCTCTGTCTTTTTATTTTATTTATTTATTTATCTATTTTTTTTGAGACAGAGTCTCATTCTGTTGCTAGGCACCAGACGAGTGCAGTGGCACAATCTTGGCTCACTGCAACCTTCGCCTCCTGGGTTCAAGCAATTCTCCTGCCTCAGCCTCCCGAGTAGCTGGGACTACAGGCGCACACCACCATGACCAGCTAATTTTTGTATTTTTAGTAGAGATGGGGTTTCATCATGTTGACCAGGATGGTCTCGATCTCTTGACCTGGTGATCCTCCCTCCTCAGCATCCCAGAGTGCTGGGATTACAGGCTTGAGCCACCACACCCTAGTCTGTGTCTTTTTAATTAAACCTCAGGGCATTCAAGACTTACTGACTCCAAGCTACCTTGCCATTACCAATGAAAAGTATTCTGAGACTGAGGCCCTAAATCATGGAACAGAGAACTAGTTGGAAAGCTGAACCAACTTTTGGAGAAAATCAGTTCTTATATTATTATAGGATTTAATTATTAAAATTATGTAGGGCAAACATTAATGAAAATTCAGTGGAAAATTACATGTATTTAAAAAGAAAAGTCATTAAGTAAAATACTGCCCTTTAAGTAAAGGACATATTATATGAATACAATTTATCATAAGAGATTATTAAATTATTACTAATTTTTTAATGTATATTTTACTAGTATATGGTTTGACTATTTTTTGTTATTAGAATTTAAGTCCCAAAATAGAGCAGATTCCTGGCTTGAATAGCTTATCATAATGTCTCCTGGTCTTAGAATCATGTTAGTTGGAACACAGTAGATTTTCAATTTAAAAAGATGATGGATGAATAGACAAATCATTCAGGAAATACAAATAAACTAATGAGATAACCTGATTTTCTAAAAGCTGAATATAAATCTTGTAGTAAAAAATGTAGTAACTAATAAACTCTCATACAATTTTGGTAGTATTGTAAATTTATAGTGCCTTTCTAAAGAGCAAATGGGCAGTATCTATCAAATTCAAACTTTTCATTCTATTAAACCTAGAAAATCAAAGAAGTCAACTCTACAATATTCTACATTTTGAAATCAAAAGAAAACAGAACTTTTTTAAAAACAAACAAAAACCTCACTTTCCTTATAGAATAGTTATGTAACACATAACTATTATTTTTAAATAATAGGAAAACATTTGTTGATCCATATCATGATATTCTATATAGTTGTTAAAAAGAATATGGTAGACATATTGACATGAAAAGAGCATCCATATGAATTGTCAAGATGAAAAGACAAAGATTAGAGGAACGATCCAAGATGGCTGACTGCTAACATCTCAATATTTCAGCTCTCAGTGAAAACGCAGAGAACGAGAGGACGCCACACTTTCAGACAAATTTTGGTCGCTCACAGAGCAGAAGATTCCCAGTGGAGGAGCTGCACGGGTCGCCAGTGTGACTCTTGTGGCCGATGCAGCAGTTTTGCTGGCACCTCGGCGTGGCAGCTCTTGGTGCAGAGTAAACGGGACTGGTTCCCCTTCTGACCGAGGTTTGGAGGAGCAGCATGGGTCGCCGGCGCGACTCTTGTGGCCAGAGCAGCGGTTTTGCTGGCACCTCGGTGCGGCAGCTCTTGGTGCAGAGTAAATGGGACTGGCTTTCCTTCTGACAGAGGTTTGGAGCTCCAGGAAGGCAGAGTCGCCTATTACAGACTCAAGAAGGAAGTCAGACTGGAGATTCCTGGGCAGAAAAGCACCATCAGTCTTAACGCGCTGTTTTGGCCAGCGCAGTGGGTTGCTCATATTTCGGCCCTGGGAATTAACAACTTGGACGTCTACTCAGAGACCTAATTTGAAAGGTGGTAATTACAAAGACGACAGGTGGATAAATTTACAATGATGGTAAGAAACCAGCGTTAAAAAGGCTGAGAATACTCAAAATCAGAATGCCTCTCCCTCTAAAGAGAATCACAGTTTCTCATCAACAAGGGAACAAGGCTTGATGGAGAATGAGCGCATCCCAATAACCGAATCAGGCTTCAGAACATGGATAATAAGAAACTTCTGTGAGTTAAAAGAACATGTTGTAGCCCAACATAAAGAAACTAAGAACTTTGAAAAAAGGTTTGACGAAATCCTAATGAGAATAGACAATTTAGAGAGGAATATAAGTGAATTAATGGAACTGAAGAATACAATACAGGAACTCTGAGAAGTGTGCACAGGTTTAAACACTCGAATTGTTCAAGCAGAAGAAAGGATATCAGAGGTCAAAGTCCAACTTAATGAAATAAAATGAGAAGACAAGAATAGAGAGAAAAGGATAAAAAGGAATGAGCAAAGCCTCCAAGAAATGTGGGACTATGTGAAAAGACCAAATTTACGTTTGATAGGTGTACCTGAATGCAACAGAGAGAATGAATCCGAGCTGGAAAATATTCTTCAGGATATTATTCAGGAATATTTTCCTAAACTAGCAAAGCAGGACAATATTCAACCCCAGGTAATACAGAGAACACCACAAAGATATTCCTCAAGAAGAGCAACCCCAAGGCACATAATCGTTAGATTCACCAGGGTTGAAATGAAGAAGAAAATACTAAGGGCAGCCAGAGAGAAAGGTCAGGTTACCCACAAAGGGAAGCCTATCAGACTTACAGCAGATCTCTCAGCAGAAACTCTACAAGCCAGAATAGAGTGGAGGCCAATATTCAACATCCTTAAAGAACAGAACTTTCAGCCCAGAATTTCATATCCTGCCAAACTAAGCTTCACAACTGAAGGAAAAATAAAATCTTTTATGAACAAGCAAGCACTCAGAGATTTTATTATCACCAGGCCTGCTTTACAAGAGCTTCTGAAAGAAGCATTACACATAGAAAGAAACAACCAGTATTAGCCTTTCTAAAAATATACCGAAAAGTAAAGAGCATCAACATAAAGAAGAATTTGCATCAACGAATGGATAAAACAGCCAGTTAACATCAAATGGCAGTAATCCTAAATTTAAATCTACTAAACCCCCCAATCAAAAGATACAGCCAAAACCCAATGGTATGCTACATCCAGATCTATTTCACATGCAAGGATACACAAAGACTCAAAACAAAGGAATGGATAAAGATTTACCAACCAAATGGAAAGCAAAAATAAATAAATAAATAGACAAATAAATAAATAAATAAATAAACAGGAATTGCAATTCTCGCATCTGATTAAATAGATTTTAAAGCAACAAAGATATAGTGGTAAAAGGATCAGTGCAACAATAAGAGCTAACGATCCCAACACCCAGATACACAGAGACTTAGACTCAATGAGACAGAAAATTAATAAGGATATCAAGGACTTGAACTCAGATCCAGAACAACTAAACTTAATAAGTATTTATAGAGCTCTCCACTTTAAATACACAAAATAAACATTCTTGTCAATACCACATCACACCTAATCATAGGTTTAAAATAAATATTGATTGGTCATTATTAATACCCATTTCTTTTAGAATAAAGCAACATTTCTGTTCTCTCTCCCTCTTTTTCTTCCTCTTTCTTCCCCTCCTTCACTCCTTTTTTTCTTTCCTTCTCTCAAAAAAAAAAGGAAAAGACAAAGATTAAAAACAAAACAAAAACTATGCAGTATAAACCTATTCATGTGAAAAGTTCATTACTGTATACATTCATTTGATCTATCTCAATGTGTCTTTTTATTTTTATATTTATTCATCTATATATCTGTTTATAAGCATGTGTTTGTCTTTATATTTATCTATCTAGTAAATTATATATTCATAATGCACAGGAAAAAAAAAAACAACCTAAAGTAATACACACTGATTACATATGTTTAGATTATAGGAGGAAAATACTGCAGTAGAAATAGAGGAGATAACACTTTTTGCCACATGCATATTGATATGGTTTGGATTTGTGTCCCTGCCCAAACCGTAATCCTCAAGGTTGGAGGTGATTGGATAATAGGGGTGGTTTCTCATTAATGGTTTAATACCATCCCCCTTAGTGCTGTTCTGGTAGTAGTGAGTGAGTTCTGGTTGTTTAAACATGTGTCACACCTCCACACTGTCTCTCTTCCTCCTGCTCTGGCCATATGAAGTGCTGGTTCCAGCTTTTTCTTCCGCCATGATTGAAAGCTCTCTGAGGTCCCCACAGCAGCAGAAGTTGTTGGCTTTCTGTTCAGCCTGCAACACCTTGAGCGAATTCAACCTTTGTTCATTATAAATTACCCAATTTCAGGGATTTCTTTATAGCAGTGTGAGAATGAGCATATGTTATTTTTTTTTAATGACAGACATTGAAGTAGTTCCTACTAAAATGAAAAATAGTAACATTTTAACTTTTCTTTTGCTTTTTTGACTGTGAAGAAAGCTGAACATCTTAAAGTCTATTTGCATGTAACTCTTCCTTGTCGTTTATTTCTTAGTTATAAGATTTTTAAAAATTTTTTTTGTGAATATTTCTTTTTATTTAATTATTTATTCTTACAAGTTTGCTTGTTTCTCTTAGTGGGAGAACAAATGTTTAAACCTGCTTGCTAGCCAAAGTTGTACTTTTTCATTTTCACCTAATACAATTTCTAATGTCTTTGGGGCTAGTTCTGGGTTTGTAGCTTAGATCTGCCACTTAGTAATTAGGAGCATAAAGACATGTACTTAATTTCACTCAGTCTCACTTTCCTGATAGAATAGTCATGTAATACCTATTGGGGAGGATCAGCTAAAATGGCATATGGAGAGTGCTCAGGCTGGTTTCTGTAACATGAAATTACAATAAAATTGTTTTAATTCGCAATTATTTTGGTAATAGTTATAGATCTTAATACTTTTATATAGTACAATATTTTATCAAGTTTTCAACCTGTCTAGTAAATATCTAATTATCTTGAGACCAGATACTGTCATTGTCTTATTCCCTAAAGCAGTTAGTGCAGACCCTTCCATGTGGTAGGTACTTAAGGTATACTTATTGAATTTAATTGAAAGCCTATGTAACTTGAGTGAGTAAATCAGCACTGTCATAAAGAAAAAAATTCATCTATTACAAGTATATAAATAATCTTTATTTTATTGGAAAATTTTTTTAAGAGTTGTACTATTTAAAAGTTTATAGGGGCCCAAAGTGGCTCCGGCCGGATGTCGTGGCGCTTGCAAAGGCGAGGCCAAGAGTTCAAGGCCAACCAGCCTCAGCAAACTTACAAGCTCTCAATGATTGGCAAAAAAATAAAAAAATAAAAGTTTATAGAGTTATCACTCCCAAAATATTTTAAGTGCCCTTTTTAAATGCTGCATTCACTCTAGTTTGAGTTACAAGAATATGATTATTCTAGTTTTCAAAAGAAAGTTTTTAAACTTGAAGGAAGACTAATAGACTCTTCCAATTAGAAAAAAAATAAATCAGCTGGCCTCCTACTTGATAACAGTTTCTGAGAAGTACTTTTTTAGTATGAGCCAAATGTAAGATTTCTTAACAAATCATTTCTCTACTTTAAAAAAAATTACTGTTTTCACCAAAATGCTATCACAGTACTTGTTAATAGAATACTGACCTTCATCTTTGAGTAAGAAAACTGTTTTCTTTTCGGATATTCAGCACTCAAAATGTCTGTACAGGCTACAGCCCTTGAATGAAAGAGAAAGAATGAAAGAGGAATACTAAATATAAAGAGGAACACATTAAATTACCAAACTTTAAAAAACAAAAACATAAACTATACACTATATTAAACATGATGAGAGCTTCTATTTTTCTTTTAATTTAGCTAGAAATCACTTCCTGTTTTCCCATGTTTAAGAAAAATAACAGAGTTTGTTTTTTGGCAAACATAGGGAGAATTGTAATTTTCCTCTGCTATTTGTGGAAATCAGAAAAGAAACCAACTGTTGTAATTTTTTCTGCACATGGTTAAAATTTCTGAATATAAGTTGGGACTTCAGAAATTACATCCAGAAGTGACTAAAATGACTTCAGCTTTTCAGTAATTATCAATTACTATTGAACTATTTAAGTTTATTTAACTACATAGATAGGGATGATAGAGATATAGATATGAGTTACACACATGAGCACAGGCACACACCCACACACACACAGATTTTTCAGTGTGGACATTACCCTGTTACCAAATTGTTGTTAAATTTTAATTGCTTTACTTCAAAGAAGCCTGCAGTTGCAAATATTAGTGCCTCCACAGCTCTTCACAGCAGTTTATTATTATTCACTATAAAAAAGCTGATATGCTGTTATTTGTCTAATCAATGGTTAACTCTTAATGGTTAAGTCTTAAGACTTATAAAATTTTAAGACTCAAATTAGGTGTTTTAAAACCTATTTAATGTAGCTGCAAAAGTGAAGAAAAATTTAACTGGAACTCAGATTAAATCTCTTTCTTTTGTTTGTCAGTGTATAGAGCATTGGCTGATAAATGGAAGTCTTTGATAGTCTCCCAACTTGATTCAGTGCTATCTACTGCTATTTATTTAAAACTCTGGAATGAAGTATATTCTTTTCTTCCATATGATTGATCTTCCATGCTATTAAGGTTCCACCTTTATTCCTCCTAAAATGTACCCTACAGTTATCTCTGATGAGTGAACCTGATTCTATTCTGCCAGGAATGTCAGTAATAAATGATGGGCTAAGGTGGACGTCCTCTCAAGAGGAGAAAAAAAGAAAACAAAACAAAAAAGAAAAGGTCAATGAGTTTTGAATTGACTCCATTAACAACAGTCATGATTGCTTATATAAGGGAAAAGTATTGTTATAAAAGAGCCTATTAAAATGCCAGGAAATGTCTCAGCAATTTAAATACTCTTAAATTTTTAAATGGTATACTAGCTAGCAGAGCTGTAGTAGATTGAATTAAGCTTCATTATTGATTCCCCAAGAATTTGTTGGTGAGTTGCCCATTTAAACACATTATCAGTTACTTAATGAGTAATTTATAATTATTTGAAGAACATTTACTTCATTTAAAATGGCTAATAACATCATTCAAATGAGAGAAAGTGTCAGGACTCAATAAATGAAAATGCTAGATGCAGACATAATGTCTATTATAACAGAAGCCAAACAGGTTGTTTTAAATAACATTTTAAATAAAATATTTCACATCTATAAGTCCTTTAATAATTGAGCTGCATCCTCAACTGTAATTATAAAGAGTCAATTAAATAATTATGGTTAAGAACATCCATGATATGGAGATGTAATAGAAAATACTGTAAAGGGTTCAACGCTTCTGTAACTGTAAAGTGACTTTCTGTTTTAAGGGACATTTTGTTTACTGCAACTTCCATATTTGAATAGTAACATTTCATTTAAATTTCCAGCCTTCTCTAAAAATATCTTACCAGCAACTATTTCTGTTCAATATTTTACAGAATACAATGTCTGGCCAGAATTTTGATGTATGTTTTTATTTTATTTATTTATTTATTTATTTATTTATTTATTTTGCCAATCAATGAGAGCTTGTAAGGTTGCTGAGGTTGGTTGGCCTTGAACTCTTGGCCTCGCCTTCGCAAGCACCACGACATCTGGCCGGAGCCACTTTGGGCCCCGATGTATGTTTTTAAAGAAAGAAAATATTTAAGTTAATATGCATGGTAATGTGTTGCTTATTCTCATATTAGTATTAATGTGAGTCTTTAGCAAAACTTTCTCCTTACTGCTCTTACTAACAGGTTAAATTTGCATTGTGTAAAAATAAGTAAAGACTGGGGCAAAATTTATTTATAAAGTTTTATTCTGTACTAACATTTTATTGGCCAAGTAGTCTGAATTGATCATTAAAATGCCTGACTCATTCGATCTAAATCTCACTGAATCTGGTATTTAAAGGGAGTATAACCGACTCAAGTTCAGCTGCTCACTGCTCAAAAGTTAAAGCATAAAAAGCAAGATGTGGTAAAAAAGAAAGTAGCTTTTGTACAAATGCTAGAAGATGGGGAAATGGCCAGGCTGAAGCATCACCTTACCTATCTACAGTGTTAGACTGAGGGAAGGGGTTTAAAAAGGAGAGACTTGGCAGGGGAAACATGCAGGAGTAACATAGGATGCAGATCTGTATGTCTTATTGGAAGGGCTATCTTGAACTATTGTCCACTTGGAATGCCAGCTGAAGCCATTTCAGCTGCATTCAAGTTGTAGATTATCAATTTTGAGGTAGGTAATCTCCATATTGAGGAGAATTCTGCAGCTGGGACTCCTTGCCCGGCTTGTGGTAAAATTAGCCCATGGAATTTCTTAACAAGCATGCAGTTAGATGTGACCAAGTGTCTGAAGGGAAAGCATGCATGGTGCACCCAAGTGTTGGGTGGAAAAGAGAGGGAGCAGAGTTTCAGAGTACATTTCTAAGCTGTGTTTTAAGACTAAGGTATAAAATGTTTCTATAGTTTGCTACAAAGTTCTATCGCGAGACTAGGGAAAAGGGAGAAAAAAGAAAAAAAGGTTTTCAAAATGCATTTTAAAGTTACAGGAGGAGTGACTTCTAAGTATTAAACATTTACATTAATGTTTTGCCACTTAGTACACAATGTTAATCGTTTGTTTCTATAAACCAACAAAATAATGTGTTTGAAAACATGTTGCCCAGATGTTTCATAGAATAGACCTTTCATGAGAAGTTATTAGGTGTTATATGAAAGAAGCTTCATTGGTTAGAAAAAAGTTCAGAAATGCTGGATTAATTACAGTTTTAAAGATAGTTTTAGAGCTTTTAATAATATAAAGTGCTCCGCACTTAATGTGATGCCTCAAGATTTGTTCATTTTGCTTAGTATTGCCCTGGCTATGTGGATCTTTTTTGGTTTCATAAGAATTTAGATTGATATTCTATAGTTCTGTGAAAAATGATGATATTTTCATGGGAATTGCATTGGATCTGTAGATTGCTTTGGGCAGTATGGTTATTTTTACAATACTCATTGTTCCCATCCATGAGCATAGGATGTGTTTCCATTTGTTTGTGTCATCTATGACTTATTTCAGCAGTATTTTTTAGTTTTCCTTGTAGAGATCTTTCACCTCCTTATATTCCTTAGTATTTTGTTTTATTTTTTGCAGGTGTTGTAAAAGGAATTGAGGTCTCTATTTCATTCTCAGCCTTGCCATTGCTGGTGTATAGCAGTACTGCTGATTTCTGTACATTGATTTTGTAACCTGAGACCTTACTAAAATTGCTAATCAATTCTAGGGGCCTAGATGGATGAAAATTCAGGGTTTTCTAGGTATGCAGTTATATCATCAGTGACCAGTGGCAATTTGACTTTCTATTTTCCAATTTGGATGCCTTTTATTTCTTTTTCTTGCATCACAGAGCATTTTTAATGGATCATTATAACACTTGAGCTCACAGCAGTAGTAGGTGGCTAAAAAATTATTAGAGTAGTGCAGCATGTATTACAATTAATTTTAAGTAGTTATAATTTAATACTATCTTTACATTTGTTTATGTTTCTCTCTATTGTGAATACCAACAAGTATGGTGTGTCTATACATGTGTCAGTACTGATAAATATAAACATTTTATAATAGAGTAATGTATATTTTATGGTAGTAAATAATAAAATAGACTAGCACCTACATATATTTTATGCATTAATGACAGACTATTTTCTTAAATTTTTTGATATTTCAGGGCTACCTGATTTGTCTGTGAGTTTTTTCAAATTGTTGCAAATCTCCACACAATTATTTAATCTATTTATTTATTTATTTATGTTATTGCATTTTAGGTTTTGGGGTACATGTGAAGAATGTGCAAGATTGTTGCATAGGTACACACATGGCAGTGTGATTTGCTGCCTTCCTCCCCTTCACCTATATCTGGCATATCTCCCCATGTTATCTCTCCCCAACTCCCCATCCCCTGCTGTCTCTCCCCTATTTCCCCCCAACAGACCCCAGTGTGTGATGTTCCACTCCCTGTGTCCACATGTTCTCATTGTTCAACACCCGCCTATGAGTGAGAACATGTGGTATTTCATTTTCTGTTCTTGTGTCAGTTTGCTGAGAATGATGGTTTCCAGGTTCATCCATGTCTCTACAAAGGACACGAGCTCATCATTTTTGATTGCTGCGTAATATTCCATGGTGTATATGTGCCACATTTTCCCTGTTCAGTCTATCATCGATGGGCATTTGGGTTGGTTCCAGGTCTTTGCTATTGTAAACAGTGCTGCAATGAACATTCGTGTGCATGTGTCCTTATAGTAGGACGATTTATAATCCTTTGGATATATACCCGGTAATGGGATTGCTCAGTCAAATGGAATTTCTATTTCTAGGTCCTTGAGGAATTGCCACACTGTCTTCCACAATGGTTGAACTAATTTATACTCCCACCAACAGTGTAAAAGTGTTCCTATTTCTCCACATCCTCTCCAGCATCTGTTGTCTCCAGGTTTTTTAATCATCACCATTCTAACTGGTGTGAGATGGTATCTCAATGTAGTTTTGATTTGCATTTCTCTAATGACCAGTGATGATGACTATTTTTTCGTATGTTTGTTGGCCTCATGTATGTCTTCTTTTGTAAAGTGTCTGTTCATATCCTTCGTCCACGTTTGACGGTTTATTTTTATAAATCCTCATTTTAAGTAGATTCATACAGTTCAACTCTGTATTGTTCAAGGGTCAACTATATATGTAAAACCAAAAATACTAGTTTTGTGTGTGAAAAACTGTTTTCAGTATTCCCATCTTATCAGACTTTAAATTATTATACAAGGGTACAGTTACAAAAACAGCATGGTACTAGCATAAAAATGGGCATTTAGACCAGTGGCACAGAACACAGAACTCAGAAATAAAGCCAAATGCTTGTAGTCAGCTGATCTTTGAGAAAGCATACAAAAATATGAATTGGGGAAAGGACACCCTATTCAATAAGTAATGCTGGGTAAACCAGTAAGCCACAGGCAGAAAAATGAAACTGTATCTCCATCTCTCAACTTCTACAAAAATCAACTCAAGATGGATCAAAGATTTAAATCTGAGACCTTGGTGGCTCACGTGAGCCTGTAATCCCAGCACTTTGGGAGGCCGAGGCGGATGGATCATGAGGTCAAGAGATTGAGACCATCCTGGTCAACATGGTGAAACCCCGTCTCTACTAAAAATACAAAAAATTAGCTGGGCATGGTGGTGCATGCCTGTAGTCTCAGCTACTCAGGAGGCTGAGGCAGGAGAATTGCCTGAACCCAGGCGGCGGAGGTTGCGGTGAGCCAAGATCGCGCTATTGCACTCCAGCTTGGGTAACAAGAGTGAAACTTCGTCTCAAACAAACAAACAAACAAACAAAAAAACAAAAAAACTAAGACCTAAAACTATAAACATTCTAGAAGATAACATCAGAAAAACTCTTTTCGACATTGGTTTCGGCAAATAATTTATAATTAAGACTCCAAAAGCAAACACAACAAAAGCAAATAAATGGGACCTAATTAAACTAAAATGATTCTGCACAGCAAAAGAAATAATTAGTGAAGTAAACAGACAACCAAGTAGAAGAAAATGTTGACAAACTATGCATCTGACAAAGGGCTAGCATCCAGAATCTACAAGGAACTGAAACAAATCATCCAGAAAACAAACATACAAATATTCCCGTCCAAAACTGGGCAAATGACATGAATAGATATTTCTCAGAGAAGATATACAAACAGCCTACAAACAAATGAAAAAATGGTCAACATCACTAATCATCAAGGAAATGCAAATTAAAACCACAATAAGATACCACCTTACTCCTTCTGGAATGAACATAATTAAAAAGTAAAGAAAAGAACAAAGGATGTTGACATGGATAAGCTTAAAGGAAACGCTTTTACTCTGCTGGTGGGAATGTAAATTAGTACAACCGCGATGCAATATGGTATGGAGATTCCTTAAATAACTGAATGTAGATCTACCATTCAATCCAGAAATCCCACTACTAGATATCTATTCAAAGGAAAAGAAGTCATTATACAAAGAAGTTATTTGCATATGCATGTTTACACAGCACAACTCACAATTACAAAGAATCAACATAAGTTTCCATTGATCAATCACTGGATAAAGAAAATTTGGTATATATATGCCATGGAATACTACTCAGCCATACAATGGAATGAAATAATGTCTTTTTTAGCAACTTTGATGAAGCTGGAGACCATTATTTTAAGTGAAGTAATTCAGGAATGGAAAACCCAATACTGTGTATTCTCAGTTATAAGTGAGAGCTAAGGTAGGAGGATTCATAGACATACAGAATGATAGAATGGACTTTGGGGACTTGGGGTTGGAGAGATTAGGAGCCAGTGAGGCATAAAAGATTGCATATTGGGTACAGTATACATTGCTCAGATGATAGGTGCACTGAAATCTCAAAATTCATCACTAAATAACTTACTCATATAACCAATAACCATCTGTACCCCAAAAACTATTGAAATAAAAATAAATAAATAATTTAGAAAAATTCTCTGTGATACTAATCATCACTACTTGGGCAGTTGCTCTCTCCAGTAAATTGCAGATTGCAGTAAAAAATGATTTCTTATGGGTGTTTTATAAGAACCATGTGTGTTTCATTGTGTTTAGTGCTATACTGTAAACCTGAGTAACACCACTGTACTCATACAAAGGGCCACTAGTGATGCTGAATGTACTGACAAGAAACAGTGAAAAGTTATTACATTAAAAGAAAGAGTGAATGCTTGATATCCACCTTCATAGACTAAGGTTGCTTATTGTGACTGCCTACCATTTTAAGATAAATGAATCCAGTATAAGAGCTATTGTTAAAAAAAAAAAAGGAAAGAAAATTTGTGAAGACATCACTGAAGCTATACCAGCAGGCATAAAAACCTTACATTTTATTGTGAAATACCATTTTAGCTTATATTGAAAATACAGCTTTTATGTGGGTGCAGGATTGTTATAAGAAGCCATCTCTATAAATTCTAATATGATTTGGTAAAAACAAAGTAATTATATGACCACTTTGAGCAAAAGGATGATAAAGGATCTAAAACTGGAGAATTTAATGCCAGCAAAGGATGGTTTGATAATATAGAAAGAGATTTGGCTTAAAAGCTCTCAATAGGAGGACCATCTTCTGCACACCATAAGTTGGCAGATTAGTTCTGAGGTGCCATTAAAAAAATCATTTAAGAGAAAGGATACCTGCCTGAACAGGTTTTTAATGCAGATAAAAGTATCCTATTCTGGAAAAACACAAAAAGTCACAAGGGACATCTATTATTAAGGAAGAGAAGTGAGTAATGAGGATTTAAGGCAGAAAAGTACAGGCTAACTACAGTTTTGTGCAAATTCAGTTAGGTTTATAATAAAGACTGCCCTTATCCATAAAGCTGCTATTCCCTTGAAGGGAAAGGATAAATACCAGCTTTCAACCTTTCAGTTGTGCAACAAGAAAGGCTGGACAATGAAAAATTATTTTCTGGATTAGTTACATTCGTGTTCCAAGGAAGTACTTCACCAATACAGGACTGCCTTTTGAAGTTCTTTTGATAATGCGCAAGTCCCTAGTCACCCAGAATCCTGTGAGTTCAACACTGAAGGCATTGAAGTAGTCTACTTGTCTCCAAACACAATGTCTCTAATTCAGCCTCTATATCAGAGAGTCATGAAGACCTTTAAGGCTCATTACACATGGTACTCTATGAAAGTAATTGTCAATGATAAGGAAGAGAACCTTGATAGATAGAACATCATGAATGCTGTAAAGGATTACACCATCATAGATGGCATTGTTTTTATAGAATGGGCTATCAAGTCAGAAACAATGCATTCGGGCTGGAGAAAATAATGTCTAGATGTTGTACCTGAGTTCTCAGCATGTACAATGGAGCCAGTCAAGAAAACCATGAAATAGATTGTGGATACAGAAAAAACAATTGGAGGTGATGAGTTTTAAGATATGGATCTTGGAAAAATTCAAGAGCTATTAAAAACCACTTGATGGAGAAACCTGCTTCTGAATCAGTAACAGATGATGGGAAGAAGACTTAGAGGAAGCAGTGTCAGAAAACAAATTGATATTAGACAACCTGGCAAAAAGTTTTAATGATTCAAGACTGTTTTGATTTCTTTTAGAGGGTGTACATTTTTATGATATGGGCACTAAAATGAAAGCAAATAGTGAAAAGATTGATACTGCATAGAAACATTTTTAGAGAAATGAAAAGATAAAGTCAGACAAAAATTACCATGTATTTATCTAAAGTTATACCTCTCCTGCCTTCCTTTCCACTTTCTCCACCTCACTCATCTCTGTCACCCCTGAGACAGCAATGCCAGCTGTCCTTTTCTCTTCCTCTGCATCCTACTTAATCTGAAGATGATAAGGATGAAGACCTTTATGATGATCTACTTCCACTTAATGAATAGTAAATATATTTTTTTCTTGTGATTGTTAATAACGTTTTCTTTTCTCTATCTTACTTTATTATAGAAATAAACTGGGTGCAGTGGCTCATGCCTGTAATCCCAGCACTTTGGGAGGCCAAGGCAGGTGGATTGCTTGAGGTCAGGAATTTGAGACAAGCCTGGCCAAAATTAGCTGTGTGTTGTGGCGGGTACCTGTAATCCCAGCTACTAGGGAAGCTGAGGCAGGAGAATTGCTTGAACCTAGGAGGCAGAGGTTGCTGTGAGCCAAGATCATGCCACTGCACTCCAGCCTGGGTGACAGAGCGAGACTCAGTGTCAAAATAAAAGAATAAATTATATCATACATATAACATACAAAATATGTGTTTATCAATTATGTTGTCATGAAGGCTTCTTGTCAGCAGTAGCCTAAGAGTGTTTAAGTTTTTGGAGAGTCAAAAAAATTATATGTGGATTTTTGATATTCAGGGGATCAGTGTACACTATATAAATAATTTTTCTTTATGTGTATCTTAAAAATTAGAGATGTAGCATTTTCTTCATCTCTTAGTTCTAGGGAGTTTTTCATTTCCATTGGACTCTTTGTTTGACCTTCCTTGTGGCCTGAACTTAATCAAGTTTTATAAACACTTCTTGTGGATACTGGAAAGGGTATATTCTCCAATTATTGTACACCATGCTCTATTAAAACTTTTAAGGTCAAGTTTTTAAATATGTTATTGCAATTTTTTTCTCATATTTAGTTTTATCTGTCTCAGTTACTTGTTATCCAGAAAACTGTATTAATATTTCACAGTTTCATTGGAAGTTTCACTTTATAATCTGTATTTCTTTAAATTCTTGAGGTCTTGATATCCGGTACATGTTTTGTAACAGTAATACATTTCTAGTTAATCATTGCTTTTATGATTAAATAATGTGTTTATCTAAAGTATTTGGGGGGTCTATTTTTTCTGATATTAAATTTCTATCTACTTTCTTACTTTTAGTAGACTTTTTTATTTAGCATTAATCTTAGATTTACAGAAAAGTTGCAAAGATGATAGAGAGTGTTCCTTTATTCCTCTCCTATGTCTTCTGATGTTAACATCTTACATAACCATGGTATGCTTGTTTAAACTCGGAACCAACACTTGTACATTACTTAACTAACTTTCAAGTACTATTTTGATTTTTCCAGTTTTCCACTAATGCCCTTTTTCTATACTAGGAGCCAATACAGAATACCATATTCCATTTAGTTATCATGTGCCTTTCATCTCTTCTGTTTTGTGACTATTCTCACACTTTTCATGTTTTTATGATGATAAGAAGCCTAAGATATATTTTTCAGTTATCTATGGAATGTTCCTCAATATAAGTTTGTCTAATGTGTTTTGTGTTTGGATTAGATATAGGTTTTCAGGAAGAAGACTATCTCGATTACAAGCCACTCTCATTCTATCAGGAAGTACATTATGTCAACATAATTTATCACTGATGATATAACCTTGATCACTCAGTCAATATGGTGTTTGCCAATTTTCTACAATGGAACTTTTTTTTTCTTTCTGTTGTCTATTCTTCAGAGAATTGTTAAATCCAGTTCATACTCAAGGTGGAGGGATTAAGGTCCAACTCCTGGAGGGCAGAATATATATATAGATAATAGAATATAAATAATATATGAATATTATATATATATATTCTATATGTATATATTATTCTCTAAGGAATAGTTGTCTCTTCTTATTTACGTAGCTATTTATATCACTATGGACTTATGTTTATTTATTTTATAATTCAGGCTAAATCGTCTTTGTTTTCATTATTTATCTGATATATTTGCCAGTATATGTTTTATAAACAGCATAATTGAACATTCTAAAAATATTCTCATAATTGGCCTTTTAAATTGTGAGATAGCCTCTTCAAAATGTTTGTGACAAATTGGGATTTACTTCAACTTATTTTCTGTTTCCCTTCATTCGCCCCCATCATTACCTTAATAACTAGGTTGAACATTCTGTTCTTTATTCTTTTGGTGGATGCATAAAGTAATACACGTATACTTGATGACGCCCAAATTAGTCATTATTTACTATAATGTTTTGTTAGTAGTTATTTTCTTATATTTACCCCGAATTTGTCACATATTTTTGCTGAATATAGAACTCTAGGATAGCATTTCACAACATTGTATCACTATAACATTTGTAACATTATATTATTTGCTTTTGAGCCATTGTGTAAAAAGAAATGAAACAGGTACTTAATTATTATAATGCAGGCAAATCTAAAGCCATGTGTGAAATACCATTTCAATGAGGGATCTTGAAGAAGATGAGGGATTTTCATTTTCCTATTTAGCTTTCTTTATTTTTTCCATTATTCTGCAACTGAGATTTTCTACATGTTTAATGTATTTTCTCTATCATTTTCCCACTCATTAGCCTCAGTCCTGCCTTCTAGTAGGATTTAAAAGCTCAGAATGATATGGCTCTGATGATTGGAGAAACACCAGGTTTCTTATTCCTCATGCCAGTTTAGATAAAATGACAGCAACACACCTGGAGTGGTTTTTAGGAGCAGAAAGTTTAATAAGAAGAAAGGGAGAAGACAGAAGGAAGAAGCTTGCCTATACAGAGACAGAGGGAGCGGGGATCCAAAGTGGAAAGAGGAGGTCCCTAAGCGTGGTGGACACCAGCCAGGTATATATACAGAGGCTGGAGAAGGCAATGTCTGATTTGCATAGGGCCTGGCGATTGGTTTGACAAGGCATGTCATTCATGTAGCCCTCAAAAAAGCTGGCCCTCCCTCCCTAGCCTTTTAATATGCAAATGAAGGGCACCAGGGATGTTCTGCAAATGTGGGGATATGTGGGGGTGGCCCTGTCGCCAGAAGCATGTGGGAAAAGGTCAAGAAGGCTGAGGGAATTGCCATGTTGGGTGGACCCAGTGTCTAATAGCCAACATTTGCATATCAGAGGTTGGCAGCCTGGCTCTGAGAGCCTGGGCTTTACAAGAAACTTCTGGAGATGCTTTCAAAAATGAAAACTTCCCAAGGACCCCTTTTCCCCTCTATCTGCCTAAAATAATTTCTTAATAACTCTTACAATAAGAATATTTATATATGACCCTGTATAGATGCAAACATTCAGAGTAAATTAATTTCATGGAATCAAGACAACTAAAAGTAGACCAAACACATTAACTACAATTGGGATATAGTAACCTCTGACTTCAGATGTTCTACTCTCTCTTTAGGTAACAGACCCTCACATAGTGTAAAATTCTTTTAATAAAAAGCTGTTTATGTTTTATACCGGATAGCATGCAAATAACAGGCATGGAAAATGTATATGAATTGTTGGGAATTAAGATTAATTATGGTCTCATTCACTTGTTGATTCTGGTAATGCTTTGAGAAACATATATAAGAAATAAATAATAACTGCCACTATGTAGACAATTTAATCTGTGTCCCATAAATAATTTGCCACACTGGTAGGGATGTACTTCAAAACTACTGAATTTCCAACTGGTGACCTATATTTTGCACATTGTTAGTGTTGCAGGGATGCTGGGAGCTTATAATGGTCTCAGTACAGAGGGAATTTTTCTAATGTTGATAGTCTATGATGGCAATTTCTAAATGGAGGTTGTATTAGTCAGAGTTCTCTGGAGGGACAGAAATAATAGGATATATGTATGGGAATTATAAGAGACCTCTGTTATGGTTAATATTAGGTGTCAACTTGGTTGGATTGAAGGATGCCTAGCTAGCTGGTAAAGTATTGTTTCTGGGTGTGTCTGTGAGGGTGTTGTCAGAGGAGACTGACATTTGAGTCAGTGGACTGGGACAGTAAGACCCACACTTAATGTGGGTGGGTCTCAGTGTGAGTGTACCTATTCCAGTGGCATACTGAAATGGAAGGTTCTGTGCTTGGGACCCTTCTGCATCTTACCTCATGTATCATTTCTTCTGATTGTTCATTTGCATCCTTTAAAATAGCATTTTTAATTGGTATTAGTAATTAAACTGTTTTCCTGAATTCTGTGTGCTAAACCAGCAAATTATTGAACATGAGAAGGAAGTCTCATTATCCTATTATTATATATATATACATATATATATATATATATATATATATATATACACACACACACACACACACACACTCCTTTTCATATGTAAATACGAAAGGGAGTTTATTAGGAAGAATTGTCTCACACAGTCAGAAGGTGAAGTCCCAAGATAGGCCGTCTGCAACCTGAAAGATAAAGAAGCCAATAGTGGCTCAGTCTGAATCCAAAAGACTCAAAAACAGGGAAGCCAACAGTACAACCTTCAATCTGTAGCTGAAGGCCCGACAGCCCCTGGCAAACACTGGCGTAGGTCCAAGAGTTCAAAGCTGAAAGATCTACACTATGATGTCTAAGGACAGGCAGAATGGAAGGAAGCATCCAGTGTGGGAGAAATATGAAAGCCAGGAGACTCAGCAAGCCAGCCTGTCCCACCTTCTCCTGCCTGTTTTGTTCTAGCAGCACTGGCAGTTGATTGGATGGTGCCCATCCACTTTGAGGGTGGGTCTACTCTCCCAGTCCACTGACTCAAATGTCAGTCCCCTCTGACAACACCCTCACAGACACTCCCAGAAACAATACTTTACCAGCTAGCTAGGCATCCTTCAATCCAACCAAGTTGACACCTAATATTAAGCATAACAGAGGTCTCTTATAATAATGTGGGAGATTGAGTGTCCCTAGAATATTATTTTTCCTATTTAAGTTTTTCACAGTTTGAGTCTGGTAGCATGGACTATTTTGGGGGCAGAGAGGTATAAACAAGATGCATTAATTGAAATAAGCATCAGAAATGCTGTACTTGTATTTTTGTTTTCTTCAACCATAAAGATCTTAAAATCGTCACAGTAATTAAAATAATCTCTCCCTCTCTGAAGGTTTGAGCCTTCTAAAATAATGTAACAATAGACAGACTAACAGGAGAAAAGGCATACAAATTTATTAACATGCATGTATCCATAAGAGCCATACAAAATATGTGACTCAAGAAAGAGCCAGATGGGAGAAGTGTAAATGTCCCATTTATAGGGGAGAGGGTAGTGGGGGCCTATAGATAATTGTAGAGGGGTAGCAAATAATTTTAGGAGAGATGAATGAGCCTGGGAGACATTATCCTGTAAATTATTCTCTTACAAATTTCATTGAGCCCAGAGACAGACAATATCTTGTGACAAAGTCCCATCCAGATGTGGTTACATTCCTGTCTTCTGGTAATAAAATTTCAGGGAAGGAGTAGAAGGCAATTGTGTTTCCTTTGGCAAATGTGATCTCAAAGCATAAAGGAATATTGAAGTAAAAGCCTCTCTTTGTTCTTAGGGAGGGACAGAGGGTTTGAGACAGGGCTGCAGGGAAGGGGGAAGTCAAAGAGATCTTGGGGCTGCTTCTTTATTTTACCATGTCAAAGGATCATATTCTGGGATATTATTTTCTGATGTTGATACCAACACCTAGTCCTAGCATTTCCTCTCCCCGCTTGCTGCTTATTTTTCTCTTCAATAGGGTATTGACTCCTCTCCACTATTGACATGCTCTAGCCTTTACTGGTGAAATGTGTTTTATTGTGTGTGTGTGATTTTATTATGTAATAAGAATTATGTATTTGGTCTTTGTCCCTGGTTCCTGGCTCAGAACTAAAATTGTTGTAACTTCCTGAGTGCTAGAGGTGATTGAAATGTCTTTGTTGTAATATGCCCACCCCACCAGCCACCTCAGTTCCTGAAATAGCTCAGGAGCATAAAGATGAAAGGAGTATCTTTTGTTATTCATAACAAGCCCCTTTCAGCCACACCTGAGTTTATGGTAATGAGGTGACTTTTGGAAAGTACCTAAGAATACAGGCCTGGTTGCTAAGGGAACCAATCATGTAATTAGAGGTTAGAACATTCAGCCCCATCCCCCAGTCTTCAGAAAAAAGATTGGGGTTAGAGATTGACTTAATCACCAAAGGCCAATGATTAAATCAATCATGCCTGAATAATGAAGCCTCCATAGAAACCCTAAAAATGGGGTTCGGAGAGCATCTGGGTGGGTGAACAAGAAGACATGCAGATGCCAGGAGGCTGGCACACTGGAATGGGAAGCTCCTGTGCTTGGTACCCATCTGGATTTCACCCCGTGTATCTTTTGTTCTGGCTGTTCATTTGCATCCTTTAAAATAGCATTTCTAATTGGTAATGCTAAGGAAACTGTTTTCATGGATTCTGTGGTTGTCCCAGCAAATTATTGAATGTGAGAAAGGAGTTCCATGAAACTGACTTATAGCCAAGCTGGGAAGAAGCTGTGTGTAACTTAGGGATCCTCTATTTGCAACTGGCATCTGAAGTAAGGGGCATTTTATGAGACTGAATCCTTAATCTGTATGGCCTGTTCTAATTCCAGGTAGTCAGGGTCAGAATTGAGTTAAATTGTGGAACACCCAGTCAGTGTTTGCCGAGAATTAAATAATGGGTTGATGTGTTAAAAACACACACATTGTTGTTTAGAACTAGAATGAAAACTCCATGAAACAGGCATTTTGTGTGTTTTGGTTACTGTTTTGTTCATATAAGAAACTACAAAGTCCCCCATTATTCAGTTAACGTCTTTTGTGTCTCAATTCCCTTTCACCAATAGAGTGAGCAAGTCTGATTATTCTACCTGAAATCAGACATCCACACCTGTGGCATTAGGGGCAGGATTGTATGGAATATATGGTTCCTAGAAGAGTGGAGTATTCAACAGAGGAAAACAGAGTCTAGCTCATGACTACTTGTGAGAAAAATTCGCAAGATCTTCATTTTTTTACAAAAGAAGGAAATGATCAGGGAGTTTGAGAAACTTATTCAAGTACCTAAAATAATTATTTGATTGTCAGCTGAAGAATGACAAGGTTCACATATTTGAAAAGGAGGGTTTTATTTTTCATGAAGGGTTGTGGCCTGCAGAGTGGTCATTCTGGCAGGCTGAGAAGAGTATTCTCCAGTCAAACCAAAGCCAGAAACAGACACTTTGAGAGAGAACAAAGGGAAGAGGAATTTATGCTGAGCAAGGGAACCAAATATATGTATTTAATAAGCTATAGAAGGAGTAATGAATATTCATCAAAGGAGAAATGTATACATGTGCCATTGAGATGCATGCTTCTCTATGGGATCCGTGTTTAGAAAATAGAGATGTTAGCACGATTCAAGGGTGGAGTTTCTGGCCCAGTCATGTCAAAAGGTGAAGCAGAGGACAGGAAAACCTTCACTGATTATCCTCTGTAGACTGGTCGGAACCACTCCATAGTGGATGGTCTCCTACCAGGAAGAGATGCTGATGGGTTGTTTTGTTGGAACTGCAAAAGGAAGGGGCAGCAGTCAGGGTGCTGGTTATATCAATGGTGGAGTCTTTCAAAAGGGCTAGTTTCTGATTAGCCCTTATTGAAGAAAACCTTATGGTGGTTATCAATGGAGAGGCTATAACAAGGTGTATCTGACCTCCCATGTTGTCATGCCTGAGAACTCAGTTTTCAAAGTTGCTTGGCCAAGAAACAGTCCATTCAGTAAGTTGTAGGGCTTAGAATATTATTTTTATTCCTCAGAAAATTAACATAACCCCAAGGTTTCAGATTCAGTGATATTTTTTCACAACTGTATCAACAGACTAGGTAGAAGTTCTCTAAAGAACATTTCACTTCAGTTGAGATCATACGTACTGCCATTCATTGGTCCAGGAATAAACTATGCCATTCACTGAGGATAGGTCCAAGGGAAATGGCTAGAATTTTTACTATAAATTCCAGATTGGGAGGAGAGGCAATATCATCTGACTCAGGCTTCTTGAACAAGTAAAAAGATTCAATTTATAAAGTACCAGTAAATTAGACTAAAATAAATTCACTGGGTATTTTGTCTGCAAGAGATGTTTTTCAAATTTAAATTATGGAAACTAGGCAAAGGACTAGGTGCAGTGGCTCAAGCCTATAATCCCAGCACTTTGGGGAACCGAGGCAGGCAGATCATTTGAGGTCAGGAATTGGAGACTAGCCTTACCAACATGGTAAAACCAAGTTCCTACTAAAAATATTTTAAAAGTTAGCTGTGTGTGGCGGTGCATGCCTGTAATCCCAGCTACTTGGGAGGCTGAGACAGGAGAATCGCTTGAACCTGGGAGGCGGAGGTTGCAGTGAGTTAAAATTGTCCCACTGCACTACAATTTGTGCCACAAAGCAAGATTCTGTCTAAAAAAAATATATATAGAAAAGGTTTCTCTCTCTCTCTCTCTCTCTCTCTCTCTCTCTCTCTCTCTCTCTACATGTCTTGCCCTGTCACCCAGACCAGGCTGGTGTACAGTGGTATAATCATGGCTCACTGCGGCCTTGACTTCTTGGGCTCAGAAGATCCTTCTGCCTCAGCCTCCTGAGAAGCTGGGAATACAGGTACATGCCACCATGCCTGGCTAGTTTTTAAATTTTTTTGTAGCGACAAGGTCTCACTATGTTGCCCAGACTGGTCTTGAACTCCTGAGCTCAAGCAATTCACCTGCCTTGAACTTCCTCAAATGTTGGGATTACAGGCGTGAGCCACTGCACTTAGCCTATTTCAATATTTCAAATACATTTCAGAGTGATTTATTTAAATTTCTATATACATACATTATTCAGGCTTCTCTAGAGAAATAGAACTAATGCCATATACAACATAATATAATTATTAATATAGACTAATATTAATATATTATTTATTAATGTATAACATATTATTTAATATATAATTTATTAATATATCATTTAATATATAATATAATTATATATATGAGAGAAGACATAGGAATTGGCTCACTGTGGAGGCTGAGAAGCCACAATCTGCTGTCTGTTTGCTGGAGAACTAGAAAAGCCAGTTGTGTAATTCAATCTGAATCCTAAGACCTGAGGACCAGGAGTTCCAATAGTGTAAGTCCCAGTCCAAAGCAGAAGTCCTGAGAACCGCTGAGATTGGAGAGACCAAGGCGTAAATCCAAGTACAAGCCTGAAACCCTTCAAACTAGACTTACTAATGTCTGAGGGCAGAAGATGGATATCCTCATTCAAATATATAGAGCAAATTTTGCCTTTGTCTCTGTTTTCTCCTGCTATTCGGTCTTTCAACATATCGGAGAATGCCCACCCACATTGATGAAGACCATCTTCTTTCCTCAGTCTACAGTTTCAAATGCTGTTTTCTTCTGGAAACATCTTCACAGACATACCAAAAACTAGCGTTTTACCAGCTCTATGGCATCTCTTAGCCTTGTAAGTTGGCAGATAAAATTAATGATCTTAACTTATTATGTAAGGCCACAAATCAACTTAAAAATAGTATTAAGGAAAAAACAAAACAAAACAAAAAAAGTATTAAGGAAATGAGATAATATGTGAGAAACATTAGACCTGGATTTTGACTATATAAGAACGAAAAATATTAAATTTATATTATATAATAGGAATCTTTGGGGAAAATATTTTATGTTTTTAATGATAACATCATTGACATTTAGCATTTATGGCATCACTCTTATTGTCCTATTTAACCTGTTGGATATTATTTTTAACCCTCTACAGTCTGACCACATGTATTACAACTTTGTCAGAGGCTGTCAGTAATTATTCATGTTTGATGAACAGTTGATGAGATGAAATAAAAATTAGGGAGAGCTACATTTAGTTGGATGGAGAAAAAAAGCCATTTAAAAGAATTCTGTAATTATTAAACAGTTTTATCTTTGTGCTTGCTGGTGTAATTTTACATCCTCTGCATTTGAGGTAATATTCTGGTTGTCGAATCACTCCAGAGCAAGTTTGAAAGAACTACTCTCATTGGACGAGAACATGAATGAGGAAGGAATAACTCCAGGCTTAAAACTCTGCTGCTCCTTATCTATATGGGCACCTTCTCTGGATCTTCTCTCACGGCAGCATGGGACCTGTCTCTCCTCTCTCCTTCTCTCTCTCTGCCTAATAAATCTCTCTCTGCAAAACTTTGGGTCCACGGTATTTATTTGAATGGTAAGCCCACCGCACCTTGGGGGCCCCTTTCCCCATTCTTCCGGGTAAAAGAGGCCAAGGACCTCAGATCGGGGAACTGAGAGTGTCTTTGGGATGCTCCCGCTGCCTCCTCCATTACACTAGGACCACCATTTATAACCTGCCAAAAATGGATGAATTTTGAGGATTTTAATCTAAGACTCAGAATATATAACAGGAAGGCAGCTTTCTCCACCTTTAGTTTGTATGCCCTGTGCCTATATGTTGATTTATATATAAGATTTCCAGGCTGAGCGCGGTGGCTCAAGCCTGTAATCCCAGCACTTTGGGAGGCCGAGGCAGGTGGATCACGAGGTCAAAAGATCGAGAATATCCTGGTCAACATGGTGAAATCCCCTCTCTACTAAAAATACAAAAAATTAGCTGGGCATGGTGGCGCGTGCCTGTAGTCCCAGCTACTCAGGAGGCAGATGTTGCGGATGAGCCGAGATCGAGCCATTGCACTCCAGCCTGGGTAACAAGAGCGAAACTCCGTCTCAAAAAAAAAAAAAAAAAAAAGAAAGATTTCCAGGGTTTCAGTAGACAGTGTTAATTCTGTGATGCTTCATTAATGAGAAGGTTCAAGGATCTCAAATGCAAAAAGCCATTTAATAATGGATATCACTAAATATCTACTTACATGCAAAAATATACTCCCTAATTGCATGGGATTACAGGGGATTATTAAGCCATATTTTATATATCAATATTGGTGAATTATGCTTTTTAGGTAGAAAATTGCTCCATGTACTCCATTATTTATAAGCCATGAGTGTTAAAATATTCCTTAAAATAGCATCAGATGAACAAAATTAAAAAGTATATCTTAAGATTTATTTTGGAGAATTTAATCTCTCAACATTAATTAAAGTTAACAAAGTCTACCTGCTTTTGAGAATCAAAAAATTGAGTATCTGTCAATGTATACTTTATATAATCACTTAAAACTGAAAAAGAACAACAGAAAAAAACAACAACTAAGACTGAGCTACTCTTAGCTTTAGCTAGTGTTTATATTTCCTTCTTATCTATTTGTTGTATCTGGAATTGAAGAACTCTTCTTGCATGGTAACTTTAAACTAAATCACTTGGGAGCAATTTACAAGGTGCCCCTAGTGTCTGAAGCAGCAGTAAAGTTCCAGATTACTGAATTTTGCCTGTAGTCAAGTGAAGATAGAACAGAATTGTTTTCTGTTCTAAATATAAATAAAGCAGTTTTCCCTGTCAGCAGTTACTATTCAGATGCATGTATGCTCTTCCACTTAAAATTTAGACATTTTTCTTGCCATTTTTGGGGCTCAGAAAATGATACCCCAAATTAAAGGCCTCAGAAGCAAAGTTTTTCTCTGAGGAAGGATGCTGCACAGAGAAGCCTAGAATCCTGTAAACAAAAATAAAATTTTAAGCACCTCAGCCAAAGGAATGGACTGCCTCTTTGCCAGGAAGACTGCAGAAATACCTGAAAAGCCGAATTCCCAGTCATGACAGGTAGAGTGGTCAACACACCTCCTTGTAACTCGCATCTCTTTTGGAGTTAGATACAACCAGCCAGCACTGACATGTTGATCACAGGACTGAAAAAACAGACTCTGTGGCAGTAAGATTCCAGTTTT
Source organism: Saguinus oedipus (assembly GCA_031835075.1). Lineage (NCBI taxonomy): Eukaryota > Metazoa > Chordata > Mammalia > Primates > Cebidae > Saguinus > Saguinus oedipus. The sequence goes on from CM063172.1 coordinate 150,580,019, forward strand.
GCCCTGAAGCTGATACAGCATAACATGAGAACATAACCTGAAAGAAATAAAAATCTTTTATCTGAAAACATATTTTTCTGACATATTTAGTTAGAAATGGCCCTGCAAAACCTTCTTTTGTGGGGGAGATTTATATCTCTAGAGAATCTCCATTAATGCAGCCAGGCCTTCTCTTTCTAGGTCTTTCCAGAATCTAGGGAAGATTAAATGAGAATCTGACACCTTTAAGATTTGAAGAGACATTTACCATCTATTCTTAATGAAGGCTGCTACCTGTGAGGCTTCGTCTACATAATAAGAACCATGGCTTCAGCAAACCCCTAACTCAAGCATTTCTTTCTAATGACTCCAAGTCTATAAATAAAGATTAACTTTTTCAACCAATTGCCAGTTAGAAAAACCTTTGAATCTGCCTATGAATCTACCTAATAGACCCCACAGCCCCTAACCCCCTGCACCTGCTTCAAGATATTCCACCCCATTAGGCTGAACCAATGTACACCTTCCATTTATTGATTTATGATTATACATATAATTTCTGTCTCCCTAAAATGTATGAAACAAAACTGTAACCCAATTGTCTCAGATACATGTTCTCAGGATCTCTTGATGCTGCTCCCTGGTCTTTGGTCACTCATCTTCTCTCAGAATAAATCTCTTTAAATATTTTATGAAGTTTGTTTTTTCCATCAGCAATCTGAACAGATAAGCCTTGTTGGGTTCTCTCCTCAGTCTGTTCCCATTAGATCATACCCTTTTTGTCCAATCACAGTTTTACACAGTTGTCTATTCTTCACCAACTCTAGGGATAAAAATAGTTTTCCTAGGGTCTTTGGTCTTCATTCTGAAAGTTTCTATAGTATGTAAATCTGTTATGCCTTTCTTTTATTAATCTGTGTTGTGTTGTAGTTATGTTGGCTGTGACCCTTATAATGGGGAGGAAAGAGATCATTCACCCCCTTCCCATCTTTACACTATCTCTAATCATTTTAATGCATTAACATTCATAATATTAACAAGGTTAAAGCAGAAATTAACATCGAATTCTGTGACTGTTAAATATTCTTTAAATTAATCTGTACCTTTGGAAATCAGAATAGCAGTTACCTGGAAGGCATAGGCAGACTATGGGAGGTTTTCTGATATTCATTCATTCCTGATCTGGGTCTTTATACACAGATGTATTAACATCCACAACATTCATCAATCTGTGTGATCATCTGCTCTTCACTTTTCTGTGTACACTTCACTAGTAAGTTTATAAAAAAAAAATAGCCATGTCTCTTTGCAGCTACTTTTTAAAACAGAAGTTAAAATGATAGAGACAATTAGATTTCTTATTCATGTTAGATTATTCTAGGATATTTTAATAAAATAAAAGCAATAAGCTCTATGAAAGATAAGGTAATATGGACAATACAATTTTAAATGTCAACTGAAATGCTGCTTTATCCTCTTTTTAACTTTTAAAAAGGATAAGGCTGGCATGAAAATAACCAAGCTTGAGAATAACTTTATAATTTATGAGCTGTGCAAGCCTATTGTCTGATCAGTCTTTCTTAAAATAGTTGGAAATATATAAAACAATTTTAAGAAAGATTTTTAGTCAATGATGTTATATATGAAGTGTAATTATATAATCAGATTATTCTAAATAATTAAATATATTATTTCATAATATAGTTTTATATGTAATATAATTAGAAATACAATATGCTTAGATGTAATATTGTAAATAATTACAATAATCTATTATTGTTACTTGTTGACAAAGCCCAATTTTGGAATCTTTCTACTTTCTTCAATACTGACAGAATGTCTCACATTAACTTTTGTAAATGATTTATTGATTATTTTTGAAGACTATGCAACTACATTAAGCCCTCTTACTCAAAATATTTTAAAAATGTTAAGCTATTTTTTTTTGGAGACAGAGTCTCATTCTGTTGTCCAAGCTAGAGTGTAATAGCACAATCATAGCTCATTAAAGTCTTAAACACCTGGTCTTAAGCCATCCTACTGTCTCAGCCTCCTAAGTAGGTAGACTTACAGGCATGCACCATCACATCTGGCTAATTTAAAAAAAAATTTTTTTAGCAATGACATCTTGATATATTACCCAGGCTGGGCTTGAACTCCTGGCATCAAGCAATCCTCCCACCTCAGCCTTCCAAAATGCTGGAATTAAAAGCATGAGTCACTATACCTGGTCAAAGTTGATGATAAAACATATTGAACTGTTAATAACTTGGTGGCAAATATCTTTCTCTATATGTTTATGATATGAAAAAAAATTGAATGAAGAAAATGTGAGGTAACCATGTTTGAGGTAACCATGATAAAAGAAAATCCAAATGCCTTACATTCTACCATGAATTCTTTTTTTTAAATCTCAGCTTTTTTAAGGCACAATTGTCATATAAAAATTTTATGTTTACGGCCAGTGCAGTGGCTTATGCCTGTAATCCCAGCACTTTGGGAAGCTGAGGTAGGCAGATCATGAGGTCAGGAGATTGCAACCATCCTGGCCAACCAACATGGTGAAACCCCTTCTCTATTAAAAATGTAAAAATTAGCTGGGCATGGTAGTGCCGCATGCCTGTAGTTCCAGCTACTTGAGAGGCTGAGGCAGGAGAATCACTTGAACCTGGGAGGCAGAGGTTGCAGTGAGCTGATATTGTGCCATTGCATGCATGCACTCTAGCTTGGTGACAGAACAAGACTATCTCTCTCTCTCTCTCTCTCTCTCTCTCTCTCTCTCTCTCTATATATATATATATATATATATATATATATATATATATATATATAAATTTAAGATGTACAGCATGATATTTTGATATATGTATACACTGTGAACTTATTGCCACTACAAAGTAAATTAACATATCATCACCTAACATAGTTACTATAGGGGCCAAGGCTCTCTTTGCCCTGGGGATGCTCAATGAAAATGTCTGACATGTGGCAGACTGATTAACAGGAGAAAAGGCATCCAAATTTATTTGACATGTATATTAAAGCATTCAGATTAAAGACCAAACTTCCTAATGAGGTACAGAAAATTATATGTTTTATCTCGAGGTTATGGAAATAATGCAGGCTTGGATCCTGGTAAAATAGGTTATGAGAGATGGGAGAGGAGAAATTCTATTGAGGGGCAATAAATGATTACTAGAAATAATGATTGATTCTGGAACAGAAATTAACATGCAAATAGTTCTCTCTGGAATTTAAATGATCCTTAGAGACAGTAATTATCTTGAAAAAGGGTCTGTTCAGGTATAGTTACATTTTTGGTCTTCTTTCCTGTCCTGGATAATGAAATAGAAGTCTTATTCTCCTTGGTGGGTCATTCCTATCTTTATGTAAATAGGGGGAAAGTCTCTCCAGAGCCTGTTGATCTCTAAGATTTTTTTTCATTAAAATACTCATTATTCCAGGGAGCCATGTTTTGGGGTGAAATGTTATAATTTCCTTCATTACCCTTTGTGTGTGGTAAGAACATGTAAGATCTATTCTCTTTGCAAATTTCAAGTATACAACAGAATGTTGTTAACCATAGCCACCACGCTATATTAGAGCTACAGAATTATTCATCCTGCATTATTGAAAGTTTATACACTTTGACTAACATCTTTCCATTTCCCTCTCCTCCAGCTACATATCCCCTCCCCTGGCCTATTGCCCCCATGCTGCACTGAACCTCATCATTCTTCTCTCTGTCTCTATGAGTTTTATTTCTTTAGGTTCCACATATAAGTGAGATCATGTAGCATTTGTCTTTCTGTGCCTGGCTTATTTCACTTACCATAATATCTTATTAAAACTGCCTCTAAAACTTTATAAAATTAATAATGGAAGAGAAAGTAAGAAATAAAAGTAAACCATTTCTGTAGGACATCCAGTATCAATCATTAAGTCAGTTTACTCTCTAACCTGCTTGGTTTGGTGCCTATTGTCCTAGAGTCATGTAGACTCTGTTGCAAGAATATAATTATCTTTAACTGCTCTATAGATAATAACTTGAACCCTCTGAAATATTAAATTTTCTCTTTGAGTTATTCCTTCAGGTCCTGAATATTGATGAAAGTATTGACATCAGTTGGTCAAAGGATGTTGCAAGAAGCTAACTCATCAAAAAATGCAGTTTCTATCCTGATGATTTCATCCTCCTTACACTGAATAATCAGTGACTTAAATTTTCCAGCCCCTCACATCCCATGATCTCCTTAAAAACACCAACTTAGAACGTTTTGGGGAGATGGATTTGAGGAGCTCCTCCTTTCTCCTCATTCAGTGTCCTGAAATCATTAAACTCTTTCTCTGCTGCAAACCTTGCTGTCTCAGTTTAGTGGATATGTTATTGCACACCAGGCATACAAACCTGTTGTTCCTGTAACACTATGATTTCTGTCCATTAATCAATCATATTTATATTTTAAAAATAGAGTCAACTCTTGCTTGAGGGACTTTAAGGCAGAAATATCAGGGAGTTCCATATGACGGAAAAGAAATGAATGCATTCCTTGTTCCAGCCATTCATTACTTTCTCACCTAAAATGCACGTTGAACATTTTTTTTCCAAACTAAATTCCTAAGATTGTCTATCTACATCAAAAAACCCTCCCTAAGTAGGGTTTTACAAAGCAAATCACTTTGCAGAGGAACATCAGAACATGTGTTGCCTATCACCATGATAACAGATACAGAAGAGTAAATGAAAAGCTATAGTAATTCAAGTGAAGTGGGGATTTTGAATAAATGTCTAGATTGCTCATTCAGAGCTCTTGGCTAAATAGAGTTATCAGCCAATGAAAACTTGTTGCCTGGTTTTCTTGCTGTGTCATTCCATGCACCTACAGTAGTGTTAAGCTTTCCCTCTGTTTTGGTTAAGCAGTAGTAATCACTGCAGTGCATGTCTGCAAAGCCCATCCAGGGCTTAGACATGAAACTGCTAGTAAAATAAAGCTGGACTGGAATTAGAAGCTTTTTTTTTTGGTCCACAGAAGTAAACAGTTTTTTCATCTCCTAGAAGTTTTTTCATCTCCATTTAAAAATACAGATAAAATTTAGCTGCTAGAGCATTGCTCAAACCCCCACCATCTCAATGAGTTCATACTGTGTAAATATTGTGATCTTAATAAATAAATACTGAAGCACAGCTGGCGCCTGTAAGATATCACTGTTGGGTTGCTCTGGCCCTGTTATCGCCAGAGGGTGTTGCTAATTATTCTCGGAACTGAGGCCCTGGCATTCTGGAGGAAAGGAAAGCAGAGGAAAATCAACAGAAGTTGGAACAAAAATAAAACATTGTTTGTTTCAGTCCATAGCAAGGGCATTTCACCCTTGTGAAAATCAGAAACACATATAGTATAGGTATGCAACTGCCTTTTCTCTGTAAAAATGATTCAACAACACTATTTATTTCAGCTCTTGATTGCATTCCAGCTGATTAAAATTCACACCCCTTCTTTGTAAGGGCAAGAGGAGATAATTGGGATGTTCAAAGGAGAGCATGGGAGAACGTGGATGTCTTAAAAGAACGAGTTTACTGAGAGAAAGAATGTTGCTTTCCTTCCTCTTTGCTTTCCTGGCAGGTATGTTAATGACCTAGCTTTGCACATTGCACACAAAGGAGGTTCATTTTGTGTATCTGTCTTGACTTAAGAAAGCAGATGCTGTTTAGGCATATGTCAAGTGGAAAAGAAGCTGCATATGAATTGCTACATTCTTCTTCTGAAAATGCCATGGTTAATTTTTAATTGCTGGTAGCAAGGTAGACCTGATGACCACAGCATTCCACTCAGGTAGAGCTTGTGTTGGCTCATCAGATTATTGCTGCCTCTCAACTAATGTTATTTGACTTTGAGCCCAGTAGTAAGCTGAGAGTACTGTTAAAAAGCTTCTGGCCTGTGCTGTTATGTTAAAGAACCTACTCTCATATACTCCTCTCAGCATTTTATCACAAAACAAGGAGGTTTGACTTCAGAAAATGCAAATGACCATAAGTAGAAATCAGGTTCTTTTAGTTCTTTCCACATTTCTTTTCTAGTCTTCCTCTGGCAACTCTTTTCCACTATTGTTAAAAAGATTTAGAGTGTAAGGCAAGATTTGTTTCTCTGTCCCCTACAATCTTTTACAAGGCCTTAGAATGTTGGCAATCCCCTGCTGCTTTATTCGAGAAGGCCTCAACAGGCTGCATTCTGGAGCTTTTCTAGCCCAGGGGAAAAAAGTGTTCAGTCCTTACTGAAGCTGTTGGGAAATTTTTGTCCAGCAGTGTATACTTAAAAGTCACTTGAATTATTGTTTCATAGTTCTTATTCTTGCCTAGATTGTTTAACAAAAATTATTCTCCATGTGATTCTGTATTCCAAATAAATTCATAAACCAGATAATAAAGCTATTAATGCCTGAAACAGATTGCATTTGTTTTGATTAATTCTATCTAAATGTTGTTTCTATAGTTGCCTGCTTGAGTCACTATATTTGTAAAGTGATATTCATTTCAATTAAACAGGGAAAGAAGCACTCTCAGAAATAGCATCTTGCATGATTTTCAGGCATAACAGTGATGTCAGGGGGACAATTCTAAAAAAGGCAGCTAACATTATTAACTTACTGAAATTATGATCACAATATGTGATTTTGGCAAGGCCAACAGTATTTCTACATCAGATCTAAAATGGACCAAACTATTGTCACTAAAATTTAAATCATAGACCTTCCACCTCACTTCTCCCAACTCCAGTTTTGATCTTGACTTACTCTTCTTTGAGGTTCACTTCCTTGGCTCTGTTACCCTGACTTTAATCCTAACCTGTGGTTCCTTTGAACCGTACTCTTCCTAATTGTCAATAGCATTTGTTTGTTTATTTCTTATATCAATTGTTGTTGTCTTAAATTGATTCTCTGGTTACTAATTCCTCTCTCGGTCAGAACTCTCTGAGTCCATCTAAGCCATAGGGAATACAATATTTGATCATATTTCTAATTTTGTTATTAATAGCCAGTGCAGTCTTGACAGTGGGAAGTGGTAATTTTGGAAATTTAGATGTATTCTAGTTAAATGTTTTCCAACACAGACATCAAATCTAAAATTGACACACTAATTACCCTAGTAAGTCTCTGCTTCAAATGCCTACAAAAATAGAAATGCCATTACTTTCCAAATGCAACTCATTTCATTTTGGAAAACTCTCATTATAGCAAATCCTTATTTATCTTGAGCCACTGTCTTTCTCCCTGGTGGTCCTCTATTCCACTGACATGAAATCAATGTGAGGTTCCTTTGAATTAATCATCTTTCAAATATTAGAAAAGTATTTTGTTTCCATAAACTATTTTCTTTCTAGGAAAACATCCTTACATTTCCAATAATTATTCAAATAATTTAATATTAAATTTCCTCTCCTCATCACTCTACAAATATTTCAGTTCATTAGCTTCCTTCTTAAAATTCAGTTCCCAAACTAAACACAATTAGAACTAAGTATACTTTTTAGAATTATTAGTGTCAAATATGCTAAGCATATAAAACAAAAATAGTACAGGAAACAGGTATTGGGATGCAGAAAGAAGACATGGCAACCTACTTGTTCGGACAGACCATCCACTTCTTTTGTAATCTTGATCTCATCAGGTAGAATCTTCAGCAACATCTTTCATAGCTATATAAGTGGATTTCTGTGAGAATTAAAAATTACATATAGTAGTAATTAGTTTTATATCAGGCACATAGTAATGATGAAAATGGTGATTTATTTTCTTTGTGTTGAATCAAATATTTTTGACATTTGATACCTAATATCCAATTAGAGATTTTTGTTTCTTTTTCATTTCGTTTTATTTTTAGCACTCGTGCTATATGAGATCAGAGAAGAGATTTCCTGTCTCTCTGGTTTTATAGACCCTCAGTCTCTTAATATATTTTTTACAGTGATTACAGGACCAAAACCAAAAACAAAACCTAACAGTTATGTTTAGTAAGTAGAAAGGTCCAAACAACAATTATTTTTTGTTCTAAGAACATAGTAGACGTTTGAAAAAATAGTACACTTAAATAAAAAAAAATACATACTTATTATTTTTAAACAATAACAATTACTTACTAGTGGGATGAGTGCACAAGTTGGGCACCACACAACTTACCAAACGTTAGAGAGTACCACTCTCATTTCCTACAGAATTTGCTGTAGATCACAGCAAAAATCTAAATCCCATCTTTATAAATATGACATTTTCAAAATGAGTGTAGAAAATCTAATATCTAGTGGTTTGCATGGTGTATCGGTGGTTTCCCCTGAACATTTAAACTATCCTGTGGCATCTCCATAAATTTCTTTGTTAGAAAGGTTGCAGACAGGTACAGATTCACAGGGTTTTTATTTGAGTTTTTGTTTGGCGACAGGAAGGAGACCTTAAGAATCATAGGCTTGAAGTTTACTAACATATCCAGGTTTTTTTTTTTTTAATGTATTGGCTTTGATGAACAGCAGTCATTCATGTATGCGTCTGAGATTTTTTATATGAGCATAAGAATTTTATCACCCCTCTACCATTAAATTTTGTTTTGAAAAATAGAAGTAAACTTCCATCAGTTGATGTATGTATGGATTTTAATTTGCCACCAAATCTAATAGGTCTTTGTTTACCTTCAAACTTTCTATAGATTAAATCAGTCATATTAAAAACCATATATAATCACTGTATCTTATAATTACCTGTTAATTACTGAGGAACAACAATAGACTTAATCACAGCATTCCATGAAATGACTGGAGGCATGTTATCCTTCATGAGATATGATGCTTTACACAATATTTCTCATTATTATCTCAAAAAGATAAAACAGCATCTTTTGACAATTTCAAGGCTGGCACTTCATATTCCTAACTATTTGTAAGGAATGGGGATTTATAAGATACTGTAGCTTTCTTTATGTTCTCTTTGCTTTTCGGAGATTGTAACAATAATGCAGAAATGTATCTCCTGGGATGTCTCTGGGGAATTCCTTGCATCCTTGTTAGGAGACAGGACTGCAGGCTGGGATTATCTTACAGTTGTCATGAGTGAAGTGTGTAAGCTATCAAGCACTACACTTCTGAGACATAGAGAAGACGACTCCCTCAGGCCACTAATGTGTTTGGAATCGTTCATTAGTAGACACTATTCTCAGGTAAATTAACAAAGAAACTTCTTTTTCCCCAACTTGTTCATCCCTAGCTGTATAACTGCCAGCACTGTGACTGTTTTTTGCTAATTTTTATAAAATGTGTTACTTACTTCCATGTGGCCCCTTCAGCAAGGGAACAGTCTAGTGGGAGAGCTTCCAAACTAACTTACAGTGTTATTTTGTAGTGTCAATGGGCTTTTAAAATTTATTTTTTTAACCGAAATACCAAAAAGACAGTCCCAGAGAAAGGAGGGCAGCAACTCTAAAAAAGTAAAATATACTGCCTTCTGAAAAATAAAGAACAAGACAAATACATTATTAATAAACTGTGAAAACATTTGCCCTAAATAAGATAAAACTGTGTGCTTTTACATGTTAAATTATTGTTCAGCATAGTTTAAAAATAAACATTATAAATATCTCAAAAGATGTTTCCATTATTTTTGAAGGCCTTTTGCTTAGGGTTTCATTCTTAGATCTGTATCTTAGAACAATAGTTGCAATTGTCACAATTTCTACATTATGATGATGATCATCATCAGAGTTTTTGAATGCTCCTAAATGAAGTGCTTTGAACATTTTATTTCATAAAATGTTTTCCTTTGATATGAAATAACTGTTCTGCAGTATTAATTATATGACTATTCTTCCTTTATGTAGATAAAATCTTCACTGTAAAGCAATGTGTGTGCCATAGATGCAGCCCTACCACAGTCACATCGTTTAGATCATAATACATGTCTCTCACAATATAGCACTCCTTTCTCTCCCCAAACCAACAAAAACTCACAAATAAAATCCCTGTAAATCTGTACCTATCTGTGACCTTTCTCAACAAGGTATAATTTCATATTTACAAAGACTTAATATATATTTTAAATAACCCCAGATGATTTTGTCGCCCTTTTCATGTACCCTCCTCACATCCACATGACTCTACTCTCTTGAAAATTATGTAAAAGTTTCTAGCTGTATGAAGAGGAGCCAAATTCCTTCCTAGATGGTGAAGCAGGATGTTTCCCCGGCTCCCGCATGGGTGGGAACTGGAGTGCATGGGCGTCAGCAGGGGCAAACTCCACTTATTCACTGCTCCACCCCTTGTGGTAGAGGGAGCACAGGTGAGCAGGTGCAGGAGCCAGGGTGAGCATTGTTGGGCCCCCAAAAGAGTGAACTTCATACTGGCTCTGTGGCAGTGTCTAGGGGAGAGTGCCTGTGACCCCTGAATCCCCAGAGGAGTGTTACACTGGACAGCTTAAATCTTAAAAGCTTAATGGAGGGTCAGTATGACAGACCTTTGCACCCACACTCATGTTACCTGAGTTGTTGTTCAGCCTATAGGGAGAATGAGGTTGCATGACTGAATCGAAGATGGTAAATGTGGGGGATTTTATTGCCAGAGAACGTGGCTCTCATTGGGAAGGGGAGCTGAAAAGGGGAAAGATGGGGAGTCTTCTCCTGGAGTCCAGCCATCCCTGGCGGGACTCCTCTCCAAAGCTTTTCCATGAAGTTGTCCTCTTTTACATCAACTGCTTCTTATGTCCAACCATAGCCTCCAATGTCAAGCTGCTTCTCCTCCCTGCTGACTGAGTTCTGGGGTTTTGATGGGTACAAGAAGAGGGCCAGGGCGAGTCATGGGTGGTTTTAGAAAAGGCAGCATTGAAGTGGGAAAACGGACGTAAATTCTCACTTTGGGCTGTGGTCACAGGCTTTCGGCTTGAGCATGAGGATCTTGCTGAAGACCTTTCCTCTTCTGCCCAGAATTTCCGTGCCTCCTGTATTTATCAGTGATATACTAGTCTATATAATGGAAAAGGTGGATATAATGTAAAAACAACAAAAACTGCACACAGTAAAGCAAACTTTATGCAAAATATATATGCTATGAAGAAAAAACATTTGGTTACAATGGTAAAGGTTCTATTGAACAGTTGTATCAAAGTTTTCTTGGAAAAACATTGGGAACACAGGGAAAGGCAGAAAATAAAGAGGTGAGAGAAAGATAGGAAGGGAAGTGGGAAGGGCAAATCGGGAATTGACAACAAACTCAACAAAGCTATGGTGACATGGAAACTGCTTTATATGTTTATGAGACTTAAAGCCGTTTGGTGTGGCTGATATCTAAACTCAACTGTGGGAATGTGTATGTGATGGGGTGGGGGTGGGTTAAAATAAGGAGGTTCTTGTTGGAGCAAAGCTGGAGAGGTAAGCCAAGGCCAGTTCATTGAAGACTTTTAATCAAATTAGGAACCTGAGCATGTTTGGGATTTGGTTAATTATTCCAATAGCTTTGTGCAGGGCTGGGAATTGAGGCAAAAATATCAGATGGGAGATCAGAGATTATTGTAACCATAGGTTTTTCATGAGACATATTCCAACTACTTAACAATTACATGGTGTGAGGCAGTCTACTTAATTTTTCTAAACCTTAGAATTTGGAGAGTAAGGACAACTGGCAGGCATTGGGAAAGTTTAAAAGAGATAATGCACAACCATTTATTAACTCAAAGAATGTCACATAATAAGCAGCTAGGAAGGGAAAGAAGATGATAAAATCTGTTTAGAGGTAGATTATTTAATATATAGTGATTGGTTAGATATGGGCAGTGAAATATAAAAGTCTAGAAAAGAGGTCAAAAAATTGTACCCTGTGTGCCAACTCTGCCATCTACCCATTTTTTATGAATAAAAATTAAGTATGGGAACAGAGTCATGGTCATTTATTTACACATTGTGTGCAGCTAATTTATCACTACAGTAGGAGAGTTGAGAAATCATGATGGAGATGTTGTAGCTCTCAAAGCAGAAAATATTTACACTCACTCTAGTCTTTGCAGAAAATGTTTGTTAGTCCTGCTCTAGAATTGTCATTTATCATATTGACAAGTATTTTAAAATTGTAAACTTAGTGTTCTCAGTAATGATCTCTGAGATCAGCACACTCATCTTTCCACAAAGCCAGATGGCCTTTCGCTTAAAGTCCCTAACATAATTTTATCTGTTGTTCTCCAATCTGATTTTTCAAGAAAGAATTGTGACTTAAAGGTTTTCGATTAGACTGCTATGACCAAACAAACACCTCAACTGGTCAGCCTTAATGCTTTAATTCTGTCCCCAAGAGGTCACAAATAAATTAAGAAGTCACATTTCTCTAGCCCCATAGTGAAACAAACTTGAATATGCAAGTATAAATAGGCACATTGTGTAGACTGCCAATGTCAGACTTAAAGGTCAGAGGTGGGAAGGAGGAGGGAGCGAAAGAAAGAAGAAATGGGAAAGAGGCAGGGGGAAATTGTAGACTGCAAGAGAGGGGGATATGGGAGTGAGAAAGGAAACTTCGGGACCATAATGACAAGGCTGGAGGAAAAGCAGAGAAAGGGGGAAAACAGGCACTGGAAAGGGACCTGGGGTAGAGACTTAATCTACTTCATAGTTTTTCCTTACCTTGGATTGCAGCCTGCTCTGTTAAAATGCTCATTTCATAGTCACAAGTACTCCATGGTTGAAAAGATCAACTGACATGTATTCTCAGTCATCTGTGAATAACTAGTATTTACTTTTCAAAGAAATTTCTAATGATCCAATTTATGTAATGCTCAATTAGAAGATTTTAGACTCCATGTCAGGAAAATTGGAGTCAATTGGAGTCATCCTATCTCTGAGAATATCACATCCCTAGGTCAATATTCAGTTTGACTAAGGCAGTACAGCATCTTCTAAGGAAGGGAGTTGGTAACGCCAAGGGAGTGTGGTATGATGGCCTTTAGAGTTAGAGAAAGTTGAGTTTGTGTCTAGGTCCACCACTTATGAGTTGTATTAACTTAATTACTCAAATTCTCTAAGCTGCAGCATTTTCACCTGTAAAATGATGACAAAAAATACCTCCCAAAGTGATCATGAGGGTAAAAAAAAGATCATGTATAGAAAGCAAATGGTGTCTAGCAAGTAGTCTATGTTGAATAAGTTGTAGGTATCACTATCATTGTTGCAATTATTGTTACTAACAATAATGACTGAATGTCTAATTGAAGAAGGCCTAGCAATTCACCCCAAGAGACTTATATATGCTTTGAGTTTGGGAAACCTCAGTGTTCGGCTTTTCGGAACCAAAAGGCATGCATTATTTTATGTTCTGCTGGAATCAACAATGCCCTTTCCATCTACAGTTGTTTGCAACACCAGAAACTTTCGTTTTTCTAAACCTTGCTCAATTTTCTTATAAAACCAAAACTGACTGATAAATGGTCGATTTAGAATATATGGCAAGCACCCCAAGGAGACATATAATCTTGAAAGGTATAGTATCTTGATAAGAAATAAAAAGTTCTGGGGGCCCAAAGTGGCTCCGGCTGGATGTCGTGGCACTTGCAAAGGCGAGGCCAAGAGTTCAAGGCCAACCAACCTCAGCAACCTTAAAAGCTCTCAATGATTGGCAAAAAAAAAAAAAAAAGTTCTGGTGCACGGGAAGGATGGGAGTCTGAGATGACCAGACAAGCAGAGTTTTCTTCCCTTTGCAAATCCTCCCATTTAAGCAGTCTGCATGACTTCCTAGAAATTTACACCTCTGTAGCCATACAGCAAATGGAAAAGTGTTAGTTTCCAAATCCATTCCCCTCTGAGGAACTCTCCTGCTGGGCTTAAGCTGACTGTTCATTTTAGGCCTCATTTACTATTTAGTCTTCAGAGATGTTTTCACTATGAACAAGAGAAATGTTGCTTTAATTTTACTTGTTCTTATCCTATCATTGAATAAATCAAAACTTTGAAATCTGCAGGATTCAGAAACTGAATAAACACATTTACAGAGATTGAGCATTCATGTTCAGGGTTAATAGTTTAGTTCAATAGAATGATAGACCCACTTCCAAATATTCCCGTGAGATATTTTATCATTGCAAAGTATTAAAATCCATTAGTTCCACCTCACCAAATCCTTACTTTGTTATTAACCCTACTCTACTTAAGGCAGATTTGATGTACCCGAAATTAGTAATTATCCCCAAATTTTGGCAAGTTAGTCAAAGAACGGAAATTAAAAATCAGAGTCCTTGATTCCCAGGTGGTTGATTAGCTCCTAAGGCAGAATTACCTCTGATAGATAGATCACTATTCAAACTTGGAAACTTACTATTTAAAGAACATAGGAAACCATACAAATAAATTAACAAGGCAAAAGTGAATATGTTTTAAATAAATAAAGCATTTGGGGACTACAGGCATTTACTGAATTGAAGGTAGGGTTAACTTTGTGTTTGTTTCATGGAAAGATACATTTAGGATTAAACTAAAGTATATAAGAAAAGTCATCTCAAGTAGTTTATAAAAATTCAATTGATTTGGAACAAGTAGTATAAATTTCTTTAAAGATGGATTCACTACTACTATGTAACACTAAGTGATCCAAGACCAAACAGGCTGTTGGTCAAGAGCAGATTCACTCATGACTTCATAGTAGTCATTAGAACAACAAACTCTTTGTTTGCTTTATAAAACTAGTAAACCGCAGCAAAAAAGGGACAGACTATAATGAATAGACGGTGGCAGAAATGCAGAATAAAGAGCTAAAGGCAACTCTCTGTGGTATTATTTTGGAGGTCTTTTAGTCATGGTCACCTTGACTGGACTAGGCTCTCTTCAGGGTTCTATGAATGAATATTTCCAACTTCTAGTTAGCAGCAGAGCAAAATAAATACCACTCTTCCAGTATGTCATTTTTACTCAAAAGTGATTAATCTGCTAAAGACAATAAAGAACAGAATCTTTTCCTGTAGGCTTGGAAATTTTATTATCTCTTTTTCAATGTTAAAATTTCAGTTTTCCTGAAGATGCTTTTCTGTGTTACTCCTATTTTAGAATGAAAAAAATCAGTGTAAAGAATAAAAAAACAAGATATAGTTATTTAATCTCTCTCTCATTGGCTAGCACAGCATTAGGCTGATATTTAGAGGAGCAAAAAACATATAAGAAATATCCCCCAAATACCACAGCTATTTAGGAAAAAAATGCTATGTATTCTCATTATTCCTGCAGTGGATGAGAGAGAAAGGTTGTCCTACTGTCTTTGATATGTGCCTGCACAGTGATTCTACCCCCAATAAAATAAGGCCCAACAATAGTCTTCCATTATGAGAGTGACATAATGAGGTCAGGGCATGGGGACACAAACTCTTTGGCCTAGTCTCTGGGGCCAACATTTAAATTCTTTATCTTGTTGTGACCACATACATGATTGAATAAAGGAACATGACAGGGGTGCCTATTTAAAGACTGTATTGGTGCCCCATTACACATGCTCCCTAAATGGTTCTTGTTTACTAATCAGTTTAGTCAAGATTATTATTATGGATTTTAGGTCCTAGAGAGTGTGTTCAACTACAGTGAATATTTAGTGTGCTATGATGAATAGATAAAATGCAATAGGACATCAGAAAAAATAGGAATTACAATTGGAACAACTTCAAAGACAACTAAATGAGATTTATGTAACTACAAAATCGAATTTTTGTTCAAGAAAACTTGCTTTTAGAAGTTCCTGGTTTTTTGATTCAGGTTGCTACACTCAGCAAGAGCAGTGAATGTAGAAGATTTTTTTAAAAATTAAACTTTTTTCTTGGTTTATATTCAGTTTTTAAAATTTGAGATAATTGTAGATTCACATACAGTTGTAAGAAATAAAACAGAGATCCCTCGTACATTTTACACAGTTCCCACCAGTTATAAAATCTTGTGAAACTGTACTATAGTATCAGAACCAGGATATTAACATTGATATAATCCACTGATTTTATTAGATTTTTACAATAGTATGTCAATATTCAACAATCTCAAAAAGCTTAATTAAAAGGAGTTTTACTTACAGTAGTGTGTGTGTGTGTATGTGTGTGTGTGTGTGTGTGTATTTAGTTCTATACAATTTTATCACATGTATAGGCTTCTGGTTTTACCACCATACCAAGATATACATGTATTTCATCACCATAAAGTTTTCTCATATTACCCTTCTATGAGGTTTAAGTTAAACTGGAAAGAATGAAAAGGTCCTGTTTCAAAGACATAGAATTTGAGAAGTCATAATAAACATACATTAAGGGGAAAGTGAGATATTCACAGACATATCTACCATTAAACATGAGAATTAGAAATATTATTTACTGGCTGTTACTAGATTATACAGAGTGACTAAGGATAAAAAGACATTTTTCAAATCAATATTATAGACATATATTTTATGTATAATAAAAGGCACTTGCACGAACTCATACAGAATAATGAGTTCTGACAAATATATTAATCTCTATAGTAACCATACAATTGAGATATAGAACATTTTCATCAACTATTGATTTGATTTGTTTCACTTTATATTTGTTTTGTCTGCCCTGGAATCTCTTATAAATAGATTCACACAGTATGTGGTCTTTTGTGTCTGGCTTCTTGAGCTTATCATAATCTTTTTGAGATTTATTCATATTGCTTTTTACATACACACACAAATGTGTGCATATGTATCTCAATAATTTATTTCTTCATATTGGTAAGATGTAATCCTTGTATTTATATGCCACAGTTTGCTTTTATTTACCTGTTGATGCATGTTGAGATTATTTAAATTTGTTGGCCATTACAAAAACTGTGGTCATGAGCATTTGTGTTCAAGTGTGTATATGTGTACATAGATTTTCATAATGGAGTAGTAATTATTTAGACATAGGAGTAGTATGGTACATATGTATAACTTTATAAAATCTTTTCAACTGTGAGTTCCAGTTATGAGAATTTCAGTTTCTTTCCACCCTTGTCAACACTTGCATCTGTCATTTAAAAAAAATTAACCTTGGCATATAGAAGTAATCATTTTCACTTTAATTTAAATTGCACTTTTAATGATTATTAGCATATCTGTTTGTTGTTATAGGCCATTGTTGTTGTTTACTTTTGCAACATAGTTAGTGTCCTTTCCTTTAGGTGTTTCCTCTAGGTGTTTGGTCAAGTCTTTTGTCTATTTTTTAAGTTGAGTTGTATATTTTCTTATTTTGAGTTTTAATGATAGTATATATATATATATATATATATATATATATATATATATATGCTTAATATGACTTGGTTTTTCCATTTTAAAATATTTAAAAGATAATTGATTCTTAAAGGCAAAAATGTATAAATGTAGTCTATGGTTTATAACAGATATAGAAATGAAATTTATGCTAGCAATAACAATAGATAAGTACAAATTAAATCATGTTACTGTAAATATTTACAGTTTATGTAAAGAGATATAAAGTTATTTGAAGCTAGACTATATATTGTGTGATTTCATTTATATAAATTGTCTAGAAAAAATATTCTTATAGACAGAATGCAAAATTTTAGTCACTTCTCCTAGGGAGAGAAGTTGCAAGAAGAAATTGACCTAATGTAATAAAGGGACATATCTGGGACAATGGAAATGTTCCAAAACAAGATTGTAGTGAATACATTATTGATAATGTGTTAGATTTGGGGTCAGTTGGCAATTAATAGACTGTTCCTATATATTTTGGTTCTTTTCTTTTTGGTCTTATTGTAGAATTTTCCCCTGTCTTTTGATAGTTAATGAGGCCATGTGACTTTCACTGACTAATGGCATGGTATGTGTCATCTCCAGATAGAAGTTTTAAGAGCTGGTGTAAAATTTACTGCATTTCTCCCTGCTATAGCAAACTATCCCATTACAGATGTGTTATTGAGTGAGGAGGGATGGGACAAACTGACTCCAACCAATCCTCAATAGACAGGTAGTGAAACAATAAATAAGCTTTGTTATAAAAAATCTACTGTTTTGATGCTAGATGAGACTACTGAAGCATAGTTTCATCCCTTTGAACAGAATACTTGATATTTTCATAAGTATTCATTAGATGATTACAAACAGATAAACAAATAAGTTATAAATACTTGTATTAATTTGCTAGGGCTTCTGTAACAAAGTACCATAAATTGAATGGCTTAAAAAAGAGTAACATTGTCTCACAGTTCAAGAGGCCAGAAGGTTGAGATCAAGAACTAAGCAGAATTGGTTTTTTCTTTTTAAAATTTTTGCATGTTATTTGTGGGTACCTAGTCAGGGTATATATTTATGGGGTACATTAGGTGTTTTGATACAGGAATGCAATGTCAAATAAGCACATCATGTAGAATGGGGTATCCATCCCCTAAAGCATTTATCCACTGAGTTACAAAACAAACAAACAAACAAACTCATTACACTCTTTATTTTAAATTGTAAAATTATTATTGGCTATAGAAACACGTGTACTCTCAAATAGTGGGCCTTATTCATTCTTTCTAATTTTTGTACCGACTAACCATCTCCACCTTCCTACCACCTGCACCTCCATTACCCTTTCTAGCCTGTGGTAAACATCTTTCTGTTTATTATGTCCATGAGTTTAATTGTTTTGAATTTTAGACCCCACAAGTAAGTGAGAACATGTGATGTTTTTCTTTCTGTATCTGGCTTATTTCAATTAACATAATGATCTGCAGTTCCATCTAAGTTGTTGCAAATGGCAAGATTTCATTCTTTTTTTCATGGCTGAACATTACTTCATTGCATATATGTACCACATTTTCTTTATCCATTTATCTGTTGATGGACACTTAGATTGCCCCCAGATCTTACATATTGTAAACAGTGCTGCAACAAACACAGGAGTGTGGATATCTCTTCAATACACAGTTTTTCTTTATTTTGGGTATATACCTAGCTGTGGGATTCCTGGATCATATGGTAGCTCTATTTTTAGTTTTTTGAAGAACCTTCAAACTATTCTCTATAGTGGTTGTATTAATTTACACTCCCACCAATAGTGTATAAGGGTTCCATTTTCTTTACATACTCACCAGGATTCGTTATTGCCTGTCTTTTGGACATAAGCCATCTTAACTGCAGTGAGATGATATTTCATTTTAGTTTTTATTTGCATTTCTCTGATAATCAATGATGTTGACCACCTTTTCATATGCCTATTTGCCATTTGTATTTCTTCTTTTGAGAAATATGTATTGAAATCTTTTGCCCATTTTTTGATTGAATTATTAGATTTCTTCCTATTGATTTGTTGCAGTTCCATATATATCCTGGTTATTAATCTTTTTTTATATGGGTAGTTTGCACATGTATTTTCTACCATTCCTTGGGTTATATCTTCACTTCGTTGATTGTATTCTTTGTTGTGCAGAAGCTTTTAACTTGATATAATCCCATGTGTTCATTTTTGCTTTGGTTTCCTGTGCTTGTGGGATATTGTTCAAGAAATTTTTGCCCAGAACAATGACATGAAGATTTTCTCCAATGTTTTATTATAGTAGTTTCATGGTTTGAGGTCTTAGATTTAAGTTTTTAATCTATTTTATTCAACTTTTTGTATATGGTTAGAAGTAGGGGTCTTGTTTCTTTCTTCTGCATGTAGATATCTGGTTTATCCAGCACCACCTATTGAACAGATTGTCTTTTCTCCAGTTTATGTTCTTGACACCTTTCCTGAAAATGAGTTCACTCTAGGTGTGTGGATTTTTTTCTGGGTTCTCTATTCTGTTACATTGGTCTATGTGTCTGTATGCCAATGCCATACTGCTTTGGTTACTATATCTCTGTAGTATCACTTAAAGTCAGGTAATACAGTTCCTCCAATTTTGTTCTTCTAGCTTAGAATAGCTATGGCCATTCTGGATTTTTTGTGTTTCCATATAAATATTAGATTTTTTTTCCCCTCTCTCTGTGAAGAATGTTATTGGTATTTTGATAGAGATTGCATTGAACATATAGATTGCTTTGAATAGTATGAAGATTTTGACAAAATTGATTCTTCCAATCCATGAACATGGAATATTTTTTTCATTTTTGGGTGTTGTCTTCAATTTCATTCATCATCATTTTATAGTTTTTATTATGAAGATATTTTATGTCTTTGGTCAAGTTAACTTCTGGGTATTTAATTTTATTTGTGGCTACAGTAAATGAGATTACTTTCTTAATTTCCTTTCACATTATTCACAGTTGGAATAGAGAAATGAAATGATTTTTATGTTGATTTTGTATCTTGCAACTTTACCGAATTTGTTTATCAGTACTAATAGTTTTCTTGTGTAGTATTTAGGTTTTTCCAAGTATAAGATCATGTCCTTTGCAAAAAAGGATAATTTGACTTCTTCCTTTCCAATTTTACTGTACTTTATATCTTTCTTTAGTCTGACTGCTCTAGTTAGGACTTCCAGTATTATGCTGAATAACAGTGGTGACAGTGGGCATCCTTGCTGTGTTCTAGATTTTAGAGGAAAGGCTTTAAGTACTTCCCCATTCAGTATGACACTAGCTGTACATCTCTCATATATGGCTTTTCATATATTGAAGTATGTTCTTTTATTCTCAGTTTTCTGAATTTTTTTTATAGTTAAGGTATATAGAATATTATCCAATGCTTTTTCAGCATCAACTGAAATGATCATATGATTTTTATCCTTCATTCCATTTTTATGATGTATCACATTGATTGATTTGTGTATGTTGAACCATCCTTGCATCACAAGGATCAATCCCACTTGGTCATGATAAATGTTTGTAAGTATTGTTGAATTTGGTTTGCTAGTATTGGGTTGAGGATTTTTGCGCCAACATTCATTGGAAATATTTTTTTTAAAAATGTATCTTTGGTTTTAAGCCACTGCCTGAGCTGTACCTTGGCCCCTTAGCCATGGCTAGAGCAGCTGGGACCCAGCGCACCAAGTCCCTAGGTTGCACATAGCAGGGGAGCCCTGGGTCTGGGCCATGAAATTATTTTTCCCTCCTAGGCTCCCAGGCCTGTTATGGGAAGGTCTGCCTCAAAGGTCCATGAAATGCCCTGGAGATATTTTACCATTTTCTTGGTGATTAATATTTGACTTCTCATTACTGATGCAAATTTCTGCAGCTGGCTTAAATTTCTCCTCAGAAAATGGGTTTTCCTTTTCTATTGCATTGTCATGCTGCAAATTTTCTGAACTTTTATGCTCTGTTTCTCTTTTAAAGTCTAATGCCTTTAATAGCATCCAATTCATATCTTGAATGCTTTGCTCCTTAGAAATTTATTCTGCAAGATACCCTAAATCATCTTCCTCCAGTTCAAAGTTCTGCAAATTTTTAATGTGGGGCAAAATGCCACCAGTCTCTGCTATAACATAACAAGAGTGACCTTTACTCCAGCTGCCAACAAATTCCTCATCTCTATCTGAGACAACCTCAACTGGAATTTCATTGTCCATATTATTATCAGCATTTTGGTCAAAGCCATTCAACAAGTCTCTAGGAAGTTCCAAACTTTCCCACAATTTTATGTCTTTTGAGTCCTCCAAACTATTCCAACCTATGCCTGTTACCAAGTTCCAAAGTTACATCCACATTTTCAGGTATATTTACAATGGCATCCCACTCCCAGTACCAATTTACTGTATTAGTTTGTTTTCATGCTGCTGATAAAGACATACTCGAGACTGGGTAATTTATAAAGAAAATGATGTTTAATGGATTCACAGTTCCATGTTACTTGGGAGGCCTCACAATCATGGCAGAAAGTGAGAGGCAAGGTTCACATTGAGGCAGAAAAAGAGAGAAGGAGAGCCAAGTGAAAGGGGTTTTCCCTTATAAAACCATTAGCTCTTGTGACACTTATTTACTACCATGAGAGCAATATGGGGAAACTGCCTCCATGATGAAATTATCTCCCACTGATCCCTCTCACAACACATGGGAATTATGGGAGTTATAATTCAAGATGAGATTTGGGTGGAGATACAGCCAAACCATATCAGGGCCTATCTCTGTCTTTATCTCTAATAATATTTGCTATATCTACTTGGGTTTTCCAGTATTAGTTGCATATATATTTAAAATTATTATATCCTTTTGCTGAATAAACTACTTTATTAATACATAGTAACCTTCTCTGTCTTTTCTTATACTTGTTGTCTTGAAATCTATTTTGTCTGTTATAAATATAGTGAGTCCTGCTATTTTTTTCTAATGCCCTTATGTTTGGTGTATGTGTGTTTTTATAGGTAAAGTGTGTTTCTTGTAGGAAACCAATCAGTGGACCTTGTTTTTAATCCATTTAGCCAGTATATGTCTTTTGATTGGAGAGTTTAGTCTATTTACATTCATTGTATATTGATAAGTAAGGACTTACTCCTGCCACTTTGTTAATTTGTTTTCTGGCTGTTTTATCGTCTTCTCTTCCTTCTTTCTGTCTTTCTTGTCTTCCTTTAGTAAAGGTGATTTTCTCTAGTGACATGATTTAGTTTCTTGCTTTTTATTTTTTTGTGTCCATTGTATGTTTTTTGGTTTATGGTTACCATGAGTCTCCTAAATACTCTTATAATCCATTATTTCAGCCTAACAACACTATTTGCATAAACAAAGTAATAAACAAGCTAAAAGAAAACTAATAAAAATTCTATGCCTTAACTTTGTCACCTAGCTTTTTAACTTTTTGTTGTTTCTATTTACATCTTATTGTACTGACTATGTCTTAAAATCAGAGCAGAACTGAAGGAGATAGAGACACGAAAAGCCCTTCAAAAAAATCAATAAATTCAAGAGCTGGTTTTTCGAAAAGATCAACAAAATAGACAGACCACTAGACAGAATGATAAAAAAGAAAAGCGAGAACAACCAAATCGATGCAATAAAAAAAGATAAAGGGGAAATCACCAGAGATTCCACAGAAATTCAACCCATCATCAGAGAATACTACAGACAACTCTATGCACATAAACTAGTAAACCAGGAAGAAATGGATAAATTCCTGGACACGTGTGTCCCCCGAAGCCTAAACCACAAGGAAGCCGAAACTATGAATGACCAATAACAAGGTCTGAAGTCGAGGGAGCAAATAAGAGCCTACCACACACAAAAAGCCCTGGTCCAGATGGGTTCACAGCCGAATTCTACCAGACACACAAAGAGGAGCTGGTACCATTCCTTCTGAAACTATTCCAAATAATTCAAAAAGAGGGAACCCTTCCCAAATCATTTTATGAGACCAACATCATCCTGATACCAAAACCAGGCAGAGACTCAACAAGAAAAGAAAACTTCAGGCCAATATCCATGATGAACATAGATGCAAAAATCTTCAATAAAATACTGGCAAACCGATTGCAACAGCACATTAAAAAACTTATCCATCATGATCAAGTAGGATTCATCCTGGGCATGCAAGGCTGGTTCAACATACGCAAGTCTATAAACGTCATTCACCACATTAACAGAACCAAAAACAAAAACCACATGATTATCTCAATTGATGCAGAGAAGGCATTTGACAAAATTCAACAGCCCTTTATGCTAAAAACTCTCAATAAACTTGGTATTGATGGAACATATCTCAAAGTAATAAAAGCTATTTACGACAAACCAACAGCCAATATCATACTTAATGGGCAAAAACTGGAAGCATTCCCTTTGAAATCCGGCATGAGACAAGGATGCCCTCTCTCACCACTCCTATTCAACATAGTATACTCTTCCCTCAGGGTAGTGAGGTCTCCCAGGCCCTGCATGGGTCTAGAGTTACCATCAGGGAGTCAGAGACTAGAGTCAAAAACCTTAGACTACCTGGTATTTTATTGTATTGCATCTATGCTGGCACTCAAACCACAGAACAGAATCCTCCAGACTCTTCCCTTTCTTTTTCAAAGTCAGTGGATCCTCACCCTATAGCCACTGCCACCCCAAACTGTGAGGAGTATTGCCAGACTACTGTCAATGTTCCCTTAAGAGCCAAGGTCTCTTAAGTCAGCTTGTGGCCTGGAACTCAACCTTCAGAGCACTGGGCACCCCTCTGGCCCAGGGGAGGTTCAGAAATGCCATCCAAGCGTCAAGTCCTGGAATCAGGGAGTCCAGGAGCTTGTGTGATGCTCTACATGCCTGTGGCTGTGCTGGTACCTGAAGTCAGCAAGTCTCGGAGGCTCACCTAAAGCCCTCAACATAGTACCTGGGTATTGCTGCTGGCTATTCATGGCCCAAGGACTCTAAAGTTAGCAGATGATGAATGCTGCCAGCACTAAGTTTTTTCCTTCAAGGCAGTAGTTTCCCTTCTGTCCCAGGGTGTATCTAGGAATGTCATCTGGGAGCTAGGCCCTAGAATTGTGGTCTCATGACTCTGATTGCTATCCTGTCCTGCTGTGGCTTAGCTGATATTCAAGATGCAAGACAAAGTCCTCCCCACTCTTCTCTGTGCTCTCCTCAAATGGAAGGATGATGGTATCTCTTTGGAGCCAAACAGAGGCAGCCTGGGATTAAGGGAGGTGATACTAGCACTCCCTTAGTCACCCCAGCTAGTGTCTCAATATGTCACATATCCCCTGAGTCCACTGTCTCTGGGCCTAATCCAGCACTAGGACTCACCTATGAGTTGTAGTCTTTATGTCCTAGATTGCCTTTCGAGTTTATTTGAAGACACAGAGAATTCTGGCCCTCAGTGGCGAGGTTTGTAGGAACTCAGGTTTCAGCCTCTAGGATGCAAGATTCTCCTCTGGCTAGGGCTGGTTTAATGCTCCCTCCTTGGTCAGGAGTCAGCTGAGTTTGATTCGATTTTCCTTTCCTCTCTCACAGTACAGCACTGAGTTCAATGCCTCATACCTGCTGTGTTCTCCCTTCCCGAGTGCCTGGAGACACTGCACCATGCCACTGCTGCCAGGGGCAGGGGAGGGGTGGCATCAGTAGTTCAGGACTCTTTTTTCTATCTTTTCATTGCCTTGCTTAGTAATATCAAGTTAAAAACAGGTACTATGAGTACCTAGCTGGTTTTTGGCCCTTGTGAAGATAGTTGTTACATTGGTGTCCTGGTGTGGGGGATGATTAGTGGAGCCATTTTTTTTTAGATGGCATCTCACTCTGTTGCCCAGGCTGGAGTAAAGTGGTGCCATCTCAGCTCACTGCAATCCTTGCCTTCCAAGTTCAAGTGATCCTCCTGTCTCAGCCTCCCAAGTAGCTGGGACTACAGGTGCCCACCACCATGCTTGGCTAATTTTGTATTTTAGTAGGCATGGGGTTTCACTCTGTTGGCCAGGTTGGTCTTGAACTCCTGACCTCAGGTGAGCCACCTGCTTCGGCCTCCCAAAATGCTGGAATTGCTAGCATGAGCCACCTCACCTGGCCTAGTGGAACCTTCTATTCCACCATCTTGCTCCACCTAGAATTGGTCCTTTCTGAGTGCTGTACAGAAGACTCTAGTCTTTTGCCCTTGGTGGTTTTCTGGCAATCTTTAGCATTCCTTGGCATGTAGAAGCATCACTCAGATTTTGTCTTTATCTTCACATGGCATTCTCCCTGTATTCATGTCTATTTTCACATTCCACTTCTTCATAAGGACACCAGTAACATTGGGCCAGGGGACCACCCTACTCAAGCATGACTTAAATAATTACAGCTGTGGTAAATTTATATCTAAATAAGGTCGCATTCTGAGGTTCCCGAGGTTAGTTAGGACTTCAACATATAAATGGAGTAGAGGGCAGAATTAATTATATAACAACATTCATAGAATGCAATATAGACATATATGGACCAATGAAGATTGGCCCTTATGAACCAAGAATTATGATTAGTCCATTGTCTCTACTACTTTCTTGCTGGTAGTGCTGTTTCATCTATAGCCCAGACCCAATAAAAACAACATTACACAACATATTATTTACTGTATTTTAGAACTTGCAACTATTATTTTTCTTTGATGAGATTGTATTAAGGGATTATATTTGAATTATAAAATTTAAAGAAAGAGCATTTAAGAATTTGTCTATATGTTATGTAGGTTTAAATCAAAAGCTGGTTATATAATGTCTGCAAGTGTACTTTTGAAAATTTCTTTGCAAAAGTAGAACCTATGAGTGTTTGGGGACATGGGGACAGGTTCTGAGATGATATCCTCTTTCAATGACACCTTCTGCTGTGGGCTTTATAGCTGTTCTTGCATAAAACCCCTCTGATTTGAGCCAAAGGAAAATGATAAGTGTCAGTTAGAGAGAAGTTTAGAATTTGAATCTTAAGTTAATGTAAATACAAGAGTGAAATGTTCTAATTTTCTAAACTTCCATTTCTCTCTGTTAAAGGCAAGGTTTGGGTATTGGTGAGCTTGTTTGAGTAACACAGCTGCACAAAAACAAATAAATATAGGTCAACTGGCAGTGCAATGTGTAAGGTGGCCTGTGATCAAACAGTGTTTTATTTTGAACCAGGTCTGAAGCTTCTGGAAGCACCAAGGAGGGATAATCAAAAAGTCTTGAGGTCATGGATGTCAGAACTAACAGGATAGAGTCCTAGAGGTGTAGCAACAAGGATCTAGGAAGTGACTTCAAAAGTTTAGGCAGTGCTTTTCTGATTCATTTTCCCCCTAAAGTGGGCAGTTAGAGTCTGATTCACTAAAGGTATTCCAGTAACTACATGTGGTTAAGAAGCACTAAGAAATTAAAAAACAAAAAACAAATAAATAACAACAACGAAACAACACTTCTCCCTCATCCCTTTTCATTATCGCTGTACTATTCAAGGATAGCAGATGTTGATGTGAATAAGTCGTGTTATAGAGCCCTGATTGCACGTTTACATTAAGTGTGTTTTCAAAGACATAAAAAAATGCAGAAAACCACATAAAAGGTTCTAAAACCTAAAGTCTGTCAGTCATTATGAGATTAATTGGGGAAACCTTTCTGAACCTACTCCCTCCAAAAGTTTTACAGAGGTATGGTGTTGATGGTCCCCTTGGCCTTTTCTTGTCAGTTTGAAAGCTGGCTTTAGGCTGCTGTCCTGGCCTAAGATAAACATGTGGCTGTAGGCTCTGGGTCAAATTACCTCTTTCAGTCTTTCTTCCCAAACCCCTGTTTCCTCTTATATGTCCCACTAATCAGTCCAAGGCTAGTGCTCAATATGCTTCTCATCAGAGTGGTGAGACCCAAAGGTACACACTGGTTTTGGAAGTTCTGAAAAACAGAGCAATAATTGCAATTCACATGATTTCAAGGAGCTCCTGAGATCTCACTGAAATAGATTTTAAAGTAATTTAAACACAGTCCAGTACAACTTGTTCAAAATCTAAGTGGAACTTTGGACTAAGCTCAATAAAATAGTAATATGTTATTCTAGTTTTCTTGATCCCCTGTGCATAAACTCCCAGAGAGACTTGGGGTGGCAGATTTGCTTACTTGGGACAGGATTCAGGCATTCCTGCCTTGTTAGGCCCATTATCGCCATTAACCTTACTCACATGCACCTCTTATTACCATGTCAAATTTACCACAATTTCTAATACTAATTTTTAAGTACTTTAAAACTAATTTTAAAAATCTGATAAAAATTGGCAGTGAATTATTCTCAGTTTTAGATGACAATGTCGGTAGCAAAACTTTTACCAAATTAGTTCATTTACTATGTCCTCATTTCCTATGGTTCAAGGAAAGAATTTCCTTTGAAAACAAAACCAACCCAAATAATAGAGAGGAAAAGTTTAGCATTTGTTTATCTTGCGTTCTGATTATTTAGATTATTATTTTATCCTCTAATAAAAATAACTACAAATTTAAAGTAAAATTATTCATTAGTTATTGCTTGTTACTTCTTGATAGGCTTATATTTTGATTTTAAATACAGAGCAGCACATTCTCACTGGTGTTATGAGTAAGCTTAGGGCTAGAGTTTGGGGTGTATAAATATTGTTGACTATATTAGTATTCCTGAGTGTATAAAATATCTGTTTGATTTTCAATTTCAAAATTATTTAAAAATCTACATTACAAATGCTGGATATACCTTAATCAACAGGTATGTTTACATATATTTTGAACATTTATGTTCACATATATTGAATTACAAATAAATCACTAATGAAATTTCAAACTTGATACCAGTTTTTTCTTTTACATCTACAGTAAATGGGCTGGGGTTGTGGCTCATGCCTGTAATCCTGGAACTTTGGGAGGCCAAGGCGGGTAGATTGCCTGTACTCAAGAGTTCGAAACCAGCCTGGGTAACATGAAACCCCATCTCTATTAAAATACAAAAAATTAGACCGGTGTGGTGGCGTGTGGCAGTAGTCCCAACTATTCAGGAGGCTGAGGCAGATTCGTTTAAATCTGGGAGGTGAAGGTTGCATTGAGCTGAAATTACACCACTGCACTTCATCCTATGTGACAGAGCGAGACTCCATCTCCAAAAAAAAAAAATGGCAAATCCTAATCTTGTTGTCCTTCAAATGCCATATTAATAGTCCAAGATAAAATGCAGAATTAAAAAAATTTATAATGCAAGTTTCTCAAATTGAAAGCAATTTGAGCAACATATTTATGTTTTTCAAAAATATTTTAAGTCTCTACTTATGCGATTAATAGATTAATATTTAAGATATATGATTATATCTTATATCTAAGATATTCACCAAGATATAATAAAATGTCCTATCACTTTTAAACTTTCAAGTGTTAAAATCATAGGCTGGTTTTATAATCTCTGCTAGTGTACTTTTAAAAAAAGTACACTTTTCTGAAAAAGTAGGACCTGTGAGTGTTTGGAGATATGGGGAGTAGTTCTGAGCAGGTATACTAAACTTTTAAGTTAAATCAAAATTAAAGCCACTGAAACACTTCAGAAATATATATATATCATTATATATATGTACACACACACATACACATACACATATCATCAGATATAGTTTTAATGTAGAAAAATATTGCTCTAAGAATAAAATTGCTTATTTTCCCCTTCAACATTAATACATAATTAAGATAGAGCAATTAACCTAATATATTAGTTTTTAATTTTTTGGTCTCAGAACCAGTTCTATAGTCTTCCAATTTATTGATGATCCAGAAAAGATTTTGTTGATTAAAATTAAAACTGAGCAATTAAATATATGTATATTATTTATTTATTTTAGAAGAAAAAAATACAAATGAACATAAATACAACATTTTCAGAAAAAGGATTTTATTTTCAAAATAAAAAAAATATGGCCAGGCACGGTGGCTCATGCCTGTAATCCTAGCACTTTTGGAGGCCTAGGCGGGCAGATCACGAGTTCAGGAGTTCAAGACCACCCTGGCCAATATGGTGAAACCCCAGTATCTACTAAATATACAAAAGTTAGCCAGATATGGTAGCACACACCTGTAGTCACAGCTACTTGGGAGGCTGAGGCAGAAGAATTTCTTGCATCTGGGTTGCAGTGAGCTGAGATAGCACCACTGGACTCTGGCCTGGGCAACAGAGTGAGATTCCGTCTCAAACAAACAAAACAAACATTTAGTGAGAAGAGAAGCATTGCTTTACTTGTTTTCAAATAATGTTAATGTCTGGCTTGATAGGAGTATTGGATCCCTGTCATTTCTGTCCTTCGCACATTTCATTAGCTGTTGGAGCAATGCTGGGGTCCCTGCACCACACTTTGAAACCATTGGCCTAAATCCTCTGTGCCAGCACAAGAAAGCACTTAACATGATGGTGACAGAATTTCTTTTCTCTTCATCATTTTTGTTTATGACTTTTCTTTCAGACAAATACAACATTCCCTTTACTTTATTCACTTTTTCATTTATTCATCCCTGTGTGTCTTCAGAAATGGGACAGATTCCTAGAGATAAAAAGATGATTTATGTCATGTTATAATTTAGGTAAAACATCTGGAAGTGTACTGGCTCTTGGTAGCCATTCAATTAATGATTTGGTCTCACTACAGCCATGCATAAAAGGGACTATGGAGCATAGTAATAGTTGATGATTATTTTTATGGAGGAAATTATTCTGTGAGTAAATCTTAGGTAGAATAGAAAGGAAGACACGAGAGGCATTTTGTATAGGAGTTACACATGTAAGTAAATTATGGTAGGAATGAAGAGAAGTGACAAATACTGAGATCAAATAAAGAGAATAAAGGTAAAATAAAGAGAATACGTGGACATATTGGGTGAAGAAGAAGAAAGGACAGAGGGTAGATTTGAATAGGGGTGCCCTTCCCAGAATTATGTTTAATAGTTAAGACATTGAAAACAGAATACTCACTAAGCAGTTATTGCTACTCTTCCTGTTTGTTTGGGTCAGTTATTTATATTTAAGGTAGGGATTCTCATTAAATTGCCTTTTTGAGGCATATACTTAAGATAATTGAGAGAAATAGAATAAAGGCAGGAGGAGAAAAATAAGCATGCATGTGTTTGTTCTTAACTGAAATCCAGCTTACCCTGATGTACAGAAAAATCTGGGACACAAATTAGACTGCTGATTTGATCTCAACTTGAAGCAAGGGGTCAGTTTGTACCTCTGTGTCACTGATTGCTGGCTGTTGAGTAGCTATCTAACCTCTGGATGAGGAAGCTTGCATTAAACTGAGAGAATCCCCCAGACAAGCGGGCATCTTTGCACCTTTAGTAATCAACACTCAATTCAGCTGGAGGGAAGGAGGGTGGCAATGAAGGGGCCCAGATGATGCAATATCAACATCTGTTAATACTACCCCATGAATGACTCAGATTCACTTTCTTTTCTAATCAAGTTTACTTCATCCAGGCATCCTACTTGCTCAGAAGTTTTGGAAACATCTATGAAAAAAGGTTTATAGTAAGAAATGCAATCAGTTGATCTCGGTTGGTCAGCAGTTAGCCTTGTAGCATCACCTCACTCCACCACAGCCACTAGATTTTTCTTCTGCTAGATACCACTACCCTCCAAATGGTTTGGTAAGTGGGGTGACTAAGGGTTTTGAGCCCCTATTTGCCATCATGTCATGAGGCTGTGGTTGCTTTTATTGCCATTTATAGTTACAAACAGAAATGACAGAAAGTAATAAAATGCTAAAAAAAAAATAGTAGGATACAGATGCTGGCCTGAAGAAGCTCTCATAGGCCACACCTGGAACAATTTGTACAAGGAAATAATGCTAGAATTGAATTATAATCCAAAGATTAAATATCAACAAGTCTATGCTGATGTAAATAAATAATAAGGGTAAATAAGTAACTGGAGAAATGAGACAATTCTTACTTAAAGGAGCATTCCAATTAATAGAAGTAGAAGTTGAAGTAATAAAAACAGAAAAACACTGGAGAAGAGCACCACAGCAATAATTTCTGCAGCAAAATGAATTGATGAACACTACAATTAGTGGGTGAAAGTGGCAGAAAAATAGGGTATTTGCATTGCCACAAAGTGTATCCTGCTAACTATTTATTAATTACCATGGTGTTTTTTTTAAACATATGTTTACCAATTTTTGATACTTCTCTCTCCAGGAGGTGAAGTTCAACTATACTACTTGGTAATTAATCCCTGTTATTGGTGAATATTTTTATTAAAAATTCCTTGTCCAAATTACTGGTACATGTTCTGTATTCTGTCTTCTAACTCTGACTGATGTGTGGCCCTTTACTGCATAGCAAATCTGTTTTTCACTACCAGTAAGCCTATGCATATCCTTACAATGAGCCACTTCTGAGCTAAGAGAATGATCAAAGATACTGCCTAAAACTTGACCTATTGAAAGAACTTTTATTGCACCATTTTATTTCAGGACCATACTAAAAGTAGGATATGGAATCTATATTGTGCTTCAGCCCATGTAACAAGCTGATGCTACTCGTGGGTTGATCAAGCATGATGTTGTTTTCTCCTCCATCAGCTCATCATGAGTGGAACTTATGTGACATTGGCATGGGTTGAGTAAGATGCATTAGGTGATAAATGACATGGTGCTCCAGACCAATTGTTTGTGGCTTGCTTTGCCCTTTGTATCTTAGTTTTGCCCTTAAGCATTGTTCAAGACATAATGCTTCCATTTTATAATTGTTTGTAACTAGAGCTGGATAAACCTATGACTTAGTGGGCACGACAGCTAACTATGGGTAATTACGGCTACATGGGCACTCAAAGTAACATGATCAGAGACTTTCTAGTAGGGCCCTTTAGCAGCACAGGATCGGTTTCCAAATTGTGGAGAGTTCTATATTAAAGATGTCTTGCTCCAGAGTCTTATGGGTCTGTGTTGTGACACTTCTGTTCTTTGTCAGAGGCACCACCCATCTTTTTAAGCATGGATAACTCTAATAACATAGAGTCTTCTGGATTGTATATTCCAAATCACAGGGCTACTTATACTGCTGCCTGAACCTGCAGTACAGCCATTTCCTGCTCAGAGGGACAGTCAGTCTTAGCAGCCTTCCAGGTTACCTGGTAAATGAGTCAAAGGAGGAACCCCAAGTATAGAATATGCTGCTTCTAACCCTAAAAGGGCTTACCAGTCATTTTTTTTTTTCTGGTAGAAAGAGTTGGAGTTGCAAGGTATCCCAAACTGGATGTCCCAGTACACATTAGACTATGAGACTTCCAAATATTTGCCAGTGTAAGAGGTCCCTGACTTCTGAAAGTTGTTACCTCTCCCACTGGAGTACATGTATCTTATCAAGGCATTCAGAATACTTATCATTTGATGATTAGTTATGAGTATCACAATGTCGTCAACATAGTAAGCAAATGTGATATTTCCAGAATGTCTAGATTGTCCAGTTTTTATCAGACTAAACTATGGCAGGACTTGAGGCAGTGTGTACACTTGTCTGTTCAGGTGAATGAAAACTTCTCTATTCTCTTTCCTGATGGCAACTGAAAATAATATATGCTCCTTATCAAAGAACTCTATACTGCATACTGGGGGCTGTTTTAACCTACTCTAGAATTGACACCACATCTAGAGTATTAATTACTTAACTTTAATTAATTAAACTAAATTAAATTAGTTAATTAATAAATTAACTCCAATTAGGAGTATTAATTACTTAACTTTCTGACAATCCATTTTTGTTAAACTAAGCCAAAGAATTACAATGAATTAAATAGAGATATGATGAGTACCAAAGAATTTGCATCCTTACATATTTTTGAGTAGAAGGGAGCTCTGTCATTCATAGCAGGTGTTGCTTATGGATATTATATATGGATCAGCTTTGGGGATTTCTACTTGTCCTTTGTCACTACAAAAGTTATTAGTCTACAAGTCAGGGAATAATTGTATGGGTTCTGCCAACTGGTAAGCATGTCCATTCCACTTAATGTATTTTGGACTAGAAAAGTGACAACTAGGTGGGTTTGTATTTGGCTTTCTCTACTTCGGTGGACTCACTATGAGGTGAATTGAGCTATTATTCATTTATTAACTGCCTGTAGCTAAGAATCCTAACAGGCTCATTATGAACATACTTTGAATCTCTGCATTAGCATTAATGCAAACTGCACATCCAACATCCCTGGAAAAAATTTGGATATTCACATTTCTCCAAAAGAGAGTTACCATATACGTTGCTATAAGTTTGTTTGGGGAAAGACTGGAGAAATCACCAACATATATACTTGCTATAGTGTTGCAGATTCTTCCTTCAGTCAGTGAGTTTTGCCTTGGAGAATTGGCACACTTCTGGAAACTGGTGAGGGATCAGCATTTCCCATTGGAGGAATGGACTTCAGCCTACTGATCATCCATCATGCTCAATTTCTAGCAGGGCCCAGATCAAGATCTACTTTTCAAAAACTTTCTAATTATCTGTTGAAGATGGCATGGCCTTGCCCTGAACTTTAGAAGGGCAGAAGTTTTCTTTCAGGTGTCCATTTGAAGTCTGAGCATTGTCTTTAAGCAAGGTAGGAGCTGAGTATCTTCTAACAAGGCAGAGTGAACCAATTTTGCTTTCCTGGAGTGTCTCAAGAAATCGATAAAATCAGGGCTGTCAAGATATTCTCATCTCAAATTTCAGGTTCCATATCTTTTCTAATGAGGTCCCGATTTTGGCACAGATTTGGTAGACTGAACCTCAGCCCTCTTTGAAAGTGTGCCATTGTCATAATGAGCTCATATGCCTTGTTTTCAGCTAAGTAGTTCCTCTGGCTACACAAAATGAATTCCCTTTGATATGCTGACAATAAATTCCCCTGATTCTTACATTTTTCATTAAAATAATGATTACTAAAATCCAAATTACTGATTAAAAATACAGTTGAGCCTGTGTTCTCTTTTTAATGCATCAATGGGAGTTAGCAGTTACATAATTCCACAGTTTTCTTAGTTACTGTTTTCTTTTTTCTTTTTTTTTTTTTTTTTTGCCAATCAAGGAGAGCTTGTAAGGTTGCTGAGGTTGGTTGACCTTGAACTCTTGGCCTCGCCTTCGCAAGCGCCACGACATCCGGCCGGAGCCACTTTGGGCCCCACTGTTTTCTTAAAATACAGCTTAAAAGCCAGACATTTCACCAGCTAGTTAGTGCCTTTCTTGCCCCCTGTTGCTTTCTCCAACTCTCCTTTACTAATGGTGAAAGTCAGCAATTGAAATCCTATAGCATGCCAGAAACAATCAATACTCCACATCCCCAAAGAGTCACCATCCTCACTGTTTTCTGGTCAGTTTATATTCCATCTCTACAATATTTGTCATTGAGTTTACTTCCTAAGGCCACTCCTGGTATCAGCTGTCTTAGGTTTCGTACCCTAAAAACAGAGCCTGAGTTTGGGATTCTTATTAAAGTAAATTAATTACTGAGACATACTCTCAGGGAAAATAATTAAGGAAAACAGATCATAGGACTTCTCAGCCTCCATAATTGCGTGAGCCAATTGCTCATAATAAATCTCTTTCCATATATCTACTTATACTTTATTGGTTCTGTTTCTCTTGAGAACGTTGATTAATAGAGGCAGGGAACTAAAACTAAGCAAAGAGGCGATGTCACCTAGAGACTATTCAACACAGTCACATGGATTTCTCAAGCATGTCCCACCTGAGACAAGTGGGTTTGCTTTTTTCCCCCCAGTGTTTGTCAATCTAGAGGAAGGAGAGAGTTGGAAAAGGGAGAAGAGAATAGAAAAGGGAGGTAATGTTTTAGGCATAGGATTTCAGATTAAATACAGGAGCCTCAGTTAAATTTGAATTTAAGATAAACAATGAATAATCTTATAGTATAAATATGTCCCAAATATTGCATGAGATGTATTTATATTAGAAAGAAGTATATGTTGTTTATTTGAAATTCACATCTAATTGTGTGTTCTGAATTTCTATTTGCTCCATCTGGTAACCCTGCCCAGGCCAGGTGGCTTCTGTTTGCTGAAGGGCAATTTGAGAAGGGACCAGCTGTAAGGCAAGAGCTGCTATGGTACTTAGAGCTGGTGAAAGATCCTGTAGTGGCCAGGGAAGGGAACCAAGCAAGGTACCAACGGCTTCCATACCATATCCTATTTAAGTTTTGGTGATGAGGATTATTAACCTTGTAAAATACAAGCAATTATTTTAGTGTCACAAGCCACTAATTCTCTCTTATTAGAAAATCTTCTTAAAAGATTCTTCTAAAAAACATAAGCTCCAGAGTAATTTTTAAAATTACACAAAATAATAGGAAGAAATAAATAAGCAAACAAATAAATAAATTCTATTGTCCTTTCCACTGTGGAGGCACTTTCAAGATCTTGGAAGAACTAGAACTCTGACTTTAGAGTCTTAGAATTTTATGTTCTAAATGTGAGTGGTTTATATGGAAGATTAGGTTGGAGGGAATATACTTGCTCATAAAAGGATTTTTGTTTTTAGTACTACAAAAATAATGTGATAATTATTCCATTTATGGTTGAGAAACACTTGAAAATAATAATTATTGTTAGTAGTGTGCACTATAAAATAGCTGTATGTGACTATATACAAATATTCACAGGATGTGTAGTGTTAAACAATAACATAAGCTGTATTTGACTACTCATCAAGAATTTAGAAGAAAATTACTTGTAATACTAAATTAGAATAAGCCATAATGGTAAGATTACAGAGAAAGTGGGCAAATTTTTCTCATATTAAAATTTGAATAATTAGCAGTCCCTTTTTCATAGGTTCTCTTCTTTGTGGACAAAAATCTTAGGCTTGGGATATTACTTCTGAAGTCATTAGTATATATGTTAGCTTAAGATTTCTACAAGTTCTTGACATAAGGATTTGTGTGAAAGTGATTAATAAAATGTGATGTCATGGAAATCCAGCAGGGAATGAAGTAGGCCAGGGAAAGAAGTCAAGTAAGAGCCTGATATGCAGCAGTTTCAGAAAACTCTGGCTCAAGCCTCCCAAGGAGTGCTAGAGACCACTGAGAACACACCTCAAGGTGGTACTGAGGTGGCAAGGAAGCCTGGGTATTTATTTTCTGCATTTGACATTTATTGGTTAGGGACAGCTCTTTGGGGTGATATACCTTCCCAGATACTTCCAGCTTACTGTGCACACAAGTTAAAAACAAAGAATAAGATTGTAGCAGGACTTTTCCTTAATACAGCTAAAGATGGGATACTTGTCACATGAGCATAAAAAATTAGGTTCATAGACTATTAGAAAGGTGAGAAAATGGGATTTATTGGGAAAACTGAAAGAAAAGGGGGAACAGGGACTCTGCACAAAGCCAGAGTCCTGCTGGTGTTCTTCCTGCCTTGAGGACTGAATTCCAGGTACCACACCCTGGAACAGGAGAGAGAGGCCAGGCTGCTCCCCACTGCAGAGGCACAAAGTTCCCAAAGCTCCACCCCAGTGCACATTCCTCCCAGCAAGCTGTCTGTTGGAGGTTCTGCCAGGGCAAGCTTCCGATCTGGCATCAAGATGTCCTCAAGATGAATTCATTGCTTTGTCTGCTTCCTCTGTAGAATTACATAAGCAGAACTTTATGATACGCCAATCTTCATAAATTTTGTCATCAACATGAATCTCTATTCTTTGTTAATATTAAAATACCAAAAGCCAGTAAAGACCCTGTTGTTCCTTTGACTTCCCAACATTTCACCAGTTCTAAAGTTTAAAAATGGTCAAGAAAGGGAAGAGCATTAAAAGGTACTCATGGAGGCAATGACAGCCTTGTCTCTGAGGTTCCTCTTAACCTGTGTAATGTGAGTATTAAATCCGTTTACAAGAAGGAAAGTGGAGATTCTTAATTTGGGCTCAAAATGTGTGTTTCAGGAAAATAAAATATAACAAAATACAAGTAAAAAATTGAGTCAAACCTATGGTTAAAGGTTAAGTAATACCTGACAAGATTGCAGAAACCAGCCTAACCAAGTACATAGTTTTTTTTCCCCATATTTATTAATCAATTGGCTATTAGTGACCAGAAAATTTTTTTACACTAGCTTTGATTAAAAGAAATTTTTTGCCTCACGGAATCCAAGTCAGGATAAAACTCCTGCAGTTAATATTATATGTAGCAGAAATTCGGACCAACTAGAATAGACACTCCCTCAGCACACTTGCTTTTCTCGTTGCATTTTCTCTTCCCTTTTCTCTTTTCTCATTTCAAACTGATCTCCAACGAAAGACAGATTCATCTTGTTTTAGTGATGGCTACAATCCTGCCATAAACTTTCCCATTTTTACTATAATTTGGTGGATGTGGCAATAGGCGTGAGCAGCTCCTGGGAAGAGAAAAGGTTAGACTATGAAGACAATAGGTACCTTATGCAATCATCACTGAATAAATTAAAAATACTTTATATAGAAGATTGGGGAAGTTTTAATAGAACTTGAAAAATAAAGTGAGGCGACAAATATTTTCTCCCTTCTTGAGTAACGTGAAGATGAAAAACGTATCACTGCATATGGAAGTTTGTACTTTTCCCTAATGTAGTGTTACCCTGATTTTCTTGCAAAACATCCTTGAGGAAAACATGTTAATTTTTGAATTACTGAAGAACGTCTTAAACTGAAAGAGCAAGCTAAATTAAAAACTGGAACACAGAACACTATTAATCTTATATAAAAAAATAACTTACAAAGGCAAGAATACTGTTGCATATTAATTTTTAAAAAAGAAAAAATAATAATATGTGGAAGAATGTTTTTCCAACTCAGAGTAACATGAAAATGCAATGATGTCTCTCTTAAAGCTTGATTTCTATAAGAGTAACTTGATAATGATAAAAAGGAAATTTTCAAAGTAGTGGGAAAATTCTCTGCCTCAAAAAAAAGCAAGATAATAATGGAAAGGAGCTCCCAGCTCATTACTGGTTTGGAAGAGTGACTTATTTTTTTTTTTTTCTCTGTGACAGATGAGAAGAGACATAGAGTTTAATGGTATGCAAAGAAAACTTGTGAACCATTCCCAAAGAAACTTCCAGGGAAAGAGATAAACATTGAAGTTTTGGCATTCCAGCTATTCTGCTAGAGATTAGAGAACAGGCAATTCTATCATATTTATAGTTATTTTCCTAATAACATTGACTATGCCCTAAGTATAAAGGGAATATATTTGAATGGACTATGAATTCAAATTCTTGTTTTAATCATATCAGTACCTTCATAACTCCCATTCTATCACATCTCTCAGTGTTATATAATGACAATAAATACATGGAATCTGAAGGTTGTTAAAGATCTTAAATGTTCAACTTTTTTCTGCCAAGGAAGAAATAACTTCTATTCCTGAAAGATGGGCATCTCTAACATATGGCATTCCATATTTTCTGAAGCAGCTCATTATACTGCTAAACAGTATTAATTTTTGGCATATTCTCATATAGAGCTGAAAATTGTCTTCTCAAAATTTTCACTTATTGGTTTGGTCTTATTTCTGCCCTCTAGAGATAAACAAAATCTGAACACTCTTTTATATATTACAGTATTCCAAATATTTGCAAACAATTATTATAACCTGTTAAGTATTCTCCTCTCTATGCTAAATAGTCTCAATTCCCTTAGCAAATGTAGAACTGGTTTAAAATATCCCCTGCATTCTCAGAGCCTCTCTCTTTCTAAGTCATTAAACACCCAAGCTAAGCAATAAAACAGACATGATACACTCAGTGCCAAACAGAGTAGGATTTTTCCTTTCTGATTAATACAACTTAATAGTATGCAAATTAGAAAATAAATCATAGTATCCTATTTTCTTTCACTGTCTCAAAATTACTTCTTTTTGGAAGTAGGCAGTGAATAAATACATTCATATATGTTTAAAGTCTTGAAATTTTCCATATGTTTTTACATATAAAAAGATCTCTCATGTTTTTAAAAGATAATTTTTGAAAACCATTTAAGGATTTCTACTCATATATGACTTTATTCTCAGTCAACTGACTTCATTCTATTACAATCTTTTTGAACCCTAAATCTACCATTAGCACGTTAGTCCTCTCGTCTAGCCTTACCATCTATGAATTCACTAAATACATGTTTTTTGAATATCAGATTCATTAGTAGGTACTGGTGGTAGAGTGTGAATGCCTCACCCTCACAGAGATTATATTACCATGGGGATGGAGTATGAATATGGTCTGCATATCTAATTTTAATTAATCTTTACAAGTCACAGCATTTGTTTCACATGCTATAATAGACTTGTGAGTGACCATACAATTTATTTTTCAAATGGGAATTTTAAGGGTAAAAAAGGCACTTGGTACCCTTTATATCCAAGCAAAATATAAGTCAATCTACAGGGAAAACGTCATTTATAGGCATTGAAAATATTTTTATATGCATGTAAAACATGCCTATAATACATTAGCTAAAGTTTTTTAGAAATATGACTAACGTTTGTGGATTGTGCCAGATTATATACATATATATATGTGTGTGTATATATGTTTATGCAATATCTGAGGTTTATTATAGATCAGGTTGTTTATTAATATGCTGTTTTTTTCATATTCAACTAAATATGTGGTGCTTTAATCTGTCACATATAGATTAAAATGTCTAA
This sequence comes from Saguinus oedipus, assembly GCA_031835075.1. Classification (NCBI taxonomy): domain Eukaryota; kingdom Metazoa; phylum Chordata; class Mammalia; order Primates; family Cebidae; genus Saguinus; species Saguinus oedipus. Next base: position 150,619,951 of record CM063172.1, read on the forward strand.
GTTGAAATAACTCAAATAACATTTTATTACTTGATTAAATATCATAATAATATTAGTGACACTTAAAATTAGCTTCAAAGTTCAGAAATTTTTTCACCAGGTAACACAATTAGTATAGTAGAACAATTCACCCTTGAACAGCATGGGTTTGAACTACATGGGTTCATTTATATGAGGATTTTTTTCAATAAAATTTAACCATGTGTACCAGCCTCTGCTGCCTCACCTTCCAACTCCTCTGTCTTCCATCTCTGCTACTCCTGAAGCAACAAGACGAAACCCTCCTCTACTTCTACCTCCTCTGCCTACTCAATGTGAAGATGAAGAGGATGAAGATCTTTATGATCCGCTTCCATTTAATAATCAGTAAACATATTTTCTGTTCCTTATGATATTATTAATAGCATTTTCTTTGTTGAGGACTTTATTATGGGGATACAGTACATATAATATATACAGTATACAAAATATGTGTTAATCTGCTGTATCCATTGTTGGTAATGCTTCTAGTCAACCGGCTATTAAGTTTATAGAGAGTCAAAAGTTACATGCGTATTTTTGACTGCAAGGAGGATCAGTGCATATTGATGAATCAAATGTATTTCCCTTTTAGGCTCTTATATGTATCAGGATAGTTTATTTATGTTGTATGAGTTGATAATATTCAATCTTAATGATTTAACATTAGTGCTTTATTTCATTCAACATTTCTCTCTACATGAATACCAGTGAGTATCTCTGTCTTCGTGTTTATTTAGGACACAGGCTTCCATGATTATCTGCACAGGGAAAAGTGATCATTGAAGTGGTTTTCAGTGGTAATTAAATGCATGAGACAAGAGTCTCACAAGCTCTGAGGTACTCAATAATGCATGTACTCTTAAAAGATTTCTGAAAAATAACTACTTAAAATGAACATTCTAATAAAATGAAATAATTTAATTGAAATGCTAGGTATCTTACAAAATTTTTATTAGTTTTATGTATTATAGAGTATTTACTGTCATAAAACAGAATAAATATGCTTTTATTATTGAAATGTGTGCTCAGTTCAGGGCTCTTCTTACCATATTAATTGGTAGTTATTATTGAAACTTTAAAATACAGTTAGTGCAATTTTTCTGCTAAAATTTTCTATGTTTTATTTACAACCTTTATTTCTAAAAACAGGGAATTAGGTCATTATATGTTTAGCGTTTTGATATTTTGAAAACCTGTGTTGTTGAATGGATTTTAGGAAGGCATCAAAGTAGACAGTACAAGGAATCTATCTCTGAACCTATACAAAAATTTCACTTGCAGAATCTGTATAATGTAAGTATTTTGAAACTCTGAAGTCTTTTTAAGGCCAGAAACTTCCAGGGGAAGTCTTCAATGATGAATTTCAGTGAATGTCAAAAAACTTCAGCTCTTAGCATAGAAGTATCTTCCTATCTAGCACCCAAGCCTTATGATAGACAGCTGTTCATCTATTCCTGGAGGAACCTGGATTCAGCTTGCAAGAACCAGGATGGGCAAAGACATCTGTCCTTCAAATGTTGGGGATTTTTGTTCCGATTTCTGATTGCTGTTGCTGATCACAGGGATATAAGCAAAGAGGCGAGTAATCATTAATGGTGTACCTTCCTGCATGCTTTTTAGGGGAGGCAAAATTTTACCTATGCTGTTTTATGTTTTATCTGCTTGGGTGGAAATAAATTGACAGATGAGTAGAAAAAAACCTACAAATGTACTTAATATAAGTTTTATGTGACACTGGATCATACTATACATATATATATATATATATATATATATATATATATATATATATAGTAATTTAGGTCTTTAGGTGTTCATTTCCTTATAAAGGATCCAGTGTCACATAAAATGAACACCTAAAGACCTAAATTACTATATATATACACATTATATATATATATATATATATATATATATATATACACACACACACACATTATATATATATATATATACATAATATATATATATTATATATATATATAGTATGATCCAGTGTCACATAAAACTTACATTAAGCTCATCTTACTTGGAATATGTTAATCTTTTTGGATGTTTATATTCAGATCTTTCATCAAATTTGAAAAGTACTCATCCATTATTTCTTCACATATTCTCTTTAACCTTTCTTTCTTCTCTTTTTGAAACTCCACAATGTATATGTTGTTTCATTTGATGAAATATATAACTATATATATAGTTATATATAGAGAGAGAGTTATTTTAATAAGAATATTACTTTTCTTCTACTATAAGGAGGTTATCTTTCACATGGTAATTTCATTCACATGATAATTTCATCTCCTGACTTTAAAAAATAACATGAATATCAGAGTAATCTTTTTGTGCCTCCTGTTTTTTAAATGCCTTTAACTAAATATATTAGACATGTGACAGTATGATATTTTGCAGTGGCATATCCTTAACTCCATTAGTTGCCAGTCCGTCCCATTTTGGCTGAAGTGATTTCTGGGGATTTGGGGTTATCGGGATTCCTTTTTCTTTCTCTTTAACTTTTTTCTTATTTTTTTTTGTCTTGAAAGTCAGACATTAAAATCTAGGACATTCAAAAACAATTAGGAAATAATTAGAAAGTGACTACACATGCCTAGGGAAAGGTATGGGCTCAGAAAAGACCTGAGAAGACTGTAAATTTAAACTTCAGGATGATCCATAGCATAGGGAAGGCCTACAAAAATAATTTTGAAAACCTAAAAACAATAAACAAACATATCAAACCCTAGAGAAGGGAGAGAACCTGAGATTCAGAGTTACCACATCATCAGGTTCAAATATTCCAGTTTCAACAACAAAAATTTTAAAACTTCAAAAGAAACAAGAAAGTATAGCCAATTCAAAAGGAAAAATTAATCAACAGAAATGATCCCTAAAAAAAGCTCATGGACCTACTAGACAAAGACTTTAAAACAACTATCTTAACATTGCTCAAAGAACTAAAGGATGACATGGAGAAAGTAAAAGCAAACAAACTCTCATAAAAACCAGTGTTTAATCAAAATGGAAATACTGAGATAGAAAATCTAAAAGAAAACTAAGATTCTTGAGCTGAGAAGAATGATATAAATGAAAAAAATACTAGAGGCATTTAAAGGCAAATTTTAGCACACAGAAGAAAGAATCAGTAACTTTGAAAATTGGATAATGGAAAATATCAAGTTTTAGGAACAGAAAGAAAAAGACTGGAGAAGAGATCTGTGGAACCTGTGAGACCTAATCAAATAAACCAACATATGCATTGTGGGAGTTCTAAAAAGAGAACAGAGAAAGGTTAAAGAGAATATGTGAAGAAATAATGGATGAGTACTTTTCAAATTTGATGAGAGATCTGAATATAAACATCCAAAAATATTAACAGATTCCAAGTAAGATGAACTCAAAGAGACTCACAGCAAGACGTATTGTAATCAGACTTTTGAAAGAAAAAGAACATCTTGAAAGCAGCAAGAGAGAAATGACTTCACTTACAAGGTATCCACAATGAAATTATTAGCAACTTTATCATCAAAACTTTGGAGTTTGGTGTTAAAAATGCTCAAAACAAAAACAAACAAACAAAAAACGTGTCAACCTATAATCCTATATTCAATGAAATTCTTTTCCAAAAGTGAGGGAGAAACTAAGACATTCCTAGATAAACAAAAGCTGAGAGAGTTTGTTACTGCTAGTCATTCCCTGCAAGAAATGTTCAAGGGAGTCCTGCAGGAAGGCATAAAGGACACCAGACACTAACTTGAAGTCATGTGAAGAAATAAAGATATTAATAAACTTAAGCACACTGGCAGTTATAAAAGCTAGCATTATTCAAAAAATGGTTAAGTTCACTTTTTGTTTTCTACATGATTTAAAAGAGACTAATAAAATTTCAAATAGCAATTACTAGTATTATTATAACTGATTTATAGTTCACCATTTTGTTTTCTAAATAATTAAAAAGCTATAAATTTAAAAATAATTATATTTGTGTTTAGGGAACACAATGTAAAAAAAGTCTTGTGACATCTAGAACCAAAAGGAATGTGAATGAAGCTGCTACATTATTATATAATAATATACAATAAAAATTATTGTATATTATTGAAGTTAAGCTGGTATAAAATAAAATTAGTGATATAACTTTAGGATATTAAATTAAATGTAATTTCCATAATAACCATATAGAAATTAACTGTAGAATATATACAAAAGGAAATAAGGAAGCAATTTAAATGTTTCACTACAGAAAAAAATAACATAAGTAAGCATAAAAGAAGACAACAATGCAGGAAGTGAAGGACACATAAACTATAAGCATATAAAAAGTGTTCTACCAAACACTGAAAGAAGAATCAACATTAATCCATCAAACTTTTTCTTAAAATTGAGAGGTGGGAACACTCTCTAACTCATAATATGAGGCCAACATTATCCTTCTTACTAGTTCATTTTCACACTGCTACAGTGATACTAGCTGAAGCTGAGTAATTTATTTACAAAAAGAGGTTTAATTGACTCACAATTCCGTATGGCTGTGATATATCTCAGGAAACTTTTGGTCATGGTGAAAGGTAAAGGAGAACCAAGTACCTACTTCAAAAGGTGGCAGGAGATAGAAAAAGAAAAAGGGTGAGGACATTCCCCACTTAAAACCATCAGATCTCCTGAGACCTCTCTCACTATAATGAGAAGAGCAAGAAGAAAACTGCCCCCATTATCCAATCACCAGCCACCAGATCCCTCCATTGACATGTAGGGGTTACAATTAGAGAGGAGACTTGGTTGGGAAGACAGAGCCAAGCCATATAATTCTGCCTCATCCCCATCCAAATCTCATGATCTCATGTCCTTCTCATGTTTTTAAACACAATTATGCTTCCTCAACAGTCCTCCAAAATCTTAACTCATTCCAGTATTAACTCAAAAGTCCAAGTTCAAAGTCTCATCTGAGACAAGGCAGATCCCTTTAACCTATGAGCCTGTGAAATAAAAAACAAGTTAGTTACTCCCAAGGTACAATGGGGCTACCTTTGTAGGCATTGGGTAAATGTTCCCATTCCAAAAGGCATAAACTGACCAAAACAAAGGAGACACAGGTCCCATGCAAATCTGAAACCTCACTGGGCAGTTATTAAATCTTATAGCTTCAAAATCTCCTTTGACTCCATGTCTCACATCTAGAGAATGCTGATGTAAGGGATGGGCTCCCACAGCCTTGGGCACCTCTGCCACTGTGGTGGTGCAGGATACAGCCCCTGTGACTGCTTTTCACCAGCTGGGACTTAGTGCCTGCAGCTTTTTCATGTACACAGTGCAAGATGTCAATGGATCTACCATTCTGGGGTAGGGAGGATGGTAGACCTCTTCTTACAGCTCCACTGGGCAGTGCCCCAGTGGAGACTCTGTGTGAGGCCTCAACCCCACATTTCCCTTCTGTGTTATCCTATCAGCAGTTCTCTGTAACTTGTAGCAAACTTCTGCCTAGACATTCAGGTGTTTCCATACATCCTCTGAAATCTAAGGGGAGATTCCCAAACCTCAACTCTTGTCTTCTGTGCATGTGTAGGCCCAACACCACATGGAAGCCTCCAAGGCTTTGGGCTTACACCGTCTAAAGCAATGACCCAAGCTGTATCATGGCTACTTTAGCTGGCTGGAGCTGGAGCAGTTGGGATGCAGCATGCCATGTCCTGGGGCTGCATAGAGCAGGGGAGCCCTGGACCCAACCCCCCCCATAACAAATCTTTTCCAACTAGGCCTCCAAGTCCTTTATGAAAGGGGCTGCTGTGAAGATCTCTGACATGTCCTAGAGATATTTTTTTTCTCATTGTCTTGGTTATTAATGTTGGCTCCTTGTTACTTATAAATTTCTGCAGCTGGCTTGAATTTCTCCCCAGAAATTTTTTTTTTTTTTTTTCTATCACATAGCCCGGCTGCAAATTTTCCAAACTTTCATGCTCTGCTTCCATTTTTAGCATAAATTCCAATTTCACACCATCACTTTGTGAGAGCATATAACTGTATGCTTTCAGGAAAAGCAAGATCATCTCTTTAATGTTTTGCTGCTTAGAAATTTCTTCTGCCAGCTACCCTAAATACTCTCTCAAGTTCAAGTTTTCACAGATCTCTAGGATAGGGACAAATTACCACCAGTCTCTTTGTTAAAGAATATCAAAAGTCACCATTACTCCAGTTCCCAATAAGTTCATCTCTATTTGAGACCACATCAGCCTGGATTTCATTATTCATATTACTCTCAGCATTTTGGTATTCAACAAGTCTCTAGGAAGTTCCAAACTTTTTTACATCTTCCTGTCTTCTTCTGAGCCCTCCATACTGTTATAACCTCTGCCTGTTACCCAGTTCCAAAGTTGTTTCCACATTTTCAGTTTATCTTTATAGAGGTTTCCTGCTCGTGGTACCAATTTCTGTGTTAGTCCATTTTCACGCTGTTGTAGAAATACTTCCTGAGACTTCATAATTTATAAAGGAGAGAAGTTTAATTGACCCACAGTTCCACATGGCTGGGAAGGCCTCAAGAAACTAACAGTCATGGCAGAAGGCAAAGGAGAAGCAAATACCTTCTTCACAAGGTGGCAGAGAGAAAAAGAGCACAGGGAAAACTGCCACTTATAAGACCATCTGATCTCATGAGAACTCCCTTAGTATAATGAGAACAGCATGGAGGAATCTACTCCCATGATTGAATCACCTCCCAACATGTTCTTCCCTCCACATGTGGTGATTACAATTAAAGATGAAATTTGGTTGGGGACAGAGAGCCAAACCATAGCATGCTGCTACCAAAATCAATGACACTGTAAGAAAATGATACCAATATCTCTTTAAAAATATAAATGCGAAAATCCTCAAAAGAGTCTTATTAAACTGAATTCAGCAGAATATTAAAAGGATTATACACAATGACCAAGTAGGATTTATTCTTGGAATGCAAGAATCATTCAAGTTATGAAAATCCTTAAATGTAACACGATATAAACAGAATAAATGTAAGAAAAAACACATAATTACCTCGATTGATGCAGAAAAAAAATCATTTGGCAGAATTCAACATCCCTACATGGGAAAAGTACTCAACAAACTATTTTTAGAAGGAAACTACCTCTACCTCAACCTAATAAAGCCATATAGAAAAAACATACAGGAAGCATCATACTCAAGGATGAACATTTAGAACATTTTTCTCTAAAAGGAAACAAGATAAGGATGCTCACTTTAATCACTTCAAAGTACTAGAAGTTCTAGCCAGAGACATCAGTCAACAGAAATAAAGAAAATTCATTCAAATTGGAAAGGAAAAAGTAAAATTATCTCTGTCCATTATATAAATGGGAAAAATATTTTCTGATACATGATTAATATCCAGAGTATATGGAGAACTTATAAAACTCCACAACAACAAAAGCAAACAACCCAATTCCAAAGTTGGCAAAAGCTTGAATAGGCATTTCTTAAAGCAAGATAACACATAGGTCCAATAAGTGTGTGAAAAGATACTCAACATCACTAACTATTAGGAAAATGCAGATCAAAACTACAATGAAATACCACTTTGTAAGCATCAGGATGGGTACTATCAAACAAACCAGAAAGTAACAACTGTTTATGAAAATATTGAGAAACTGCAATACTTGTAGAAATGTAAAATGGTATGCCCAATATGAAAATCAGTATGTTGTTTTCTCAAAAAAATTAAATATCATTACCATAGAATTCAGCAATTTCACTTCTGAGTATATGCCCAAAAGCATTGAAATATCTATTGAAAAAGGAAATAAGAAAAGAAAAAGAAAAAAAGAGAAAGATCTGGAAGAGATATTTGTATACCTAATTATCTATTTCAGTATTATTCACAGTAGCCAAAAGATGGAATTAAACGAAGTATCTACTGATGGATTAATGGAGAAGCAAAATATGGTATGAACATACAATGAAATGTTATTCAGCCTTAAAAAGGAAGCAAATTCTGACATATGTTACAACAAGGACCCTAAGGTCACCTAAGTGAAATAAGCCAGTTATAAATACTGTGCAAGTCCACATGTTTGAGGTAAATCATAGAGACGGAAAGCTGATTGGTAGTTTTCAGGGGCTAGGGTGAAAGAAAACTAGGGAGTATAGAGTTTTAGTTTTATAAGATGAAAAGATTTATAGAGATGGATGGTAGTGAGGGTCACACATTATGAATGTGTTTAATAACACTGAACTGTACACTTAAAAATGGTTTAGATGTTACAGTTTATGATATGTATATTTCAGTATAATAAAATCTGGGAAAATAATGTGTTGTTTGTGGCCAAAATGTGTTTCCTTTTTTTTAGAATTAAAATTCTTTGACTACATGAGAAGTACACCACTTTATTTTTTCTTGAGAGAAGTGCCAATAAAAATGCTTCTCACATGTTTCTTGTTGAATATACCTCTATTGATTTCAGTTTCCACAGTCGGTCTGTTTTCTGTGCATTCATGTCTGTGTTTTTGTGAGGATATGTGCTTGTGTCTACAAGCAAAAGGCTTCAAGTCAAGAAAGTAAATGGTAAGAAAAAGTGCATAAAAATAAATGTGAGGAAAAAAGGTAATAACTACTTATGACAGACCTATGCAGAAGAGAAATTAAAATAAATTTTTTTCTCTGGATTTAATAAGTAATCATTTCCCATATAACAATATTTCTATAAGTAACCAAATATATATTTGATTTCATGTGTCTTTGAAAACATAAGAATTACATTTCTGCTTTGGTCAGTAGCAGAAGACAAAATAATAAATGTAATTAAAGTTACATAATTTATATATGCAAAAGATACTTTGGTATAAGAACTGAAGTTTTGAATTTATTTTCAAAGCATAATACTGGATTTTAAATAAGATTAATTTCAATATGTCAGCATAGCCTTAAGAAAATTATTTTCAAATAAGTAAAAATATTATGTGTGGCTTTGTTTCATTAGCACTTTTTTGCCACGAAGCTTAATAGTGAGCTAATACAAACATGAGCAAGACATTTCATTAAAGATAGGACAATTGCAGAGAAAAAACCCTGCATTACAGGCATATAATAGTTTGCTTTAAAATAGAATTCAATGTCATTAATTTATTTCTTCATGATTTATAATCAAATTTGTATAGTAAAGAGTATCATTGTAATGCATAGGAGTATACATGACATAGAAAATGATTTGCTATATATGCATATTTTACTATTCTTTGCACTATTGTAAAATGATCTGTATATGACTAGCTAACCTAGACAAAACAGAATCTCTACTAATGGATGTAATTTACCCCAGATTGTAGTTGATGCCATATGTTTATATGTTTGACCCATATTTTTTAGTATACAATTAGTGCTTAGTTGTTTAGCAGTCCATTAGTTAACTGCCTGTAGTTTCATTTATCTCAGTTTTTGTTTGTGAATTATTGGCAGTACTCAGGACAATAAGAATCTTTTCTTTTAACCCATCTCTGTACTGTTAAAAACCTTTCATTCTCTATTATATGTCCTTAAACAAATTTAAGATCCCCCTGGATCCCCTTAAACTCATTCATTTATACTTCAATCCAAATCAATCTTTTAATATCTCTTCCTGAATTTCAATTTTAATTAGCTTTGTTCATACATATTTTACCTCAAATGCTAGTGGAATTTCACATATCTAAATGTTGGAAAATTAATAATATGAACGAATATATGTTTGTTTCAACAGTTATGTAAGAACATATTTAAACTGGATAATAATAAAAAGGCAAATTTTCAAAATATATGAGGTGCAGCACAAGTAGTGATTATAAGAAATGTTATATTTTTCTATGCCTATATTAGAATTGAAACATTTAAAATCAAAGATATATGCTCTGACCTTAAGAAACCAAAAATAAATAAATAAATAAATAACCTAACATAAACAAATGAGGATATAGTACAGATAACAATAGAAAGCAGCATGATAGAAACAAATTAATAATACAAAATTTCTTAAAGTTAAAGGCTGGTTGTTTGAGGAAAAGTCCAATATAACTGACCAATTACATAAACAAGAGAGAAAACACAAACTTACCAAAATTAATAATAAATGATAAGCATCACTATAGATCTACAGACTGTAAAAGGACAAGCAAATTACTTTGAAACAATTTTATGGAAGAAAATTCTAGTACTTAAATTGAACAAATTCCATGAAAAACACACTTTATCAAACTAAACCCAAGAAGAAATGAAATACCTCAAGAGACAGAATACCCACCCTTAGAGATAACTAAAAAAGAAAGAAACAAATAAAAATAAAGAAGTATTAGTCAATTTTCATGCTGCTATGAAGAAACACCCAAGACTGGATAATTTGTAAAGAAAATGAGGTTTAATGGACTCAGTTGCACATGGCTGGGAAAGCCTCACAGTCATGGCAGAAAGTGAAGGAGGAGCAAATACACATCTTACATGGTGGCAGGCAAGAGAGCATGTGCAGGGGAACTGCCCTTTATAAAACCATCTGATCTTGTGAGAATTATATAGTATCAAAAGAACGCACAGGAAAACCCACCCCCATGATTCAATAGTCTTCCACTGGGTCTCTCCCAAGACATGTGGGAATTATGGGAACTAAAATTCAAGATGATATTTGTTGGGGATGGTGGGGTACAGCCAAACCCTATTAAAGACATTTCATAACATGTTTTAGGAGTTCACATAAACTTGTTGTATTAGTTTGTTAGGGCTGCCATCACAAAATGTCACAGACTATGTGGCTTAAACAACATAACAACATACTTTTTTTTTTTTTTTTTTACCAATTCTGGAAAATAGAAGTCCAAGATTAAGTTACCATCAGGGTTGGTTTCTTCTGAGCACTCTTTCCTTGGCTTGTAGAATGGCTGGTTCTCCCTTTCTCTTTATATGGTCTTTCTTCTTTGTATGTCTGTGTTAATTTCCTTTTCTTATAATAACATGAGTCATATTTCATTAGGAGCCAACCTAATGACCATATTATACATTAATTACTGATTTAGAGACTCTATTTTCAAATACAGCCACATTCTTAGATGGTAGAGGTGTAAAATTCAACCTATGAAATTTAGGGAGAGACAATTCAGCCCATAATACCGGTATATATACATAACACCTGACAAGGATTTAACAGACAACCATATTTACATGACAGTTTTCATGAGTAAGTTAGATGTCAAACTCCTGAACAGAATATTACTTAGATGCCAAACTCTTGAGCAGAATATTATGGAATCAAATTCTGCTATATCAAGTTACTACATGGTGTCCAATATGGGTTTATTCCAGTAGAATATGTTTGTTTAGCTTTAAAAATTTTAGTATAATTCATTATTATCATAATGAGGAATTAAGCATGTATTATATGAATAGATATGAAAAAGTATTTGATAAATCTCAGCTTCATTTAAGATAAAACCTAATTGTAAACCAGAAATAGAAGGGAATTTGTTTTATAAAGACCACCAGAAAACACAGTATAAAACATACATAATAGGGAAATATTGAAAGTTTTTTCTGTCTGGAATGATTAACAATGCACATAGTCACCACTCCTACTTCATATTTTATGACATTTCTATATTAGTACAATGACAGACTGAAAATAAAACCATACACACTAATAAAAATGTTGTAAAAAAAGAAGTACATTTTCCATTATTAATTAACAAAATTATGCCTTAAAAAGTCTAAAATAAAATACAGAAAAACTATTGAAAAAAGTAAGTGAACCAATCAGTCAATGAAGAAAGATTACTATATAATGATCAAATCTATTTCTATATATCTTCAATGAACATAAAAGGTTTTAAAAACTAATGGCATGAAATAGAATCTAAACTCTTGAAATAGAAATAAACTGAAAAATATAATATGTATAAGATATATTTTAAAAAATTAATGACTAATGACAAATTTAATAAGAGATATACCATGTTCATATATTGAAAAAATTGATGATAAATTGTTAATCTATAGGTTGATTATAATCTCAAACTCAACTGAATATAAATAAATCAAGAAAAAAGCTAGTAATCTCTGAAGTTTGAATATATATTAAAGCAAAGAAATCTATGTATCAATGTGTTACAAATGTACTCAGGAAAAATGTAAGTGAAGTGAAAAATAGTACTACAGCTTGTACTATATTCTATTTTACATTTTTCTATGTACAAACAGCATTGAAAAAAATGTAAAGATACAGTGGTTTTAATATTTAATAGTAGTATGTTTACTTTTTAAATATATATATATTTTTATTGCACTTTAGGTTCTGGGGTACATGTGTAGAACATGCAGGATTGTTGCATAGGTACATACATGGCAATGTGGTTTGCTGCCTTCATCCCCATCACCTATATCTGACATTTCTTCTTATGTTATCCCTCTGCAACTCTACACCCTACTCTGCTGTCCCTCCCCTAATCCCCCACAACAGACCCCCAGTGTGATGCTCCCCTCCCTGTGTCCATGTGTTCTCATTGTTCAACTTCCACCTATGAGTGAGAACATGCTGTGTTTGATTTTCTGTTGTTTCAGTTTGCTGAGAATGATGGTTTCCAGATTCATCCATGTCCCTATGAAGGACACAAATTCAGCATTTTTTATGACTGCGTAGTATTTCATGGTATATATGTGACACATTTTCTTTGTCCAGTCTATCATTGATGGGCATTTGGGTTGTTTCCAGGTCTTCACTATTGTAAACAGTGCTGCAATGAACATACATTTGCATGTGTCTTTATAATAGAATAATCGATAATCCTTTATATATATACCCAGTAATGGGATTGCTGGCTCAAATGGTATTCTATTTCTAGATCCTTCAGGAATTGCCACACTGGCTTCCACAATGGTTGAACTAATTTACACTCCCACCAATAGTGTAAAAGTGTTTCTATTTCTCCACATTCTCTCCAGCATCTGTTGTCTCCAGATATTTTAATGATCACCATTCTAACTGGTGTGAGACGGTATCTCAATGTGCTTTTGATTTGCATTTCTCTAATGACTAGTGATGATGAGCATTTTCGCATATGTTTGTTGGCTTCATATATGTCTTCTTCTGAAAAGTGTTCATGTCCTTCACCCACTTTTGAATGGGTTTGTTTGTTTTTTTTTTCTTGTAAGTCTGTTTTAGTTCTTTGTAGATTCTGGATATTAGCCCTTTGTCAGATGGGTAGATTGCAGATTTTTTTTCCCATTCTGTTGGTTGCCAGTTCACTCTAATGATGGTTTCTTTTGCTGTGCAGAAGCTCTGGAGTTTAACTAGATCCCATTTGGGTGTTTTAGTCATGAAGTCCTTACCAATGCCTGTGTCCTTAATAGTTTTTCCTAAGTTTTCTTCTATGGTGTTAGGTCTTAGGTTTAAGTCTTTAAACCATCTGGAGTTAATTTTAGTGTAAGGTGTTAGGAAGTGTTCCAGTTTCTGTTTTCTGCACATGGCTAGCCAATTTTCCCACTGCCATTTAATAAACAGGGGATCCTTTCCCCATTGCTTGTTTTTGTGAGGTTTGTCAAAGATCAGATGGTTGTAGATGTGTGGCATTGCCTCCAAGGCCTCTATTCTGTTTCATTGGTCTATGTCTCTGTTTTGGTACCAGTACCATGCTGTTTTGATTACTATATCTTTGTAGTATAGTTTCAAGTCAGGTAGCATGATGCCTCTAACTTTGTTCTTTTTGCTTAGAATTGACTTGGCTATGCAGGCTCTCTTTTGGTTCCATATGAAGTTTAAGGTGGCTTTTTCCAGTTCTGTGAAGAAGGTCATAGGTGGCTTGATGGGGATAGCACTGAATCTATAAATTGCTTTGGGCAGTATGGCACAATATTTATTCTTCCTAACCATGAGCATGGAATGTTTTTCCATCTGTTTCTGTCCTCTCTTATTTCCTTGAGCAGTGGTTTGTAGTTCTCCTTGAAGGGGTCTTTCACATCCTTTGTTAGTTGTATCCCTAGGTATTTTATTCTCTATGTAGCAATTGTGAATGGCAATTTGTTCTTGATTTGGCTCTCTGTTTGTCTGTTACTGGTGTATAGGAAGGCTTATGATTTTTGCACATTGATTTTGTATTCTGAGACTTTGCTCAACTTGCTTATCAGTTTCAGGAGATTTTGGGCTTAGACAATGTGATCTTCTAAATATACAATCATGTCGTCTGCAAATAGAGACAATTTGACTTCCTCCTTTCCTAATTGAGTATCTTTATTTCATTTTCTTGCCTGATTTATCTGGCTAGAACTTCCAGTACTATATTGAATAGGAGTGGTGAGAGAGGGCATCCTTGTCTAGTGCCAGATTTCAAAGGGAATGCTTCCAGTTTTTGTCCATTCAGTATGATACTGGCTGTGGGTTTGTTGTAAATAGCTTTTAGTATTTTGAGATACATTCTGTGGATACCTAGTTTATTGAGAGTTTTTAGCATAAAGGGCTGTGGAATTTTGTTGAAGGCCTTCTCTGCATCTATTGAGTTAATCATGTGGTTTTTGTCTTTGTTTCTGTTTATGTGGTGAATTCTGTTTATAGACTTGATATGTTGAACCAGCCTTGCATCCCCAGGATGCTGTCTACTTGATCGTGATAGATAAGCTTTTTGATTTGCTGTTGCAGTAAGTTTGCCAGTATTTTATTGAAAATTTTGCATCTATGTTCATCAAGGATACTGGTCTGAAGTTTTCTTGAGTCTCTGCAGAGTTTTGGTAACAGGATCATGTTGGTCTCATAAAATTATTTGAGAAGGATTCCCTGTTTTTGGATTGTTCAGAATAGTTTTAGAAGGAGTAGTACCAGCTCCTCTTTGTATGTCTGGTAGAATTCGGCTGTGAAACCATCTGGACTAGGGCTTTTTTTGGTTGTTAGACTATTAATTTCTGCCTCAACTTCAGCCCTTGTTATTGGTCTATTCAGGGTTTCAACTTCTTCCTGGTTTATGTTTGGTAGGGTGCAAGTGTCCAGGAATTTATCCATTTCTTTCAGGTTTACTGATTTATGTGCATAGAGTTGTTTGTAGTAATCTCTGATGATAGTTTGTATTTCTGTGGAATCTGTGGTGGTATCCCCTTTGTCATTTTTTATTGCATCTATTTGATTATTCTCTCTTTTCTATTAATCTGGCTAGTGTTCTATTTTTTTGATCTTTTAAAAAACCAGCTCCTGGATTTATTGATTTTTTGAAGGTTTTTTTTTGTGTGTGTCTCTCTCTCCTTCAGTTCTGCTCTCATCTTAGTTATTTCTTGTCTTCTGCTAGCTTTTGAGGTTTTTTTTGAACTTGCTCCTTTAGCTCTTTCAATTTTGATGATAGGGTGTTGATTTTAGATCTTTCCTTGCTTCTCATGTGGGCATTTATTGTTATGAATTTCTCTCTAGACACTGCTTTAAATGTGACCCAGAGATTTTGGTATGTTATGTATTTGTTCTTGTTGGTTTCGAAGAACATCTTTATTTCTGCCTTCATTTCATTGTTTATCTAGTCAACATTCAAAAGCCAGTTGTTCAGTTTCCATGAAGTTGTGAGGTTCTAAATGAGTTTCTTAATTCTGAGTTCTAATTTGATTGCACTGTGGTCTGACAGACTGTTATGATTTCTGTTCTTTTGCATTTGCTGAGGAGTTATTTACTTCCAATTATGTGGTCAGTTTTAGAGTAGGTATGATTTGGTGCTGAGAATGTATATTCTGTGGATTTGAGGTGGAGAGTTCTGTAAATGTCTTTTAGGTTTGCTTGGTCCACATCTGAGTTCAAGTCCTGGATATCTTTGTTCATTTTCTGTCTTGTTGATCTGTATAGTATTGACAGTGGAGTGTTAAAGTTTCCCACTATTATTGTGTGGGAGTCAAAGTGTCTTTGTAGGTCATTAAGAACTTGCCTTTTGTATTTGGGTGCTCCTGTATTGGATGCATATATATTTAGGATCATTAGCTCTTCTTGTTGCATCAATTCTTTTACCATTATGTGATGCTTTTTTGTCTCTTGATCTTTGTTGGTTTAAAATCTATTTTATCAGAGACTGGGATTGCAACTCCTGCTTTGCTTGGTAAATCTTCCTCTATCCCTTTATTTTGAACCTAGGTATATCTTTGCACATGAGGTGGGTTTCCTGGATACAGCACACTGATGGGTTTTGACTTTTTATCCAATTTGCCAGCCTGTGTCTTTTGATAGGGCATTTAGTCCATTTACATTTAAGGTTAATATTGTTATGTGTGAATTTCATCCTGCCATTTTGATGCTAGCTGATTGTTTTTCCCATTAGTTGACACAGTTTCTTCATTGTATCAATGCTCTTTACCATTTGTTACATTTTTGGAGTGGCTGGTAGTGGTTGCTCCTTTCTATGTTTTGTGCTTCTCTCAGGAGCTCTTGTAAGACAGGCTGGGTGGTGATGAAATCTCTGAGTAATTGCTTGTTTATAAAGGATTTTATTTCTCCTTCACTTATGAAGCTTAGTTTGGCTGGATATGAAACCTAGGTTGAAAGTTCTTGTCTTTAAGGAAGTTGAATATTGCCCCCAGTCTCTTCTGGTTTGTAGGGTTTCTGCCCACAGATCCGTTTTGAGTCTGATGGGCTTCCCTTTGTAGGTAACTTGACTTTTCTCTCTCGCTGCCCTTATCATTTTTTCCTTCATTATGATGGGTGAATCTGATGATTATATGCCTTGGGGTTGCTCTTCTTGTGGAATATCTTTGTTGTATTCTCTGTATTTCCTGGGCTTGAATATTGACCTACCTTGCTAGGTTGGGGAAGTTCTCCTGGATAATATACTGAAGAGTGTTTTCCAGCTTGGATTCATTCTCTCCCTCACATTCAGGTACACCTATCAAACGTAGATTAGGTCTTTTCACATAATCCCATATCTTTAGAGGCTTTGTTCATTTCTTTTTACACTTTTTTCCTACTATTGCCTTCTTGTTTTACTTCATTGAGTTGATCTTCAGTCTCTGATATCCTTTCTTCTGCTTGGTTAATTTGGCTATTGAAACTTATATATGCTTTGCAAAGCTCTTGTGTTGTTTTCAGCTCCATCAATTCATTTATATTCTTCTCAAAGCTGTTTATTATCTTTAGCATTTCATCAAACCTTTCTTCAAGGTTCTTAGTTTCTTTGCATTGAGTTAGAACATGTTCTTTTAGCTCAGAGAAGTTTGTTACCCACTTTCTGAACCCCATTTCTGTCAATTCATCAGACTCATTCTCCATCCAGCCTTGTTCCCTTACTGGTGAGGAGTTGCAATCCCTTGGAGGAGGAGAAGCATTCTGGTTTTGGGTCTTTTCATTCTTTTTGCACTGGTTTCTTCCCCTGTTTGTGGATTCATCTATCTGTGGTCTTTGTAGTCGGTGACTTTCAGATGGGGTCTCTGAGTGGACGTCCTTTTTGTTGATGATGAAGTTATTTCTTTCTGGTTTTTAGTTTTTCTTCTTACAGGCCCCTCTGCTGTAGGAGTGCTGGAGATCCACTCCAGACCCTGCTTGCCTGGGGATCACCTGTGGTGGCTGCAGAACAGTAAGGGTTGCTGCCAGTTTCTTATTCTTCTGTTATCTTAGTCCCAGAAGGATACCCATCAGATGTCAGCCTTAGCTCTCCTTTACAAGATGTCTTTTTGGATATACAGGGGTCAGGGAGCTGCTTGAGGAGACAGTCTGTCCCTTAAAGGAGCTCAAGTGCTGAGCTGTGAGCTCTGTTGTTCCATTGAGAGCTGCTGGGCAGGTACATTTAAGTCTATTGCAGCAGAACTCATAACCACCTTTTTTTCCTGTTGCTCTTTCCTGGAAAGGTGAGGCTTTATTTGTAAGTTCCTGATGTGCTCCTGCCATTTTTCAGAGATGTCCTGCCCAGTGAAGGAGTAGCCTAATCACAGTCTTCAAGCAGAGGCATTGTTGAGCTGCCATGGGTGCTGCCCAGCTGCTGTGTGAACTTCCTTTCAGTTTTGTTTATAGAGGTATAGTTAGAACTGCCTCTGTAATGGCAGACTGCCTCTGTAATGGTGGACTGCCTTGGTAATGGCAGACTGCCTCGGTAATGGCGGACTGCCTCGGTAATGGCAGACTGCCTCAGTAATGGCGGACTGCCTCGGTAATGGCAGACACCTTTCCCTCCACAGAACTGGACCATCCCAGGTCCAGCTGTGCTTGCTGTGAAACTCTCAATCCAGGGCATTTCAGATTGCTGGTCTTTGTAGGGGTGGGACTTGCCAAGCTAGATCACTGGGCTCCCTATTTCAGCCCCCTTTTTTCATTTGAATGGGTGACTCTATCTCCCAGATGTTCCAGGCACCAGTTGAAATGGCCACCCAGACTTACGTGAATTTTTGTGCAGAGACCTACTGCGCCTGCTGAAACAGCTGTGCGGGATACACTTGGCACTTTTCTGCCCAGGAATCTGCCAGTCTATGCACAGTAAAAACTCATTTGGAAATGCTGTAATCACTCACCCTGTGAGTTCTTGCTGGGAACCATGCTCCAGAGCTGTTCCTATTCAGCCATCTCAGATCATATCTCTAGTATTTTTACTTTAAAATTTTGTAGTAATGTAGCAGCACACTTTAATTCTTGTATTTTGGGGTACTTTTGTTTTGCATGTACACATTTAGAACTATGATATCTTTCTGGACTGATCTTGTTATCATTAGACATGTTCTTCTCTGCTCCTGGTAATTTTCTTTGCTCTAAAATATATTTTATCTGATGTTAGTATAGTCCGTCACTTGTGTTTTTTTGATAAATGTTTGCATGGGGCGTATTTTTCTATTTTCAAACTACCTATTGTGTTGAACTTGAAGTTAGTTGCTTATGTAGTTGAGGTGTGGAATTTATTTTTGTTATTATTTTATCCACTTTATCTCTTCCTATGCTATACTTTCTATTGTTGTATTACAAAAACTAATTGGACAATTTACTTATAAGATAATCATTGATGATTACTATGTTAGCATTTATAGTAGGGTTTAATGATCTCATTCCTCTGTTTCTCTTTTCTGGCGTTCTCGTAGGTCACTTGACCATAATTCTGGTGTTCATTTGGACTTATTTTTATGTTTAAATGCATCATCTTGTACGGTTTTAAGAGGAATTGTCCTAATTATCACAATGTGCATATGTAACTGACTTTATTAGAGTCTGCTGGTATTAATATTTTCATACTTCAAATGAAATCTGGAAACAGTATTTCCCTTTGCCCTCTCTACTTTAAAATAATATAATCTTGAGTGGGTGTTGGTGATACACATTTTGTTTTAATCCTACATTTAATTAAAAAAACTCGTGACAAGTCTATTTATTGTATTTACCAATATTTATCCTTTTTCTGTTTTTTTTGTTTGTTTGTTTTTGTTTTTCTATTTCTTTCAGATGCTCCATGCTTCTTTCTTGTATTAGGTCCTTTCCGGTTAAAAATCATACTTCGTGATAGTATGTATGGTAGTGATGTATGTTTCCTTAGAGTGAAAATGTCATTTCCTTTCTTTGCTGAAGGATAGTTTCAATGCATACAGAATTTGCTGTTAACAGTTCATTTTTTCATCATTTGAATAATGTGCCATTCCCATTTGGCCACCTGATTGTTGTTGAGAAATTGGTTATTACTCAAATTGATGTGCCTCTGTAAGTAATGCATCATCTTTCTCTGAATGCTTTCAAGTTTTGGTCCCTGTTTTTAGTTCTTAGAAGATTAGTTATAATTTGTCTTGGCATGGATTTTTTTTAGTTTATTCTCTTTAGGGTTTGTTCATTTTCTTGAACCTATAAATTTATGGTTCTTTTTACTAAATTAGGGAATTTTTCTGCCATTGTTTGATTAAGTACTTTTTTACTCCAGTCTCTTCCTTTGTTATTTTGGGACTCCAATTATATTAGTATTGGAATTTTTGGTTGCTGCCTAACAAATCTCTGAGACTGAGGCTGCGTTTATTTTCCTTGCAATCTGTTTTTCTCTCTGTCTCAGATTGAGTAAACTCTATTGATCCAGTCTCCTGCAAACTAAGTATATTCTCCATAACTTCTACTCTACTGTTGAATCTATCCAGTAAGCTTTTAAAAGTTTTTTGCATTTGTTGTATTTTTAGGTTCTATGACTTGCATTTGGTTCTTTTTTACAACTTCTATTTTTTACTGAATATAATATTTAGTGTTTTTATTTGATTTAGTATGATTTTAATTGTTTTTGAATAATTTTTATGACAGTTACTTTAAAATTCTTGTGAGATATACAATTAGCAAAATATGTACAGGTTGTAGATGCTGAAAATTATAAAATAGAGATGAATGAAACTAAATAAGACAAGCAAATAAAGAGATATACCATTTGCATTAATTGGAAGAGTCAGCTTAATAAATATTTTAATTTTCCTTAATCTATAGGCTTAACAAAACACCTATCACATTTCTGCCATGTTACTTTGGTAGACATAAAAACAAGTTGTTTTAAATTTTATATAGAAAGAAACCTCAGAATAGCTAAAATAATCTTGATAAATAGAATAATGTAAAAGAATGGCTCTATGAAACTTTAGTATTTATTTTATACCTATCATTGTAATTATAGTGCTATATTGATGGATAGATAGATATACAGATAAATCAAACAGAATAGATAACTTGAAAATAAACCCATATAAATATGTCTGATGGATTTGTTATAAAAAAGCAGGAGAAATTATATGAGTATGGATAGGCTTTCAATAAATGATACTAAAATAATTGCACAGCCATAGGCAAAATAAAATAAAACAAACTTCTATTTAAGTCTCACACTTCATTCAAAAATCAACTCCAGATAAATTAGGGCATTAAATTGTAAAACAGAAAACTATAAAAATCTTAGAAAAAAATAGGAGAAAACCTTCTAAATCGAGGACTAGCCAGAGGTTTTAGACTTGACAAGAAAAACACAATCCACTACAAGAAAAATTAATAAAGTAGACTCTATGAAAATTAAAAACTATTAGCATAAATAAGTTCTGGAGTGTATTGCACAGCATGATGACATAGTTAATAAAAATGTTTTGTATGTTTGAAAATTACTAAGAGCTTTAGATCTTAAATGCTCTCATCACAGAAAATATATATGAGGTCATAGATATGTTAATTAGCTTGATTTAATCATTTCAAAATGTATATATATATCAAAACATTAGGCTATATACCATAAATACATGAAATTTTTATTTGTCAATTATGCCTTCATGTGCCTGGGTGGATAACCCACCTAACAAATCAAAAATTAAAAAGAATAAAACCTATTGCTCTGTGAAAGAAACTGGGAAGAGGAAAAAAAGACAAACTACAAACTGGGAGAAAATGTTTGCAGACCACATATCTGAGGAAGAAATAGTATCTAAAATATGAGAACTATTAAATATCTTCATTAAAAATTCAATTTAAAATGGGAAAATATACAGACATTTCATCATGTTGAGACTAAGCACTTGAAAATACACTTAATTCATTAGGTATTAAAAAATCAAAATGAGTTATATTTATATATCTATCAGAATGGATAAAATAAAAAATAATAGCACCAAATGCTAGTGAGATTACAGAGAAACTAAATCATTCATAAATTCCTGGTGGAAATATAAACTGATATAGCCATTCTGGAAAACAGTTTGGCAGTTTCTTATAAACCTAAATATGGAATTAATTATACGATGAAACTCAATCATTCATCCCAGAGAACTGAAAACTTAGGTTTACACTAAAAAATCTGTAAGTGAGTATTTATTGCATTTTTATTAATAGTCAAATAATAGCCCAAGCTTTGACGTACCACATATATTCTTCCTTCAGTGGCCTAATTAAACATGCTGTGGTACATGCATACCAAGGAATATGACTCAGCAAAATGAGGAGAAATTATTAACATACACAACAACAATTTTAATGTATCTTTAGAGAAGATGCTGTGTGGGAAAAAAAATCAGTCACAAAGATTACATCCTATATGATTCTACTTAAGTCACATTTGAAAAAACATAAAACTTCAGACACTGAAAACCACTTAGCGGTTGCCCGGGTTTGGGAGAAGGAGGAACAGGGGATGTGAGTATGCTGATGAGAGGGCAGTCTGAGAATCCACATGGTGATACAACTGTTCCTTATCTTTAATGTGATGGTGGATACAC
Organism: Saguinus oedipus; assembly: GCA_031835075.1. Lineage (NCBI taxonomy): Eukaryota > Metazoa > Chordata > Mammalia > Primates > Cebidae > Saguinus > Saguinus oedipus. The sequence continues at coordinate 150,642,107 of CM063172.1, forward strand.
AAATGTACATACGAGACAAAAATGTATGGAACTAATACACACAGGCAACTTGATGTAAAACCAGAGATGATAAAATTAGTGGATTGTAGCAATGTCAGCATTCTGGATGTAATATTGTATTCTAGTTTTTCAAATTACTACCAATGAGGAAATCTGAGTATATGTAATCTTTTCTGTGTTGTTTCTTACAACTGCATGTGCGTCTAAAATAATCTTAAAATAAGTAATAATTTTTTTAAAAAAATCAATGAATTCATAACACCCACTCCATGATCATTATCTATCTCAAAATCCATTAGATCAACTCAGTAATCTCAGTATTGACTGTTTTTTTTTAAAAAGAATCAAGTCAAGTGGCTTTCCTGAATAATATTTTTTTCTATGTAATGAAGAAAACATAGTAAATGATCTTTTTTTAATTATACAAGAATTTTACATTAGGTATTCTAAAAGAACAAGTTATTAGTACTGAGTATTAAAATAGTGACATGAAACGTTGAAGGCATATTTAATAATCATAATGGTAACACCTGGACTTATTGATTAATTTTGAGATCAATAATAGTGGAGAAACACATATTATGTGTTCTATGATGAATTGTAATAAAAATGTTAGAGAAAAATCTATGAAGAATTTTTGCCTAAAAATTTAAACCTGAATTTAATCAAATCTTTACTTATATAGATGTCAATATACAGGAAATGCATAGAATAAAATAAAAATTAAGCCATAATGGAGTATTTGGCTGAATCCAGGATTTGGTACATTTTACAGAACAAATGTTCTATTTTCTCTATGAATATCAATGGCAAAAATATCCTAAAGAGATGGATGGGACTGTTAAAAAAAAAAGATTAAGAGCCCAAACAACCAATTTTTGCAACCTAACTCAAACAAATCAACTGTTTATGGTTTTGAGACTATTGTTAAAACTTAAATATATTCTAAGTATTCGATTTTATGCATTTGATTTTTGAGGCAGAGTCTTGCTTTGTCACTTAGGCTAAAGCACAGTGATACGATCATAGCTCACTGTAGCCTGAAACTCAGCTTAAGCAAGCCCTCCCAAGTAATAGGGCTACAAGTGTGCAACACCACACTTGGCTAATTAATTATTATTATTATTATTTTTAGCAATAAGTTCTCACTATTTTGCCCAGGCGGGTCTTGATCTCCTGGACTCAAGCTTTTCTCCTACCTTGGCCTCCCAATGTACTGGGATTACATGCCTGAGCCACTAAACCTGGTCAGTATTAGATAATGTTAAGGTGTTAAGCAATTCATATCATAAAATTAATCTAAAATAAAATATAACACACAAATTCTGAAATATTTATTAAAATAATTTATAATTTCTCTTAAATACATACAAATGTAGGAGTCACAGATAAGACTGGTAAACCATTAATTCTTGATGAAGGATCATGAGCACATAGGATTTATAAGTTAGCATTTTTCTTAGTGTATGCTAATTTTATGCTTAATAAATTAAGTAAAAGAATCTTTGAAATCAATATTTTCTAATATCGAATACATATTAGACCCTTTTACCTGACTTGTGGTATTTAATTCTTACAGAACTTGTGTCACCAAACTATACATAGTTCAAGGGATCAGTGAATAGAAACCCTTTTCATTCCTTACATTTCTTAGTCTCACATATATAAGCCCAACACAAATACACACACACACACACACACACACACACACACATTCAACAATATACTCTGATGACATTGATATATGAGAATGGAGACTTCTAATGTCTAAAATTATATCTTATGCTCATAATAGCTGAGTGTCAATAGATAAAACTTTTGGTTAAATAAACTATACAAACTGAAAAAATACTCATATTGCTCTACCTCAAAGAATTTCCACAAAGTAAATATTCCCATGTAAACATCATTCAATTAAAGAAAGAACAATGCCAGCAACAAAAAGCCCCTTCCCCCGATTTGTGTGTACAACCAGTCATTGTCCCTCTTAAAATCGAAATTCTCTGGAATTTTATCATCATAATCTTGGTTTGCATTTTTCAAATTTTATATATATTGAATTATACAGTGTATAGTCCTAAGTCTAGCTATTTTGGTTTAATATTACAAAATTCTAATCTCATTTATAAGTGTAGTAGTAATTTGTTTATCATGCCCTTATAGCATTCTATTCTGAAAATATACCAAATTTGTTTAATCATTACAATGTTGAGAGAAATATTGATTGTTTTGAATTATTTTTATCACAAAAAGTTTTCAACTGAGCACTACAATTTTATGCTCAATCTTGTGTATGTGTTTTGGTGCACATATCGGTTGAGCATATACCTGAAAGTCATGTTGCGGCGTTAGCAGTTTGAATGCACTTCTCTTATTTGAATTTGCCTATTATATATTGGTTCTTTCTGCCCTTTAAGATTTCCGAACATCTTTTAAGTTTCTCTTCCTCACAGCATAGTGCATAGTGTTGGATTTTTTGTTAGACTGTTTTGTTTTTTGTTTGTTTGTTTGTTTTGCTTCTGACAGGTGATTTACAGAGTCTAAATTGTATCAGAGAGAAAAACGCTTACCATATGATTTAATCTACTTTCTTCTCTTTATCTTTCTCATATACACTTCTGATGCCAATTTGGTTTTCTTCCTTTTATAAATGAACGTATCATTTTTTCCAGTCTAAACTATTACTTTAAAGTTTAACAGAATTACTAGAACACATTTTGGTTTTCTCCATTCTGGGATATTTTTCCTGTTGTGTGCTTGCCATCCTAATACATAGGTTTGAGTCATATTTTATTTCATAGTATATACATTAATTATAAATTTTAACGTTTTTTCTGCTCAAGTGCTTTTCTTTTCCATTATGGGAGACTCCAGTTATGTCTGTAACTGGAGATAGAGATTGGTCTTTCATTGCCAATCTTCTTTGGCCGTCATCCTTTATAATATCCTTTTATAAATATCTTCATTTTATTTTTTCTCTTTTCCATCTCTTATTTATTTCAAAATAATATGTATGGCATTTATTCACTCTTTTGTGCTTTCTAGTTTAACATTCAATGTCAAAATCAATCCTTTCGTCATTTATGTCTCTTCTCTGAGTACTATGAGCTCTTAAGTTTCCCCCGTTTTAAAACAAAGTATTTTAACTCCTAAGTTTTTTGAACTGTAGTGTATGTTGTTTTATGTATAATTTGACTACATTCCTAAATTACATTATCTTATTACCTTAGAACTTTATGTGCTTTCTGGGCTTTATTATTCTTATCCAGCACAGCATTCTTTTTTTATCTTATGATACATCTCTTCCTCTGACCAATGAGTCCATATTTTAGATGGAACTTCTACTTTAAACAATTTCTTTTCAGTGCTAATTTTTATTCTAAAATGGTGCCTTATTTGACTAATTTGAAAGTCCCTTGGTTACAGAACGTTTTAGCATTTTCAGCCTTTCCATAGTCTTCTTGTTTTTTTTTTCCATAAATGGGAGCTTGATAAACCCTGACCTAGATTTGGCTGTGTTGCCAAATTATTTTGTTGAAGTTAGCTCCGTGACCTCTCAGCTTGGTAGCAGCTACTATTTTAGCGTTCTCTTACTGTCAGAACTGTAAAACCTCTTGGATTTTTCTTTCAGCTCCGCCCAAATAGTTATTACCACATAGCTTTCTTTCTTTTGCTGGATACTTTCACTCAATTTTTGTAATCGTTCATGGATATCTCATTTTTACCCAAATTCTTCAATATCTGCTTACGGAAATGGAGATTTAAACAGTTTGCCTCCATTGCCACTGCCTAGCCAACTCATTTTTTACTTTCAACCCTGAAAAATGAATGGCATATTCTCCACTGATGGATGTCAAGAATTTTAAACAAAGGGTTGAATTTGCTGATGTAAGAGGTTACACGTGATATTCAGAATCACCTATTTAAATTTCTCTAGAAAATGAATTACATGTAATGAATATATTTAACATAAAGTTCAGTATTATTTTTCCAGCTGGGTCGGAGGGCTCTGAATGATGTTATAATACATTTCTTCTTACTACCATTTTTTTCAATGTATTTCTTTAGTTATTGTTGTGAAGCTTCCTGCTGCTTTTTTGCACTGCAATGTGACAGATGTTTAATGAAAGTTGAGAGTGTTTTTATTCAACACCATAAGCTTTTCAGAAGAAAGATGGTATGCAAATTTAAATCATAAATAACTGAAGTGAGAATCAGGATGCTTTCTCAAAGGAATACATAAGTAGTATGTTAAAAACATAAAAATATAATGGGCTTAAATTTAAAAGATTATGAAATTGAGGAGTGCATAATTTCAAACTGCTTTTATTTCAGAAAAAAATGTTTAATATCATTTTACTAGAGTGTCTACCTAGACAGAGGAGAAAGTGACTATAAGGCACAGGTGAATGACTGTGCCGAGAATTACTATAAAACTGAAAAATTTATGGTTAGAGAGAGAAATAGATGCAGTTTAAACTAGTTATCTTCCCAAATCATTGATGTTATGGGGGGAATTGGTTAAGTGAATTATAAATTACGTCCTTTTAATGGAACGTTGTTTTTCCAATGATTTTTTTTAAGTTGTGATACAATTGGAACATGTTCGTGTTATATACTGTTTATATGTGTGTATGTTTATATGTTTTGCTAAGGGAATGCTTACATTTTCATTTTGTTTCCTTCCAAGTGGACAATGCTTTATTGGTGTAGCACTCCTGACCTCTCTTTTCCATTTTGATCAGTCTTTCCACAAGTTACATGGAAAAATTAAATGTTATTAACTTATTTGAAAGAAACTCATTGTTTATACTTAGCTCAGTTTTGCAGTTTTTCTTCGGCACCAAGATATTTGTCTGAAGCAGGAGTTATGTATTAGATCAGCCCTTCAATATTATTGGGGCACATCCTTCACGTGGGGGAAGCACTGCTCCAAACTTGCCAATGAACATTTGAGGAATTTTTTCTAATTTTAGGGTTCAGTTAGTAAGTAAATTAGAGTATCACACTAAGTAGTATAGTTTTTTATTAGTAACATTATTACACTGTGTTTTATGTCTTTTTTTTTCCCCACAGATTGTGCCATGAAGTTTGGTACTGTGTAATGGGTCATGAGAAAATAATTTCACTGGTTCAACCAATAATCCACAAAATTTCAGATATAAGAATTTGGAAACAAACACACACGCAAATTAGAATTGAGATAATTCACATTGCAGCAACTTGTAATTTCAGTTTATAAATCACTCATATTTCTACTACCCAGAAAAATATGAGTTACTGATCAATTATTTGAATAATAATCCATCATGATATGGGAGTACAATGCAAAACATAGATGACAATTTGTAGATCTAGAGAAAAGTTTGAAGTATTTAATTTCCAATGAATAATTAAGGTAATTATGCATAGTTTAGGTACTTGACTCACCTGAACACAAGTTTTATAACCCAATTTCAGACAGAAAACTCCAAAAATCCTAACAGATTAAATGCTGGTATAATAAAAGGAGTTAAAACTATTTTAACTGAAGTGACCAGCAGCAAATACCAATTCTATTATTTAATTACTCTATGAATATAGAATTTGATTTCCCCTTGCTCTTTACTCAGTTTCTTATTTTTCCAAACTCCTAGGATGTCATTTGTTTCTATTTTTGACTCAGCATTAACAGCATGAACAACTGATGTCTTCTCTATGACCTTGCCCTGATACTATAACTGCCCATAACAAAATGATTTTTTGTAGCAGTGTGCTGCAGGTGGTTGTTCCTAGCATCCAATAGTTAATTTTTGGTCAATCCATCTTTATTAAGACGGTATTAATAGCTTGAAATTCGTCAAGGCAAGAGCATTTGTGCCCTGAAAATCAGCCAAGGCTATAAATCAGGCTCCTCCCAAACTAGCCATCTGTTAAACATTTACCAACACATCATGGTCTTGGAAGTAGAAGGAACATGGAATATTGAATTAGACATATTTAGGTTCTAATTCCAACTCTTATTAGCCATTCAATCTTAGAAATGTATCAAAACCTCAGCTATTTATTTATAAAACAGGAAATATGTATATTGTTTTAAAGGTGTTAATGATTAAATGTGAGATCATGTGTAATGCCACTAGCCAATCAGGTGGAACAGAATGTATCCATCTAAGTGTTAACTTCCTTCCTCTATGTAATCAGTGGGGTTCAGAAAATAAATTGAAACTGGTTATGTTTTTTCACTTTACAATACACAAGATCTGGTACTTATTTTCTGTGTCCAAAAATACATATGTTTTCTTTTGGGAAATAAGTAAAAGTCCAGTTTATGTGCCTGTCAAGTAATAGTGTTCCAAAAAGTAGAAGAAACATTGGCATGAATTGTGGAAACTCTGTTATTCCAAAGAAGTTAAATTTCCATTTACACTTATTTGTGAAAAAATATCCCACATGACTTTAATATTTTAATTGCTAAAATGTCTAAAATTATTAACTTTTCGGTATGTGGTCAAATATTATAGTTTTCTATTTTTATTTCATTATAGTTTACTTAGAATATGTTTTAGAGAGAGCTCTCAATTAATTATTTTGAGAAAACAATTGTTGATGTCAGTAAAAGTCCTCATATCCCTCTCAACCCAGTTAACTTATCATGTATTCCCAAAGCCAGATATAATGAACAAATGTCAAAATCCCAATAATCTTGAATTCTGATTCAATCGAAAGTCTTCTCAGAGTCCTGCAGGATATTATCCTATGGTTTTTATGAGATTGAATGAGAGTACTTCCAAGAGTTAATGTTAAATGGTACTAGTTTATATACTAATCCAAAAAATATTTTCTTTACGGATGCAGCCTTGGTATGGCACAGTGTTAAGTATTATGTGATTCAAAGATGAGTGAGAAATGTTCTCACCTTTTAGAAGCTCACACAATGTGAGCTTTAGAGTATCACACAATGTGATATTATTGGCATCTATGGTATTATATCAGAACATGTTTCATTGAGGCTTTATCTGTGACAATATCCATCGAAACAGATAAAGCCTCAATGAAACATGTTCTGATATAATACCACAGAATTTTGAGAATAGAGCTATTTTCAGCTTAGTGCAGATACAACACTGGTGATGACTGGGTAAGGGAAAAGTGACTTTTTAGATTGCGCTTAGAAGATGGACATACTGTGAACTGGTGGTTTGACTGTATGTGGCAGGAGACATGTAAGGAGAAGAAGGAAGATGATAATGTGATAGCAACTGCTAATTCAGGAAAACAGCTGTAGATTATGTGGGAAGACTAGTTAGGCAAGTGACAAACACATGACTATTCTTTTTTGATACATGGTTATTCTAGAAAGTATTTAAAGAGCTTTGTTGAACTATAATAACTTCTTATAAATAGCCATTTTACTATACCTTAAACAAAAACAGAGAAGAGTTTAGTATCTCAAAATGTTTATTCATAATCATAACATGCAACTTCCTAAAAAAAGTTTCAAAGGTAAAAAATAGCATTAAAATATGATTTACACAAAATATGAAAGACCCTTAATAGATGTTGTTAGTACCAAAAACGTGAGCTGAGGAGGGCTACGCCTTATTCATCTTGTGCCCCAAAGGCCTAGCACAGTGCTTGAAATCAGATCAGAGTTCAGTATGTGTTTATTGACTCTCTTTTGAAACATAAATACTAAGTATAAACTGAAAAGTTTGTGTATATTACATGTATAAGATATATATATATAACTTATGTATATTATATATGTATAAATAGATATCAAATATAAGTACATTTCTATAGAGAGGTAAAAAAGGCCTGTGTAATCTGTTTTTCTAAATATTTGCGATGGTTAGTTTTATGCGTCAGCTTGAATTGGCCATAGGCTGCCCAGATTAAACATTATTTCTGAATGTGTCTGTGATAACATTTCTGAATGAAATTAGTATTTGAATTGTTGGATTCAGCAAGGTAGAGTGCCCTACCCAAAGTGAGAGGGCATCATCCAGTTCACTGAAGGACCGAACAGAATGAAAAGATGGAGGACGGAGGAATTTGCCCCTTTGCTTTCTGCCTGCTAAGCTGGGACATTAGACTTCCCCTGCCCTTGGACTGGGATTTACACCATTGACTGCCACCCCTGATTCTCAGGCATGTAGACTTGATGAGACCACCAGCTTTCACAGGTCTCCTGCTTCTGGTCAGCAGATTGTGTGACTTTTCAGCATCCATAATTGTGTAACTCAATTCTTATAGTTTATCTCTTTCTATGTATCTATCTATGGATAGATAGATATCCTATTCTGTTTCTATGGAGAAACCTGACTAATATAAGTTCTACCAAGAAATTCATGGATTCCTAATTTCTTAGAGCATATGAAGTTTTCCTGGCATCTTTAACGTTAAAGTGAACAAAACAGAAACCACCATAACAGATGGCTTGCTTTCAATCAATACAAAATCTCAGTTTATACATATATATGTGCGTGTCACTTAATGATGGCAATATGTTCTGAGCAACATGACCTTAGGTTATTTCAGCCTTGTGTGGACTTTATAGAGTGAACTTATTCAAACCCTGATGGCATATAGTCTACTATGCATGCATCTATGCTGTCTGGTATAACCTATTGCTTCTAGGCTTCAAACTTGGGCAACATGATACTGTCCTGAATACTGTAGGCAATCGTAACACAATGGTATTTGTGTATCCAAACCTGTCTAAATATAGGAAAGGTACAGTAAAAATGCCATATTATAATCTCATGAGATTACCATTGTATATTGCCTGTCACTGCCCCCGCAAAAAAACCTGTCTTGTGCAGTGAGTGACTATAAGTAATGGTTTTCTTCAATAGCATTCATTACCATTTATTTACAAATTTTCTTTTTATTGGATATGTGCATACGGCTTAATTATTAGGAACTTTGCCAGTTTGTTCTCAATTTAAGTTTTTTAAAAATACAGGAACATTTATTGAATGATTACCATATGTTCACATGCAGGCACTGATTACAGAGTTAAATGAAACACTGTGTTACTTTGAAGGTCCTTGCAGTTTAGAAGGGGTGACAGTCATAAATAAATGACTATAATAAAAATATGATAAACAATATTTATGAAATTTTATATAAAGTAGTATGAATATTTACATAAATGAATAATAAATTTCCCTCAGTGTGTTTATCCTATTTAAATGTAAAATTTTGAAGGGTAAAAATATTAATTAAAATTATAATAAAATTCTTTTTTCTAGAAATTTTTGAAATATCCTAAAATATATCCAACAATACGAACTCATCAACAGTGAATAATGTTCACAAGGGAGGATGCGATTTTTTTCCCAGAACAGCCTATGATATGATGTTTTTTCCTAATTTATGACTTGCACTATAGTTCTAAGTCTGTATTCATTCCTTTCAACCTTGATGCTATACCAGAGAAGCTTGTAGAAAGTCCAAAAAGAATATATCATCTCATGGTTTCAGAGCTTCTGTGGCTCCCTGTAAGAATTAAATATCATTTATGAGCATTTTCATATTCATGAATTATATTTATTAGAAAGGTTTATTGCTTAATAACCTTTGGACACATTTACAAAAGTAATATGAGAATCTCTACTATGGCAGTTTCTATTTAATATACAGCATAAAACAAAACATACTTAGGGACATGAAACACAAATAAAAACTCTTCCAGATAAAATCTGTTCCAACGCTTAGGAATTTAATAAGAGATACTGGCATTTCAAAATTTCTCTTGGCTGTGGAGAATATAGTTATATTTTTTTCTCTTTCTCTCTCTGCCCCTTCTTTGGATATGTGGAAGGTTAAAAGCATATATAAGCCTATCACACAGAGTTAAGAATAAAACCAAAACCAAAATGCACTGGTTCAGTTTTTCAAATGAGGCTACGTAATCACATGGGAACCAAGAGTATTCATTCATTGAGGTCAGTATGTGTTTGAAGCTTCTCTACTCATCTTTAGCATGCCTATTTTAAATGTAAATACTACACTACCTTTTTCTTGGACAGAGGAATCTAGTCTATATCTTGATTGAGGTCAGACAGAATGGGAATGAGGGACACTGTTCATGTTCATGTTGGGAAACCATTTCCTAGGTCTCTGTCTGTTATGGTTCAATTGTGTCTCCCATAAATGAATTGTGTTCTAACCCCAGGAAACTTTGAATGTGGCCTTATTTGGAAATAAAGAAGGCGAGCCTCTACTGGATTAGAGAGGGCTCTATTCCAGTGAGTGGTGTCTTTGTAACAAGAGGGAAGTTGTGACAGAGACATACAGTAGTCCACCCTGTTTGCAGTTTTACTTTCTTTTCTTTTCTTTTCTTTTTTTCAGACAGAGTTTTGCTATTGTTGCCCAGGCTAGAGTTCAATGGCACAATCTTGGCTCACTGCAACCTCTGCCTGCCAGGTTCAAGCAATTCCCCTACCTCAGCCTCCCAAGTAGCTGGAATTACAGGCATGTGCCACCACACCCAGCTAATTTTGTACTTTTATCTTTAGTAGAGGCAGGTTTTCTCTATGTTGGTCAGGCTGGTCTGTAGGTTCAGGTGCTGGCAGTCAATTGTGGTCTAAAAACATTAAATGAAAAATTCCAGAAAGAAATAATTCCTAAGTCTTAAATTGTATGTCATTGTGTTTAGTGTGATGATGTCTTGCATCATCTGGTTTGATTCATGCTGTGTCACTACTGGCCCATTAGGAACTTGGTAGCTGTCTCAGTTATCAGATAGATCCCTAGAAGAAGAGTGAGTACAGTACAGTAACAGTTTTCATTAACTGTTGTGGATAAACTATATTCACAGTACTTTTACTATAGCATAATGAATGCATGAATGAATGAATGCATTCATACACACAGAATACAGTGTTGAGTGGGCTAGGGATGGTCATCAGCTGCTTTCAGAGGGCGATTGCAGCTAACCGATGATGACTCCCTGTTGCTCCTACTGTGTATTCAGTATAGGTTAATAATAGAAGTTCTAAGTCAACACACTTGTGGATAATTAACATGGTTAAAAAAGTGGTTTTACTAATGATAAAAGCTTTTGTTTCCAGGGCCCAGATTAAACACCGTTAATGGGTAATTCCCCTTCGACCTCCTTCTGAGAGGACCATCCAGCACAAAGTTTACATGAGTTAACAAATTAGAGTAGGGACAAAGGAATGTGGGGTAAACAGACTTAACTGGAGACGCTTTTATTATCCTAATCTTTACCCTATGACTTAATACTCTAATGTAAGAACTGGCTGCCTTCAGCCTGTTCCATAAGTTAATAAAAACCTTTCCACCTTCCAAAAGATTTGAGAATATGACCTATAACTATCTCTTAATATATTCCTTAATATTTTGCCAGGCACCCCAAGTGAATTGCAACACCAATGTAATTAAAAGGGTCTTTATAAGAAGGCAGGAGGACTGTAGTCAGAAAAGGCGAAGGCAATGTGAAAACCACCACCAAGATATATAAATTGGAAGATGATATACTGCTGATTTAGTGGACAGTAGATGTGACCATGAGTCAATGAAGGTGAACTCCAGCAGCCAGAAAAGTTACAGAAAGAGACTCTCCTCAGAGCTCCTAAAAAGAACAGAGAGTTATTTTCCTGTTTCAGACTTCTTACATCTAGAACTTTAAGAGTACATTTGTATAGTCTTAAACTACTAAACATGTGCTAATTTGTTACAACAGCAGTAAAAGAAGGTCACAGTTTTGTTTCTTCTATTCAAAGAATATCTTTTGGACTTTCTCTACTCATTTCCATGTACTATAGTCACCAATAAGCAACATTCAGGGTTTGTTGATGAACATGTCCCCATAGTAAGGCTTGCACACTAGGAACTCTGCTTTACTGAAGTGTTGGGAGATAAATATGGATAATAACAAACACATACAAATCAATCAATCAGTTCAAATTGAGCTGTCTTAGCTGGATTGGTGTGATGGCTGAATGGGCTTAATATGTATGGTAGAATGCACACATTTAATCCTGAAAAAGAACTTCATTCAACATGTGATGTTCTTGGGATATTCTCAAGAGCTGGTGACAATGTTGGGCTGGTGTTGATTACTACAATTACAATCTCAGTTGGGAAAGTCCATTATTCAGTATAGTTAAGAGGTTTACAAGTTAATATTCAAACTCAATTCTTATAGGATTACTATCAGAATAAGAAAACCTTGGGAGTAGTTCTTGAAAGAAGGGTTATCACAAAATTCCCTGATAATTTTCTTGATTAGTGGTTTATAATATTTTACACACACACACACACACACACACACAAACTCCAGTAGGGTAGACATCTCATAGAATGTGTAAAATAACTCTCTAGATATATGGTATTCCAAGTTCGTTCATATGTTCTCTGTCAAGTTTGATGTTGAATATAGATAAGGATTATTAGTCTAGAGTAAATTGCTAAATCTCAAATCCTCCTAAATTAACCATAATGAGAATTTTACCTTTTGTTGTACAAGCCCTTCTTAATGGAAACTATACAAGTGCCCTCAAGTCTGCCCTCTCATTTCACTGTCTTATCATTCCTTCCTCCATTACACAGCAGAATTTTTCAAGTCTAAGTGTCCACAGCTAGAATTACTTCTCGCTCCTGTCCACGGAGGTCTCAAAGATTCCTTTGCTTCTACTTCCCAGAAGAAGAAATGTAGAATTGAAGATGGTTTATGTGAAAGCATAAACAAAAGGGATGTTCACAAAATATATTTGCTTTACATTTTTAACAGATAATTACATTAAAAGAGGATAAAGCTACTATAATCATTTAAAAATGATTACTTTAGTTTTTGAAGATTACTCCATCAAGTGGGATGAGGTGATATCATGGAGGCCTGATTTAAAACCCAAAGACAGTGTGGTATAGATCAGAACAGAACGTTGGTTGTGACTTGTTATGGTTTGGCTATGTCCACACCCAAATCTCATCTTGAATTGTAATTATCCATGCTTTTGATTTCTGCAGATGCTTTAGTGATATAATGTGATAATTAATATTTACTATATTCCTACCTATAGAGTGACAGATTTGCCTGATATTCACAAACTTTGTGGTTTATTATCTCACAGTTCTTCTTTTCCATTTTACTTAAAATGGAATGAGTTTGCATTGAATAAAATGAGTTTGCATTGAATAAGACTCTGATTATAAATGAAAGAATAAATAAACTGTTTTACTTGTATTTATGTCAGTAAATACATAGGGTTTATGAGTTTACCAGTTCTTCAATCAATGCTTAAGGATGACAGATACATTCAGATATTCTTTGTTTCTCATGGGCTGTGTATATAAAATGCTCTTTAAAAAACACAAATGTAAACTTTTGATAAAATTTTAATGAACATAAAAAACACAAATATACAGCTCAACAAATTAACACAAGGAACAACTGTACAATCACTAGATGATTTTGATGCTTTGGACATTTTCTTCCAGAGTCCTTCCAGCCACAGCTATCTTCTTATTGTCATATGATATTATATATCAGGAATGTTTGTACAAAATGTTAGTGGGAAAAAATTGAACTTCAACCACATTATGTACAAAAAAGGAAATAGTATACATACGAGAAGAATAATAGGAATGTGTAAGTCTTAGATTAAAGCAGAAGCATAATATTTATATATCACTCATGAGAAAAACTTAGGAAGGTTTAAAAAACCTTATTACAAAGCTAAATTAAGATTCTGATTTATCATAATACTAATATACAAAGCAATGAAAAGAGAATAGAGGTCAGATATAGACTAACACATATGGCCAAACGATTTTCACAAAGTTTCAATGTTAATGTACAAAAAAAATATTTTTCTATTAATGGTGCTGGCACACTTGGCTATCAATATAAAAATGAATTTCAATCCTGTATCATATCATATATGAAAAAATAACTCAAAGTTAATCCTAGACCTAAATATGAAGCATAAAATTTAAGATTTATCAAATAAAAAAAGATAGGAACATATTTTTGTGACTTCAGGCAAGGCATAAAATGTTTTAGATGCATTACCAAAAGCATTATCTATAGAAGAAAAATAACTGATATAAAAGAAAAATATCTATAAAAGAAAATTAATTGAATGTCATAAAAGTTAAGAACTGCTCTTCAAAAAAAACTGCAAAAAGAATAAAAAAAAGCATTATACTTATATGGAGAAAATAATTGCAAATCATATATCTAGTAAGTAAATTATATCCAGAAAATATGAGGCTTATCAATCACAATAATAAGGTAACAATCGACCCAATTAAAAAGTGAATAAAATATTTGAATAGACACTTTGCTGTCTCTCTCTCTCTCTCTCTCTCTCTCTCTCTCTCTCTCTCAGACACACACACACACACACACACACACATGCACACACAAGGATTGAAAATAAATGCACAAAATATGCTTAGCATAATTAGTACTTAAAGAAAGGCAAATTAAAATCATAGGTAAATAGAACTTCAAGTCTCTTAGAATGAGTAAACGAAAATTTAAAAAAATCTAACTAAAAATGCATACTAGCAAATATATGGAGTATCTAGAACTCTCATAACCTGCTGGTGGGAATATAAGAGAATACATTCTGGAAAACAGTTTGACAGTTTCTTAAAGTTAAACATATACTAACATAGGATCTAGCCATTCCACTCCTAAGTGCTAAGCCAATAGAAATAAAAGCATATTGTCATACAAAAACTTTGCATGAATATTCAGAGCACCTTAATTTGTAAAAGACCCAAACTGGAAGCAACCCAAATGTCAAACAGAAGGTAAATGGATAAACTATGGCATATCCAAACTGGAATACTACATATTAAATAAAAGGAAAGAGCTATTGATATAATCAACAACATAATGAATTTCAAAATAATTGTTTTGACATATAGAGACCAGGCATTTAGAGATCGGACCGAGAATAAAATTGGCAGGCAAAGAACCAGCCTACAAATGGATAGTATTTAAGGACATTAATTCTCTTTTCCTTTTCTGTCTTATTTTTGGGGGCGGGGGTGGTGGGGAAGGGGGACAGAATCTCACTCTGTCACTCAGGCTGCAACATAGTGGCATGATCTTGGCTCTGCTTCCGGGGCTCAAGAGATTCTCCTGCCTCAGCCTCCTGAGTAGACAGAATTCGTGATTTTAATAACTTTTCAGGTCCTTGGAAATCTTCCTCTGGAAGAGTCCATAATACATTATTTCAGTCTACTTAAAATTCAACTTAATTATATCCATATGTTTTATAAAGACAGAGGGAAATTTATTTGTTTATTTTATGTCTGTAGATATTCAACACCTATTTATACTGAGTTGGCTGATGGCAGGTTTTTTCTTAGTATTTAAGGTCAATAAACTTCATTCTTTCTTATAGATATCAACTGTTCTAGGATTTTGTAAAGGATAGTGGGCAAAGGACTCTTTTTACAGTGCCTACTAAAAAAAAAAGGAATGATTTAGGGGATAATTTAACCCATTAGGAAAAAGGAAGAAATAAGTTTTTGTTTTCTGGAAATAGAGAATATGAGCAGCTGATATATTTTTTTAAGAGTTCTTAAAAATGCAAATGCTTAAAACATACCCCTCCCTTATACTCATTAAACAGTCAATAAATGCTATTTAAAATATTATGAGCTTTTGATTATCCTCAGTCTTGTGTAATGTTAAGTTCTATGTTCCCTCTCTCAGCTCTTATGTATACTAAGTGGCCCTAGCTGTATATTACTTAGCAGTTTTTTTTTAAATTGTGAAAGTAACATAATATAGTCAACTTACAGTCTTAAAAACAATATCCATCACATGGCAAAGTACTTTACATTTTCACTATTAAAAGCCAGCACAAGGCAGGAGTTCATATTTTAACTATTATCCTATTTAATCTTTATAAGCACTATCACACTTAACCCTATGAATGTCATGCTTTATTATACCTATTTTAATAAAGAATGTGATATAGCCAGCAAATGGTAGAATTCAGATTTAAAGCTTTCAGTAAGACTCCGGCACCTATTACCTTATCCTTTGTGCATGACATTTTAAATCATTCAGCTAAATTGCAAAATTATAACCTATTTTTCAATTAATGACTTATTTACCAGATATTATAGGTGATCACACTACTGTAGAAAACACATCTAGTATAAACTAATTTACAAGATTCTAATATATGCATTGGAAAAAAATTTATTTTGGGTTTGATAGGGGCATTAGTGTAGTAGGATTCCATGGATAAGCTGGAATCCTTGAGTAGGAATTCCATACTTGAAAATCAACCTCAAATAAGAATTCTACCAAAAAGTTAATTAAAGGAAATGCAAAATCAGAAAGCATCTGGTGAATCTGTATTTGTTTGTATATTTGTAGCAAGAAATAATTTGGCAGTCAATACTCAGGTTGAGAAATATATTTTGTGCAAAGAATGATATATCACCAAAGATAACAAGATAACTGACAAGCAGGAAAGTATTCTACTCTCTCAAAATATGCTGGGAACATATTTCGAATCAGCATCTCAGAAGCAGATTTCTTCTTGATGATTTGTGTATCTTGAAAATAAATTAGGAATGTATACAATATTCTATTACAGCACTTCAAACTTCTAATCTTAGCTTCATAAGAAATCCTAAAAGTCTGAAACTATTTGTCAAGTGGTGATACACTGAGTACTGTATTATGTTCTCTTGGCAGTGTATTGAAATATTTGTAATTTTCATGTTTTATAGTTCCCTGAAATCATTAGCACACTTTCATTTTAGAGGCTGTGCTAAATTCAGCAGTAGAGTCAATAGGAGGAGAAAATGAAAGTGAGGGGTAAGATTCATTTTAATAGTTGGGGAAGTCGACTGGGAAAATGATCTGTCAGGATTTTTCTGGAACACAATGCTCTATGTAATTAGATTGGTGGAATAAAGGGAGATAGAAAGGACAAAACGGAGATGTTCTTTGGGGAATAATTAGCTGCAAGAATGCAGTTAAAACTATGTGAGCATAAAAAGTTGCATAGTCAAATCTTGAGGGAAAAGAAGAAAGAATATAAAGAGATTAAGAGCTATTGAGAAGGACATCTCTATAGAAGTTGAGGGCAAAGGTTAGGCCTTAGAAGTAACAGACTATTTTTGTAACTAGAACTGAATCTTTAAACAATGGTTTTTGTTGTTGTTTGTTAGACTATGTGTGTTTGTATTATATTAATCTCTTCTACATTTAATCTTAAATTGTAAAATAATTCAGTACTTTGCTTATACTCTTGTTAAATTAGAGTCTTTGAAAAGAAAACTGCATATTTTAGTTTAATTTTGCATAACATAATGCAAATTACATCATTTAATATATAACAGAGAATAAGAAAGCCTTAGAATTTTTTAGGAATATATTATTATAAGTCACAGGTAATTTTATTTTTAAGTATTGTTTGTTAAATTCAGTTTCAAAATTTACTCTTTGCCTACTGACAGGTGGGTCACTTGCCATCTCCTCACTACATAACCTGTAGGAAACTGCAAGTAATGCTAAGGATCTGGAGATGTTGCCTCACGTTGCCCACTACCGGAGTGTTCCGATGGTAAATATTAGGTGTCAACTTGATTGGACTGAGGGATGCCTAGGTGGCTGGTAACTTATTGTTTCTAGGTGTGTTTCTGAGAGTATTGCCAGAGGAAATTGACATTCGAGTTGGTGGACTGGGAGAGGGAAAGTCACCTTCAGTGTGAGTGGGGGCTATCCAAATGGCTGCCAGTGCAACTAGAACAAAGCAGGTCAAAAAGTGGCATAAGTTTGCTTATCCCCCCTCTGAGTCTTCTAGTTTCTAGTTCTCTTTCTTTCTTCTTCCCATGCCAGATGCTTGCTTCCACTCCCTCTTCCATTGAACATTAGACTGCAGGTTATTTGGCCTTTGAATTCTGGGACTTTCAACAGTGACTTCATGGGGTCTCTCTGACCTTCAGCCAGAGTGAAGGCTGCACTATAAGCTTCCCTGATTTTGAAGCTTTCTGACATGGACTGACTGACTTCTCTCTTTCTGTAGCTTGCCTATCATGAGGTTTCAGCTTGTAATCACATGAGCCAATTCTCCTTAATAAACTTCCTTTTATGTAAACATCTATCCTATTGGTTCTATCGCTCTGGAGAACTGACTAATACAAGAAGTTTTTTGTTTGTTTGTTTTTGTTTTGGCTTTGGTTTGTTTTTTTAAGTTACAGATTTTATGTTTAAAACCTATCTGAATCATATGTGTTACTACAGTAATATATGTACATTAATATAAATATTTTACCCTATGTATGTGCATTAAATCAAGGAGTATAAAGACACTCCAAGTTTATCTTACAGTCTTGCCAAACTTTCTGGAATATCATTGAGTACTCAGATGTTAATCACAGTTTGAGAAGAATGGCGCTGTGGAAAGGGACTTAAAAATAGACATAGGGGAGCTACTTCCAGTATGACAGTATAAGAAACTCCACAAACCCATTCTCCAGTGAAATTGTTAAAAATTGTAAAATTTTTTCTGGAAATGCCCCTAAATATATATATAGTAAATAAATAATATATATGCAAGAAAATCAATGAAAGCTTATTAATAATTAACAGACTCTATGGTATCTGAAGGAGGATCCATGCTTTCCCTCCTCCCAGCCAATGGAAACAACTTCCCAGTGTTACAACTAAGAGCACAGGGATCTCTCCCAACCCGCCACTCAGAATGATATCTTCCTGGAAGGGGAGAACACCAGAATTTCTCATCTTGTTTCCAGTTATCTGTTACTGAGGCTAAGTTTCAGGTGAGTGTGGCAAGAGGTGGGCACTCCTTTTTTCCACCTGGTCCCCCATATGTGGTATGGAGGCTCTATCTTGGGAGTGGCACTCCTGATAATGTGAGGACATCATTCCCACTTGTCCTGTCCTATGGGGTGCAGGTTTCACACCAAGAAACAAGTTAAGAGACCTGGCACTGTTGTATTCCCTCCATTAATCACTCAACCCCTAAAAGGAGGGTGTCACTCAGAGAGAAGCACAGCATTACCCTCAATTCCAACTAATTAGACAACTTTGATAAATTGGAAAAATTCCCAGAAGTATGCAAACTACCAAAAATGATTTTAGATTAAAAATACAACTTGAGCTGGGTGAGGTGGCTCATACCTGTAATACCAGAACTTTGAGAAGCTGAGGTAGGAGAATCACCTGAGGCCAGCAGTTTGAGACAAGCCTGGCCACTTGGTGAAACCCCATCTCAACTAAAAATACAAAAAGCATCCAGACATGCCTGTAGTCCCAGTCCCAGTTACTCTGGAGGCTGAAGCAGGAGAATTGCCTGAACCCAGGAAGTGGAGGTTGCAGTGAGCCGAGATCAGGACACTACACTCCAGCCTGGGTGACACAGCAAGCATCTGACTCAAAAAAAAAAATATATAGGTCTATGACAAATAAAGAAGGTGAATTAGTAATCTGAATCTATCCACACAAGAAAATTTCAGACCTAGATGACTTCACTGGCGAATTCTACCAAAAATTTAAGGAATTAAAAATTATTTGCAAACTCTTCCAAAATTACAAGAGAGAATACTTCCCACCTTATTCTGTAAGGCCAGTAATACCCTGACCCTAATACTGAAACCAGACAAAGATGTCTCAAGAAAATTACAAACTGATATGTATGAAAATGGATGCAAAAATCCTGAACAAAATACAAGCAAACTGAATTCAACCACATATGAAAAGTGTTATACACCATTATGAATAAATGAATTTATTCCAGAAATTTAAAGTTGTTTTACTTATTCCAAAGCAAACTAATGTAATATACAATATCAATGGTATTATAAAGAAAAACCACATGATCATCTAAAAGGATGGACAGAAAACATTTGAAAAAAATCCAAAACCATTTCTTAATAGGATCACTCAACAAACTAAAATCAGAAGGAACGTTATTCTGATTAATCAGACCTATGATAAGCCATTGATAATGTCATACTTAATGGTGAAAGACTATGCTTTCCTGAAATCCTGAAGATTCCTAAGATTAGGAGTAAGACAACAATGTTGTTTTTACCACTGCTATTCAACTCTGTACTGGTTCTAGCCAGGATAATTAGGACAGAATATTAAATAAAAAGCATAAGTGCAAAAGTAGAAGTAAAACTATTCCTATTTATAAAGAGATCTATCTAGTCTTGCACACAGAAAATTGTAAAGAATTAATTTTTAAAAACCTGTTAGAGCTAATACTAGTCTATGAATTCAGTAAAGTTGCAAGATACATTAACAGTAACCAGTTGCATTTTCATACACTTGAAATAAACAATCCAAAACTGAAAGTATGAAAATAATTCCAGAATACTACTGAGTCAGAAAAGAATGAAGTAATGTCTTTTGCAGCAACTTGGATGGAACTGGAAGCCATTATCCTAAATGAAGTAACTCAGCAATAAAATCAAATACCACATGTTCTCACATATAAGTGGAAGCTAATCTGTGGGTATGCAAAGACACACAGAGTAGTATAAAGGAAAGAAGACTCAAAATGGGGGAGACTGGGAGGAAGGTGAGGGATAAAAATCACCTATTCGGTATAATGCTCACTACTTGGTACAATACTACACTAAAACTTGAGACTTTATCATTACACCACCCACATAACTAGAACCACTTGTACTCCTAATGCTACTGAAATTTTAAGAAAGAAAATATTTCCATTTACCATGATAGAAATGCCTTCAACCAAAAAAAATGCAAAATTGTAATCTAAACTATAAAACGTTGTTGAAAGAAACTGAAGAAGACTAATAAATGCAAGGACTTCCTATGTTCGTCTATTGAAAGACATTTTTAGAATGTTAATACTTCCCATAGTGATCTACATATTAAATGCAGTTCCTATCAAATTGATGGCAGTGTCCACTGCCATCAGGCAGGCTGCAGCAGGGAGGCGTGGCTGGGGCTGCATTATCAGTGAAGCCACTGCGAGCTGGAGACGAGTGGGAGCCCTGCCCCTTCCGAGATGGGGCGCGGCCCCTGCCTGCCCAAACCAAGGCTGTAAACTCTGGCCTCTTGTTCCATGGAGCAGGCAGGAGCCCCACTGTCAGCGGGGCTGCAGCCATCCAAGTTGTGGCTACAGATCCGAGGCTCTTTGCAGCTGCAGCCTCCCAATCAACACTGCGGACTGCGGCCTCCCACTCCATGGAAGAGGACGGAGCTCCGCCCCTCTGAGTCCGACTGCAGCGCCACAAACCAAGGCTGCAAACTCAGGCATTCCTGCACTCTGGAAGGCCTAGGAAGAGACCCCTGCCGTTACAGGCTCAGATGTTTCTGCCCCTGCTGCCTGGCTTTTCCCTGCTATTGGCACCTGGCCGGGGCTGCACGCTCCAGGAAGCCAGCAAGAGCTCGGGAAAAGAGGAAACTCTGCCCCTTCTGAGTTGGCTGGCCAGGAGTTCCCCTCC
The DNA here is from genome assembly GCA_031835075.1 of Saguinus oedipus. Taxonomy (NCBI): domain Eukaryota; kingdom Metazoa; phylum Chordata; class Mammalia; order Primates; family Cebidae; genus Saguinus; species Saguinus oedipus. Next base: position 150,663,551 of record CM063172.1, read on the forward strand.
CAAGCGCAGAACCCTGCCTCTCTGCAGTATGCACCCTGCACTCCACCTCCCCGCTCCATCTCCCAGTTCCACAGGTTCTGGAATGTCTGTTCCCACTGCTGCAGGCCTCTCTGCTCCCATGCCTGCTTCAATCTCAGAACTGGGTTGGGGCCCAGCCTGGGCACAGCCCTGCAGGTTATGCACAGGCTCAGGGCAGTGCTGACATGCTAGACCTCAGCCCCCTCAGAAATTTGGGGCCCACCAGCCTGAAAGGGAAGGCTGAGGTGGGGCTGAGGCTGGCTCCTCACTGGCCTGCAGGTGTCCCTTGGTACAGGCAGCCCTGGCTGGAGGCAGACAGGCTCCAGGGCAGAAAGGGGCGGGTCCCCAGTAAGGCCCCACCTTCAGGGCCTGAAAGATGGGGGCTAGGCTCAGTCCCACGGACCAGAGTGGAAACTTGGGGTTCCTTTTCTGGTCCTCCGCATGGGCCAGTCAGCAGGTACTTCCTTCCTCCCCTTTGAGGTCTATAAAAGCCCTTGACTTGGCCAGAGCAGGGCAGAGGACAGAGAGGTGGGAGGACCAACTGCAGAGAGGAACAACCCTAACTGCTAGGAGCTGGACAGACATTGGGAGGACCATCTGCAGAGAGGAGCTATCCTCTCCAGATCTCTCTGCTGAGCTGTAGAGACAACAGGATAACCTTGCTATAGAGAGGAGCTACCCACTGCCTGTCTCCTCTGAGCTGTTCTAGCAGTCAAAAAAGCTCCTCTTCATCTTGCTCACCCTCTACTAGTCTACATACTTCATTCTTCATGGACACAGGACAAGAACTCTGGAAAAGTCGCCACAAGCAACAAAACAGAGGTTTCCAGCCAGAAAAGTGACACCCTAGAGATCCCATAACAAAAATACTATCTTGCTCGCTTTTCTTTTTAAATAGAAATTGGCAAGCTAATCCTAAAATTCATAAGGAATTTGCAAGCAATCCCAAAGAGCCAAACAATCTGAAAATAAGAAATCATAATTCTCAATTTGATAACTTACGGCAAAATAACATTAATTAAGACAGCATACTACTGGTGAAAGTAGACGTGTAAACAAAAAAGCTACAATTGAGAATCCATAAATAAACCCACGTGTCTATGCTTCAACTGATTTTTGACAAGTGTAGCAAGAGCATTCAATGAGGAAAGAACTATATTTTTTACAGATGGTACTAGAACAACTGAATTTCCCCTATGCAAAGCAAAGAAATTGAACTCTTACCTCACATCATATATAAAAACTAACTCAAAATGGACCAAATAACTAAATTAAGAACTAAAGCTATAAAACTGTTAGAAGAAAACATGAAGCTTAAACTTTAGGACCTAGGATTTGGCAATGGAATCATACATATAACATCAAAAGCATGGACAACAAAAGAAAAACACAGATGTTAGATTTGTTCAAAATTTCAAAATTCTATATTTTTTTCTGGTGTACCTCAAGAAAATGAAAATATCCATAAACGGGGGAAAATATTTGCAAATTATCTGTCCAGTAAGGGGTTTTTATCTAAAATATATAAAGAATATTTTCAACTCACTAATAGTAAAACAAATTATCAGTAAAAAGGGGAAAAGAATCTGAACAGGTATTTCTTCAAAGAATTTATTCATATGTTCAATAAGTACATGCAGAGATGCTTAATAAAGAATACAATTTAATGTCATTAGCCTCCACAGGAATGCACATAAAAACCACCATGAAATATCTCTTCCTATGGACGTACAGAATGACTGTAATTGTAAAGTTAGATAATAACAGGTATTGGTGAGGATGTAGAGAATTCAGAAGACTCATAGATAGCTGATTGGAATGTAAGATGGTGTAGTCACTCTGAAAATCAGTCTGGCCATTTCTGAACTGATTACACATATTTACCATTTGACTCACTAATTCCATTTGAAGGCATATACTCAAGAGAAATGAAATGAAATTTCCATTAAAACTTGTACATGAATGTTAATAGCAACATTATTTATCATAGTCAAATTGTGGAAAGAAATAGACAAATATGATACATTCATATAATACAATATTTATCCATGAGAAGGAGTGGGAATGGACTGCTGATACACGCTACAACATGGGTGGATCTTGAAAACATTACGCTAGGTGAAAGAGGACAGTTACAAAAGACCATGTTGCATAATTCCATATATATGAGATGTTCATAAGAGAAAAATCTTCAGAGACAAAAATAGTTTGATGGTTTTCTCTGGCTGGAGAAATGGAAGATAAATGGTGAGAGATAAAAGGTATAAGGTTTCTTTTTGAGGTAATGAAAATATTCTACAATGGACTTTGGCGATGGTTGCTAATATCTATGGATATATATATATATATATATATATATATATATATATATATATATAAATTAATTGTACTCTTTAAATGATAAATTTTATGCTATATGGATTATGTCTCAATAAAACTATAACTGAAAATTAGTCTTGGACCTGAAAAGAAACAATATGTTTAAAGAGAGGGCAAAGAGTTTATGTTTTTCTGTAGCACTGTGCTCTCATTTTAGAACTCCCTTCTTTCTGTAAAGACAGATATTTACTACAAAAATTCTCATTAGTATTAGCACAATTTTTAGCTGGAAAGGGCTCTTCAATGAAGACCATAAGTAAATTGATGTAGTCTTTATTAGATTAATTATGTACTTTTCTTTCCACTTGAGAAAGCTTCCCATGATCAGGGCAAGCAAGTCCATTTGTTCTTACTGCGAAATTCAGTAAAATGCTCGTGACTGTGTAAAATGGTAAAGTGACCTGTGTATTTTGAACCTGTTAATTTTATATAATGCAATGATACTTATCGAAGTAAAGAATCATAAGGGTATAGATGTATAGATGCAAATGGAGCCTGCTACCCCATCCAACATCTTAGACCACCAGAGTGGAGCTACTGAGAGAGCCAGGAGGATCTGACTGTGGAAGCCACATCAGTCCCTCCCAGATCCAACCTGAGTGCGGCACCATCCTGTTCCTTTTTCTGACATTGCTTAGAAACTCATGCTTTATTTCACACTGGGATTCAAAATGTTTCATGAGAATCCAGGATTTTCCAATAGTGATTCAAACGGAAAGATGAACATTTATAACATGTTAACTCAAGTAACATGATCTATGTGGGTTTTACTCCCAAAGATAAATGATCTGATTGTTTCTGTTAGACTGAGTAAATTTTGCATACCACAGCTGAAGTGTGAAAGGCAGGGTGCTAAATGGAAACAGTTAGTGAAGCCTTGAAAGGAAAGAATATGTTGAAACTGTTAATAGAGTGGTTGAAAATATACATGATGTATATTTTAGAGCCCACACTAGGAAGATGGTCCTTCCTGGGTAGTTTTTCATTTTTCATTTTAGAAATCTAAAATATATTCATGCACAATGACTTGAGTTCCAGAATATATTTCTTCTCCCAAGGAAACTATTTATCACATTGTTTTGGTTTGCAGTTTATTCTAAAATTATTTGCCATGAATATATAGCTATTCTATTTTCTATTTCAAGGTGATGATATAGACTCAGAATACAAATCATCTAATACAAATCATCCCAGATTTTTAGTAAAAGTTTCTTTCTCTGGTATGCATATAATTGACTTTAATCTTTTTGTCTTCTATCAGATCAATGTGATCTCTTTTAATTGGGCATTCCCTTTAAAGAATAAAGAGGGGACAAAAGAAGAATATAACATTACATAATTATAATGTGTAGAAAGCTATGTCTTAGATAACACAACTCATTTTTTTTAATAAAGCAGATTTCGTCTCCTTTCAATATTGAAAATTAGCTTCCTTTTTAATTATTTCCCTGACAAATACTGAGAAGTACCGGGAAGGGCAAAAAGGCTGACAAACACTTGTTCTTTCAAACATTGTAGGAAGAGGGAAGTTCCTACAGTGAAAATATTTGAATTTTAAAAATCAGATTAAACATTCTTTATGTGTTATATTATTGCTATTATGAAATCAGAATTTCGCCATAAGATATTTGAATTATGTGCTACTTGATTATGTTTTGTCATCAATATTTCTTTCTTTCTTTTTTTCTTTTTTGAGACGGAGTTTTGTTCTTGTTGCCAAGGCTGGAGTGCAATGGCCAATAGTTCTTTCTTTAGCCTCAATATAATTTGTAAATTGATGGTGTGTTTGGAACTTACACTGTTTGACCTGTTATTTCTCCTAGAAGTAGTCCAAGAATGATGTGCAACCTGAAAAACCAAACAACAACAAAGGAGCATGTGGCAACTAAAGTTTTTTAAAGAATTAAAGAACAGAGAATAAGGGAAACCTAGAAAGAAGAGTCCTGGCAACCTCAATATTTGATTAGTGTCTTCAATATTGATTGAAGATAGCAGTTGATCAAAACAGAGAATGAACACTTTTGCCTGTGTCTTCTGCCTGTTTCAAAAGAAGCAAAAGACACATGAGTAACCAGATGCTGGAGAGACTTAAACATGAAGCTAAGCAATGTTGTTATGTTCTATCGGGAAGCTAGGAGTGCTTTTGGGAAGGACACTGCAGCATTTAATCAGAATAATAATATTTTTATACTCTTAACATATTGTTTGTATTACAAATAGTAAAAACATTAACATTTTAAGCACAAAAACATTTAAGTGTTCTTGCTATTTTACCTCAATTTGATATTTGACAAATAGTCCATTCATCAAGTCATTAAATAGTTAATATTAAAATCCGTGCCGCCAAAGCAATGTGGAAAAGGAATGAGCAAATAATGACACAGCCAGAAAGAATGTTGGGGTCAGAAAACAAAGAGATTTATGGAATAATTAATTACATTTGCATTCAGTTTATTTTTATCAGGCATTCATTGTTTTGTTACTTGGTTTGTTTTAATATACTTTATTATAAATCTTAAATAAATTTGACTTTTAATGAAATTGAACTCTGTAACACCAAAAACGGAAAAAAAAAATCTCATCTCTGATGTGAATTCACTTGAGTTAATGTCTTTTGGCATTTCCCCTTAGGTAACGATTTTATTTTGTTTGCTTTCGTTTTCATCTTGTGAATGAATCTTTATCTATCAATCTAATATATAGACCTATCTACTGACAAGGTTTCATCAGCATTCATATTTGATGAGGCTTAATCAAAAGAAAATAAAAAATACTTGTTTAAATTCAAGTAGCCGTAAACATTGCTAAAATAAAACAGATTTTTCTGACAACTCCACATATTTGCATTAAATGTCTACGAATCTTTATTATCCGTTGGTGGCTAACAGGGAGCTGTGCATCCAGTCCATGCTCAGGAGTGTCAAAGGATTGAATGAAAGTTTATCACTTGTTGAAATATTAAAGGGCTGATTAAAACAATGTAGAAAAGAGATTTGTAAAGTCTAAGTAGCCTTACGTTTGACTCTACTAAAGTCATCACCGCAAGAAACGAGAGTTGGAACCAAACATCTTTGAGATAATTTTTGAGGATTTGTAACTAGAAAATATTACAACTTTGTCACTTTCGAAAATAGCTGTCAGGTAACATACAAATATGGCACATTGAAAAGATACAAAATTACATAGTGGACAAGTTAAGGATACAAAGAAAATAAAGTCTATCTGGTTAACAGCCATTCAAGTCTTCTGCAATAATCAAAAATTTTTCACAAGAGAGTATTAAATATTTGATATACACTGTAGTCACTCAAATTCACACCAAAAGAGCCACATTATTTAATCTACTATTCATCATTCTTTTGTTATTCAAACTGGGTGGGAAAGTTGTAAACATCCAATAAATTTTGTTTACCATATGAATAGGATTTTAGATCTAACTAATCAACTAAACATTTGCTGTAAATGTCAGTCTTGTAAGATAGGAAACATAAATGAACTGGCTCTTTTCAAATATTTAAACATATACCTTAATTGAGGGGATAATGTTCTTGTTTTAGGTTCTCCCTCTCCCCTTTTTCACCTTTCTGAATTGAAAAATATAATACATCTGGGAAGAAGTAAGCAAAACATAAATATACGGCTTAACAACCATATAAAAAACATTCCTGTACAGTATTTTCACTAGTAAGTATTTCCATTAGCTCAGTCCTCCTATCTGTACTTGGAGATCATAGCCTCATTGTTTCCCAGAAGTAACTGTTATCCTAATTTTGGAAAGCAATCTGCCAGTTTGTGCATAAACACATAATTAGTATTTGAGGAAATAAATTCATTCCCATATGTTTATTCAAGAATGAAGGAAGTATGTGAACATAAAAAGACTTGTATGTGAATGTGATACAGGAGTGGGTAAGGGAAGTGCTGGGTAGAGAAGGACAGCGTCCCAGGCGAGGGCTCCACTCTAGGGCTGGTGCCCACGGACCTGTGTGAAAACAGGGACTCCTGTTTTCATGCCCAAATGTTGTATTTTCCAAGACCACTCTGGCCTGTCATGCCCCCATCCTGTGCCCATTTAAACTCAAGAACTTAGCGGGCACACACAAGTGGCTGGACATCAGAACTAGCAGACCAGCAATAACTGAACAATGTGGTAGAGAGAGAAGAGGAAGGATGTGTGGAACCAAGGGGAGTTCCCCTGACAATGATCAGAGAAGAGTCCAGCTGCTGGGTGGCCTGACTCCAGGGGGTGACCACCTTCCTGCTCCATCCTCCACTTCCTTTTCCCCATCTCTGAGAGCCACCTCCACCACTCAATAAAACCTTGCACTCATCCTTCCAGCCCATGTGTGATCTCATTCTTCCGGTACACTGGGCAAGAACTCAGGAAAAGGATGGCTGTTACACTGGCCTTCTGTGCTTGCGATAAAGCAGAGGGTCTACTAAGCAGACAGCAAAGCTGAAAATGCAGAGTGTAACCTGTGCCCACTCAGGCTTCAGGGGTCGTAGACACCTACCTCTTCAGACATGGGTCTGAAGCCCAAAAGGGCTCTTCACAGCCTTTGCACCTGTCTGTCTGTATGCTCCCCCTAGGGGTTTAAGCAGTAGGGGGACAGAATGAGTAAGCCACACACTTGTCATACGTCCCACAAGGGAGGTAAGGGAACTCTCCTTTTTCAAATGTTTATAGTAGCTTTTCTCACATAACCTTAAACTGGAAATACACAAATGGCCATCAACTGGTGAATGGATACGCAAATTACAGTACATTCATGTAATAGAATACTACTCAGCAATGAAAAAGACAGACTACCAATATGTGCAACAACATGAATGACTCTCTATAGCATTATGCTAACTTAAAGAAGCCATATGTTAAACATATTTTTCTGTTTATGTAACATTATGGCAAATATAAATTTATAGAGATAAAAATTAATTAGCATTTGATAGGAACTGAGAATGTGGGAAGGAGACTGACTAAACAGGTCAAGGAAACTTTTTGTGGTGATGAAAATACTTTATATTTTGATTTTGGTGATGGCTATAAAACTCTACATATATCACAAATCATAGAACTGCATACCAAAAAAGTTGAAACTATAATTAAGTAAACAACCTCAGGAGAAAAAGCCCCGAAGAACACCAGAAATGTAAAGAATGTGAAGAGAAAGTCACACACACACACACACAAACAAACAATTGTCAAGCTTACCTTGAGCCGTGAAAGAGTGATGATCTACTCACATGCCAGGTCTTTTCAAAGAAGTACAACCAGCGTGTAGGGTAGCAAGATTAGTCACACCATTCATTAAAGAAGACTTTCCTCCTAGGGCTAAAGAAGTGTGTAAACTCTACCAAAAAAAACAAAAAAGAAACATCATTTACCTTGATAGGACTATAAACAAAGCTCATTCATTCCACAAAGAGCTACTGAGCACTCCTGAAGTGCCCAGCACTGTTTCATGCACTGGCATTCCAGTGGTAAACAAGAAAAAAAGATAGTGAAGGGCATTTATCCTCAAGAAGCAAAAATGCTAGTCTGACTGTTTACAGAGGTGATGCCAAGAGTGAGCTGATGGCTTTTGGAGTGTCAGTTCTCCCTCTTATATATATATTTTTTGTCCATAATAAAAACAGACTGGGCACAGTGGCTCACACCTGCAATCCCAGCACTTTGGGAGGCCAACAAGGGTGGATCGCAAGGTCAGGCATTTGAGACCAGTCTGACCAACAGGGTGAAATCCCCTCGCTACTAAAAATACAAAAATTCACCAGGCATGGTGGTAGGTTCCTGTAATCTCAGCTACTCAAGAGGTTGAGGCAGGAAAATTGCTTGAACCCAGGAGGTGGAAGTTGCAGTGAGCTGAGATCCCGTCATTGCACTCCAGCCTGGGTGACAGAGCAAGACTGTCTCGTAAGAAAAAAAAAAACATGGTGTTTGATTTTCTGTTCTTGTGTCAGTTTGCTGCCTCATAGGTGGGTGTTGAACAATGAGAACACATGGACACAGGGAGGGGAGCATCACACACTGGGGTCTGTCTGGGGGAAATAGGGGAGGGACAGTGGGGGGGGTAGTTGAGGAGAGATAGCATGAGGAGAAATGCCAGATATAGGTCATGGGGATGAAGGCAGCAAATCACACTGCCATCTGTGTACCTATGCAGCAATCTTGCATGTTCTTCACATGTACCCCAAAACCTAAAAGGAAATAAAAAAACTGAAAAAAAAACCTTAATATTTCATTATGATGGAATCAGAGGTTTTTGGGGTTTTTTTTTAAAGAATAATAGGATTTCAGAGAATCATAAGGAAGATATTAGAATAACCTGTATTTCCACTTCTCCAAGGTAATTGCTGTCAGTATTCTGGTACATTGTTTTATATACAATTACACATGGATCTGTCATTAAAAAATATAATCTTGTGTATTAGTGATGGATGAATAAATATGAGAAAACAAGTATAGCAAATGTTGAATTGTGGGCTCCAGGCTGATGGGTATATGTGTATTCACGGTAATGTTCTTTTAACTTTTCTGCATGCTTCAAAATTTTATTCATAATGTTTACACAATGCTCAAAATTTACATAGTATCATTCTTCCATTTTTAAAAATTTTTTCAAGATGTTTTCAGTCTTATAGGTGCTTTGCATATCTAGATACACTTTAGAATTGTAAAATAATCTTGACAGTTCTTACCAAAGCAAAAACACAAATTGACGTTGAATTGATTGTGTTGAGAAAAATTGACATATTAAAAAGTGTTAGAACATGATGTAGTTTGCCACTTATTTCAGTCTTATTTCTCACAATAATGATTTCAATTTTTCTGTGTAATGCTTTTACACCTATTTTATGATTATTTTAAAGTATATTTTTAACATTCTTTGAATGGCATTTGCTAATTTATTTTTAAATTATTATGGTATATGCAAATATAGTTTTTGTACATTAACTTTTTATTTTATAAAGCTGCTAAATTAAATTGCTTTTTCTAGTAGTGTTTGTAGATTGTTAAAGATCATGTGGGTACACAATTATGTTGTCTAGAAACAACAGATAATTTTATTTCTTCCTTTTTAATATGATGATTTGTACTTATTTGTCATGCTTTATTTTGATGGCTAGGACCTCCAGTGCAATATTGAATTGAGGTGGTAAGAGTGGGAACCTTTGTTATGTTTTTAATTTTACACAACCACACTTTCTATATATAGAAACATTTTCCATGCTATAATAGCAACATATATATTTTTTCTTCTCATATGTATATGAGACAAAAAATACTTGAGATATATATTTTCTGTGTTACATATATAATATATATACTACTAATTAGTTGTATTTTATTATATGGTATTTATTAGATTGAGATATACTCTTCTACTGTTTTAATGATTTCTACTATGAATGTTGAATTTTATCAAATAATTTTTCTGTATATATTAAGTTGATCATGTGTTTTCTTCTCCTTTATTTGCTTAACATGAGGAATTACACTGAATCTTGTTAACTCAAGTCAATCCTGTATTACTGTACATATACTAGTATTTTTACATAAATTTTTGTATTAGAATGTTTGATTTGTTAACGACATTAATTTTGATACCTAACTTATGAGTAATATTTGTCTATAATATTCTTTCTTATAATGTTATTCTTAAGTTTTACCTTAAAAATATAATATTCATATAAAATGAATTGTGATATGGTCTTTTTGTCTCTATCTTCTGAAAATATTTTTGTAAGATTTTTATATCTGTCTTAACTGTTTGACAACATTCACTAGTAAGGACATCTTGGCCTAGAACTTTTTTTCTGAAAAGTTTTTCAGTTAAAAGTACTGTATTTTAAATTGATGTACGACCATAAGGGTTTTCTGTTTGTTTTTTAGTCAGTTTCTGTATATTCTATATTTTTAAAATTTACATTTCATCAAAGTTGTCAAATTCATTGACAAAATATTGCTCATAATATTCCCATTATTATTTTTCAATGTCTTTGGGATAATGATATCCTTTGTTCCTTTTACATTGAAATTTTGCCTTGTTATCTTTTTTTCTTCTATATTTCTAGGGTTTATACATTGCATTATTTTTTCTTTATTTTCTTATTGTTTGTATGCTTTTTAATTCAGCAATGTCTGCTTCCTCTTTATTATTTCACACCTTCTACTTTGTTTTGCTTATACTCTGGTTTAAATGTACTATTTTACTAGTTTCTTAGGCTGAAGCTTAGATCACTAATTTGTAAACCTTTCTGTTCTTTTAGAAATAACTTTCAAATTCATAAATATTGCTCTCAGTTGTTTCAGCTTTATTCCACAAATTTTGATACTTTGGAAATATTAATTATTCTAAAAGTTCTTTTATGATATCTTCTTTGATCCCTGGGTTATTTTGAAATTTGTTACTTATTTTTCACATTTGGGATTTTAAAAAATATCATATGGTTAGTTACTTTGTATCATTTAAATCATTTTAAATTTATTCCAACTTGTTTTATATTCCAGCATATGAAAAGTACTGATAAACATTTTGTGTTTACTTTTAAAGAATTTACATTTCCTAGTCATTAGTTATAATAATAAATTATCAGTTAGGTCAAATGGTTTGATAATGTTGTCCAAACATTCTTTATTCTTATTTTTAATCTATTGTATTAGAGAAGAGTATTAAAATCACAGTTCTGTTTATAGGTTTCTTTATTTCCCACTTCAGTTTGACAAGCTTTGCTTTCTGTATTTTGAGTTTTTATTAGTTTTTTACCCACTTATGGTTCTGGAATGTTCTTGATGAATTGACCCTTAATGACTCTCTTTATATAGTGAATAATTGTTATTTTGAGGTTTTTTTTTTCTGTTATTAACCTAGCCATTCCAGCTTTCTTGTTCTTAGCGTTTTCATATTATATATTCTTTAGTTCTAAATTTTCAACCTGTCTCTCTTTTTCTTTAATAGTATTGAATCTGTGCCTCTTAATAAGATTATATAATTTGTTCTTTATTTCCAGTTTGACAATATCTATCTTGGGCTTTGGTCAATTTACATTCAATGTAACCATTGATATCTTTCAGTTCAATTCCACACACTGGTTATTTCTTCTTGTTTGTCCAGCCTGCTGTTTTTCTATTCCCTTCTTTCTTACCTTTTAGTAGATAAATAAATTATTTTAATATTTTATTCTAAATGATTATAGTAGATGCTATGTATGGAGTACTTTTGAAAATCACCTTTTCAGCATCAAGGTACTCATTTCTTCATCTACCAGGACTCTTGACTGCTAAAGGCTCACATCTGAGTCACTCATTAGGCTCTGCTTTCAGCAGGAAGCAGCTGCTTTGCCCAGGTGTTTGCTGTCTTCTTAGGGTTATCCAAAATCTAATGACTGGTTGATGCAGGACTATAGAGTTTTGTGCCCCTTCCCTTATCTCCTTCTCAATTTTATTCTCATTTTCAGGATATCTCTAAAGTACCTTGGAAGTAGGCAGGGAAACTCCTAATTCCATCCTTTGTTTCTCTGACCCATAATCCCTATATTGGTATAGCTATAGCATATTCTGTTTCTCTTCAATGAATTATTAGTTTTGCATTGATTTACCATTTTTGTGGCATTTGAGCTACAGCTTTGACTTACTAATGTCTAATAACATATTTCAGCTTTGTTTACTCTTCCCTCTTTTTGTAATATTGTTGTAGAAATTTTAAACATATGTCTTAAAATCACTTAGGGTATTATCACTTCTGTTTTATACTTCAATATTCATTTAGTTTTATCCACATATTTACTATATTCTGTTGCCTTTATTTCACAGTATACATCCATGCTCTCATTTTCATTTTGCCTGAAAAGTATCTTTTCCTATTTTATTTCATGTTTGCTGCTGCTGACAATTTTTTTTCCAAATTTAGGTATCTTTCATCTCATTTTTGAAGGCTATTTTAACAAAAAGTTTAGAATTATAGTTAGTTTATTTCACCAATTTGAAGATATGGTTTTATTGTCTGGGAGATGCCACTTAATCTGGCTTTCTTTACATTTATCTTTAGGTTGGCACCACTTCCTGACTCTCTAGTTGGTGTATTTGGGTTTAGAATAATCTTAGAATTTAACCTTCAAGACGGTAGGTTTATAGTTCTAGTTTATTTTTTCTGTTTTATTATTTGTAACATGATATTTATAGATTATATTGTGGGTGTATTCAAACAAAAACAGCTATATTGCTTTCTTTCCAATTTTTATAATATTTGATTATTGCATTTTTTCTGACCATAATTTTCATTACAATGTTGAATATGTTGAATAAAAATAGTAATGTGGGATCAAGAGAATGCATGTTTTATTCCTAACTAAAAACAAATTTGTCTAAGTTTCATTATTTAGTATGTTATTGGCATTATATTAACTTGAATTTTCTCATTACTGAATATCAGTTTAAGAAAGTACTAGTTATTAAAATCTTTCAGTGAATTTTATCATGAAAGATTATTGAAATATATTACCATATTTGTGATTTGTGTTTTTATCCATTAATCTGATAATATAATGTTATTTTTTAATGCTATAAGGAAGACCTTTCAGATAACTACCTTCTTATTAATATATTTTATACACAGTGGACTTGATTTGTCTATCCTTTGCTTAGAATTTTTATAATTATGATTAAGAGTAATATAAAATTTTGATTGTTATGCTTATATTAATATAATATCTTCATTTAATTTATTAGCATTACTAACTTCATAAAATTATTTGAGAAGTCCCCACTTTTTCTATTCTACCACTTGTACTACCATGTGTGCTGGGTATAGATAGGAATGACCTGTTAACTATGGTAGAAAGCATATTTCAATATATCTGAGTCTGCATGACAAGATACTTAACAATTTTATTATCTATAATTTATGTACAATACAATTCACCAATTTTGACTTTACAATTGCAATAAACTGATAAAGTAGCATTACCACCACCACAATTGTGTAATAGAAAAATGCTCCTTTGCAGTCATTTCCTGTCTTTATCTGGACTCTGGAAACACTGCTCTGCTTTTATCTTTGTAAGTTTGCTATTTCTAGAATTCGACACAAACATAATAAATTATTTACTCTTTCATGTATGGCTCCTTTTATTTGACATAATACTTTTGAGACTCATCCATGTTGTTTGATGTATTCAACTGTTGTTTTAAAAATGCTGAGTAATATTTCATTACATGTATCTACCACAGATCGTTTATGAATTCACCTGCTGATAGGCGTTTGGGAGGTTTCCAATTTTTGACTACCTTAAACAAAATACTAGGAACATTAAAGTGAAAGGCTTTGGTGAACTTATGTTTTCATTTATATTTTTATTACATTTAGGACCATAATATACTTTGAATTGACTTTTGAGTACAGTGTGAAGTCAGGTTTTTGGTTCATACTTTTGCATGTGATAAGCCAACTGCTCCAGCACTGTTACTGAGCTAACCAGGCATCCCTGATTGACTACATCTATGTGGGTCTATTTCTAGACTCCTCTCTTCAATTGATGTATGTTTCTTTCTTTATGCCAGTGTCATACTGTTTTGATTAAGGAAGCTTTCTAGTAAATTTTGAAATCAGATAGTCTAACTTCTCAATTTTATTCTCATTTTCCAAAATTACTTTTTATTTTTAAGTCAATTTAATTTCTATATAAATCTTATGAATAGTTTGGCAACGTACACAACAAAACTTATTGGGATTTTGATTTGGATCATACTGAATCTATAGATGATTTGGGGAAATTAACATCTGAGCAATATTAAATCTGTCAACTCATGAGCACAATATATTTCTTCATTATTTATGTCATCTTAACTTTCCGCAGTGCTTTATAGTTCCAGTATACAAAGCTTATGCATATTTTGTTTGATTTATCTCTAAGTTATTTATATTCTTGAAGCTATTATGAATAGTTGTTTTCTATTTCAATTTTGAATTATTCTTTGCAATATAGAAAAATAAAATTAATTTCTTAACTAACGATACACTCTTAAACAAATTGTTTCATATTTCTCATTACTTTGAGATACTTCTGTAAAATTAATCTGTTTGCAATTTTTATAATATAGAATTTCAAAATATTCTCTCATAAGCTTTTATTTTGTACTGTTTGTATTGTGATTTTTTGGTTTTTCTCTTTTATAATGTCCTTTATTGAAGAGAACAATCTTAAAATAATTATGCTGAGTGAAATAAGCCAGGAAAAATAGAAGATAAACTATATGCTTTCATTTATATAAAGTTCTAGAAAATATGAGCTAATTTATAATAGTAGGGAATAGATCAAGGGTCTACTGTAAATAAAGGTGGGAGCAGAAGGGAGTGATGAGAGAAACTTTTAGAGGTGGAAGATAGTGTTTTCTGTATTGAATGTGATAAAAATTTCCTGGATGCACACTTTATAAAGTACGAAAAGGGGCAAGACTAATCTATCATGTAGAAGTCACGCTAGTAATTATCACTGGTTGGTAGTGCCTAAAAGAAAATGCATGGAGTCTACTGGAAAACCAGTAACATTATATTTTGTAATCTAGGCTCCAGTTTTATGGATGTATCTAGCCTACAAAAATTTATACATACTGTATACACACTATTCTGTATCTATGTTATGCTCTTTTAAAATGTTAAAATATATAGCTAATATTTTTAAACAATGGGTTCTGGCCAATTTTCCCATTTTTCTAGAAGCAATCATGACTGTGTCACCATCATTTAAATTTAATTTTGTAAATTTACATATTCCTGTAATATGTAAATTGTACATATTCTATGTCTGTACATACATAGTGTTACGGGCTAAACTATGTTTCTCATCCCAGAATTCGTAAGTGGAAATCCTGAATCCCTGTATTTCAGAATACAGATATATTTAAAGATAGGGTGTTTAAAAAGGTAATTAAGATTAAATTACCTCATTGTTTAGGGAGCACCAATCTAATCTAACTGGTGCCTTTATAATAAGAGGAGACTACTACAGGAACACACAGAGGGAAGACGTTTTGAGACATGGAAATGGCAATCTATAAGGCAAAGTGAGAGTGCTTAGAAGAGAACTTTACTGATCCCTTATTCTTGGACTTGTAGCTTCCAAAACTGAAAAAAAAAAATTATGTTGTTTAAGCCATCTATTTCATTTTGGTAGCCCTAGCGATCTAACATATATGCATTATATAATTTATGCATATAATAAATTTTTGCCATATTTATAACATGTTTAAAATGCAGTTAATTAAAAATTATTCATTTCTCTCAATGTTCATTATATTTTAGAACATTTACAACATTTACATAGAGTATATGGAGAAAAGAAAACATTTATAATTTTGTCATTCAATAAAATGTTCTCAATTTTTCTCAATCATTTGATTTGAAAATCAATTGATTTGAAATTAAAACATGATATATTATTTGGTCACAATAATCTGACATGTTTACAGTTCAGTCATCTTTAATTAACACGGCTCAGATTTAGTTTATAAAAATTAATATTGTTTCAGCATATAACTTTTTGTTCTGGTATATCTATAGTACCCCTTTTCTAAAAAAAAATTCACAGGTTCCAGGGGTCAACACCTGGATATTTTTCTTTTGAGCATATCACAGGTAGAACTGACAAATCTTTCTATTGAAAACAGTAATCATATCTGTGTCAAATGTAGGTGGGAAATTAAAACTACCACATTTGTTGTGGATAAGACATAAATTATAACAGAAGACCTAAGCATTTGTTTTCTGAATCTTTTAGTTCTGTTGATATGTATGGAAACTCATAATGATTTTAAATATTTTAATTACTTTTAAAGATATTCAATAAAAAGAGGCAATAGAAGATAAAAAGATATATAATATGGTTTTAATAATATATTCATCATATAAAGTATGTTCACTTTAAAATTTTAAAGTATATAGCATGACATGTTTATAATATTATCAATAATACATACATTTTTCTCTTATATTCTGTAAATATACATCTCTTATTGTCTATAAATGTTTTAAAATATTTATATTTCAATTAAGTAGACCTAAACAATTAAATCAGTTATACTATATAATTATTTTATGAAATTCATAAACAGAATATATGGATTTTTTTATAAGAACAAATTCTGAGTAAGAAAGGAATTCAAAGACTTCATAAACAAAAAAAGTAGTGACTGTAGCAGTGGGTTAGCCAATGACAATGAATTGGACTAATCTGAGAGCAAGATCTTAAGGGAAAAAAGTTTAGGTAGCAGATAAAACAAATAAAATAGCAAAATTATAAATAAGTCTCTACTTCATTCATTACTTATTTTCTTGAGCGATAGCCACTCCCCATTTAGGTGGCAAATAAGTTTTAAGTGAAAAGACAAAAATTTAAGTGAAAGGACAGAAAGATTGCCTGTTTCAGTACCATTCATTTTATAAAACTGTCACTTATGTTAAACAGGTGTTTGAATAAAACTAAGTATTTTTTTTTTTGAGCATGCATAATGTACTGCCATTATCATTTCTTCTAAAGACTCAGATTTAATATTTTAATAAGGTTACATCCTCTGGATTCAGAACTCTATTAAATATTCTACTTAATAATTAAGCTCAGGTGTTCTTTAATGCACTTACCTTCTTTTCATGTGGCCAAGTTACAACATCCTGGATTTAAAATTCTAATCATTTGCCAAATACTAGAAACTAACTAAAAATGTGTTTATTAGATATACATCAATTATTTTGTGGCTCCTTTTTTCCTAGGAAATGTACCTTGTTATGTTTTTGTTTTTTGTTTCTCTGGTTTGCTTTTTATTTTTCAAAAGCCTGAAAATTTTTCAGTAATTTAATATTTGGTATATATAAAAATATTTGCTTAAGGGTGTTGTTGGGGGATCCTAGGGCAGTAACCTATAATTGGGAATGAATTTTCAAAAGCAGTGGCTTTTGGTAGGCATGAAGTCACCTTCATGTACTTTTAGCAGTTCTAGGCATAGTATTTTAAAACGGATCTTAAACAAATACATTGTAATATTACTTATAAATTGTGTTGAATAAAAGCAAATAATAGTATGTGCTATATACCATAATTTAAGTATCTTAAAAAAGCAAAGCAATAGAGGATTTTATGTAGATATAATTAATAACACTATTGTGACAAAAAGTAAATTTACTCCTTCAACCGTAGCATATTTCTGTCAAGCCTTATTCAGTCTCATAAAAGATTATAGGGAAGATGAGACAATAGTGATAAGCTTATTCATTACCTCAGAAAAGCTGATCTAAGTAAAACAGATAACAAGATCAAATAATACAATGGATTCACCATGTTATTCTCCTGGGATTTGTGAGAAAAATTTTACTAAATGTTTTTGTATTGACATTTAAAATTATTATAATTAATATATAAAATAAAATTTTTATTTCAATTGGGTTTCAGATTTTAAAAGCAATATTCAAAGCTCATTTTGAATTGGTATTGGGCAGAAAGCTGATGCAAGTTTTCCCAAATTCTAACCAAACTGCCTATATAAACAAAAAGAGGGCTCTCACATCTCTACCCTAAACAAAAGATGGCCAGAGCCCATAATAGAAAGGAGTAGGATCTTCCTAGTAGCTTTAAATCCCATGAGGCTACATTTTATAGTACAAGCTGTGACCTATTCACAGTTTTTCATATGGCCCAAAGCAGACCTGTCATCCAGCAAGAAGGCTTTGGCTAACAGACCTTCGGTATTTAACAGCCGTACCCTGGACTTTGACCCCTGCTTTTTTCCTACACACACATAGTGAAAGGTGAGCCTTCATCTACTCTCACCCACTCCTCCACTCAGAGAAAGAAACTTTCAGAAATAACCAGATGTGCTGAAAAAACTGAAAGAATGCTAAGATGTCTGATAGTGATTCAGGGTTCCACCTGCCCTTAATTTAGAAAGTTAAGTTGCTAAGAATGCCAAAAAGAAATCCAAACAAAGGACAATACAGATGTGTAGATTGAATGCCGTTACTGGATCTCTACATCTAAAAGGGGCTGAGGCCTATTCACAGTGACGTGCCAAGGTGGTTTTTTTTTTTTTTTCCTGACCAAGGAAGGAGATATATCAGCCAAAATGAGGATAATAAGTAGTCAGTTAATATTTAGAAATTTGAAGTTTGTAACATTTATTTCTTGTTCAAAGAGGAGTAAATAGAAAAAAAAAATCTTCAAGCAGAGCACACTAATGTTAATCTTAAAAAATTTATATTGTCTATTATAAATTTAAAAAACTGGAAAAAAAACCATAGACCATGAAAAGTGAGATAGGTAAGAAAAGTTAGCATCCAAGTAAAATATGCGCCATAATTAAAATCAGCCTCATAGGCAATGAAAGTGAAAATTGGCAAAGTAGTATATGAAATTATTAGATGATCAGACCTAATGTCTCTAGATACAGAAGAAAAGGATGTTAAGGTAAAGACAATGAAAGCAACAATAACAGCAAGGAAAGAGAACTAATACTTAAAGAACAAATCATGCCTTTACTGGAAGAAAAATGAAACTATGGATGGTGGGCATGGGAGGACATAAAATAAAATATTCTAAGCTTTAGAAGAGAATTCCATAATTAGATTTTAAAAAGTACTACAGTTTAGGCAAGCCTAATTAATGATACAAAATGAACTAAACTGTATTTTTCATTCATTCTTGTGTTTCTGCAGAGTACAAACCTCCCAGAGACTGTTTCCACCAATGACTGAATATAGAAGGGACAGTAGAGTGAAGCACACCTGTATATGGAAGACACAAAAAGCCTTTGTTTGCCTCATGTTCCTTGCTTAGTTAAGGAATTCCCAATGAATTTTCTAAAAGTTTTTCAGAGTTCTCAGCAGTCTGGGATGCTCCGATCCGACCAGCTCTTCTCTCTCTTTCACTTGGGATTGAACTTGCTTGCTGGTCTAAGTGCAATTCCAGCCTACACTAGCTCCATCCTATTTCCTTTTACACAGGCATCTAACCTAATAAAATTCTGCAATGTTTAATATACTCTTGATGACTGCATCTCAGAGGACCAGAAGTAAAAGAGAAGTAAAATACAGCCTTTTAAATAAGAAAAAATATGCTTTAAATAGTAGTGAAAATTATTCAAGCTTAATCAATTATTCAAGTTGAGCGCTACACTGATGAGATAAATTAATTTTAACTAATTGAATTTTCATGATAATAACAGTAATGCATATTTATTCTAGAGAACTCAGGAAACAAAGAAAAGGAGGCAAAAACATCAACAACCACAAAATGAAACCCACAAGAGGTTCACTAACATGTTGGTGTATTTAATTAGTCTTTTTATATGCATGCTTCTTTTTAAATTTAAGTCCATAATAAAAAATACATTCTCCTGAAAATATATTTTAGGAGTAAGCAACAGTGAAAAGCATGGTAAGAATTTAAAAAAACAAATAATGAACAAATGTTGGGAGTTTTTATAATTATTGTTTTTAAAATATTATAAGGTTTAATAATCACTTTATTATTGATGGATTTTCCCCCAGCTTTATTGAGGTATAACTGACAAATACTAATTTTGTGTGTTTAAAGTGTACAATATGTTTTTTATGTAAGTACGCATTGTGAAAAGATTACAAAAGTCACCCTAATTAACATGTCCATTGTCTCATGTTACCATTTTGTGTGTGTGTAACTGATGGGGATAGGTAAGATCCATTTTCGTAACAAATCTCAAGTACAGTATGTCCTCAGATAACACTGCTTTCTCTGACGTGCCTTATCATAATGTTTATGTGGAAAAAAAAATCAATTGCCAGCAGGGCCACTGTCTGTACGGAGTCTGACTGTATGCTCCTTGTCTACATGTATTTTCTCTTGGTACTCTGGTTTCCTTCCATACCACAAAGACACACGTTAGGTTAACTGATGTGTCTACATTGTGACAGTCTGAGTGCGTGTGGGTGTGTGCAAGTATACCCTATGATAGAATGCTGTCCTGTCCAGGGTTGGCTCCTACATTGCACCTTGGAATGCCAGGATAGGCTCTGGGCACCTGTGATCATATGATAATCATACAAATGAATGTCAATAAACAATGTAGTACCAAGGCACTCAGCAAGTTCACGGTATTTGTTATTGTTTGTTTTGAGCTGCATCCTTAAAATTTTTGTGTTGCAAACGTTTATTCATTGATTTAACCTACCACCACTACGACACCTCTACCAATACACTAAAAATTGGGTAAATAATTACCTTACTTGCTTTTATTAATCTTTCTTAAATGTATGTATAATTCACCTCTATTTCAGTGTTTAACACTAGAAATATTTTGTGTCTTTATTTAGAAGTTAATGAGATTCTTAGGACCAGAAATACATCATAGGCATTTAATCCTTGCTTATATCAATTAACCTATGGTAATACTGGTTTTGTTATATATCATTTTGCTTAAAATAACAGTTTCCAAGAAACTATCAATGATGTTACATGAGGACTTACTGTATACAACAAAGTTCTACTAACTATTGTCACCGTGCTGTACACTAGATCTCTAGATTCATCTTGCATAACTGAAACTTTGTACCCTTTGAACATCTTCCCATTTTTCTCACCCATTCCTTGAAAACAACTGTTTTGCTCTCTGATTCTATGAGTTTGATTTTTTTTTAAGATTATACACAGAAGTGAGATAATACAGTATATCTGTATATGTACTTGGCTAATTTCATTTAGCATGATGTCCTTCAGGTTCATTCGCATTGTTACAAATGACCAGATTTTCTTCTTTTTTTAAGGTTGGATACTATTCATACATATATTATAATTCACATTTTCGTTATCCATTTATCAATTTGTGGAAACATGTTGATTCTATATGTTGGCTTTTGTGAATAATCCTGAGAATGCATATGCTTTATGTTGATTTCATTACTTTTGAATATCTACCCAGGACTGGGTTTACAGTATCATATGGTAATTCTATTTTTAGCTTTTTAAGGAACATTTCTCTTTCTCTTTCTCTTTCTTTCTTTCTCTCCCCCCCCCCCCCCACACACACACTCTCTCTCTCTCTCTCTCTCTCCTCCGCCCTCTCTCTAAATAGATAGATGGACAGGTAGATAGATAAATGGGATTTTAATAGAAAATACGCTGCTTGTGTAGCTTGCTTTGGGTGGTGTGACATTTTAACAAAATTATTTCTCCCAATCTGTGAACATGAGATGTGTTTCCATTTATTTGTGTCATCTTCAATATATTTTTATCAATGTTTAATAGTTTTCAGTGTACAGATCTTTCACCTCTTTGGTTAAATTTAATCCTAAGTATTTTATTTTTGTGAATGCTATTTTAAAGGGAATCAGGTCATTGGTTTCTTTTTCAAATAGTTTGTTGCTAGTGTTCAGAAATGCAACGGATTTTTTATGTTGAATTTGTATCCTGCAACTTTACTGAATTTGTTTGTTAAACCTATCAGCTTTTTTGGTGTAGTCTTCAGAGCATTCTATATAAAAAATTATGTCATCTGAAAACAGAGACAATTTCACTTATTCCTTTCCAATTGCGATGCTTTTTATTTCTTTTTCTTGCTTAATTGCCCTGGCTGGATATCCTTTTATTGAGACACCAAGAGAGAGTGAGCATTAAGTCTTGTTCCTGATGTCTTACAGAATAAGCTAGCAGCTTTAAGTATTAAATATAATGTTCACTGTGGGTTTTTCATATATAACCTTTATTATGTTGTGGTATATTCCTTTAATGCTTAATTTGTTGAGAATTTTTATCATTAAGGATGTTGAATTTTGTTAAATGCTTTGTTTGCAGAAATTGACATAATTTTATAACATTTATCTTTCATTCTGTTATTGTGAAGTATTACATTTATTAACTTATATATGTTGAAACAATCTTGTATTCCAGGAATAAATTCCATTTGATCATGGTGTATGATTATTTTAATGTATACTTAAATGTAGTTTGCTAGTATTCTGTTGCAGTATTTTGCATCCATATCCATCAGAGATATTGACCTGTAATTTTCTTTCTTATAGTGTCCTTGTCTGTCTTTGATATTAGACTAACGATGGCCTGATAAAATGTATTTGAACTTATTTCTTCCTTTTTTCATTTCTTGGAAGACTTTGAAAAGGATTTGCATTGATTCTTTAAATGTTTGGTAGAATCCCACAGTCAAGCAATCAGGCCTTGGGCTTTTCTTTGTTAGCAAGTTTCTAAACTTTAAATTTCTTTTTAAATTATTAAGACTAATTTTGTAGCCAATGTGTTATCTTCCTTGGAGAATGTTCTGTGTGCATTTGAAAAAAAAAGTGTATTTTGTTGCTGTTGGATGAAATACTGTATATATGTATAGTAGGCCCATTTGATCTGTAGTGTTGTTCAAGTCTGCTGTTCAAATCAGTAAAGATATTGATTTTCTGCCTGGCTGAGCTATCCAACTTTGTAATTGGGTAATGAAGTCCCCTACTCTGATTTTATTGCTATTTCTTCCTTCAGTTCTGTTAATATTTGCTTTATCTATTTAGGTTCTCCAATGTTGGTTGCATATATCTTTACAATTGCTGTATCCTCTTGTTGATTTGACCCCTTCATCATCACACAATGACATTTTTTGTCTCTCATAACAGTTTTTCACTTAAAATTTATTTGTCTGATCTAAATATAGCCACCCCTGCTTACTTTTCGATGCCACTTTATGGATTATCTTTTTCCATCCCTTCGCTTTCAGCCTTTGTGTGTCCTTAAAGTAGCAGTGACTTTTCTTATGAGAAAATGATCTATTTAGATCATTTAAAAAAATCCATTAGCCCCCATGTCTTTTCACTGGAAAATTTTATCCATTTACATAAGGTAATTATTGATAGATAGGGATTTAAGTATTGCCATTTGATTATTTTTCCTGAGTGTTTTGCATTTCCTTTTTTCCTTTCTTCCTCTCTTGCTATCTTCTTTTTTGAGTTGATGATTTTTGATAGTAGTATGCTACTAATCCTTTATGTTTATCTTTTGTATATACTTCAGGTTTTTACTTTGTGGTTTCCATGATGCTTATGTAGAATGTATAGTTATAGCAGTCTATTTCAACCTGCTAACAACTAAACTTCAATTACAACAAAAACTCTACACTTTAACCTAGACTTTATGTTACTGATATCACAATTTACATCTTTTAATAATGCATATCCATTAATAAATTATTGTGTATATATTTATTTTTAATACTTTTGTACTTTAACTTTTATACTGGAGTTAAAAGTTATTTACGCACTTCCTTAAAAATACTATAGTATTCTGAATTTGACTATATTATTACTTTTGTAGTATAAGTAAATTTTATACTTTCATAGATTTTCATGTTGTCAGTGTTCTTTTGTTTCAACTTTGAGAACTCCTTTAGCCTTTTTTCATAAAGGAAGTCTACTGGTGATACATTTCTTCAGCTTTTGTCATTGTCCTGAAAAGACTTTATCTGTCCTTCACAGTTTTTGTTTTTGTTGTTGTTGTTTGAGAAAGAGTATTGCTCTATCACCCAGGTCAGTGGCACAATCTCCACTCACTACAGCCCCTACCTCCGGGGTTCAAGCGATTCTTATGCCTTGGCCTTCCGAGTAGCTTGGGACTATAGGTGAGCACACTATGCCGTGCTAATTTTTGTATTTTAGTAAAGACAGGGTTTCGCCATGTTGGCCAGGCCAGTCTTGAGCTCCTAAACTCAGGCAATCTACCTGCCTTGGCCTCCCAAAGTGCTGGCATTAATGGTGTGAGCCACCATGCCCATCCTTGTCTTTATTTTTGATTAACAGATTTGTTAGGTATGGTATCCTTGGTTGGCAGCTTTTTATTCTTTTAAAACTTTAAATTTGTCATCCCTTTGTCTCCTGGCCTGCAAGATTTCTGCTGGCAAATCTACTAATGGTCTCACGGCAGGGGCTACCTTGTATGTGGCAAGATGCTTTTCTCTTGCTGCTTTAAAAATTGTCTTTAACTTTTGAAACTTTAAATAAAACGTTTCTTAGGGATGAACTCTTTGTGTCTGATCTATTTGGCTTTCTGTGGACATAATGAATCTAGATGTTCATTTCTCTCCCCAGATTTGGTAATTTTTATCATTTATTTTTAAAAAAATCTGTTTTTTTTCTCTATTTAGGCTCCTTCTGAGACTCTCATTGTTAGATTTATTGCCAAGGTAAAATAAGGAAACTGAGGCAGGTATAAAAAAAGTGAGAAGCCAATTTATTCAGCTCCCGGAAACCTCAGTGGTCCAAGAGGGGCCAGAGAAGTTGCACCTGGTTGTTCAGGGCGTGGGGTTTTATGGGGTGTGCAGGCAATTGATTGGTTACTGGAAAACAAAGAGAAGGCATTTCTATTGGCTGTTGAGGAGTAGGAAGTACATGAAACTAGCTGCCATTGGTAGGCGGGCAGGACTTTGGGTAAGTGGGCCTTGATTGACTACTGGGGAAACAAAGAGAAGGCATTTCTATTGGCTGTTGAGGAGCAGGAAGTAGCTACCATTGATAGGCGGAACCTTGGGTAAATGGGCCTTGATTGACTACAGGGGAAACAAAGAGAATGCATTTCTATTGGCTGTTGAGGAGCAGGAAGTACATGGAGTTAAAGTAGGAAGTAGCTGCCATTGATAGGCAGGACCTTGGGTAAATGGGCCTTGATTGACTACGGGGGAAACAAAGAGAAGGCATTTCTATTGGCTTTTGAGGAGCAGGAAGTACATGGAATTAAAGTAGGAAATACATTAAACTAGCTGCCATTGGTAGGTGGGCAGGACTTTGGGTACGCAGGCCTACCGGGGGTGTACGGGCAGGCTGTTGTTGGGCAGGGAACAGTGGAGCTTCTTTTAAAAAAATTTCTCTGCAGGGTTTTTTAACAGCGGGCTGGAGGTTGGATGCATAATTTAGTGCTGAGTGTGGGCTTGGGCATGGTATGCAGAGGCTGGTGTGGGAAAGCTTTGTGGGGAAGCCAGATAATGAGCTCGGGTGATGACACAGTTATCAGGTGTGGAGAGTGATGAATGTGTCCGTTTGACTCCTGGCAAGGCAACCAGACTTACACTCATAATGTACATATACATTATATAATATATACATAATACATATGTATACATAATACATATATACATATGTATTATGTATATATTATATAATATATATTATGTATATATTATATAATATATATATTATATAATATATATTGTATATATATTATATATATTGGGTAATGAAGTATTATGTATTATGGTATTATGTATATGTATATGTATTATGTATATATATGTATATATACATATATACATATATACATATGAAGTATGTATATGTATAAGTATACATATACATAATACAATGAAGTATTATGTATTATGGTATTATATATATGTATATATACATATGTATTATGTATACATATTATATAATATATTATGTATATATGTATGTATATATTATATAATATATAATATGTATGTATATATATTATATAATATATAATATGTATGTATATATATTATATAATATATATGTATGTATATATATTATATAATATATATTATATATTATATATATAATATATATCATTATATATTATATAATATATATACATAATATATATTATGTGTGTTTATTATATAATATATATTTGTGTGTGTGTGTGTGTGTGTGTGTGTGTGTGTCTGTGTGTGTGTATAGGTTTATGTAATGATGTCTCCTAAATCCCACAGGCTTTCTTCACTTTTTATCATTTTATTTTTATTCCTCTGACTGGGTGTTTTCAGTGATATGTCTTCAAGGTCACAGATTCTTTTGCTTAATCAAGTTTGTTGTTAAAACTCCCTGTGGGCCGGGCGTGGTGGCTCACGCCTGTAATCCCAGCACTTTGGGAGGCCGAGGCAGGTGGATCACGAGGTCAAGAGATGGAGACCATCCTGGTCAACATGGTGAAAACCAGTCTCTACTAAAAATACAAAAAATTAACTGGGCATGGTGGCTCATGCCTGTAATCCCAGCTACTCAGGATGCTGAGGCAGGAGAATTGCCTGAACCCAGGAGGCAGAGGTTGCAGTGAGCCGAGATTGCGCCATTGCACTCCAGCCTGGGTAACAAGAGCAAAACTCTGTCTCAAAAAAAAGAAAAAAACTCCTGGTGGAATATTTCATTTTAGTCATTGTATTTTTATCTCCAGAATTTTTTTCATTTTTTCATTTTTCTATGTCTGTTCAACTTCTTGTTTTGTTCATATATTGTTTTCCTGATTTTGCTTAATTGTCTCTCAATCCCTGTTTTCTTGTAACTCATTGAAGTTCTTTAACAAGATTATTTTGAATTAATTGTCATGCAATGTGTAGGTCTCTATTTCTTTTGTGTCAGTTACTTCTGCTTTATTTTGTTCCTTTAGTGATAACAATTTCCTTGATAATTCATGATTCTTATGACCTAGCTCTGGTATTTGCACATTTAAGGAAATGGGAACTTCTTTTAGTCCTTTGTAACTGGCTTTGGTAGGAAAAGCACTCAGCAGTTATCTCATCCAGGAGTTTCTAGATAGGCTGATTGGTAATATTTTTGTGGGTAATCTTGGAGCCTTTGTCCACTGAGGCAATTCTGGAGCTTGATTCCACATAGGGGGCCAAGTCTCTAGGTCTATAGATGTAGGCCTAGAGCCTGAATCCATGAGGGCCAATCTGACACTGGGACCGGCCTTAAGCCTGAGTACACAGTGGCCAGCCTGGTGCTGAGGTAGGTATTAAGCATCTGGAGGTATGGGCCCAATCCTGAATTTATGGGGCTGACCTAGCATCAGATTATATCAGAATGGCCCTGATGTCCAGGTCACTGGTGTAGGCTTGGTGATTGGCCCCATGAAGCCTGGGGCTTGGGTACATGAGGGCCATTTTTACACTTGGACAGGCCTTCTACCTAAGTCCAGGGAGGCTAGTTTGTCCCTGGTGCAAGTATAGTGCATAAGTCTGCAAGGATTATCCTTGTCCTAAGTCCTTGTGAGACAGCTTGGCACCAGCGTTTATTACATTGGGCCTGGGGCCAAGATCTGTGAAGGCAGACCTAGAATCTGGGTCTTGAGGAGCCTCATATGTTAGGTAATGGCCTCATTTTCAGGCAGGCTTGGAGCCTGGCAGTACAGGGGCTGGCCTATAGCCTGGATCCATAAGTGTTGGCCTGGAGCCTGCTTGCCTGGCACTGGGGTGGGCTTGGAGCTGAGGTCTACAGAGGCAGGCTTAGATACCGGAACTATAGGACCTGACCTTCTAACGGGGCAGGCCTGGAGCCTAGGTCCACAGGGGCCAGTTTGGTGCCAGTGTTCACTGGAGCAGACCTGTTGCTGGGATTTATGATGAAATTGCTTGCTCACTTCCTTCTCCTTCCTCATGTGAAGGATATCTGTTTTTACACTGCACTGCATAGGTTTGGAGGAGACATGATATAAGTAATGTGACACTGTCCTTTCTACTCTCTTCAACACATTGTTTTTCTTGTGTCTGTTACCCACCCAGATGCTATAATCACTCACCTGGATTCCAAGTTCTTGTGAACTTATTTTAATATGTAGGTGGTTGTTCAAATAGATGTTTCTGTGAAAGTATGAACATTGAAAACTTCTATTCTGCTATCTTGTTCATATTACTCTTACTGCATTATTTCTTTGGAAAAGCCTTGGTAATCACAGTCGTAGTCATGGTAGGAATGTAGAATGTAGAAAATTGGAAGGTAGATGAAAAAGCATCAGTAGAAAATTTTTGTCTTTCTTTTCTCTTGCGGTCTGAGGATTAACTCTGTAAAATATATTACATTTGTTTCCACATTTAGCTGAGAAGGTGAATAGGTAAAAGTTCATAGAGCCAAATATTACAGAACAGCTACATTTTTTGTTTGTAAAATTATGATGCATATTTCAAAATTCCGAACTGTCAATAACCAAAAAAAGAGTCTAAGAATATGCTTAAAAAACAGAGATTTAGGTACATTTTAAGAAGAGTGCTATTAATTATGTTATGGATAATGTTGACATTGACTTCCTCAATCCACAGCAGACATTTTAACTGCAAAATTGTGATTGTCTGATGATCTTGATCATTTCCCCTAAACATTATGCTCTTTAAGTGACGCTGAGAAATTGTATTTTAAAACAGTATGTAAGGTAGCAACTTACTTGGTATTTTTTAGATAACATTAACACAACTGAACATTTAAAAAGCCAAAAATCATATTTATTAGACTTAAGGAAGTATAGTATTATAAAAAATCCATGAACAATTAGAACCAAAAAAATTGTACTTACTGTGCAAATAGAACAATTAATGGAAATTATAATACTCCTAGTTATACTTAAATATATTTACTCCTTAGGGATCAGTGTTATGAGTAATCTAAGCTTTATTTTAATCAGATTTTTATTCTTTAAGAAACAAGAAACTTTTTCCTGTCATTTTGGCTTTAAGGATCATCTTTCTTCCTTGAAGTGAGAATCATAAATTTTGGAATGAATTTTAAATCTCCTCAACACTGACATCTATTGAGTCTTCTTATTTGAGAAATGAGCTGGCAGCTTGGAAGTGTAATAACAACTAAAATAAATGAGTCTTGAAAGCCTATAACAGACTTTTGGAAATTTGGCTCTCCTCAGGGTAGAACTGCTATTCCACTGATTAAGCACAAATAAGAAATACGAAAAAAATATTTAGAGCTTTTATATTACTCAAACTATAAAATATTTATTTGAAAATATGGAACATTACTAACTTTACCTTTTTCTTTTATTATTGTTATTTTTAAAAAATTTTTTATTATGATACTTGAAGTTCTGGGGTATATGTGCAGAACGTGCAGATTTGTTGCATTGTTATACATGTGCATGACCACCCAGCACTGCCTCCCTGTGGCTCGAGGACTGTCCCCTTATCATTCACCTTTGTCAGGGGTTGGCCAGAAACCCCAGCAGACACCCTGTATGCTGGTTTCTATTTCTTTTCCCAAAAAGCCACTTCAATGTATTTTGTTTCCTTTCAGAGTTTTGTCATAAAAAGTATGGTAATGACACCAAATACACAAGTCAGTTAAAAAATACAGTGTCTTTAAAAATGCAATGTATTAATATAGTTTATTTGTAAGTGACGGATGACAAAGAATGTCAGACATTTAACATGGCAGTGGGTTTTATACTAATGCCAACTTGTTTAAAACAGGTTTAATTCAAAGTTCTAGAATAGCATGTGTGTGGCATGTCTGACTTGTAGAGCAAAGCTTAAATACAGAGGTTTCATTTCTGTTTTACAGTTATTAGTCCTGTAACTCCAGAAAACCCAAGATAAAACACCACTTCTTTATAAAGATATACAAAGGATGAATTTTCTTATCCTGAGAGACTTCAACATACACACATCCACACATCTCAATACATGTGCTTCCTTGTTTGGCCCTTGATGATAGCATAAGAACTCTCCCCACCCACATACAATCTGTGCATCTCACAATCTTTCATATCTAATTCACACCATTAACAATCTCTCTGCCTTTATATATTTGAAATTAGCATATAGGAAACATATCATCTTGCAGTACTCCTGTGGCACACTATACTTTAGAGTAATCCACTTTTGTGCTATGAAAAGATTACCTAACCAAATTAGAATGTTTTTTCAAGCCAAAGCCAAACTCCCAAGATGTAATCAATCTAGAAGATCTTGCTTGTTTTTATCCCTTCTCCACTTTTCTAAAAAAAGGAGTAGATCTGTGCAGGCTTGAGTAGTCCACCTTTCTTCTGAAGATCTAGAAGAACAAGATATGTTTCTGTGCTCCAAAGTCATCTTGATTTATTTTATAAATGTTTAACTGGTGCCTGTATTAATTATATATTTGCTCAAATTGAAGCTATGTAGAATTATAATTTCAGGGTAATGTTATATAAATAGATGTTATAATAATAATCTTATGCTTGAACTGCAAACATGCATGCTAAAAATTTGAGCTATTCTGTCCTAAGAATATCTAATATTCAGTATACAGTCAAAACATGTATTCAGAATGTGCTTGAATTTATACTTGCCTTTGTGTGGTTGTTATCAACATAGAAAAATTTATTTCGTTTCTGCTCTATTCAATTTTAATTTTTCCATTTTTTATGTTTTATATATCTTTAATGTATAAAATCTTTATAATTTGAAGGTTAAAATTATATAAACATATATACTGAAATAAACATTGTTTCCATCTCTATGCTCTGCATTCAGTTCTTGCTCACTTTCTATTGTTAAGAGCTTTTATTAGTTTCTAACTGCCTGGTTTATTTTTGCCAAAATTTGGACTAAATTTAATATTTTTATTTTTATTTTGAGGAAGGATTTGTCTCTTTAAATTGAACAATATTGCTTTATTTAACAATATGGGAGAATAAATTCTAAGAACCTAATGGATATTTTAAATATCTATTTATTGCTACCAATTTTTAGAGGCAGGGTCTTGCTGTGTTTCCCAGGCTGCACTTCAACTCCAGGGCTCAAGTGATCCTCCTGTCTCAGCCTCCCAAGTACCTGGGACATGCACTGCTTAGTCAATTTTTCTTTGTTTTTATTAAAGTATAATTGGCTTATTTTAAATTGAATGTATGAACATGTAAAATTTAATGAATTTTGATGTTTATGCACCCATTACTCTATCACACTATTTAATATATGTGTGAATACATTTATCTCTCCTAACATTTTTCTGTTTTTTGTAATTCTTCCCTTCTCCCCTCTCCTGTCCAACACTCTTTCTGCTTCAATTCTCTAGTAACCATTAATTTGATTTGTATCATTACATATCAGTTGTACTTCTTAGAATTTCATATAAATGAAATTATAAACCAGGTACTCTTATTTTTGCCTGGTTTCTTTCCCCAGAATAATTAAGATTCATCCATGCTGTGGCACATATCAATAGTTCTTTTTATTGCAGGTCAGTATTTCAGTATATTAATCATCCATTAAGATGCTGATGGTATTTGAGTGGTTCAAAGGTATTATACATAAAGCTTCCATGAATATTTGGGTAGCTATTTTTGTATGGACGTATGCTTTCATCTCTCTTAGCAGTAACAAGGTTAGAACATATGGCAGGTGTATGTTTAACTTTTAAATAAACTAACAAAGTTTTTTCCAAAATGGTTGTATGACTTTATATTCTCATCATCCATATTTATGCATTACAGATCAAATCCCGACCAACACTTGGTATTGTCAGGCTTCTTAGCTTTTTAAATTTTTTAAGTATGTTATTACTTAATTGAAAAAGGCCATTATGCTTTTAATTTTTTCCCTAATAAATTATAATGTTGATTACTCTTTCATGGTTTTATTTGCTATCAATATGCCTTCTTGGTAAAATGTCTGCCTAAATTCATTACAAATTTATACTAGGCTTTTAATATTTTTAAATTTTGGGAAAATACACATAAAATATATCACTTTAACCATTTTTTAGTGTACAGTATATAGTGTTAAGTACAACCACAGTGTTGGGCAATCTTTATAACTTTTTCTTTTTGCAAAACTAAAACTCTGTACCCATTAAACAACTCTTATTTTTTCCTCTCAGCTCTCACAGTCACCATTCTGCTTTCTTTCTATCTCTTTAAATTGTACTACTCTACTTACTTCATACGAGGGAATCACGTATTTGTCTTTTTGTGATTGGCTTATTTCACTTACTATAATGTCCTCAAGGTTTATCCATATTGTAATACATGTCAAAATTTCCTTTATTTTTAAGGCTGAATATTATTTTACACACACACACACATAAACACACACAATTTTATTTATACATTCAACCATTGATGGATATTTGGGTTTCTTCAACCTTTTAGATACTGTGAATAATCCTGTTATGAACAAAGGAGTATTATTAATACATTTTAAATTCTTTTGGAAATATATCTCATACTAAATTTGCTGGATTATATGGTATTTCTGTTTTAATTTCTTAAGAAACTGTCATACTGTTTTCCATAGTGGCTATCTTACATTCCCAAGAGCCCACAAAGGTTCCAGTTTCTCCACATCTTCATCAACACTTGATATTTTCTCATTTTTGTTTTGTTTTATTTTGTTATAGCAGCCATCCTAATGGGTGTGAGTTGATATTGTGGTTTTGATTTGTAGTTCCCTTATATTAAGCGATGTAGAACATCTATTTATATGCTTTGTGGCCATTTATATATCCTCTTTGTAGTAATGTCTATTCCAGCCCTTTATCAATTTTTTAAAGCAAGTTGTTTGTTTTTTGTTGTTTTGGCTGTGGAATTATAGGAGTTTTCAAAATATATTCTAAATGTGAGCTCCTGTTTAGTGTTGCTATAAATGCTTACCTGCGGATGGATAATTTATAAAGAAAAGAGGCTTATTTACTTCATGGTTCTTCAGGCTATCCAAGAATCATGGTGCCAGCAACTACTTGGCTTCTGATGAGGGCCTCGGGCTGCTCCCACACTCACGGTAGAAGGCAAAAGAGCTGGTTAGTACAGAGATCACATGATGATAGAGGAAACAAGAAAAAGAGAAAAGAGATGTGAGACTTTCTTAAACAACCAGCTCTTGCAGAAATGAATAGGGTGAGAACTCACTCATGACTTCAAGGATAGCGCAAAGCTATGCATGAGGGATCTGCCCCCATGACCCAAAACACCACCTCTTACTAGGCCTCACCTCCACCATTGGAGATCAAATTTCAACATGAGATTTGGAGGGATCAAACAAATCTATATCCTCTTATAATGATTTGCAATTATTTTTTACTATTCCATAGATTACCTTTTCAGTCTGTTGTTCCCTTTGATGAAAGGAAGTTTTAAATTTTGATGTGTCCAATTTATCAATTTTTATTTTTGTTGTTTTTTACTAGGTCTTTAAAAATTAAAATTTAAGAAGTCATTTTGCATTGTAATTTAAGTCTGTTATCAGATTTATGATGAACAAATATTGTCTCTTCTTCTATAGATTGAGTTTTCATACTCAACAGTATCTTTCAAAGAACAGAGGTTTAATTTTAACAAAATTTAATGTTTTGTTTTTTAATGAATTTTTTTTCAAATATTTCGTCATTGAAATCTTTGTCTAACCAAAAACCCAATCATTTTTGCCTGTTGTCTTTTAGAAATTTTATTGTTTTAGATTTATATATTTAGGGTTTATTTATTTATTTATTTATTTTTATTTTTATTTTTTAAAATTTTTATTGCATTATAGGTTTTGGGGTACATGTGCAGAACGTGCAAGATAGTTGCATAGGTACACACATGGCAGTGTGTTTTGCTGCCTTCCTCCCCTTCACCCACACTTGGTATTCATCCCCAGGCTATTCCCCCCAGCCCCCCCCCCCGCTGTCCCTCCCCCATTTCCCCCAACAGTCCCCAGTGTATAGTAGACCGCCTCTCTGTGTCCATGTGTTCCCATTTTTCTCACCCACCTATGAGTGAGTATATGCAGTATTTCTTTTTCTGTTCTTGTGTCAGTTTGCTGAGAATGATGTTCTCCAGGTTCATCCATGTCCTTACAAAGGACACAAACTCATCATTTTTGATTACTGCATAATATTCCATGGTGTATATGTGCCACATTTTCCCAGTCCAGTCTATCATCGTTGGGCATTTGGGTTGGTTCCAGGTCTTTGCTATTGTAAACAGTGCTGCAATGAACATTCGTGTGCATGTGTCCTTATAGTAGAACGATTTATAGTCTTTTGGATAGATACCCAGTAATGGGATTGCTGGGTCAAATGGAATTTCTATTTCTAGGTCCCTGAGGAATCGCCACACTGTCTTCCACAATGGTTGAACTAATTTACACTCCCACCAACAGTGTAAGAGTGTTCCTATTTCTCCACATCCTCTCCAGCATCTGCTGTCTCCAGATTTTTTAATGATCGCCATTCTAACTGGTGTGAGATGATATCTCAATGTGGTTTTGATTTGCATCTCTCTAATGACCAATGATGATGAGCACTTTTTCATATGTTTGTTGGCCTCATGTATGTCTTCTTTTGTAAAGTTTCTGTTCATATCCTTTGCCCATTTTTCAATGGGCTTGTTTGTTTTTTTTCTGTAAATCTGTTTGAGTTCTTTGTAAATTCTGGATATCAGCCCTTTGTCAGATGTGTAAACTGCAAAGATTTTTTCCCATTCTGATGGTTGCCGATTCACTCTAGTGACTGTTTCTTTTGCCGTGCAGAAGCTGTGGAGTTTGATTAGGTCCCATTTGTCTATTTTGGTTTTTGTTGCCAATGCTTCCATTTTGATTTAATTTTGCTTTAGTGTATGAGTTATGTATGAAGTTTTTTCCCTTTCCTGTACTTATGTCCAATTGTTCTTATATGTTTATATCTAGTTAGTCAAAAAGACTATCCACCTCCACTGAATTATCTTTACATCAATGTCAAAAATATGTTGTCCATATTTGTATAGGCCAATTTCTAGATTCTATTCTTATACATTTATCTAATATCGAATTGCATATTATCTTTCTTTCTTTACTAAAGTAGCTTTATAGTAAACATTGAGTTTAAGTTATATAAATCCTGTAACCTTTTTCTTCTTTCTCAAAATTAAATTAGGGATATTTTATTTCCTTTATTTTTTTGAAAAATAAATGTTAGAATCTGCTTGGCAATATTTATAAATATTTTTCTGGAATTTTGATCAGGATTTTGCTGAACCTATTGGTTAATATAGGGTGAATTGACATACTATCAATATGAAGTCTTCCAGCCTATGAACATGGCATGCCTCTCCATTTATCCATCTTTTCATATTGATTTCAGGAATGTTTTGCAGTATTCAGCACACACATTCTGCATGTATTTGGTTAAATTTATAAATATTTTATTTTTGGTGCTGAACGTATTTTATTTAATTTCAGATTTCAGTTATTTGTTATTCATTGCCTTGGTTCATTTTCTGCTGCTGTAACATAGAGACTGGATAGTTTATAATCAGCAGAAATGTATTGCCTCACAGTTCTGCAGGCTGTGGATTCCAGTATCAAGGTGGTGGCAACCTGTGAGGCCCTTCTTGCTTTGTCATCATATGATGAAAGGCAAGGATGTAAAAAAGAGGGCAAGAGAGGTCTGAACTTGTCCTTTAATAAAAGCATCAAAATCACTCACTAAGGTATAGCCCTCATGAACTATTACCTCTTAAAAACCTCACCTCCTATTACTGTTAAAATGGCAATTAAATTCCAATATGGATTTTGAAGAAGAAAAACATTCAAGTCATAGAATTCATGTATATACAATTTTCTCTCTCGCTCTTTCTCACTGGTCTGGCTAGGGCTCATCAGTTTTATTGATCCATTCAAAAACAAGCTTTTGGCTTGACAAGTTTTTTTTTTTCCTTTTGTTTTTTGCTTTCAGAAGCCAGCTCACATTTTCCTGCTTGATAGGTCTCATAATCATTTTCCTGTGATCTGTTAATTGTATAAGAAACATAGAGGTTCCAGATGATGATATCTTTAACTGGAAACTCTCCTCCTCTTCCTTTCTTAGGCTGATAGGAATAGGGAATAATCATTTCTCAGTAGAAATGAGGTAAGTAGATCTGAGTGGCAGCTTTGGTGTCCAAGGCATTTTTTAATGAGAGCTTTGATAAGATTTGACTCCTTAAACTTTAAAAACCATAGGATATTTTGTTTTTCTATTATGTTTGCCCTTTAGAGGAGTTTTTTATGTTTATTATATTTGTTTTATTATATTCTATTATGTTTGCCCTTTTAATGTAGTTTTTTAGTTTCTCACCTCATAGATTTAAATTTTGAGGAATGTGTTAATGTGAAGATCACCTCTATGTCATGGAAGATTCCTCAATCTCCAGTGCTATTACTCAAAATCCACACACATTCTAAGTCTATGATAGTGTCACTTTTCCCCAGTGACCTTCTGCTGAAAGTCTCTCCTGAAATACTAACTTTGGGGTATACTCAGAGTCCCTAAGATCCTCATCTGCAGCAACTTTATTTTGTGGCAGCTGACTATATTTGAATCAAATATGTTATCCAAACCTGTATCACTGTTCAAAGCTTTCCTGCTTTTTACTCTTGGGCCTCACAGTGTTTAGTCTGCTTGCATCAAGCCCCTATTTTCAGATTGCATCCAGGATTAGCAACTTCTAAAAAAGAAAGCATGTGGCTGTTCATGCAAGTGTTTGGTTCTGAATGGTTCTGTATTTTCTATTCTTGTGTCCATCTAGTTTCTATTACATTTGTAGCTCTCTGATGATATATTAAAATATTTCTATAACTATTTTCAGCTTTTACTAGTTTCCTTTGGGGATATTGTTAGGCTAAACCTATTATATCACTCATGGTAAGCAGAAATATTTCCACTAGATGATTTAACAGAAAAACTTTAAAAACTTGTTAAACAAGTATGGGAAGACCACAACAACACAAAAGATAAGTAGAGTACTGAGGTAACACCATGATAATAGTTCTAGGAGGCAGTTGAACCTATAAGTGTAGATAAATATGAGGGAAATGTTGCCGTATCTGGAATCTAGAACATAGAAATAGGTTCCTGTAGAGTTGAGGTTCAGATCTCTGAGAATACGGTGCTTCCTATCTGGTGCTGGATCTTCAGAGGGGCATATTGAGAATGGTTTTGTGAGTTAGCTAGTACACTAAGAGCTGGAGCTGACTGCTGCTCCTCAAAGTACTCATGTTAGGGCAATGCTACAAGAACCAAATACAGGCAGGAAGGAGCAAAGCTTTCTCTCTCATTGTGCCTTCCAGTCTCTTGTTGGGACAGCAATTACAAGAGGCAAAGGAGAAATGTAGTTTGCTGAGTCCCCGGCCCAACATCAAAGTAGAGTTCAGATGATA
Organism: Saguinus oedipus; assembly: GCA_031835075.1. Taxonomy (NCBI): domain Eukaryota; kingdom Metazoa; phylum Chordata; class Mammalia; order Primates; family Cebidae; genus Saguinus; species Saguinus oedipus. Next base: position 150,700,827 of record CM063172.1, read on the forward strand.
GATTTGGAACTGAAGACAATGGATTAATAGTTTTATACAATTCTTTTGAATTATTACTATCATTATTCACTATTAAAAATAACAAGTGCATAGCTTTTTTTTTTCTGATCAGACTTCAGTGAAATAGATTTTTCTAAGTCACACTGTTATTTCAGGATTCTCATTAATCTACTGTAGAGCCACTAGTTAAATTATACCTAAGACTTTTAAACATTTGTTGTTCACTTGTTTATCTTCTTTCTAGCTTAAACAGAAGAAAAATGTGGCTCTATGCTATTGAATTTGGAAGTTTATACTGTGTTTTCTGGGTGTTCTTTTTTTCCTTCTGGCATGCAAACACATACTTTCAAGATTTTACCTATCTGCAAATATCAGAAAGTATAAAATCAGGGGAAAATATACTCTGCCCTGGGGAAAAAATGAGATTGGTGTTTTCTTCTTATTAGTGTCCTTCACATTCACTTGACCTTCAAAATTCTGAATTCACCTGCTTACACCTTGACATTTGTACTCAGTTGTCTTCACTGTGCTTGAATACTGCCTTCCAAATTTATAGCACTCAATGGATTTTTTTCTCTTCCAGGCATCTACCTTGGAACTTCAGAATTTCCCTTTGTACCTTTCAGCATTCTGTATAGTTATTTTATTCCAGTTTTCTCTTGCTTCTACTAACTCCTGTGTAACCCTATGGGAGAAACCTATTTGCTTCCCACTCAATCAGACAGGTGTTTAATTGCTTTCTTAGCACTTTCAAGTAGCTATTTTCATGTAAGAATTTCTTTCTCATTCACTTCTACTTGTTAATATATCTCTAACTTTATGGAAAAGCAGAAATACAATGACATTTAAATCACCTTAATGCTGCTGATGTACATGAAACAATTGATAATTCCTTACCCAGTTAAAAATAAATCTCTTCCAGTTTTCATGGAGAGGAAACCACATACATTCTATGACATATTGAGTGTATGAGCCCTTAATTATTGAATTAAAACTAAAACACAGCAATAAAAATTTCAATATATGTATGTTTTGTAATAGCTTTATTAGCAATAACTCTAGCATTTTTCTGTTTTACTTATCTAGCTTTTAGTATTCTAACTTGCTCTTATTCCAACAGAAGCTTGGAAAGATTTTTAAACAAAACGATTTCTCAGTGTGTATGCATGTATATGTTATTGGTATAAACTGCACTAAGTAATACATATTATACATTGAAACTGACATATTCTCTTTGTGTTCGTTTTGCTTTTCTGTGCTATATAGATAAGCTACGAGGTATTATTCATCTACAAATTCTTCCTGGAGGCATTAACTTATGCCTTACAAACATACAGTGTTGGGCTGTTTCTACTCTTTAAAAGTGCCATGAATTATAGCAGCTATTGATCATGGATCATGGTCCAAACAAGCAAAGGGCTAACTAGTCAATGAATGTGAGATCTTTGCTCTAAATATTAAGTTAGAATTCACTTCTCCTGCCTCTATTCATCCATAATACATCTAGTGACTAGTAAACCACTACTACTTTTCAAACTTAGATTGCCTTCCTTTGTTTTCTAATCTTTCCCTTTATTCTTTTGTAAACCATTTGAAGACAACGATGATATCTGATATCGTCAATCTCCCACCATTTTTAATAAATTTTCATGCACATACTCAGTAGTTTTTAACTTTAGTTCAATAGAACATGAAAACATGATATGACTATTTAACATTCTTGCATATTTTTCCATTTTCATACATGATTAATAGTATTTATTAAATGGTATCTATAACCACACAATTTATTTCTTATTTAGACTAGCTTGCTAAGTTAACATAATTTTAAAACCTTCTATCAGAAGGAACATTTTTTATCTATATGATAAATTTTATAGTTCAATGTTTTAGCCTGACTAAAGTGTCTAACACAACAGTATATAATTAAAGAGTTTATCTTATCAATTCAGGTAGTAAAGCATGCTATTAAATAGTACTTATAACGGCCAGAGACTGTTTTTTAAACCCTTTACTTAAAATAATTCATTTTATCCTGAGAACAATCTTGTGTGGCAGGTATTATTAACATGCCAATTTTGGAAGTAAAAAAAAATCTGGCTTTTTTTTTTCCACCCAGGCTGTAGTGCAGCAGTGGTGTGATCTCCGCTCATTGCACCTCTACCTCCTGCGTTCAAGCAATTCCCCTGCCTCAGCCTTCCGAGTAGCCGGAATTACAGGTGCATGCCACGACGCTCAGCTATTTTTTCTTTTTAAATTTTAGTAGAGATGGGATTTCAGCATATTGGCCAGACTGGTCTCGAACTCCCGACCTCAGGCAATCAGCCTGCCTCAGCCTCCCAAAGTGCTGGGATTACAGGCATGAGCCACTGTGCCAGGCAAAAAATCTGGCAGTCTGGTGGCTCATTTGAACTCAGGAGTATGGTTTAGGAGTCCAACCTTTTAACAACTGTACAATAGGTCTTCTCTTGAAACAATAAAATTATTTTGTTTATCGTTACAGGATGTCCAAATCGAAACAAACAGAAGCATCTTATTAAATCTTAGCATTGTAAGTAACCTTCAATTTAACACCATTTTAAAGGTTGCAGACATGGAGATGGAGAGGCAGAGCTTTAGGAGTGAAAGGGAGTCAGACAGCTACAGGATCTTGAACCCCTCTTTGCCCCAGGTGTCTTCAGTTGGCTCCTATTTCTTCAGCAATATTCAGTAAATGAACAATTAATGATTGAAATTCTGAAATGAACAGTCTCTCTGGTCTCAGCAGTCGCTAGATTGGAAATTCTGTTATTTAAACATTTTGCTTTAACTCTCATCTTGCAAAAATACCAAATCTGTATATTAATAAGCCTCTGTGAAACACATAGGTTAGAACTTAAGAAACAAAAGAGAGTGAAACAAATAAAAATATATAAGCATGTTTATATTCTACAATGAATTCCTGTAGATTTTAAATGTTTTTATAATTTCCTTTTTTGTATTAATAAAAACAAATTAGGCTCATATTGTTTTTATTGACTTAGGGCTTAATGGAACTGCTATTTTGCAATAGGGTTTCACATAGGTGTCCAATTAACTATTCACTTAGACAGCAGGTTATTGCACAAATACATGTAACCTTGCCCAAGACCATTTGTTTAATGTTTCCTGCCATATGACAGCGCTTATCTGATTGCCAGTAGTAAAGCAAGCAAGTCATGATGACCACAAAAGCCCTTTATGTGTCCCTAAGTGCTACTCTCATAATTCTTAGTTTTAGGTAACATTTTGAAACACTATATTGCACGGTGACTAGATATATACATATACCTATACTGACATATACAAGCATAGGGAAATAGCCGTTTTTAAATTTTTCCGTAATAACAATGTATGAAAAGAAAGGCTTTATATAAAATCTCCCTTAGAAATTGTTTTAGATGAAAACTGCATGCTGCTAAATACTGACACACATAATTCGGTAATGAGAATTTGACAGAAATTCAGTACAATATTGTATGGCTTTGGGAAACCCGAAGCTTGCTTTCTTTCTTTCTTTTTCTTCCTTCTTCAGTACCCTCCTTCTCTTTCTTTCCTAATTCTTTTTTTTCTTTAAAGTATCATCTATTAACATCCAGCAATTAAATATATACATTAACCTCCTATAAATAAATAGAAGCTGTGAAGTATTATATGTATCTCTGGCTTTTGTTACAACAAATAGAGAGAGAGATTTCTTTACAACAACCAGGGCAGCTAGTTCACAGAAAGTGCCTATATTTATATGAACTACTAAGATTATAGATGTTAAAAATTAACATTAACAATCTCTATTGTCATTAATATCAAGATAATAATAAATACATAAGATTTTTGGATATAGGTTTCCTTATCCTTAGAATGAACTTATACTTCTTGAAAAAAAAGGAGATTCTCCACAGATACATGTATATGTGTTTGTATATAAACTGATATGTCCATATGCATACGTGTTTTGACTTGTGGGAATCACACAAGTATGAGTTTAAGAAAGAATCTGATGTTTTCTGAAGATATAATAAAGCCTAAAGGTGAAGACAGCTATTTTGTCTTCATTATCTAACCACAGATTTGCAGTAGCACAAAGAGGGGAAAAGGAATTAGGAGGGTCTAGGTGAGCTCCTGGGATTACAGACTGTGCAAAGCAGACTAAAAGAGGCTTCAATTTGCAACAGTTCCAGTGCAATAACATTTTGTTAGTTATTGCCTCAGGTATTTTAGGTCCTATAAATTTTGAAAGGCATGTTTTCTATAGAAATAACTATGTATCCTCAAATATTATGTTAGAGAAAATGATTTTTCTGATAATATTATGGGATAATTAACTGCATTAGACAAATGAGTGACTATGTCCAGAAAGCAAGTCAGCTGAGCTGTAGAAATCCCGTCAGTTAATAGGTACAAGTGGTTTACGCTTAACTCTATCAATACCAGAATCAAGTATCATTTTTATTTTGGCATAAGAGTAAATCAGCAATTATAATATCTGCATTTCTTTACACATAAGCTATGTTTAGAAAGTCTGCATTGTGTATTTAAGGACTTGTTCAAACTTTAATTACTTTTTATCTTTTCATTTTGGTATTAATTACTTTTCACAAGAAGGATATAGAGTTTTCTCAGAAATAAATGGAATTAAATAGCCTAACTATGCCTTTTCTCTGCAACTCTCAATTTAAAATTAAACCTGTTGAAATGTATTATCAATTTCTTCTCTATTTGACCCACAAAAATTTGCTGATGGTCTAAAGGTATCATTCAAAGTACAAAATTAACTTTTAAAAGTTCTCTTTGTGAAAAGAAACTTAGATTTTCCCCTAAAGAATGGTTATTTAAAATAGAATAATTTCAAAACACACAATCTTAATATTTATTGGGGTGGCAAACTTGTTTATTTTCATTATAAAAAAAATCAATGTACTTAAAATATGTTTAATAGTTTTTTATTTTAAAATTATGGAGCTCTTCTCTTTAAACCTTCTAATCTGAGTTGCTACACAGATTTTTCAACAAAAATAAAATCTTTACTTCACATGGGAGTTTGAGATGAGAACTCAATTCTCAGGTGATTAAAAAGCTATTACACTAAAGAGTGGTTATAGAAAGGTACACACAGGACTAACTTGTGTATTGACAATAAAACATTGATAATCTTAATCCAACATTCTTTATGATAGTGAAACACTAAAATTAACACAATTCAAAGCAAATAATAGAGGTAGGAAAAACTAAAGGGACAATAATTGTGTATTTTTTTTTCCCAAAAGCTAAGAGAGAAGAGCTCACCACAAAAACAAAAATATAGCAAAGTGTTGAGATGCTTCACTGAGACTGAATGTCACTACAATTGTACATTTATTGTATTTTTATTTATTTTTAAAAAAAATTTTAAATTTTTATTGCATTTTTGGTTTTGGGGTACATGTGCAGAACGTGCAAGATAGTTGCATAGGTACACACATGGCAGTGTGTTTTGCTGCCTTCCTCCCCTTCACCCACACTTGGCATTTCTCCCCAGGCTATCCATCCCCAGCTCCCCCCACGCTGTCCCTCCCCCATTCCCCCCAATAGACCCCAGTGTGTAGTAGACCCCCTCCCTATGTCCATGTGTTCTCATTTTTCTCACCCACCTATGAGTGAGAATATGCGGTATTTCCTTTTCTGTTCTTGTGTCAGTTTGCTGAGAATGATGTTCTCCAGATTCATCCATGTCCTTACAAGGGACAAAAACTCATCATTTTTGATTGCTGCATAATATTCCATGGTGTATATGTGCCACATTTTCCCAGTCCAGTCTATCATCGATGGGCATTTGGGTTGGTTCCAGGTCTTTGCTATTGTAAACGGTGCTGCAATGAACATTCGTGTGCATGTGTCCTTATAGTAGAACGATTTATAGTCCTTTGGATATATACCCAGTAATGGGATTGCTGGGTCAAATGGAATTTCTATTTCTAGGTCCTTGAGGAATCGCCACACTGTCTTCCACAATGGTTGAACCAATTTACACTCCCACCAACAGTGTAAGAGTGTTCCTCTTTCTCCACATCCTCTCCAGCATCTGTTGTCTCCAGATTTTTTAATGATCGCCATTCTAACTGGTGTGAGATGGTATCTCAATGTGGTTTTGATTTGCATCTCTCTAATGACCAGTGATGATGAGCATTTTTTCATGTGTTTGTTGGCCTCATGTATGTCTTCTTTTGTAAAGTGTCTGTTCATATCCTTTGCCCATTTTTGAATGGGCTTGTTTGTTTTTTTCCTGTAAATCTGTTTGAGTTCTTTGTAAATAATTGTACATTTATTGATACATGAAATTGTTACTGCTGTCCTTCTTAGACCAGGGTGGCTCATGATAAGAGTTCTTAGGAGAGCAGAGTATGGGCCTTCTTGATGTTGGGAAGGTTATCTTCAAAGAATCAACAAAACACCTCAGAAGATAGTCAGGAATCCAATATGCCCACCAGAATAAATTTGGGAACCAAGAAAAATATATTTTAAAAAAGGTCTTTCTCTTTGCCTTTCAATTCCTCTTTCCTGCCCAAACTTGGAAATACCAGAAGCAACAACAAAAGCAGATTTATTAATGAGAGTAAGGGACACACATTGCCATAAGCTAGAACTGAGGTGGGAGGGGAAGGCAGACAGAAACAGGACTAAGAATGTGGTATCAGAGAGGAAAAAAGGAATAAATTTGTGTGTAATTAGAAAGTGAATTTTTAAAAGCTTGTATTTGGCTTTTATTTTTTATTTTATTTTTATTTATTTATTTTAGAGACAGGGTCTTGTTCTGTTGCCCAGACTGGTGTGCAGTGGGGCAATCACAGTTCACTGCAGCCTCAACCTCTGGGCTCAAGTGATCCCTCCCACCTCAGCCTCTCAAAGTGCTGGAATTATAGGTGTAAAACAATGCACTCAGCCTGAATTTGGTTTTTAACTACATGGAATATTATTCCATAAGATAAATGTGACTGAAAAAACTTTGGAAACTGCCTCACATATCTTATGCATTTGGGGAAGGGAGATCCAACAAAATGTGTTTGAGGGCATAAGAGAAAAAAAAATCTCATTATTGTCCTGCTGAGAGCTGTTCATTTAAAAACTTTCTGTATTCTTGGGAGTCACCATGACTTGTTAATGGTATTGTCATCTGACAACTGATTCTCTCTTCTGTCTCTCTTAACTCACGGTTAGCTGGGTTTCTGTCAATGCAATTTAAATGTTCATGGGATGTTAGCATCATCTCTGCCTGTAGAAACTGGGCATAATCCCATTTCTCAGCCACAGCCATTGGTTTAGTTATAGACTAAACCCAGGAGATACAAAGAGAATGCAATGGAACTTTCGGGGAAATAAGTGTTCTCATCCTCTGGAGAGAACTTGCAGAAGAAGTTTCTGTCTCTGTGCAAGCATGATAATGCATGTCGCTTCAATAATTATTGACAGTCATCTTGCAGCCAGCCTGAAAGCAAAGCTGATGCAGCAGAAGTTACGACTAGAGAAATGGTTTGGAAATCGGTCTTTATTAATACTGTTGAGCTAGCGAATCAAATAAACCGTGAATCCCATCCTAGATCAAGACATCTCAGTAGTGTAAGCCAATAAATTTTCTTAAATAAACCGTAACTCACTTGAAGTTAGATTTTTAGTATCTCACTGTATATTATTCAACATTTAATCCTGCATTCTAGCCATGGAGTCAGGATCCTCTACATTTTCTGTCTCTTTGGCTACAGAGTTTAGTGAAACCAAGAGGGATCAATCATTGTATTCTAATTTTCTATTAGACAAAACTTGGCCAAAAGAATTGTTTCCCAGAAAAAAACTTGAAATGCATTTAGTAGAAGAGTAACATATTCTCTTTAATTTCAAAGTATATTGCAGGCAACCCTGTAATTCTTGTTTGGAACTGAGATATTTTGAGACAAGGGAGTTGACACTTGGAAATAAGCAAGAGAGTAAATAAGGAGAATCATGATGGCTCTACAGTAACTGTTACTGGTAATAATTGCATTTTGTGAGGCTTGAATTTGCAATGCTTTTCTTCTTCTTCATTTCTGTAACCAAAATAATACTTTGAATGTGTCTTTCAGTAAACATTCATCAAAGTCACTTTTTTGTCCTTTGCAACCTTAGACTCCTGGTGCTGCTCTTCCTAAGCAATGCCTTTTATGTTATTTCTGTAACTATTATTTTTGCACTGATATGTATAATGGCAAGATATAACATTCAGCTATAATATAGTAATTGACATCACAGTTTTAACTCATTTTTTTGTAAAAAATATGCTTCAGTCTATTTTACATATTAGCATAATTTATTATAAACATTTAGATGCTTCCAAATAGTTGGTATCAGAGACAGGTTAGGTTGAATATACTTGACTATAAATGCATATATTTGTTTCTAGATGATAAATTTCCAGTACCAATATTTTGAGGTCAAAGGCCATTTAAAAATATATTTACAACTATTGCCAGATTGCTTCAAAGATGTTTTCCTGACTAAAAAGTGAAGCATTTATGAAATGGCCAGTTTTTGGAAAACTTTAGCAAGAGTAAATATTATGCATTTTTTCTTATGACAATCTAATGTTTTAACGATTGTATCGCCTTTAAATTTGAGATCTTCTGAAAGGTGTATTGACAATTTATGTTTCTTACCATGGGAATGCTCTCTTTTTTATTGATTTAAAGTAAAGGTTTTATAATTTTATATGTTCAAGAAATATTTAAGATTTTCTCTTTACATTTAATTCTTTATCTTTTGTTATAACCCCTACCCTAGATAAATTTTAAAGATTCACACAAGTGTTTTGATATTTACTTATGGTTTCTGGTTTTCTTTTATTCTTGGAATGATGAAAGAGATTCCATATTAATTCTCTTTTATTTCCTTTCAGTAATTAAAAAAAAACAGCCTTTTAAGTTCATGTATTTTATTTTTATGTCAAAGTTTGCTTTCTAAAGTTTTAATTTAAGTATATATATACAACATTTATATGTTTTTGACATTAAATCTCAACAAGGTATATGTAAAATCTAGCCTTTCTCTTGATTTTTCTATTTGAGTGCTGCCATCTACCTAAAAGTGTAAAATGCATAATATGTCTTTTAATGTGCACAGATCTCAAAAATATGGTTCAATCTAGACTTACGCATGTATACTGTATTTCCACAACCCAACTCAGGATATTTTTTCTAATATTTTTAAGAGTTTAAGATACAATTTAAGATAATTATTGATTTGAAAAGTGATATCAGGATTTTATCAAAGATGTTTTTATCAAAGTATATGGTAAAATGTTCATATATGTAGTGATTTTACATATGATAAGAAATAGTTCTATGACAATATATTTCCAATAGCTAAATGCCCAAAAACAATTTAAAAAATAAAGAATTCATTTTTTCCCTATTGTTATAAAATGCCTTCTTAATCATTTATTAACTAAAACATATTTTTTTTCTGATCTTTCCTATTCCTTTGATTTAATGGTAAATCATTTACATTTGAAATTATATCCATATATTACTTTTATTATATTAGATTTATGTTAATAACATTTTCTAGACAATTGCAAAATCATTCTAATTTTCAAATTTCTGTTGTTTGCTCTTATTTATTAAATATTTACCATAAATTTTAAAATAAAGATTTAAGGGTGCTCTTCAATGAGACTTATTTTAATATGTAATATTTTAAACAATCAGAAAGTAATTAAGAAATAAACAACCACATTCACATCATTCAACTTCATCTAAATAATAGTGACTTTTCATATTTCTCTTGAACTTTGTTTAAACAGTAAAAGGTATAATAATGGTTAAATTACCTTATGCATCTGTATTTGTGAGCAGCCATCATTTTGATATAAAGCTTATCATTTGGATACATATTTTTTATAACTTTATAGATTAATATAAATATATGTATTTATAACAATATAGTAATTGTATAAGTTTTAAAAGTTTATCACTCAGCAGCTGGCTTTATACAATATTCTGACATATCCATTTTCATATATGTAGCTCTAGTACATTCATTTTTATCTTATGTATAGTAAATTTCTTTACTGAAATATCCTCATCTATTTCCTGTTAAAGAGAATCTAGTCTGATTTCAGCATTCGTTTGACTTTTATATTTTGAGCCATAACTACCTAACAGAATTGCAACAATTTTGTTATCTTTAAAAAATTATTTCTTCAAATTGGGCTTATACATTTATATCCCTAATAAAATAACAGTTCTCTTTATATATAAACACTTGATATTATCAAGATTTAAAATTTCGCCAATTTGATGTTTATAAAACTATCTCAATTTACTAATTTGAATCCTCTAGATGTTAGTGATGGTAAACACATTTACCATCACTAGAAACTAATTTTCATATATTTTCCTTTTCTTCATTTGGGTCATTTCTCCTTTTGACTTTTTTGGTGATATTGAGTTGTGACAGCTCGTTGTCTTACAGTTCGGTAGGAAATTTTTATGTGTGTTTCGTAATTACACTTTGATTACTCTATCTTCCACCAATTGTAATTTTTCTTTGAATTTTACTTACAGTGTTCTTTGATAACCAGAAATTATCTTATTGTTATTTCTGAGTAAAGTACCATTTTCATTTGTTTAAAAAGAGAATACAGAAAATAATCCCATACTGTGAAGTATAAAGAAATAAGATAGACATGAACTTTAAGAGATTCTAACAGATAATTCATATGTAATTTAAAATTACAGTACTGAATTTTAGTTTCCCATGTCAAGCTAGTCTATAGAGCATCAAGATTCCCAGCTTTAAATCATACAAAATTCACTGTAAATGACAGCTTATCTCACTGTCTTACGTTTCCTCCACATGTGTCAAATATTTCTTAGCCTCTTGGGATTTTTCTATTAAAAATTGCAAATTAATGATGTGGTTCAGCTGTGTCCCCACCCAACCAACATCTTGAATTGTAGCTCCCATAATTCTCACGTGTTCTGAAAGGGACCAAGTGGGAGGTAATTGAATCCTGGGAGGCAGTTTCCCCCATACTGTTCTTGTGGTAGTGAGTAAGTCTCAGAGATCTGATGGTTTTATAAGGTGAAATCCATTTCCCTTGGCTCTCATTCTCTCTTGTCTCCTGCCACGTAAGATACGCCTTTCACCTTCCACCATGATTGTGAGGCCTCCCCAGCCACATGAGAATTATGGGAGCTACAACTCAAGATGAGATGTGGGTAGGAACACAGCCAAACCGTTTCGGTCCTGGTCAGTGTTTTATGTTTCTGTTTCATTAATCACCCACAGATACATTTTGCTGTCTGTGGGTATTTTGCTATGTCTGTTTTTCAGTTGGTTTACATTTGTTTAGATTTAATTTTTGTTTTTCTCCCTATGTTCAATACACTTTCATGCAGTTGATTTGAAGGAGCTTTTCAACATGTCTTCTCTGTATCATTTTTTTTTTTTTTACTATACTTTAAGTAGTGGGGTACATGTGCAGAATGTGCAGGTTTGTTACATAGGTATAAACATGTCATGATGGTTTGCTGCATTTTTTTTAAAGTAACTCAAGTTTCAAGTTTTAAAAAATGGCATTCTAATTATAAATGTATTAATTTGAATTCTCATTTTTTTAAATGGTCAACCTAAATATTAAATTTAAGATAAATACATTGTTAATTTTTTTTACTTCTATTAAAAAAACCATAGTTTCTGTACATAGTTTTTAAATAGTTTAGTTACAAATTTTGGTTAAAATTAATTTCAGATAATTATAGATTTTGTGATTATTTTGTTGCTGTTTTATTTTATTATTTTTTGACCATATTACATATTAAAATGTGCAAAAATTTTACTTTCTATTTTATTAATGAAAACTGGCACGTGTTAAAAACCACTTTCAGTTTTCTTTAATTTGGTTTTCATTGTTGTGTTTCTATTTATTTGTTTACTTGTTTTGTAAGCCTATTTTTCTCATACTGTTAAGTTTACTAACTCATAAAATATAATGTTAAATTAACTTACTTATATCATTAAACTTTTGTTAAAAGATAATTTTCAGAAGAGAAAATCAAAACTTTCATATGAACATAAGATAAACTCATGAAATTATTGTCTTAGTCTCATTAATTGATGAGGGAACCAGTAACATGTTATGACGAGTTCAAAGAATATTTGAGAAATCATATAAGTAAATTGAATATATAACAAAAAAGAAATGTTAGGATTAGTTTGTTGGATTAGATACAAAACTGGTTAAAGTTCAGCAGGGCTATACACAGTAACTGTTACCAGAGGCGAATCCATATGGATCTGCAGCAAACTGGATCCTTGCATTCTAGGAGGAAAGAATTCAGCCAAGGAGCAGAAGTAGGTTTAAGAAAGGGACAGGCAAAGGCAAGTTTTAGAGTGGGAGTGAGAGTTTATAATAAAGTTTTAGAGCAAGAGCAAAGGAAGCAAAATACACTTTGAAGAGTGCCAAGCAGGCAACTTAAGAGATCCAAGTGTTCTGTTCAGCCCTAGACTTGGGGTTTTATACACAGGCATGGTGCAGTGTTTTCTCTTCTTCCCCAGGGGTGGGCTGATGCTTGACCTCCATATGCAGAGTGTTGGTTACCACGTGGGAGGGTGAACACAGGTGTAATGTGTTTACTGAGGTTGTGTGCATGCTTTCTAGGATTGATTTTCATTTATCAGCTGAACACCCCCAGAGGAAGGTCGTAGATTTTCATTTTCTCTCTTATTGCACATGCCTGAACCTGCTAGCCTAGTTCCAGAGATCTTATCAAGAAGTTGCTGATCACCAGATCCAGGTGTTTTCAATCTTTTGGGAGCCTGGTTCCTTTGGTGCTAGCTGTGATCAATTATCACTATAGAGAGAGTTTAACAACCATCTGACTACCACTTGACATTCCTGGAGTGGAGCTCTCCTGCCCTGCTTATTCTGCTTAACTACCTACTCTAACATAAGTACTGTGGTTATTTCTTTCACAGGACAGAAATTACTTGCTTCTCTACTGGAAAAAAATCTACAAGCTGGGCTGGGCTCGGTGGCTCACGCCTGTAATTCCAACACTTTGGGAGGCCGAGGCAGGTGGATACCGAGGTCAAGAAATTGAGACCATCCTGGTCAACATGGTGCAACCCCGTCTCTACTAAAAATACAAAAAATTAGCTGGGCATGGTGGTGTGTGCCTGTAATCCCAGCTACTCAGGAGGCTGAGGCAGGAGAATTGCCTGAACCCGGGAGGCGGAGGTTGCGGTGAGCCGAGATCGCGCCATTGCACCCTAGCCTGGGTAACAAGAGCGAAACTCCGTCTCAGAAAAAAAAAAAAAAACCCTACAAGCTAACCTCTGTTCCTACAGATGAGTAAAATAGCCAAGACATTCAATATTGCACTAAGGGAAGGCTATCTAATCCCTTTGCTTACCCAAAATTCTCATAATTTTTTTTGATATCCTTCTATATTTTCATTCTTACTATAGTTTATTACTGATGATTAATCTTTATAATATATTAGAATTTTCCCTCTATGTCTATTCTTCTTAATGCTGTAACAAGAATTGTTAGTATATTTCCCAAGTGTTTTTAGGGCAACAGTGATAATATGAGCATGGTTTTCTTTCTTCTCTTTATATGTCAAACTCTATTAAGGTGATAGATTGTTTACTGATGGAAGATCTTGGATTTTAAAGAGAAAAGTGACAATGATGATTTTGCATTATTCCTTAAAACATATCAACATGGTATGGGGGGAAGGGCTGAATGGGTCAAGCATAGATATTTTAAGATTAGTGAAACTATTTTGTATCATAATAGTGAAAACAAGTGATTAAGCATTTTTTAAACCCATAGAAATTTATAGCAAACAGAGCAAATCTTAACCTATGCAATTTGAAAAAATAATTATTAAGGGAATCAAAAATTACAGAATAGAATGTAGAATGTGACAAAATAGTCTACAAACATTACAAATGTATGAAACAGCTTCACTAAATGGAAGGGAAGAATTAGGTACTTTCTAAAGTAACCTTTGAAATAAGTGGAGTCCTTAAGACTAAAGGCAAAAATCCATGTATTTAAATGCTATACTCTAGTTGGTAATGTCGCTTTCTACAGAGGTGCCAGTTTACATCTTTGATACCAGCATACATGTATACTGGAATTGAACCAATAAGTAAAAAATGACTGACAGTGGGAGAGAGGGTTCTCACTTTTCAAAAGACAATATACAGAGAAACAAAGTGTGTAGTTAAGAATGATCCATGTGTTAATGGATCATTAGAAGAAGGCATACAGTAGGCATCATAGAGTAGGAGGCATCAGTTTGAGCTCATATTTAGCTTAATAAAGATAATAGTTATCTATAGTACTACTTAAAACTGCACAGGTTACTGTACAACAATACACATGTTAATCTTTCTTGCTTTGTCAATTTAGAGGGCCTAGAAACAATGACATTCCAGTTGTAACAAGGATACCTAGCAACCACATGTTGGTTTCTAATACCATTCTCCAATAAAAGGAACCACAGTCACATGGAGAAATGCTTGAGGCTAGGACACAGAAAATATACAAGATAAACTTGTAGTATCAGAAAGTTGGAAAGTACTTACCACACATAGACAAAAATGCACACATACAAAGATAAAAATATGTCAAATAAGCCAGAGTATGTCAATAGAGTAGCATTAAATTATAACCCAAAGTATAATATAAATGTCCATCAGGCTATACTCATGTAAGTAAATTATTGAATGAGGAGACAATTGGAGAATAGTAGTCAAGTATTCCATGAAGAAGAATGCCAAGTAATTGACATAGATACTTCACTATCAAAGAGGCAGAGCATAATTTCCTACTCCTTAAGTGTGGGCATTGCATAGTGACTTCTTCCTATGAATTGAGCATGGCGAAGGAGAAGAAATAAGAGTAATTTTATAGCAAAGAAAGCTGACAAACACTATCTCAAACCAGAGAATCTAAATTAATATCAACAGTAATGTCATTTGATATTAGATAGTATGCACACTATTAATTGACATACTATCAAATCACATATAACCTATGTGATGAGGGTGGCACTTTTCCCTCTATGGTCTTCCTCCATGAAACATTTTCTCACAGACTAATCATAATAAAAGCATTGCACAATCCCCAATATGTAACACTCTACAAAATAACTGACTAGTGCTGCTTGTTATGTCAAGGTTATTAAACATAAGGAAAATCTGAGAAATAGTCAATACCAAGAGGATACTTGACTTTTAAATGTAATATTGCACCCTGAATTGGATCCGAGAACAGAGAAAGGATATTAAGTAAAAGGGAATATGAATAAAGTAAGAATCTTGGTGAATAATTTTGTATCAGCACTAATTCATTAAATGTATTACATTTAATGGCAAATGTATCATATTAATGTAAGATGGGTAATAATAGGGGAATCTGAGTGTGGGGTATTCAGCAACCCTGCACTACCTTCACAATAATTTTGCAAACATAAAAATACTTGAAAATAAAATGTTTATTGAAAATATAAAAATATAATGATATGAGAAGACTTTTTAATGATATGCAATATAAATGGGTTTAAGAAAAGCATCATATATTTAAATAATAGTAAATAGTATTAATTCCCAGGGGATGATATGTGAAACTTCAAGCCCCTAAAAACTCATTTTTCACTGTGTTACTACTATTAATTTTCTTATGTACAAGTTTTAGACTTTCCAAAGAAAGGTAAAACTCATCATTTTTTACATTATTTTCTAATCTTAACCTGTATATCATGGCCTTTTTATTCTGTGTTTCTATGGTAAATGCCAGCAATCTTTTTCCATAAAGAACCAAAGGGTAAATATTTTAAGCTTTGCAAGGGCACAGTGTCACTTACAAATATTCAACTCTGCCATTAGCACTTAAAAGTAGCCATAGGCAACATATGAACAAATTAGTGTGACTGTGTTCCAATAAAGCCTTATTTGCAAAAACATATGGCAAGGTGGATTTGACCTGCATGTCATGGTTTGCAGATCCCTAATATATAGAATAAATGTTTGTATCTCTTATTTTAATTATTAGATCTTTTTAGTTTTATTAAGGTAGTCAATTTTAAATAGATTTCTCTCAGGAAGTATTGTGTTTCAAAATTAAAGACATAATTTAAAAAATAGCATAATGAATTTACAATGCTACTGTCAAGCATATGCTGAGCAGTTTGGTTTGAGGAGATTGTGTAACGAATGGCTTGGAGACTCTGAAGCTTTCTTTTGCTGTCTTTACTCTTTCAAAATTTTGTGCTAATTAAAAGTATTTTTTTCCATGCTTATATAACTTTGTGGTAGAAATTTGTAGCCACTTCATAAAACTTATAAAAATATAGGGTCTTCTACTCTGTTAGTACCAATACTCTTAAGATCAACAGAAAGAGTAGTGTGGGAGAGAATAGTGTACTCAGAATCACAGGTATTATATTCTAGACCTTTTAATCATGACCAAACAAGTTGTCAAACCTCATTTATAAAATAAGTTAGCAGTCATTGGTAATAACTGATAATCACTAAATACAGTACATTATATTTTACCTCTTTAAAATAAAGGCAATAACTTTGTATATGCCACAACCCAAGTACCATTGCATTTTCATAGTATTATATCTTACATATGGTTTCACCAACATTGAAAATAAAAGTATGTTTTGTAGAGTTTCAAAAAGTCTTTGAATGAAATTCATAAATTGTTTAAATAGGGTAAACATAGAAAAAAGTATGATGGGCATAGTAAAGAGGAGATAAAATATTGATCCTAGACTTTGGACTTGTGATTCTAAAATTTGCATTTTCAATAGGTCTAAAAGAAAACTTACACTTACTATATTTAAGCTAATCTGCATCTCTTAAATAAGAACTTTTTCATCATAATTATATTCCGTATGAAAATATAACAAATGTTAACTAGTGGAGTAGAAAAATCTCTCATTTTTCATACACATATATTTCAGAGGGTTAAATATGGTGTGGTCTCTATATAGTCTCTACATAGTCTAAGATGCTTTGGAAAAGCTATGGGAACTTCTTTGAGATTTTTTTCAAAAGGACAGTCAAGCTGACTCTTAGGATCACAGGAGAAACAAAGACACTAATTGTCCTTGCAACAGAGGTGCACACAGCCACAAGACTTCACTGAAAATAATATGCTGCTTTGTAGTGTGGGACCTCCCTCAAATTCTTTAAGCTCTGTCATATGATCATCAGAACGCTGAATGAGTTAGACATGCCATTTGGCTCTTGATTTAGGCCAATTACTTATATTCTAAAGAGGGCACAGATAGACAGCTGAACATAAGGAGAGCAGGGGGGTCCTGGCCACACAATAAACAAAATGTGTTCTTAGTTCGGGGAACAGAGGGGCTTATTAAAAGATGAAAACCAGTGGTGAATAGGAAGCTTAGAAAAATATGCAGCCATGATTCCTCTCTCTAGTGTTTTCTTCAGTTTCTATTGTATCCTGTTTTCTGTATAACCAAGTGACCTCTAAACCCTGTAAATAGCAAATAGAACTTTTCTCCTTCTTCTCTGGGTGGATGACTATTATCCTTTCATCTTGAAAGGTCATGGAGTATCAGTTGAAGAAGCACACCACTTTGCTTTGAGTGCCCTCTCTGTTTGAAGTGATTGGTCTGTTTGCTTTATCAATGGTGGTCTGTCTCCAAACAAATAAAAAATTAGTTAATCATCTTTCCATCTCTAAACCATAGACATTTTGAACAGAAAAGAAGCTAAATATACAATAGGATTTAATATTTCAAAGTACACATTTTAGATATTCAGTAGTTACTAAGATTAGTAGAACATTATACTGAAAAATGATAGAGTATATTATTACACTTTATAATAATAAAGTGAAAAAAAGGCTATTGAGTAAATACTGGGATAAAAATTAATATTTAGGTGAAGATAACATGTGTCCTATTTTGTGTTTTTATCATTCTGTGAGAACATATTTCTAAAGTAGTGTCTAGTTTTTGTGAAGACCCTGAAATACAAAACCACAATTAAGGGAAGAATGGAAAACAAAAAAGGGTATCTTATATTTGCTTTTATTTTTTAAATTTATTATTATTATTATTATTATTATTTTAAAGAGACAAGGTATCTTGTCTATGTTGCCATAGACTATGTTGCCAGGCTGCTCTAGAACTCCTGATATAAAGTGATCCTCCTGCCTTAGCCTCCCAAAGTGTTAGGATTACAGGCGTAAGCCACCATGCCCAGCCTTATACTTTGTTTTAATATGAAGTATATCCTCTAATTTCATATTTTAAAACTTACACTTATCAATGTTGGGAAAGTATGGAATACACTATATCAGTGTAGAAAAATGAAGGCTGAGGAAGAATACAATAGACATTTGAACTCAAGAAAGTTATGAATACTAGAATATAGATGAGCCTGTTTAATAAATTTGGACTCATAACCCTAAGGCATAATTATTATATTAGGCTAGGTAATGTTATAAAAAATGAATTTACTAAAATATAGTTTGTATTTGTTAAGCTTTATATGTAATCTTTTAGTGAGTATCTTTCCTAAATATTTATTAGAAAATAAAAATAAAGAGCCTTGTGAGAGGTTCAGATATTAATGGTATTAACTGTTAATTTTCAACTAACTGGCAAGGGAAACAGGGAATTCTTTGTCAATATCATTAAGGCTTTGCAATAGTGGGGACAAATTCTTTTTTAAAAACATGCTTCCAAAAGGGAACTGTTAGTGGTGTATTTTGATGCAAATGAAAACTAAATCTGTGATCAGCAATCATTTCCATATTCTTAACACATAAACACGGTGCTTTTTGATCCTAATCACTACTTACAGAGTCTACAACTATTTGTAATGAAGTGAGGCACTATAGACTTATTAACTTTGAATTTAGTGTTATGAGTTTCACAAATGTAATTTTATTACAAATATAAATATAATATGTAAGTTAAACTTAATCTTAGAAATTGAAGGGATTCTTTAATTTCTACCTTTGCATGATATTACCTCTGACATAAAGAATGGGAACAATATGAACTTCCAAGATAAGAAACAGATAAAATTACTCCTCTACATGTCTTCAAATGGATGTTCTTTGTATAGTAATTTAACATCAGCTCAAAATAAGATACAGGCATATTTTGGAGATATTATGGGTTTGGTCCCAGGCCACAACAATAAAGAAAATATAGTAGTAAAGTGAGTCACACAAAAGTTTTGGTTTTTAGAAGCATACAAAAATTAGGTTTACACTGTACTATAGTCTATTAAGTATGCAATAGCATTATGTCTAAAAGTATATACATCGCTTCATGAAAAATGCTTTATTGCTAAAGAATACTAATAATCACCTGAGCTTTAGTGAATAACTTTTGTGCGGTAGGGTCTTGCCTCCATATTAATGGCTGCTGACTAATCAGGGTGGTGGTTGCTGAAGGTTGGAATGGCTATGGCAATCTTTTAAAGTAAGAAAGTTTACCCCATCAATTGACTCTTCCCTTCATGAATTGTAACATGCTATTTGATAGCATTTTACACAGGAGAACTTCTTTCAAAATAGAAGTCAATCCTGTCAAAACCTGCTGCTAGTACATTAACTGAGGTTTTGGTATGTTCTAAATTCTTTATTGTCATTTCAACAATGTTCACAGCATCTATGTTAGTAGTAGATTCTATCTCAAGAAACCAATTTCTTTATTTATAAGAAAGAACTCTTTGTTCATTTGAAATGAGATTGTAGCAATTTGCTCATGTCTTCAGCCTCCACTTTTTTTTTTTGAGGAAAAGCTTTGCTCTGTTGCCCAGGCTGAGTGCAGCGGGGTGATCTTGGCTCGCTACAACCTCCACTTCCCAGGTTCAAGCCATTCTCCTGCCTCAGCTTTGTAGCTGGGACTACAAGTGCACACCACCATGCCTGGCTAACTTTTGTCTTTTTAGTAGAGATGGGATTTCACCATGTTGGCCACAATGGTCTTGATCTCCTGACCTCGTGATCCACCCACCTCGGCCTCCCAAAGTGTTCAGATTACAGGCGTGAGCCACTGTGCCTGGCCTCAGCCTTGACTGTTAATCCTACTTCTCTTGCTATTTCCACCATATCTGCAGTTACTTCACTGAAGTCTTGAAACACATCAGACCACCCAGAAAAACATGACCTCACCAAATGAACGGAAAAAAGGCACTAGTCATCTGTGCCTTTTACCTTCCACCTTGATTGTGAGGCCTCTCCAGCCACAGGGAACTGTTAGTCCATTAAACTTCTTTCTTTTGTAAATTGCCCAGTCTCAGGTATGGCTTTCATAGCAGCAATTATTATGTTTCCTCTTTCTTTTTTTTTTTTTTTTTTTTTAGTTTAGCTAAAGGTTTTTCCAATTTTATTAATTCTCTTCTGAAAAATAATTGTCATTTTATTTTTTCTATTGATTTTTAACTCTATTTCACTTAATCTGCTCTATTATTTATTATTTTTCCAACTAACCCTATTATTTATTATTTTTCCAATTAATCCTGGGCTTGGTTTACTGTCTTGTTTCGTATTCCTTGAGCTATAAATATAGATTGTTTATATTTATCTCTCCTTTTAAAATGTAGACATTGACCAATATAAACTTTTACCTTTAGTACTACCAATGCTGTATCTTGTCAGATTGTTATGTTGTGGGTTCTAAATAATTTTTCTCAAGATCTCTGCTTATTTCCTGTGTGATTTCTTTTTTGATTCATTTATTGTTCATGTGTGTTAATTTTGACTTCTATGAATTTTTTCTTTTTCCTCATTTTGATGTAGTTTCATTCTATTATGATCAGATAAGATACTTGGTATGATTTTAATAATCTAAAATTTGTTAATGCTTGTTTTGTAACTTAACCTGTGATTGATCATTGAAAATCTTCCATGTGCATTTGAAAAAAAAATGTATATTCTGTTGCTGTTTCTTTCTATATTTTTATATAAAAATAAATAAAACATTTCTTATATGTGATAGATGTTCCGTATATATATGATAGAGCAAATGGATCTGTCTGTAGATAGAATAATAGTATTGTTCATGTCCTCTGTTGTCTTATTGACCTTCTTTCTGGCTGATCTATCCATTATGGAAAATGCATTGCTAAAACGTCATGCTGTTACTGTGTTTCTGTCTACTTTTTCATTCAGTTCTGTTAGTGTGTCCTTCACATATTTGGCAGCTCTGATGTTGTGTACATATGTACCATAACTATTTTATGTCTCTGATAGATTGACTCTTTTATCACTATATAATGTCTTTCTTGTCTCTTGTGACAGTTTTTTACTTAAAGTCTATTTGTATAAGTGGCCACCCTGCTCTATTTGATTGCCATTTGTATGAAATATCTTTTTAATCCCCTTTGTTTTCAGCCTATGTGATTTCTTAAATCTAAAGTAAATTTATTATAGATAGCATGTGGATGGAATTTATGACTCATTCATTTATCCAACTAGCCATCCTATGTTTTTTGTTGGGGACTTACATATTTGCATGTATAGTAATTGCTAATAGGTTCTAACTTAATGCATTTTGTTATTCTTATCTGTCTTCTTGTGGCTTTTTTGTCATTCTCTTCTTTCCTATCTTCTTTTGGGTTTTGCAAACACACATACACGTATTTGGTAGTGATGTGCTTTTATTTTTTTCTTGTTTTACCTTGTGTATCTTCTATAGTTATTTTCTTTGTGGTTACTATGAGGCTTACATGAAACTTCTTGTATTTATAAAAATCTGCTTTAACTTGATAACGCCTTAACTTAACCACAGTAAAACTACTCTTTTACTAATCCCTCTCTCATTTTATGTTACTGATGTCACAAATCGTATCATTTTACATTGTATATCCAAAATAAAATATTTTATAATTATAGTTTTGTATATAGTTTTGTGTGTGTGTGTGTGTGTGTGTATAATACAAAGAGAGAAAGAGAGAGAGAGAAACAGAGACAGAAAGTCTGTTGCCCAGACTGGAAGGCAGTGGCACAAGCATGACTCACTGCAGCCTCAACTTTCCAAGATGAAGTGACCCTCATACCTCAGCCTTCCAAGTAGATGGGACTACAGGTGTGCACCAACACACCCAGCTAATTAAAAACAAAGATTTGTAAAGATGGAGTCTTGATATGTTGCCAAGGCCTGTCTTGAACTCCAGGACTCAAGTTATCCTCCTGCTTTGGCCTCCTAATGTGCTGGGATTATAGGCATGAGCCACTGTGGCAAGACTTAAGATGTTGTCTCTTTACCTTTATGCTACAAGTAAATGTGATTTATATACCACCGTTATATTATTACAGTATTGGATATTTTGTTTAAATATTCATCTTTACCAGTGAGCTTTATATTTTCATATGCTTTAATGCTGCTGCCTAGTGTCCATTAATTTCAATTTGAAGGATTCTCTATAGTATTTTTTGTAAGGCAGGTTTAGTAGTAATGAATTTCCTCAGCTTTTGCATATCTGGGAAAGTCTTTCTTTCTCCTTCATTTTGCTAGATATAATATCTTTGGTTTGCAGGATCTTTCTGTTTTTAGCACTTTAAATATCTCATTTAACTCCTTTCTATCCTGCCAGGCTTCTGATCAGAAATCCACTGATGGTTTTATGAGTGCTTCTTTATATATAACATGTTACTTTTCACTTGCTGCTTTTAAAATTCTCTTGTTGTCTTTGATTTTTGACAATAGCAAACAAATATATTTCTATGTGAATTTCTTTAGAATTGTCTTGTTTGAAGTCTGTTGAGTTTCCTCAATCTATTTCTTCCTTAGATTTGAAGTTTCTAGTCATTATTTCTGCAAATAAGCTTTATGCCTCATTCTCTTTATCTCTCTTCTCTTTCGGAAAATTTTATAGTGCGTGTGTGTGTGTGTGTATACACATATATATGCACATATATGTGTATATATACATATATGCACATATATGTGTATATATACATATATGCACATATATGTGTATACACATATATGTGCATATATATATTAGTCTGCTTGATAATGTCTCATAAATCACTTCAACATTCTTCACTCTTCTTCATTCTTTTCCTCTTTTGAGCTGCATAATTCCAAATGACCAGTTTTTAAAATTCATTTATTCTTACTCTGCTTGTTTAAGTTTTCAGTTTAACACCTCTAGTAAGTTTTTCAATCCAATTATATTTTTCAACACGAAAATTTCTGTTTTTTAAAAAAGATTTTGTTCTACCTCTTGCATTTATTTACATGAGGTCCTTGAGCATCTTGATGGTAGCTATTTTAAGTATTTTTTTCAATTGATTTATGCACCTTTTCTTTGGGATAGATTTCTGGAAATTTCTTTGATAGGGCCATGTTTTCCTGTTTCTTCATGTGATTTATGACTTTGTGTTGAAAGCTGTACCTTTGAAAACAAACAAACAAACAAACAAATAAACCTCACTTAACATTTACGAGCTGGCTTTATACAAGAAAAGATTTTTATTGGCTAGCACATCTAGAGATTCTGGATGCTTCTCAACCCTTTTCTGTGGATGCATCTTCTCTAGAACTATGCATGTACATACTCAATTAGAGGGATTTACTGGCTTATTTCTCCAGTTGTACTCTGTAGTGATGTCTATAATATTTCAGGTTTTCTCAAGTTGCCACAGTCTGCCTAGATCTCTTTCATTCTCAGCAATTCCCGGGATTCTAGAGTATGCCTGAGATAAGTGCTCTGAGTTAGACAAGACAGAAGCAAATACCCTGGGGTATTCCTTGAAAAGCTGGACTGCTGGAGGAATGCTCTACTCTTCCCTTTCCTGTAGAAAAGGAGAGTCCATCCAGCTGCATTGGCATCTGTCTGCTGTATTGCAGATCCTTTTAAGCAACAGTAGTCAATCAGCTGTCTTTTGTTCTCAGTGGTCTCCAGGCATCTAGAGTATGCCAGGTTCTGTTCTGTCAGCACTGAGAGAGACAACCAATCTCTTGGGCAGCCCACACAACAAGCTGGAACACTGGGCATATGCTTTAAGTCTATGCCTCCCCAAAAGTAAATTAGCAGTTGGATGTTTTCTCACACTTTTGTACTAAACTGGTGAATGGACTATAGTGAGTGCATGCTAATAAAAATCATTGCTTTTTCTTTTTTCATCCTGAACTCTGGTGCTTTTTCTTATCAACATTAGATTCAGCCAAAAAATCAAGTCCTTTGAGTGGGCCCCTAAAATCTAAGTGTTAGCCATTATCTTTCAGTCTTTTCTTTCCTTCCCCAGGGAGAAGTTGGAAACTGAAGTCTTCCGTAAATTGTGCTCCTCTCAGGTAGGGGAAGGGACTATGGTGAATGGTTGCATATTAGATCAAGTTGTCATCTTTGTTCTCAGCAGATTTCTACTTGGCACACTTTCCTTTCAGCACTTAGAATCGGGCAACATAGAAGCCAGCTCCTCAGCCAGCACCCCAATCAGACAAAAGTCAGAATGTTAACTGCATAGTCTAGTTCTCTATTCCTTTCCAGGGAAAAGACAAGAGCTCAGAATTCTTTCAATCACATCATGCCATACCTTGGGGAAGAATTATGATTAGTGCCAGGAATTTTTCTAGCAGCTTCAGTGTGGCTGATTTCACCTTCATGTGGTGTGCACTCTCAACTGGCTTTGAAATTCTCACAGAAAGCACTGGTTCATGTGCTACTGTTGTGTTGGTGTTTTACTCGGAGAGAAGGAGGGTTTGTGAGTGTGTGTGTGTGTGTGTGTGTGTGTTTTAATTCTACCACCTTTTAGATTTAAGTGGCTACTTTTATCATTGATTTTTCGAACTAGCATTTAGAGAAGTATTTCACCCACTGTTTATTAAATCAAATTAGTAAAGTTTTTAGAAATTAGTCATGACTAGAAATCATTGCATTCTGCCTTATAGTTAACAGCATCCTCTAAAGTATATCAGTACCTCAAATAATTGCATATGCACTGTAAAAGACATGTCTGTATCATTCTCTTAAGGTTGAAAAATGCTAAGATAAATAGTCTACCTAAAATATGCTGTTTATATTACATGATAATTTTATGTAGGTCTTTATTCACCTATTTATTGGTAATTCATGTGAAAGAAAACTAAATATTAAGGGAAATGCTATTTTTTCTGCAAATAAATTCAGGGAAAGAGATAAGGCAATAAATTCTCTAATTGTTTTTGTAGCTAGAGTCATAAATAATACAAGAACTGGAGTAATGCAATTTTTAGTTCTATGGAAATGTATAGTTTAAGAAACAATTTTTCTATTAAAATGTTTCCAACTGCTTTTGAAATGTTTTAATTAAAAGTTAGTATGGTTTTAGGCCAATCATAAAACAATTATGCCCTATATTTACAATCATGTATAATATAAAATAGAAAGTAAAACTTGATCATTTAGGAGATGTAGCTTGTTCCTGGAATTTAAATCAGCCAAGTAAAGTCTTCCAAACATGTATATAAGTTGTAGAAAATGAGCATATAAAATTTACATGGCAAGATATTAGAAGGATTAGAGGAAATTACAGCAATATTAAACAAATAATTTTTAGCCAAAATAAAGAAGCAAAGTGAAAAAGCAGCTTAAAAAGTATAAACTATTCATGATGTAGATGGAATATAAGAGATAAATGGATACAAATAAAGACAGGACACAAATAAAATATGTAGTAATAACAATTAAAATTAAACAAAAGTATGTAATGTTGGCATTTTAACTATATTAACCTAAGAATTCACCAACCAGAAAATAAATTTCAGTGTATTCTGATTTAATGATTCTGTATGTTTATGATTTCTTAGTGATTTCTTTTTATGTTCCCATCCAGAGTTCTGCCTTGAACACCAAATTGTCCTGCTGACTATCAAGTGACAAGGCCCTTAGCCAATGAAACATTATTAGATTCAAGTGTTGTATCTATGGAATAATGTTACTGATCCTTAGGGTACAACATTGATTTTTGTAGCTTTCAAACACTGCTCTTTTTTTCCAAATAAAAGCTTTCAAGCTGCCATGTAGATAAGAAAAGAAGAATTTATACATGTTCTTGTTTTCAGCTCAAAAGGTTTGTTTCTTTATTTAGAAGCTTTCAAAGGTTTTTACTCTTCTAGGGATATTCTCTTTTATATTGCTGTATCAGTTTTTTAGAGTTTTCAGGAATGGGCCAGAGAAAAGAGATAGAAGGAAGGAGAAAAGAAAAGAAATTCATTTATTTAAATATAATCTTTTGAAAATGTAATTCTAAACATTCTGTTCCCAATATATTCCATATAGCCACCTTTTTTTTCAGTTTAGATAAGAAAATAAACTGACAAACCCAACTTCTTAACTGCTTCGTGATCTACTGAGCTTTGGATAAAATAGAATAAAACATGAAGAAGTAACAGCGAAATTCACATATATTTGTTCTCAGGGTAGTTACAAAATATATTTTTATGGAGCTTCTGAAATATATCCCTAGTATATAAGGGATATACTAATGCAAAATGTCAAATTTAAAATGACATTTGCAGATAATAATTAAAAGAAAATTGGTGTGTATTTCTATTTTCTGTTTATTCAATTTTAATTAACTGAAATCAGAAATAACCAGTAACATTAAATAGTTTACATCTTTGTTATACTGGATTAACAAAGTTTAGAGCTCTGTAATACTAAGTGAACATGAACTACCCTGCACCCACCCACCAACTCAACCCGCAAAATAGAAGAAAATTTCCCTGTAATCCCAGCACTCTGGGAGGCCAGTGCGGGTGGATCATGAGGTCAGGAGTTTGAAACCAGCCTGACCAACATAGTGAAACCTCATCTCTACTAAAAATACAAAAATTAGCTGGGCGTGGTGGCACACGCCTGTAGTCCCAGCTACTCAGGAGGCTGAGGCAGGAGAATCGCCTGAACCTGAGAGGCGGAGGTTGCAGTGAGTTAAGATCATGGCAGAGCATATTATCTTACGAGAAAACAATATAAATTTAAAAAATATTTATAAAAACTCTCATACTAAAACCAAACAAGAACAGAAAATAAAAAGAAATCTCATTTATAAACTTAATGTAAATACAATTCTAGATGGAGGAAGTATAAGTCAGCTGTATGTCAAAGAATAATGCGTGATATACAAATGTGGTGTCTTCCTATTCACCGCTAGTGCTATTGCACATTACTTTTTAGTGGCCAAAAGTAGCACAGAGAGTGGCTCAGTTGTAGTCCTTGCCTGTTGGAATCACAACATTCTCAATTCACATGACAAGCCATCCAAGGAATGAAATTCCCTGTCTCCCAATATATGTGCTAGTCTTGGCAATAAAATATACAGGTAGAGGACAAAACAAATGGGAATCTAGTAAAAGTGTTGTGTCTATTATAAAGTTTCTTTTCAGAGTCACAAAGAAAAATGACAGGTCAAAAGAACCACATGTGATTGTCTGAATTGACAGTTATTCAAAACCACAACCTCCATATTATTTTTTTCCTCTTTAAGTTTCAAACCAGTACCTACTACAAGTAATCCAGTATAAGATCCAGCATATTTCTCAAATGCTGTCCATCATGCGCATGTCATTACAGTTCAGTCTCCTCTGGCATTTCAACTCAGGCTATTTACTACCAGCTTCTTTTCTTTTAATCTCTATTCATTAAGCACATCTTACTCTTGCTGAAACAGTAATTACTACCATTCACGTGAAGAACAAGGCAATGCCATGAAAACCGGCATTACTATTTAGTTTGTACTTTCAGGAATAATCAATGATTTAAGGAAAACATAAAAATAAAATTTGGAAAAGAAGAGATAAACATTCATGGTAAAAATCTTGAAAAACAAGTGAAATTAACATCAGAAACAGAAATAATATGAGTTCATCAGGTTACCACATACAAGATCAATAAACTAAAATTAGTTGATTTTTTTATAGTATTTCTTGGGAAAAGAGTTACCATAAAATGTAAAATGCTCAATGGTATTTGAATTTAAGATAACCAATGAATAAATTTTTACTATAAATGTAACCCACATACTTCATGGGACATACTTATACAAAAAGTTATTCATTGCTGCTAAATATGACAATTTTAATTATGAAAAATATCATACATACTTATGAGTATATAAACATATCTTTAAATATACATGTTTATATAAATATAAATACTTGTGTCCTGTGCCCCACACACAGCTTAAGAAACAGAACACTGATAAACATTTTAAATTTCATTCTTTGCTTTTTATAAATAGTGTAATCTTATCTCTCCACCTCTAGATGACCAATATACTGAAATTATTATTTTAATTCTTTCTGATATAAGCTTACCAGCCTCAAATGTATATCTACATAATATATTATTAACTTTTACCTGTTTATAAAAATACTATAATAGTGTTTTGTGCTGGTTATATAATTGATTAATTTTTGGTGAAAACATTCATAAATACTGAAGCATCCTCCTGTATTTCATTATTCCTTGCAAACCAACATATAATTTGAATGTACCAAAGTTATTAATGTACTGTGCTGCTTATAAGAATGTGCAATTCATAAGTTATTTGCAATATTTTATTAAGTTTTTTACAAGACTGTGTATATTATATACTCAAAGTATATAATATGTAAAATCCAAGGTGTATATATATACACATATAAATTTATATTCATATCTATAATTTTATATACAATACCTTCCCCTCTTATCCATGGGGAATACATTCCAAGACCTCCAGTGGATGCCTGAACTGCAGATTATATCAAATTCTGTATACAGTTTTTCCTGTACATATGTATGTATGATAAAGTTTAATTTATAAATTAGGCACAATAAAAGATTAACAATAAAAAAAGAATAATTACAACAATATACTGTAGTAAATGTTATGGGAACAGGGTCTTTTTCTCTTTCTCAAAATATCTTTTGATACTGCATACTTTGTAGTATAATAAGACATTTCCTTGTTATGATGTGGGATGACATACCTATGTAATGTGATGAAGTGATGTGAATTAAGTAGTCATTGTAGCATTAGGTTACCAGTCACCTTCTTACCATAGTCACAAAAAGATCATCTGCTTTGAGTAATCCTGGATCATGGAGCTGTGATGCTGTTGATGATGTTAATGACTAATAGGCAAGTAATGTAGGTAGGATGAATACAAATGAAAAGATGACTCATGTCTCCGGTGGGACAAAACATCTATGACATGAATCATCACATGGTACAATATTTCTTTAGGGTATTCAGAATGGCACACAATTTACAACTTATGAATTGTTTATTTCTTGAATTTTCTATTTAAAAATTTCAGACTGCAGTTGCCTGTGGTAAATTTAAAGAAAGTGCAACTGTGGATAAGGATACATTTTGCATGTGTGTATGCTGACAATTTCAAGGAACACACATTAAAATTAGCTCATTAAGGTATGCACCTTTTTAACTTTATTTGATATTATCTTGGTATGTTCAGGCTGCTGTAAAAAGAAAAACAAAAGCTAGGTAGATTAGAAATAGCACATTTATTTCTTACAGTTCTGGATGTTGGGAAGCCTAATACCATGGAAAAGGTAAATCTAATATCTGGTAAGAGTCCACTTTCAGATTTGTAGATTGTGCCTTCTAGCTGTGTCCTCACATGATGAAAAGGGTAAACAGTCTCTTTGGGGCCTTTTCAAAGGCACTGTGGAACCACAAAAAAACCTGGAATAGCCAAGGCACTTGTCAGAAAAAGAACAAAGATAGAGGTGTTACATTACTAGATTTTAAACTATACTATAAGGCCATAATGATTAAAACAACCTATATGGTATTGGAAAAGCAATTCATGCTGACCAATGGAACAGAATAAAGAGCCCAGAAATTAACCCACCCATGTAGGATCAGCTGACTTTCAACAAAGGTGCCAAGAATATACAATTGAAAAAGCACAGTATCTTTAATAAATCATCCTGAAAAAAAATACGATTTCCACATGCAGAAGAATGAAATTAGACCCTTACCTCACGCTATATAAAAAATCAACTCAAGATGAATTAAAGACTAAACATAAAACCCCAAACTCTAAAAGTACTAGAAGAAAACATAGGGGAAAAGCTACATGACGTTGGTCTGGGCAGATATTTTGGATTTGACTCCAAAAATGTAGGTAACAAAAGCAAAAATAGACAAATGGGATTATGTCAAACTAAATAGCTTCTGCACAGCAAAGGAAACAACTATGTACAGGTAATTGTTAATCTAAACATTAGGGAAATGTGAATTAAAATTACAATGAGATATAATCATACATCTATTAAAATGGGTTTTATCATAATGACAAAAGATAAGAAGTGTTGGTGAGGATGTAGAGAAAAGGGAACTCGTCTACGTTGCTGGTTGGGAATGTAAATTAGTACAGCCATTATGGAAAGCACTATGGAGTTTTCTCAAAACACTAAAAATAAAATTACCATATCGTCCAGCAACCCCACTTCTGGTTTACCTAAAAAATTTGAAATCAATTTGTCTAAGAGATGCCTGCACTCCCATGTTTACTGCTGCACTGCTTGCAATTGCCAAGGAAAATAATCAACCTGTGTCCAGTAATAGATACATAAATACAGAACATTTGGTGTATATAGAATTCTAGTGCACAGCATGGTAGACATAGGCAATAACACTGCACATTTCAAATTGTTAAGAGAGTAAATTTTAAATGTTCTAATTACAAAAAAAAACAAGTGTTTGAGGTGACAGATATATTAACTAGCTTGATTTAATTATCCCATATTGTATCCATACATTACAACATCGTATTGTACCCCATAAATTTATACAATCTATCTGCCTTGGGGTTGCTCTTCTTGAGGAATATATTTGTGGTGTTCTCTGTATTTCCTGAATTTGATTGTTGGTCTAAATGCTAGGTTGGGAAAGTTTCTCTTGGATAATATTCTGAAGAGTGTTTTCCAACTTTGTTTCATTCTCCTCATCATATTCAGGTACGCCAATCAAACAGATTTTGTCTTTTCACATAATTGAATATTTCTTGGAGGTATGTTCATTTCTTTTCACTCCTTTTTCTCTAATCTTGCATTCTTGCTTTATTTCATTGAGTTGATCTTCAGTCTCTGGTATCTTTCTTCTGCTTGATCGATTAGGCTATTGAAACTTGTGTATGCTTCCTCTAACCTCTTTTCAAGGTTCTTAGTTTCCTGGCATTGGGTTAGAACATGCTCCTTTTGCTTGAAGAATTTTGTTATTACCCACCTTCTGAAGCCTTCTGTCAATTTGTCAAACTCATTCTCCATCTAGTTTTGTTCCCTTGCTTTTGAGGAGCTGTAATCCCTTGGAGGAGAAGAGGCTTTCTGATTTTTGACAATTTCAGCCCTTTTGCTCTGATTTCTTCCCGTCTTTGTAGATTTATCTACCTTTGGTCTTTGAAATTGATGACTTTCGAGTGGGGTCTCTGAGTGAATGTCTTTCTGTTGATGTTAAAGCTATTTCTTTCTGTTTTTTAGTTTTCCTTCTAACAGTCAGGCCTCTCTGCTGCAGGTTTGCTGGAGGTCCACTCCAGACCCTGCTTTCCTGGCAATGCCCCACCCTGCTTTGATTTGCCCTCCTTGGGCTAGTCCTATTGAGATGAACCTGGTACCTCGGTTGAAAATGCAGAGATCACTCTCTTTCTGCATCACTCTTGCTGGAAACTGTGCTCCAGAGCTGTTCCTATTTGGCCTTGGAATAGGAAGGTCCCCTGGAAATTGTTTTTAAAGTTTAAAGTATAGTATCATAAAAATAATAGACATATACTATTGGCAGAGGTCCCCTGGAAATATTTTTTAAAGTTTAGTATCATAAAAATAATAGAAATATACAATTATAAATAACTACATATCAATATATTATAAAATGAATGAAATGTAAAAGATTTGAGAAAATGTAAATAAGCAAAATACGCTCATGAAAAAATGGTAGAATATCGAAATTGTGGTATCTGGTTTTAAATCTCCCAACAACAACAAAAAAAAAACAAAGCCCAGATCATTTAAAATTCAAATTCTATTAAATTTTCAAGAAGCAAGTATTTTTAATCTTACATAAAGTAAACACTCTCCAACTTACATTATGTTGTTAACATCCTTGGCGCCTACATCAGACAAGGACATTCATAAATATAGATGAAAATACTTAACAAATATTAACAAACTGAGAATCTCCATGCATATACAACATGGTACATCATGATCAGTTAGTTTATTTCAGATAAGCAAGGTTTCTTCAGCATTAGAAAATTTGTTCATCACAGTAATATTGAGAGACAAATATTTAAAGCTTTTTAAACATAGAATTAAAAGAACAGTTGATAAACCAGGAAAAGGTATTGCAAAAAGTTAACTAAAAAAGATTATATTCTTTATATAATTTCATAAATGAAGAATAAAAAGTCAAACCAATAGAACTAAGTCTCAAGTCATAAAATGTATAAATATTAAGTACTACTAAATACTATTACACTAAGATATCTTTTGTAATATATATATATACTATGAATACTAAATATTACTATACCAAGACATCTGTGTATATACAAAAAGAAATACTACTATGCTAAGATATTTTACAAAAGATAGTGTAGTAGTATTTAGGGAAAATCAAAATAAAATAAAATACCATTTCATGTCTACCACATTGGCAGATCTTAAAATACATGTCCCTGAGGAGAACAAAGGAGAGGAAAAAACTGGAATTTTCTGTATTATTTTTGTCACTTTTCTGTAAATTTAAGATTATTCTAAAATAAAAGGCTTATTTAAAGGAAAGTAGTACCTAAAACATTGCCTGGCCTATAGAACATATTCAATAAATACTGTTGCATGAAGAAATGTGATATTGACTATGTGGCACAACTTTCACTAACATAAATGTATTAGTAGTGTAAATAGATGCAAAAAGCTTTGAAAAATAAAATTAATTATTTGCAATGCCCAAATATTTATATGTTTAAATTCTACCCCTGAGGGTGATGATATTTGGAAATGGGGGTAACTTTGGGAAGTGATTAGGCTACGAGTGTAGAACATTCTTGAATGACATTAGTGCCCTTATAATTTCACCTTCTAGATGTGTCTGTGTCCTCCTTGGTGGAAGGAGTGAGTGTTTACTCTAGGACTATAGGCTCAATTTTTGTGTCTTATACTTATTTTTATTGTTGTAAATCGACAACCTATAATTGTATAAATTTATGGGGTACGATACAATGTTGTAATGTATGAATACAATGTGGGATAATTAAATCAAGCTAGTTAACATATCTGTCACCTCAAACACTTGTTTTTTTGTAATCAGAATATTTAAAATTTACTCTCTTAACAATTTGAAATGTGCAGTGTTATTGATTATGTCTACCAGGCTGGCCTGGTGGTAACAAAATCTCCTAGCAATTGCTCATCCTTAAAGGATTTTATTTCTCCTTTGCTTATGAAGCTTAGTTTGGCTGGATATGAAATTCTGGGTTGAAAGTTTTTTCTTTATGGATATTGAATATTGGCCCCCACTTTCTTCTGGCTTGTAGGGTTTCTGCCAAGAGATCCACTGTGAGTCTGAAGGGCTTCTCTTTGTGGGTAACCGGATCTTTCTCTCTGGCTGCCCTTAGCATTTTTTTCTTCATTTCATCCCTGGTGAATCTAACAACTACTTTGGACTCAAATGAAGATTTTTTTTTTATTAAAGGCATGTTGGTGAATATATGTGGATTACTTTTGTTCTATTTTCACATTTTATTTTTCCCACATTTCTCTCAATTGCCCTCTTCATGCTTCATGTTTCTTTCTTTCTGTTGGATTAATTCTGATTTTTTAATGGTTTCCTCTTTTATCTTTCTCCTAGTTATGAGATCGATACCTATTAACTTTGTGATTACATTTAAAATTACCTTATTTCTGTTTAAGTGTTTATAGACATTCTTCCCCTTCCCCCAACCAAATTCTTTAGAATTATTTGAAGCAGAATGGCAAATTTAGTGTGTTGTTCATTAACAATTCCATAATACAAACATTATTTCTTTACTATTATAAAATCAGTTCTGCTTATATATATCCACAAATTTACCATTAAAAAATCATAATATCTCAGATTCTTTCACTATGATCATTTTTCTTCTTTCTGATGTACATCTGATAACTATTTTTAATGATGATAATATTTTTGTCGGAAAAATGTCTATAATTTGTTCTGCATTGTAAATGATATTTAGTTGAGATTACATTTTATGTTGAGAGTATTATTTTTCTCAGCATTTTGTATATCTTATTCCATTATCCTCTACACTTGCTGTAGTCATTCTGATGTCAGTTTTTATTTCTGTGAAGAAAAAAATTTTCTTACTCTTTTTAATTTTGACATATATTATTTTCCACAAAGATATTGAGAAAATAAATTTTTATTAAAAATAATAAAATAAAATATTTTCTTTATCCTTAGTGTTTTCTGGTTTAAGTCTCCTATGTCTAAATATGTGTTCTTACCCACGCTTCTTGTAATTTTTGTTTAACCAAAAGATTGTGATTCCTACCTTAAGGAAATTCAAAGTTTGAAAATGAAGGATACATTAATAAAATATTTATATTTCTATGTTAGTTTAATATTATTTAGAATTATTTTTAATACTTAAATAGATTCCATTTTTGAATTTTATGTTTAAATTTTAGAATAAAATTTAAATATTATTTTGAATTTTGTGAAGGCAAATATAGCAACTTCGTTCTGTAGGACAGGGTAATAGAAGGAACACATGCAGATAGATTCATTAGAGAGGGTTCTCAGCATCTCTCCCTTGGAAATTTGAAACTGGACATGAGTTGTCTCAATACCATTGACAAGATTAATGCATTTTTGTATAAATCTAATTGCAGCCATGAGAATAGATTAGAGTTCCTAAAAACTTCTGCAGAGTAAAAAGAGAGGGCTTCTAGGAAAGAAGTAAGGATTCATAGGACTACGGAGTGAAAAGAGAGTTAAAATATCTGACAAGAAATAAATTAAGAGAACATTATATTCATCAAGAAAAGAGAAAAGAGTTTTTTTTTATTGTTGTTGTTGTTTTGTTTTTACATCAAGGCAGGGAATATTCAAAGGGAGAATAGAAAGCAAATAGTCTGGGAGGTTCTTTTTGACCTACTTCTCAGGAAAAATTCTTTTGATTTGAGTAGAGATTTCTGGGTAAATAATAAAAATAAAAAGGTGAGTTTTCTAGATAAAGAGGAAGGTTGTACATCATGTACCAGTCTTTAAATCTGTACATCACTCTACAAAGATATGTCTTCCAAAGTGTGGTCTATGGACCAGCAGCATGTGTAAACTTACAAATGGAAACTTTTTGGCCCCATTCTAAAAACAAAACAAAAAAAATGCATCAGAAAATCTAGGGTAGGGTCCATCCATTTGTATTTTAACAAGTTCTTTAGGTAATTCTGATGCCCAGTGAAGGTAGTGAGCCACTGCTCTAATAAAAAGCAATAGCATTTGTCTATTTTCTCAAACAGGTGTCTTGCTGTAGAATGCTAAACATTACATTTTTTCATGTTCCATGTTTAGTAAGCCATTGAAAATTTTCAAGTCTATATATTTTTTAATTGCCTCATTTTGGAAATATAGCATCTTTGGCTGACTATGATGATTATAAATTTGTGTTACCTCTAAATTATTATTTTAAAAATTCTTGGATTGACATTAATATTTAAAAGTAATTTCTTAAACGAAGGATTCATATATATCACAAAAAATTTCAGATGGGTATTTGTTATGCATCTTAAGAGAGCACAGCATCAGTTCCTATGAAATCCTTTATGTGCTCATTGTTAATCATATTCTCCTGTAGCTAGGAAAAATAATTATTTTAAATATTTTAGTTGTCATTACCTTCTTTATTTTTTATTGTACTTCTATATGTATAGCTCTATTATGTATAGGCATACAAATAGAAACATAAATAGAAATATAAAATATACTGGTATGTAGAATATTAAGTGTGTAGCTGATATAGAGGAAGCATTCAATAATTTAGAATCTGCAGAGCAATTAAGTCAGCCACTAAGATTTAGATTCAAAATTTGTCTTTGATACTTGTTAACTAGTTAATCTAAGGAATAGCCCACAATCTTTTGAGCCTCAATGTCCTCATCTGTAAAATGAGTATAATATTACCTGGCTAAGAGTTCTACATGAATAACTGAGTTAACAAATACAGAGCACTTGGATAATTTTCTAAGAGAATTACTACAAATGGTACATGGGTTCAGTAATGAATCTTGAGTGAAAGATAAGTGCAAAGAAGTAGGACTGATCTCAGAGCATTCACTACTACATCTCCTGCTCCTAGGAGAGTCCCTGAGTACTCAATAACTGTTGCTGAAAAATACATTTCACCACACTCATATCTTTTCCATTAATCTTTAAATGATACATAACATTGTTTGGTATTGAATAAAATATATTTCTCCTCCTATCAGTGAGGCTGGGTACTTTGTAAATACTTTCTTGTTGTTGGAATGCATCTTTTTATTCTTCTACAGTTTTTTAAATAAAACTTTTGAAATTAATTATATTTTACAGAAATGTGCACAGATCCTAAATGAGCAACTAGATGACTTTTCACAGAGTGTGAATTGTATAATCACCACCTAAATTAAGAAATTGAATACTGCCAGACCCCAGGGTATCAGTGTTGTCTCCACTTCTAGCAATTATTTCTCTTTTCCTTAAAGATAAATATTAATAATTGTTTATACTTTCAAATTCACATTGTTATGTATTCTTTTGTGTCTGACCTATTTCATTTGTTTGTGTATTTGAGATTAATTCACATTGTGGATTATAGAAAGAGTTAGCTATCTCTAAAAAATATTATAAAATAGTATTTCACAATTTATTAATTTCAAAACAATTTGCAACTAATGTTCACTATAAAAGTAAAACTGTTATGAACTTTCTTACATAGATCTTTTGAGATTATGATGTATAAACACTTCTGTTGAGTTGGAATGGAATTACTGCACCTTCGGATTTGCTTATGTTTTGATTTTTTATATATATTACCAGTTTTCCAAAGTGATTTTGCACATTTTTGTTTGTCTATAGGTGTATTTATTTTGCCTTTATCATTGAACACTAATTTAACTTTCAGTTCTTTGAATGTATTATTTCTATGCCTTCTTTTTTGCTATGGAGAAATCTGCTGTCAATGTAATTGTTTCTTTGTTGGCAATCTTTTTTTATTTTTCCCAATTTTATAAATACAATTGACCTTGGACAAAATGGGTTTGAACATTGTGGGTCCACTTATGCACTTATATCCGATCTTTTATATTCCCAGGATGTGAAGCCCACGGATATAGAAGGACAACATTTTGTATAAAAACATTAGACAGTGTTGAGTGCTGGACTTGCTTGTGGTGGATTTTGGTATATACAAGCGTCCTAGAACAGTCTCCCGCATGTGACAACCCGGGGACAACTGTATTACATTTTGTCATTTTACTACAACATATCTAAAGATTTTGTAAGAATCTAAGACCTGAGGTGCATATCTTCCAATAGTTCTAGTAAATACCCTAATATCTATATAAAAATAGCTTCCATTTTAAGTATCTATGTTCTTTCTGTTTTAACTCCCTTTATACAGAGCATATCCTATTCTTTTTCCAATGTCTCCTACCCCTTCTCTTGTTTTACAACTATCTACATTTTGCTCGTTTGTTTTTCTGTTTAAAGTGTACATTGAAATTTCAATTTAAATGGCTTCTCTGTTTTTGCCGTTTTTTTAGTTTTTAAGGTTATTTTTTCATTTTCCTGCTATTTGCTGTATTTTCATTGAAAAATTTTAATTCCATCTTATATATTTTTTTCATAGTAAATGTTCTTTTACATAATATTTATCTGAGATGGTCGTCTGACATTTTGTCATGAATAATTCTGCTACAAGCAGTTGTACACTCTAGTTAATGTTTTCTTAATGTTGAGACTATAAATTTCTCATAGTTTCATCTTTGCAAATATAGTGAGCCCTGAATTCCATCCCTCTAGAGACGTTTTTACATTTGTTTCTATTAGGTGTCCTGGAATATTTGTAAGAGAAACAATTTTCTTAGGTTATTTTCTTATTTTAAGGGCTCCAATGCCAATGGGAAACTAACACAAATAAAAGTATTTACATATAATTGAGAAATATCTTTAAAAAGAATTGGCACTCAGATTAAAGCCAAGAAAGGCTTTTTTCTCATCTACCATTTCTAATGATATTTTTTCTTCAATACAGCCCTTATCTAAATATGTCTTTATTTACATATCCTGGATTTATATGAAGACCTCAATTACAACTTCTTTCTCGAAATTGCCCAAGGCCTTCTGCTTCTTTGTATAACCCTCCATTTACACATTCCATAGGTACCATAATTGTCCAGTGTCCCCAAGGAAGGCAAACCTTACTTAGCATTTACTAACAACTCTGATTGTTTGTTTTTCTGATTCTCCAGCCTTGGAGATGTTCAGTACTCCCTTCTGAATGAGGTGATTTTAAAAAGCTGCATTTTTAGTTTTTTATAATAGGGGCTTTTCTGGCTCTGTGGTCCGTAAACATTTCCAGAAATATAATACTCTTAATAGTCTTAAGAGTCTTTAGAAATGATTTCTCACTTTTCTTGCTATTCTGGGGTAAACAAACTGTCAAGTAAATAGTAGCCAATAAATATCAATTAACTCCTTATTGAGAGAAAAGATAAAATGACCTGATTTATTTAGGGAACCACATATAGATCAGTAATGGTAGATAAAAATGAAGGCTAGGATCATCAGAGGTAAATATCAAGAAATAAGTAGCAATGTGGTGAAATTAAGTCTTTAATGTAATTTAAGCAACTTGATTTAAATTACGGAAGAACATCACTGAAGTGTTTGTGTGATTGACTTATATTATAGGAGGGAGTCCATAGAATAAGGATTAGGGTTCTCCAAAGAGTCATAACCAGATAAATACAAAGAGAGATTTTTAAGAAATTTTCTCATGCAATTGTCAGGGGCTAGCAAGTTTTAAATTTGTAAGGTTGGGCGGGCAGGCTGAAAATTCAA
This sequence comes from Saguinus oedipus, assembly GCA_031835075.1. Lineage (NCBI taxonomy): Eukaryota > Metazoa > Chordata > Mammalia > Primates > Cebidae > Saguinus > Saguinus oedipus. Next base: position 150,739,948 of record CM063172.1, read on the forward strand.
GGTAAGAGCTGATGTTGCAGACTTGTGTCTGATATCTGTAAGGCAATTTAGTCAGTTTCTATGTTTCAGTCATGAGGCAGTTTTGCTTCTTCTCATGGAAACTTTATCTTTGCTTTTAAGGCCTTCAACTGATTTGGATAAAGCCCACCTATATTAGGGTACTAAATCTGCTTTACTCAAAATTTACTGGTTATAAATGTAATATCACTTTGAAAAAAAATCTTTTTTTTTTTTTTTAATTGAGAATGAGTTTCGCTCTTGTTACCCAGGCTGGAGTGCAATGGCACGATCTCGGCTCACTGCAACCTCCACCTCCTGGGTTCAGACAATTCTCCTGCCTCAGCCTCCTGAGTAGCTGGGATTACAGGCACGCGCCACCATGCCCAGCTAATTTTTTTTGTATTTTTAGTAGAGACGGGGTTTCACCATGTTGACCAGGATGGTCTCAATCTCTTGACCTCGTGATCCACCTGCCTCGGCCTCCCAAAGTGAAAAACATCTTTACAGCAATGTCTAGACTGATGCTTGAACAGACACCTGTCCACTATAATTTAGCCAATTTTACACATAAAATCAACCACTGGCACAGCTAAGTCTGGATGCAAAGGGAAACAAATCAAAACAAACAAAATCAAAAGTTAATTTTAACAGTTCAAACCAGAGGTAAATATTTTATACTTAAATAGTCACAAGCTTATGTGATATTTTTTCATTTCCTATAGATGACTGTTTTCAAGTTTGCTTATGATAAGCCATTCTAAATAGACCAAATGTAGCGTGATAGGAACATTCCTTAGATAAGGACTGTTAATGGACAGAATATTTTGTTTCCCCCAAATTTATATGTTGAAATTATAATCCCAGCAAAGAACTTCAAATATAAAGGAGAGATAAACTCTTTCCCAGGTAAGCAAAAGCTAAGAATTCACAACCAGACCCATCACATAAGAAATGCTAAAGGGAGTCCCTCAATCTGAAATAAATGAAAGCACTAACATGAAAAAATAACATATTTGAAGGTCTAAAATCCACTGGTAAAATAACTACATGAAGAAAACTAGAATACTGTGATACTGTAATTGTGGTGTGCAGTCTACTCATAAGAGCAAAGATAAAGTTTCCATAGCACATAATACCTATGTAACAAACCTGCACATTCTGTACATGTACCCGAGAATTTACAGTATAATAAATAAATTAATTAATTAAGAAGGAAAATTAAGATTGAAATGCAACATACCAAAATCAATGATATATATCAAAAGTGGTATTATGAGGGAAGTTTAAAGCGCTAAATGCCTATGACAAGATAGTAGGAAAATGTCAAATAAACCTAACCATGCACTTCAAAGTTAGAAAAGCAAGAATAAACCAAACCTAAAGTTAGTCAAAGGAAAGGAAAAATAAAGATTACAGCAGAAAGAAATGAAATTGAGAAAAAAAATAGAGAAGATCAATGAAATGAAAAGTTGGTTCTTTTGAAAAGATAAACAAAAGACAAACCACTAGATAGATTAATAAAAAAAAGAGAAGACCTAGATAAATTAAATCAGAAATAAAAAAAGGAGACATAATAACTGGGACCATAGAAATGCAAAAAAATCTTTGGAGACTATGGTGAACAACAATATAGCAACAAATTGGAAAACCGAGGAGAAATTTCTGAATTCCTGGACACATACACCCTATCAAGATTGAAACATGAAGAAACAGAAAATCTGAACAAAACAATATGAGTGAAGAGATTAAAGGCTTAATAAAAATTATCTCATCAAAGGAAAACTCAGAACCTGCTGGCTTCAAGGATGACTACTACCAGACACTTAAAGAAATAATATCAATTCTATTCAAACTCTTCAGAAAAATTGAAAAGGAGGGAGGATACTCAAACTCATTCTGTAAGGCCAGCATTATCTTTATACCAAAACCAAACAAGAAGACAACAGTAACAATAAAAGCCATAGGCCAATATTTTTGATGAACATAGATATCGAAATCTTCAACAAAATACTAGCAAACCAGATTCATAACACATTAAGATCATTATTCATGATCAAGTGGGATTAATTCCTGAGTTTCAAGGATGATTCAACATACAATATATCACATTAACAAAACGGAAGACAGAAACCAAATGATCTTTTCAATAGTTGCTGAAAAGCATTTGATAAAATTCAAATCACTTTGCATTAAAAACCCTCAACAATGTGGATATAGAAGAAACAGACTAAAAAGTAATAAAGGCCATACATGAAAAACCCACTGCTAACATCATACTGAATGTGGAAAAATTGAAAGGCTTTCCTCTAAGATCTAGACCAAGACAAGGATGCCCACTTCCACTTTTCTTTTTTTTTTTTTTTTTTTTTAACACACTACTAACCGGTCTAGCCAGAGTAGTTAGCCAAGAGAAAAAAACAGTAAAGGGCATCCAAACTGGGTAAGGAAAGAGTCAATTTGTACCTGTTTGCAGATGGCATAGTCTTATATATAGAAAAAACAGAATACCAAAAAACTCTTAGAACTGATAAACAAATTCAGTAAAGTTAAAAGATATAAAATTAATATACAAAAATTAGTAACATTTTCATACACAAGCAATGAAGTAACTGGAAAAAAATCAAGAAGGAAATTCCCTTTTGGTTGCTAAAATATCTATCAAGGAAAGCCCAATAAATAAATTTAACCAAGGAGGTAAAAGACCTCTACAAGGAAAACTACAAAACATTGATGGAAGAAAAGGAAGATAATGTAAACAAATGGAAAGACATCCCATACTCATTAATTGAAATGAATAATACAATTAAAATGACAATACTATCCAGTGCAATCTACAGATTCATTAAAATTCTTATCAAAATTCCAGTGACATCTTTCATATACATAGAATAAAAGTCCTAACATTTGTTTGAAACCACAAAAAAACCCAAATAGACAAAAGCAATGTTGTACAAAAAGAACAAAAGTGGAGGAATCATGCGACCACACAACTACAAAGTTGTAGTTACCAAAACAGCATATCACGGCCATAAAAACTGACACATAGTCCAATGGAGCGGAATAGAAGAACTAGATTAATCCACATTATACAGCCAAATGATTTTTGACAAATGTAACAAAAACACTCATTAAAGAAAGGACAGTCTTTTTGATAAATAATTAGTTTTATTCTACTGATGTTCATATGCAGAAGAATAAAACTAGACTCTCATCTTTCACCTAATACAAAAATCAACTCAAAAGGGATCAGACCTAAGTTTAAGACCCAAAATGATAAAACTAACTACTAGGATAAAACATAGGATAACTTCTTCAGGACATTAGTCTGAGTAAAGAATTTTTGTGTAAGACAACCAAAGCAAAAATAACCAATGAGATCGTATCAAGCTAAAATGCCTCTGCACAGCAAAGGAAACAATCAGCAAAATGCTGAGGCAACACATAGAATGGGAAGGAATGTTTGTCAACTACACATTTGATAAGGAATTAATAACTAGAATATATAAAGAGCTCAAGCATCTCAATAGCAAACACACACGAGTCCATTAAAAAATGGGCAAAAAATCTGAATAGACATTTCTCAAAAGAAGTCAGACAAATTATCAACTGGTAAGTGAAAAAATACTCAACATCACTAATCATCAAAGAAATGTAAATCAAATGGATTTTATCAAAAATGACATGGAATAACAGGTCATGACAAGGATGTGGAGAAAGCGGAACCCCCATACATTGTTAGTGGGAATATTAATTAGCACGGTCATTACAAAAAAAATCTATATAGGTTTCTTAGAAAACTAAAAATGGAACTACCATATGATCCAGCAATTCCATGGCTGGTATATCTTAAAAAGAAAATAAATCAATATGCTAAAGGTATATCTGTATGCCTATGTTTTTCGCAGCACCATTTATAAAAGCCAAAATATGAAATCAAGCTAAGTGTCCATCAACGGAGGAATAATGAAAATGTGGTATATGTAAAAAATGAAATGTTATTCAGCCATAAGAAAAGAATAAAATTCTGTCATTTGTAGTAATACAATTGGAGCTGCAGGCTATTAAGTAAATGAAATCAGCTAAGCACAGAAAGCCAAATATCATATGTTCTCACTCATATGTTGGAGCTGTAAAAGTGCATTTCATGAAGATAGAGAGAAAAACTGTTGTTATCAGAGGCTGAGAAGTGGTGGTAGGGGGATAGAGAGAGATTAAGAAAAGTTTATTAATGGGTACAGTTTGATACAAGAAATAAGACATTATGTTTAATAGATAAAAGTGATAATTGTTTATAATAATCTATTTTATATTTTTAAATAGCTAGAAGAGAATAGTTTAAATGTTTTAGCATAAAAATACAAATATTTAAAGTGATAGATCTCCTAATTGAACTGAATTGATTTGTACAAATTATATAAGTGTATTAAATTATCACATATTCCTAAAATGTGTACATCTATTATATATCAATAAAAAATAAATGTTACAACTATTTGGAATTTGAATGGATAATGTCATATATCCACCATGATAATGTTAAACAGAACATAGTTATGCACCCCATAATAGTGGTTTGATCAACAATGGACTGCATATACAACAGTGTTCCCATATGATTATAACACCGTATTTTTATTGTACCTTTTCTATGTTTAGACATGTTTAGGTACAGAAGTACTGACCATCATGCAACAATTGCCTACAGCATTCAGTACAGTAACATTCCATATAGGTTTTTATCCTATAAGCAATAAGCTATACCATACAGAATAGCTGTGTAGTAGGCTATACTGTCTAGGTTTATGTAAAGACAGTGTAATGTTCATACAATGATCAATTCGCCTGGTGACCCATTACTCAGAACGTATCCCCATGGCTAAGCAATGCAGGAATGTAATTTTACTGCCCTAAAATTCCCTCATATTTTACCTATTCAACCTTCACTTCCTCCTGTGAATTGCTTACAACCACCGATTTTTGTTTTTTTTTCTTTGAGAGGGTTGCTCAGGCTGTAGTGCAATGGCATGATCTCGTCTTACTGCAACCTTCGTCGCCCTGGTTCAAGAAATTCTCCTGCCTCAGACTCCTGAGTAGCTGAGATTATAGGCATGCACCAACACGGCAGGCTAATTTTTGCATTCTCAGTAGAGATGGGGTTTCGCCACTTTGGCCAGACTGGTCTCGAACTCCTGACCTCAAGTGATCCACTGCCTCAGCCTCTCAAAGTGCTAGGATTAAAGGCATGAGCCACTGCACCTGGACCTTACAACCACTAATTTTTTACTGCCTCTATAATTTTGCCTTTTTCAGAATGACATACAAGTAAAGTCATGCAGTATAATGCCTCTAGATTCACTTTAAAATTAGCATTTTTGTTCTATTAATGTCTTTTCATGATTTTATAGCTCACTTATTATTATGAATAAATAATATTTACTTGCATGAATATTACAATTTGTTTATCCATTATCCCATTGAAGGATATCTTAGAGGCTTCCAGTTTTTGGAGATTAGGTATAAACCTATTACAAAAATTCACATGTAATTTTTGTGTAAGCATATGTTTTCATATCAGTGGTAACTACCTAAGTGTGCAATTAGTGGTTCATATGGTAAGGCTATGCTTAGCTCTGTAGAAAGACGCCTTTCTATTGTGCATTCCTACCAGCAATTAATGAAAAATCTTGCTCTCTATTGTCACCAGCATTTGGTATTGACAATGTTTAAAATTTTATTTTAACCATTCTAAACAGAATGTAAAGAATAGAATATTTTAAATGGTAGCAAGTCTATTTGTGTCATGGATACTGCTCACATTGTGTCTAAAAATTCATTACTAAACTAAGGTTATATAGAATTTATTTGATGATTTATTACAATAAAATTAGTTTAGAGTATTAGATTTAGGGCATATTCATTTTGAGTGAATTTTCATAAAACTAGCAAAATGTGTATAGTGAAAAAAGTGGAATGTGTTTACTTTTATTTTTGCATATGGGTGTCTGAATGTTAGGCTACTATTTGCTGAAAAAGCTATCCTTTCTCCATTGACTTACCTTTGCTTCTTTGTCAAAAACCATTTGACTACATTTTAGTGGGTCTATTACTGACTGAGATTTCTTCTTTTTTTTTCATTGCATTTATGTATTTTTATCTTCTTTAACTTGTACTAGGCTTTGTTCGTTTTTAGCCTGGTAAGTTGTCTTGAGGCTGGCTAGCGTGCATTCTCCAACTTCTTTCTGTAATTATTGTGTTTGTAATTCTGAGTGTTTTGCCTTTCAATGTAGATTTAGAATCAGGCTGTTGATATCTACAAAACATGAGCTGGTATTTTTGAATGGGCCTGTACTGAATACATAGATCAAGTACAGAAGAACTGACTCCTAAAAATATTGAGTCTTTCAATCCATGAGCATGGAGCATATCTTCATTTATTTAGATTAAATGATTTTTTAAAAATTCAAGATTTGTAATTTTCCACATAAAGAATTGTACATGTTTCATTAGATTTATAAATAAGTATTTCAATTATTGGTGCTATTGTAAACAGTATTTTGTCTTAATTTTAAATGTCAGTTGTTTGTTGCTGGTCTATTGTAAAGCATTGGACTTCTATATTAAGTTTGTTTCCTACAACTTTGCTATAATTTTCCTTCAGTTCTAAGAGTTTGTTATTGTTGGTTCTTCGAAATTTTCCACAGACAATTATTTCATGCATAAATGACACAATTTTGCTTCTTCCTTCCCAGTATGTATACTTGTTATTTCCTATCTTACCTCATTGGCCAGAACTCCGATACAATATTGAATAGAAGTTTGATAAGTGGGAATATATTTGCCTTATACCTGGTCTTAAGGGAAAAATCTACAGTTTGTTACTATTAAGCATATTAGATCTAGGTATTTTACAGACGTTCTTTATCAAATTGAGAAAGCTCCTCTCTATTCCTAGCATGCCAAGAGTTTTTATTTTGAGTGCATGTTAGGTTTTATCAAATAGTTTTCCTATACGCAATAATATGACCATATGATATTTCTTCCTGTTTAATTACATTAACTAAATTTCAAATGGTGAACCAGCCTGAAATCTCACTTGGTCATGGTGGATAATCATTTTATACATTGTTAAATTCGATTTGCTGATTTTTTTTATAAGGATTTCTGCATCAGTGTTTATGTAGTTTTTCTTTCACATACTATCTTTACCTGGTTTAATATTAGGGTAATTCTGGTCTCACAGAGTGATTTAAGAAGTGTTCCTTCTGCATCTATGTTCTGGAAATTAACATAAGTGTCATGTCCTCCTTAAATGATAGAATTTATAATAAAATCATCTTGGCATGGTGTTTTTTTGGTAGGTTTTAATAATTGATTCAAATTTTTAAATTAATAAAACATCTATTCAGATAATGTATTTCTTCTCCTGTGAATCTTGATAGCTTTTGTCTTCCAATGACTGTATTCCTTTCATCTACATTACAAAGTTTGTGGGCATATAATCATGCATAGTATTCCTTTATTATTTCTTTAATATTCTGGGGATCATTAGTCTTAAAGTCTGCCTTTTCATTTCTGATGGTGCAGTTCGTGATTTTCTGTTTTATTCTTGGATAGCTTGGCTAGAGCTTTATCAATTTTACTGATCTTTTTTTAAAAAGTTGCTTTTGCTTTTGGTCAGTTTCTCCATTGTTTTCTGTTCTCAACTTCTTCAGTTTCTGCTCCAAATTTTATTTTGTTCCACTTACTTTACTAATTAGTATCACCTCTCTCAACATGCACACGAATGTTCATTGCAGCACTGTTTACAATAGCAAAGAACTGGAACCAACCCAAATGCCCAACGATGATAGACTGGACTGGGAAAATGTGGCACATATATGGAATATTATGCAGCAATCAAAAATGATGAGTTTGTGTCCTTTGTAAAGACACGGATGAATCTGGAGAACATCATTCTCAGCAAACTGACACAAGAATAGAAAAAGAAATACCGCATATACTCACTCATAGGTGGGTGAGAAAAATGAGAACACATGGACTCAGAGAGGCAGTCTACTATACACTGGGGTCTATTGGGGGGAATGGAGAAGGGACAGCGGGGGGGGGGGCTGGGGAGGGATAGCCTGGGGATGAATGCCAAGTGTGGGTGAAGGGGAGGAAGGCAGCAAAACACACTGCCATGTGTGTACCTATGCAACTATCTTGCACGTTCTGCACATGTACCCCAAAACCTATAATGCAATAAAAATTAAAAAAAAATAAAAAAATGTTAAAAATAAACAATAATAAAAAAAAAATTTTTAAACAAAACTTATATTACTAATTTTAAGCATTTCTTTTTTCTAAAACATGCTTTTAATGGCATACATTTCCCACTAAATCTTCAAATATTTGTTTTGTTAAATCTCCAAATATTTGAGGATATTCCAGGTATCTTTCTATTAATGATTTCTGTTTTAATTTAATTTTGAGTACACATTTTTAATAATTTATATTCTTTTTAGTTTTAAAGGTGCATTGTGTGGCCCAGAATGTAATCTATCTGAGGTAATGTTCCATCTGAGTTTAAGAAAATGTATATTCCGACGTAGTTCACAAGATATTTTCTAAATGTCAGTTAGAGAAAGTTAATTGACGGTGTTATTGGGACCAACTATATCTTTAACTGATTTTCTTCACTTGATGTATCCATTGCTAAAATAGGGGTAGAAATTAATAGTGGGTTTGTCTATCTTTTCTTGCAGATATTTTAGTTTTAACTTTACGTATTTTAACTTTACATATCTTATTTGGAGAATATCTGTTGCAGGATATTAAGTTTCCTTGGAATTATGTGATACCTTTCTTCATCCCTGGAAGTTTGCTTTTTAACAAAGTCTGCTTTGTCTGAAATTAACATAGCCATTCTATTTGTCCTTTTATTAGTATTATCATGGTATATCTTTCTCGATCCATTTAATTCATCTGTTTCTTTTTATTTAAAAAAGGTTCTTTTGGAGACAATATATATTTGAGTTTTTTTTTTTAAATCTTCTCTGACAATCTCTGTCTTTCAATTGATGTATTCCACGCATTCACATTTTAAAGGATTATTCTGTAGTTGGATTAATATTTATTCCTTGTTATTTGTTGTATGTGTTCTTAGTTCCTCCCACCAACGTCTGCCTTCATTAACTTTAATTAAACTTTTAATATAATTTCCATTTTATCTATACTTACCGTTATCATTATAATTCTTTATTTTAATTTTTATTGGTTCCTTATGTCTTATACCACACACTTACAATGAATCTGAGCCTGCTTTCAAACACCAATATACTGCTTCATGCCTAGTGCGTGTATAAACAAAGAATGTTAAATTTTTCTGTTCTATCTTTTATAACATTGTCATTCATTTCAGTTATCCATATGCTACAGTTGCCAAATACATCATCACTGTTATTACTTTAATGAAGTAGTTATCAAATTAATTATTTAAATGTTCTTTTTTTTCCTTTTTCTTATTTTTTTTTTTATTTTAAATTTTTATTGCATTTTAGGTTTGGGGTATGTGTGCAGAACATGCAAGATAGTTGCATAGGTACACACATGGCAGTGTGTTTTGCTGCCTTCCTCCCCTTCACCCAAACTTGGCATTTCTCCCCAGGCTATCCCTCCCCAGCTCCCCCCATGCTGTCCCTCCCCCATTCCCCCCAATAGACCCCAGTGTGTAGTAGACCCCTTCCCTGTGTCCATGTGATCTCATTTTTCTCACCCGCCTATGAGTGAGAATATGCAGTATTTCCTTTTCTGTTCTTGTGTCAGTTTGCTGAGAATGATGTTCTCCAGATTCATCCATGTCCTTACAAGGGACAAAAACTCATCATTTTTGATTGCTGCATAATATTCCATGGTGTATATGTGCCACATTTTCCCAGTCCAGTCTATCATCGTTGGGCATTTGGGTTGGTTCCAGGTCTTTGCTATTGTAAACAGTGCTGCAATTAATATTTGTGTGCATGTGTCCTTATAGTAGAACAATTTATAGTCCTTTGGATATATACCCAGTAAACGGATTGCTGGGTCAAATGGAAGTTATATTTCTAGGTCCTTGAGGAATTGCCACACTGTCTTCCACAATGGTTGAACTAATTTTCACTCCCACCAACAGTGTAAGAGTGTTCCTATTTCTCCACATCCTCTCCAGCATCTGCTGTCTCCAGATTTTTTAATGATCGCCGTTCTAACTGGCGTGAGATGGTATCTCAATGTGGTTTTGATTTGCATCTCTCTAATGACCAGTGATGATGAGCATTTTTTCATGTGTTTGTTGGCTTCATGTATGTCTTCTTTTGTAAAGTTTCTGTTCATATCCTTTGCCCATTTTTGAATGGACTTGTTTGTTTTTTTCCTGTAAATCTGTTTGAGTTCTTTGTAAATTCTGGATATCAGCCCTTTGTCAGATGCATCAACTGCAAAGATTTTTTCCCATTCTGATGGTTGCCGATTCACCCTAGTGACTGTTTCTTTTGCCGTGCAGAAGCTGTGGAGTTTGATTAGGTCCCATTTGTCTATTTTGGCTTTTGTTGTTAATGCTTTTGGTGTTTTGGTCATGAAGTCCTTGCCTACTCCTATGTCCTGAACGGTTTTGCCTAGATTTTCTTCTAGGGTTTTTATGGTGCCAGGTCTTATGTTTAAGTCTTTAATCCATCTGGAGTTAATTTTAGTGTAAGGTGTCAGGAAGGGGTCCAGTTTCTGCTTTCTGCACATGGCTAACCAGTTTTCCCAACACCATTTATTAAACAGGGAATCCTTTCCCCATTGCTTGTTTTTGTCTGGTTTATCAAAGATTATATGGTTGTAGATATGTTGTGTTGCCTCCAATGACTCTGTTCTGTTCCATTGGTCTATATCTCTGTTTTGGTACTAGTACCATGCTATTTTGATTACTGTAGCCTTGTAGTATAGTTTGAAGTCTGGTAGTGTGATGCCTCCTGCTGTGTTCTTTTTGCTTAGAATTGACTTGGCTATGCGGGCTCTCTTTTGGTTCCACATGAAGTTCATGGTGGTTTTTTTCCAGTTCTGTGAAGAAATTCAATGGTAGTTTGATGGGGATAGTATTGATTGTGTAAATTACTTTGGGCAGTATAGCCATTTTCATGATATTGATTCTTCCTAACCACGAACATGGAATGTTTCTCCATCTGTTTGTGTTCTCTCTTATTTCGTTGAGTAGTGGTTTGTAGTTTTCCTTGAAGAGGTCCCTTACATTCTTTGTGAGTTGTATTCCTAGGTATTTTATTTTCTTTGTAGCAATTGTGAATGACAGTTCGTTCTTGATTTGGTTCTCTTTAAGTCTGTTATTGGTGTATAGCAATGCTTGTGATTTTTGCACATTGATTTTATATCCTGAGACTTTGCTGAAGTTGCTTATCAGTTTCAGGAGCTTTTGGGCTGAGGTGATGGGGTCTTCTAGGTGTACTATCATGTCGTCTGCAAATAGAGACAATTTGGCTTCCACCTTTCCTATTTGAATACCCTTTATTTCTTTTTTTTGCCTGATTGCTCTGGCTAGAACTTCCAGTACTATGTTGAATAGTAGTGGTGAGAGAGGTCATCCTTGTCTAGTGCCGGATTTCAAGGGAAATGCTTCCAGTTTTTGCCCATTAAGTATGATATTGGCTGTTGGTTTGTCGTAAATAGCTTTTATTACTTTGAGATATGTTGCATCAATACCGAGTTTATTGAGGGTTTTTAGCATAAAGGGCTGTTGAATTTTGTCAAATGCCTTCTCTGTGTCAATTGAGATAATCATGTGGTTTTTGTTTTTGGTTCTGTTTATGTGGTGAATTACATTTATAGACTTGCATATGTTGAACCAGCCTTGCATCCCTGGGGTGAATCCTACTTGATCATGATGGATAAGTTTTTTAATGTGCTGTTGCAGTCGGTTTGCCAGTATTTTATTGAAGATTTTTGCATCTATGTTCATCACGGATATTGGCCTGAAGTTTTCTTTTCTTGTTGAGTCTCTGCCGGGTTTTGGTATCAGAATGATGTTGGTCTCATAAAATGATTTGGGAAGCATTCCCTCTTTTTGGATTATTTGGAATAGTTTCAGAAGTAATGGTACCAGATCCTCTTTGTGTGTCTGGTAGCATTTGGCTGTGAACCCATCTGGACCTGGGCTTTTTTTGTGTGGTAGGCTCTTAATTGCTGCCTCAACTTCAGCCCTTGTTATTGGTCTATTCATAGTTTCGGCTTCCTCGTGGTTTAGGCTTGGGAGGACACAAGTGTCCAGGAATTTATCCATTTCTTCCTGGTTTACTAGTTTATGTGCATAGAGTTGTTTGTAGTATTCTCTGATGATGGTTTGAATTTCTGTGGAATCTGTGGTGATTTCCCCTTTATCGTTTTTTATTGCATCTATTTGGTTGTTCTCTCTTTTCTTTTTTATCAGTCTGGCTAATGGTCTGTCTATTTTGTTGATCTTTTCAAAAAACAAGCTCTTGGATTTATTGACTTTTTGAAGGGTTTTTTTGTGTCTCTATCTCCTTCAGTTCTGCTCTGATCTTAGTTATTTCTTGTCTTCTGCTGGGTTTTGAGCTTTTTTGATCTTGCTCCTCTAGCTCTTTCAATTTTGACAATAGGGTGTCAATTTTGCATCTCTCCACTCTTCTCATGTGGGCACTTATTGCTATATATTTTGCTCTACAGACTGCTTTAAATGTGTCCCAGAGATTCTGGTATGTTGTGTATTCATTCTCGTTAGTTTCAAAGAACTTCTTTATTTCTGCCTTCATTTCATTATTTATCCAGCCAACATTCAAGAGCCTGTTGTTCAGTTTCCATGAAGCTGTGCAGTTCTGAGTTAGTTTCTGAATTCTGAGTTCTAACTTGATTGCACTATGGTCTGAGAGATTGTTTGTTATGATTTCCATTGTTTTGCATTTGCTGAGGAGTGCTTTACTTCTAATTATGTGGTCAATTTTGTAGTAGGTGTGATGTGGTGCTGAGAAGAATGTATATTCTGTGGATTTTGGGTGGAGAGTTCTGTAAATGTCTATCAGGTTTGCTTGTTCCAGGTCTGAGTTCAAGTCCTCGATATCCTTGTTAATTTTCTGTCTGGTTGATCTGTCTGATATTGACAGTGGAGTGTTAAAGTCTCCCACTATTACTGTGTGGGAGTCTAAGTCTCTTTGTAAGTCATTAAGAACTTGCCTTATATATCTGGGTGCTCCTGCATTGGGTCCATAAATATTTACAATCGTTAGCTCTTTTTGTTGTATCAATCCTTTTACCATTATGTAATGACCTTCTTTGTCTCTTTTGATCTTTGTTGCTTTAAAGTCTATTTTATCAGAGATGAGAATTGCAACTCCTGCTTTTTTTGCTCTCCATTTGCTTGGTAAATCTTCCTCCATCCCTTTATTTTGAGCCTTTATGTATCCTTGCATGTGAGATGGGTTTCCTGGATACAGCACACCGATGGGTTTTGGTTTTTTATCCAATTTGCCAGTCTGTGTCTTTTGATTGGTGCATTTAGCCCATTTACATTTAGGGTTAATATTGTTATGTGTGAATTTGATACTGCCATTTTAATGCTAGCTGGCTGTTTTGCCCATTGGTTCATGTAGATTCTTCATTTTGTTGATGCTCTTTAGCATTTGGTATGCTTTTAGGATGGCTGGTACTGGTTGTTTCTTTCTATGTGTAGTGCCTCTTTCAGGAGCTCTTGTAAAGCAGGCCTAGTGGTGACAAAATCTCTGAGTACTTGCTTGTTCATGAAGGATTTTATTTTTCCTTCACTTATGAAGCTCAGTTTGGCTGGATATGAAATTCTGGGTTGAAAGTTCTTTTCTTTAAGGATGTTGAATATTGGCCCCCACTCTCTTCTGGCTTGTAGAGTCTCTGCCAAGAGATCTGCTGTGAGTCTGATGGGCTTCCCTTTGTGGGTGACCCAACCTTTCTCTCTGGCTGCCCTTAGTATTTCCTCCTTCATTTCAACCCTGGTGAATCTGATGATTATGTTCCTTGGGGTTGCTCTTCTTACAGAGTGTCTTTGTGGTGTTCTCTGTATTTCCTGGAGTTGAGTATTGACCTGCCTTGCTAGGTTGGGGAAATTTTCCTGGATAATATCCTGAAGAGTATTTTCCAGCTTGGATTCATTCTCTTCACCACATGCTTGTACACCTATCAAATGTAGATTGGGTCTCTTCACATAGTCCCACATTTCTTGGAGATTTTGTTCATTCCTTTTTGCGCTTTTTTCTCTAATCTTGGTTTCTTGTTTTATTTCATTGAGTTGATCTTTGACTTCTGATATTCTTTCTTATGCTTGGTCAATCTGGCTGTTGAAACTTGTGCATGCTTCACGAAGTTCTCGTGTTGTGTTTTTCAGCTCCTTCAATTCATTCATATTCCTCTCTAAGTTGTCCATTCTTGTTATCATTTCCTTGAATCTTTTTTCAAATCTTTTTTCAAGGTTCTTAGTTTCTTTGCATTGATTTAGAACATGTTCTTTTAGCTCGCTGAAGTTTCTCATTATCCACTTTCTGAAGTCTGATTCCGTCATTTAGTCACACTCATTCTCCGTCCAGCTTTGTTCCCTTGCTGGTGAGGAGTTTTGGTCCTTTGTAGGAGGTGAGGTGTTTTTGTTTTGGGTGTTTTCCTCCTTTTTGTGCTGATTTCTTCCCATCTTTGTGGATTTATCCACCTGTCATCTTAGTAGTTGCTGATTTTTCAATTGGGTCTCTGAGTGGACGCCCAGATTGTTGATGATGAAGTATTTCTGTTACTTAGTTTTCCTTCTAATGGTTTAGCCCCTCTGCTGTATGAGTGCTGAGGTCCACTCCAGGCCCTGCTTGTCTGGGGTACACCTGTAGTAGCTGCGGAACAGTGAGGGATGCTACCAGTTTCTTCTTCTGCTATCTTTGTCCCAAAATGATGACCGCCAAATGTCAGTCTGATTAGTTCTTTTTTGAGGTGACTCTTTGGATATACAGGGGTCAGGGAGCTGCTTGAGAAGATAGTCTGTACTTTATAGGAGCTCCAGTGCTGAGCTGTGAGCTCCGTTGTTCATTCAGGGTTGTTGGGCACCTGTGTCTTGGTCTTCTGCAGCAGAACTTATAAAACCCCCCCTTTTTTTCCCTCAGATGCTCTGTCTCAGGGAGTTGGGGCTTTCTTTATGAGTATCTGTTGCACTGTCCTGCCCGGCTAGCAGGTAGTCTATTCACTATTTGCCTGCCGAGGCTCTGCCCTGCTGCTGTGGGGCTCCATTCTGCTGTGCTGCACTCTGCCCTGCCGGCGGAGTCTCTCTGTTATGGCAGGTTGCCTTGGCAATGGCAGGCTGCATCAGCACTGGGCGGTACTTCAGTAGGGGCGGATTGCGTCCGTAGTGGCTGATGCCCCTCCCCCACTGGGCTGCATCGTCCTAGATTCAGCTGTGCCTGCAGCAAAACTCTCAACCCCAAGTGCCTCCAATCACCCCCCTGCTTGTCCCCGTGAGGGTGGGATCTGCCGAGCCCAATCACGTGGCTCCCCGTCTCAGAGTCCATCCTCTCTCTCTTTTTCTCCCCAATTTGAATGGTTGACTCTCTCACTGGTGCCCCAGTAGCCTACTGATAGGGCACTGGGATCCGTGTGATCTCCCGTGCCGCTGCCCACTGCACCGGCTCAAATAATGCTTCCCAGGAATCTCCTGGTATGGCTCATTGTCCAAGTCCCGTTTAATCAGATGGACATGTCAATCTGCCCTTCCAAATCTCAGATTGCCAGTTTAACAGGGCACCCAGACCAGTGAGTTTTGTGCCAGGTGCCGCTGTGCTGCGGCGCCAGCCGAACTGGCTGCACGAGCCAAAACACCGGCTGCGCTAGCGTCCCATGTCTCTCTTACACCTGGGACTTTCCCCATTCTGTGGGCAACAAGGGTCCTTCTGAGAATGCGGCTAGGACTCACCCTCTGCGCCTTCACTGAGAGCTGCAATCCTGAGTTGTTTCTACAGCGCCATCTTGGAAAATCCCCTTAAATGTTCTTTAAAAAATTATTTTTGCCTGCACATACTCCATCTCTGATGCTCTTCCATATTTATGTGAATCCGGTTTTTGATCTGTATCATCTTCCTTACCTTCGAAAAACTTTTAACATGTCTTGCCTCTTAATTCTGCTGGCAATGAATTCCTTTGGTTTCTTTATCTGAGAAAATCTTTATTTCTCCATAACTCTTGAAGGACTTTTGCTGGATATGGATGTTTAGATGGTGTTTTTCTTTTTTCTTCTTTTAATCTTTGAAATACTTCATTCTACTCTCTTCTTGCTTTTGTGGTTTATGGTGAGAAGTCCTAGGCGATGGTTTATTCCTTTCCCTCTCTAGATAAGGTGCTTTGCTTTTCTGGCTTCTTTCAAGCTTTCTCTTGATCTTTTTTTCTGAAATTTGAATATAATATGCTTAGGTAAAAATTATTCAGTTTTTATCATGAGTGGTGTTCCCTATACTTTCTGAATTGGTGGTTTGGCATATACCATTAATTTTGGGAAAATTTTGGTTATTATTTATTTAAATATTTCTTCTGCTCAGTTCTCTCTTTCTTCTCCTTTTGGTGTTCCAATTAAGCATATGGTATACCTTATGCAATTCCAATTCTAATTAAGCATATGATATACCATATGTCTTAGGAGTTCTTGGATATTCTGTCCTGGTTTTCCTTTTCCTTTTTTTTTTCTCTTTGTATATCAGTTTGAAAATTTTCTATTGACATTTTAAATTCACTGATTCTTTCCTTGGCCATGTCCATTCTACTTATGAGCTTATCAAAGTCATTCTTCAATCCTAATTCACTATTCTTTGCAATTGAGTATTTTCTTTTTATTATTTTTGAAAGTTTCCATCTCTCTGATTACATTATCCATCTGTTCTTGCATGTTGCCACTATTTTCATTACAGCCCCTAACATATTAATCATGGTTACTTTTCCATATAAATTTTTATTTGATAATTCCAAATGTGTGTCATATCTGAGTCTGGTTCTAATGCTTGCCCTGTCTCTTTGGACAGTATTTTTCTTTTCTTTTAGGAGACTTTGAAATTTCTATTGAAAGCTGGACATGACACAGTGTATGAGGTAAAAAGTCAATATGTGCATTTTTATTTCAATCTGGCTTGCAACTGGGCTGTGTTTAATGTTTGCTTTAGTTGTTGGTTCCTCTGGAATCAATTTCCACTAGTGACCTGATTTTTGTTTCCCCTTTTGTCTTTGGGGTTTCCTAAGTACTTCTTCCTAAACAGAACCTATACCTTGTGGGTGTTTTAGCTTCATCCACTGTTATTATACAGTTTATTTGGTGGAAAAATGTGTAAGAGGGGAAGTGTTACATAATCATAAGATTATATGTGTACCTGGACTATAATTTTTATGATGTGTGTGTGTGTGTGTGTGTGTGTGTGTGTGTGTGTGTGTGTTTCCTATCTCTCTCTGTTATAAGACAGGAAGGCTAGAAGGGGCTGGGGGTGGGTAATTAACCTTCTCTCTAGCTGATGGCTCTGGTAAAGACTTTTGCCCTGAAGAGTAATAATTTGTTATGGAGAATGTTCTGGGTGTATTTTGAAATGATTACTTTTTCACTTTCATTGCCAAAGACATCAGGTTTTTCATTGACTCTTAGTTGAGAATCTGGTGAGCCATCTTGTGGATAAAGCCCACAAAATGCCCTTAAGAATATGGCACTAAGGAGGGTTCTCACGAGTTTCCAGCATTTCATCATGCTTACCACTTAAGTCTTTCTGTTAATATTAGAACAATTCCAGAAACAGTTATTCCAGGTCAGTTATATCCTCTGTGATTCTCCATTTTGCCTGTCATTTCAGACATTATGGTTCTGGTTTGCCTTGAGACTACAATTTAGTGATGGGTTAAAAAAATCATTAATTTTTAATTTATTTTCTGTTTTCTTCCTGTAGGAATGGGAATAGTGATTTCCACACTCTATGTGTTTAAATTGTATCTGGAAGTCTAAATCAAGAAAAGTCACAGTCAATTTCTTCAGCATATCTGACCATGAATCTCTTTTTGTAAGAACAAACTATGAGATCTTGTGTTCTATGGATCACAACCAGTTAACAGCCATAGGCGGGATTCAACTGTAAGTTAGTATTATGGATGGCATCCATATTTATTAGCTAGTTCTCTAAACAGCTTTCACAACTCAATAAAAGGTTCAGGATCACCAACTTTTAACTCTGGAAGGTGTAAACAATTCCTTCTTTGCTTTGTAGTTCCAAAGTTAAACCTAATATTTGGCATATAAGCGGTTTTTATAACAATGAACAAATTCTGAGTATCAAAAACTTTAGTTGTTTTATGTGACATTTTATAATTTTAGTAAAGAAAAATTGCCCTGAGAATGAATGGTTACTAAGTAAAGTAATGTAAATATGAATACTTAGGAGGAAGAGTAGGTCAATGAAGCCCGAGAGATATCACTGAAACAAATGTGGGTGAAAAGTGTTCCCAAATGTGTCAAACTGTAATTTCCTGCAATACATACATGCTTTATTCTGTGAACTCTTGTCTGAGACTAAATGAGGTAACTCAGCTCCTTAAGAAGAGAATTGGAATAAAATGAGAGAACTCACCAACATTAAGGATGGGTTTTCATTGGTGGTTTCTTTACAAACTCCCAGTTCTACACTGGCTTATACTAATTAAGAAGCAAAATGATTACTTGTTAAGCAAAAACTGTTCTTTAAGTTTCAAATTAATTCAGTTATAAGCACAAATTATTTGGTTAGCCTATGAGAAATCTGCTTTAATGTTTACTGTTTTTCTTTTTCTTTTTTTTTTTTTAAATTTTTATTGCATTATAGGTTTGGGGGTACATGTGCAGAACGTGCAAGATAGTTGCATAGGTACACACATGGCAGTGTGCTTTGCTGCTTTCCTCCCCTTCACCCACACTTGGTATTCATCCCCAGGCTATCCCCCCCAGCTCCCCCTGCTGTCCCTCCCCCATTCCCCCCAACAGTCCCCAGTGTATAGTAGACCGCCTCTCTGTGTCCATGTGTTCTCATTTTTCTCACCCACCTATGAGTGAGTATATGCGGTATTTCTTTTTCTGTTCTTGTGTCAGTTTGCTGAGAATGATGTTCTCCAGATTCATCCATGTCCTTACAAAGGACACAAACTCATCATTTTTGATTGCTGCATAATATTCCATGGTGTATTTCAAAGAGCGATTTGCTTCTTATTAAGGTATTTCAAAGGGAAGTAATGCTGACCTCAAAGTGCTGTTGAACAAACTGGTAAATGTCTACTTTTTTAATGTGTACCCTGTGGATACTGAACATTGTCTAAACATTTGAAACTGTATTTCTACATTCACATTTCATTTGTTTCACAAATACTAGTAGCATGTTATTGACAGGAGAACAATGAGATAAATTGGAATCTGCTTGCCACATTCCAGGTTTGTTCTAATAGCCTACTAGAAACTAAATGAAATTACAGTTAAGAATGAATGTCTCTCATGTAATCTCTGGTACATTCCACTGCTACAGGATCTGAATTGCCTGATTTGTAGGAATAATAAATATGCCTTTGGGGAATGGACTGGATAAAATCTGAGAAATATTGATAACAGAAATTGTGATGTAGTGGAGGGAGAGCATATATTTATAGAAAGAAGAAACTTTGTTTTAGAAGGTCCAGCTCCAGGACAATGTAAAACAAGCACACAGTCCATCTAACATTTCTTCTAGTTTACCCAACTTGCTTAGTTTCACAATCCCCAAGTATTGACTTACTAAAAAATGAAATTTGACCTTAACATATATATGCCAGTTTAGTACATTATATTATTCTAAAAGCAATTCTTATTAGATTAATCCTTAAGCTGTATGTTCCTTCACCTAAGTAATGTCTGCTTGAAATTTTAAAGCAAAATAGGTTAAGATAGTATTATTGGTAGTAATATCTGGTATCACATAAAGTAAATAATGGATTACCCCAGCAATACTAGTGATCAGAAAACCATATCATGTTCTGTCTTCTTATGTCAGTGACTTTAATAAAATTAAGCTAATAGTTTAATTAAGCTATTTCTAAATGTATATAAGCATTAGTTCATACAATTCCTAACATTGATAGAAAAAGTGAAGGGAAAACATATATATTCATATCCTATTTTCAGCCACTTAAAAAATAGTAGAAATATTTATCAGTTTCTGAGTATTTGTTAGCTATTATGTGCCTGGAATTGTTCCAAGCACCTTACCTGCATTAACTCAGTTAATCCTAATGAAAGTCATGTGATATTAGACTCATTTTTATGATCTCCATACTAAATATGAATCAAATGGCACAAAGAGGTTTTGTACATTGTTCAAAGTGGTACGGGTTCATTTTTGGTGTCAAGAATCAAGAACATGCAGTGTGGCCAAAAGGCCTGCTCTCTTTTTACTCATGCCACCACAAAATCTAAAGCTTTGTGCAGTAGAAAACAATAAAAAGTTTTACACTTAGAGTGAAAAAGATATGCTCAAACATTTTATGTCCAGGCTCACAGAGAGTGAAAGCTAACTGGTGTTAGCATCATTTTCTTTGGAGCACAGATATGCACTCAAAGTGGTCTCAGTTCATACTCAAACAGCTACTATCAATTGGTCATATTCATTGTAATAACCTGAACACTATCATCCGAGCTTGCTGTCTGGGGTTGACTTATCCTAAGAGGCTAGATAATATTTCAAGACTAGACAACGAATGGCTTTTATACACGGGGCTGAGGCTAAATGTATTTAAATATGTGTGTGTTTGTGTGTGTGTATGTGTGTGTGTCTATGCACATTCACACATACACATGCATGTGTATAAAGACTGCAGTACAATGTGGGTTCTTCATATCCCCCAACGTGACGTTTACAAAATCTTTGCCATGTTTTTTTTTTCATCCATAATGATAAAAGAGCTTTAAAATGGTATTTCTCAGTAGAGAACTATCACGTTAGAATACCTAAAATGACATTCATGCAGCAGAAAATGCAATACACTGCTGGCTTCAGGTCTTTGAAATTCTGTTGAGATTTGAGGATTCTATATAACACCATTCACTCTCATGTGTCATTTTCTCTGCTCAGAGACCGGAAAGAATATTCCTTGCTTCTCAGTTATTATTAATCTAGTATTCTTTTTGCATAAAGGCTTAGACCAATATCCTCCATGAAAGAATGATCTGTCAAGATGTTTTTCATTTCCCTTCTTAGAATACTAACTATAAAACATGACTTCTTAGATTGAATCTGAGACGTTAACAAGTGTGGGAGCAATTTAAGATAAATAAATGCTTTTTGTTTTTTACAAAGAGTGGCTGGAATATAGAAAGAAATACCAAACCAACAGTGTATTTAAGAAATTATGTATAAAGTTAGATGTTGATCCAAGCTGCAACTGAATGCATTCTTTTGGAAAGAATATAGACTGCTTTTAGCATATTTGGAAAATGAAAGGAAATTGATTCTGAGTTAACTTCAAGTATCCCCATGCAATATGCTAGAAAAGAGAGTCTAAATAGCAACTTTTTTAGTTTTAATTCAATAAGTATTTCTACTACATTAGATTTTTATGTCGTTCTGAGGTAGGGGTTCTATATTCACCAGTGATCTAAATTAAAAGAAAAAATTAAAGATTGCTAAGTGCAAAAATCTCATGTTTAATATAGGATAATTTTATATGATTTGAGAGTGAGACAACATGAAATGAACTAGTTTAAATTTCATCTGCACATCTATAAACCTAGATTGTAAACATAACTTTTTTCACTAAAGACACTGGATTTTTCTTCCAGGGGAAATGGAAATTCTCTTCCTCCTCAGAACTGCTACCAAAACCTGAGACATCTGTGACCACTTTGAGTCTCTGGAAAGGTCTTAATGACTTTTTGGCATTTGTTTCATACTACAATATGTAATCAATTGCCACTTGAGAAGTTAATATTGAGGCTTTTTCAATTAGAGTAACTCATGTACCTACAATGGTCACCTTCTCAGAATTCTCCTACCCATTTCCATATATGACTGTACCTTTTATCTTGGCCAATGCCTTATTTGCTGAAGACACAGCTAAATCTATCTGCACTTGAGTCTAGCAAGTGGAGACACTGGAGAAGTGTTTTGGATGGTTGTTACTTTTAACACTGATTTCCCTCAAAGACTCTAATCTTGAAAAATTTGAATGGAATGAATACTTCTTTCATTTACTATCATATTTGAAACTCCAGAATTTCCCAAACTGGACAGAACATCCCAATTCTGAATTGGAATGCTTTCTCTTCATCTAGTCTGGTAGATTTAGAATACCTTTTTCTATTCTACACTGTAGATTTAGAATACTTTTCCTTAAGGGTTTGCACATATCCTATTGAAAGTATCTTGTGCAGTAGGCAATGTACTTTTCCTTTAATAAATCAAAGTGACTTCTATTTTATTTTATTTGTTTTTAGTTAATTTTGGTTTGTATTTTATCTTATAATTGGAAAGTGCTTTAATTAAATTATTCATGTTTGAAACTTCCTATGTTTTTCACTGGGCTTTTGTGGTTGTTTCTTTAAAACATAAATCTTAAAGAGTAACATAAATTTTATTTTCACTTTGCACACATATATTAGTTTATTTTGTATGTTTGGGTGATGATGTTCTCTGTATAGTGTTTGGATAATCAGGGTCAAGATAAGAATGTTTTTAAATATGCAGCAGATAAAATGTGATGACAAAAAATACGATGGTTTTTAATTTGCTGTGACAAAGAACATAAAGCTACAGGAAGAAAAAACAATGAATCTTGCATAGCTATCTTTGTCCAGCAGAGACCAGGTGTCTCTATAAACTATCCCTGCATGAACTCATAATTATTGAAGGTTTGGGTTGTTTTGAAATTGCTGATATTTGTAGAAATTAGAGCTAGGGTTCTATCAAAATGTGTACATTCCAACAGTTTTTCATCATGATCTCTCATTCATCATTTAATTAAAATCCCTAAGTGGAATAACTCTATTAATCTTTCATAGAGACAGAAGACAAAGCTTGTTCTGTTTTGTTCTTGCATATAGTGTAATAAAGAACCTAGAGAATAGAATAAAATAAATGAAGTTTGCATTATGGAGTGGGAAAAAAGATGTTTCCTTAAAAATAAACTGATAGATCAAGAGGATTGTTAAGGTTCAGAAACTACTTTCTATTACAAAAAAAAAATAAAGAAAATGTGTAAATTTAAAATTTCATTATTCTATCTATGATTTGTTAGATTTAAGAATTCCCATGGAGGTTACCATGGGGCTCTGGAGCACGCATACAGCATGTACTTTCTTCCCTCTTTGCTAGCTAGCTAACTTCACCTGGGCAGAACCTCCTGGATCAGAAACTGAATGCTTTCTTGTCGAAGCTCAAGCTCATTGTACTGTAAGATAAGCTCCCAGGAGAATCAGTATGTCACACACGCACGCACATACACACACACACACACACACACACACACACACACACACACACAGCTTGATTGCTTTAGTTTGAGTCCCTTGCTATGAACTTTTATTGCTTTAATAAGCACCTGAGGGGAACTCAGAAATGATATGTTTTATCTTATTTTATAATTTTTTTTTGTCTCATAACTTATTGTGTCTGGTACCTACCTCACTTGGTGGATTGTGCTTCACTTTTTTGTGTTTATTCTTCTTAACTTACTACTTCCTTGCCTAACACCCTCTTTAATCAACTTTGTAAAATTTCACTGGAATTCACTGTGACTTGAGGGCTTTATCAAAAGTACTTTAGGACAGGGGACCCCAACCCTTGTTCATGTCTGTGGCCTGTTAGGAACAGGGGACCCCAACCCATGGTTCATGTCTGTGGCCTGTTAGGAACCAGGCCACACAGCAGAAGGCGAGTGGCAGGTGAATAAACATGAGTTCCTGAGCTCTGCCTCCTGTCAAATCAGCTGAGGCACTAGGTCCTCATAGGAGTGCAAACTCTGTTGTGATCTGCGCATGTGAGGGATCTAACTTGTGTGCTCCTTATGAGAATCTAGTGCCTGATGATCTGTCACTGTCTCCCATCACCCCCAGTTGGGACCACCTAGTTGCAGGGAAAAAAAAGCTCAGGGGTCCCACTGATTCTAAAATATGTTAAGCTGTATTATAATAACATAGCTTAAGTTCACAATATATGTAACGTGTTTGAATCATCCTGAAACCATCCCCTCCTCCAGTCCTTGGAAAAACTCTTCCTTGGTGCCAATAATGTTGAAAACTGCTACTTTCAGACATATATTCAATAAAAAAACATTTAAAAAGCAAACCAACTTCAGTTTCCTCCCTGAGTGCAATGTCAAAAAGGACATAGATAGCAAGTGCTTGATCAACTCTTTTCTTCTATTGAACAGAGGTCCTAAAGTACTTTTGAGAAAACCCCCAAGTCACGGTGAATTCCTGCTGAATTTTATGAAGAACACTGAGTAAAGAGAGTGTCAGGCAATGAAGCAATAAGTTACAAATACTGAAAAAAAATGCAGAACAATTAAAAAGGCATGATTGGAGATGAGCAAGCCTTTAAGAGAGTAACCACAAAGAGTACCCTGATAGGATTTCTCAGTTCTTGCTTCAGATCCACCTAAGGAGGAATGCATAGGTCATTCTTACATTATGTAGATGTGATTGGCAGCTGAGGAACTAGGCTTCAGAAGTCAGCACAGATCATAGCAAGAAATCCTGCACTCAGAGCAGGATTTAGAACATGATAACTTGCCTAGGTCCATCTAGCCTTACCTATGGCTTGGAGCAGGTATTTGCCCAAAAACCTGAATATTTTAAGGATTTTCAGGGGAAGACCTAGGCATTATGACAAGATGTGAGAATGTAAGGGCAAATAGATATCCACTGTGAAGAGTAACTTACACAGAGGTGATAAGAGATGAAGAGCTGCATATTTATCATTAAAACTGTTTTCAACCTAGATTAAATAATGAATAAATAGTCTCAAAAAAAAATCACCAACAAAGGCATAGTCCCCATTGAAAGGAGAAGAAAAAGCTTGGATGAAAGAGATAAATTCTCCTACTTTCCAGCATGTGGTTAAAATTAGGCTGCTGGCTTCCTGCAGGCTCTTATTTCATTCATTTATACAGCTGGGCACTTTGTTTTGGAGATGTAGAGGGGCTGTTTGAAAGACCAAGAAAGTGAGTTCTTTAAAAAGCATTAAATTGGATCAGTTTAGAAAATTGTTAAATCCTAATGTGATGCCCAAATCAACTTAAATGACTCCAGGGGAGTAGTTAAAGATGTTTTATACATTTCCACTCTTTAGTATAAAATAAACCAGACACATCAAATGGAAGAATATGTGTGTTTCTCTATTCTTGGTTCTGTTCATGTCCTATAATGAAAACTTGTGCATATGTCCAAAAAAATGTTCTCCTTTATAAACCATCTTCAGTTCTATTATCTTTGATTGAATGAGATTTGTGCAATGAGCTATTCTATCTTTAGAAGAGCAATTTTTTCTTCATCATATGTGGCTTTTAATGTGCCCTTTATGCTATTTTCTGAATGTTGATAGTTTTCTCATAACAAGAAAAATCTGTCTAGCCCACTGATCAAAAATATCAAAAATCTTTCTCAAACGGAGAACTAGCAGATACAGCTATTTGTCAACAGCTTGTATTCCCCTCAGGTAATTTGGATTCTTTCTTTTTTCTTATTTTTAGTACCTCTTTTATCAGGCCTTTTAAATTCATGCCTAGCATGTCAAATGCACTTTAAAAACAACTGTCTGCTACTTACTGGCTTTGGAGAACAGTAGAGGATTAGGAGAGGACAGAAAGAGTTAAATCTTTCAGTTTTCACACTAGGATAAAGCTAATAGGCTGCCAATAACATGGGTTATAGTTGCAAAAGCTAAAGTTATAAGTAATCCTAAAGGGAAAGAGGAAAATTGTTCCTGACAAGCTGAAATTACTTTATAAAACCTTTTATGTGTTGAGAAACCCTGGGTTGGTCAGGGCATGGAGCTTGTTTCAATGTTTAACTAAGCCTGTTTGTAAAGCAAATATCTTGCTCAATATTTGTTTTCCTAAAGCATGCCCTTGTTTTCACAAGTTATTGGGGTACAGGTGGTATTTGGTTACATGAATAAGTTATTTAGTGGAGATTTATGAGACTTTGGTGCACCCACCACCCAAACAGTATACACTGCACCACGTTTGTAGCCTTTTATCCCTCTCCCCACTCCCACTCTTCTCCCCAAGTCCCCAAAGTCCATTGTATCATTCTTATGCCTTTGCATCCTTATAGCTTAACTCCCACATACAGTGAGATCATACAATGTTTAGTTTTTCCATTCCTGAATTATATCACTTAGAATAATAGTCTCTAGTTTCATCCAGGTCACTGCAA
This sequence comes from Saguinus oedipus, assembly GCA_031835075.1. Classification (NCBI taxonomy): domain Eukaryota; kingdom Metazoa; phylum Chordata; class Mammalia; order Primates; family Cebidae; genus Saguinus; species Saguinus oedipus. The sequence goes on from CM063172.1 coordinate 150,766,361, forward strand.
ATGCTGTTAATGCATTCCTTTATATGGCTGCATACTACTCCATCATACATAATATGTATATATGTGGAATACATCCTATTTCATCATATTTATGTATATGTGAAATACATATATATTCCATATGTGGAATACATACATATAGTGTCCATCATATATATGCAGCATACATACATATATTTTTCATCATATATATGTGGAATATATATATATGATTGAATACACATATATATTCCATATATATATGTGGAATACACACACAAATGTATATGGAATGCATATATATATTTCATCATATATATGTGGAATGTATATATATATCATATATATGAATGCATATATATATATTCCATCATATATATATGTGGAATGCATATATACATATTCCATCATATATATATGTGAAATGCATATATATTCCATCATATATATATGTGGAATGCATATGTATATATTGCATCATAAATATATGTGGAATGCATATATATATTCCATCATATATATGTGGAATACAAATATATATATATATATATTTCATCATATATAGATGTGGAATGCATATATATATGAATGCATGTATATATATATACATTCCATCTCATATATATGTCAAATGCATATATATATTCCATCATACATATGTGCAATACATATATATTTTCCATCTTATATATGTGCTATATATATATATATATATTCCACAATTTTTTTTTTTAGACAGAGTCTTGCTCCATCGCCAGGCACCAGGCTGGAGTGTAGTGGCGTGTCTCAGCTCACTGCAACTTCCACCTCCCAGGTTCAAGCAATTCTCCTGCCTCAGCCTCCCAAGTAGCTGGGACTACAGGTGTGTGCCACCACACTGAGCTATTTTTTGTATTTTTAGTAGAGACAAGCTTTCACCATGTTGGCCAGGATGGTCTCGATCTCTTGATCTCATGATCCTCCCACCTCAGCCTCCCAAAGTGCTAGGATTACAGGCATGAGCCACCGTGCCTGGCCTATTCCACAGTTTTTTAATCCACTTGTTGATTAATGGGCATTTGGGTTGGTTCTGCAATTTTGCAATTGTTAATTGTGCTGCTGTTAACATGCATGTGCAAGTATCTTTTTCAAATAATGACTTCTTTTCCTCTGTCTAGATACCCAGTAGTAGGATTCCTGAATCAAACAGCAATTCTGCTTAGTTCTTTAAGGAATCTCCACACTGTTTTCCATAGTGGTTGTAGTAGTTTACATTCCCACCAGCAGTGTAGAAGTATTCCCTCTTCACGACATCCACACCAACATCTACTGCTTTTTGGTTTTTTGATTATGGCCATTCTTGCAGGAGTAAGGTGATAACACATTGTGGTTTTGATTTGCATTTACCTGATCATTAGTGATGTTGAGCATGTTTTTATATGTTTGTTGGCCATTTGTATGTCTTCTTTTGAGTGGATGAGATTGATTTTCTTTTCTTACTATTCTTTTTGAGTTCATTGTAGATTCTGGATATTAGTCCTTTGTCAAATATATGGACTGTGAAAATTTTCTCCCACTCCATGGGTTGTCTGTTTACTCTGCTGGCTGTTTCTTCTGCTGTGCAAAATCTCTTTAGTTTAATTAGGTCCCAGCTATTTATCTTTGTTTTTGTTGCATTTACTTTGGAGTTCTTGGTCATGAAATCCTTGCCTAAGCCAATGTCTAGAAGGGTTTTTCCAACATTACCTTCTAGAACTTTTATAGTTTCAGGTCTTAGGTTTGAGTCCTTAATCCATCTTGAGTTGATTTTTGTATAAGGTGAGAGATGAGGATTCAGTTTCATTCTCCTACGTGTGGCTAGCCAATTATCCCAGCATCATTTGTTGAAAGGGTGTCCTTTTCCCACTTTATGTTTTTGTTTGCTTTGCTGAAGATCATTTGGCTGTAAGTATTTGGGTTTATTTCTGGGTTCTCTATTATGTTCCATTGGTATATGTGCCTATTTTTATACAGGTACCATGCGGTTTTGGTAACTGTGGCCTTATAGTATAGTTTGGAATCAGGTAGTGTGATGCCTCCACATTTATTCTTTTTGGGCTCTTTTTTGGCTCCATATTAATTTTAGATTTTTTTTTTCTAATTCTGTGAAGAATGCTGGTGGTATTCTGATGGGGATTGTGTTGAATTTGTAGAATGCTTATGGCAATATGGTCATTTTTACAACATTGATTCTACCCATCCATGAGCACAGGATGTGTTTCCATTTGTTTGTGTAATCTATGATTTCTTTCAGTAATGTTTTTTAGTTTTTCTTGTAAAGGTCTTTCAACTCCTTTGTTAGATATATTCATATGTATTTTATTTTTTTTGCAACTATTATAAAAGGGATTGAGTTTTAATTTGATTCTCTCCTTGGTTGCTGTTGGTGTATAGAAGAGCTACTGATTCATGTCCTTTAATCTTGTATCTGGGGACTTTGCTGAATTCTTTTATCAGTTCTAGGAGCTTTCTAGGGTAGTCCTTAGTGTTTTCAAGGTAAACGATCATATTGTCAACAAACAGGGACAGTGTGACTTCCTCTTTACTGATTTGGATGCCTTTTATTTCCTTCTCTTGTCTGATTGCTCTGGCTAGGACTTCCAGCACTATGTTGAAGAGGAGTGGTGACAGTGGGCATCTTTGCCTTGTTCCAGTTCTTAGAGGGAATGCTTTCCACTTTTCCCAATCCAGTATTATGTTGTTGTGGGTTTGTAATAGATGGCTTATTACATTTAGGTATGTCTCTTGTATGCCTATTTTGCTGAGAGCTTTAATCATAAAGAAATGCTGGATTTTGTCAAATGCTTTTTATGCATCTATTGAGGTAACCATGTGATTTTTGTTTTTAAATCTGTTTAGGTGGTATATCACATTTATTGACTTGTGTATGTTAAACCATTCCTACATCCCTGGTATGAAACCAGCTTGATCATGGTGGATTATCTTTTTGATATGTTGTTGGATTTGGTTAGCTAGTATGCTGTTAAGGATTTTAGCATCTATATTAATCAAGGATATTGGTCTGTAGTTTTCTTTTTTGGTTGTTCCCTTTCCTGGTTTTGGTATTAGGGTGATGCTGGCTTCATAGAATGAATTAGGGAGGTTTCCTTCTTTCTCTATCTTGTGGAATAGTGTCAAAAGGATGGGTACCAATTCTTCTTTGAAGGTCTGATAGAATTCTGCTGCAATCCATCTGGTCTTGGACTTGTTTTCATTGCTAATTTTTAAATTACTAATTCAATCTTGCTGCTTATTACTAGTCTGTTCAGGGTATCTAATATTTCCTGATTTAAGCTAGGAGGGTTGTATCTTTCCAGGAATTTATCCATTCTTCTAGGTCTTCTAGTATATGTACATGAAGGTGTTCATAGTAGCCCTCAATGATCTTTTGTATTTCAGTAGTGTCACTTGTAATATCTCCTGTGTGGTTCTTAGTGAGGCTATTTGAATTTTTCTCTCTTTTTTCCTTGGTTAATATTGCTAATGGTCTATTGATTTTATTTATATTTTCAAAGAACCAGCTTTTTATTTATCTTTTGTATTTTTTTGTTTTAACTTCATTTAGTTCTGCTGTGATCTTGGTTATTTCCTTTATTCTGCTGGGTTTGGGTTTGATTTATTCTTGTTTCTCTAATTCCTTGAGGTATGACTTTAAATTGTCTGTTGTGTTCTTTCAGACTTTTTGATGTGTTTCCGTCTATGAACTTTCCTATTAGCACTGCCTTTGCCATATCCTAGAGGTTTGATAGGTTGTGTCATTATTGTCATTGAGTTTAAAGAATTTTTTAATTTCCATGTTGATCTTGTTTTTCTCAAACTTTCATCAGGAGAAGGTTATTTAATGTCCATGTATTTATGGTTTTAAAGGTTCTTTTTGGAGTTAATTTCCAGTTTTATTCCACTGTTGTCTGTGAGAGTGCTTGACATAATTTCAATTTTCTTAAACTTTTTGAGGCTTATTTTATGGCCTATCATGTAGTCTACCTTGGAGAAACTCCCATGTGCTGCTGAACATAATGTGTATTCTTTGGTTGTTGAATGACATGTTCTGTATATATCTGTTAAGTCCATTTGTTCCAAGGTATAGTTTAAATCCATTGTTTCTTTGTTGACTTTCTGTCTTGATGACCTGTCTTTTGCTGTCAATGGAGTATTGAAGTCACTCACTATTATTGTATTGCTGTCTATCTCATTTCTTAGGTCTATTAGTAGTTGTTTTATAAATTTGGGAGTTCCAGTTTTTTGTTTTTGTTTTTTTTTTTTGAGACGGAGTTTCGCTTTTGTTACCCAGGCTGGAGTGCAATGGCGCGATCTCGGCTCACCGCAACCTCCGCCTCCTGGGTTCAGGCAATTCTCCTGCCTCAGCCTCCTGAGTAGCTGGGATTACAGGCACGCGCCACCATGCCCAGCTAATTTTTTGTATCTTTAGTAGAGACGGGGTTTCACCATGGGAGTTCCAGTTTTATGTGCATATATGCTTATGATTGTGATACTTTCCTGTTGGACAAGGCCTTTACAATTATATTCTGTCTCTCTTTGTCTCTTTTAACTGCTGTTGGTTTAAAGTTTGTCTGATATAAGAATAGCTACTCCGGCTACTGGTGTCCAGTTGCATGAAATGCCTTTTACCACCCCCTTACTTCAAGTTTATGTAAGTTCTTGTGTGTTAGGTGAGTCTCCTAGAGACAGCAGATAGATAGATGGTTGGTGAGTTCTTACTCATTGTGTGGTTCTGTATCTTTTAAGTGGAGCATTTAGGCCATTTGCATTTAATGTTAGTATTGAAATGTGAGGTATTGTTGCTTTTATCATGCTTTGTGTTGCCTGTGTACTTTTGTTTTTGTTTTTATTTTTGCCTTTTAACTTGTATTTTTGTTGTATAGGCCCTGTGTGATTTCTGTTTTAAAGAGATTCTGTCTTGATATGATTCCAGGACTTGTTTCAAGATTTAGAGCTCCTTTTAGCAGTTCTTGTAGTGCCCTTTAACCCAATATTTTTGTTTCTTTTTATTGTTGGCATGGAGACTAAGAAGCACTCCATTAGACTGATAAATGCATGGTTACATCAACATAACATTTTCAGTTGAGTTCCCAGGAGCCTTCCTCCTGAATCTGTCATTTTGATTCAGATAACTAAATCAGGCTAAGCACAGCAATGATAACGGATGACTTGCCTCATTAGCGGGCTCCCACTGCTTTATGCTGCCAGGAAGCTCTACAGTGACTGCCTAGGATCTTGGGAGAGATAACTGTTTTTTGAAATTATTTTGGTGCATTTTTCTTGTCGTTCTCATTTTGCATTTTGACAGCAATTTTATAGGATGACATATGTACAAAATCCATATGCCTGAATATTCCTTCTCTCACTCTGTGATGTGTGATTGGTTTTATGAAGACCAAGGCAATGACCAGCTTAATCTAGAGGACTATTCAAAAATGTCCTGCAAATTTATCTCTTTCTAATGCTGCATTTCTGATATCATTTTAATTAATGGTGTTAGAAATACTAAGATGATCTCTCTTCCTATATGAGAGCAGATTATATGGTAAATGTTGCTCCAGCTCCAAAATGATACTTTAGTTGGATCGTAGAACTCATTGAGTGTTAATATGTAAAATAATATCTTTTTATTTTTAAAAAAGAACTAATTGTTTGTAGAAATTTTGACGTGGAAGAGAGACTAAGCAAGCAAAAAAACAAAGGATCTCATTTAGCCATCACAATCTGAATTTGAGACTCAAAATTAGACACAATTATGCATGTGGCTGAAAGCTGCCTGTAGAAAGAAATGAATGGGAACACACAATTGGAAGCAAAGAAGCTGCAATTAGACCATGATCAATGCTCTAGGCTAAGAGAATATGAACAAATTAAAAAGGGCTGCTCCAAATCAAACATTATTTTAGCAATATTATGACATTTTAATATCAATCTATAACTATAAAGCTAATCTTCAAAATTAGAACTATTATAGTAACATTTACATTTCCAAGTATTTGGTGGCATCTTTCTTTTGACTGACCTTCTCTACAAAAATGCCCCAAATGATCTCTGATTTCGGTTTTAAGGACCCCACATCCATTAGACAGTTTTGCACATGTTTCATGAATCTACATTCTCATTTCAATGGATGAAATTCTACAATGGGGTTATATGAATACACCTGCCCAAATAATAGATCAGGTGGTATTTAGTCACTCTTCTGAATAGAATGGATGGGAAATATTTGAACAATAAGTAATTTTAGTCCTCACATCCTAAAAAGTCAATTTGGTAAGCCTCTGTCCTCATGTAAGGGATAACAAGATTGTCTGAAAGCATTTTACTTTTAAATACTTAAAAACTCAAATCAATAAATCTTCCATATTCTCCTAAATTATTGATACACTACACTGACTTTCTTGTACATATTACAGTCTATGATCCAACATTATAACTCTCACTTACAAATATCTCAACATTTTAATCTACTTTACAGGAGAAACATAAAAATGGCTAGCTTTGTTCTAAATAAGTGATGTCAAACCTCAGATGTTAAACTGCAGCCCTAAAATAACTCCCTGGAAGCTCACTTCTAGCCTCTCAAAAATAAATTTTATTTATTTCTTCTCTCATCTGTTATCAACTTTTTATATACCCTTTGTCCCTGCTACCAACAAAAAAGCCATTGGTGGATGACATTGTATCATATTAAAAAGAAAACAGAAAGCATTAACGTTTTCTAGAACGTCTCTCTGAAAGTATACTATCTTAGATGGAAGTATGCTCATCCCTAAGGAAGAAAATTTCTTCCTAAAAGCTGGTACTCTCACTTGTGCTTCAGACTAGGCATTTACTCTTTGGTGGTTCTCATTCCTTTAGGCATTTTCAACTTCACTTTTTCTACTATGTCATTACCTTAAAATCACATATGTCTTGAAAGATTTCTCGTTGTCTCCTTCTCTTCTAGTCACTTCCTAATTCCCTTTATATCAAAATGGTCTGATTATGATTATACTGCTATTCCAACTTCCTTCTCTCTCATTATCTTCCCAAATGTTTGTCATCTGGTTCACAGCTTCACAATGGCACTGAGTTGAATGGTCACTTTTTAGATTTGATAGTATTTGAACTCTCAGCTCCATGCTTCACAGTTGACATTTGTCTTCATCTCCTTCTGAAAGTAATCTCTCTGACTTTAGCTAATGTCAAATTATCCTGGACTCATTTCCCTCTCAGTCACTGCTCTTTTTCCACTTTCCCAGCTCTGCATCCTCTTTGCTGACTCTAATGCTTGCAGTTTCTCAGAGCTTTGCTCTTGAACTCTATTCACTTCTTTCTTTATTTTCTGTTCTTGGGTAATTTCATCCTTGCTCATAGCTTAATATATCTTTGTCCTGGGATAACCCACATTTATACAGAGTGAGAGACCTTCCTATAGAGCTCCAGATGTATCAAACTGCACCCAGGACATCACCATTGGAGAGCTTCTAGGGAACTTAAACTTTAAGGTAGTAGAAAAATTTTAAATGATTTTCACTTAAGTGACATGCTAAATTTATTTAGTAATTATTAACTTCATAAAACACACTAATGGGTATTTGAAACACTTCTTCCACCCTAGTTAATTGAAAGTATGTCAATGGTTAGTATCAGTGATATCTGTTCCCAAATAGGTTTGAGATTTAAGTGCACACTATAAAAACAAGAAATAGTAATACCAAAAAGCTATTATTTAATAAAAACTAAATTTAAACATTTGAAAAAATTTGATAAATGTGAGTTTCTAAAAACAACTTATCTAATGAATTATGAAGAAGAAAATGAATGAGAGAAACAAAAACTACACATATCTAGAAGGATTTAGAATTAAGATGTATTTTCTAGGATTTTTTTCTTTTTCGAGATGGAGTCTTGCTCTGTTTCCCAGGCTAGAGTGCAGTGGCATGATCTTGGTTTACTGCAAACCCTGCCTCCCAGGTTCAAGAGATTCTCCTGCCTCAGCCTTCTGAGTAGCTGAGATTACATGTGCCTGCCACTCTGCCTGGCTAATTTTTGTATTTTTAGTAGAGACAGTTTTCACCATCTTGGCCAGGCTGGTCTGGAACTCCTGACCTTGTGATCCACCTGGTTCTGCCTCCCAAAGTACCTGGATTACTGGATTAAAGGTGTGAGCCACTGTGCTCAGGCCAATTTTTATTTTTGTTCAGATGTATACTGCACTCTAGCCTGGGAAACAGCAAGACCCTGTCTCTAAAATACTCTCATTCTCTCTCTCTTTATCATCTCTCTCTCTTTGTGCATTTGTGTATGTATGTATACTATATTATTTTTAATTATATTATATGTTATTATATATAATATAAAATTTGTTATGTGTGTGGTTTATGTAAAATTTGTTATGTGTGTAGTTTATGGAAAAAAGAAAACAGAAATTTTATTATCAGACTCTACCTTTAACAATGGACAAATTTTGTGCATATTTCTGTGTATAAGTCAAAATAAATATTTAGGTGCAATATTGCAACGACATTTTTAATGGAGTGAATTTAATAAGTACACACAGAAGACATTTTATTTTGATCTAATTAAATGTGCTTTGGGAATTTATTTTCTCAAAATCTTGCCAATATCAGGTGCAGATCTCATGGAATTTGTGTTCTATCAAGTCTAGTGTGGTCTAATTTTAAAATACCAATCTTATATCCAATTTAAATATTCTCCCCCTTCTTTTTTTTTTTTTTTTTTTTTTTTTTTTTTCAGAGAAAGCCCAAACCTTAGTTGGAAACCTCACTGGGAAAAGAGGGTATGGTCTGTTCTTTCAATCTGCTTCATCTTTTTTTTTTCTCTCCTACAACGGGCTCCTCAGTGATCACAACTGAGGGGAGGAATAGATAGGAGTAAAAGGAGTTTTCTTAGGTTATATTTTTGTAATATTGTTTAATGCCCTCTGTGTGGTAAGCCCTCACCTTTTAATTCTCAGAAATCATAAGGGAGAATTACTATGGAAGACCTCTGCGAGGATGCTTCCTGCAGCATTACCTGTTGTTGGTGATACAACACCCAACTAAACTAATTTATCTCCTGGTATAACCATAACAACTTCTTGCTGGAATCCCTTATTGCAACAAGATGGTACTTCTTTTTGTAGATAGATAGATAGATAGATAGATAGATAGATAGATAGATAGATGATAGATAGATAGATAATACATAATGCATACATACATACATACATAGATTTAGCACAAAACTCGTCAGGTATTTGATAAAATGTCCATCAGTTTTGGTTTGTCGAGTGTTTTTCTTATGATTCGACTGGAAATAGGGGGTTTTGGAAAGGAGACCACAGAGGTGAAATGCAATTTATGTCATATCATAACAAGGGTACATGCTATCAACATAACTGATCATTGATGATGTTAGTCTTAGTCACCTGGCTGAGGCAGTGTTTGTCAAGCTTCTCCTTTGCAAAGTTTCTCTTTTATTTTCTACTCTATTTCCATAATGTATTTTTTGGAAGGAAGTCATTATGTGCAGCCTACATTTAAGGAGTAGGGATACAAATATAGAAACGTATGCAAAAATATGCAGCTCAGTGATTTACTACAAAGGAAATACTTTGTTACCACCACCCAGGTAAAAAGAGAAAATTGCTAGCATCCAAAAACCCTACTTATTTTATCCTCCAATGGCTATCTATTCCTTTTTCACAAGATAATTATTAACCTGACTTTAAGAAAAGTCGCTTTATGCTTCTCTTTATATTTTACCATTCAAGCATGTATATCTAAACACTATAGTTTGGTTTTGACTGCTTTTTGTAAATCATAATTACACATCTTAGTAAACTTGTATCATAAAATAATTTTAGATTCACAGAAGAGTTACGAAGATAGTATAGATAGTTGCTGTATAACCTGCAGCATTTCCCATGTTGTTTAGATTGTACATTGTGTGATATATTTATCACAACTAATGAACTAATTTTGATATATTATTATTAACTCAATGTTATACTTCAGGTATATTTCTTTGGTTTTTACCTAATGTACTCCTTTTACTTTTCTATAACAGGATTCCTCTCAGGATAGCACATTCTATTTAATAATCCTGTCTCCTTAGGCTTCAATAGACTGTCACCCTTTCTCAGACTTTCCTTATTTTTGATAACCTTGACAGATTTCAGGAGTACTAGTCATAAATTTTATACACTGTTTCTCAGTTTTGGTTTGTTAGATGCTTTTCTCATCATTAACCATCATTTTGGAAAGGAAGCCCACAAAGGAGAAGTGTTATTTCTATAATATCATATAAAGGGTACACACTATCAGCAGAAATTCTCACTGAAGATAGGCTTGGTAATCTAGCTGAAGTAGTTTCTTAGGTTTCTTTTCTGTAGAGTTACGTGTGTGTGTGTGTGTGTGTGTGTGTGTGTGTGTGTGTGTGTGTGTGTGTGTTTGACATGGAGTCTCATTCTGTTGCCCAGACTGGAGATTCCTGGAACATAAAATAGTCTGATGTTCAGAACATCAAATTTATTCATTTATTCCTTTTTATTTTTTTCTTCAACTTATATTTTAAGTTCTGGGGTACATGTGCAGGATGTGCAGGTTTGTTACATTGGTAAACATGTGCTATATTGGTTTGCTGCACAGATCAACCCATCACCTAGGTATTAAGTCCAGCATCAATAAGCTATTCTTCTCGATGCTCTCCCTCCCTCATCCTATTCCCCTGACAGGCCCCAGTGTGTGTTGTTTCCCATGTGTCCATGTGTTCTCATCATTCATATCCCACATGCTGTGTTTAATTTTATGTTCCTCTATTAGTTTGCTGAAGATTATGGCTTCCAGATCAATCTGTGTCACTGCAAAAACATTATGTTGTTCCATTTTATGGCTGCATAGTATTCCATGGCATATATGTACCACTTTTGTTTTCCAGTCCATCATTGATGGGCATTTGGGTTAATTCCATGTCCTTTCTATTGTGAATATTGTTCCAATGAACATGTAAATGCCTGTATCTTTATAATAGAATATAATAGATTTATATTCTATTGCAGTATATATCCAGTAATAGGATTACTGGATCAAATGGTATTTCTGCTTCTTGATCTTTGAGCAATCGCCACACTGTCTTCCACACAGGTTGGAGTAATTTACACTCCCACCAATAGTGTGAAAGTTTTCCTTTTTCTCCACAACCTGACCAGAAAGTGTTGTTTTTTGACTTTTTAATAATCACCATTCTGACTGGCATGGGATGGTATCTCATTGTGGTTTTGATTTGAATGTATCTAATGATCAGTGATGTTGAACTTCTTTCATATGTTTCTTGGCCATATGAATGTTTTCATTTGAGGTGTGTCTCTTCATGTCCCTTGAACACATTTTAATGGAGTTATTTTTTTCTTGTAAATTTTTTTTTCTTGGGACAGAGTCTCTGTCACTGAGACTGCAGTGGAGTGTCATGATCTTGGCTCACTGCAACCTCCACCTCCAGGGTTTAAGTGATTCTCCTGCCTCAGCCTCCCAAGTAGCTAAGAGTACATGTGCCTGCCACCATGCCTGGCTAATTTTTGTATTTGTTAGTAGAGGTGCGGTTTCACCATGTTTGCCAGTTTGCTTTCAAACTCCTGACCTCAAAGTGATCTGCCTGCCTTGGCCTCCCAAAATGCTGGGATTACACCCATAAACCACAGCACCTAGTCTTTTTTTGTAAATTTGTGTAAGTTCCCTGTAGACTCTGAATATTAGACCTTTGTCTGGTAAATGAATTGCAAAAATTCTCTTCTATTCTATAGTAACAAAATCTTTGCCCATGTCTATATGCTGAAAGGTCATGCCTATATTTCCTTCTAAAGATTTTATAATTTTGGGTTTTATATTTAAGTCCTTAATCCATCTCAAGTTAATTTTTGTATAAAGTGTAATAGTCTAGCAAGCAATCTTTATTTTACTAACTTTTTAAACAAAATACCTCCTGGATTTGTTGATTTTTTAAAGAGATTTTTGTGACTTTATCTCTTTCAGTTCTGCTCTGATCTCGATCTTGTCTCCTGCCAGCTTTGGGGTTTGTTTGCTCTTGGTTCTGTAGTTGTTTTAGTTGTGATGACAGGTTGCGAACTTGAGATATTTCTAGCTTTTTGATGTAGGTATTTCATTTTATAAAATTTCCTATTAACACTGCTTTAGGTGCATCCCAGGCATGTTTTGTGTCTGTTCATTCTGATGATAGTTTATTTTGCTTTTCAGAAGCTCTTTAGCTTAATTACATTTCATTAGAGAATTTATATTGTTGCAATTGTCTTTGTTGTTTTTATCATAAAATCTTTGCCCATGTCTATTTCCTGAATGGTATTCCTAGATTTTCTTCTAAGGATTTTATAATTTTGAGTTTTACATTTAAGTCCTTAATCCATCCAGCTTGAGTTAATCTTTCTATAAGGTGTAAGGAAGGAGTTCGATTTTAATTTTCTGCATGTGGCTAGCCAGTTCTTCTAGCACCATTTATTAAATAGGGAATCCCTTCCCCATTGTTGTTGTCAGGTTTGTTGAAGATCAGATAATTTAGGTGTGCAGTCTTATTTCTGAGTTCTCTATTCTGTTCCATTCGTCTATGTGTCTGGTTTTGTGCCAGTACTATGCCATTTTGGTTACTGTAGCCTTGTAGTATAGTTTGAAATCAGGTAACATGATGCCTGCAGCTTTGTTCTTTGTGCTTAGGATTGTGTTGGCTCTGCGGACTTTTTTTTAAATTCCATATGAATTTTAAAATAGCTTTTTTCTAATTCTGTGAAAAATGTCAATGGTAATTTAATGGAAATAGCATTGAATCTATATATTACTTTAGACAGTAAGGCCATTTTCACAATATTGATGCTCCCATTCCAAGAGCATGGAGTATTTTTGCATTTTTTTGTGTGTCCTCTCTAATTTTCTTGAGCAGTCATTTGTAGTGTTCCTTGAAGAGGTCCTTCACCTACTTATTAGTGTATTCCGAGGTATTTTATTCTCTTTGTAGCAATTGTGCATGGGCATTCATTCATGATTTTGCTCTCTGCTTGCCTGTTGTTGGTGTGTAGTAATGCTAGTAATTTCTGCACATTGACCTTGTATCCTGAGACTTTGCTGAAGTTGCTTATCAGCCTAAGAAATTTTGGGCTGAGACAATGTTGTTTCTAGATATAAGATCACATCATCTGCAAACAAAGATAACTTGACTTCATCTCTTTCTATTTGAACAGGCCTTATTTCTCTCTTGCCTAACTACCCTGGCCAGAACTTTCAATACTATGTTGAATATCAGTGGTGGGACAGGGCATTCTTGTCTTACGCCACTTTTCAAGGATAACACTTGCAGCTTTTGACCATTCAATGTGATATGGGCTGTGGGTTAGTCATATATGCCTCTTAAGTGGCTTTTGTCTTTAGTTCTGTTCACATTATTGATAGCATTTATTAGTGTGTATGCTAAACCGACCTTGTATCCCAGGATTGAAGCTGACTTGATTATAGTGGATGCTTTTTGATGTGCCGTTGGATTCGGTTTGCCAGTATTTTATTGAGGAGTTTTGCACTGGTGTTCATCAGGGATATTGGCCTGAAGTTTTGTTGCATCTCTGCCAGTTTTTGGTATCAGAATAATGCTGGCCTCATAAAATGAGTTAGGGAGAAGGTCATCCTTTTCAATTGTTTTGGATAGTTTCAGTAGAAATGGGACCAGCTATTCTTTGTACCTTCGGTAGAATTCAACTGTAAGTCTGTCTGGTCCTGGGCATTTTGTTTGGTTGGTAGGCTATTTACTACTGCTTCAATTTCAGAACCAATTATTGGTTCAATTTCTTTCTAGTTCTGTCTTGGGAGGGTGTATGTTTCCAGATATTCATCCATTTCTTGTAGATTTTCTAGTTTATGTACATAAAGTGTTTATAGTATTTGCTGATGGTTGTTTGTATTTCTGTGGAGTCAGTGGTGATATCCCCCTTTTCATTTCTGATTGTGTCTATTTGATTCTTCTCTCTTTCTTCATTATTAGCCCAGCAAGCAATTTATGTATTTCACTAACTTTTTAAACAAAATACCTCATGGATTTGTTGATTTTTTTGAAGGTTTCTTTTTTATGTCTCTGTTTCCTTCAGTTCTGATCTCATCTTGGTTTTTCTTGTCTCCTGCTAGCTTTGGGGTTTGTTTGCTCTTGGTTCTCTAGTTGTTTTAGTTGTGATGATAGGTTGTCAACTTGAGATATTTCTAGCTTTTTGATGTGGACATTTTATGCTATAAATTTCCCAATTAACACTGCTTTAGGTGCATCACAGAGAATCTAGTATGTTGTCTGTTTATTCTTATTAGTTTCAAAGAATTTCTTGATTTCTGCCTTAATTACTTATCAAGGGATCATTCAGGAGCAGGTTGTCCCATTTCCATATAGTTGTGTAGTTTTGAGTAAGTATCTTAATCTTCAAAAATTTTTTATTGTACTTTAAGTTATGATAAATAACTTGGGATACATGGGTAGAACGTGCAGATTTGTTACATAGGTATACCCGTGCAATGGTGGTTTGCTGCACCCATCAACCCGTCATCTACATTAGATATTTCTCCTAATACTATCCTTCCCCTCGCACCCACCTCCCAGCAAGCCCCGATGTGTGGTGTTCCCCTCCTTGTGTCCATGCGTTCTCCTTGTTCAACTCCCACTTATGAGTGAGAATGTGCAGTTTTTGGTTTTCTGTTATTTTGTTAGTTTGCTGAGAATGATAGCTTCCAAATTCATCCATGTCTCTGCAAGGGACATGAACTCATTCTTTTAATGGCTGCATAGTATTACATGGTGTATATGTGCCACATTTTTTTATCCAGTCTTTTATTGATGGGCATTTGGGTTGGTTCCAACTCTTTGCTATTGTGAACAGTGCTGCAATAAATATATGTATGTGTTTGTCTTTCTTTATAGTAGAATGATTTACAATCATTTGGGTATATACCCAGTAATGGGATTGCTGGGTCAAATGGTATTACTCTTTCTAGATCCTTGAGAAATCGCCACACTGTCTTCCACAATGGTTGAAGTAATTTACACTCCCACCAACAATGTAAAAGCGTTCCTATTTCTCCACATAGAAGAAATTTCTCTTTAGCTTCTATTGTTTCCTGACTTTTTAAAGATTGCCATTCTAACTGGTGTGTGATGATATCTCATTGTGGTTTTGATTTGCATTTCTCTAATGACCAGTGGTGATGAGCATTTTTTCATATGTTTGTTGGCCACATAAATGTCTTCTTTTGAGAAGTGTCTGTTCATATACTTTCCAACTTTTTGATGGGATTGTTTGTTTCTTTCATGTAAATTTGTTTAAGTTCTTTTTGTAGGTTCTGGTTATTAGCCCTTTTCAGATAGATAGACTGCAAAAATTTTCTCCCATTCTGTAGGTTGCCTGTTCACTCTGATGATAGTTTCTTTTGCTGTGCAGCAGCTCTCTGTTTTAATTAGATCCCAGTTGTCAGTTTTGGCTTTTGTTGTCATGGTTTTTGGTGTTTTAGTCGTGAAGTCTTTGCCCATGCCTATGTCCTGAAAGGCATTGCCTTGGTTTTCTTCTAGGGTTTTTATGATTTTTAACATAAAGGCTGTTGAATTTTATCTAAGGCCCTTTCTGCAGCTATTGATATAATTGTGGTTTTTGTCATTGGTTCTGTTTATGTGATGGATTACGTTTACTGATTTGATTATGTTGGACCAGCCTTACATCCTAGGGATGAAGCCAACTTGATGGTGGTGGATAAGCTCTTTGATGTGCTGCTGGATTCAGTTTGCCAGAATTTTATTGAAGATTTTTGCATCAATTTTCATCAGGGATATTGGCCTGAAGTTTTTGTTGTTGTTGTTGTTGTTGTGTGTCTGCTGGCTTTTGGAATCAGGATGATGGTGGCCTCATAAAATGATTTAGGAAGAAGTCCCTCTTTTTATATTGTTATGGTATCAGCTTCTTTTTGTAACTCTGATAAAATTTGGCAGGTAATCCATCTGGTCCTGTGCTTTTTTTGGTAGGTAGCCTATTAATTACTGCCTCAATTTCAGAACTTCAGAACTTGTTATTTGTCTATGCAGGAATTTGACTTCTTCCTGGTTTGGTCTTGGGAGAATATATGCGTCCAGGAATTTATCCATTTCTTCCAGATTTTCTAGTTTATTTGTGTAGAGATGTTTATAGTATTCTCTGATGGTAGTTTGTATTTCTGTGGAATCAGTGGTGATATCCCCTTTATCATTTTTTACTGTGTCTATTTGATTCCTCTCTGTTTTCTTCTGTATTAGCCTGGTTAATGTTCTATCTATTTTGCTGGTCTTAAAAAAAAAAAAAACAGCTCCTGAATTTATTGTTGTTTTTTGTTTTGTTTTGTTTTTAAGGGTTTTTATTGTGTGTCTCTATCACCTTCAGTTCTGTTCTGATCTTAGTTATTTCTTGTCTTCTGCTAACTTTTGAATTTGTTTGCTCTCGCTTCTCTAGTTCTTCCAATCATGAGGTTAGGGTGTTGATTTCAGATCTTTCCCACTTTCTCTTGAGGGCATTTAGTGCTCTAAATTTCCCTCTAAACACTAATTTAGCTGTGTCCAAGAGATTCTGGTATGTTGTGTCTTTATTCTCATTAGTTTCAAAGAACGTATTTATTTATACCTTAATTTCATTGTTTATCCAGTAGTCATTCAGGAGCAGTTTCCATGTAGTTGTGTAGTTCTGAGTTAGTTTTTTAATCCTGAGTTCTAATTTGACTGCACTGTGGTCTGAGAGACTGTTATAATTTCCATTCTTTTGCATTTGCTGAGGAGTGTTTTACTTCCAATTATGTGGTCAATTTCAAAATAAGTGTGACATGGTGCTGAGAAGAGTGTATATTCTGCTGATTTGGGGTGGAGAGTTCTGTAGATGTCTATTAGGTCGGCCTGGTCAAGAGCTGAGTTCCTTGTTAATTTTCTGTCTTGTTGATCTGTCTAATATTGACAGTGGGGGGTCAAAGTGTCCCACTATTATTGCATGGGAATCTAAGTCTCTTTGTAGGTCTCTAAGAACTTGCTTTATGAATCTGGGTGCTTCTGTATTGAATGCATGGATATTTAGGATAGTTAGCTCTTCTTGTTGCATTTATCCCTTTATCATTATGTAACGCTCTTCTTTGTCTGTTTTGATCTTCGTTGGTTTAAAGTCTGTTTTATTAGAAACTAGGATGGCAATCCCTGCTTATTTTTGCTTTTCATTTGTTTGGTAAATCTTCCTCCATCCCTTTTTTTGATCCTATACGTGTCTTTGCACGTGAGATGGGTCTCCTCAATACAGCACACCAAAGGGTCTTGACTCTATCCAATTTGCCAGTCTATGTCTTTTAATTCAGGCATTTACAGTGTTTACATTTAAGGGTAATATTGTTATGTGTAAATTGGATCCTGTCATTATGATGATAGCTCATTATTTTTCTCATTAGTTGATTCGGTTTCTTCATAGTGTTGATTATCTTTACAAATTAGGTATGTTTTTGCAGTGACAGGTAACCGTTTTTCCTTTTGATGTCTAGTGCTTCCCTCAGGAGCTCTTGTAAGGCAGGCTTGGTAGTGACAAAATCTCTCAGCATTTGCTTGTCTTAAAGGATTTTATTTTTCTTCACTTATGAAGCTTAGTTTGGCTAGATGTGAAATTCTGGGTCGAAAAAACTTTTCTTTAAGAATGTTGAGTATCGGTCCCCACTCTCTTCTGGCTTGTAGGATTTCTGCCAAGAGATCTGCTGTTAGTCTGATGGGCTTTCCTTTGTGGGTAACCTGACCTTTCTCTCTGGCTGCCTTTAAGGTTATTTTTCTTCATTTCAACCTTGGTGAATCTGATGATCATGTATGTGTCTTGGGGTTGCTCTTCTCAAGGAGCATCTTTGTGTAGTTCTCTGTATTTCCTGAATTTGAATGTGACCTGTCTTGCTAGGTTGGGAAGTTCTCCAGCATAATATTGTGAAGAGTGTTTTCCAACTTGGTTCCATTCTGCCTGTCACTTTGAGGTACACCAATCAACCATAGGTTTGGTCTTTTAATATATTTCCATGTTTTTTGGAGGATTTGTTTGTTCATTTTCATTCTTTTTATCTAATATATCCTTTCTTCCACTTGATTGATTCAGCTATTGATACTTGTGTATGCTTCACAAAGTTCTCATGCTGTGTTTTTCAGCTCCATCAGATCATTTATGTTCTTCTCTACACTGATTATTTTAGTTAGCAATTGTTCTGTGTTGTGGGGAACTCCTGCCAGTCTGGGCTGCCCAGACTCCCTGGAGCTGGTAGGCTATAACAGCCAACTCCAGCCTACTTTAAATTTTACATGGAACCAAGAAAGAGCCCATATAGCAAAGACAATCCGAAGCAAAAAGAACAAAGCTGGAGGCATCATACCACCTGACTTCAAATTATACTACAAGGCTGTAGTAACCAAAACAGCATGGTACTGGTACCAAAACAGACATATAGACCAATGGAACAGAGTAGAGACCTCAGAAATACCATCACAGATCTACAACCATTTTATCTTCAACAAACCTAACAAAAACAAGCAATGGGGAAAGGATTCCCTATTTAATAAATGGTACTAGGAAAACTGGCTAGCTATATGAAGAAAACTGAAACTGGACCCCTTCCTTCCACCTGATATAAAAATTACTCAAGATGGATTAAACTTAAATGTAAAACCCCAAACCATAAAAACCTTAGAAGGAAACCTAGGCAATACTATTTATGACATAGGCATGAGCAAAGATTTATTGATCAACAGCAGAAATGGCAGCTGCCCCTTTCTCCCAGAAACTCAGTCTGTCTCAGACAGTCTTCAGTCAGCTGCCACTGGTGGGCTGGAATTCCAGGCCAGTGAGTCTTAATTTGTGAGGTGCCATGGAAGTTGGGCTGCTTGGCTCTCTTCCTAGGGAAATTCATGGATGGATCTCCTGCCTCACTGGAATTCCTGAAACCGTAGTATGCAAAACTCCAGGGTCTCTGTGTCTGCCCAAGTAGCCACTTCACTGAGACTCTGCACAGCTCTGTGCTGAAGCCCCTGAAGTACCCAAGGTGTGGTTTCCTCATCAGGGTCGCACAATTACTCACAGCCTCCCTTGTCTGGGGTTGGGGGCTCCTCTGGCTCTAAGTCATTTCTGGGTGGGCCAAACCCCACACTGCTTTTCCTTGCTCTCTGTGTGTTGAGCCATTTGCCAAGTCAGCCCCAGTGCAAAAGCCTGGATACCTCAGTTAAGGTGCAGAATTCACTCACCTGTTTTCATTCCTCTTCTTCAGAGCTGTGGACGGCAGCTGCTTCTAATAGACCATCTTGGCCTGCTCCCAATCTAGTCTCAGTCTTGACAATTTCTGTACAACAAATTTTACCCATGCACATTTATCAGCCCTGCACTCTGTCACTTGACCATGTCCAAGAAAGGATGCTGTGTGATGGAGATCCGAAGGTCAGGCCTTGTAGTGCACACAACTTCACCAGCAAAGACACATTCTTAGATACTGAAACTTTTTGATTTCCATCTTAAATGCCTTGGCTGGGCCACCATCTCTTCATTTCAGTGTTGGGTGCAACAGGCTCAGGGCTTCTTGGGCTGTGAAAGGAGATTCAGCAGAAAGGAAGATCCCTATCAGAACATTCTAAAGTGGCCTTACTGCCTTACTGCCTCCAGCATCCAAGGAGAATGTGGAGAGGTGGGGCCTGGTCTTTTTTCTTTTCCTGCCCTGGGCAGAGCAGAAGAGTGCAAAAATGCTGGAGGAGGGTGAAATGTCAATTTCATGTTATAAAATTATAATTTTGTGTCTTTGTATCTCCATATTTTTGCTGTATTTTCTTTTTCAGTAATTTTTAAATTTTGGCAACCGGCATATGTCATCGTTTTTGTTATTTTGTTTCCCTGGTAATTAGAGGGGTTTAGCAATTTTTCATATGTACATTGACTCTTTGGATATCCTGTTTCCCTGGGTTGTGTATCTCTCTTTGTTGATTTGAAGGAATTGAAAACAGATACTCAGAATACAGTTCTTTCTTTTTTTAAATATATATTAGAAATATATTTTCTCTCTCTTTTCCTATTTCTTATTTTCTGGTGCAAACTCTTCATTTCTAGTTAATAATATCTAGCTCTTTCTTTTTATTTCCTTTTGTTTTCTTACCTATGGAATATTTTTCTGTTCTCAGATCATACGTACATCTTCAGTATTATTTTCTTAGACTTTATCTCTTGTTCTTTCATATCTATATCTATAATACAACTAGAATACATTTCTGAATACAGTTTGACCTAGAGGTCAAGATTCACCTCTTTTCATGTGAAAATCTAATTACTTCAGCACAATTTATTGCAAAGCCCGTTACTTCTTCGTCTTCTGTATTGCCACTTTTTATTAAATATAAAGTTCATAGATATAAAGTTTCTTCTGAGGGCTTTATATTTTATTATGTCACTTTTCTATATTTTAACAAATCAATATTAATTTATTTAATGAAAAATTTAAATAAATCTTGATCTAGTAGAGAAAGTTCACCAACCTCAAGTACCTATTTAAGATGTGCTTTAGTTATTCTTGCACTACTATGTTTTACATTTTTCTTGAGCAAACAACAAAACAAATAACAAAAACCAAACTGGGCTTGCGTTGGAAGAACTCAGAAGTAGTGGATTGGACTAAGGAAATTTCACACTTAGGCTTCTCTCAATTAATAAACATGGTATAAATCCTATTTATTTAAGGCTTCCTCAAGTTCTGTCAAAATATAATTTTTTTCTACTGAAGAGATTTTGCACAACTTTCATTACACTTTTATATAGATATTGATTCATTCTATGCCCTTGTGTATAGCATCATAAAAATTCATTTCTTCTACCCAATTGCTAGTACTAAAATGTGATTTTAAAAATATTGAGTTTAAATGCAGCAACATTGCTAAAATGATTTATTAATTCTAATAAATATATCTGTAATTATTTGGATTTTCTAATTATCCTGTTCTCTTTTCTTTAAACATATAATATTTTTACTTTTTTTCAGTTTTAATACTGTCCATTTATATCTTGTTTTATTGCATTTGTATAATGTTAATACAAAAAGTGACAGTAGTAATTTTCTTTTTTTCTGATTTTAAATGGAATGATTTAAACATTCAACATTTACTGTGATATTCTGTGGAGATTTTCTTGATAGTCTTTATCAGAATAATAATGATACCACCTATACCTAAATTGTTAAGACATTTTCTTAATGGATTTTAAATGCCATCAAATAATTTTTCTGCAATTGAGGAAGTTGATTTCTTTCTTTTTTATCGTGTCACTGTGTCAAATCATATTGTTTAAAAGTATTAAATAAGTCTTGCTCTCCCAGAATAAACCTAACTTTGTTTTGCTATATTTATGCATTTGTTAATAAAACATGTGTGCAGTTATAACTAAGTGGATTAAGATGTTTTAGGATACAATGTTATTTCAATAAGTGAGACTGGCCAGTACTTTTACTTTCTTTTGTAGTGTCAAAGTTATGATGGCCTTTTTAAAGGAATTGTTCTGTCTTTTCTCTTTTTCTTTTGTATGGGAGCATTTAAAAAAAGATTGGCATGTGTCACCTGGAATTTGAGAAATCATAGTGAATGGTGTCATCTTCTGAATGGTATCATCTTAATATTGTTTAATACATGTAGGTAGAATATGCTAATACAATTTTTGAGTTGGAGATTTATTTTTAAGAGGTTTTCAATTATGAATTTATTTTAAAATTGTATTCTGATAAGGTAGGAACACAATATGAAATCTATACTTCTTTACAAAATTAAGCGTACATTATAGCTGACTAGGCTTTGACTTTAATGTTCAGTCTTTAAGAATCCTTTCTTAAAGAAATTGTTCCTTTCTTAAAGACATTTTTAAAAGAAATTATTCAATCTTTTAGAAAGGTAATTTGTTGAGATGCATGTTTATATCATTAATATTCAGCTCTTTTATTTACTATTATATATTTTAAACTGTAGCTTCTCTAGCCACAATTTTAAAGGTATGAGAATTGTAAATTCAGAATCCTCATATCTTAATGATGAATTGAAAGGTTTAAAATTATAAAATCTCTCTATATATATCTCTGCTTGACAACATGTATTATATCTGATGTTTACATAGATACAACAGTTTGCATCCTTTTACCTTCAGTATTACTGTGTCTTAGATTTCTTTCTCTTGTCCATACTATATGATTAGATACTGTTCTTTCTATCAATAATATTGTTTGCACGGTACTGCTTATCTTCCCATTTAAAAAATCCTCGCCAGGTAAGAAGATGACACCATTCACTATGATTTCTCGAATTCCAGGTGACACATGCCAAACCTTGTGAACAGATTTCCTACTACATTCTGCTCTGCTGTACCAGGGTGGATGTTTGTGATTCCACAGTTCACTAAGCAGCCATCTGGAGAGTGAAATACTAGCCTACCATATGCGTATATAACATCATGTTCTGCAGATGGCATTTATTTAGTCCCCTATTTCCCTTAACTGGTGAGTTAGTATTGGGGAAGAAGGAACACCGCAATTCACTAAAGTAAGTTGAAAGTCTATAGTGGAAATGAATTATCTCTCATAATGCCTAATCTGAAAAAGTGGAGGGCTAAGTCAAAGGATGACCATAGTCACCCATTGCTAATCTCTGAAAGTATTTAGCAACACTTTCGTATTGTCCTTAGAACCTGAGCCTTAGCATTAATTATCTCTAGTTTTAGAACTACAGTCAAAATCCCAATACAATATGAATGACCTATATATAATCCTATTATGGAAATAATATTTTATGATTCATTAGTTTTACTATTTTAAATGTAAACCATCAAATTATTTCTTAGTTTATATTAGTTTCAAGGTCAATTTCTGGACTTATGAGGGTTTATTCTTTATTTTCCTGCATTTTTCACTCTCTTATTTAAAAGTTCTTCAATCTTTCTTAATATTGAGGTCAGGAGTTCAAGACCAGCCTGGCTATCATGGTGAAACCCCATCTTTAAAAAAAATATATTAACATATAACATCAATATTCAACCATTAGCTGGGACAAAAATCTATAGTTCCTTCAGTTAGGCATCTCATTTCTCAAATCTCAAATCCAATATATTAGTAGATTCTGTTGGACCAACCTCCACAGTGTATGTTCTGCCTCTCTCCTTCTTTCTGTGTCCCCTTCTACCACCTGTATCCAAGCCCATGTCATGTCTTTTGGGGCTTACTTTAAAGACCCCCTAATTGCTTCACTAAATTTAGCCTTTGCAAACTGATGATGTACTCATCACACAGGAGCAGAATACATGAATACATGTTATAAAACATGAATATTATCAATAACTATTTTGCTTAATGTCATGAACCACTTCTTACTTCATTTAGAACAGAACCTCGATGTCTGGTCATAGCTTATAAAACCAGACATTAGTTAGCATTAACATAGCTTCCTAACCTAATTATATGCATCTCTCTCCTCACTGTCTCTGCTGTAGTTGCAATAACTCTCTTAGATGAACATGGGCTTATTTGTTTCTCTTGCTCTTTTCTCTGCCTAGAGCATTATCTCTATGGCTCTTCACCTAGACCATTATCCCTATGTCTCTTCACATAGTTGAGTAAATCTCATCTCATCAGGTGCCTAATTAAAAGGCCCCTTTTAGAGAGGCTATCCCTAACTATTCTAGATCTGTCTCTCTCTGTCTCTGACTCCTTATCTATCTTTCTATCTATCTACCTATCTATCAATGTAATCTATCGATCTTTCAATCCATAGGCAGATATCTATCTAACTATCATAGATTATAATCAAATTCTTAACACCACTGGGCCAAAACCATGTATTATATGTATATAAAGTAATCAAACTCCTACCACCAGTGGGCCAAAACCAACTCACCATTATCTGATATTATAGTAATTTCTTCATTTATTTGCTACCAATTTACATAGTATAATTTCAATCTAATACAAAGCCACTGCTATAGTTTGATTGTGTCATCCAAAACTCATGTGGAAATTTAACCCGCAATGTAGCAATATTGAAAAGTAGGCTTTAAGAGGTTATTGAATCATGGATTAATCTATTAATGGATCAGTTATTATATAGGTAAATGGATAAATGGATTATCACGGAATTGGGACTGATGTCTTTGTAAGAAGAGGCAGAGAGCCCTGAGCTAGCACTTTAGCATGCTCAGTCCCCTCTTCAGGTGATACTCCATGCCACCTCAGGATTTGATTCTGCTTAGAGTCCCCATCAGCAAGAGGGCTCTCACCAGATGCCACCCCTCAACCTTGGACTTTTCAGCCGCTATAGCTGTAAGAAATGCATACCCTTTATGAATTACCCTGTTTCATGTATTTCATTTTAAACAACAGAAAATTGATTAAGATAGATACACAGGTATAATTTTATTCATTTAACTATTTCAGTTACCAGTTTCCTGAATTACAAATCCAGAAGGTAAGCCTTACCTTTCATACACACTGTGATGACAAAAACAGGCCATTCTTGAGTAAATACTTAGCCAATGCTTAATGTATGAGAAAGCACAGTAAATACAACTTCCTTTCCTAGCATGTATATGTGCACAAAAGTGTGTTTACTTTTAAAAACATTAAAACAAAACAGTAAACTGTTGGTGAACATTTATTTTCTTCCTTTTATTTAAATGGAGAAATAAGGATTCTTCTGATTTTCACCATGAAATTCTTGTTTGACTTGCGCTTCAGGTATGCAGATTTTATTTGAATATGTTTCAAGAAGTTCACATTAAGTAATATTTTAAAATATATGCTGATTGAATTTTTATTATGTAGCTTTTAAATATGAAAAGATGTAAGATCTTTATTTATCAGAAAAGTGAAAACATAACAATAGGTTTTGTAGTGTTTCATTTCCTTTTGTGATTTTAAATATATATGCTATGGCCCATGTAAATAAGCATTAGATGGTATTCATGGTGCTCTCTCTCTCTCAGTGTGTGTGTGTGTGTGTGTGTGTGTGTGTGTATGTGTGTCTGTGTGTGTGTGTAAATATAATGTCTTGAACTGAATAGAAATCCCCAAATTTTAAATTTTGAAACCTGACACCTAATATGATAGCATTAGAAAGAGAAAGGAGTTTCTTTGGGAGATGACTAGGTCATGACGCTCGTGAACTTGTGAATGAGAATAGTGCCTTTATGAAATAGACTCCAGAGAACTCCCTCACTCCTTCTACCATGTAAAGCCTGGTTTGTGAGCCAGAAAGTGAGTCCTCACCAAACACCAAATCTGTCAGTGCCTCTATCTTGGACTTTGAGTTTCCAAAATGGTGAGAAATAAATTTCTGTTGTTTATAAGCTACTGAGTTTATGACATTTTTTCTATCATACTTTCTTGGCTTAGAAAATGCTACTTTGTCTGCCTAGAAATTTTTTTTTAATTTTTAACTTTTGTGGGTACACAGTAGTTGTACAGGTTTAAAGGGTACATGGAGTATTTTGATTTGGGACATAATACATCATAATCACATGAGGGTAAGTGGGGTATCCATCACCTCAAATATTTATCGTTTCTTTGGGTTATAAACAATCCAATCATATTCTTCAGTTATTTATATTGTTTTATTTATTTAGAGATGAATTCTCGCTCTTGTCACCCAGGCTGAAATGCAGTGGTGCAATATTGTCTCACTTTTTTTTTTCTTTTTATTTTTTTATTGCATTTTAAGTTTTGGGGTACATGTGCAGGACATGCCAGATAGTTGCATAGGTACACACATGGTAGTGTGATTTGCTGTCTTCCTCCCCTTCACCCACATCTGGCATTTCTCCCACTGCTATCCCTCCCCAGCTCCCCCCCACCGCTCTCCCTCCCCTATACCCCCCAATAGACCCCAGTGTGTAGTGCTCCCCTCCATGTGTCCATGTGTTCTCACTATTCATCACCTGCCTATGAGTGAGAATATGCGGTATTCCATTTTCTGTTCTTGTGTCAGTTTGCTGAAAATGATGTTCTCCAGATTCATCCATGTCCTTACAAAGGACACAAACTCATCATTTTTGATTGCTGCATAATATTCCATGGTGTATATGTGTCACATTTTCCCAGTCCAGTCTATCATCGATGGGCATTTGGGTTGGTTCCAGGTCTTTGCTATTGTAAACAGTGCTGCAATGAACATTCGTGTGCATGTGTCCTTATAGTTGAATGATTTATAGTCCTTTGGATATATACCCAGTAATGGGATTGCTGGGTCAAATGGAATTTCTATTTCTAGGTCCTTGAGGAATCGCCACACTGTCTTCCACAATGGTTGAACTAATTTACACTCCCACCAGCAGTGTAAAAGTGTTCCTATTTCTCCACATCCTCTCCAGCATCTGTTGTCTCCAGATTTTTTAATGATCACCATTCTAACTGGCATGAGATGGTATCTCAATGTGGTTTTGATTTGCATCTCTCTAATGACCAGTGATGATGAGCATTTTTTCATGTGTTTGTTGGCCTTATGTATGTCTTCTTTTGTAAAGTGTCTGTTCATATACTTTGCCCATTTTTGAATGGGCTTGTTTGTTTTCTTCCTGTAAATCTGTTTGAGTTCTTTGTAAATTCTGGATATCAGCCCTTTGTCAGATGGGTAAACTGCAAAACTTTTTCCCATTCTGTTGGTTGCCAATTCACCCTAATGACTGTTTCTTTTGCCGTGCAAAAGCTGTGGAGTTTGATTAGGTCCCATTTGTCTATTTTGGCTTTTGTCTATTTTCTATTTATTGTCTATTTTGCCAATGCTTTTGGTGTTTTGGTCATGAAGTTCTTGCCTACTCCTATGTCCTAAATATTTTTGCCTAGATTTTCTTCTAGGGTTTTTATGGTGCCAGGTCTTATGTTTAATTCTTTAATCCATCTGGAGTTAATTTTAGTGTAAGGTGTCAGGAAGGGGTCCAGTTTCTGCTTTCTGCACATGGCTAGCCAGTTTTCCCAACACCATTTATTAAACAGAAAATCCTTTCCCCATTGCTTGTTTTTGTCAGGTTTATCAAAGATTGTATGATAGTAGGTATGTTGTGTTGCCTCCATTGCCTCTGTTCTGTTCCATGGACTATATCTCTGTTTTGGTACCAGTACCATGCTGTTTTGATTACTGTAGCTTTGTAGTATAGTTTGAAGTTTGGTAGTGTGATGCCTCCTGCTCTGTTCTTTTTGCTTAGAATTGACTTGGCTATGTGGGCTCTCTTTTGGTTCCATATGAAGTTTAAGGTGTTTTTTTCCATTTCTGTGGAGAAGGTTATTGGTAGCTTGATGGAGATAGCGTTGAGTCTGTAAATTACTTTGGGCAGTATGGCCATTTTTTCGATATTGATTCTTTCTAACCATAAACATGGAATGTTTCTCCATCTGTTAGTGTCCTCTCTTATTTTGTTGAGCAGTGGTTTGTAGTTCTCCTTGAAGAGGTCCTTTATGTTCCCTGTAAGTTGTATTCCTAGGTATTTTATTCTCTTTTTAGCAATTGTGAATGGCAGTTCATTCTTGATTTGGCTCTCTTTCAGTCTGTTATTGGTGTATAGGAATGCTTGTGATTTTTGCACAATGATTTTATATCCTGAGACTTTGATGAAGTTGCTTATCAGTTTCAGGAGTTTTTGAGCTGAGACAATGGGGTCTTCTAGATATGCAATCATGTCGTCTGCAAATAGAGAAAATTTGACTTCCTCTTTTCCTATTTGAATACCCTTTATTTCTTTTTCTTGCCCAATTGCTCTGGCTAGAACTTCCAATACTATATTGAATAGGAGTGGTGAGAGAGGGCATCCTTGTCTAGTGCCAGATTTCAAAGGGAATGCTTCCAGTTTTTGCCCATTCAGTATGATATTGGCTGTTGGTTTGTCATAAATAGCTTTTATTATTTTGGGATACACTCCATCAATATCGAGTTTATTGAGGGTTTTTAGCATAAAGGGCTGTTGAATTTTGTCAAAGGCCTTCTCTGCATCAATTGAGATAATCATGTGGTTTTTGTTTTTGGTTCTGTTTATGTGGTGAATTACGTTTATAGATTTGCTATGTTGAACCAGGCTTGCATCCCCAGGATGAATCCTACTTGATCATGGTGAATAAGCTTTTTGATGTTCTGTTGCAATCTGTTTGCCAGTATTTTATTGAAGATTTTTGTGTCTATGTTCATCATGGATATTGGCCTGAAATTTTCTTTTCATGTTGAGTCTCTGCCAGGTTTTGGTATCAGGATGATATTGGTCTCATAAAATGATTTGGGAAGGATTCCCTCTTTTTGAATTATTTGGAATGGTTTCAGAAGGAATAGTACCAGCTCCTCTTTGTGTGTCTAGTAGAATTCAGCTGTGAACCCATCTGGACCTGGGCTTTTTGTGTGTTAGGCTCTTAATTGCTGCCTCAACTTCAGCCCTTGTTATTAGTCTATGCATAGTTTCGGCTTCCTACTGGTTTAGGTTTGGGAGGACACAAGTGTCCAGGAATTTATGCATTTGTTCCAGGTTTACTAGTTTATGTGCATAGAGTTGTTTGTAGTATTCTCTGATGATGGTTTGAATTTCTGTGGAATCTGTGGTAATATCCCCTTTATCATTTTTATTGTGTCTATTTACTTATTCTCTCTTTTCTTTTTTTATCAATCTGGCTAGTGGTCTGTCTATTTTGTTGATCTTTTCAAAAAACCAGCTCATGGATTTATTATTTGAAGGGTTTTTTGTGTCTCTATTTCCTTCAGTTCTGCTCTGATCTTAGTTATTTCTTGTCTTCTGCTAGGTTTTGAGTTTTTTTGATCTTGCTCCTCTAGCTCTTTCAATTTTGACAATAGGGTGGCAATTTTGGATCTCTCCACTCTTCTTATGTGGGCACTTATTGCTATATATTTTCTCTAGAGACTGCTTTAAATGTGTCCCAGAGATTCTGGTATGCTGTGTCTTCATTCTTGTTGGTTTTGAAGAACTTCTTTATTTCTGTATTTATTTCATTGTTTATCCAATCAACATTCAAGAGCCAGTTGTTCAGTTTCCATGAAGCTGTGTGATTCTGAGTTAGTTTCTGAATTCTGAGTTCTAACTTGATTGCACTATGGTCTAAGAGACTGTTTGTTATGATTTCAGTTGTTTTGCATTTGCTGAGAAGTGATTTACTTCCAATTATGTGGTCAATTTTGTAGTAGGTGTGATGTGGTGCTGAGACGAATGTATATTCTGTGGATTTGGGGTGGAGAGTTCTGTAAATGTCTATCAGGTTTGCTATTTCCAGGTCTGAGTTCAAGCCCTGGATATCCTTGTTAATTTTCTGTCTGGTTGATCTGTCTGATATTGACAGTGGAGTGTTAAAGTCTCCCACTATTATTGTGTGGGAGTCTAAGTCTCTTTGTAAGTCTTTAAGGACTTGCATTATATATCTGGGTGCTCCTGTATTTGGTCCATATATGTTTAGGATTGTTAGCTCTTCTTGTTGTATCGATCCTTTTACCATTAGGTATTGTCCTTCTTTGTCGCTTTTTATCTTTGTTGCTTTAAAGTCTATTTTATCAGAGATGAGGATTGCAACTACTGCTTTTTCTTGCTCTCCATTTGCTTGGTAAATCTTTCTCCATCTCTTTATTTTGAGCCTTTGTATATCTTTGCATGTGAGTTGGGTTTCCTGGATACAGCACACTGATGGATTTTGGCTTTTTATCCAATTTGCCAGTCTGTGTCTTTTGATTGGTGCATTTAGCCCATTTACATTTAGGGTTAATATTGTTATGTGTGAATTTGATACTGCCATTTTGATGCTAGCTAGCTGTTTTGCCTATTAGTTGATGCAGATTCTTGATTTTGTTGATGCTCTTTAGCATTTGGTATGTTTTTGGAATGGTTGGTACTGGTTGTTCCTTTCTATGTGTAGTGCCTCTTTCAGGAGCTCCTGTAAAGCAGGCCTGGTGTTAACAAAATCTCTGAGTACTTGCTTGTTTGCAAAGGATTTTATTTTTCCTTCACTTATGAAGCTCAGTGTGGCTGGATATGAAATTCTCGGTTGAAAGTTCTTTTCTTTCAGGATGTCGAATATTGGCCCCCACTCTCTTCTGGCTTGTACGGTTTCTGCCAAGAGATCTGCTGTAAGTCTGATAGGCTTCTTTTTGTGGGTGACACGACCTTTCTCTCTGGCTGCCCTTAGCATTTTCTCCTTCATTTCAACACTGGTGAATCTGATGATTATGTGCCTTGGGGTTGCTCTTCTTGCAGAATATCTTTGTGGTGTTCTCTGTATTTCCTGGACTTGAATATTGGCCTGCCTTGCTAGGTTGGGGAAATTTTTCTGGATAATATCCTGAAGAGTATTTTCCAGCTTGGCTTTATTCTTTTTGTCACATTCAGGTACACCCATCAAATGTAGATTAGGTCTCTTCACATAGTCCCACATTTCTTGGAGACTTTGTTCATTTTTTTTTGCACTTTTTTCTCTAATCTTGCCTTCTCATTTTATTTCATTGAGTTGATCTTCGACCTCTGATATCCTTTCTTCTGCTTGGTCAATTCGGCTGTTGAGACTTGTGCATGCTTCATGAAGTTCTTGTGTTGTGTTTTTTAGCTCCATCAATTCACTCATATTTCTCTCTAAGGTGTCCATTCTTGTTAGCATTTCCTCAAATCTTTTTTCAAGGTTCTTAGTTTCTTTGCATTGAGTTAGAACATGTTCTTTTAGTTCACAGAAGTTTCTCATTACCTACCTTCTGAAGTCTAATTCTGTCATTTCATCACATTCATTCTCTCTCCAGCTTTGTTCCCTTGCTGATGAGGGATTGTGGTCCCTTGTAGGAGGCGAGGTGTTTCAGTTTTTGGTGTTTCCTCCTTTTTGCGCTGGTTTCTTCGCATCTTTGTGGATTTATCCACCTGTCGTCTGAGTAGTTGCTGACTTTTAGATTGGGTCTCTGAGTGGATGCCCAGATTGTTGATGATGAAGTATTTCTGTTTCTTAGTTTTGCTTCTAACAGTGTAGCCCCTCTGCTGTAGGACTGTTGAGGTCCACTCCAGGCCCTGCTTGCCTGGGGTATACCTGTAGCAGCTGTGGAAGAGTGAGGGATTCTACCAGTTTCTACTTCTGCTATCTTTGTCCCAGAATGATGCCTGCCAAATGTCACTCTGCTCAGTCCTTTTTGAGGTGACTCTTTGGATATACAGGGGTCAGGGAGCTGCTTGAGGAGACAGTCTGTACTTTGTAGGAGTTCAAGTGCTGAGCTGTGAGCTCCGTTGTTCATTCAGGGCTGCTAGGTAGGTATGTTTAAGTCTGCTGTAGCAGAACTCATAAGTCCCCTTTTCTTCCTCGGGTGCTTTGTCTCAGGGAGTTAGGGCTTTATTTGTGAGTATTCGTTGCACTGTCCTGCCCAGCAAGGAGGCAGTCTAGTCACTACCTGCCTGCTGAGGCTCTGCCCTGCTGCTGTGGCCTCCACCCTGTTGCTGTGGGCTCTGCCCTGCTGTCGTGGGCTCCGTCCTGTTGCTGTGGGCTCCGTCCTGCTGCCGAGTACAATTCCCTGTAGTCCTGTTTATATGGGTGTGGTTAGAACTGCAGTGGCGATGGTGGCCCGCCTCTGTATTGGCAGACTCTCTCTGTTGTAACAGGTTGCCTGGGCAATGGCAGGCTGCGTCAGCAATGGGAGAGTACCTCCATAGGGGTGGAATGCCTCGGTAATGGCGGACGCCCCTCCCCCACCAAGCTGCACTGTCCTGGGTTCAGCTGTGCTTGTCATGAAACTCTCAACCCTGAGTGTTTCCAATTGCTGTTTTGTTTGTTTTTGTTGGGGTGAAACCCGCCGAGCCTGATTACCTGGCTCCCTGCCTCAGAGCCCTTTTGGTTTTTTTTTTTTAAGTTGAACAGTTGTCTCTCTCTCAGGTGTTTCAGTCGCCTGCTGAAAGGGCACTGGGATCTGTGTGATTTCCTGTGCAGCGACCCACTGCATGGGCTCACAGTTCACTTTTCAGGAATCTCCTGGCCTGGCTTACTGTTTAAGTCCCATTTAATCAGATGAATGTGCTAAACTGCCTTCCCAAATATCAAATTGCCAGTTTAACAGGACAACCAGACCAGTGTATTTTGTATGGAGTGCTGCACTGCTGCACTGTGGC
Organism: Saguinus oedipus; assembly: GCA_031835075.1. Lineage (NCBI taxonomy): Eukaryota > Metazoa > Chordata > Mammalia > Primates > Cebidae > Saguinus > Saguinus oedipus. Next base: position 150,798,501 of record CM063172.1, read on the forward strand.
TCCGGCTGAAACGGCCGTGCCTGCCAAAACAGCTGTGCTGGTGTCCCGTGGAGCTCCTAAACCTGGGAATTTCCTTGTCTGTGGGCAATAAAGAGCCATCTATAAATGTGGCATCCACTCACCCTCTGTGCTTTGACTGAGAGCTGCAATCCTGAGTTGCTCCTATAGCGCCATCATCCAAAATTTTCATATTGTCTCACTTCAATCTCCATCTTCTGGGTTCAAGTGATTTTCCTGCCTCAGCCTCCCAAATAGCTGGGATTGCTGACTCCTGCCACCACACCTGGCTATTTTTTATATTTTTAATAGAAACAGGGTTTCACTATTTTGGCCAGAGTGGTCTCAAACTCCTTCCCTCAAGTGACCCTCCCACCTTGGCTTCCCATTTTGCTGGAATTACAGATGAAAGCCACAGCACCCTGCCCTTTTGGTTAATTTTATATGAACAATAAAAGAGTGTTGACTATATTTACCCTGTTATGCTATCACATACTAGATCTTATTCATTCCTTGTAACTATATTTTTGTTCTCATTAGCCATCCCTGCCCTCATCATCACTAGCCTTCTCTGTCTCTGGTAACCATCATTCTACTCTCATCTCCATGAGTTCAGTTGTTTGAATTTTAAGCTTCCACAAATACATGAGAACATGCAAAGTTTATCTTTCTATGCCTGGTTTATTTCATTTAAAACAATGTCCTCCAATTCTATTCGTGTTGCTGCAAAAGACAGGATTTGCTTCTTTTTTATTACTGGGTAGTACTCCATTGTGTGTATGTACCATATTCGCTTTATCCATTTATCTGCTGACAGACACTTAGGTTGTTTCCAGATGTGTTACAATACACACGGTCATGCAGGTATCACTTCCATATAGTGATTTATTTTGGGAATAGACCTAGCATTGGGATTCCTGTATCATATGGTGGTTTGTTGTAGCAGCCCCAGCAGACTAAGATATATGTATACAATCACTATATATATAGTCTATACATATATAGTGAATATATTTATATATATAATCTTTATATATTATATAGTGAATATAATTATCTGCTTCTATCATTGAAATATATTGGATTATCACTTTTTTGATCTTTCAATCAAAGTTGGTGACATATTAGTCCAGAGAGTGGGAGGGAATCTCTTGAAGATATTGTCCTATAAGCAAATGTATCCTAAAACCACAAAATAAAACAATTTAAATTTAGTAATATTTTCTAGAGGAAAAGTGTCAAAAATTGTAGTGTATCTTTTGCAAATTTGAATGATGAGTAAATCCTAATTTCTATCCAATAGACAGTTTAATAAAGTTTGCACTCAGGCAATTTATTAATAAGATAAGCCAGCTGAGGGTAAAATAAAATTATGTAGGTGGATACAACAGGGAAAAGCTGTATATATTCATATTATATATAATTTGAGGTAAGGGTTCATTATCATTTTACTTTATCTGCCCTCTTATCATAAAAATTGTATTTCTTGTATTATGATTATCTGTGTTCCTTAACGGATGTTTGTCATGTTTACTTATAAATAAGATAATATTTTAAATCATATATGGCAATGTAATAAGAGAAAAATTTATCAACTAATTTTCAATATAAAGGGTGACATGGCTTGATAAAATTAGTAAACATTTAAAAGTATATACTTCAGTGTCATTTTAAATATATTTTCTACCTACCTGTACACATTTATCTGTGGAAAATCATAATTTCAGCACTATCCTCTGCATCTGAGGTGATACCATCCCTTGAGCCCAGTAGTGTGAGGTTGCAGTGATCTAAGATTGCACCACTGCACCTCAAGCCTGGGTGACAGAGCAAGACCCTCTCTCAAAATAAAATCAAAACCAACAACAAAAACTAAATATATTTATTTTCTAACACTTACTGAGGAATTGTTATTGAAATTTAGCTAACACTGATTTGCCAAGCACTGTTCTAAACATTTTATAAGTAACTCATTTGATATGTATAGAAATACAATGAAGCAAAAATTATTGAGGTTCAATTTTAGAGGTGAAGGAGTAAGTGGTAGAGTCAGGATTTAATCTGAAGGGATTGACTTCAGATTTCATGCTTTAAACAACTTCTTAGTAATTGCTATGAAGAAGTTACTCGATATACATATATAGATGCATATACACACTGACATGTATATTGAGTAACTTCTTAGTAGTTATTTGATATATGTGTATTTCTGTATATGTAGACATAATGTATATGTGCATGTATGAATGAATGTATGTGTATGCATGCATTTTTCTGTGTGCATATATATATTGATATTACATATATATGTGTATGTGTATGTGTGCATTTTTCCAAGTGACATCATCTGTGTATTATACTTAATTTACTGCCAGGTTTGTAATATGAATTGATCTATATTCATATAATTTGAATAAGCTCCAATCAATTTACTATATATTTATTCCTCATGATCTTAAAAATTACCAAATAATTTATTCTTAACTATATTTAAAAGATTATATTACTGCTGTGCAGAAGCTCTTTAGTTAAATTAGATTCCTTTTGTCAATTTTAGCTTTTGTTGCAATTGCTTTTGGTGATTTCATCATAAAATCTTTGCCCATGTCTATGTCCTGAATGGTATTTCTTCCAGGGTTTTCTTCTAGGGTTTTTATGGTTTTGTGTTTCACATTTAAGTCTTTAACTAATCTTGAATTAATATTTGTGCAAGTTATAATGAAGGGGTCCAGTTTAAGTTTTCTGCATATGGCTAGCTGGTTTTCCCAGCACCATTTATTAAATAAGGAATCCTTTCCCCATTGCTTGTTTTTGTTAGGTTTGTTGAAGATCAGATGGTTGTAGATGTGTGGTATTATTTCAGAGGCCTCTATTCTATTGCATAGGTCTGTATGTCTGTTTTGGCACCAGGACCATCCTTTTTGGTTACTGTAGCTTTGTAGTACAGTTTGAAGTCAGGTGGTGTGATACCTCCAGCTTTGTTCTTGCTTAGGATTGTCTTGGTGATGCAGGCTCTTTTTTGGTTCCATATGAATTTTAAAATAGTTTTTCTAATTATGTAAAGAATGTCAATGGTAGTTTGATAGGAATAGTATTGAATATATAAGTTACTTGGGGAAGTATGGATATTTTCACAATATTTATTCTTCCTATTCATGAGGATGAAATGTTTTTCCATTTGTTTTGTATCTTATCTTATTGCCTTGAGCAGTGATTTGTAGTTCTTTTTGAAGTGGTCATTCACATCCCTTGTTAGCTGTATACCTAGGTATTTTATTCTCTTTGTAACAATTGTGAATGGGAGTTTATGATTCCACTCTCTGCTTATATATTGTTGGTGTATAAGAATGCTTGTGATTTTTGTACATTGATTTTGTATCCTGAGACTTTGCTGAAGTTGCTTATCAGCTATCTGTTTAAGGAGATTTGGGGCTGAGAAAATGGGGTTTTCTTTTTATTTATTTTTCTTTCTTTTCTTGTTTTGGAGTCTTGCTCTGTCACCCAGTGACAGTACAGTGGTGTGATCTTGGCTCACTACAACCTCCACCACCTGGGTTCAAGTGATTCTCCTTCCTCAGCCTCCTGAGTAGCTGGGATTACACTGTGCACCACCACATCTGGATAATTTTCTTTTTTGTATTTTTGTAGAAATGGGGTTTCAGCATGTTGGCCAGGCTGGTCACAAATGGGTTTTCTAAATATATGATCATGTTATCTGCGAACAAAGACAATTTATTTTTCAATCTTTTTATTCAAATACTCTTTATTTATTTCAACTAATGGCAGAATGAACAGGCAACCTACATAATGGAAGAAAATTTTTTCAACCTACCCATCTGACAAAGGTCTAATATCCAGAATTTACAAGAAACTTAAAGAATTTTACAAGAAATAAAAAACATCAAAAAGTGGGCAAAGGATATGAACAGACACTTCTCAAAAGAAGACATTTATGCAGCCAATGAACATATGAAAAAAAGCTCAACATCACTGATCATTAGAGAAATGCCAATCAAAAACACAATGAGATATCATCCCACACCAGTCAGAATGGCTATCAGTAAAAAGTCAAGAAACAACAGATGCTGGCATGGTGGTGGAGAAATAGGAACATTTTTACATTGTTGGCGAGAATGTAAATTAGTTCAACCATTGTGGAAGAAAGTGTGGCTATTTTTCAAGGATCTAGAAGCAGAAATATCATTTGACCCAGCAATCCCATTACTGCATATATACTCAAAGGAATATAAATTATTCTATTATAAAGATATTTGCACACACATATGTTTACTGCAGCTCTATTCACAATAGAAAAGACATGGAACCAACTCAAATGTCCATCAATGATAGACTGGATAAAGAAAATGTCGCACATATACACCATGGAATACTATGCAGCTACGAAAAAGAATGAGATAATGCCCCTTGCTGGGACATGGATGAATCTGGAAGATATCATCCTCAGAAAACTAACACAGGAACAGAAAACCAAATACCACACGTTCTCACTCATAAGTGGGAGCTGACAAATGAGAACATATGGACACAGGGAGGGAACCACCACAAATTGGGGCTTGCTTGGGGGTGAATGTCAAGTAGAAGGAGAGCATCAGGACTAATAGCTAATGCATGTGGGGATTAAAACCTAGGTGACAGGTTGATAGGTGCAGCAGACCACTACGGTAGATGTATATTATGTGACAAACCTGCACATTCTGCACATATATCCTGACACTTAACATAAATAACAGTAATAATACTAATTAATAATAATTAAATTTAAAAAGATTCTTCTGCCTTCTGAGTTTTGCTCTGTTACTAAAACTCTAGCATTATTTTATAGGAAAAAGATTACTTGCATTATAATGTTTTTATCTGAGAAAAGAAACAGGGTATTTCAGTCAACAAATGTGTTATTTCTACACTTAAATATCAAGATTTTGTTATTCATTTAAACCTATCTTTTCTGGATTCAGAATTCTACAGCTGGCTTTCTGTATCCACAGGTTCCACATTTAGAGATTCAAACAACTGTGAATAGAAAATATTTGGGGGAAAACACAATAAAAATAAATATGAATATAAAAGCAATGCAGTAACAACTATTACTATTACAATGGGAATGCTCAGTAACAGAGCATTCCCATTGTATTAGATATTATAAATAATCTAGAGACATTTTAAAGTATATGGGAGAGAGAGATCCAAGATGGCTGATTACTAGCAGCTCAGGATTTTAGCTCCCAGTGAAAGCACAAAGAACGAGAGGACACCACACTTTCAGATGAATTTTTGTTGCTCACGGACCAGGAAATTCCCAGCAGAGGAGCCCCATGAGTTGCCAGCATGACTCTTGTGGCCTGCACAGCGGTTTTGCCGGTGCCCTGGCACAGTGGTTCTTGGTGCAAAGTAAACGGGACTGGGTCCCCTTTTGGTAGACATTTGGAGCTCCAGGAAGGCAGAGTCGTCTATTCAGCTGATTGAAAAAGGGACTCAAGAAGGAAGCAAGGCTGGAGATTCCCAGGCAGAAAAGCACCATGATTCTTAACACTGCTGTTTTAGCAGGCTCAGAAGGTTGCTCAGATTCTGGTTCTGGGAATCAACAAGTTGGACATCCACTCAGAGGCCTAATTTGAAAGTAAGTAATTACAAAGACAACAGGTGGATAAATTTACAATGATGGAAAGAAACCAGCATAAAAAGGCTGAGAATACCCCAAATCAGAATGCCTCTCCCTCTACAGGGATCACAGTTCCTCAGCAACAGGGGAACAAGGCCTGATGGAGAATGAGTGCATTCCATTAACAGAATTAGGCTTCAGAAGGTGGATAATAAGAAACTTCTGTGAGTTAAAAGAACATGTTCTAGCCCAATGTAAAGAAGCTAAGAACTTTGAAAAAAGGTTTGACGAAATCCTAATGAGAATAGACAATTTAGAGAAGAATATAAGTGAATTAATGAAACTGAAGAATACAATACGAGAACTCTGTGAAGTATGCACAGGTTTTAACAGTCGAATTGATCAAGCAGAAGAAAGGATATCAGAGGTCGAAGACCAACTTAATGAAATGAAATGAGAAGACAAGATTAGAGAAGAAAGAGTAAAAAGAAATGAGCAAAGTCTCCAAGAAATATGGGACTATGTGAAAAGACCTAATTTACATTTGATAGGTGTACTTGAATGTCATGAAGAGAATGAATCCAAGCTGGAAAATATTCTTCAGGATATTATTCAGGAAAGCTTTCCTAACCTAGTAAGGCGGGACAATACTCAACTCCAGGTAATACAGAGAACACCACAAAGATATTCCTCAAGTAGAGCAACCCCAAGACAAATAATTGTTAGATTCACTAGGGTTGAAATAAAGGAGAAAATTCTAAGGGCAGCTAAAGAGAAAGGTCAGGTACCCATAAAGGGAAGCCTATCAGACTCACAGCAGATCTCTCAGCATAAACCCTACAAACTAGAAGAGAGTGGGGGTCAGTATTCAATATCCTCAAAGAAAAGAATTTTCAACCCAGAATCTCATATCCAGCCAAACTAAGCTTTATAAACGAAGGAAAAATAAAATTTTTCATGAACAAGCAAGCACTCAGAGATTTTGTCACCACCAGGACTGCTTTACAAGAGCTTCTGAAAGAAGCACTATACATAGAAAGGAACAACCAGTATCAGTCATCCCAAAAACTTACCAAAAGATAAAGAGTATCTCCATAATGAAGAATCTGTATCAACTAATGGGCAAAATGGCCAGCTAGCATTAAACAACAATATTAAACTCACAAATACCAATATTAATCCTAAATTTAAATGGATTAAATGCCCCAATCAAAGACACAGACAGGCAAATTGAATAAAAAGTCAAAACCCATCAGTACTCTGTATCCAGATCCATCTCATAAGCGAGCAAGGACACACAAAGACTCAAAGTGTTGGATGAAGACTTATCAATCAAATAGAGAGCAAAAAAAAACAAAAAAGGAGTTGTAACTCTCGTCTCTGACAAAATAGACTTTAATAGTAACAAAGACTAAAGGAAACAAAGAAGGACATTACATAATGGTAAAAGGATCAATGCAGCAATAGGAGTCAATGATCATAAATATATATACACCCAATATAGGAGCACCCAGATACATAAGACAAGTTCTCAATGACTTATAAAGAGACTTGGATTCCCGCACAATAGTAGCGGGAGACTTTGACACCACATTGTTGATATTCAACGGATCAACGAGATAGAAAATTAACAGGAACATCTATGATTTGAACTCAGACCTGGAACAAGTAAACTCAGTGAATATTTATAGAATTCTTCACCCCAAGTCTACAGAACATACATTTTTCTCAGTATCACATTACACTTATTTTGAAAGTGACCACATAATTGGAAGTAAATCACTCTTGAGCATTTGCATAGCATTTCACAGGCATAAATGAAGTATTTATTGTTTGGCTGTTTTTTTGTTATTTTCATCCCTTATTCCTTCCTGTCTCTGCTGTGCTAATACTGTGTCATGTTATATGAGACTTGAGCAGGCATTAAATTTGGTATCTGGAGGGGGGTTCTGGATGACTCTATTCTGAATTTCTATATAAAATAGTGAATTTGGTATTATATGTTTTATTTTTACTGAATAAGTAATATGTTATGTAAATCTGAATCAATGTTTTTAATTCAACTAAATAATAAAAACTAATATTTATTCTTCATTGGAAAAACCATAAATGAACAAATGATTCAACCCAAATTATATGAGCAGAATACTTTGTTAAATTTTTACATATGGATTTTAAGAGTTTGGCAAAGAAAGAGATGGAGGAAAAAAAGGAACTAGAAATCCCAACACCAGGACAAACCCAGAATGTAATAAAAGCAAATAACAAAACAAAATGAAATACCTTTATTGCTATTGTAACAAGGCAAACTTTCTTATTTTCAGTAATTATCTATTGTTAAATGCTGAATGAAACAATAGAATACACACACACTTTTCTTCTCTTCCTTTTCCCACTTCATCTTTAAAAATGGTTATAATAGGACAGATGTGGTAGCTCACACCTGCAATCCCAGTACTTTGGGAGGCTGAGGCAGGTGGATCATCTGAGGTCAGAACTTTGAGACCAGCCTGACTAACATGTTGAAATTCCGTCTCTACTAAAAATACAAAAATTAGCTGGATGTGGTGGCAGGCGGCTGTAATCCTAGCTAACTGGAAGGCTGAGACAGGCTAATCCCTTGAACCCAGGAGGTGGAGGTTAAAGTGAGCCAAGATCATGCCACTGCACTCCAGCCTGGGCAACAAGAGCAAAACGCTGTCTCCAAAAATAAGCTTATAATGGTTTTTATCTTGCAGAATTACTGTGACATTGAGTTAAATAATATCCTAAGAAATCACAGTCCCTGATATTGGGTGAAAACAAAATAAATGTTAATTTTGCTTTTTTTTTTCTTTTTCCATTATACAAATGAAGAGTTTGAAGGTCTTGATAAGATTTCTGTTAGATGCTGTAACACTTGGGACTTGGAAAACACATTGCTCTAGATTATAATTTAAGCCTCTTTGCATTAGTGTAAATAAGATGTTTCTATAGCTTAACAAAGAGGCAGAAAAATATCAAATGTATACATAAGAAAGAACTTGTGTTTAATATGTTTTGTGTAGTATCTAACTGCCGAGATTGCTATGCTGCTTTATTCAATCAGTAAGAAGAATAGAAAATGAAAGTGAGAGAGTCATATTGAACAAGGAGCACAGTCTCGAATGAGGTATGGAGTACCAGAGTGACTTCTTAACTTTAAGCTAATACAAAGAAGCAAAGCCACACAAAGCAAAATAAATCCTGGGAAACATTCTCAGGTTTAGATTTTCAGATGTTTTACATAATACCTGTAAAGATTATTAAGTAGAGTATGTTTACTAGAATAATCAAGGAACAGCTATAATAAATAATGTAAACTGCTTGAAATTTCATATATCTCAAAAAAGGGATAGGAGTATGTAATTTTCAAGTGTTTTCCATTGATGCTATTATTGATATTAAATATACTAAACATATAAAAACATGGGCCATTTTTTTTTTACTTCTTAAAATAATTAAATGATTTTTTATATATGTTGGGAATTTAGAAGACTTCAATTAAAGTTAATTTCAATAATATTAGTTTATCATTTTGATATTATATGAGAAAATAATTATCTGACCTAAGGTATAAAAAAGTTTCAAAATTAGATTTATAAATTCATCTGTAGGACAGCAGCTGTGTCTATCTAGCAGTATTTAATGACTAATGTGATTAAATTTGCAATTGTCAAAGAAACTATGTAGAAACTAGCAAAAAATTAAACATAAAAGCATTTGATATGCATCATGAGTTTCTTAATGCAATTTATAAAACTTGTATTGAAATATATAGAAATGATTTTATAATGAAAATAATTATTATATAAGAAACACATACATTTTCAAAATAATTTTCTTTCACCGTTGGTTAGTTTGCATTTGCATTCTGTGCTGTCATATGTCAAAGCAGTTAAATATGCTTAGATATTTTATAGATTTAGTATTTTTAAGTTATATAGGAAATGGAAGACCATGTAAAAATATTTTAATAGTAGTAAAATATTACTAATCCTTAGTATACATTGATATAAATAAAGTCAAAGTTTTATTAACAATTCTATCTTCTTTTATATTGCTACTCGTAACTAATATATAATGTTCATAATGAATAATTACTATATTATGTTTACAATATTTATTGTAGATAAAATAAACTAAAACAAGAGTGATGATATTAAGATTGGATTTATATATTACATATGTATGTAAAGTGTGTGTGTGTGGTACATATGGATAGCTTGTTAGATAAATAGTAATAGATATACAGGTAAGTAGAATTTGACAGGCCAGTGCAAGAATAGGCAAATGAATGTACTTTAGATCCCAGTTAATGTTAGAGCTGAGGAATTTAAATGATTGAAACCTATGATTTTTCAGATAAGAACACTGAAGTCCAGAAAAATAAAGTAACATCTCCAAGATCATGGAAATAAAATTAATGTTACATTAATAAAATAAATAAATATATATAAGTATAAAAAATAAATCACAAAAATTTTTATTAACTGAATTATCTAAAATAGTATATAAACATCCTCTGAGCTAAAAATAGGGAGTACAAGTTTTTGGAAAAATGATAGAAACAAATTTTATGGCTTGTTTTATTTTGGCCCATATGCCATAAGGAAATTTTCCAATACATGTTTTGAATAACTTGTATTTGTCAGAAAATATGCATTTTTTAAATTCAACATTCCCTTAAAAATCAAGAATATAAACTTTAAATATTTCTAAATATATGTTTTGTCTAGACATTTTAGTATAAATTAACAAGTATCTTTTGTAATAATAGTTTTTTAAACACCATAACCAGGTATGTCCTTACAAACAGAGGTATTTATCATGTGCACTAAATATGTTCATGTTTAGATTTTTACAGAGAACCTCGAAATCATAATTTGCTATATGTGAGATATAGTGTTTAAAGAATCTGATGTCTAATTGGCATTCAGAAAAGGAGAGAAGTAAAATGGGCCAAGGCAATATTTGAAGAGAAGATGAATGGGATTTCTTTCTCAAAAATGATGAAAGAAGTCAAACCAGATTCAAGAAGCTTTATAAACCTCAAGCAATATAAATGACTACAAAGCTTACCTACTCTTACGATGATGACACAGCTAGAAATAAAGGACATAATCAAATTTAACATTCCAAGATCACCATCCTGAAAATGGAGTTCTCAAAAGGATAATAGAGGCCAGGAAACAATCACATATCTTTATAATGCTGACAAAATATAATTGCCAATTTGCAATTATATATGTAGGAAAGATAACTTTCAACATATAAATGAAATAAATGATTTTTTAGACAAAAGTATCAATAGTCTATTACCAAGAGAATTCTTTAAAATAAATATTAAAGAGTATTTTATGGGCAGAAGGAAAATTTTATTAGGTGAAAATTCTGAGATGCAGAAAAAAAGTGAAGAAGAATTGAAAGAATAAATATGAGACTATTTCTATAAAGTAATACCTATAATATCTTGATGGGTTTTTAATAAATAAAAATATGTAGTAAAGTTCTATGTAAACTGGAATGGTATCAATGAAGTAAAATGTTTTAAATTCATGAGTTGTTGATGAATAAATAAAAGTAGCCATTAATATTATATTTTAACATGCTAATTTTATTTAAACTTGATAATTTAAAAAATTGTGTAAGGTTATGTTCTATTATTAAGACAATCTGTATAGGAAATAGAAAGTTATGAATTAATCTATTTTTCCCATAAGGAGTTAGACTGAACTAGTTGAAACGTCTATACTGCTATGGGTTTATATCTGCATGCATGCATTACCTCTTTCATAATATAATATACAGAGATTTTAAAAAATACATTGAAGATACATTAAAGTTGATGTGAACTTTAGAAATGTAAATGATTATTATCCAGATACTAAAGCCTCAAATTGTAAAGCATTTGTAAACTGTGCAAATAATGGTCTGAGCTAGATAGCATGGCCAAATGACATAAGCTGAAAAAGGAATGTTTTAGAAAAATTAAAATGTAATTGCATAAATTTTACAATGAAATCAAGGAAAATAACTATTGTGTCCATGCTAATTGATACTTTGGGTATTGAACAATTCTGAACAATAACAGTGGTATTCTTGGGGGAGACAGAAGAATTTCAATTTAAGGTGAGAGTGAAAATATAACATTTTATGAGTACATTAAAAGTATATGATAATGAATTTACATTAATTATAGGAATCCACAAAGCACTGTGGAAAAAGTTGAGAGTGGAAGAAGTGAGGAATTCTTGGCAGAGTAGGAAAGTAGTATGATACCACTAGGTAGGGGTGTGTGTGTGTGTGTATATATGTATATATATGTATGTATATATGTGTATATATATGTATACACACACACACACACACACACACACATTTATATATATTCCAGTGGCTTTGATCCTTGGAAGATTAGAGATAAAATATGTATCCTCTAGATCCTGCTGAATATAGATCGAGTCCTCCTGTACCATCAAAGTTCCTGTGAGGCTAGCAGAGCAACAAGAAAACATAGGTGAATGATTAATGTGCTTCTTCAGGGATGCCTATCCTCTTAGCTGGGGGTGAAATTTACTATTTCAGAATAAGTTCATCAATTTACAGAATTAATGGTATAACACAGTAGATTGAAAACATATGCAATGGCTAACTAAGGAAACTATATTAATAAAGCTACTTGTAGATTTTGTTGTTTATTTAAACCAAACGCCATTTACAACCTTTCCTAATCCTCTCAGGTTATTCTACCTTGCTGAAGCAATTTCTATTTATCAGAAACTGCTTAATTTCTGGGAAAATAATTCCAGCACCTGGCCTATGACTGTTCAGTTCTGGCCAGTAAAATGTTAGGGAATGTTTTCTTGGATTCTTCAGAACATGCATTTCCAGCCCAAAAAAAATAAAGTACAGGAGAAATTCTCTTTCACATAACACAGTGTTTTCTGCTGTAGGAATGTGATAATTAGAGCATCTGTAGCCATCTTTCAACCATGAGAGAAAGACCACAAGGAACACACTGATGTTGACCATGGCATTGCTAATCTGCCAAATAAGTACTGGAAACTGCTTATTAATTCTGCCATTAATCCAAGGTAAGAGAGACTTCTTGTCTGAATCCTATGATTTAGAAGGACTTCACTCTGACCTTTCTCAGGACAGCCCCTTAACCCCATAAAAATCTCACATTTTTGTTTGTTTGTTCTTTCAGTGGTGTTTAGCTAGAATAGAATTGTTATTGTCTAAAAGTTTATTGGTTTGCTAGGTTGTCCTGTTCCAGGTTCCTTGGCTAGAAAGAGCAGACTTTTGTTGTGATTTTTTTTCACTACCAGCTGACATTTCTAGGTTGCATGCTTCTTTCACCCCAAGTTTGGGATATATCAGACAGAAAACCAAGGAAATTCACTGCCATGTTCTTTGTGTCCCAATATTCCTGAGGATATGCATTCCTCTCACCATTTTTCAGACTCATCTAGTATTCATTTTCTGTATAATATTCAGGGCTTTTATTTGTACTTAGCATCAGTAGAACAGACATAAATGCCCTATGTACACCCCTAGAGTCAAAGAGTTTTCAAGAGGCATCTGTTTCTGCAGTATGTAAATTGAATCTTTCATATGGGCTGTGCTTTTAAATACATATACAGTAGGACGTACATATACCGTGGTATGCTATGGAGTTTGAAATAAGTAGAAAAATGGTCCCCAAACCTATAATGCAATAAAAAAAAAAAAAATTAAAAAAAAAAAAGAAAAAAAAAGAAAAATAAATACCTGTGTGAGAAAAAAAAAAAAAAAAAAAAAAAAAGAAAAATGGTTAAGAACAATAACTGGTGGTCAGATTTGTAAATCCTAATATTATTTGACATGGAATTGAAAGGTGCATGAGAAACCTAGATTTAAACTACATTCTTTAGGTCTTTATGGGACATTTCATTTAAATTGAAGACAAATATTTTATTTAATAGTACATTAACTTTATTTATAACTACCAAATACCTACATACAATATAGAAGCGTCCTGGCATACCTTGAAGATATTGTGGGTTCAGTTCCAGATGATGACAATAAAGTGTATACTGCAATAAAATAAGTCACATAAATTTTTGGTTTCCTAGTGAATATAAAAGTTACATTTTTACTGTGCTGTAGTCTATTGAGTGCTCAATAGTGTTATGTTAAAAAGGGTACACAGCTTCATTAAAAATACCTTCTTGGTCAAAAATACAAATGATCACCTTAGCCTTCAGTGAACCATAATTTATAGGCTGGTGAAGGGTCTTGACTTGATATTGATGTCTGCTGACTGACCAGGGTGATGATTTCTGAAGCTTGGGGTGACTGGGGAAATTTGTCAAAATATGGTAATAATGAACTGTGTCACTCAATTAACTCTTTCTTTCACAAAATATTTCTTTGTAATATTTGTTTCTGACAGCACTTAACTCACAGTCAAACTTTTTAAAAAATTGGAGTCAATCTTCCCAAACCCTGCTGCTGCTTTACTAACTAAAGTTCTGGAATTTTCTAAGTCTTTTGTTGTCATTTCAACAATGTTCGTAGCATCTATATTCAGAACAGATTACATCTCAAGATACCACTTTCTCTGCTCATTCATAAAAAGCAACTCATTTGTTCAAGTTTCATCATGAGATTATACCAGTTTACTCACATCTTCAGTTTCCACTTCTAATTCTAGTTCTCTTGCTATTTTCACCATATCTGTGTTACTTCCTCCACTGAAATCTTTAAACCCTGAAATGTATCAGTGACTAATGAAATCAACTTCTCCCAAACTCCTGTTAATGGTTATATTTTGACCTCCTCCCATGAATCACAAATATTCTTAATGGCATCTAGAATGATGAATCCCTTCCAGATTTTCAATTTATTTTACTCAGATCCATCAGAGAATCCATATCTTTAGCAACTGTAGCCTTACAAAATGAATTTCCTAACCAGAAAGGCCTGAAAATCGAAATAACTCCATTATCCATGAGTGTTAGAATGGATCCATCATGAAAACAACATCGCTCTGAGTTCTTGGGTGACCAGGTGCATTTGTCAAAGAGCAGTGATATTTTCAAAGGGATCATTTTTTCTGAGCAGTAGGTCTACACAGAGGGAATAAAATATTCAGTAAACCATGCTGCAAACAGACATGCTGTCATCAAGGCATTGTATACCATTTATAGTGCACAAGGAGAGTAGAATTAGCATAATTCTTATAGACCGTAGAATTTTCAGAATAGAAAATTAGTGTTGTCTTCAACTTAAAGTTGCCAACTGCTAACAAAAGAGTCAGCCTGTTCTTTGAAGCTTTGAAGTATTGGTTTCTCTCTAGCCATCAAAGTCCTAGAAGGCATCTTCTTCCAATACAAGGCTGTTTTGTCAACATGGAAAATCATTGTCTAATGCAGCCACCATCATCAATGATCTTAATTAGATCCTCCAAATAACTTGCTGTAGCTTCTACATCAGCATTTGGTTTTCGTTTTGAACTTTTATGTTATGGATCTGGCTTATTTCCTTAAATCGCATAAACCAACTGCTTCTAACTTCAAACTTTTTTTTCCTGCAGCTTTCTCCCTATAAGACAAAAGTATCTGAGACAGGTCTCAATAAATTTAGAGGTTTATTTTGCAAGGGTTAAGGCCATGCTCATAACACAGCCTTAGGAGGTCCTGAGAATACGGACCAATAGTGGTTGGGCTACAGCTTGGTTTTTTATGATTTTGGGAGTCATAAGACATCAATCAATATGTGTAAGATATACACTTTTTTTTTTCCAGAAAGGCAGAACATCTTGAAGTGGGAGCTTCCAGGTTATATACAGATTCAGATTTTTTTTAATTTATTTTTTTATTCTTTTTGGCAGTTGAATGAAAGAGTTTATCTAAAGACCTGGAATCAGTAGAATGGAATGTCTGTGTTAAAAATCAGTGTTTGTAAGAACACAGCGGAAGGCATCACACTACCAGACTTCAAACTATACTACAAGGCTACAGTAATCAAAATAGCATGGTACTGGTACCAAAACAGATATATGGACTAATGGAACAGAACAGAGGCATCGGAGGCAACACAACATATCTACAACCATATAATCTTTGATAAACCAGACAAAAACAAGCAATGGGGAAAGAATTCCCTGTTTAATAAATGGTGTTGGGAAAACTGGCTAGCCATGTGCAGAAAGCAGAAACTGGACCCCTTCCTGACACCTTACACTAAAATTAACTCCAGATGGATTAAAGACTTAAACGTAAGACCTGACACCATAAAAACCCTAGAAGAAAATCTAGGCAAAACCATTCAGGACATAGGAGTAGGCAAGGACTTCATGACCAAAACACCAAAAGCATTGGCAACAAAAGCCAAAATAGACAAATGGGACCTAATCAAACTCCACAGCTTCTGCACGGCAAAAGAAACAGTCACTAGAGTGAATCGGCAACCATCAGAATGGGAAAAAATCTTTGCAGTTTACGCATCTGACAAAGAGCTGATATCCAGAATTTACAAAGAACTCAAACAGATTTACAGGAAAAAAAACAAGCCCATTCAAAAATGGGCAAAGGATATGAACAGACACTTTACAAAAGAAGACATACATGAGGCCAACAAACACATGAAAAAATGCTCATCATCACTGGTCATTAGGGAGATTCAAATCAAAACCACATTGAGATACCATCTCCCGCCAGCTAGAATGGCAATCATTAAAAAATCTGGAGACAGCAGATGCTGGAGAGGATGTGGAGAAATAGGAACACTCTTACACTGTTGGTGGGAATGTAAATTAGTTCAACCATTGTGGAAGACAGTGTGGCGATTCCTCAAAGACCTAGAAATAGAAATTCCATTTGACCCAGCAATCCCATTACTGGGTATATATCCAAAGGACTATAAATCGTTCTACTATAAGGACACATGCACACGAATGTTCATTGCAGCACTGTTTACAATAGCAAAGACCTGGAACCAACCCAAATGCCCAACGATGATAGACTGGACTGGGAAAATGTGGCACATATACACCATGGAATATTATGCAGCAATCAAAAATGATGAGTTTGTGTCCTTTGTAAGGACATGGATGAATTTGGAGAACATCATTCTCAGCAAACTGACACAAGAACAGAAAAACAAATACCGCATATTCTCACTCATAGGCGGGTGAGAAAAATGAGAACACATGGACACAGGGAGGGGGTCTACTACACACTGGGGTCTATTGGGGGGAAGGCGGGAGGGACAGTGGGGGGAGCTGGGGAGGGATAGCCTGGGGATAAATGCCAAGTGTGGGTGAAGGGGAGGAAGGCAGCAAAGTACACTGACATGTATGTACCTATGCAACTATCTTGCACACTCTGCACATGTACCCCAAAACCTATAATGCAATAAAAATTTAAAAAATTAAAAAAAAATCAGTGTTTGTGAAGACAAACATTTTTATTATGCAGATAAAGCCTTCAAGGTAGCAGGCTCCAGAGAGAGTAGATTGTATTAAGTTCTTTTTAAATGTTAATGCTGGTCAGTGTGCCTGAATTCCAAAGGGGGATTTATATAAGGAGGCATGTTCCACCAACCCATTCCCATCATTGCATGAACTCATGTTTCAGGTTGATTTTTGAATGCCATTGACTGACAGGAGGGGTCCATTTAGTTGGTTGGGAGTGCTTAGAATTTTATTTTTGGTTTACTACATCAATGTCAGCCTTCATAGAATTGAATATATTTAGGACCTTGCTCTGTATTAGACTTTGGTTTAAGGGAATGTTGTAGCCGGTTTGGTCTTCTATCCAGACTATTCAAACTTTCTCCATATTAGCAATAAGCCTGTTTAACCTTCTTATCAGTCATGGACTCACTGGAGTAGAACTTTTAATTTTCTTCAAGAACCTTCCCTTTGCATTAACATCTTGGCTGTTTGGCACAAAATTCCTAAGTTTTGGTTTATCTTCACTTTCTTTGTATCTTCCTGACTAAACTTAATCATTTTTAGCTTTTGATTTAAAGTGGGAGATGTGTGACTCTTTCTTTTCCTTGAACACATACAGGCTATTGTAAAGTTATTAATTGACCTAATTTTAATATTGTTATGTTTCAGGGATAGGGAAGTCCAAGGAGAGGAAGAGACATTAGGGTAAGGCTGGTTGGTGGAGCAGCCAGAACACACACAAAATTTATCAGTGAAGTTTGCCATCTTATTTGAGTGCAATTAATGGTACCCCAAACCAATTACATAGTAACATCAAAGATCACTGACCTCAGATCACCATAATGGATATAAGAATAAGGAAAAACTTAAAAATATTATATTAACAAAATGTGATACAGAGACATGAAGTAAGCACATGCTGTTGGAAAATGGTACTGGTAGAGTTGCTTGATGCAGGGTTGCCACAAGGCTTCAATATTTAAAAATCATAATGTCTGTAAACATAATATCTGTGAAGCCCAAGAAAGCAAAGAGCACTAAAACAAGGTACACCTGTATACATAAACATCCATGTAGAGCATTTATGTATATTTATATAATATATGTCTACCTGTCTCTACCTCTCTCTCTATCTCTCTCTCTCTTTCTCTAGCTATCTACCTACCTATCCATCCACAGATATATCTTTTCACTCCTACTGGTGAGTATTCAGCTTTCAAATTAACTTTTCAATTTGTAGAGCATGCATATGAAATTGTTGAAAGGTAGAAGAATGTTAAACATTTTGGTTCCTTGTCATTCAATCTAGTTATTGCATAATCCAAGAACAAAAATACATTCTAAAGGGAATTGAAAGAAGAGTACAATATTACCTCATAAAAGAAATACTGACATTTTTGCTAAGTCTTAGACTTCAAAAATATTTCTACATTTAAGGTTTGAGCTGTCTCAGAAAATAACCTTTCAAAGCTTAACATTACTGTTCCAGAATCATATTTATTTGTTACATTAGCACTTTCATAATGTTATATTATCCTTGTAGTATTATTGTTTCTCTCACAAATATTCTTAACATAAGACAGATCATAATGCAATTTAACATGTAAATGTAGCTTAGTAAGGAATAGTTCAGCCTAATTGCTTTCCAAGCCCAATCAAGAAATTTAAGCTAGTAGAGAGCTGACAGTTTCAGAATGCAAAAGATTTGCCTTTACATATTTTAACTAATTAAACTTGTAATTATTCAGTACTTTTCTTCTTTAAGCATTTAAAAAACACTTTTCAAGTCAATTTCCTGAAGTGTAGAGTAGTAAGTGATCATCAACCACATTTCTCAAATAGAAAAAGTGAAGTAATAGCATTTATTGATGGTTTTCTTTCTGTATTATGTTTATATGAACATAGCTAAAAATTTCCAACAGACATTGTAAATGCTCCAAGGAATATGCATTCAATTATTTCCCTCACACTTAGAAATTATTTCAAAATGGATATAACATTTTAAAATGAAACTATTACGAAAGTATACCTTGTTAATGAATACAGGTGGGAATTCTTGCTAACATGAGTAGACATAACCTTATTTTGTCACAGGGATGTTTAGGGCAGTTGCTGTTGGTCAAAGCTTATCATGTGTCTGACACTGATATTAGGCTGTTTTTTTTGATTGGAGAAGTTGAAGGGAAATATGATACATATTAGAACAACATTGATCTCTAGGACTCAGGTTGCTTAGAGATGACACATTTAAAAGCATTTCACAATTTAAGAAGGAGAATGGAGGCTTCTCAAGTGTGAATTAATACAAATTGTAGTTTTCTTATAACATGTTTTGTAGATGATATGGTTTGGCTATGTCCCCACCCAAATCTCATTTTGACCTATAGTTCCCATAATCCCCATGTGTCACATAAGGAACCCAGTGGGAGATAATTGAATCATGGGGTGGTTACCTCCATGCTGTTCTTGTGTTCTGAGTTCCTTCTCACAAGATGGTTTTATAAGGGGTTTTCCCCACCCTTTGCCCTGCTTCTCCTTCTGCCATGATTGTAAGTTTCCTGAGGCTTCCTCAGCCCTGAGGAGTTGTGAATCAATTAAACCTCTTTCCTTCATAATTTACTCAGTCTTGGGCATTTGTTTTTTGTTTTTTGTTTTTTGTTTATTTAACAGTCTTGCTCTGTCACCAGGCTGGAGTGCAGTGGCACAATCTTGGCTCACTATAACCTCTCCCTCCTGGGTTCAAGTGATTCTTCTTCCTCGGCCTCCCAAGTAACTGGGATTATAGGTGCATGCTACCATGTCCATCTAATTTTTGTATTTTTAGTAGAGACAGTTTCACCATGTTGGCCAGGATAATCTTGATCTCATGATCCACCCACCTCAGCCTCCCAAAGTGCTGGGATTACAGGCCTGAGCCACTGTGCCCAGCCCGGGTATACCTTTATTACCAGTATGAGAATGGACTAATACAGTAGCTATTCTTTTATACAGGAAGAAGTCTTTATCTGATTCTAAATCACATATCAACTATAAGCTCTTGCTCCAATTTAATGTAACTCACTATGCTCACTATGTTGATGAGTGAAATATTTCTATATGTGCATGAAATATTTCCCCCTTTAAAATTGGCTGAATAAAAATAGTTATCAAAATAAACATAGTAGCCTATATTCTAGTGGCAAAGTAAGCAAGTATTTCAAGCAGAGGAAGCCTTCATAGGTGGTATTAATTAGGCCTACTTTGACAGAGGCCATAGAAGATAAAAATATTTTTTCACCTATACAGGAGGTTTCATAGTGTCAAGTACATCAATAGAATAATTGTAAGTAAATTTTTAATAGTTCTTTTGCTCTAATGTGAAGAAATTGCTTATAATCTTCCATTACAATTGCTTAGTATCTGATTTGCTAGATGAGCTTCAAAAGAAACAGAATAAGGAAATTGGTACAAAAAGAAAGGGAGTAATGGTGAAGGTTAGATTAGAGATGTGTTTTACCTAACTCCAATTTTCTGTAGTTAGGGAATGTTTACTTTTAATAACATTGATTGAAAATTTAGAAAAAATTATTACAGGATTGCAAACTTACATATATTTTATTTTAAGAGAGGTCAGACATAAATTAGTTTTTCTTTAGGCAATTATAAGTTACATCTCCATCTCACGTTTTAGAATAGTAGTCTTATTTAAATCACTATAATTGGAGAGGAAATTATTTTCTGACAAAGGAGAACATTAATAGTCCTTGGAATATTGTGTTGCTTATGTATATTAGAGATAGTGAAAACAAATCTAGCCTATTGGAAAGTGAATACAGACATATGAATCCACTGTTATCCTTTCCTAATAATAATCACTCCATATAATGTTCTTTGGAATATTATTAAACTACTATTCATTTTTTAATTAGTAAGGTCAAATCTTTATCCCTTAACAATTAAGTAAAATTATTCTTAAGTTATATTAATTAAAATAAGTCTTGACATTGATTAATTCATTTCAGTTGTGTTTAACACTACATCCTTATTTAGTATGGCCTTTGATCATTTTCAAAGCACTATGTTTATGTGATATTCAAACACATTTAATGCATTTTAACTCAGTAGGTTTTTCAGAAAATTAAGTCTAACTTATTTTTCAGTATTAAGAACATTTTTCATAAGGAAAACAGTTTATCTTGACATAGATAGTTCATATTTTAAATAGATTATTCCGTTAAGATTGTCTTCTTTTCATTTTCCTGCTTCTAATTTTTCTCTTCTCTCTTATTTTCTACTTCCCTTCCCTGCCTTTGCTTCCTCCCTTCCTCCCTCTCTCTTCCTTCTCTTTCTTGCCCTTTTCCTCCTCCTCTTTTTCTCTTTGATCTTATTTGGTTACCAAAATAAACAAAAAATAACTGTATTTGTTGTCATTCAGACATAAATAAACAGTTAAGTGTGAGTTACTATGCTAAACTAAACCGAAAAATAATGTAATCCAGTACATATTTTTCTTAAACTAAAAACATTCCGAATATCTAAAGTACTATTAAATATGAAATTTGACTAATAATGTATGCTAAATGAGAGATGGAAGAAAAGGAAAAGGGATTAAGGAAGTGATAAACTTGGTTCATATTAAATGTTTTATTGAACAAATGCTTTAATCACCAGCAGTGAGACTTACACTACATTAGGTTTAGTGGAAATTTGAAAAGCTAGCTCAATCCTAAGAAGTGTGTCCTTCATTAGAATGGAAGACCATAGAGAGTAACAATTAAAATTATAAATAATGTGTGTAAACTTGTTGATAATTGTGATAACTTATAAAGAAAAACTAAAATCTGGAAATTTAGTATACAAATTTCAAGTTGTAAATACAAATGATATGAAAGATGCTTCCTGAGAGTGATTCTACCGGGCTTTCACATCTCTCAAACATCTACTCTGTGCAAAGCATTGTGCTAAGCACAAAATAAGCATATAATCAACACATCTGTCCAACATTATCTACAGTTCACAAATGATTGAATATAATTTGATAGAAATTAGGTTTTTGTTTAGCTAATTCAGCAAATAAATGTGCAAATGTTTTAGTTAAACAACTTTAAAACAAGACTTTTGACAAAAGATATCTTACAATTTATAGATGATCCTCAATTTATGATGGAGTTACATCCTGATAATACAATTGCAAAGTCAAAAAAATCAGAGTGGAAACTTCATAAATCAGAAACTGTATGTGTTCTTTGGACATTCAAAAAATGAAACTAGAACTTCAGACTACATTTAAAATAAGGTGAAATTTAGGAGAAGGGACAAATGGAGACAATTGAAAGGGAGTTTAGTCCAGGTCAGCAAGAGCACGTTGGCTAACCTGGGTCTAAGTAGCATGCACTGACAGGTGACATCAGATTACTCTTCACTCAGCAAGTCATGGAAAGCCTTCTATATAGTTTCACTTACTTACTTACTTTATTTATTTATTTGAGATAGAGTCTCCATTTGTTGCCCAGGCTGGAGTGGAATGATGCAATCTTGGTTCACTGCAACCTCTGCCTCCTGATTCAAGTGATTCTCCTGCCTCAGCCTCCATTATAGCTGTGATTATAGGTGGGATTATAGGCATGTGCCACCACACCCAGGTAATTTTTGTATTTTTAGTAGAAGTGGTTTCACTATGTTGGCCAGGCTGGTCTCAAATTCCTGACCTCAAATGATCCACCCACCTCAGCCTCCCAAAGTGCTGGTATTACAGGCATGAGCCACTGTGCCCAGCCTCACTTCAAATATTAACATTTGGAATAATAAACAGCTGGGTAAAATGGTAGTAAGTAGGTATATAATATAAATTCAGGGTTCTTTTTAAAATATTGATTCACAAATGAAAATATATTTGAAATAGTACAAAAATAATAAATATTCAGACAAAACAAACAATTAGAAAAACATTGGCAAGGAAAAATATTAAGTTGCATTTTACTTTTTAACTAGGTGATGTAATGGCTGAAGCCAAAGAAGCCTTTCTCATTAATTAGTAAACACCTAGATTACATAATTAAAATCTAGGCACTTCATATTAAGCAAAGAATAAATGTATTTAAGTGCAGATGGATCTGGATAATCAAACAGGAAAATGAGGGAAAAATATTACCTACTATACCTGTAGAAAGGGTAATGGTGATATCTACATGAGAGTAATTCAAGAAAAAGTGCAATACCAGGGAGAGGAAATATTGGCCAAGAATACAGATGCAAGAAACATGAAATTTTAAGAAACAGCTGCTTAATGCACTCTAAAATGACTCAAGAGCATATGGCAACACCAAAAGTAGCACATGCAGAGGGAAATTTTTTTTAAGCTGGCTGATATAAATAAAAATATGGCATACTTTATAAATTTATACAAATAAAAATAAATTAAAATTAATAGAATATGAACTTTAGCACAAAACAAATGATTTCAAATAAAGATATTAAAGATAATGAACTAAGCTTAATTTTTTGATTATTTTTGTTAAAGTTAACAGTTACATAAAAAAGTAAAAGCCTGAAAAAATTTCCGTAACCCATAGATTACCTGAAAAATATTGAAGACTTCTTAGATCAACGTGTTTAAAGACAATTTCTGACCAATCATTGCCTGACCACTAGTTTACACTGACCCAAGAACAATACCTGGAAGCCAAACTTCAACCCAAAAACAAGAAACAAGAAGCTCAGCAGACAGTTCAGTGGTGACTCACTGAGGAAAGACTCTGCAAAATCTGACCTGACATAATGGGAAACAAATCATCAGGGAGACCACATCTGGGGATGGTGGTAGATAAAATCCAGAATTGCCATAATATGTATCTAAAATGCCCAGTTGCTAATCAAAAATATTGGGGCATGTCATAAAAGAGGAATGTGTGACTGCATCTCAGAATAAACAAAAATGAACAAAGCTACTGAGACTTAGAGAACATGATTGAGAGTATCATATAAATATAATGGAAGTTCCAAAAGATAAAGAGAGGGATGGAGAAAGAGGGAAAAACAATTTGAAGAACTGCTGGCCAAAATTCGTACACATTTAATGAAAATATTAAACACAAACATGTATCATAGATACAAATAGACTGAAAGTATAAGGATAGAAAACATACACTATAAAAAGAGTAATAACAAAATAATTGGAGTTGCAATATGTATTTTTGTCTTAAAATACATTTTAAGACAAAAACAACACTAAATAAAATGACACTAAATAAAAGACAAAAATAGTATGTAAAAAATTTACATACATTGTAAATCATAGATACAAATAGATTGAAAGTATAAGGATAGAAAATATACACCATAAAAAGTAATAATAAAATAACTGGAGTTGCTATATCAAACAAAATAAGACAAAAGCAACACTAAATAAAATCAGGTATAATGATAAATGAGGCCAATTTGTGAAAAATATGTAACAATTTTAAATAAGTACCCAACTAAATAGTGGAGCCCCAAAGTGTATGTCACAAAGTAATAAAACTTAAGGAAGTAATAGACAATTTAACAATAATACACATAGCAATAAAA
The DNA here is from genome assembly GCA_031835075.1 of Saguinus oedipus. Taxonomy (NCBI): domain Eukaryota; kingdom Metazoa; phylum Chordata; class Mammalia; order Primates; family Cebidae; genus Saguinus; species Saguinus oedipus. The sequence goes on from CM063172.1 coordinate 150,823,127, forward strand.
AAATAAATGAGCAGATATATAGTAGACTTGAAGAACATTATCAACCAATTTTACAGAACTAACATCTATAGTAGATTCTATCCACGACATCAGAAAACATTTTTTTCAAGTAAACTTGAAACTTTTTTGGAATAGAGAAAATATGCAAGGCCATAAAAAGAAAAATATATCTCAAAGGATTAAAATCTTGCAAAATGTTCTGCAACTACAATAGAATCTAATTGGAAATAAACAATATAAATTTGGCAATCTACATAGATTTGGAAATTAAACACCACTTTTCTCCATAACCCATGTGATATGGCTTGGCTGTTTCTCCACCTGAAATCTCATCTTGAATTGCAATACCTATAATCTCCAGGTGTCAAGGGAGAGACCAGGTGGAGGTAATTGAATTAGGGGGGCAGTTTTCCACATGCTGTTTTCCGAATAGTGAGTTCTCGTGAGATCCAATGGGTTTATAAGTGGTAGTTTCTCCTGCTGCCATATAAAGAATGTGACTTGCTTCTCCTTTGCCTTCGCCATAATTATGTTTCCTGGGGCCTCCCCAACCATGCAGAACTGAGAGCCAATTAAACCTCTTCTTTTTAAATAAGTTGCCTAGCCTTGGGAAGTTCTTTATAGCAGTGTTGATGGCAGCGGTGGGCGATCTGGGGTGGGGAGGCGTGAGCAGTGGTGGCAGGAGCAGTTGTGGAAGTGGCAGTGGTGGCAGTGGGTCTCCTTGTGTCCCATGCCCCCAAGGTGGCCCACTGTGTTGCGCCAATTCTTGTGGGCCAGGCCCTGAGCCTCCATTGCTCTAGAAGCTGCCCCTACCCCCACCCTGGTAGTTGCTCTTGCCGCCACTGCAGCTGAGAGGGTGTCCGGAGGGAGTGGCCAATCCCTGGGGCTTGCCCCTGAGAGCTCCACAGAGCACACAGCCCTGGGGGGGTGCCACAGTGGGGCCAGGTTAGGTCGCCTGCCAGCGGGAGAGCAGCAAAGTCAGGCAGAGAGGGGCCCTGAGGTGGACCTGGGTCCAGGGCAGTGCCTTGCTAGCACATGGAGCATGGGCGCCAGGCCTGGGGCACTAGTTGGGGCCGTGCTTAAGGGGCCAAAGGCAGGAAATGGGAGCAGTGCCCACTTTGGGGATCTATGGGCACTGCTCCCACCTCTTTGGGCACTGCTTTGGGACACCCTGCTTCCTATGCTTTTAGGGGAGGCTTTGTGTCGGATGTCCTGGGTCCACATCCCTGGAGTCGGCCCTGCATTGGGTGACCACCTCAGTGGCCAACACTCCCAATGCCTGGGCTTGGGACCCATGATCCACACCTGGAAGCACACCCACAGGAATTGCCACAAGCCAGGCAAGGGGCAGCCCTGGGCTGCCTCTTAGCACAAGGGCCCATGGGGCCAGCTTGTGGTGACATTGCTCCTGTTCAAAACACTGGCCAGGGCCCAGCAAGGACCTGGAGCCTCTACACCAGGCTGCAAGGGGGCAAGGCCAGGGCTGCACACTCCGCAGAGCCAGCCGGAGTGGGGAATAAGCAGGAAACCTCCTCCTTCTGAGTTGTCAGAATGGGAGCTCTCCAGGTGCAGCTGCAGCTGTTCTGCAGCCACCTCAGGCCCAGGCATTTCTGCACTCTAGGGTGCCCAGGAAGGTCCTTCTGTACCCGCAGGAATGGGGGTGTCTGCTCCTGCTGCCTGCCCTCTCCCCATTCCTGGTGCCCACTCTGCTCTTGGAGCAAGGTTGGGCTGAGCTTGGGCAGCACTTGGAGCTTCCCACCCTGCAGGAGCAGCTGGCATGTCTGACTGCACAGTGGCTGGACCCCAGGCTCTATCACACACCCCTTACCACTCCATGCCTGACTCACAGTCTCCCTTGGGGTCCAGGCTGGTAGTGTGAGCTTAGTGCTGTCTGCCAGTGGGCAGAATGAGCCTAGTGTATCTGAGAAAAACTTGGGCAAAGGCGTCTCCAGCCACGGATTTCTGGCCAGAAAAGCGACACCCCAAACATCCTCTAACAGTATGAGAATGAACTCATACACCAGGGTCTAAAGAAGAAAATCTAAATGAAATTATGAAATACTGTAAAATACTTTGAGATGATCGAAGTACAACATAGCAAGATTCATGGGATGCAGCTAAATCATGCATAGCTTTAAATGCCTCCATTAGAAAAGAGAAAAGATCTCAATTAATAGGTAGCATATACTTCCACCTCAAGAAACTAGAAAGGAAGAAAGGAGAAAGCTAATTTTAAAAAAGCAGCAAATGGCAGAAGATAAGATAATTAGAGTAGAAATTAAAGAAATAAATATAAAGCAGAGAAAATCACATCAGGTATGAAAGAGAAACGCCACTGTCAATGTTAAAAAAAATTGAAATTTTAATTAATTAATATAATCAACTTTATGCCAACAAATTGGGCAACTTAAGCCAAATAGATACAATTCTAGAAACACATTACCAAAACTGAGTGAAGAAGAAATAGGAAACCTAACTAAATGTATGAGAAAAATAAAATTCATGAGAAATTTAAACACTTCCCACAAAGAAAATCTTAAATAGAGATAGCTTTACTGGTGATTTCTAACAAATATTTAAAGAAATGCATATCATTCCCAATTATATAATGTGTTAAGAATTTTGCAGTGTCAGAATTACAAACATAAAAGCTATTATTGCTATTAAGATAAATGATTTTGGAAACAGAAGGTCACTGATGCCTTTTATTTGAAGTGAAGTAGAAGCCAGATTAATGAATTTTAAAACCATGATTCAGTGTATTCAGATAATCCAGACTATTATTAAAAACCATTTCTTCAGAGAACAGAAGTAAATGGATATAGTCTTTAACTTTCAGTATTTCTCTCTGGCAAACTGTAAATGGTAACATTTTATTAACACCAAATATTTACCTTTTTAAAAGAGAATGTTGCAATCCAAAAATGATTAATAACCACTGACATAGAAATGAAACATTTTTCATAATAAAATTTTAAATATTCAGAGAAGAAATTGCCTTTTTTTCTGCAAACTTACTGAAAATTCACAATCATTGCACAAATTCCTCTGATTATTTGTAGTCACTATTGATAATTACAAAAGGACTATTTTGTCATGCAATTCTTGAAGAAATTTATAGGAGTGGTAATTTACTAGTAATTTTCCTCCCACTGTTTTCCCCACAGATTTATGTGATTCTGGAATTCTCTGGAAACTAAAGAAAAATTACGACTATCACCATCTTAAAACTTCATATCTAATGTCTTTGAATATAAATTATACTTTCCAAATAAAACTATCATCATTCATCATTATAAAATTTACATTCAGTAAGCGATGTCAAGATGACTTTTGTTTTTTATTTTTAGTCAATGAAAAATAAATCTGTGTAGTAAGAATAACCAAAAAGGAAGAAGAAAATTATTGGCATTTGAAATGTTCTTTGGCTGCTCAATGAAATAAAATAAATCATTAACATGCTGTTAGTTAAACTTCTATAAACTCTTGGTAATCATTGATTTTAAAAACATTGTTTTTCTTTTGAAATTGACTTGGCTTAGGTTTCACAGATGTGATGATTTTGATATAACACTTTCTGAATATTGCTCTATGCTAATAAATTCTCCGGAGAAAAGATACCATTTCATCAAATAAATTTTGCAATTTTAGAAACAGCCACATCTTGCCAATCTGTTGAGAGTATCTGTATATTTAATTACCCTGCACCTGTGTAAAATGATTGTTTAAGCAGTTTGTATTCTGAGTGAGTTAGAGAATCTGCTGGCCTTATATTGATATTGCCTTCATTTATTTATGTACTAAACCTATCTAAAACATTGGCCTCATAATAAGGAGCATTAGACACAAAATTCCTACCACATCTACCAAGTGGTATATAAGCCAAGTGTGAAAAAGCAGAGTGTGGGTGTGTAATACACTTTGTGTTAGAAATCTTATTCTCTATTTATTAGGTTGGTGCAAAACTAATTTCAGGTTTTGCCATTAAAAAAAAACAAACTGCAAAACCTGCAATTAGTTTTACAGCAACCTAATAAAAGTTAATAAAAATGTAATAACCCTATGATCAAGTCAAAAATCATCAACTGCATAACAAAACAATCATACAAATTAATGCATATTTGTATAATACTGGGAAAAAGTCACAAATAATCTACCAGCCCTATAAATACATTTTTTGCAATAGCTATCAGTTTTACAAGCCCTGGACAGATTGCTTCTGTTGGTGAAGTTTTCTCTAAGTTTAACTACATCTCCCTGCCTTTGGGGGAAATTAAGAGAGAGGGAATTCCAATGATAATTTCCCTTTTTCACTGCAAATATTTATTATGTTTTATTTATTCTTAGAGTTCATCAAATGATTACAAATAACAATATGATTCCATTATCCTGCAGAAACTCTTATCTTCTCTCTTTAGTCTTAAAAATGATAGTCTGTTAACCGTCAGGACATGTAATAGATCTGAAAATATTGATGTGGCACCTTAGAGGCCAACTGGATTGAATTAAACTTTTGATAACAAATGAAATTTTAGCTCAACCCCCGTTCCACATAGACAGACAACCTGGCAGCATCCCTTTTAATGTCTCAGGAAATTCTTGAAAAAATTTGTTGGTCCAAGAGACAAAGTGTATGGTGTCAAGGTGTCTCTAAAATCTTATAGTTACCGATTGTTGTTATTTCTTTTCATTCTCTTACCATCATCCAAAGCCTTCTTTCCTTCCTTTCTCTTTTTAGTTGCTCTATATATGAAAGTTTAAAATAAAGCCTATGTGGCAGAGTATTACTTATGATATGTACAGTGATATGGTGGTGGCAGTGAAGGCAGGTTACATAATAGCTAGGATGACAATGCCAAAATGAAAGTTATACATCTCTGTAATTATAAGTCCTTTGACCATGTAACTGTCATATATTTCTTCTAAGCCCACTTTCTCAGCAGTCCTCAAAAGCCTGCCTGTATGTTGCTCAGAACCACCTTCCAATTTGTACTTTCTTCGTACTCTTTTCTGGACGATTTGTCACCATCAGCACATTCTTACTCATTTATCATTCAGAGCTTTTAGGTCTTAATTTGTGCAGAGGTTTCTCCTTATCCCTATTGATTCTTCTTCATACTATGTCCATTGCTCAGTATACAGTAACTATAACATTTTTCTTACTCTGCTATAAATATCTAAAATGAGTTTTTGTTTGTTGTGTTATGATAATGATAATTTGAAATAAGGTACAAAAAAAGCAAGTGATGATTATGGAGAGCTTTGAAGATTTTGACTCTCTTATGAATTGACAGGGGCATCAAACATAATAATGTATCTAATTATACCAAGAAACTCGTAACCCAATCTTTGCTAATTACATGAAACTAAAAGCTCTTAGAGAATCAATTTCCAATAGAAAATTTCCCTCAATGGCATACTTTTGTCAGCACCTGGCACCTGAAAGACAGGAGTTGAAAAAAAAATAAGTTAAGAGGAAGTTCAAAATTAACTAATGTTGTTTTGCTTTAATATATGGCTTAGTGCTGATTTTAATTAGTTAAGAAGCTTGTAGACAGATTAGAGAATTTCTGCAGTGTTAGTTTTCTGTTCTCCTTAACATTACCACAAATTCAGCAGGTTAAAACAATACAAAACTAGTTTTATTTGTGTGACTCTAGGACCTCTGCATTTCATATATCCTTTTAACTCTTTTGAATCGGTTCACTAGTTTTACACATGAATATGTTAACTATAACACTTGTGTGTATTGATATAATTCAAAGTTGGAACTTGTATAATTTCATTTGTCCTAATTTTCAGGTAATAAAAAAATTGTGCTTACGAGCACTGCTATGTAATAAAGAACAAGACTGAGTTACTAAAAAAATTACAGCTATTCTCTCTCTACCACTATTGTAAGTACTCATCTGAACACAGTTACATAGATTAGTTGCACGTGAACAAAGAACCCTGGAAGAATATAACAAACACTTGATGTTTTATATCAAAGGCAAAGCTCTATCAGTGCTCATTTCCCTATTTCTGGTTTCCATGCATTTTGAACTTAAATCCACTGGACCTCACCTGCAGGCTCAAGAGAGCCTAATTTCTGAGCTGATAATCATAATAATCAAATAATTTAAAAACTGCTTATTAATTTATTACCACCTATGTGGTGTGCACAATGATTGTCTTACCTGAGCCTTAAAGCAACCCTTTAATATGGGCTATTAATGTTTTAATAAATATAAAACAACCCTTTATATGTATTATCCTCATTTTCCTGATGCAACAAGAAGACATAGAAAGTTTACTTAATAACCAATTAACTCAGCAAGGGATTTATCCTAGTTTTTGGTGAATTGCAATAGGCCATTTCTGCTGAGTTCCCATTGGCCCTTGAAGAACCTTCACTGAACCTGGATAACCAGAAACACATAAAAAAATTTCTCCTTTCAACTTCTCTTCTTTTATAGGTTACATTCTAAAAACTAAGTAGGACATTCAGGTCAAGATGATGGTCTTTGTAGTCAGATGGAGAACTTCAAATCTTAGCTTTATTGTTTTCTGGATTTGAAATTATGAGCAAGTTTGTCAAACCCTCTTAGTTTTGGATTGCTCTTCTGCAAAATGAGGACAACAAAATCTATCTGATGTTTTAAGCAAGAGTAAATAAGAATCTATATGTTAAGAGAATAAAGCTCATCTGGTACTAAAAAAAAAAAACACTCTGTAGTTTTGACCAATTTATCTAGTGAGTAATCCTAAACCCCTTCTAATATTAAAATATTTCTCTGAACTTCCTGATTTTACCACCCTCTAAACGAAGCTGGTGGTCTCATTTCTCTATCTCGTTCCCAGGACAGCACAAAGTAACTTGCCTTGTCATGAAACCTCCAAGAACAAGCACATTTTCAAAGTTTGTGTGCCTTGGGTTCTCACTCCCCAAAATTTCACTTTCAGCCACATTTTTCACTGACATGACGGATGGGCTCTAAAGGTTTTTCTGACCATTACTTGAATAAGTATTAAGATAGTGATGTCCTTGAGAAGCTCAAGAGTGGATTCTGCCTTTTTTCTTTGCAACTGTGCATTCAGTAACATCATACTGATAGCTTGAAATCAGCCTTGGAAGAAGTTTATCATTGTAAGAATTGGCAAATACTACAAATCAAGTTTTAGTTTTGTCATCTTTTGTTTTCTTTAAAAAAATCAAATGACTGCCTTATTAGCTCATGCTTAATTAAAACTAGAATGCCCTATAGATCAGTACCACTCCAATTGTGATCCATGGACTAATGCCAGTCACTAAACTATGTGCTACTCTTCTACCTCGGAATAAGAACAATAATTGAGTGTGAGCATTTGGAAACATTTAGAGCCTTTTGAAATTGCCATTACATTAATATGCATAATTAGATTTTGGTAATTAATTTCTATTTAATTTTACAAATGCTTAAGTCTGTAATAGATTATAAAAATATGCCATTTAATACATTGTATTGTAAAAAAATATGCCCATTAATACATTGTATACAGTGTATATAGCACTATGCTTAAGTAGTCCCCCACTCCTTGGCATCTCTATAACCAGATCACTTTCACCTACGTTTGCCTTGCAGAGGAAGCTGGAGCTTCTCCAATCCCTTGCTTGCTTTGTCTTCTCACTGTTTAGGGACCAAATGATTGATGTCTGAGCCAACTCAAATTACTGCAGTGGATTTTAGTAAGCTCATTTACTTCTCTGTTCTATGAATTACCTTTTACTGGGAATTCATTTTTTTATGAGGCCAAGAAGAATGTTTCTCTAATGTAGAAAACTATCTAAGAATCAAAAGAAAGAGACTGGCATGGATAGAAAGTGCTGTTGGCAAATGTGGCCAGAAGTAATTCTGCAATGAAAAGCTTTGTGGATCTTCAATACTCACTTGGAAGTTCTGGTGCAAAATATCTTTATTTTTAAACCCAAGCTTGTTTTGAAAGCCGTAATTTCCTTCAGAACTTTGGCACTGATTGCCAGTACTTCAAATAACCTGCTGAGTATTTTATAGTTTGTATTTCCCCTAGTCTAAACTTAAGCTAAAAAAAAAAAAGCTTCAGTGTTATTTGAAAAGTCAGAAACTAGAAATGGAGGAAAAACCTTAGGCCAAAGTCTTGGTATACTTATCTTCTGACTCTATTACTGTCAATTTTAACCTCTGGCTAAATTCAATGGGTCTGTTTGTATTTAGCAACTGTCCAAACAGCCGATCTGCACCCTTGTCACCTTACCCTGACTCCTGACTACTTCACCCTGGCAAAGGAAATGAGTATTTAATTAGACTATTATGTGCGACCTAGTTTACATTTAGTATTATATTTAACATTCACAATTATAAAATAGGAATATTTCTGAAACTGGCCTAATTGCACCATAGAACTGATGTTTATGGTTTCTTTTGAATAAATGTAGGAGTAAGCCCTCCGAGGCTTGAAATTTGAGAGTTAAGTTTGTCTTATCTGAGCTCCTTTCTCAGGAAACCAGCGATCAGGACTCTCGAATAGTATCAAGGAACTGAACTTTACCAGATCACCACATCTGGACAATAAGATGCCAGACCTTCACCCGTCATGACTGCCTAATCAACCACCAGCTTCCTGTTGACAACTTCTTTTCTTTACTCCTTCCTAATTCCTATTTTTCCACACATGGTTACATTTCTTCCTTGCAATGTAAACCCGAAATTTCAGTCAGTAGAGGAGGTGGATTTGAGACAAATCTCCCATCTCCTCAGCTACAGCACCAGGTTAAAGCCTTCTTTTCTGGCAATACTCATTGTCTCAGTGATTGGCAAGACCTAGACCAAACCCCTGGCATTTTGTTAACAGATTTTGGTTCTCTGATCTGGAATGCATTGCTTGTGACTCTGCTATCTGCCGCAGGCTGGAAGAGTTTAAAAGCCTTTCTAAGAAGTTGCCTGTCCTTTTAAGACTGGAGGTGGGTTTCTTTAAGCCTGGAGGTCCCTCTCTTTGGCCCTGCCACTGCTGGCCCCAACCACATGCCTGATTGCCCAGGAAGAACAGCCTTTGAAATTTGACAGCTGCTTCTGGGTAGTTGGTGAATGTCCTCTGTGGGCCCAGACAGCAGAATCTGCTTTTCTCTACATAGGAAACTTTTCAATACATTTCTGTTTGCAGGTTGAACAAGCCCACCTGACACTGAGAGGGAAGCCCACTGACTGTTTTCAATTTGGTCACTCTTGGGGGCTATTTAGTAATTGTGTGTGTTTCTGAGCAAGTGAGTGTTTTTTGTGGGTACTAGACAACAGGATCTGCTCCCCTCAACTTGGGACATTCTGAAGAATTTTGGTGTGCAAGTTCATCAAGCTCAACCCATGGAAAGAGGAAGCACTTCCGCTGTTTCAGTTTGGACACTTTCGGGGTTTGTTGGTGGCTGCAGCAGTTGGATTGTATTTTGGTGATTGTTCATTTGTGTATGTCAATCTAGCCATGGTAAATAAGAATTGATAAATCGTATGTAACACTGTTTGGCCTCATATTTGAATCTGGATAAGTTGGGCCTCCCATGGGCCTCATTTTGCTGCTGAATGGGAAAGCAAGATGGAGTTTTGTATATCCAGGCTTTTATGCTGTTGTTCAAAGCAAAGTCAGGCTTGATTAATACATGATATCCTTCTATGGTTTTGTTTGGCTCCAGTCTTCCTTGGAGTGTGGGGAGGTTTAGCCTTTAAAAATCAAAATGCCATAGAAACTGCTTTACCCAAAATTTTGGTTCCCAGCCTTCATTGGATTACCTATCAGGGCAAAAGAAATTTAGTCATGTGAACATGTTCACAAACATGTTTGTATTGGTATCTCGTGGCTAGAGTTCCAAGGTAAAAGTTATCGAATTTTGTTTGTATGTATGTATACATGTTTAGATGTGTTTACATGTATGTATATTTATTATTTCATATGTGTGTCTACCAAATTGGCTTATAAATAAAAGAGCATTCTTAAATTAAGTCCAAGCACTTTTCAAGTTCATGTGACATAAGTAAATCTTTAACAAAAAAGCTGGCTTTAAAAGTATTGGTAAAATAAAAATTTAAATGCCATTGGAATTGTCAGCATATATATTTACATTGGTTTTATATTTTTCTCTGCTAGATATTTTGAGGTGTCAGAGTTTGGCACAGATGATTATAAATCTGTAAACCCAGCCAATATCAAAATGATCTTTTTGTGTGTGTGTGTTTTTTTTTTAAATAAATAAGACTACTTTAATGTTGTTGATTTAGTGGAAACAACTACATCTTCTGAGTTATTAGTGAAAATGCCCATGTATTTAAATTTAAAATTCCTACTAAGATAAACACTTGATATTCACGGGTTACAAAATAATCACTTTATATGAACAAGGTACAAACCAACAAGGAAATGACTAGTTTGTTCTAATATCTTATTTCTCATAAATAATCTAAATAACCTGTTTAAAAAATGAAAGAATCGGGTACATGTAAATGAAATGACTTATAGGTTTACTTTGTGTATAATTTTAAATTTAAAAGTATTTTTGAGGCCCATTAGGTTTCTGGGTCATTTCTAATTAATAAAGGGTCATGATATCAGGAAATATATTTCTAAAAATTGTGGAACATTCTCGTTTATAAAATACTAATATCTGCTAACTTGGGATTTCTTGTTTATTGGGTTTTTACTAAATTTAAAGTTACTAACAGTAAGATTTCTAGTTAGTATATAATTCTGTATATAAATTTGCCACAAAAGATGCGTTCTTACTAATGAAAGGAATAATTTTGTCTAATTCAGCAGTTATCTAAAGGTTGATTCAAATTGTGGACTATGGTAATTTTTGTCCTAAAATAAAATAACTGATTATTTTAAAAATTAGGATAAAAAAGGAAGTCCAAGCATGTCATATATAGTTTTTTTTTCTTCTTTCTCTTTGTGTCTATCTTCAAGCACATACAGAGAAAATAAAAAATTGAAAAAGTTTAGGTAATAAAATATTCTTTAAAACACAATAAAAATTGGAGAAATTTGATTAATTAATATTGTTCATAGTTAAGGCTCTTAGTATTCATGAAGTTAAAATAAAAAATATACAAATTACATTTGCAATTTGGCAATCATTTTGTAATATAGTTAAACATGAAATCAGATTTAGCATGGAGCCAAATCTCACAAAGATGCTTGCATTGCTTTGTTTCACACTATATTTGTTATTCAGCATAGACACACGTATTAAAGTATTTATTGCTCACATGTCTGAAATATGTATCTTAATTACACAAAATGTATAGTGGTATTAGTGGTCTTAAAGACATTAACTTGCACATCAGGAAAAAATCCATCCTGTGTACGTGCGTGCATGCATGCTTGCCTGTGTGTGTGTTTTAAGATGGGGCTTCTCTCTTGTTGCTCAGGCTGGAGTGCAATGGCATGATCTCAGCTCATCAGAACCTCCTCCTCCCAAGTTCAAGCAATTCTTCTGCCTCAGCCTCCCTAGTAGCTGGAATTACCTTCCAAAGTGCTGGGATTTCAGGCATGAGCTACAGCACCTGGCCTCGTGTGCCTGTGTGTGTGTGTGTGTGTGTGTGTGTGTGTGTGTGTGTGTTTAAGCCCTAGGTAACACTCGCCTCCAAGGTAAACTAAGTAGGAGAAAAATTGGGAGTTGATTTCTTGTTTATTTGTTTTTGCTTCTAATTTTCATTTATTTAATATTTGTTCTCTTTGGGTTTTACTTATATACACATATATAAAATCATTGTTTTTTTTTTTTAGTTTCTAATGGAAGGATTGTATTTGGTTTTATGATTAGTCATTTTGTTCCCTATGCATTTCCAACAATTCACCATTTACTGTATTTACCAAAAATTCCTAAGTTACCTTGGTCAAGCCATTTAAAACTGGATCAATTTTGCTTATCTCTTATCTACAGAGCTGTAAGTTTTCAGGCATAAAAATAAAAGACATTGTACAGAGATAGTACATTATATATATTTTTATTTAGAAAAGTAGGTAACAGTAGATATGTTTAAGTAGTATTTATTTCCAATGTAATTCAATTCATCAATAATTTCAGTTGGCTTCAGATCTTTTTCTTCATGTTATGAATTATAACTGTGATGTGGGTATAACACTTCAATATTCAGGAAAGATTTACCTTGTCCTTATGGAAATTATGTTGATTAGGATTTCTCTCAAACTGCTTTAGTTGTGTCTACCATTGTTAAAATAAGATGACATTCACTTGGATTAAGTAGCAGTAAAATATAAATAAATAAACCAAGATGTTCTAGTGATTTTTTAAAACCAAGTTTTTATCAAATATGAGATATTCTAGTGATTTTTTGGACCCAAGCATTCTATCACTGTTGAGTTTTTGTGTGTGTACTTGAAAACATGCATTGCACTGGTTTAAAGATTTTTGTGGTGAAAGTTACCTAATCAGTTATCAGTACTGTATCTAGAAACCAGTCTTGGAAATGTGTGACAATACTCTATTAAAATATTTGAACAGAAATTACTGTGTGTTGTTCTTACTTTGCCCTTGTTTTGTTATATACTATTGAAGTGAAAGGAGATTATTTATCCACATACTGAACTTCCAAAGCTGATATCTGCATTTACGATTTTTTTGATGGAGAGAGGCTAACGATCTTACTTTGATAAGTTTGCCACAGAACCTATCACGTTTTTTATGCTTTTGGTCATAGTTCTGTAAATAGAATGTTACCAATTAGACATATGCAAGGAATAACCTAACCACTTTAATACAATGACTTGAAGTGCTGTGACTGGATATCAAATGACAGTATTTTAATTTGTGACAGTGTTGGAGAGAATGATAGGACTTTCTGCAGTAAAAATGGCCTATTTACTAATCCTTACGCTGTTAAGTTACAAGGCTTTGACTCCTAGGTTTGTAAAAGGTATGAACTCCTGATAAATCTTGAACATTAATGTATGATCAAAGCCTTGTCTTCATATATTAGTGAGGTTCAGGGGTTCAGAGTGCCCTCAGCTCCCCTGAGATGATGTTTCTCCAGGTTCTTCGTCTCGTGTCCTCTCAAGAATGAGAGAGGTGACCACGGCACAGCGCACAGTAAATGCCAGACTCAAAAGTGTTTGTAGAAAGTGATTTATTTAAAGAGAGAAACAGGAGAAGGAGAGAGAAAGAAACAGCTAACTCTGATGCTGAGTGAGAGACTCCAGAAAGATGGAATCCAGGAGAGGAAAGTAGCTTCCACACTGAATGGAAGGGATTACAGAGAGATGGAGTTTAGGAGGAGAAGACAGGCTTCCATGAGACAGTGTGGAAGGGGACTCCAGAGGGGAAATCCAGGAGAGAGAAAAATAGCTTCCATGAGAATGTTCGTGGAAGGGGATCCAAACATGGAGTCTGAAGGGGTGTGAAAGAAGAGGACTTTTAACCTTAGAGGAACCCCCACCTTCTCTAAGACCCAGGTAAATGAAAGGAATTCCTTAGAACTTCCACTGAAGTGATTGACTCTTAGTTTCTTCCTGCACCCGCGAAATTCAAACATAAACGGTTAAATCTCTCAAATGCAGATAGGAGCGTGGCATGGCGCTGGGGAATTCTTGCCCTTAAAAGTACGCCCCCTTGTGGACCCTGGAGAGAGAACACATTCCCTCATTTAGACATGGGAGAAAGTGATAATAAAAATGAACCTGCTTTCATAAGACATAAGGCAGTAAATGAAAACTATTCAATCCCTCTAGGCTCAGGGCTATTGCAGAAGAGGTGGGTGCATGAGGTTGTAAAGACAGATTTTGAGGGATAAAATTAGTTCAGAATAATGTCCCAAGCACACTCATTTAAGGCCAGCATCTGGGCACCTGTGTCAGAATAACAGCATTATTAGAGCATTAGTCTTCTCTTTAATAGAAAATTTTAGAAATATTAAAGGTTATGGAAATTTTACTTTATGGGAAACTACTTTAAAATGTGAGGGGTGTTTGCTTTTCTTTGGATTGTATTTAAATAAATACATTGTTAATGAATGTCCCAGTATTATATGTGATTCCTAAAATTCTCATATGTATTAATATATATTGTCAGTAATAATTATAATTATTATGTTAAATATTTGTATGCCACAGAAGTAACCAAATTTCCTTGTCAATTGTGTCAGTCCTAAGGCTTTTATCATCCACAATTGTTTTGTTTTGATTATTTTCAAAAAGCAACTTATAAAGAGCTATAGTCCAAGACTAGCTTCTTTAGGGGGAGTTCATGAAAAGGACTCTTGAATGCAAGTTTCTCATAACTTTGGAGATTGTTTCATTAGACTATAGAGAAAGCTTCCAGGACTCGAATTAAAATGCCAACATGTTTATAAAGATTGTGAGCCCAATATGAAGCAGAGCAGGGTTTGATTGCATGGATTGAACTAATGGAGGACAGAAATATTTTTTATAGCTGTTTTTGAAACAATGCTGAGTCTGATTTGTTTTTCAGAGTAGCTGTAGAACATTTTCTTTTGAGTTATTTATAGCCTTTAACAACTGAGGAGAATATGCTCTTGTTGGCAGAATTTTAGGCATATTTCTTTCTCTCTGCAAGATTTGTCCAGAATTCAGAAAGTATTTGTGAATATTCTTAATTCATGAAACTATGATTTTTTGCATAAGTTCAATAAAAATCTGTTTTCTTTTATAACAATACACTGTTAAAAAAATGGTTATTTTCCCTGGGCTTTGACTGAAATGGTGTGCTTCCAGATATAAGCAGATGGCTTTGAGAAATTAATATTAACTTTATAGAGCCAATGAGAACCCCTTAGAACTGGCCTGGCACTTTGTCTACATAATTCCTTTGCAGGGTTCCTTGTCTGTGATTAGTGGAGAGCATCACTTTCTGACAGGGCCAAGGAATCTCGAGTTGTTGGGGCTTGAAGAAAAGAATTCATCCAATTCATACAGGTATCATCTGCAGGTAGAGATGGCTACTTGCCTGGGCTCAAGATACCTGTGGAGGTCAAGTCTGAGATTCCTTTGCAAAGGTTCCAGCAAAGCCAATTTATGAGAGCCTATTTGGACAATGATTATTACAGAACTTTCTGTGGGTAATCAGGCCAACTATGGTGGGACCAATGGTTATTTTGCAGGCAGATTGGTCTTGCTATGATTTATCTTTGGTGGAAGTGGGGGACTGGAGAGAGATTTTTGTGTTTTAGAAGAAAATTATAGTATAAGATTAATGTCTGATTGCTTATTGCCCATATTTACCCACATTATGTAGAGCTAGCCACACTCCTCCTCCTCAGCATGAGGCAGATAAAAAACTGATAACCAAATTCTCCATGATTGAGGGATTGACAAATAGAAAGGCCGTGCAATGAAACCAGCTCAATTGTCCCATGTTACTAATATTTATGGTCTCCTTTGAATAAATCTAGAAATAGATTACCAGTCTTGAAACTTGAGAAAGTTATATTTGTCTTATCTGAGTTTCTTTCTCAGGAAACCAACTACCAAGACTCAGTATTAAGGAAATAAAATTTACCAGATCACCACACCTGAACAATAAGATGCAGATGCGTCATCCATCATGACTGCCTACTGTTGACCAAACTCTCTTCCTTACTCCTCCTTAGTTCCTGTTCTCTAACATATGGATTCATTTCTTCTCTGTCATATAAACTCCCAATTTCAATTAGTTATGGAAATGGATTTTAGACTAATCTCTCATCTCCTTGGCAGCACCAGAATAAAGCTGTCTTTTGTGGCAATATTTGTCTCAGTGATTGGCTTTTTGTGTGGTGAGCAGCAGGACTTAGACCAAAACCCTGGTGTTACAGTAACATTGCTAGCTTCGATGTATAGTCAACACATCTTAAATGTGAAGAGATTATTGAGTTATTTATTGTGTAATAAACAACAAAACTAGCATTAAATAAAACTCTCTTGGATTCCACAGATGATGTGTATTCATTACATGACTTTATACTGCTTGTCAATTATTCAAACCACCTTAATCAACAATTTCCAGTTTCCAAACATTGTCTCATACACAGTTTGGCCTTAGGTTTATGAATCATTTTCTGTGGGAGTTCAGTAAGGGTGGTGGCATAAAAAGAGAAAAATGTTAGAGAAAGATATAGAATATAGATACAATCCTTCTTGGAAGACCAAGAAGTTTGCATAGCTTCAGTAGAAGTTTTGCCTGAAGGCACTCTGCCCCTTTACCTTTAGTAGATAAGAAAAGCAAATAGCTAGAGAATGTGGGGGAGTTTATCTGAATAACTTGATTACTCATGTGGTCCTGTAAATAAACCTTTGATGATTCCAGATGGCTCTCTCTGAGGGAGGTCAACCAGGAATATTACCTGCTGATGGTGTTTGCTTTAAGCCTCAGAACCTGTCCTTTAATCTCTACACACCAATGGTGTTGACTCAGCCTCTGTTGTTAAATCTATAATGAATAAAATGCCTGAAGGGGCAGCTGGTAGAGGCTGGAGGCTGCTATCTCTTTACAGCACTCTCCTTGAGTGTCTTTGAGTGGCCTGGACACCCCAGCCCACTCATACACTGAATGTTGCATCTGAGTGAATTTATTTATCTGTCATTGAGTCAGGGTCTACAGCACAGACCCCCCAGAGGTGGTGAACCCGACAGTGGTGCCTCATGTGAGGAAACTCCACAGTTGGTGACCTCAACAGTGGTATTCCTTGTGAAGAAACTTGACAGGTAAAGAGGACCTCAAGGTGATCATCACTGTGAAGGGAGCATGACGGATCCCCAGAAAAAGAAAATGAAGAAGGCCATGTGGTCAAATTGGTAAAACCCATGAGTCAGTAAGTCATTGGTACCCACTTGAGATTACCAAGTTTGTGGGGGATTGTTCAGGCTGAGGTTTCATCCTGGGACAACAATTAACAGCTCAACAGAAACAATATATAAAATATTGAAATAGCTGCTAAAAGCTGGTGGAGCCTCAGTTTCACAGGCTCAATTAAAGGACCTAATGCAAACTATTATTTCTCAAAGCCTGTGGTTCCCAGAAGAAGGCATGCTAGATGTAGAGCTGTGGGAACATGTGAAGAGAAATCTTAAATAGCATCATGTGCAAGGGCAACAGGTCCCAGTAACATTATCACTGGGCCAAGATAACACAGAGGAAATGGAGGTTTGGCCTGAGCCAGCTCCTCCAACAGGTAGGAAAAAAGAGGTACACTACAGACGTGGGACCTTGTCTTAAACAAGCGGCACTAGATGGGGAGCTCTTAGCCTTCCCTGTAATACAAGATATACAAGGCAATCAGGTACATAAAAAGCATTAGAGGTGGAAGCTGCATGGCCAAGTGAGTGGTGAGCAGAAGGAAAGGCTCAACAGCAAGAAAGCTTGCAAACCTGGAGCCAGCAAATGCTCCCAGAAACTGCCTGTGCAGTGGGGACAGCGACAAGGAGTCAGACTCAGCGTGCTGGAACTAGCCTGCTAGGGAGGAGCAGGAGGAGCACTCTCAAAAGTCTGCTCAGCTGGGAACAGGGCCGGCAGGGAGTGCTGCCCCAGTACCCGCATCACTGCCCTCTGGCTCCACAGGTGGCCCACAGCAAAATTTCATATGTTACATCCTAGATTAAAATTCTCTGCTAAAATATAAGTAAAATTTAAAAATATGTAAGATCCCTTTCTGATAAAGACCACTCGTTTTCCTCCCCTACCACTAACATAGCTCTCTTAAAATCCAAATTAAGTAAAAAAGTAGCCTCTGAAGGGAGAGAAATTACAGAGATCCCATGAACTAGTTGGGGCTAATTTACAGTCTGTGGGACCTCTTCAGCAGAGGTTCCATTCTCCCATGGAGATTCCTCAAAATTGGCCTATAATCATATTGACTTAAATGACTGTTTTTATACAACTCCTCTAGCAGAATGGGACAGAGAAAAATTAGCATTTTTTATTTTATAAATGATATTCTATTAGCAGCCCTAACAGAGCTAATACTTTTAAATGTATATAACTCGGTCACAAAGAATACACAGCTAAAAGGTTTATTCATTGTACCTGAGGAAGTGTGGATGTCCTTCTCCTTGGAAATATCTTGAGTACATACTAACTTCCTAGTCAGTGAGACCACAAAAGGTTAAATTAAATACTAGCAAGTGGCACACCTTAAATGATATCAAAGTATTGGGAGACATTAATTGGCTCTGCCCTACTTTGGGAATCGCTCCTGATAACCTACAAAACCTGTTTTCTATCTTAAAGGGCAATCCAGCCCTGGATTCTCCCAGGTATTTAGCCTCTACAGCAAAAAGAGAGATTGAAGAAATATAACAAGCCATTTCTCACAGGCCACAGGCTGCCAGATAGTATAGATCTGCTCTATTCAGTTCATTTGGTTGTCTTTCCCACCAAACACTAACCTGCAAGGTTAATAGGACAGGTAGCCCCTGGGCTACATTTTCTAGAATGGGTTTTTTGCTCACAAACTGGGAATAAAACTCTGTCTCCCTATATTCAATTAACTAGTAATGTAATCAATTCAGCTGCAGACAGTGCAATCAGTTGCTGGGTTATTACCCTGATGTCATCAGGATTCCTTAAGTAAAAAGCAATTCAAAGTAGTATTGCCATTATCTATTGATCTGCAAAAAGCTTTCTCTGATTACCCAGGACAAATAGAGTATGTCCTCTCTGCTGATAAGCTCCTTCAGTTCTTATCTTGTACTCCTATGATCTTACCTACAACAATAGTTCACTACCCTATACCTAATGCTTTAACACTGTTCACTGATGGTTCTGGTAAAAATGGAAAAGTGGCAGTCTGGTGGAGACATAATTCAATGATTCAATCTAGATTTACTAGTACTCAGAGGGCTGAAATTGAAGCACTAATCCTGACTTTGGAAACTTTCCACTCATCCCATAAATATTGTAAGTGACTTGGCTTACTCAGTTTATTTACTACAAAATCTTGAAACAGCTTTAATTAAGTCCAATCCACACCCTGTGTGCTCTTCTTCTTTGACTTTGGCAATTGCCAGATCAACACACACATCCTATTTTTATCACACATATTCGGGCCCACAGTTCACTGCCTGGCTTCACTTCTCATTGGCTTACGGCAGTGAACAAGCAGGCCTACAAGTGATTACATCACTGTTTGACCAAGCCACTAAGTCGCCTCAATTTTTCCACCAAAATTGGAGAAACTTAACTAAACAATTTCAACTTACCCAGAAAGTAGCTAAACAAATAATCCTGCAAGGCCCAGACTGCCAACTCACAGGCATGTCCTCTCCTTCCATAGGTGTTAACCCTAGAGAGTTAATGGCAATCAGTTATGGCAAACAGATGTTACACATATCCCTGAATTTGGAAAACTTAGATATGTACATGTATCCATTGATACCAACACTCATTTAATTAGTGCACATCCTCTGCCGGGAGAATCTGCTCCATATGTTATTAAACATCTTCTTTTAACTTTTGCTTTTATGGGATGGCCCACAAAAATTAAAACTAATAATTTTACAGCTGAAGCCAGCTCACAAGGTCAACAATTTTGTCACATGTGGAATATCTAAGATTCCACAGGCATCCCATAGTCAGGCAATAGTAGAACAAACCAACTCCATACTTTAAAATATGCTCAGAAAACAAAAAAGGGGGATTATGGGAAAAGACCCTGCAACACTATTGGCACAAGCCTTATTTACGCTTAATTTTCTCAATTTAGATGACAAATTTCAATCATCCATATAAAAGCACTTTGCTAAAACCTCTCAAGATAGAAAACTTGGAGAAAGAAATAGAAAGAAAGAATGAGTAAGAGAGAGATAAGAAGAGACAGAGATCAGAGATAGAACCAGAAAGTCAGACTAAGGAAAGAGATAGTATAGGAAGAAGAGGGAGGGTGAAAAGAGAGAGAAAGAGACAGGGAGGCAAAGAGAGAAGCAGAAAGAAATAAAGAGAAGGAGAAATATGAATAAAGTTAAAACATGTCAAAGATTGTCTGTGAAAGTCATGAAAAATGTTATAGGAAGGAATTTATGCCAGAAATCTTGTATGATTTTTGTTTTGAAAGTCTAATCAAGTTTTAAAACATTAATTGTAAAAGAAATTCTGTGCATAAACATATTGGCTAAAGTTAAAGAAGTATCATCTAGTTTTTCTGTTAATTAGATGTTAAAATAAGGTATAACATGTTTTTCTTAAAACACTCACCTACCCTCCAACAAAGATGATAAAAGGTCTTTTAGCACAGGCACCACCCCTAGAATTTCTAGTACACCAGCAACACCCTGGAGACTACATCCTCATCAAAGAATGAAAAGAAGTCAGCCTAGAATAAAAAGAAGTCAGCCTCATCAAAGAATGAAAAACTCATGTCAGCCTAGAGAAGACTGTGCAGGACCCGCACCCCAGATGATGTGGCTTCCTCAGGCCACACACGCCTTGGACATCACCTGGAGGATGCTGAAGAGGACAACTTAGAAGACTGAACAAATACTACTCCAGACACAGACACCCTTTTCTCAAGATAATTTGTTTCTTGCTATGCTTTCTGTTGTACATTGCAACTCATGTAGGGTATTAATCCTTTTTATGCTCTCACTTTTGTCTGCAACCTATACCTGCTATACTCTATTGGGCTCATATCTCAGACCTGCCTTTCCTTTGCTCTGTCACCTGGGTAGACACCCCCTTCCCAGCCTATAATAACGTGACCACTTGGCTAGGAAGGATAGATTTACCCCAGTGCGGTCCCTCAATAATGGCACACATTGGACTAAGGTGCCAGATAACACTACATATCACTCCACTATCCTCCCACTGTGTGTAAGTTATAAAAGCTCTAACCCTTACTGTGTACCTGCCTAAAAACAAGTATGGCTATATCATGGTAAAGGAAATGCTTTAACAATCTTAGCTGCAGGTAGCCTCAAACTGGGCAATGCAATCCATGCCACTTTCCCAAACATTTTTTCCTGTGCTAAAGAACAAAGCTGAGAATGTAATTAATTCCACTTCAGCTGGTGGGTCTGTCATGGGAAACAAGCCTGTGGCCTCCAGTTAGGCAATTACGACATCTTAGACTGGAGCCCCCATGACCGATTTCAGGGTAGCCTCACTAATGTCTTCATCCATCATAGCATTAATTACAGTTTCATAGCCAGATCTCATTTCCTTATAATTTAGGCTGATGGGAGGATGTGATATTCCAGACCCAGATTAAATCCCATGCCACTGCCACCCTAAGGCACATTATGGCACCTGGGACATCTTAGCACCTTCCTTAACACCTACATGGGACATATCATAATTTCGGTCACAACTATACTATAACCTGTATTCATCATCACACTCATCAGTGCCTGATTTGCTCTACCTATTGATATGTTTTCCTTATAGAAACTAACATTTTCGTTACACCCCAAAACTCCACATTTGTGACCCGGGTGCAAGGACATGCTAGATTTGTCTCATGTATCACTAATCACAACATATCTAATTTAAAAATTATTAGTGTCATGGTATTAAGGAGACAATCTGAGACATTCCTACCAGTCAATTTGACACACAATTGTCAAGATTCCTCTGCCCTTGCCACCTTAGCATGTGCCCTGCCCCAGGTCAGACACAAAAGTTTCACAGTTCCATTTATGGCCTTTATAGTCTCAGTCATAGTCATCCTGGCTGCTGTGGCATCTATCACTAAGTCAGTACAAACAGCTGCCTTTGTAGATAATCTGGCCAAAAATGTGTCTAATAAACCTGTCTTACAGCAAGGTATAGATCAAAAAATTATTGCATGTCTGCAAGCCCTTGAGTCTGCTTTAGAGTACATGGGGGAGCAACAAGATTTACTAGCATTCTGATAGCAATTAAGCTGTGACTGGGAACATAAACATATCTGTGTCACTTCTCTACTATGGAATCAATCATTACATAGTTGGGATGAGGTGAAATAACACATCTGGGGAACATTTTATGACAATTTAACAGCAGATGTAAAGCAACTTAAAAATAAATTTTAGAATCTCTTCACACAATAGATCTATACACCCAACAAACAGCCATGTGTGCAAGATCATCTCTCCTGGTTAGACCCCTACTTCTGTAGATCACTCTTTGATTGGAAAAGCATGTTGCTAATTGTACTCATAATTGTTTTGTTATTTGTTAATTCTAGGGTTGCTAATTGTACTCATAATTGTTTTATGTTATTTGTTAATTCTAGGATGCAAAGGTAGAATAAAAACAGTGACCACCTCATCTGACAGAACTGTTGCTGCAAAATCTCTTCAGTCAACAGGACCTGACATTAAAAACAGAAAAGGGGGAGTTGTGGGAATTCAGTCAGTGTGGTGGCATAAATATTAAGGAAAAAATATTACATAAAATTATACAATATAGTCACAAACCTTCTTGGAAAGTTATAAGTTTGCACAGTTTCAGTAGAAGTTTTGCCAGAAGGCAGCCTTATCCCTTTTACCTTTAGTTGATAAGAAAAGCAAATAGCTAGGAAATGTGGGAGAGTTTATCTAAATAACTTATTTACTCACATGATTCTATAAACTAACCTTTGCTCATTTCAGATGGCTTTCTTGGGGAGAGGTCAACCAGGGATATTATCCATTAATGGTGTTTGCTTTAGGCCTCAGAACCTATTCTTTAATCTCTATGCTCTAGTAGTGTTGACTCAGAGCCTCTGTTGTTAATACTGAATAAAATGCCTGAAGGAGCAGCTGGTAGGGGCTGGCAGCTGCTATATCTTTACAACATTTTCCTCAAGTGTCTTTGAATGGCCTGGACACCCCAGCCTACTTATACACTGAATATTGCATTTGAGTCAATTTATTCATCCATCATTGAGTCTGGGTCTGCAGGTCAGACACCTGCAGGTGGTGACCTTGACAGTTTACTTCTTTGTATATGTTCTTAGGGTAGCCTTCAGTCCTTTTGTAGAACCCTAATATGGCTAACCTACCAAGAATCTTATAGCACCTTTATTCTGATTAGTTTAGTGAACTTCTGGGTTCTCCAAAAGCAAATCCTTTGTATAAGCAGAAAAAGGAGTGAGCAAAAGTTTCCTCAGTTTGAGATTGCAGACAGTGTGGCACCAAGTGATGAAAATAACAATTAATGAAAAGTATTGGTACAAAACCAAACTAAAACATCACAGAGTAAAAATAATGTTGTGCTGACTATCATAGTTCTAGATAGACTTTTGAAAGTATAATATCACTTCACAGCATTTAAAACACAGCTTTAAAAAACTAAAAGTAACCACCAGGGGCTGAGCATTCTGGCTCACCCCTGTAATCCCAGCATGGGCTTGTAATCTTAGCTGCTCACAAGACTGAGGCAGGAGTAATGCTTGAACCTGGGTTTTCAAGGCTTCAGAGAGCTATGATTGTGCCACTGCACTCCACCCTGGATACAGAATGAGACCCCATTTCTTTAAAAAAATTATTAAATTTAAAAAAATCAATTCAGTCAATCAATAAAAGTGATGTCCAACAGGATAAAGGTTGATGATAATGTGAAAAAAAATGCACTTACCCTTTTAATTGAAAAATGTTCAGCATAACTTCTAGCTTTTCTTTTTAAATTAATTGAGAGAAAATGTAGTCAGAGGCTCTAAACATATTCTGTAGGGAGCAAAACCATAATCTATATGATTTTTATTTAGATATTATTTACATTTAATAAAATGTACACATCTTAAATATTGTATACTATGTTTTTACAAGTGTATACTCCTATATACCTCACCCAATAAATCAAGATAGATCACTTTTACTTGGCCACAAGAAGTTTCCTAGTCTTCCTTCCCCAGAAATTTCTACCGTTATCAGGAGAGACTACAAGTTTATATCTTCCATCATAAATTAGTTTCTCCTGTTCTTATTATAATAGATAGACAATCAAACTTTGTTGTACCTATTGGGAACATCAATATTATGCCCCATTTTATACCAGATAAGTATTCCTTGTTTATGAAAATTAATCTATCCTTGTTACTGAAACATCAGGGGTTCAGTGTAAGTCCAGCTGCTCCCGAACGGAGAACCAGTCACTGAGATGAGAAAGAAAGCTTTAATCAGGTGCTGCAGCCAAGGAAATGGGAGATCTATCTCAAATCCATGTCCCTGGCTAACAAAACCTAGGGATTATATAGCAGGGAAGAGATATAACAATGTGTAAGAAAACAGAGACTAGGAAGAAACCAGGAAGCAATCATGATGAATAATGGGTCCCCCACCTCATTGTCTGGATGGAGTGATCTGATGAGTTTCAGTTTTTTGACACGTTTCTTGAGAGGCCTGAAAATTTTTCCCTGAGGAATGAACTCAGATAAAACAAATATAATTTTCAAGTTTTAAGGTCAGAATGGTCAATTTCTGTTTATTGGAAAAAACCTATCTATAGGACTATTGGGTCAGGATCATCCATCTTCATGTTTATGGACATTTAATATTTTTTCTGCTTTGGAATTATGAATAAGGAATTTGTAGACATTTTTGTATGTGTCTTTTTATAGAGATCAGCTTTTATTTCTCTTCATTAAGTAAGTAGCTGTAGAATTTCTAGGTCATATGATAAATGTATGTTTGATGTTATAAAGATCTTTGAAACAGTTTTTTATACTCATAACTTGTACAAAAAATTGTTTAAAAAATTCCAGTTGGTTTGCATTCTTTCTAACACGTTTTCAGTCTTTTTAGCTTTGGCCCTTCTAGAAGATGTGAAGTGCTTTTTCACTGGCTTCTGTAATGATTAATGGTATTGAGCACCTTTTCATGAATTCATTAACCACTGAATTATCTTGCTTCATGGAGTGTTTTTTATGTCTTTTTTATTCCTTTTTTAATTGGGTTTATTTCATTATTAAGTTGTAGGAAACATTCAGATATTCTAGGTATATAAATGCTCTGATATATATATATATATATATATATATATATATATGTATATTCTGACAGAGTATTTATAGAAATATAAAAGTATATGTGTGAATATCTATTTGTATAGAGGAGAGATTATGCTTATAGATAGTGTTTATATATATATATGTATCTGATATATATATCTGGTTTTTATCTGACAGATATATATATATATATAAAACAGAAAATGTTCATTTTATATATAGATACAAAATATCTGACAGATATATATATATAATGAACATTTTCTTATATGTAAGATATATTTTCTTATATATACTTTATATAAAATATTTGACATATATATTTGAAAGCTATATATACACATATATAATACATATAGACACATATGTACACACACACATATATTATAAACATTTTCTTCTAGTCTCTGAAACCCTTATTTTCCTAATGATGTCCTTTGATGAGCAAAAAATTTTAATGTTTATGAACCTCAATTAAGCTATTTTCTTTTGTATCTGATGCTTTGTTTTATATTGTATAAGAAACCCTTTGCTACTCCAAGTTACTAAGAATATTTGTCTACGTTTTCATCTTAAATGTTTCTGTGTTTTCTGTTTAGATTCAGGTTGGAATTATTCTATGTGTATCAAGTAAAGTAGTTTTTGAAGTTCATGCTATTTCATACAGATATGCAAGTGATTCCATGGCATTTATTCAAATTATAGTATGTTCACTCCTCTTTAAATTTCCATTATGCCTTTGTTCAAATATCTATACATTAGATATATGTGTTTTTTCCCTCAAGTATCTATTCTAGTTCCTTGGTCTATTTTAGCATTCTTACTCCACTATTACATTTTCTTAATCACTGTATCTTTACAGTACATCTTATAAATCACATGTATAAATCTAGCAATTTAATTTTTAAAATATTCTTTTGATTATTCTGGATCTCTTGTGCTTTCATATACATTTTGGAATAAGCTTCTCTGGTATTCTACATTAAAAAACTTGGATATTATTTTCTTTTTTGGAATTTAGGTATAGTTTACATGTAGTGTATTGAATAGATCATAGTCACCAAAAATAAGTTTTGTCAAATGCATATTTAACCCACAACCTTCTCAAAATACTAAACTTTAATTCACTCAAAATGTTCACTAGTCTCTTTCCCAGGCAATGCCTATCACTAACCCAGGAGGTTATCAGAGTTCTGATTTATTTCACCGTAGGTGTTTTTTTGCCTAGATATTTATATAAATATATGCACATAAGATATAACCTTTTTTGTCAGTTTTTCTTGCTCATTATGCTTTGAAGATTTATTTGTGTTTTCTGGGTGTTTATGGTTTGTTCCTTTTATTGGTGACTCAGATGTCATTTTATGAATATAACCAATTTTTTAATTAATTCTTCTATTAATGAACATTGGATTGCTTTCTATCTAATTTTTGACTGCTATAGATAAGTTTGAGATGAACATTTAAATAAATGGTATGGATACATGTTTATTAATTTATTAAACTATTCCAGTAATTGCTTTCATTAATCAGTTTTTATTTTTCTCTGGTATTCTGGGCATTCACAAAATTGTAGGGGTGTGATACACTCTAGGGTTAGCTAACTATAAGAATTTCAAAAGAATTTTTCCAAGAATGGCCTAATGATAAGGCTGGGAGCACGGAAGTGATCTCCTGTCTCCTCTTGGTGTGTTCCGACATCACTCAGAAGAGCAGTGGCAGTAGCAGCTTTGCTTGCCAGAAGTCTGGCACTAGCATTCAGAGGCCACACTAGAGAAACTGGTTTATTGAATAGATTAATCACCAAGATGCTGAGGAACATGTCAGGCATTTTGTAATATAATGGGGTTACAAACATGGAAAAGGCAATTACAGCCTTCAGGAAAATAATATTCCAGAGGCAAGGAAGACTTTACATGGATAATCACCATGCAATGTGACAAGTCTAATGATAAATTCTTTACCAGGTATAGTAGCAGAAAATGAATAAGTATTTCAGAAATAGTGATTGATTCCTAAAATAGGTTTTAAAGTGTAAGTGGGAATTTTCTAGGCTGAAAGTAGTGCCAGTTGCAAAATTCCAAGTGTAATGAAATCAAAACCAAAGAAATGGAGGCTAGAATTAGCAGGTTGTGTGCAAACACAATGTATATATTTTTATTTCACTTAACATAATTTCATTAACATTCTTCATATTTTTGCATAATCCGCATAATCAACATGTTTAAGAGTTGCATGATAGTCTACCAAGTTATCATCTAAAACATTTTGAGGATAATGCATTGCTTCTTTCAAAAGTTATTTCAAGTTTTAGAGATAAAAGATTATTAAAGTTAAATCATATAATGGATATAAATGATTAATGCTTTTTAGGATTATGCATTTTAGTATTTTATTTCCTCTTATTTCTGCTTACTATAAAAGGTTATGTGTATTTATTCTTTATAAATATATATTAGGCAGTATTATTCTTACTCAGCAGAGTCCTGGTATTTTAAACTCTAGAGGTCACAATATCTTATCCGTAAGTGCATTATTTTTGTGATACGGTCATCACTAAAGTGAGAAAAGACTGAAGTGAAATTTATATCCTACGAAGCGCTTTTCCAAAGAGTAAATCTTGATTGTCAAATACATGTGTTAATTTTTTTTGTGGTTCAGATACAACAAATAGAAACATGGTCCTACCAACTCTATATTATCGCTATATAAAATTTTAACACTCTCATACCAGAAAACTGATGAGGATTTTATGACAACTAAAAATCATCACGCTACAAATTATTAACAAGTTGAGCAAGTAGCTCTGGATTTGAGGAAATTATCTGTGATTGTTAGCAATAAAGGAAAGTCAGAGAGTTTTAAGTAAATGTGCACTTCCAATAGATTTTAGTAGTCCACAGTGTTTTTGTTTATTTTTGTGATTGTTTGGTGCCTCCATTATGCTGATTTGTGCAAGGTACACAGATGATGATGTCCACCCCAACACCGACATTGAAAGATTATCATTTCATGTGATCGTAGACCTCCTTTTTAAGATCTTTCACCTTAGATAAAATTTACTTTAGAAATAGAGTCTAAATGGCATAATTTGGGTCAGCCTCAGATCCAATTAACTATTGACAGGAGGAAGCATCAGAAACGATATGATGGGTTTTTTTTGGAAGTTGGAGCACATTAGAATAAATGAGGACATAAAGTGTGGTAGGGAAGTGGACATTTATCCAGAAGTATTAGTGTTTATATTAGAGTTTATCATTCTATATGTTTTACACTTTTGACTCATATTTTCATCAATAACATACATACATATAATAAAATATTTTCATAAACTCAGCTTTTCTTTTGGATGCATTCTGTTAGAACTTTTCTCTCCCAACAAGCAAAGAAACGTGACAGCAAGCCTTTGCTTGGCCTAGGACACGATGCCTCCCTACATGCAGAGTGAAGCAGGGCATTGGAGCTGCTGACACAATTTGGAATAACGCTTAAAAATACTCATCATTTATTTTACCCTATAAGAAAAATGCCTGTGTAAGAATTCTGGTTCACATGCTGTTTTGCAATAATTTTCACGTGTTCTTTTTTTCCTCTTAATAACTCAGAAGCTTTTGTTGCAAGTGATACTTTTGCACAGATTAACTAATCTTATTTAAAATTCTGAGCCACACTGATCCACATAATAGGATAGCCACACTCATCCATAGCCACACTCATCCATCAATAAAATTTATGCTTGTCTATATTACATATTAATATGATGTTTGTGTTACGTAATAAACATAAATGTATATTCATTAATAATATACAACATTTTAACATATTCATTTTAATTATAATGTAACAATAATACTTAACACAATTGGAAGTGCACTCTCTAGGATTTGTAAAGGTCGTTTCCCTGACTAAAAGAATGATCCTGAAAGTAAAAGATAAAGAAAAAGAAAACTAAACAATTTCAAAGCTGCACTGTCCATTGTATTTCCCAAGCATGAATGTAATTAGTTATACATGATCTATTTTATACAACTTGATATACTCTTCTCATTTGAAAGATTGGAAGTTCATGCATCTTCTCTTATCTTGCTGTTTATTTTTATACTCTGATTTAAACATAATGCATGGCAGACTGTCGCCATGACCTAGTAAAAAGCATCAGATATCTGAAATAAAACAAATAGTTCTTTATTGAATTCAATTGGCCACAATAAAAGAGGAATATTTTCTTTAGAACTATCACAGTAAACTCACTTTTCTAGTGTAACTTATTTACATTATTTAAGATAACTTTCAAGGAATCTCAAGGTCAGAAATGTTAAATAAGCCAGTACCATAAATAAATAAAGCCACAAAGAAACAATTTTTAAAAAATGTAAAAATCCAAATCTAAGATATTTATTTGGGAGTATTAAGTAGAGAACTGTTACAATTACTCATTTTTTTCACATTAAAATGGTTACCAGTATAGAAACTACAAAAGAATTTTTATGAACATCAGCAATTATTCTCGTATCAGTACTATCTCTGTTTTAAAACTACTCATTGATAGAGTTCCACTTCAGACGATGATGGAGTATCTTGTACAAGAACAATGTTTCCTCTAAGAACAACTAGACATCTGTATTAATTTTATTAAAAGTGTTTAACAGCTTTGGAGAGCTGAGACAGCCTGGACTTGAGGGGACAGAAAAGCATAAAATGGGAAGCTCATTAAAGTAAGTTAAATCTCTGTGCTACATTTTTGTCCCTGAACCAATTGGTAACATTAACGTTTTTCAGGACAAAATGAATTCAGCGGAAAGCAGCTAAGATAGAGAAATGCTATCTGGGTTTAGAACAATGGGAGTTTGGAGATGTCAAGGCAGACGAACTTGAGGGGCTGAGATGCCAGAGAAGCCTAATGAAGTAAGCCTAACACTGTCCTGGTTTTCAGCATAAGGCATTTGCTGATATTTTAGAAAGCAGCTGAAAACCTGAGTGCAGTACTTGAGTTACCAGAAAGACAAAAACTGTAGTTCACAATCCACCTCGTAAAACGCCACAACAGACTCAGTTTAGAACTTAGAAGGATACAATGAAGACATGGTTGTAAACTAGAGGTAGAACATAAGTCAAAAGATCCATTAAGAGAATGACAAGGGAAATCACAGAAGGGGAGAAGATATTTGCTCTACCTGTATGTAACAAAGACACTGATATTCAGAATGCACACACATTCCTGTAAATCAATAAGATAGACAGCCCAACAGATAATAACAGTCAAAAACATAATTCCACATTACAAAACAACAAAAAAATCTTTAGCTACTCAGTAAATACTGAAAGAGCTGTTAAAGTTTATTAGACATTATACAAATGAAAATTAAAACTAGTTAACAAGATTTTGTTAAATACCTCTTTCAGGAACTATTAAAAAATAACAAAAGTTGATGAAGATGTAAAGCAGTTAGGATGTTTAGAAAGGGTAAAAACTAGTATAATCAATCTACAAAATGCTTGGCATTATCTACTAAAGATAAACATTCTTATTTCCTTTTACCCAGCAATTTAGATCCTAAATGTGTACTCAAAAAAAAAATACATGGAAATGAACAAGAAAATATATAAAAATTTCATAACATTACTATTTATAAAAGTCCTAAACTAGAAACTATCCAGAAGTCTATCAACAGGTGATTGTGTAAATACTTTGGTATATCAATATCAGTTGTTCTCAACTGAGAGTGTTTTGGCCCTCCATAAGGCATTTGGTAATGGAAGAGATATTTTTCATTGATATAGCTATTGAAGAGGTGGGAGGAGAATAGTGTTACAGGCATCTAAGGGATAGAGACTAGGGATGTTGGGATGTTAAACATTTTAAAAGGTAAAAAATAGGGCCCAAAAGACTAATTATCTGGTCAAAGATATCAGTAATGCCAAAATTAAGAAACCATAATCTATACAATAAAATATTATATTGTCCTGAGTATTGACAAATTGATGCCACATGTGAAACACCAATCAATTCCTCCAATATACTGCCAAGAAAAATAAGACAGCTACAAAGTACATATTTTATAATTCTACTTATGTATTAAAAACCCATTAAATCCAATAAATTCTGATAGCAAGATGCTGGTTCGCTCTGTGGTGTAGTAGTGATTGAGAGGGTATAAGTATTCTATTATTGATCTATCTGAGAGTTGATTCCCTGGGCAAAATTGCTTTTTAAAAATTGAATCGAATAATTATGAGATGTATTTATATAATATATCAACTTAACCTTTTATTTGACTCTTTAGCCGGTAATATGTCATGGATGTTTAATGTCATTAAGATCTCATGTGTATATATGCAGTTTGGAATAATCAACAATTTCAATGTTTAAAAAAGACAGAATGTTATTTAAAGTGAAATAGAATCATCAAAATACATGTCATTTTTGTTTCTCAGTGGTGTATGTGTATGTGTGTGTAACACATTATCAAGGTGGTGTTTTAGCACAATATTTTTAAAAATTCATTTGAACTACCTTTTTTATTTTCTTTCAGAAGCAAGGTCCTTCAAAATGTTTTTCATTTCTTGTAAAGTAACTTAGCTCCACAAGAATAATAAAATAGTATATCAGGATGCCCTATAGTAAAATACCATGGCAACAAATACTTCGACTGAATCTTTCTGACCGTGGGCAAATCTGCCCAAGGCTGTCAAATCCAGTATCTCCAAATTCCCATTGAAAATATTAACGTTGCAAGATGGAATAACATTCTGCCTTGGTCATATATTTACTTAAGATATATAACTAGCAATAGTGAATCATGAAGAAATCACCTGACCAAGGATTATATGTATATTGAAGTAAATATTAAATATAAAGCATTTACAGTTTTATTAAATTACTGTATGGTAAAACATAAAGATTAAGTGTATCGGCATAGGAATTTTTACATAGTTATATTGTTTTACAAAGTTCTGACAGAGCAAAGAGCAGAGAATTAAATACTAGGTGGTAATTGACTCTATATGATAATATATCTACCAGTATAAAATGTGCTTATATACCTTGTTTAACGAATACTCATCTTCTTCAATTCAATATACTCAGATATGTCTTCCTGTTGATCGGCATCACTTCTGTCTCACTACCACGGAAGATTTAGGTTAGGTGGCTGGGCAGACTGGAGGGGTTTGGTGAAGAGAAACTGAAGAGCGGGAAAGGTAGAAGGAGGGACGAGGGAAAGGGAAAGGAAAAGGAAGTGCAATGGTTAATTTTAGGGGTCAACTTGACTGGTTTAAGGAATACCTAGAGAACTGGTAACGCATTAATTACTTCTGGATGTATCTGTGAGGGTGATCGAGTCTGTGGCTGAGTAAAGATTTGCTCTCAATGTGGGCAGCACCATCCAATTGGACGGTGGCCTGGAGAGAACAAAACAGATAAAATAAGGTTTCAGCTCTCACTCTCAAGGAGCTGGGACGCTCTCGTCCTCCTGGCCTTGGGCATGAGAATTCCAGGTTCTCTGGCCTTAAGACTTCCGAACTTACAGCAGCATCCCCCCGCCCCCAGAGACTCCCCCTCACCTATTTCTCAGGCCTTCAGCTTCTCTGCTTCTGAGGCTTTGAGATTTGGACTTTTTAATTCTACAATTAAGACCCCGGCAACCTGCATCCCAGGGTCTCCAGTTTGCAGGCGGTTTGTCGTGAGACTTCCGTCTCCATAATCCCATAAGCCAATTCCCCTAAGAAATTACTTTACATTTATGTTGTCTATCTATCTACCTGCCATCTATCTATCATGTCGGTTATGTCTCTAGGGAGAGCCCTGACTAATACCCAAAGTGATTTAAATTGTAAGAAGGAGGAGGAGGAGATGTGGAAGAGGGCCAGTTGAGGAAGAACAGGGAGGAGACCCAGGATGATCAGCACTATATTCGTAGCTTCCCTTGTGAATGGGAAAGTCCCCATAGGAGTAAATTCTGACAAATGAAGTTTTAATGAAAATGCTCTGTGAGACTTGTTTATTTTCCTTTAAATGAAATTTAAAAAGCCTTCTCTTTTCCTGAATCTTGCAATAACTTTGTGAATGGGAGCAACATGCAACAGACAAGATACAAGGGGTTGAGGGGACATAGAACTAAGAAACTGTCAAGCAACCCCTGTTATCATCCTTCAGATGTTTTATGTCAGGAAAAAACAATGTCTATATTGTTTATGCCACAGTTTTCAGGTATTTATTACAGCTAAACCTATCTTAACTAAAATGAAGCACATTCCATTTTCCGTGTGCCAGATACAGAGCTAGAAACTCAGGATACGGAGGTGACTTTTGAAATCTGGAGACTGAGGATTAAATATTAAATCTAGTGGAATGAATAATTATGTGTTGCAGTATTATCTGCAATGTGGAGTGCTGTAAAATGAGGTCTGGTAAAAGCTTTGTCAGGACGATGAGCCTTGAGTTGACACTTGTCACAAAGCAGGTCTCATGTAAGAAAGCATAAACTCATTGAATACATAATTCATCTAAATGTAAGCTGTTCTTATGTCAAAATCATGGAATCTGTATATAAGAGCAATATAAGGCGAGCAGTAAGTCTACCTGGTTTAGTAAAGGCCAAATACTGAAACACTTCTGAAACTGATCTAAGGGATTTTAATTTGTACTGTGTCCTATAAGCAACAGAGAAATACTTGAAGAGTTTTGAGTATTGACAATGAATTAATTATGTATTTGATTTTCTATAATCTCTGGATAGGTGGATTGGAATGAGATGGGAAATAGGAAACCCAATTAGCTCTGAAACAAGACATGGCAGATAGAGATGGCTGAATAGAAACTGAAGATGATAATTGTAGAATTAAGAAGTGCCTTTTCCATTCTCTAACCTATTGGAATATGCTTACTGAAGCTTCTCATTGTTATCTGAGTATGGTTTGTCTTCATTTGAAGTTGCTGTCTCTTTTAAAAGCACTAGCTGTAGTTAAGGGCTAAATTCTAGCCTCCCTGCAGTTTCCAAGGAATTAATTCATGAGCTTCTCTTTTTACATTATTATTCCTTTCTGGGTGATTTCTGCCACCTCAGAGATTGCAATCACCATATGTATATTACACTATTAGAAGTCTATGAGCATATACGTATCTGTAATGATAGACATATTAATAGAAATGATTTAATATGTCCATATTTAATATTTGGGCAAAATCAATAATGAATGCACACTGTACCAGGACAGAGATAACTTAATTTGCTAAGCTATTAAATTGAAAATGTCTGAATCATAAATGAATAACTCAGCACACCTGGGCATGTATCAATTAGCTTAAGAAACAGGATGTTGGCAAATTCCCAGAAGACTATTTTGTGCTCTTCTATTCACCACTCACTTCTCCCCACCAGCAAAGATAAACACTATCCTGCCTACTGAAGATATAAGTTTGTCTTTCTAGTTTGAATATTTTATGTAAACAGAACCACAAAAAGTTTAATCTTTTGTGTTTGTCACTTTTGCACAATATTTTCTTTGAGAGATTCACTTATTTTTTGTGTACTTGTAAAATATATATTCTTACTTTTGGATAGTATTCTGCTTAATGAACATACATTTATTATTTAGTCTATTGTTGATAGGCATTTTGGACTAGCCTAGTGGTGCCATAAAGAACATCTCAGCAGCATGTGCTGGACGTTTCTTCGGGGTATACCTAGGAGTGAGTCACAAGTTAGGCATGTATACAGCATTAGTAAATGGTGCTTAAGGGGTTTTGTGAATTGTACAAATATTTCTATACACCTCTTCACTTGAAGCCTCTGACACTTAGTTTCTTACCAATTTGGCATTATCTATTCCATTTCAGCCACTCTGGTGGGTGTATGTAAGTGCAGTATGTTACTTTTGATTTGCATTTTTTGATGACGAATGATGAGTTGTGTTACTTCATCTTATTAATTTGAAGGAGATTTTTATACATTACAATTAAGAATTCTGTATCATATATATGAATATATAGTGAACAGCATCTGCTATTCTATGGGTGGCTCTTTCACCCTGAAGTGTATCTTGAAAAACACACATTCTGCAAGCATGACATAGTTCATTTGATGAATTATTTTTCTTCTTGGTCAGCACTTGTATGTGCTGTTTAAGAAACACTTGCCTACCTCAAGCTCATCTAGAAAATCTTCTGTTTTTTCTCAACGTGTTACTGTTTCATATGTTAAATTTTGATCTGCATTCTGTTGAAAGTCGATTTTCACAGAAGCAATGACAAGAATACACTGCATTGTCACTGTTTTCACACTATATGGAGTTGTATATGTTTAGGTCTGTTTCTGGACTCTCTATACAATATTATAGTTCATTTTATCTATACTTTTCTAATTAGTATTGCTTTATAATAAATCTTCATACCTGGAAGTAGTCCATTTTTATGTTTTCTTTTCATAATTGCTTTGGGTATTTGTGACTTCATATTTCCTGGTACATTTTATTTTCCCCTGGTCAGTTTTCACACACACACACACACACACACACACACACACAGACACACACACGTACACACAAACACACAGCGGCAGGGATTTTGGACTGTGTTGAATATATACATTCATTTGGGAGTAATTATATCTTTAGAATATTGTGTTTTATCATCAGTGAATATAGAATATTCTTTGATTCTATTGTAATTGCTTTGTATGTTTAAAGGAATTTTCCACTTGCTGTTTTTTTTCTGGAATATGCATATAAAATTTATTTATGTATATTGACCTTCTATTCTTGAACTTTGGTAAATGTACTTCTTAATTCAATTTGTCTGATATTTCTGAATATTTTATGTATATTGTATCATTCATAAATAATGCAAGGTTTCTTTCTTTCATTCTCAGTTTTATGCATTTTATTTAATTTTGTTGCTTTATTGCACTGCTTTAAACCTCCAGTATAATAGAAATGGAGATAATGGGCATCTCAATTGCAATTCCAAATAGGATAATTGAAAGGAAATGGAATAGTTTATAATTTACTACATTAGATATCAGTTTTTTGCAGATACTGTTTATCAGATTAAGAAAATTCCTTTTGGTCTTAGTCTGTACAATTAAATATGATTTTTTTTGAAATATTGTTGCTTTCTTTAATTTTGTCAGTCTGCTGATTGTAGTGAATGATTTTCAATCTATGTTAAACCAAACTGTCATTGCTGGGTTATACAAGTTTTGTGTCATGACGTGTTATCCTTTTTACTTATTACTAAATTCATTATGCTAATGATATGTTTTAGGAATTTTCTAACTTTGTTCATAAGAAATATTGGCCTACTATTTTACTTTTTTTTTTTTTTGAGATGGAGTTTCGCTCTTGTTACCCAGTCTGGAGTGCAATGACGCGATCTCAGCTCACCGCAACCTCCGCCTCCTGGGTTCAGGCAATTCTCCTGCCTCAGCCTCCTGAGTAGCTGGGATTATAGGCACGCGCCACCATGCCCAGCTAATTTTTTGTATTTTTAGTAGAGATGGCGTTTCACCATGTTGACCAGCATGGTCTCGATCTCTCGACCTCGTGATCCATGTGTCTCGGCCTCCCAAAGTGCTGGGATTACAGGCTTGAGCCACCGCGCCCAGCCTATTTTACTTTTTAAAGTATTATTTGAGTATTATTGTATCAAGATAATACTTTTCTGATGATATTAGTTAGAAAGATTATACTCAATATCTGAAAAAATATACTAGTTTTTCATTCAATATTTATAAAAATTATCTTATGATATTCTCTATGCTTGAAGCTTTCTTTGCATGAAAGTTTTTACTTGTGGATTATATCATTGGTATATAAAGGGATATTCAGTTTTTTTAAATATGTATAATTTACATGTTCAAAGGTTTTTTTTTTTCCTTTTGAATAACTTGTCAAGTTTATCAGGTTGATAGTGTAATTTTCTTTTTTATTTCCGATACTGGTCTATAGGCATTTAAATATTTTTCTTTCTTTTCTTCTGTCTCTGGGTCACTGATGCCAGAAATTTAGCGATTTAACATTTTTCCAACTTTCAGTTTTGTTAACTATGTCTATTATATGTCTATTTTCCATTTCACTAATTTCTGGCATTTATTTTAATATTTATTTCCAGTTTCTTTGAGATTACTTGATCCTTTTATTAGCTCTTATAGCAAAAGTATAGGTAATTTATTTTCAACTTTTAATATTTTTTAATATATGCAATTTTATGCTACAGTATTCTTTTAAGTATTCTCATTGAATCTTATAGGCTTTGATAGATCATTTGTTATTAATCACTTCAAATTATTTACTAATTTTCACTGTAATAACTTCTTGGACTCATGAGTTATGTTAAGTGTTTCATGCAAATATTTAAACACTTACCTATTTTTGTCTTTCAATAAGAGAACCATAATTTAATCCATAGTTTTCAGGGAACTTATACAACATTAATTTCAAACTTTTATTATTTTGCTGACATTTAGGACTCAATAAATAGTGAATCTTAACAGAAGCCCCATATACATTTTCTAGCTATTGATTGTAGTGCTCAATATATGGCACTGGATCAAACTGGTTAATTTTTCTCATTCAGTTTTTATATAGAGCTATTTTTTTTTTTGACAACTGGTCTATCTCTTATGGAATGAGGTGTGTTAGAATTTCCAGACATTATTATGGATTTGTCTATCTGTGCTTTTTTTCAGTCAACTTTTTAAAAAATACATAATTGAAGCCAAGTTATAAACATTATATAAATGTACAATTGAATAACTTCCTGTTTATTTATTGTTTTTTTAATGCAATGCCTGTTCCCAATAATAGCTACTCTATATCTTTTACAATCATTTTATCTTAAATGTAACTGAGTTTTTAATTTTAAAATTCTGTTTATACATGACTGGGTGTAGAGTCTTGTTTATTTTAATCCAATCTGTAATGATTTTTCCCTTTTAATTATAGTATGATGTCCATTTACCTCTAATGTGAGTACATATAGTTAGGTTCAATACAATTCATTTAATAGCTTCAGAGAAAAGAAATTATTTTTTACATTGTTTCTTGATAGGCAAAGACAAATGCCAGATATTCTACAGGCAGCAATGGGGTCAATTTTTACTCATGAGGATAGCTGTAAATGAATGAAGAAACAAGGAAAAATAATTCTAACCAATTACAGGTATATGTTGCTGTATTCCTGACAAATGAGGACCTTAACTTATGAAATAATAGAAATAACCTATTAAGGTTATTTTATTTACTGAACATAATTGGCTTTCATAAAATAGCTATTAGATTTGACAACTTCAATCTGACAAATAATCCTTTATAGCTTTAAATAGTATTTTTAGTTTAAAATTAGGAAATGTACAATAACAAACCACATGTGTGAGAATTAAGTGCCTAGAATCACCTTGGTTATGGTTTGCCTAAATTATTTGTTCATTAACAATTGAAATATGTACCCAATGAAAGAATAATTTCCTAATATTTAGTATAAAATAACACCTGGTTTATTCATTCATTTAACAAACACTTAACTTATTTGGCACCTATTTTATGCTAATCAGAGCTCTAGGAAATTGGGAAATGCATTGAGCTGAAATAATGAAATTATTATTTCCTCTGGAATTTACATTGTGGTTGAGAGACATAGAAGCTAAGAAATAATATCATATATTGGAGTTAAGTGCTATGGAAAGTGGATAGTGGCAGCAAAGAGAGGTATTTCAGGGAGGCTGGTCATGAAAGTCTCCACTGATAAAATGATTTTTGAGCATAAACATATTTCATGAAAAGAGACAAGATATGACACTATCTTGTGGAATATTCATCAAGGTATTGGAAACAGTAAATGCACAGTCCCTGAAGTGGAAACACACTTGGCATAAGTGAGAAAGAGCAAAGAGGTGAAACCATGAGCAAACTGAGGTCATGGTGGGTAGGCCACTTTACTGTATGGCCTGAGTATTATAAAACTCATTGTAGATTTCTAAACAAATGAATCACATAATTTTACTTATCAAAAAAGAACACTGTTCTGGAAATATTAATCCTACTCTATGAACAAGGACAGAAATAGTAGTCCAGTTAAGAGCTTACTATTGTTTTCTAATTATTTTCCTTTGTGGTGGTAGACATGGAGATAGAGAGAAATTGTTAGACTTAAACTATTTTCAGAATACAGTGCTTAAATGATTGGCTGATGAATTTTATGTGCTGTGTATAAGAAAGTAAGGGTTCAGGGAAGGTATCTGAACATTTGGCTTCAAAAGATAGAACAAAAATATTAACTATGAGTTGCTGAGTTTGAAAATACTTGGAGAGAATAACTTTAAAAAGAGAGAATCGAGACATTTGCTATTGGAAGTGTTAAGTCTGAGTTTTCACTTTTACATGTATAGAAAATGTTAATCAGTAGCCTGATATGTATTTTTGTTTAGAAACTTTTAGACCTGGAGAAAACATAGAGTCATAATTTGAAATAAGTTCACAGAATACACTTATATCAGAAAACTTCTTCTATGCCATGATTGGGATTCAAAGGAGGTATATGATTTGGGAATTAACTAACAGCTCCCAATGTCCAAAGCTGTAGCAATTTGAGCAGTAAATCAGTATTGATTATATCCTAAAATATAAAGTAAATAACTTTGAGTTCATATATGTATTAGTCTGTTTTCATGCTGCTGATAATGACATACCTGAAACTGGGAACAAAAAGAGACTTAATTGGATTTACAGTTCCACATGACTGGGGAGGCCTCAGAATCATGGCGGGAGGCAAAAGGCACTTCTTACATAAAGTGGCAAGAGAAAAATGAGGAAGAAGCAAAAGCGGAAACCTCTAATAAACCCATCAGGGTTTATCTCTTGAGACTTACTATCACAAAAATAGCATGGGATATACTGTCCCCATGATTCAATTGACCTCCCGCTAGGTCCCTTCCATAATGAGTGGGAATTCTGGGAGATACAATTCAGTTGAGATTTGAATGGGGACACAACCAAACCATATCATTTTGCCCCTGGCCCAAATCTCATGTTCTCACATTTTGAAACCAATTGTGCCTTCTTAACAGGTGCCAAAATCTTAACTCATTTCAGCATTAACCCAAAAGTCCACAGTCCAAAGTCTCATTTGAGACAAGGCAAGTCCCTTCTGCCTATGAGCCTGTAAAATCCTAAACGAGCTAGTTACTTCCTAGACAAAACAGGTACAGGTATTGGGTAAATACAACTGTTCCAAATGGAGGAAATGGGCCAAAACAAAGGGTTACGGGGCTCATGCAAACCCAAAATCCAGCAGGGCAGCCAAATTTCTCAGCTCCAAAATGATCTCCTTTGACTCCAGGTCTCACATCCAGGTCATGCTGATGCAAGAAGGATCTTCCCATCGTCTTGGCAGCTCTGCCCTGTGACTTTTCTGGGCATAACCTCCCTCCCAGCTGCTTTCATGGACTGACATTGAGTGTCTGTGGCTTTTCCAGATGTACAGTGCAAGCTGTCAGTGGATCTACCATTCTGGGGTCTGGAGGATGGTGGCCCTCTTTGGACAGCTCCTCTAGGCCATGCCCCAGGAGAGACTCTGTATGCGGGCTCCAACCCCACATTTCCCTTCTGCACTTCCCTAGCAGAGGTTCTCCATGAGCACCCCACCTCAGCCCTTAAGCAAATTTCTCTCTGGGCATCCAGGCATTCCATTACATCTTATGAAATTTAAGTCAATTCTTGACTCCTGTGCACCCACAGGCTCAACACCACGTGGAAGCTGCCAAGATTTGGGATTTTCACCCTCTGAGGCTGTAGCCGGAGCTGAATATTGGCCTCTTCAGCCACGGCTGGAGTGGCTGGGACACCAAGCACCAAGTCGCCAGGTTGCACGCAGCACAGGGTCTTTGGGCTTGGTCCACGAAACCACTTTTTCTTCCTGGGCATCCAGGCCCCTGCGGGGTCTCTGATATGGCCTGGAGACATTTTCCCCATTGTCTTGGGGATTAACATTAGGCTCCTTGCTACTTGTGCAAATTTTTGCAACTGGCTTAAATTTCTCCTCAAAAAAATGGTTTTTTCTTTTCTACTACATCATCCGGATACAAATTTTCGAACCCGTTATGCTGTTTCCCTTTTAAACTAGAATGCTTTTAACAGTACCTAAGTCACCTCTTTTATTTATTTATTTTTTGCATTACTTATAGCTTTTATTTTCTATTTATTTTTTATTGCATTTTAGGTTTTGGGGTACATGTGAAGAACATGCAAGATAGTTGCATAGGTACACACGTGGCAGTGTGATTTGCTGCCTTCCTCCCCTTCACCTATATCTGGCATTTCTCCCCATGCTATCTCTCCCCAACTCCCCACACCCCCCCCACTGTGAATGCTTTTCTGCTTAGAAATGTCTTCTGCCAGATACCCTAAATCATTTCTCTCAAATTCAAAGTTCCACAAATCTCTAGGATAGAGACGAAATGCCATCAGTTTCTTTGCTAAAACACAGGAATCACCTTTGCTCCAGTTCTCAGCAAGTTCCTCATTTCCATCTGAGACCACTTCAGCCTGGACATTGTTCATATCACAATCAACATTTTTTTCAAAGCCATTCAGCAAATCACTAGGATGTTCCAATTTTTCCCACATTTTCCTGTCTTCTTCTGAGCCCTCAAAAGTGTTCCACCTCTACCTATTACCCAAAGTCGCTTCCACATTTTCAGCAACGCCCCAGTCTACTGGTACCAATTTACTGTATTAGTCCATTTCATGCTGCTGATAAATACATACACAAAACTGCAAACAAAAAAGGGTTTAACTGGACTTCCAGTTCCATATGGCTGGGGAACCCTTGGAATCATGATAGGAAGTGAAAGGCACTTCACATATATATGGTGTATATATATGAATAGTGAATATATAGTGTATATATAATTGTATGTATACACTATATATACATCATATATATGCCATACATAAATATGTGTGTGTGTGTGTGTGTGTGTTTGTGTGTGTGTATCTGCTTGGGCATCCAGGCATTTCCATACGTCTTCTGAAATCGAGGCAGAGGTTCCCAAACCTCAGTTCTTGACTTCTGTGCACCCACATGCACATATAATACTATATATATGTAAAGTAACAACTTAAAGTATTTATCTTTTGTTTACTCTTTCATTATTCATAGACATGAGATATTTTTAATTTCCTTGCTGCATTTCAAATTTGTATTCCTATCTCAGTGTGTACATGGATGAAGGTATGTGTATATGTGTTGAAAAATTTTTTTCCTTGAGGATTTTG
Source organism: Saguinus oedipus (assembly GCA_031835075.1). Classification (NCBI taxonomy): domain Eukaryota; kingdom Metazoa; phylum Chordata; class Mammalia; order Primates; family Cebidae; genus Saguinus; species Saguinus oedipus. The sequence continues at coordinate 150,865,297 of CM063172.1, forward strand.
GATTTTGTGTCTCACTATAGCTATTTTGTAGGTAATATATATATACATATATCCCATACTAGAATTCTAGTAATTTATTGATTTCACTGTTTTTTTACATTGAACTCGTTTTTCTTACTAGAACTTACTTTTAAATGTAAAATAGGAAAGAAAGGCATTTTTTCTGTTGTGGACTATGCAGTTGTTGGAAAACCATTCCTTGAATATAACAATAATTTCACTATTAATTTAAAAACTCATATTCACAACATACCAAATTGCAATATTTTTTATTAACTAAATTTTGTCTTTGAACTGTACTTGCTCTATTTCAAGTATGGCATTAAGTATGCAATTGCTTTTGAAAAATAGGTGAGTTCTTTTAAAAGAATGAATGGCGTCAATATTTGTAAAGATACTGAAATGAAATCCACCAAAGATTGACAAGATACTGGGAAAATAATTTTTAAAGACGATACATTGCTGGTGTCTAAAGCACTAGCAGGCTGAACAGCAGGCACTTAAACTTTTTAATTTTAATGGATTGGCCTATTCTTTGCCTCCTCCTACACACTGGTACTTTTTGAATTAAACTGTATCTCCCTTTCCATTATGTGAGACTTATGTTTAATAATACAAGAAGACAAACATGAGAAAAGAGGGTAAACAATTACATATACACATGAATATATAAAATAAATTTGATTTGAAGCATATATTAATCCCAAGAACATATTTTAAATCACCTGCATGTTCCAATACTTACTAGCAGTAGTGAATATAAACAGGAATTAGGTTATTTTCATCCATTATAATTATAGTTTTGTACTTTTAATTTTTAAGATTTCTAAATTCAAACTAAAACTTATCAGACTTGTGACTATAATTCCTTAAGAGTTAACAAAAGAGCTTCGGTGCAGCAAAAGAAACTGTAAGAAGAGTGAACAGGCAACCTACAGAATGGATGAATATTTTTGCAATCTGCCCATCTGACAAAGGCCTAATATCCAGAATTTACAAGAAACTTACACATAGTTACAAGAGAAAAACAACCCCATTGAAAAGTGGGCAAAGTATATAAACAGATGTTTCTCAAAGGGAGACATTTATATGAATAACAAACATTAAAAAAAGCTCAACAAACATGAAAAAAAGCTCAACATCACTGATCATCAGAGAAATGCAAATCAAAACCACAATGAAATACCACCTCATGCCAGTTAGAATGGTGATTACTAAAATGTCAGCAAATAATAGATGCTGACAAGGCTGTAGAGAAATGGGAACACTATTACACTGTTGGGGGAAATGTAAATTAGTTCAACCACAGTGGAAGACAGTATGGCAATTCCTCCAGGATCTAGAACCAGAAATACATTTGAGCCAGCAATCCCATTACTAGGTATATACCCAAAGGAATATAAACCATTCTGCTATAAAGACATATGCACATGTATATTTATTACTGCACTGTTTACAATAGCAAAGATGTGGAACCAACCCAAACGACCATCAATGATAGACTGGATAAAGAAAATGTAGTACATACATACCATGGAATACTATGCAGCCATAAAGAGAAATGAGATTATGTCCTTTGCAGATATATGGATGAAGATGGAAGCCATCATCTTCAGTAAACGAACACGGGAACAGAAAAACAGAACACTGCATGTTCTCACTCATAAGTGGGAGTTGAACATTGAGAACACATGGACACAGAGAGGGGAACAACAATACACACCAGGGCCTGTTGGGGATGGCAGGGGGGATGAGAGGAGGGAACTTAGAGAGTAGGTGGCCCATATATAGCAAATCACCACGGCCCATGTATACCTATGTAGCAAATCTCCATGTTCTGCACATGTATCCCATTTTTATTTTTAAAAGAAATAAAGAAAAAATATTTAACAAATCTTCTGCCAATAATGTTGGAAGAATCTTAAAGGCAAACCTTGCTTAATTTTCTATGCAGGATTTATCTGTCTTCTTTTTGTTTTAACATATTTCTTCCAAAATTTCTTTTAACTAAATGAAGGATGATAGAATTGTTACATATAAATCTGCTTAAAGTGCTACATTAATTAGGCTTAGCTATTTCATCCACCAATGCTGGGAATTTATATTTAAGAAAATATTTCCGAATGCCTTTTAATGTGAAGCAGAGCAGATTAGCTCCATGCCTGAAAGACACATAGGATAAAAATCCTGTGGATATAACAATATTACATAGGAATATCCTGTACTGTATATTGAACATCATCATAGGTCATTCAGGATACTCTGTGAATCTGAAGTTAAAAGGTAAAAGTAATATGCATTTGGCATTTTGATATTGTACTATTATTTTGAATGTGGCTCTGTAATGGCCAAATCTTTTTAGATTTATCAACAGAATACTTCTTTATCATCAGTTGGAGGAAAGCAAATATGTATATTAAGAAGATAACATGTACACAGTTTCTTTTTAGGTTGGATTCTTCACAGAACTTTAAAGGAGTACAAAGTTAAGGTACTCATTGGAGGAATACTTTCTCTCATATATCACCAGGATCATTTAATAGAGGAATAATATACATGTAACATATTCAAATAAAAGGAATAAATATTCAGTTCATAAAAAATGTGTCTAAAACTCAACTGTCTAAACTCGTATGTTTTCTGAGACCATTATATTAAAGTTTCATTGAATCAAAATTAAGGCTGAATCTTAGCTTCTGATTGATATGTAACTCTCGGGTTTATGTTTTCTTGAATTATTTATTTGTTTGTCACAATTGTCTCTCTCTAATCTTCGTTCTTTATGATAAAAAGCAATCTACATATTAAGAAATAAACTAAAGGAATATGTATTGAAAAGGCTCATCAGTGAGTCTTTTATCTTAAATAATTAATCTAGTTATCTTTGATCAGGATGGACTAAATTATGCCATAGTAAGAAAGTGTCCCAAAATCTTAGTGGCTTAACACAATATTTTTTGTATGTCCTTTATGTCCAAAACAGGTTAAAAAGGCTGCGTATTCAAGCAACTTATTCAAGTTACTCAAGGACAAATACTAATGAAGCCTCCAGTTCCACAAAAGCATCCAGAGTATTTTGGTTAAGATAAAGAAAATACAATGAATTGTATACCAGCTTTGAAATCTTTCAACCAAAATGGAGATATAACACCTTTGCTCATACTGTATTGAGAAAAATAAGACATGCTGTGACAAAAATCTTCAAGCAGGCAGTTAAATGTAATCCTACTTTACGCTTCAAAGTGGGCGAACCAGAAATATTTGGTAAATAATCATACATAATTGGCAGAGTCTCCATTTCTGGGCTCAAAGTATTCACTGTACTCTCTATTAATCAAACAGAATCATTCATATCTTTCCACATTAAGAAACCTCAAGTTTTGTCCAATCACCAAATCAAGTCAAAGTCCATTAATCCTGGGTGATCTGTGGTAGTGACTTTTCTTGATTAACTAAGCTAACAAACAAAATGAATAAACATTCATTTTCAACTAGTATAATTACACCTTGGACAAAAGATGGAAGCCATCATTCTCAGCAAACTAAACCTTTGTTAGTTTGACTATAATACTGCCAATGCACAAAGCTGTATGTAGCCTTTTCAGATTGGCTTCTTTCACTTAGCAATAATCATTTGAAGCTCCTCAAGACTTTTTGTGGTTGGATAGCTCATTTATTTTGATCATGTAATTATATTACAACATATTAATGTGTATCACAGTTGGTTTATCCATTCCCCTGTTTAAGGACATCTTGATCACTTCTAAGCTTGGACAATTAAGAATAAAGCTGCTATAAACAGTCATTGCTGGGTTTTGTGTAGCGATAAATGTTCAATACATTTAAGAAATAGCAAGGAGCATGACTGGGGGATCATATGGTAAGGGTGCATTTACTTTTGTAAGAAACTGCCAGATGGTCTTCCAAAACTGCTGCAACATTTTGCATTTCCAGTGGCAATAAATTAGAATTCCAGCTGCTCCCCAGCATTTGGAATATTCAGTGTTTTCTTTTATATATAGACAATTCTAATAGTCTTATTGTTACTTTAACTTGCAATTCCATAATGATATATAATGTTGAGGATTTTTTTCATATGCCTATTTATCATCTGCATATCTTCTTGGGTAAAGTGCCTGTAATGGTCTTTTGACCATTTTTTAAATTGTGTTATTTGTTTACTCTTTTTTTGAGTATTAAGAATTCTTTGTATATTTTGAATATTAATTCTTTATCAAATATGTATTTTCAGATTATTTTCTTCCAGTTTGGCTTGTCTTTTAGAATAATTTTTAGTTGTGTGTGTATGTGGTAGGCAGAATAATGGACTCCCCAAAATTTCCATCCTCTAATCTTTGGAACCAGTAACTACATTACCTTATATGGTAGCTCTGAAGATATCTGACTTTAGCACAGAGAGACCATTTTCAGATTTCAAATTCCAGAATTAATAAGTAATATATAATAAACTGTGTTTAGTAAATTTTAGAATGGGAAAGAGAAAATGTCTGCAGATATTTATGATTCTTACAAATAAAAGCGCTGTTGGAAACAGTTTGAAAATTCTTTCTATGGTAAACACATAGTTACCATATGACTCAGCATTTCCAATCCTATGCATTTACTCAAGATAAATGAAATATATACGTACATATAGATTAGTACATGAATGTTCAATAAAATCTTTAACATAATAGTTGAAAACAGGAAGCATCCCAATTTTCCATCAACTGGAGAATAAACAAATTGTGGTACATCTACAACACAAATTGTGAACCTATTAACAAAAGTTATTAAAACAATACAATTTTGTAAAAGTGAAAACTGACAGAGTAAACTTTCAAAATAAACTTCATGTCTTTAAAAACTTTGTTCTAAAAGTTGAAGTTACTGAAATTGAGGACGAAAATAAGAAATCAAAATGATTTTAAAAGTGCAGATTTTTTTAATTTAAAAATTAATTCAACTGAATAAAATATATTTGAAAAAAATTATTTCTAGCAGGCAACAATCATTTAGTTACCTATGGAAAGAGTCAAAATCATGCCTTACAGATGTTTCATTTATAGATGTTTCATCTATATGTTTGACGTAGAAATCTTATGTATAATGTTAAATACTTAATATTGTGAGGAATACCTCCACATAATTAGAAATCATTTACTATATTGCAAGTGTTTTACTAATTTGTGACTACCTCTACAATCATATTTGGAACAAAAATAAATGTAGCAAAATGGATGTTGAGCACTACTTGGAAATTCCATACACTTCCATATGTAAGAATTAATTGCATTCTTGCTGAATGGAGAATCTGAAAGTTAATTAATCTCTCTTTTTCCTTACTTAAGCATTTCTGCTGTTCAAATTCTCCCTGAATTTCATGACAGCCTCTATATTTGAGATTCCCAGAGGCACTATCCGCAAAGCTCTATAGCATTTAGATGGAGTTGCAATTTGTTTCTAAGATAAAGGCCAAGAAAAATGAAGACTGTTCCTGGAGCCTGATCCACGTGATTTGGGAAAGCAAATTTAGAGTTAGAAAGACACCATACAGTGCCTAGCTCCAGATATGGCTCATGTTTCTTTCACAGTTATGTGTGAATATAAATGTGGTTTGATGTGTGTGAGTTGCTTTTTAAATGAAAGGTCATTTTCTTATTTATCAGCCTAGAAGAAGAAAAAAACAATGGATGTGTGAAGTATTGGAGCGATATTAACAGGAGCCCTGAGTGCAATGGATGTCTGCCTGGCAGTCCCACAGGGTCAGCATAGAGACCAGAGGAAGGGTCTAGTAGCAGGTAGAGATCTGTAGACTCTCTTTGTATTTCCTCTAATGAAGGTGTGAAGGTTAGAGGAAAAATATTGTTACCCAGATCATTCAAAATTCCATGGTTAATTTTAATTTCCACTGGATTACTGTAATTTTGCTTTCTCTTTTAGTTTTTAGATTTTTTTATCATTGACTCTGCCTTTTTAATTATTAACAGTTGTATTGGCTACATAAAATACATAGTTAACATTACATTATTTAGTATAATCTTTAATAAGCTATGTAAAACAAGAACTACATGTCTCTTTAGAGTTTAAAAGAACATTGAGTAAAACTATAGTTCTTTGGAGAATTTTAAGAAAAAAAAAGATGATATTTTAAAGCTTTATCAAGTAAAGTCCCTCTAATGCCAAATTTCTTTGCAGTCACTTAGTCAGAATAGAGTTATTGGCCCTCTATTTCAGCATTCCAGATCCAAACAAAAATTGGCAATTATCTCTTTAGTTGATGCTTTATTTTATTGGATGACTTTGAGAATTTATTTATTTATTATTATTATTATTATTTTTATTAAGTATATCTAAAAGATACTTTTATTTATGAGAATTATAAATATCTGCAGACATTTTCTCTTTCCCACTCTAAAACTTACTAAAATTTTAGATACAGGAATTCTCTGTTGAAAAAAAAATGTACATATAGATAAACATATATATAATATATATACATATATGTGTGTATATATATACACACATATACATATATAACTTTGATGGTCTTTAATATTTAGTTTGAAAAATTTAAGGAAATCATAAAACTTTTAAATTTCAACTCTAAGATTATGTGGGCAGTTGTTTAAATATAGAGCATATATTTCTTCAGTTAAAAGAAAGTGTATATTTACTGCTGTTCAATTAGTAGAAGCAATTAACACCTGCCTAATGATAAGCTACACTATTTAATTTATTTTTAGATTTTCAAAATAGAGTTTACCCATAAGGACATCTACCTACTGGGGACCATAGAGGTATTTTGAAAAGTTTTTTAAGAATTGACTGATTACTTGACCTAAGGATTTAATTTAGCCATGAATAAACAAAAGAAAGAAAATTTATATTTACTTGTCTTCAAGTCTGAAATTAAATTTTGGTCTACAGTTCAGTTAATGCACCCCTGAGAACACCTTGTCTTAACTTCCTGAAAATTAATTTTGAGAAATAGATTCAATAGCATCAAGGTACCTTGTTGTTATAATGAAGAAGGCAAGAATAGTTTTTGTTACCTTAATTGATGCACTTCCATAAAATGTCATTTGCATCTGGATCCTAAAGGGAATGTGAATTATTTTTGCACAATTATGATTTGGAGTCATATCAAAATATTTTAAAATATTCATTCTTTTACTCTTAATTGAATTCCAATGCAATAACATGAAAACAATGGAAATAGCATGAGACCAGAAAGAGGAAAGGGAGTAGTTGACACTTTGCATACCACAATTTAATCCTTAGTAATAGGTAATAGGAAAGATGCTACAATTATAAAATGCTACTAAATATGAAAATTATAAACTGAGCATCTGCTATGTGCCAGCTATCAAGTATGTAATGGTGAGCAACGAAAATATAACAATAATAAACCAAAATAGAAATAATACTTTTATGGAAATTATGGCATTAAGATTATACAAAACTTAACAAACATTCTACAAATAGATGTGAAATTAATTACAAGTGTTAAGGTGTTATTAGTGCTACAAAAGCAAGGTAATGTTTTGAGAGATCACAGAATAGTCAATTTAACCTTGTAGGAATATCAAGGAAGTCTTCCCAAGGAATGAAATTATACTTTCATTATCTTTGTTTTACCTGTGAAGAGCTGAAATACAGAGTTAAATAACTTGATAAACTTTGCACTACTGCTAAGTGATAATGCCAGGACTGGGATCCATGTACTGGTGCCAGAGCCTACAATACCAACCCCTCTAATACACTGTCCTCCACTGAATTCCTAACTATAATATCAAGAGGAGTTTATTAGGCAAGCCTCATCAGGTTGACTAAGCAACAGTCATCAAGGGAACACTAAAGATAGTTTAGGAGAGAAGAATAATTGGAATTATTATAACTCAAATATGCAGCAACCTCATAAATTAGGAAAGGCAAAATGAAAAAGAAAGAAATGTATAACTAGCTTTGAATCTAGTTTATGGATATAAGTAGTTTTCAACTAACAGTCTGCATAGGAAACTACTTAAGCTCAATTTACAGAATGAAGAAAAATGATTATTAAACATAATCCTCATCTATGACAGAATACTGGGTGCTATTCCCAATAACATCACTTAAAGCTAAATTACCATAAGCAAATCACTTATCTTTGAATTTCACTGTATAATGGCAATTGCATTACCTTTCCTGGAATCAAAGGTAAACAGTCTTTTCTCCACATTATTCTGAAATTGATTTTGCTTTGAAGCTAACATGTACACTTACATTGTGGTTCTGTTTTGTGAAAATCTATTGTTAATACCAATATTAAAAAATAATGTTTTCATTCATTAATTCAACAAGTATTTATGAAGTTCTATTGAAGATACTGTACAAAATTAAGCAAAGCATAATTTTAGAGTATATGCTCCATAGGAGGAGGAAGAAAATTAACTAGTAGACCAAGCCATGTATATATATAATTTATGTTTATAATTGAATATGGAACATGCAGAAGCCCATTCTCAAATGGATAACTCTAGTCTGGATGGATATTAAATACTTCTTGTCCCAGTATATCAATGAGAGTGAACCATAATAATGTATAAATATTCCTAAGAAAATATAAATCATAGTATGAGTAATATTTGCTTATACTATAAGTAATATTTGCTTCAGTGCTCAATTTCTTAATCCAATACACTAAAGAATAATTGTGTATCTCTTAATTTCTACATTTTACATTTACTTTGCTGAATAGTTATTATATTTATATTACCAATGTTTAATAAGCTAGTATAGTGGAGATTCTACAATAAAAAAGCTGACTATAAATCCTATTATAAAGTTTTGTTTTTCCCTTAAGCAAAACAACTTTCATATTTTTTGTGTAAATTCATTTTTCTACAATAATTGGATTTTTAAAGGAGACATAGTTAGTCTTCTGGTATTTGCTATTTTATTTTTTCACTGCAAATTTATCACCTCACTCTGGATCAAATTTATTATTTAACTACCACCTGGGCACTCAGTAATTTTTAACATGTCCATATTTTCCAGTATTTCTAGTAAGTATGCTTTACCAAAAATATACATATTTTACAATTTTTTTTCCTTCTTAAATTTTCCTTCATTTATTTTCAGAAGTCTTTGTCTTTCTTTTCACTGAAAAAGTCAACCGTGGCTTATAGTTCAGCTTAAATTTTTACTTAAGGAAGATCTTTCTTAACTAGCTAATTTAAATATAAATCTACTCAGATAGTTCTGTTTTATTGTATCCTAATGTATTATTTATCTATCTATCATATTTCAAAAGTATTGCTTATGTATATCCTCAACTTTTTAGCATACACTTTTCCTACCACTTGGAGGCTCATGGTCTCAGTGACTACATGGGTTTTCTTCACTGTTATATACTCAGTTTTTAGCAGTGCCTTGTACAGAGTATAAAAAAGATTTCTTGTAAAGAAAAGGTATTGGAAGTTATAGTCCGTGATAAGGAAAATCCTACCCTTCATTTGTTACTTTCTCTTGCATAAGAAATACTTTGCAATTATTTACCTTAATTCTTATCTAATTTCTGACATGTGTACTGGTTTGTGCTATTGTTAAGCCCTTTTCATTGCAAAAGATAAGAATATTTGTTTATTAACAGAGAAATTTTTTATAATTCCATATCCTCCAACAGTGTCATGGTACAAATATAAAATACAATAGAGAATAATGACCAACATTTAACTTTTTTTTTTTAATTTTACTTTAAGTTCTGGGGTACATGTGCAGATCTTGCAGGACTGTTACATAGGTATGCACATGCCATGGTGGTTTGCTACCTCCATCCCTCTGTCACATACATTAGCCATTTCTCCTAATGTTATCTCTCCCCAATCTCTCCAGCCCCTGCTATCCCTCCCCTCAGCCCCTCACCCCTGAACAAACCCCAGTGTGTGGTGTTCCCCTCCCTGTGTCCATGTGTTCTCATTGTTCAACACCCACTTAAGAGTGAAAACATGCAATGTTTGGTTATCTGTTCTTGTGCCAGTTTATCTTCTTCTTCTATAGGTTTTTTTATTTCCTTGTGGATCAATTTTAGAGTTCAAAACTTAGCTAAAAGTATCTATGGAAAATTTTCTAATTTTATTTTACTTTATCTAATTTTGTTGGCTTGAAAGACCTCATTATGTTTAATTAATATCAGTGATCAAATATCTAGTATGTTCACTTTCACTATGTTGGTGAAAGGCATACCAACCACTCAGTCAAAAGGTCTATGTATAACTTTTGACTGCCCCAAAAAAGTTAACTACTAATAGCCCATTGTTGACTGAAAGCCTTACCAATAACATAAACAGTCAATTAACACATATTTTGTGTGTGATATGTATTATAGACAGTATTCTTAAAATAGAGAAAGCAAAACGTTAAGAAAATCATATCAAAGAGAAAAAATGTTTACTATTCATTAAGTGGAACTGGATTATTACAAAATTCTTTTTGTCATCATGTTGAGTTAACTAGGGAGGAGAGGAAGAGGAGGGATTGGTTTTGCTGTCTTGGGGTGACAGAGGGGAAAGAAAATCTGCATATAAATGGACTCATGCCATTCCAACCTATGTTGTTCGAGAGACCACTGTAAATTAAAAAGACATCAGATTTTTTTTTCAATCTTTCTCCTATGCTTACAAATAAGATGTGATAAATGTTAGACTGAGTGATTTAAATAGCATGAGCACTGGCCAAGGAAATTACTTATAACATTTGATGAACTTATGCACATTTTTAAAATATTTTGTTTTACCCTGACTGAGATTCAATTGCCACTTCACCTCACCCTCTCACCTTAAAATGCTTGTACCAAGTGAACTGGAGTCGGGGAAAGGAAAACAGTAAAGCACAGAAGGAAGAAAAACCACTCTAAGAGTTTTTGTTGTTGTTGTCTGCTAACCTGTTTGTTTAGAGACATGGTGTTGCTCTGTCACCCCCGTTAGAGTGCAGTTCTGAGATCATTACTCACGGCAGTTTTGAATTTCTGGGCACAATTAATCCTCCCACTTTAACCTCTTGAGTAGCTGGGACTACAGGTACAGATCACCATGCCCAGAAAATTTTTTTAAAATTATTTTTTATAAATAGCTTTTATTATTTTGAGATTTGTCCCATTGATATATAGTTTATTTAGAGTTTTTAGCATGAAGAGCTGTTGAATTTTGTTGAAGGCCTTCTTTGCACCTGTTGAGATAATCATGTTGTTTTTGTTTTTGATTCTGTTTATGTGATGGATTACATTGATAGATTTGCATATGTTAAACCAGCCTTGCATCCCAGGAATGAAGCCCATGTGATTGTGATGGATACGCTTTTTGATGTGCTGTTGGATTTGGTTTCCAGTATTTTATTGAAGATTTTCACATCAATGTTCATCATGGATATTGGCCTGAAATTTTCCTTTTTAGTTGTGTCTCTGCCACATGTTGGTATAAAGATGATGTTGGTCTCATCCATAGCCAATATCATACTGAATGCAAAAAAACTGGAGGCATTCCCTTTAAAAACTAGCACAAGCCAACGGTGCCCTCTCTGACCACTCCTATTCAACATAGTATTGGAAGTTCTGGCCAGAGCAATCAGTTAAGAAAAAGAAATAAAGGGTATTCAATTAGGAAAAGAGGAAGCCAAATTGTCTCTATTTGCAGATAATATGATTGTATATTTAGAAGACCCCATCATCTCACCCCAAAATCTCCTTAAACTGATAAGCAACATCTCAGGATACAAAATCAATGTGCAAAAATCACAAGCATTCCTATACACCAATAATAGACAAACAGAGAGCCAAATCTTGAGCGAACTCCCATTCACAATCGCTACAAAAAGAATAAAATACCTAGGAATATAACTATCAAGGGATGTGAAGGACCTCTTCAAGGAGAACTACAAACCACTCTTCAAGTAAATAAGAAATGACACAAACAAATGGAAAAACATTCCATGCTCATGGTTAGGAAGAATCAATATTGTGGAAATGGCCATACTGCCCAAAGCAATTTACAGATTCAATGCTTTCTCCGTCAAGCTATTTTTGAACTTTTTCACAGACGAAACCACCTTAAACTTCATATGGAACCAAAAAAGAGCCTGCATAGCCAAGACAATCCTAAGCAAAGAGAACAAATCTGGAGGCATCACACTACCTAACTTCAAATGATACTACAAGCCTACAGTACTCAGAACAGCATGTTACTGGTACCACAACAGAGGTATAGACCAATGGAACAGAACAGAGGCCTCAGAAGTAACCTCACACATCTAAAACCATCTGATCTTTGACAAACCTGACAAAAACAAGCAATGGGGAAAGGATCCCTTATTTAATAAATGGTGTTGGGAATACTGGTTAGTGATATGCAGAAAGCTGAAAGTGGACCCCTTCCTTACACCTTATACAAAAAATTAACTCCAGATGGATTAAAGATTTAAACATAAGACCTAACACCATAAAAACCCTAGAAGAAACCTTAGGCAATACCATTCAGGACATAGGCATAGGAAAGGGCTTCAAGACTAAAACACCAAAAGCAATGGAAACAAAAGCCAAAATAGACAAACGGGATCTAATTAAATGTAAGAGCTTCTGCACGGCAAAAGAAACTTTAATTAGCGTAAACCAGCAAACAATAGAATGGGAAAAAAATGCAACCTACTCATCCAACAAAGGGCTAATATCCAGAATCAACAAAGAACTTAAACAAACAAGAAAAAAAACAATCACATCAAAAAGTGGTCAAAGGATATGAACAAACACTTTTCAAAAGAAGACATTTATGCAGCCAACAAACATGAAAAAAAAGGTCATCATCACTGGTCATTAGAGAAATGCAAATCAAAACCACATTGAGATACCATTTCACACTAGTTAGAATGGTGATCATGAAAAAACACCTGGAGACAACAGATGCTGGAAAGGATGTGGAGAAATAGGAATGCTTCTACACTGTTGGTGGGAGTGTAAATTAGTTCAACCATTGTGGAAGACAGTGTGGTGATTCCTCGAGAATCAAGAATTAGAAATACCATTTGACCAAACAATCCCACCATGTGATATGTACCCAAAGGATTATAAATCTTTCTACTATAAAGATACATGCACATGTATGTTCATTATGGCACTGTTTACAATAGCAAAGACTTGGAACCAACACAAATGCCTATTAATGATAGACTGGATAAAGAAAATATGGCACATGTACACCATGGAATACTATGCAGCTATGAAAAAGATGAGTTCACGTCCTTTGCAGGGACATGAATGAAGCTGGAAACCATCATTCTCAGCAAACTGATACAAAGACAGAAAACCAAACACCACATGTTCTCACTCATAAGTGGGAGTTGAACAATGAGAACACATGGACACAGGGAGGGGAACATCACACACCAGGGCCTATCTTGTTTTTGGGTGGGGGGCTAGGGAAGAAATAGTAGGGGGTGGGTGGATTGGGGAGGGATAGCATTAGGAGGAATACCTAATGTAGATGACGGCGGGGATGGATGCCGCAAACCACCATGGCATGTGTATATCTATGTTAAACATCCTTCACAATCTGCACATGTAACCCAGAAATTAAAGTAAATACAAAAAAGTTTTTCATAGAGATGAGATCTTGCTATGTTGCTCAGGCTAGTCTCAAACTGCTGGTTTCAAACAATACTCCTTTGTCAGTTTCCCAAATTACTGGGATTACAGGCATTAGTTACCATAACTGGCCCTACCTAAGAGTATTTTTTAACACTAATTTCTGCTCTGAGCCACTGGGTCTTGATCCCTCTAAAGACAGTGTAGAATCCACTTGACAGTGGGATGGGATGGGATGAGATAGGATGGGATGGGATGGGATGGGATGGGATGGGATGGGATGGGATGGGATGGGATGGGACAGAATCTATCTAACAAATGCAACTGAGAATTTTCTGTCTGAAAAATGGAAGGTGAGGATTGTAAAGCCATCGGATCCTGTCTCTTGTTCTTTAAGGGTGTGTAAGAGTTTGTACGTGTCAGCACAGCTGAGCAAGCTTGACAGGCATCCAGGGCACAAAAGCATAGGAGCCCTAAGGACAAAAGTAAGAAAAACATAGGCTTTGTGAATCTGTCCCTGTGTGCACAAGGATGAGCTAAGAAGTTGTGATGTGTGGTATAAGACGTCTGGCCAACATTATGATAGGAAAAGTAATAGATCTAATTATCGTTCATTATTAAAATTCAAGAAAAATGATAAAAAGGGACAGAAAAGAAAAAAAGCATTGCTGATACCATAGCTCAGATAAAAATCACTTATAACTGGAACTTTTTACAGAATACCAGACAAGCATTCTTTAAAATTTCAAAGTAATGAAAAAAATAATAATTAAGTAAGAAACTGTCAAAGACCAAAGGAGGTTAAGGACAAACGATTAAATATAATGTAATATCCTATATTATATCTTGGACCAGTGAAAGAATTTTTTAAAACTGGTAAAATGTAAATAAAACCTTTTATGTTGTTGTTGTTAATAGTAATGTGCCAATTGATGCAGGGCAGGAAAGCCCTAAAGTGGGGTTTACCCCATGAGAGGGTTCTTGGCTTTGCCCAGGAAAGAATTCAAGGTCAAGCTGTGGGTAGAAGTAAACAACTTCATTGAAGAAGCAGTGGTATAGCTCTAAGATTGCTACTGTAGAGCAGGGATACCCCATCAGCAAAGAGCAGCAGCTCAAGGCTGCTTTGCAGTCACATTTATACCTATTTTTAATGACATGCAGATTAAAGGGTAGTTTGCACAGAAATTTCTAGGGAAGCAGTACTAACTTTTGGATCATTGGTCATTGCCATGAAAAGGGGTGATAATTCCCAGGTGTTGCCATGGCAACTGACTTGGCACGCTGGTGGACATATCTGATGGAAACCTGCCTCAACCAGCCCTGTTTTAGCTAGTTCTCAATTTGGCCCAGTGTCCAAGCACTGCCTCTAGCATCAAGTTCCACCTCCTAACTCAGAACATTACTTTTAAATTTCAACAAATGTATCAGTATTATTTCTAAAAGTTAACATTAGAGAAACTGGATGAATGGAATATGAAAACTCTGTCTTTGCAAGTTTTTGCTAAATCTAAAACTTTTCCAGATAAAAATTCTTTTTAAAATGAGACACAGGCATGGATTAGTTTTTTTGCTATATCATCTTTACACATATATAGATAAAATACTTTTTGTATTTACCAGTTGTCATTCTGTAAATAGCAGATGAGTGGTGGATTTACACATGGGTATATAGTTTCTGCTGACCTGAATTTACAATTATTTTTGCAAAAAATATATAAATTAACAATTGATTTTTTGGCAAATTTAAAAAGTGAAAAGCTAAACTTAAAATTGTTTCTTTGGCATAATTAGAAACAATTCATGTATTTTCTATCTTGATTAGCCCTCCTTTCAATAAACATCTAGAGTGAATCACAGGGAGGTTATGATATTGTTTCATTAGGCCTCATATATTTATCCTAAAAAATCTCAAGTACTTTTGAAGGAACACCTGGAGCTTGAGGATGAACATCAGCACATCAGCCAGCATGATCATAGCTGACTCATATGGTGTTGGTTTGTGTCACATACTCTTCCATAAGGCTCACCTATACTAACGCATTTCACCTACGAGAGAACCGTATGAAGTAGTTGTTATTATTATTATTTCTGTTACTGATGAGAAAATTAAAGAATAAAAATTTGCCCAACTTCACATAGCTAATAAGAGGTGGATCTAGGATTTTAAGCAAGCCAATCTGGCTCTCAACTGACTCCCCAAATTGGGAGTTTGGCAATATTTATAGCCTAAGACAAAGTTCAAATTGAGTATGTGAAGAATTACAGGAGCTACTGACATTTTTTTAATGGGTTATAATATGGAAAGGCACAATTGCTTTCCTTTACTTGCTCCTTCAGTTTTATGTTTTGCTATTGAAACACTAGCCTATTGAAATTACTCTTTTAAAAGAGAAAGAACTTTAGCTTGGATGAAGTAAATCGTTAGTTCAGCAATAAAACCCCATCAATATACTTTAAAATATTAAATAGATAATGGATTTATGGAGGGTTAATCAGCAAGAATTGAGTCTGATGTCCTTAGGTGACTTAAGCAATAGGAATTCTACATAGGTTAGAAGTACAGGAGCAGCATTTGCCAGTAGCCTTTAACATTAACTAAACAAGTAGGATTGTTAAATCTGAAAATAGCAACACAGGACAAAAGCGACTCCTCTGAAATACCATTACGGCAAAGTAATACTCAAATATTCTCCAAAACAATTCAGAAGGGATGTATTTTGTTACTATATTTCTGTTTTTCTTCAAAATAATGAAATTATTTTCTTCAAAACCATGAAATTATTTTGAAGAAAAACAGAAATATAATAACAATACATCCCTTCTGAAATAAAACTAATCATAAAATAATAAATGTTATGGAAAATTTTGCTTATAATGTTAATGGGATAAACAACAGTAGAATAGGTAACTATCTTAATTTCTGCCGAGCCAGTCTGGCATCTTAATAGTTAAATTTTCCTCCCCTGACAACTTCAATGGAGAGTTTTAAATTATAATTACAGGGTTAGTGAATATTTTTCAAATTCATTAATTTGAGAAATGTATCCAAGCAAATAACTTCTTCATGATGCATTTCTTAAGATAAAGGGCCCAACCAGGGTTCCCTTGATCTTGGGTAGGGTAAGACTATTACACATACCACACCTGTATTAATCCATTTTCACACTGCTGATCAAGACATACCCAAGTCTAGGGAATTTTGGAAGAAAGAGGTTTAATGGACTTACAGCTCTTTCATGGCTAGGGAGGCCTCACAATTATGGTAGAAGGTGAAAAGCACTTCTTACATGGTGATGGCAAGAGAGAGAGCTTATGCAGGGAAACTCCCATTTTTAAAACCATCAGATCTTGTTAGACTCATTCACCATCATCACAAGAACAGTGCAGGAAAGACTCACCTCCATAATTCAATCCCCTCCCACCAGTGTCCTCTCATGACATGTGGGAAATGTGGGAGCTACAATGCAAGATGAGATTTTGGTGGGGACACGGCCAAATCATATCAACACCCTTTCCCAAAATTATCTTGGCAGTTAGTGATCATTTACTTTTCCAAATGATTTAGTAACATCAGCTTGTCAAGTTTCATAAGAAAATCTACTGAGAGGTTGACTTAAATTCCATTTAACTTACAGCCAATTTGGGGGGGAAATTGCTGTCTTTAAAATATTGTCTATTTATATAAAAATCATAATTTTTATCCATGTATTTACAACTTCTTTAATCGATCTTTAGTAATGTTTAATCATTTTCTTACTATAGGGTTAAAATGTTTTGGTATATTCATTTCTATACCATTGTGCTTTATTTTGAGAAGTATATGACTTCTATTTAAATTTTTAAATTTAAAATTGTGTAATATGGAAAAAATTAAATTTTATTTATTAATATTTCATCTTTTAACTTTGTTTAACTTATTATTTCTGTTAAGTTTTTTTTAAGTAAATTTACTATGTGGATAAGAAAAGCCATAGTCACAGGGTTGGTTTCTGCCTTTTTTCTTGTGAAATGAGCCCCACCATATTCTTTGATATCAAACACACAGCCTGGCTTTATTTTTGTCATTGTTCTGCAGAATCTGGCTTTCAGCCATATCTCCTGTTCCCAAACTTGGAATTCAGAAGACGAGGCACTCAGCATGACTCACTGATTTATGTTTTAATGCCAGTTAGGGCCAATAGAATATCTTGTGTTTGAACAAGAACATGATATTCTTAATATTTTAAATTTATATGTCTTATAATTGTTTTTAAGTGTTTTATGAAAACAAAGTTTAATGCATGAGTTTAGAAAAGTAAAATGAGCAGAAATTCCCATGAAACTTCTTATCAATTACCATTCAATAATAATCAAATCTTTCCAAAGTTCTAAAATCTTTATTAGAATAGGCTAAATTTAGCATCATTATGCAGTGGCTAGAGCTCTGGAATAGGAAGTGGATTAGATATGTTACATTACGAATTGTAGTCTCTGCCTTAGTTAAGGTTTTTGTTGTTTTCAGTTTCTCATGTGTAAAATGAAAGTAGAAGTGGTTTTATAGACCCTTCTAGTTATGTATTTTATTTAAATGCTCTAAATAGAAAATATCTTCCTATTTATTCTTCTTTTAATGGTGCTTCAATTGAATGTCTAAAAAAACATTCACTTGACTGGCAAAAAAAAGCTTGATTAGGTGACATTGGTGGAAATGGGTCCTTTCTACTTCTGTAAGTACTGAAGTTTACACTGGTTCTATAGTGCTGGGATCCAATAAACTATCTGAAAATAAGAACTGGGTTGTTTACTGTTGATTTCATAAATATAATAGAATGAGTCCTTTAAATGTATCAACTAGGTGTATATATTTATATTTTTATTATTAAAAGCATTTAATTATAAAACAAGATTCAGGGAGCATTTCCAAGATGATTCCTATTAATCTAAAATAAATAATTATAAGATGATCAGCCTCTGAAAATTAATGTTAGTAAATTAGAAACCTGAAGAGATTCATGCACAATTACTATTATACAGCATTTTATATTGATCTATGTTTAACTGGATATATAGAATTAAGATTGAGTTTGAAATAATAAAAAAAGAAATCATTTTTGAAATTAAGAAATCAAAACCCAATGTCAGTAATTACTTAAAATTGTCAACAATCTTTTTGAGCCAGCATGCTTGGGGAATTGCAAGAAAATGCAAAAGAGAAGAATATTCCTTATCAAAGTCAAAGATTAGGATAATGAAAGATATAGTTATTTTATTTTTGTCTTTTTGTAATTTACACCTCTAACATTAGACTAAAAAGCTATATTACAGACACCTGCTTCAGTAGAGTCATTGTTTCCATGGTGCCACTTTCCATCACCTATTTTTAATAGTTTACACAACAAGATCAAGGGTGTCCCAGCTGTTACTGCCACTGTTGCTTAGCAACCTTTAAATCAGAGTTCAAGAAGACAAAGAATCATGCTTGAAAAATTTCTCAAGTGTCTGTTTTATGCACCCACGCCCCTGCTTTCTTCATTTTGTACATTTTTCACTGTTTATACTCAGATGCTCTGTTTTTTTCCATTAATTCAATATTCTATATATGAATCTACAACTACAAGTGCTACTGGAATCAACTAAATATTTTTATTGATCTTCACAAGATAATATATATGTTCAACTCCTGGGTATCTCTAATAAAAAATAAACAGATTTAAAATATTTAATTTATTAATCAGAATGGGTCGTTGTTTCAGGTCTTCATCATCTGCTGCCAGACTATAATATTGCTGTGCCTGAGAGTCTGGTGAAATGACACACAGATCAATGGCTAGAGATTCACTGCCTGCAGAGAATTACAATACCCTCTTTTGCATTCTGAAATCTAAATATTATCACCCACAAAAGACAGAGAAGTCAAAAATCTGTAAGAACAACAAAAGAGAAGTTAGTGAACTTTGAACTTGGAATCTCTGACTGAGGCAGATTGATATCAATTAATAAAAACAGAAAATATTTTCTAACATTTCTATAAACCATGAGGGTTTTTTTTTCTTCAAAAGTAATTGTTAGGAAACCAATGGCCCATCTGTCTAGTTAACAGATTAGTAAACAGAAATCAGCAATGTAGAATGTAAATAAAAGTAGAAAAAAAATAGTTTTATATTTAATATCTGTAATAAGATAGTAATTATAGGAGCTCTCAAATCATAACCAAATATTCCTGAATAGTGCAAATAATAAAAAGGAATATAATGATAGGATTCAAGACTGGAGATTTTATTTACCTGTATATGTGTAAGCAACTGTTTACAGTACATATCTCACACAGTTGATCCAGGTGGGGTTTACCCCTTTGGTTAGAATGAAGGTTCTGTTCCATACCATACATGCCCAATGACATGGTTCATACTGACCCAATTATTCAAACTCTTGGATTTTCCTTTGACCCTCTTTTAAATAAACACAAATATATCACATTGTTTGTGGGTAACCCCCCATATAGGCACCGAGGAATGGAACTAAGCAGAACCCTGGCACAGTTAGGGCTTGAGGAATATCTCACTTTATAGTGTTACCACTAAGCTATTTCCTTTTATATAATCCTTTATACAATCATATATTAGTTTATAGAAATAGGGCTTGATGAATCCCTTTATATAATCCTCTCTATATAATCATATAATAGTTGATAGTATGAGTGCCTAAAAGAATATTTCCCTACATATATACCTATAATTATATCTTAGTTCATATCAGAGGAATGCCTAGAGTGGACACAGTACAGAGCATGAATTAAGGAATAAGCAGCTTATAATCAGAGGAATGCCTAGAGCAGACACCGTGCAGAGCATGATCTAAGGGAAAAACAGTTATACCAGGACAAAAATCCATGGCCCAGGTGGCAGCGTTCAGTATCGTAAAGATACCCGCTGTATGGCAGGCTTGGGGAGAGAGCCACTCCTCCTGATAAAGGAGTTGTAGGACCTTGCTCCAGTTCTTGTGGAAGGCTGCTCTCAGAACGGCAATCCACCTTGGTGACTGTGAACTTTATCAACTCTTGCTACTGTGCTGCTTGAAAAGCATCTTCCCATAGAACCCATTGGAAGCTGCCAGAAGGTGGCAGTAACCCTGACAGCTGTCACTGCTATGTGACTTAAAGCATCCTCCTATAAATCTTCTTAGAAGTAGTTTGACCATAGATAGAAGTATTGCACACCGCGCATGGCCCACCTTCAAACCTCGGTGACCTAATGGGGGTAGACCCCTTACTGCGCAAGGCCCTTGCCTTTGTGGGAACGGGCCCTTTGCTGTGCACTGTCCGCCTCCTGGCCTAGGTGACCTAATGGGGGTGGACCCCATGTTTTATTGCTCACGACCCTTAAAGATGATTTCACTCACTGCCCTGCCCCCTAACCTATACACAGTAAATACTCATGCTTCTGGACATTCGGGGCCTTGCCTGACTCTGCTTATAGGTGGCGTGGCCCCCCGAGCCCAGCTGCGTTTTTCTGTGTCCTGTCTCTTTATGTCTCGGATCCTGCACCTCAGCACAGCATAAGGCTCACCCCATGACCCTGTGGGGCCATCAGCCCTACATCAGGCTCCCAACGTGCCCTACAATTGTTATTTTTTAAATTTTCATATTTGATCATTACACTATTATTTTCTGGCCCTTTTCTAAATTCTGCTAAATCCTTAGGTATCTGTTTGTTTGCTCTTGTTTCTGAATCACTAAACCTCATCAAATTTATCTAAATCATGTACTTTTTGTCCTTCTGATTTCTTTAGTATGTCTCATTTCTGTTGTTATATTTTGGTTTTTATTTTCTCCTGCAAATATAAATACACATAACTGTTTAAAATATTAATTCACTAAATTTTTGGTCATTTCTTTCTCAAAGCTAAGTATGTAATGACAATAGATTTGAGTTAGATACCTGAGTAAGTAGCAAGTATATCATCCAGGATAAAAGAAATGCTCGTGTGAGTGATGAAGAATACAAAGTTCAAAGTCCCTAATAACTATGTAATTTGCAGAGTGTTTAAATTTACCTGAGAAATTCAAGATCCATAAGTAGAAACTGAAGTTTAATCTGTGTACTGATATGGTTATTATGTACTGATGCCGGCTTTTCCTCAGCTCCTTCACTGAACTAGTGGCAAGGGTGCTCCATTCACTTGGTTGACTGCACTCTGCCCCTTGTAGGAGACAGTACACGAGTGAGCAAGTGTGGGATCTGGCCAACATAGAAGTAAGCTCTGTGCAGGGCTGTTAAGTCAGACTAAGCATGTTGCTTTAAGGGGAATGCAGTGGCACCTAGGTGAGGGTGCCTATGACCCCAAGGAGATTTGAGGGGTTGTTACAGTGCTCATTTACTTTTACTGCCCACAGTTCAACAGACAGCAGTGTGTTATCAGCTCAGTTTGCCCCTTGCCTCATCCCGTGGGACAGTTGCCCTCCACAGCTTTTGAACTGGTGAGGGGAAAGGGCCAGTGTGATAGCCCTTTCTGGGTACCCACACTCAGGGAGTTCTAAGCTCTTGTCTTGTGTCTGAGAAGAATGAGTTCATGTGGATGGTTAAGCCACATGGATGAAGGCAAATAAATTTATTGAGTGATTAAGACAGCTCTTAGTGGAGAGGGGAGCTGGAGAGGAGATGGGAAGAGCACGTCATCACCCCAAAGTCAGGCTGTCTCCTCCTCTACTGACTGAGTCTTGGGTCTTTAAAGGTGCAGGATGGGAAATGCATGCTGATTGGTTTGTGAGTATGAAAAAAGTTTAAAGTGAAGAGAATACTCAAAGCTGGACACAACAGTGTAGAAAACCAATTAGGAAAGGGTAAGTATATGTAAAATAGGTGATGGGTGGGGATCAATCAGAGGAAAGTGTGCCAAATGGGAAGACAGTTTCCTAATCCTGCCTGAGGATTTAACTTGTAGGTTGACTTTCAGGCTTTAAACTGTCTTTGGCTTGGAGGCGGGGTTTCACCGGCTACCTACCCCTATCTGCCTAGGCATTTGTCTGCCTCCTGCCTTTATCATGTCCCCCTCTGAAGAAGTACATCTAACTTCCATTAGAATAGGAACAAAGATCAATCTTAACAGCTTCCTGTTGACAGAGGTCACTGTTTGCGGAATATGGCAGTCAGATTTCTCTCAGAGGCCAATCTAAGAATCCCTGATAAAAGGGAGCCATTGTTCGAGCCTCTGGTTTCATGACTGTTTGGAGTATGATTGCCTGAAGGCCAGAAGAAACCAACTGGGTTATTAGAAGATACGTATCAAAACAAAACAAGGCAGGGTTAGGGACAGCTAAAAAATCCCCAGACTGCTGACATGCCCAGATAACTAACAGCTATAGTTATCCCTGCCAGAATGTGGGTGCATGGGGCTTGGCTTTGGTTAGATCTCTTTACCTTATTTTCCCAAGCAAAGAAGCCTCTGGGTGATGGGCAACCTATTTACTCCTATTACCTGGCAGAATTTGCCCAGAACTAGAATATTGATCTATATTTTTACCTTACCCATCCCTTTTGTTTCTCCTCAATTGCAGCTAGAGATCACTGGTTGGTTCACAGGAATAAGCAGCGTTAATGTAAAATGTAGGCAAAAACTTAAAAACAACTAATGAGGCTAGAATTTAATGACAAGTGTATAATAAGTTTTGAAACATATTTTTTCTCTCTCCAATTCTCATTTTTGTTAAAAACAAATCATGATAGGACTGTGTTGTTTGCAAAATAAACTTTAGGTTTATACTTGGCCTGATTATTTGCATAAAGTGTGGGAAGAATAACTATCTTTCACATAGGCTTTATAAATTAGCTTTGATGGAACTCTGTTCCACAAAAAATCTCAGATAGAACTTTTTAAAGCTAAGCCCAGCCAAGGGTTTGTACCCTCAAATATATATGAGTTGAGTAAATTCCTGTCTTCTTGAGGTTCTAAGATAACATGGGGCTTCTGGGACTGTTAGAAAGTGACATTCTTTACTCACCACAGGTTAGAAACCCTGTGCTGCAACTGGGTAGACAAGGTATGAGTCCAACTTTCCCAAGGGGCTTTTATTGACTCTGCAAGTAAAGCTTGATTCCTTAAAGGAAAGCACACTCTTTCAGTCAGAGCATTGGTAAAACTACCAGTTTCTCCAATTGTGTCCTGTTGCAAAAGAAAATAGATTTTTATTGCACTTATACAAATAACTATATTGCTGTAAGTTATGAATGCTCACAAATAGTTTCCAAATTCTGGAGAAGCCAGGCAGAGAGAAACAAACATGCTCCAAATTTTGTTCACAGGAGTATAACTTACCCAATTGTTAAAAACTGTAGACAGTTCGAAAGAAAATGTTCGTGACTCTGAAAAACAAAACAAGAATCAGCAACATTTTAAGAAAAAGTTAAAAAAATTATTTCAGGTTTATATTAGTTCAGTTCGTTCCATTAATTCTTGTTCCGGATAATATTCAAGAACATTTTAGCTCTTCATGCATCCTGTATGTTTTTCCTTGATTCCATTGTCATAATCTCCAAGTTATCAGAAGTCTGCATTTGAGAGCACCTGTCAAACTCCCATAGCTGATTTGAAAAGGAACACAATAAGACAACAATTATGAATGACATAATGTCTATAGGTGATCACAATAAAAAACATGATTGACAAAGAAATCTGGTTATTTCAGTCATTTACAATAACTTAACACAACAACCTAAATTATGATTGATACCATGTAGGAAGACATTAGAATTTTAGAAATCTCATACAATTTTGATACATATATTAACATTATTCTCTATAATATAACCTGAAGAACGTTAAACTTTATTTTTATTTTGACAATCCCATGTAACTAAACATATCAAATAATCCTGCTTACCTTTCTTTTGGATACTTCAAGGGCCCTCTGTAGAATTCAAAAGTTAGGGGTCAGAGAAACCAATTTTTGAAGCTAAATTTTTATTTTAGGAAGCCTACCAAAAAGGTTGAAAGTTTAAAACACTTGATATTATGAAGTGGAATTCCTGGTTACCATAAGTCATTTGTTTTAGCCAAAATGTTGACTCAAAAATTTTAAAGCAAGGCAAAACTTTTATTTATTAGGAGGAAAAACTTAATTTTCCACACAATCTATCTTTTATATTACACGAAAATCCTGTTCGAGAGAGAGAAGGCCAGATTTCACTCTTGCATTAGTCTACTATTAATGTCAACCCCATTTTCTAATGAAAGTTTATAGATAATTTCATCCAATCTTAACCAGTTTGACCATGAGGTGAGAGTCTTTAAACCTTTTATAATCCTTATACATTTTTTGAATATGTTCACAAACATAATTTCTTTTATAAGATTAATTTTTGCAAAGTTTTCTCAACTTGTTTAAACATTTAGCTTTATCTTACTTAATTTAAAACAATTTTTTACCCCTCTAAACTATGCAAAAATTTACATTCCCATGCCTTATGATAATTTTAATTAAAAACGCATTTTACTTTTCTTACACATCTTGCCTGTAAATCTATTTTCAATAGTCTAAACTACATATTATAATGGTAACTCTTAGCAATTTTTAATTTTAATGTAAAACCTGACAAGTTATTTTAATTATATACTAAGTACAGATAAAGTCTGACTCTTTCCAACATAGGTAGGGGTGTGGTTAATTCCATATGTCCCCAAGCCTTACCAAATTTTGAAACAATTAAATTGAACAGTTCTCAATAACTAAAGAAGCAGTTTACAACCTTAAAATATCTAGCAAATCTAGTATCTGATCTAAATCATTTAGATCACACATTTACATTTTGAAAATATTCATGTTTTATCAACAATCTTTAGAAATGTTTTTATTTCTCAAGGATTAAAGTCATGTGAACTAAAAGGCATTACAGCTTTTATTTCTCCTTCAATAAATATTTGATCTAAGTGCTTACTTTACTTTAACCAATTAATTATAGCTCTTTTCTATATATACATCACACATAACCCATGTATGATTACAAAGACAGACAGAAGAAGATCCAGTAGTTGAAAGATTTTTTTATTTGCTGATCTTCTAATTGGGTTATTGTCCTCAGGGTAGAGCCTTTCAAGAAGCAGGGCTAGGAAAACATACAGTTTCTAGGGCTTAATAAATGGGCATAGCTGGAAGACAGAAACCGATTTTAAGAGGGATGTATCTGCTTTTAATTACTGGGGTTCCATGAGGTAAACAAAGAGTTTTTATTTTCTCCAAAATGGGGTTCATGGCACCTTCTCTGTTTTTCTCAAGGAGTCCTATTCTCTCAGAAGTTGTCTTAGGGCCTCTCAATGTGCACTAAGAGTGGAAAGATTAAATGGAGAAAAATAATTCAGTTGAATTGTTAGAAAAAAAAAACTTTGATCTATACAGGTTTTATCTAGAAAACTTTAATCTAGAAAAAAATATTTTTCTAAAAAAAACAAGGTCCATGAAGAGAAAACATAAGGTATTTTAAATATGTTAAATACCTATGGCTTCGATATTCACTTTTACTTAAGGTGACTTTTAACCACAGTGCTCTTTAAGAAAATTATTTTAAATTCCTTGTTACCTGATTTTAACCTTGCCAAGCAGCCAATATTTCTGGCTTTTGAATTTTACCAAATGCAATCTCACAGGTGAAACCAGCAAGCCTTAACTAAGGTTATGACTTAATCCCAAGTGTACAAGGTATTTTCAAAGAGGTGGTAGGTAGTTTTTGCAAATTCAAGAACCTTTATAGGTAGCTTAGAGAAAGGAAGTTTTAAGAAAGAAAACCAGAAGTTCATGGAGGGGAAGGGAATTAGCAAATTGTAAAAGCCACACAGATATTAACTAAAAACTACTCATTCTTTATCCAGAATTGAGCCCGGGACACTATTGTAAAATGGCGCAGATCAAAAGAAAGTACTGTCACATGGTAACAAGGTCAGGCTCCTAAGGACCTACAACAAGGAGACCTCAACCAGTTGTTTCAGAACTTTACAGTGATCCTTACATTTGTTTTTAGCAGTTTGCACAGGGAGAGAGAGGCCAGAAGTTCAAATGGTAAAAAACTTTTACTGTTTTGCTGGTATGTCATGCCTCTGCATTTCCTTCCCCCAAGTTCAATTTTAAGCCAAGCAATTTAAATTTTGTGAAATTAACTAACTTTTCCTTGTTTGGTGGATGCAGAGGACAGATGAGGAAAAAGAATTAAAAAAAGTATTTTTTTTTTTTCAAAAGGAATCCCAGTGATTCAGGAGAGGTATTGACTGAAGATGATCGGTTATCCATTTGGAAAGGGGTAAAGCAGCATCTCTCAGTTTCTTTCTCTTCCCAGTGAATACATTGGATATGTGCCAGTGAATACATTGGTTATGTGAGGGAGAGAAAGAAATGGATTCCTCCTTCCTTCTTCCATCCTTAAATTCCTAGGTCCCAGCAACTGAGACATTGACCACCATCTGCAGAGGTCTGTTCTGCAGACCTTGACTTATGAGTGAATACACTCTCATAGTGAGTATGCATAGAATCAATATAGTGATTCTAGTGGGCTAGGGATGGTTATTGGCTGCTTTTAGTGGGTGACTGTAGCCAAGTGACCAAGACTCCCTATACATTTACACATTTATTCAGTGAAGATTTTATAACAGACGCTTTAAGTCAGTACACTTGTGGATAATTAACATGGATGAAAGAGTGGTTTCAAGAAAGATAAAAGTTTTAGATTCCGGGCCCAGAGTAAACACTACTAATGGGGAATTCCCCTTTGATCTCCCCCTGAGAGGACCATCCAGCACAAAGTTTACATGAGTAAACAGAGTAGAGACAAAGGGATGTGGGGTAAACAGACTTAACTGGGGAAGCCTCTTACCATCTCTCTCTTTCCTATGCTAATGTAATAGACTGGCTATCTTTGGCCTATTCCAATAAAACTTTTTAGCTTTCCAAAAGGTTTGAGACTAATCTATAACTTTCCCTAACATTTTGCTGATATTTTGCCAGCCACCCTAAGTGAATTCCAACAAGCAACCCCAGGAGGGTGCTGCCCATAGGTGCCAATGCAACTTTCACCCATGTTAACAGGGAGGCCTAGAGGGTGGAAATTATTGGCACTCGCCACATGTTGCCTGTCCCCACTGCTGATGGTAAATTTTGAGTTCCCCAGACCTCATTTATGCCATGGATATTAGTGTAACTTCTACTCATGAAATGTGTGTGCTGCGGGGGCTAATGGGGAGGATTTAGTCAGGCTCATCTGCACTTTGCTTCTTGACTTCTGTTGTTGTCTGCCTTTGGCTCCCTCAGATCCAATTTTCCTTTCTAGGGCTTCAACCCAAAGCTTGCAATTGAGTTTGTGACAAAACGTTGTCTCAGGGGATGCACGGACTTATTTAAATTAAATTCTAGGTGGCACTAGCCAAATTTGCAGCCAGCAGACAGAATGATCACTCCTCAGTTGCTTCCCTATCATAATCAGAGTGCTGAGGTAGGAAAATAAAACCTTCTCATATAGAAGAGTCTCCTGTATTTGCAGGGTTATGTGAATTACTAACAAGGTGGATAAAAGGAAAAAAAACCAACTTAAGTGCAGGAGGAAGGGCAGATACCTGAGGGAAAAAGCCTCTTGCTCTATGCAAACAGCTTTCTTCGACAGAGGAAATATTCTTAATCACTATACCTTTTTTGCCTCTAACAACAGATGGAAATCACATATTGCTATGAACTGCATATCCGATGGCTAAGCCAAGTACTCATTCTACCCAGTAATATCTCTGCAGTTTACAGGAACACCCTTAATTATAAAAGAAGAGATAAGAGCTATTTCAAACCATGAAAGAAGGAATGAAAAATATCATTAAAAAAGTCTGGGGGTCTTGGCCAATGCTGTGATGGGAGTTCAGGGAGAGAAACAGTTTAGGGGCCTTCCAGCAACCCTGAGGAGTAGCTTTGGCCAGATGTCTTCAGTTTCAACAGGATCTTATTCTGGGTCAACATGATGGGTAGGCCTCTGTGAAGGGAAACAAAGCCAACATTTCTTTCATCTGAGAGAGAGGTTCCAGGATCACATCCTGCACTCTCTAGCTGTGCCGTTTGCTCTTAACTTGCTACCCAGAGGTTTGGTGCTTCACCTGCCCTCAGAGGAAAGGCTGAAGACAAAAAGTCTTTGAAAAATGTGAAGAGTCAGATCCACATTCGCTCACCCTTCTGAGTCCTGGACATGCTCCCCAGATGATGAAGAATTTTTCTTAGCTATTCTTGTGTCCCATTCACTTAGCAGAGGTGTCCCATCTATGTGGTCCACTGCACTCAGCCCCTTGCAGAAAGGAGCACATGAGTGAGCAAATGCAATACCTGGCCAGCTACTCCAGAAACCAACACAGCAGCAAGCTCCATATAGGGCCCATGGTCAGACAAGGCATGTCACCTTGAGGGGAATGTGGTGGCACCCAGGTGAGGGTGCCTACAACCTCAAAGAGACTAGAGGGGTTGTAACAGTGCTCATTTGCTTCTACCATCTGCAGTCCAACACACAGCAGTGTGTTAGCAGCTCAGTTGGCCCCTTGCCTTCTTACAAGGGTGGCTGCCTTCCATAATTGAGGGCAAAGGGCCACTGTAACAGCCTTTTCTGGGTACTTGGACTTCATGGGTCATGATCTCTTGTCCAGCATCCAAGAAGAATGAGGTCACATGAATGACTGAAGGATGGTGAAAGTGGAGAATTTTTTTTTTTTTTTTGAGATGGAGTTTCGCTCTTATTACCCAGGCTGGAGTGCAATGGCGCAATCTCGACTCACCGCAACCTCTGCCTCCTGGATTCAGGCAATTCTCCTGCCTCAGCCTCCTGAGTAGCTGGGATTACAGGCACGCACCACTATGCCCAGCTAATTTTTTGTATTTTAGTAGAGACGGGGTTTCACCATGTTGACCAGGATGGTCTCTATCTCTTGACCTCGTGATCCACCCGCCTCGGCCTCCCAAAGTGCTGGGATTACAGGCGTGACCTACCACACTAGAATTTTAATGAGCAATGAAATTGGCTGTCAGTGAAGAGAGCAGCTGGAGTGGGGAGCTGGAGAGAGGATGGGAAGTCTTGCCCAAAGCCAAGCCATCTCCTCCTCTACCAACAGGTTCTGGGGTCTTTATAGGCAGATGGTAGGAATTGCATGTTTATTGTTTTGTGAGTATGCAAAAATGTTAAAGTGAAGACACCATTCAAAGGTGGGCATAACAGTGTAGAAAACCAATTAGAAAAGAATATGTATATGTAAAATAGGTAAATGGCAGGGATCAGAGAAAGGCAGATGAAACAGGAAGACAGTTTCTCAATCCAGTCTGGGGATTTAACTTGTAGCTTGGCTTTCATGCTTTAAATTGTCTTTGGCTTGCTTGGAGATGGGGTTTCACTGGGTACCCGCGCCTATCTGCCTAGGCATTTGGCTGGTTCCTCTGGTTATCAGTACCTTTACTAAATAGTTATTATGATACAATTTACACATTCTCCCAATTTCTACCTCACTATTATACCTCTTAATACATCTCTCTACCATCTTTTGGTCTTTGATCTAAAAATTACTTCCATTCTACACTGCTTCACCCATCTTGTTTCCTCCATACTTTCCTTTTTGTTTGAAAGCATATTGTATTAATTTGCTGGGACTGGTACTTTGCTGATACTTTGCCATAAAAAGGTATCAGGAGTTGGATGGCTTAAACAACATAAATTTCTTTCCTCTCAATTCAGAATTCAGAGGCCAAGGTGTTAGCAGGGATTCTGAGGCCTTCTCACCTTGGCTTGTAGCTGGCTCTCTTCTCTCTTTGTTTTCAAACAGTCTTCCCTCTTATCATGTTGTGTGACCTAATCGCTTTTTCATAAAAGGGCATAAATAGCATTGAATCAGGGCCCACCATAATGACCTCCTCTAATCTTTATTTATTTCTTAAAGACCCGAAAACCTATCTGGAAATATAGTCACATTAGAAGGTACTGGAGGTTAGAACATCAACATAAGAATTTTAGAGGAAGACAATTCAACCTGTAATACATGTCCATATATCACCCTAAATAAAAACTCCCCTTGAAACTTCCTCCACTTATCTCCAGGAAAGTGAATTTGCTGTTCTTTTTTCTGAGGGGAGTTGATAAAATAGTACTCTTTCTGCATCTCTGCATCTGAAACTTCTATTTAGTTCTCAATTCACTGTCTTTTACATTCTATGCTGAGAAAATTGATTCAAATATGCCCTAATGGTGTTTTCATTTTTACATATCTTAGTATTAAGTGCTACATAGGTTATTTTACTACAGATACTATGTTATAAATCCACTTTTTTTATAACTATATGTAATGGTGTTTGTTTTCTATAGAGTTCTGCTTTATGTCTGAAGTCTTGTAAGTCTTGCTTTTCAATGTCATTTTCCCCCATGGTTCAAGTTATTACATAATGTGATAGGTAGTATTTATCACAAGTTCTGACACTATTTTGTTCATAAGCTCACAGTTTAATTGCAGTCTTTATACCATAATTTCTATCATGATCTGCAGTAAGGTGTATTTGTTACTTTGCCTGTTTTGCGGTTGTTGTGTTTGTTCCTATGTGTTTTGTATTTGTTTCTTTTTCTTTTTAGTTTTAATAGATTTCATGATTTTCTGATTAATATATCTATTCCTCTGTGGCTATGAAAAAAGGAAAATTTTCTTATCAAATGTGGCAAAATAAAATGAAATGGTGGGCTGACATAGTACATAAATATTTATAAAATGCCGTGTACTATTGGGAAATTTTGCAAGTGCTAGGTATTGAACAGTGACCGGATTAGACAAGGTCTCTATTTTCATGTAACATATTCTACTAGAGAGAGGGAGACAACACAGAAAAAAAATACAAGTAAAAATCTTTATGACAGGTGGAGATAAGAGCTATTAAAAAAAATTCAAAAGCATTAGAAGTATGTGGACTGATGTTGCAGGCCTTATATAAAACAAAATGGGCAGAGATATAAACCTAAATGAGAAATGAGTCATGCAAATATTTGGAGGAATCAAATTTAGGAAGTGAAAACAAACAGTATTTCCAATATTGGACTATCAAGGAATAGGAAATATTATTAGCATGGTTGAAGCACAATAAAGAGTCAAGTAGTGGGTGAGTGCTAGGACATCAGGTCTGAGCAGTCAGTTAATGTCATGGGGATTCTATGCCTTTGTAATGACTTTGACTTCCATTTTCTTGTAATATGACTGTTTTTAGCAGAGGAATTATGTGATATGAGATATTTTAAAACGATTACTCCAATACTTCTGACCGTGGTGAAATAGCTTTCACCTGACCAATGTTCCCAGCAGTAACAACAAGAAAACCTGGATAAAAATGGAAAAAAGAGAAAACAAAACAACTGAATATATAAAAGAAGTGATGGAACTGACAGAATTTGATGGGTCAAAATTCAAAATAAGGGATTTACAGAGAAGTGAACTGACATTTTACATCTGCTTCTTCTACAAGAATATTTGTTGGTTCTTGAGCAAATCTGTTGCTAAAGCCGATGCCAAAGCCATAGAACCAGAAGAATTATTGGTCCTCTTACATGACTAAATAGGCAATATTTAAGGTAAGAGTTGCCAACAAAACACGGACATGGAGATAAACTAAGATCTCAAGAAGATAGAGGCAAAAAGAAGTAAGTCTGGGCCCTATACTCTGCAGATTTTTTCACCTGAGCTCAGAGAGGCTGAAGGTAAATGATAGAACAAGTATAAATATAACAGAAGTTATATTAATATCAAACACATTATCCTTGAATAAAGACATGATATAGAAGAAAAATTCAAAATAGTAATGGTTAATCTACCAGATAGATTAAACAATTCTAAATTTATACATAAGAACATAGTTTACAAATGGTTAGACAAATTCAGAATCACATTGGGAAACTATTACAGACTTCTCAATGAGTAAAGAAACACACATATAAGATTAAAAATTATCTAATTTATATTAAATAAATTTTGTAAAAAGTGTAGACCTATAGCAGTATTGATTAAAAAATAAATAAAAATACAAGTTACAAATAACTAACATGAAAAAGAAAATACCATTAGAGATCCAACAGACACAAAAAGATTATAAGAAGTTCTGAATATGTTTATATAAAATTATAAAATTTAATTGAGCAGATATCTAGAAAAATACAATTTCATATAATTAACAAAGAGACACATAAAATCTCAGGTGACATTATGTTTTAAAGAAATTGTATCTTGCAACCTTCACAGAATGTATTCTACAACAAAACTTATTTTTGCTTGAGAATGCTTCCAAATTTAAAGACGAAGTGACAGTAATCTTAAATAAAATTCTGAGATTAATTAGAAAAGAAGAAAGGATTTCCCAAGTCATTAGTTGAAACTAAATGCATTTGTTAGTCAAATGTCATAAAATATATTATTAATAAAGAGGAAGGCACAAACCAATCTTATAAATGCAAAA
Source organism: Saguinus oedipus (assembly GCA_031835075.1). Classification (NCBI taxonomy): domain Eukaryota; kingdom Metazoa; phylum Chordata; class Mammalia; order Primates; family Cebidae; genus Saguinus; species Saguinus oedipus. The sequence goes on from CM063172.1 coordinate 150,898,362, forward strand.
ATCCTAAACAAATAGCAAATCAAACCCAGCCACTTATAAAAAACAAAATACCAAGTTGCCTATATTCCAGGAATACAAATTTTATTTAAAATATTCAAATTGAATCAACATAACTTCCCATTTAAAAGTAAACTTTAAAAGTCCCACTCTCCTCTTAATTGCTGTATATAAAAAGAATTTTATAAAATTCAACATGAATTCAGTTTAAAAATCTTAGTAATCAGACAGAAGAAGATACTTTAAAAATATTGCAATTAAACAGAAGTACAGAAAACATATTTTAAACATTATACTTAATAATAAATATTTCAAGCACTTTCCTTGAGGTCATAAATGCTATAGAATACTTTCTATAAGCATTGCCCAGTAATGTTGCATTGAAAGTTCTTTTCAGTACAATAGTGCGATTAAAATAAATGCAATATATGAGTTTTAAAGGAATAAATGCTACCAATTTTCACAAAAATATGGTTGTGAATACAGAAATTCCTAGGAGTTTATAAACATTAAAATAAATAAGTGAATTTAGCAGGATGTTAGACAGGATAATTTACATGTTATTAATATATCATAAATGAATGCAAAGCAAATAAAATTTAAAAATGAATCAATTTATAAAAGTCTTAGTGATTATTAAATAACTAGCAATAAATTTAATGAAGATGAACCAATATCTAGATATCTACGCTAAAACTGCAAAATATTATTGAACTAAATTATATAACCTGAAGAAAAGAAGGAGTAAAATGTCCATGGATTGAAGATTTAATGGCACTGATATTTCCATTCTTCTTTTGTAAGCCCAACCAATATTCAATCACATACAAAGAAATTGATATTAACCCTTACTCTCAACTGATACAGAAAATAATAATTCTAAATAAATGGTAGTCCATCTGTAAACAGCTAAAACAGTAAACAAACATACAAGTGAATCTTATTTTGACTTTAGAGTAGACAGATTTGTTAATCAAGGCACAAATATCAATAACAATAAGAAAAAATATAATTTTGGCTACATCTACTCCTTTAAGAATGTGACAAGAGAAATATACAAAGAGAAAATGTTTGCAATATATAATTCCATTAAAGGACTCATATTCAGAGTATTTTTAAAAAACCCTTGTAAAATAATTAGCAATCCTATAGAAATTGGCCCAAAATCTGGAACAGGCACTTAAAATAAAGGGAGGTACCATATGACCAATGATGTGTAAAGATGTCTAATTTCAATAGTGATGAGGAAAACATACATTAAATGACAACTGGATACTACTAATCACTGTTGATAGCAAAATTTTAAAGACAAAAACAAAGTACCAAGTTTTGGCCAGGACATACCCCAACTGAGAATCTCATACACCACTAATAGACATGTGGCTATGTGTACCACTTGAGAAATATTTTGGGCTTTAATCAATAAAGTTGATTTTAAGTATACTCAGTAATTCTACTTCAAGATACATACCTAGGAAAAAATATATGTATTTACCAAAGACGTGCAAAAATGTTCATGCCAGCACTATTAATAAGAGTTCCAACCTGGAAAAAGTCAAATGTATACCAATAAAGAAAGTGTTATAGAAATGGGATATATTGATATGTTGTAGTATTGAATTGCAATGGGAATATTAAATTTAAAAAATATTTGGAGGGACTTTAGGGGAAGAAAATAGAGTTTGATTTTGCACATAGTAACATTAATAAATTCACTAGGTATCTAAGTGAGCATTAAGTGTCTTTGCTAGATTAAGTGTTTTAGGCTAGACTTCAGGAGAAATACTGATAATCAAGACTTAAATTTAGAAGTCAATACTTTTGTATGGAAGACTAGACAAAATCAGCTATAGAATAAGTACAAAAAAGAGAGGATGGATTAGGATCCAGCTAAGGGCATTTCTAGAATCACATTCAATACGATTAGATGAAATAAAAGCAAAGAGGCATTAGAAGGTATGGTGAATAAAGAAAGAGTGATGTCCTAAAGCCCTATGCGGGAAATATTTCAAAAAGAGGTGAGCACTCAAATGTTTTAAATGCATCTTTTAGGTTTTAGGATGAGGACTGAGAATTAAGTTTCAAATTTGGCAATGCAGATAGATCTCTTGCTGATTTTAACAAAAATCTCTGCTGACTGGTGGGAATAAAACCTGAGTTGGAGAGAGTGCAAGAGAAAATGAGAGAATGGAAGTAAATAAACAAGTAAAACAACACTTTGGATCATTAGCTATAAACAGAAGCTAAGAATCAGGGTTGATTGGTGCATATATGGCACAGTTTGTTTTATTTTTATTTATTTATTTATTTATTTTGGAGACGGAATTTCGCTTTTGTTACCCAGGCTAGAGTGCAATGGTGTGATCTCGGCTCACCGCAACCTCTGCCTCCTGGGTTCAAGCAATTCTCCTGCCTCAGCCTCCTGAGTAGCTGGGATTACAGGCACGTGCCACCGTTCCCAGCTAATTTTTTGTATTTTTAGTAGAGACGGGGTTTCACTATATTGACCAGGATGGTCTTGATCTCTTGACCTCGTGATCCACCCGCCTCGGCCTCCCAAAGTGCTGGGATTACAGGCTTGAGCCACCGCGCCCGGCCTCAGTTTATTTTTATTGTTTTAAGATTGGAAATGTTACAGGTGTTATAAATGGTCTAGTACATAGGAGCCCTCAGTGACGAAGGAGTACAGAGGTGAATTACAAGAGCGACATCCTTAATTAGATGAGAGGAAATCCAGAGTAAATAAAGAAGGTTTGATCTTAGGTAGTAGCATCAGAGACATTTTAAATTATATGACAGGAAGAAAGCTGAAGTATATGGGTATTGATGCAGGAATCTGATATAGACCAAGTAGAATACGTAGAAGACAAAATTAATTCAACATCCTTATTTGATACTGTCATTACTCTTCCTTACCTGTATTACATGGAGAATTTTAAATTTTTAAATATGTAACATAGTTTAGATCAATCTTTATTACAGATTATTTTAGCTACACAGATAATATTATCCACTGAGTAGATCTGTAGAAAAAAATACTTCAACTTACTTGAAAATTATATTTACCCTTATTAGGCAGAATCTATAAGGTTTTAGATGGCATTCATTATCAAATTTCTACAATTGCATATATATGTAATTCTTCTTCCCAAGTCAGTTACGTATGTTACGTTTTTATGGCCTTGTTGAAATTGGATTTTGTTAACCTAGCAAAGAAAGTATCAATAAGAGATGTGGTCCTGGATGTGCCACTTCAGAGAAACGTTTTTATCTCCTTCAACTATAGAATTACATCTGTGAGCAAAGAAGATAAAACAGAGTTGGATAAAATTATCAGTTGGAGAATAGAGATCATTGAAGGTGAGGGACCTATCCAAATTGTTTGCATATTCCAAGGTATCCCCAATGTGGTTGACTGATAGCGTGTTTTAATTAACACCCCAGCTTTTGCATAAAAAATCTTGTCGAGTCATGTACTAGGTCAACCTCTGCAATATTTCAGTAGCATTTAGAATCAATGTCTGATTTTGGATTTTATGCCTGTTACTACAATTGCAAGAAGAAAATGAGTATTTTTTAACCCTGTTTGGAGTCCAAATGAATTTTTATTTTATTATTTGATTGCAATAACTTCAAAATTTGGGTTTGTTTTTCTTTATATTATATATTCCAGTGTATCCAACACAAACATTTCTCTCCATGGTTCTGTCATTGCTTATATCCTATAAAAATTAGTGTATGGAAGTAGCTACCTTTTCCACAGAGACTTTGCCAATGGGAATATAGTCTTAGGGGATTCAAAATAAAGATTTTGCTGAATATTTTACCACTACCAAACATGGTTTTCACATTACTATTCAGATGGTAGTCTCATCATGATCTGTTGAATGATTCCACAACCACACTTTTATTCAGGGTCAGCTGCTTGCAAGCCAAACTCAGTTACTAACTTCTCTATTACTTCATTTATTACTTTAACTTACTTGAATACCATGCACCAGAAAACAATTGTGAATAAAATAAGGAGAAAATTTTCAAGAAGAAGACTTCTTGGAAAAGTTTTTGGGTTGACCATAAATTAAAAGAAAGAGCTAAAGAATTAACTCTTGAGAAGAGCAAGGAAGAGGAGAAATCTCGGAATCTCAGCAGCAAGAGTTTGACGTTCATCTCCTTTTCAGATTGCCATGAACTGACTCAACTCTAAGAGCCTTCTATACATTCCTTGTGTGTGGTACTACAGTTTTCAAATTTCTGAAAGGCAATTTGTATTTGACACAGCATCACCCATATGTTTGTGCTTTTAGGATAATTTACAGAACTCCACTGTTTTTTGTCTTCTGTCTTCCTCCTTCATTTCATTGGGTTGTCAGGTCTTATACTATATATTTTAATTATGCTATCTAACTACCTTTTAATTACATTATCTCTTCCTATTATCATGGGATAAGAAGTGTCATCCACCTTTTATTATTTCATCTTCCAGTCAAATTTCCATTGGCTTTCTTGCACAACATCTACAACAGTATTTATAACATTGTGATCTCAAAAGCAAACGACACAAATTAAAAATCAAACAAGCAAATGTCTCTTGACCTTGCCTGTGGTGCTTTTCCAAAGACTGGGAAATGGAAAAGGGAGACATTCTGTGCTGAGGGTAAGAAAAAGCAGAGGTAATGAAGTATGAAAGTATGAGGTTTATTAGAAGGAAATATGAATATTAAATTATTAGTATTCTACCTAAAACTCTGAAGAAAAGTGTATAGACAGATAAAGAATCACAGAGGAGAGTGCCTCCTAAAATTTTATAACAAAAGCTGCATGACACCTTAACCCTTTAAAAAAATCCACTCATTTGTTATCCATAATAATTGAACTAGATCAATAGTTTTCAAAGCTCAAAGTTTAGTTCAGTCAATAGTTTACTCTGCTTCATAAAAATATAGAATTCCCTTCTCATCACCACCTACTTCAGCCCACAATGCCTTTTATAATAAACACTGCACAGATTCTGGAACAGGCTCTCTGAAGACAAAAGATTGAGAAAAATTCGAATGTACTACCAGTTGTCATTCAAGGTGTAAATGGATGTGATGAAACTAGTTATGACTTAGTGGCTATGGGTGGCTTAGCATGCATTTTTTTAAGGAGGAAAATGTCTTTCCTCCAGAACTTTAAAACTTGGAAATATTCACATACTAATATATTTTATGTAATAATGTTAGAAAAGGAAAAACCCATATTCACATATTAATTATCATTTTTCTTACAAAGAAATAAACTAAGACTAAGACATGGTTCTAAGATCACACAGCAATTGAGATTCCGTCCTTATTTACTATTTATTTCATTCTTTGAAACTGCCAATATATTAGCTTTCAATGCATGTTCCAGAAAAATATAAGTATAGAAAAAGAATAATATAGAGGTTAATTTCACTAAATAATATAAGCATATTTTTTCTTTTTATATCAGCTGAAAGCAGCATAGGAGTGTTAATACTCTTGGTGTTTCTCAACCAGACTCTTTTGCATGATAAAACAATTTTACTCTCATTGGCCTATTCTAGCATTTAAGTTAATTTTCCATCCATCTAAATTCCAAGTGTGCACCATAGAGGTTTACTTTTCTATCCATCTGCTACACAAATACCTTCCAGTCTATGCTAATGATAGAAGGGTATAAAAAAGGGGTCGTGTGGTCGTTTCAGTTTTGTTTTGTTTTGCAATGCAGACACACTTGGAGCAGCAGGTCAATGAATTCTGGGAACTGCATCTTTTTGACACATGAGACCTTTGCAGAATGAATCAAAGTTAAATCCCATGAATAAATGCTAGTGTTTAATAATCATTCCGTTTATGAAAGCTTTATTGTGAATTCGTAAAAGCAAGAACAACATTTTCTTGCAAGTCCACAAATCACCATCATAAGCAAGGCAATCGTGAATAAACTGAGCTGGACTGCATACCCTCTTTGGCAGTTGCTAGTGTTTAAATATGGATGGGAGAAGCAAAGACTGGGAGAAGTTGTCCTAAAGCAAGCAAATGACAGCTCCCACAAATAAAAGGAAAAATGTTAAAACAATAAACAAAAGAGAAACAATTACTTGCTCATTACAAACATGTCATATTGCATTCTTTATTTTGATTGTGGAAAATTAGCCATTGACTACCAGGAACAATTGATTTTCCTTCACAGCTGTTTTCTAATTACATCTGAATACTGAAAATTCTAGTGCAGACATTCAGCTGTACAAAGAGAATTTTCTTTTATTATTTCTGCTATTGCTGCAAGCTCTGCCCAAAAGCATGACTATAGTTAGATGATCTCTACTGTATGCATGTGGTGTTTGTATTAAAAGCCATGCTTTTCAAGGATGTTATAAGATTTTAAATTACATAGGGCAGAACTTGGTGTACAAGCTGTTTTGCCCAGATGCTATTACGTAGCTTTCTCTTTCTTTTTACCATCAAAACAAGGAAAAAGATAATAAAGACAGCTTAAATCAGTACATCCGTTTCTTAGTCACTGCATAGTCGTCAATTGGTTCTATTTTTGTCATTTTGGTTTCTGATGAGTGTTTTGGCACAGTATTACTGGGAGGGTGGAGGGTGATGGGCAGTTTCCTGTCAGTTAATTCTGTGGGTAAATTCTAAGCAAAGAGCATGGAGATTATTAACAGGCAGGATTCCAAGGTTTCAGAGAAGCAATTGAAATTTTGGATCCTTCTCTTTAAACTCTTTAGAACTTTCCCCAAAATGATTTCAGCTTTAAAATGAGGCCAGAAATGTGAAACTTGCCCTTGGGAGTTTTCTAGGACTTGGAGCTAATGAGTTCTGGAAAAATAGTTAACCTATTTCCTTCAGAGTTTAGGTTCTCTGATTAATGTTTACCATGATTTAGGTGAAATCAGCTCAGCAATGTTAACAATTCAGCAAGAATAAAGTAAAATCTTAAAATATATTTTTTCCAGTGAAAAAATAATACTTAACATTTCAAGCCTGGGTTATTTAAGCAAAAACTGGGAGCTCTTATTTATTTACTTATTTAAGTTAGTTTTCATTTATTTTTATCTTTTGTAGAGATACAGTCTCACTATGTTGCCCAGGCTGGTCTAACACTCTTGGCTTCAAGCAATCATTCTTTCTCAGTCCCCCCAAATTCTGGCATTATATATGTGAGCCACCATATGCAGCCAGCTCTTTGTTGTCATTTATTAAATATTTGCCCTCCTTAGAGGTAGCCTTAACCAGATACCTGTTCATGGAATGGCAATTGTCTTTGATGAGAACACTAACCTCTGTAATTACTCTAGTAACGTGGTGACACTTGAAATTTGCCATTTTACTTGGAAGGCTCAAAGAGTCCTCAAAGGCCCATCCTATTTTAGTATTTCCTTTGCTAAGATTAAGATTGAAGGAATGACTGTTTAATTAAATTAAATTTGGCTTTAGGCTGTCTCAGTACTACAGATCCCTACCTGACAAACTACAGCTTAACAAACTGAAAGCCTAATTTAAGATGATATATTGTAACAAATTTCTACGTCTCAGTCAATCACAGAAGACTAGCTTCAGCCAATCACAGGGTAATAGTTGATCAGACCATGTTCAAACAAGTAAAATGCTAAGCTGTAATCAACCAGTTTCTAGAAGTACCTCATTTTCATTTTCTGTCCCTGTGTACTGCCTACCTACTTTGCATAGTTGACATCTCCGAACCTCTCTTTTGGCTCTTGAGAGCTACTGGATTCCCAAATAAGTCTCTGCTTCATTAAACTCCTTTAAATTTGTGTAAAGACTTCCCTTTAACATATTTGATCTCATTTTTATTTTTCCAAATTTTGATAACGTTCATTGATTTTCATCATAAAAACCAAGTATGATACTAAATAAAACAATATAAAATAAATGTATTGAAATTATATTAATTTTATTTTTTGACATATTTTCTCAATTTATATCATGTGTAAAAGGTAAAAACTCTCAGCATGGAGTTTTGAAACTACACAAAACAATTTGAAACAATGAGGAAAAACAACAAAAGCTTTGGGTGTGATGGCAGTATGTGGTTAATTGAATAGGACTGATTTTTTTTTTTTAATTATGAGATTTTTCTCACATAACCATAAAATCCATTAGTAAACCAGATATTTACTAGAAGGGAGTGAAAACTATCCACTACTGAATAGATAAGAGTTTGAACATTAAAACTGAAGGCACTGTAAGTATTTTATTTTTCAAGCGGTTTACAACATAGAACTAGTGGCCAACACAACTGCTGAGAAGTGGCAAAATGACAGTCAGAAAAGCTGCTTTCAAGATATTTTTAGATGAAGGAATCTTAGGAAGACATTAACAATTATTTTATTTGCCTACCACACCTAAGAAGATGATTCTCAGGAAGATCTTCAAAATCAATGGGCAAAAATTCATGTCTGCAGTTTGTCAAAGCCCACCACTTATCCTCAGCCATAGCATGAGATCAATGGTTCCTGCTCTTCTACAACACCAAGAAATTTTCTTGTATCAGCTAGATGCAACTGAAGGCCAATGGCAAGGAAGCTCAGGATATATTGTTTTTACTCTTTATGTCCCCATGAAATAAAAAATAACTTACAAAGTTAGAGATGATAATACAGCAACATTATCTGAAAGAACTACACTTGAATACAAGAATTCAAACCCTAAAAGTAATAAAGTAATTAATACCAATAATGATGGCATTTCATGTACAGCTGTTCAACTTGATAATCACTGAATTGTCCTTACCATTTAATTTATTTTTCTCCAAACTTATTCTATATCAATTCTTCAACAATGGCAACAAAAATAAATCACTAAATAATAAAGAAGAGAGGTGAAGAATAATATTATGTGGTTGATTTTTTCTCTTCCTGAGAGCTTATTTGGAGGTTCTAGCAGGGGAGCCCAGCTACTCACATACCCTTGATTGAAGATGGGTCCTCCTCCATCAGCGGTGGACATCCTCTTTTACTTAGCACACAGCTTTGGGAGGAGCGCACATGCAGCAGTGAGAAAGGAAGGGGACACCCTCTTAGCCAGCCAGATCCACTGCATCAACCCTGGTAATTAATTGTATGACAGATGTTGCAGCCAGATTGCCTTCATATCCATAATTTTTCTCTTCTTCTTCTTCCTCCTACCAAAACAATTAAAACAACAGCAAAACAAACAGCCTCAATTTTGAAATGGGAATGTGTTTGGTATCGCATAAAATGAGAAAGGGTTTTTATATTGTGCTGATAATTTTGTGAGGAAATCAGAAAAAGTATCTGTTAGTTAACAGGCAGTATCCATATTACAGGGTTCAGTTTAAGCACTTGAGTTGTTCTGAAGCTAGGTTACCATGAAAATAAATAAAGTGATACTTGGAATCAGAGAACACATATGGTCAGCATTTTCCAGATGGCAGATTTATGTCTAATGTATAGACATTATAAGAATAAATATTATGGGTGCCTGGAAATAGAGTATGATCTTGGCACCTTCCCAGGAAACACATAGAAATAATTCTTGCACATGGTGCTTATAGTAGATAATCTGAAAAGTTTCATCCAAATCTTAAATTCCAGATATGCAGAGTTTGTAATAAAATCTTAGAAGAATCCAGATTTAAAACTTACTTGCATATAGTTCCCAAAGCCTCCTAGTAATCAGTGGGTGATAGGTTCCTTGTAACTTATTTTAATAAAAATCTTGAGTACAGACTGTGAGTATAGTATAGACTAAATATTTATATTCCTTCCCCCAGATTCATATATCAAAACCCTAACTGCCAATACTACTGTAATTAAGGAAGAGGCCTCTACAGATATAATAAAGGTAAAATGAGATAATTAAATTGGGACCCTAATCCAATAGAAATAATGTCCTTATCCCTATAAGAAGAAACACCAGAGAAAAAATAACTTTATCTTCTCTCTCTCTAGGAGGGCACAAAGAAAAGATCAAGACAGCATGTAGCAAATGTAGCAAGGAGGCACCCAATCATCTGCAACCCAAGGGGTAAACCCTCACCACATGCCAACCCTGCTGGTACCTTGCTTTTGGACTTTCAGTTCCAGAATTGTGAGAAAATACATTTCTGTGTTTAGGCCATCAAGTCTATCGTATTTTGTTATTACAGCTTGAACAGACTGATACAGAGTATAATAAAATTGAATTGTTGATTCATCTAAGAAATCTGATATATGATTTTTACATGGTTTGTTGGAATTATCTTGGAATAAATATTACCATGACCATTTATTCATAACTTGATACCTGTATTTATTTCCAAACATGAAATTATTACCATTACTTGGTAGTCATTTGAATGTATGTTCCACACTTATACCAAAAAGTGATAATCTTGGTATTGACTTAACATAAGGAAATATTATAAATTAATTCCAAATCTAATTTATAAAGATACTATATATTTAATATCTCTGAATGTTAATTTGAAGAGTATTAAATTGATGTAAATTCTCAGTTATCCTAGATGTAAAAATAAATTCTTGATTATTTTGCTAAGATGCTATAAATCATAATAAAATTTAAAAGTCCAACTTTGCTGGCTTTTTGCTGATTTATTACAAATCATGTTAGAATGGACATTCTCATATTCTGTTTAGTTTTAATTCTCCCCCTACCAAATCCAATGGAGTCAAGAATTTATTTGGACACAGACACTTTATTCTGAGGATGATCCCAGGCACCACAAGTGAGAAGAGAAAAGGAAATAGGCAAGAGAAAATGGGCAATAACGTTATGTCTTAATAAGCTTGAGTACCACAGTTGGCAACTGAGTCACAATCCCACTGGGGACTGAGTGGAACATATCTTGGGTCAGTTCTACCACAGTACAAGGAAGCTAGGGGATTTAACCATTGTCTTCTAGCCCCCATTGTTGAGGATTTGTCTTAAGCAGTGTTAGTATGGACACACACTGAGTGCTTCTGTGTCCATCATTTCTATCTCATTTCTTTACAGCAAAGGGGCTTAAGTAGAGAAGGGGGATACAGAAGCAGTAGCTGTTTAAAGGAGTAGTACATGAACTCAGTAGGCCAAAGGGACAGGGAGCCTCTACTAAATTTGCACATATGTAAGAGTTTCTCTAGGGTACACATCCAATAATGATTTCATTACTGAGCTGTCTATGGCTGTTTCTTCAACCTTAGAAAATGTTGCTTCAAGGTTGTGCTACCCAAAGACAATCCTGCCAAAATAATGAAATGTTGCAGTGGTATAAAACTTTCATCAGTAAATGTATAATGGTTTTATATATATGTGTGTGTGTGTGTGTGTGTACATATATATACTTAATTAAAATATTAATATTCTATCAACGGTGTATATATACTTTACATTACATATTATAAATTATAAAATTATGTATTATAAATATATATTGTAATACATCACATATATAATTTATATATATGTATATACATATATAAAACCATTTTGGAGGTGCTGTTTTTCTTATCAATCCATTACTTTTTATATGTTAAATTTTCACTGTCTTTCTCATATTTTTGTTTATTTGTTTTCTGTACATATTGACTAATTAGAAGTGGGGAAGACTAGCTGTGTGTTTTAAAAAATAATTCTAAACACCTAAAGAAATAGAGAAAAAAAATCAGTGTTCTTAGGATTTTGATAAGTAAACATATCTGGAAAAGACTGACCCACAGTTAAACATTTTAGGTCTTTTAGAAAACTCCAAGTAAAATTCAATAATTTATCCCTCAGAATTAGATAAGTTATTTTACTTGTCATAATTATAAATCTGTGAATCAAAGTATGTTTACTTTTTATTTGATTTGCTAACCCAAGCTGACTTGGTCCACTTTCTATTGCTATAATGTAATACCATACCTAAGTAATATTTATAAAGAAAAGAAGTTTATTTTGTTCAAGATTCTGGAAACTGAGAAGTGCAAGAGCATGGTGCTGGCATCTTGCTAGGGCCCTCCTGCTGCATCATCCCATGGCAGATAGGCAGAAATGCAAGAGAGCAGACAAGACAGAGAGGAAAAGGGGCAAAAGTAACTAACCCACTCTCATGACACAGAATTTAATTTATTCATGAGGGAAGAACGCTTATGACCTTATTACCTCTTACAGGTTCCACCTTTTCAATGTTGCTGCATTGAGGATTAAGTTTTCAACATCTGAACTTTGGGGGATGTACTGAAACCACAGAACAAATTAACAAATGTATTAACTTACATTGTACATTATAGAACACAGGGGACTTAGGATTTTAAGCAACAAAATCATTGGACAAAACCACTTCCATTCTATGTTTTTAAATAGCCTTACAGAGATCTAGAGGAGACAAATGTTATAATCCACCTAGATGTGATAATTTTTAGCCTTTTTATTTATTTAATTTAATTTATTTATTTATTTGAGACAGAGTCTTGCACTATCACCTAGGCTGGGGTGCAATGGCGTGATAGCTCATTGCAACCTCCATCTCCTGGGTTCACATGATTCTCCTGCTTCAGCCTCCTGAGTAGCTGGGATTACAGGTGCACACCGCCACACCCAGCTAATTATTTGTACTTTTAGTAGAGACAGGATTTCACTATGTTGGCCAGACTGGTCTCAAACTCCTGATCTCATGATCTGCCCATCTTGGCCTTCTGAAGTGCTGGGATTATGGGCATGAGCCACCATGCCTGGCTTAGACTTTTTATTTCTAAAGAATTTTAGATTTACAAAAAAAAGTACAAAGAATTCTAATGTAAACTTAAAAGAGCTTTTTCTAATGTGAACATCTGAGTAGAAAAAACAAACTCAGTTTCTCTTACTACACTCTCATAACATGCTTCTGACACCATATACCAAAGGCAAAGCAAGTAATCAATTCTGCAGCGGCCCTCACTGGGTGTCCTCCAACCCAGCTCAATTCCCACACTCTCTACCTGGATGTAGTGCCAGATCCCACCTGTTGAAGATTCAGTTCCATAAGACTGTCCCTCATTTCTGACAGCAATAATAATCTTGCCTCTTCTTCTGACTAATTATAAATCAGGTTTACCCTATCCTGAGGACTCACAGAACTCAAGGAAACATTCACTTACATTTAGCAGTGTGTTATAAAACACACTTTAAAGGATACAAATAACCACATGAAAAGATACATAGAGCAATGTCTGGAAATATCCCTACTGCAGAAACTTCTGTCCTATAGAAGTGGGGTGTGCTATCCTCGAGGAACCTATGTTCAGCTATCCAGGAACCCCCACTAGTCAGCTATCCAAAAGCTCTCCAAACCCTATCATTTTGGGTTTTTATGGAGACTTCATTACATAGACAAGATTGATTAAATCATTGGCCATTAATGATCAAGTTAACTTTCAACCCCTCCCTTGAGGGTAAGGGGTGAGGCCCTCTAATCCTGCTGTCAGAGACTAGTGAACCAGAGCAACTCCATTTTAAATAGGAGCTGCGTAAAATAAAGCTGAAACCTACTGGGCTGTGTTCCCAGATGCTTAAAGCATTGTAGGTCACAGGATGAAATAGGAGGTTAATACAAAAAACAGTTCACAAAGACCTTACTGATAAAACAGTTTTGCAGTAAAGGAGCTGGCAAAAACGTACCAAAACCAAAAGGGCAAAAGAGTGACCTCTGGTCCTCCTCACTGCTACACTCCCATCAGCTCCATGACAGTTTACAAATGTCATGGCAATGTCAGGAAGTTACCCTATATGGTCTAAAAAGGGGAGGCATGAATAATCCACCCCTTGTTTAGCATATTATCAAGAAATAACCATAAAAATGAGCAACCAGTAGCCCTCAGGGCTGTTCTGTCTATGGAGTAGCCATTTTTCTATTCCTGTACTTAGTAAACATCTTTCACTTTGCACTGCAGACTTGCCCTGAATTCTTTTTTGCCTGAGATCCAAGAACCCTCTCTTGGGGTCTGGAGCAGGACCCCTTTTCTGTAACACTGCTTTTTTCTTTCCAGTGACCAGACCCCATCCTGAAACTACTTAAGAGAGATGCCAACCTAAATCAACATATTAGTATACAAAAAGATACTTGTCATCTTGACGTTTTCAAAAATTTTAGGGGTTATATACCAGGAAACAATGCAAAGACCAAGTATATATTTCATAATAGCACAACATATACATAACTGTACTACATTTATTAACACTAAGAAATTATCGTTGGTGCAACAGTATTAACTAAAGTTGGTTCTGATTTTACAAGTTTTTCTAATGTCCTTTTTCTTTTCCAAGATTCTTTTCAGGATACCACATTGCATTTGTCATCATGTCTCCTTGGTCTCATCCAATCGATATCAGTTTGTCAGACTTCCTTGTTTATAATAATCTTATAAGTTTTGTCTATTTTCCATGACTAGTCTAAGGTTACTATGAATTTAAGGGAAAACTTCCATAAAATTGAAGATTGAAGTTTTTTCTTTTTAATTTTTTCTTCCCCCATCTCATCAAACAGAGATGTCTTATCACTCATAATGTTAACTCTGAATATTTGATTAAAGTGTTATTTGATAAATTTCCCACTATAAACTACTGGATTTCCCTTTTCATACGCTATTTGATAAAATCTAGTCCTTAAATCCAACCCATACTCAAGGGAAGGAAAATTAAGCTTCATCTCTCGGAAGGAGGCGTATCAAAGAATATATAGAGATGTATTTAGAACATCACAGCACATAATAAATATTATGAGGAAGATATCTTGAAGCCATTTAACTATCTTGTTTCTTCTTAATAGTCTGTCAACTAATTTAGCATTCATCAGCAGATCTTGCTTGAAGCAATGACTATTATTTCTTAATGACTATTTTCTTTCCCCTTCATTACTTCCACATTTATTATTTGGAATTCTATAAGTAAATTTAGCCATTTTACCTCATTTATTTACTTATGTAATTGGTTATGTCAGTTTGGACTCATGGATATTTATTTTATTCTTTCTGAGGCAGTTCAATATTGTTACTTTTTATTTTGCTGGCCAAAAGATTCCTGCCCCAGGCCTACTATCAGCAATTACTCCAAGAAGCTTTCCTTGTTTATTTTTATTGGAGAATGTTATTTAGAAATTAAGATCTCAGATCTGATCACAAGAATGTTGTTGTGTGCCAGGCACTCTAAGCAGACAGATTTAGAAAATATATGTGTATAGATAAACACATAGATACATACACATCTATATCTACTTTTCTATCTGTGCTTATCTACATTAATCTATAGTGTGTGTGTGTGTGTGTGTGTGTGTGTGTGTGTGTGTGTGTGTGTGTCTGTACCAAAAATAGAATTCCACACCCCCCAGATGACTGAAGCATTTCTCCCTTGGCCCAGTGGAACTCAAAGAAACCTGAAAATATAGTTTAGGCCATGACAGGAAGAGGATGTCAGATATGTCTCTTTATACTCTCCTCCTCAGGAGTTTAGTCACAACTGACTAGTGTTATCATTAAATATAAGATACTAAGGCTGCCAAAACAGACTCTTTGTAGCAATAAGATACCAAATTCCAACCCAACTCTGGTACAGCATCACATGACAGATAACAGGCCTTGAAGGAAATGAAATTATTTTACCCCAAAATGTATTTCTTTGACGTATTCTGAAATGGCCCTACAGAATTGTCTCTTGTGGGTGAAATGTGTGCCCTGTAAAGAATCTCCTTTTACTACGTTTTTCTTGAGAGTCTGACACCATTTAAGGTCTGATAAGAGACATTTACCATCTATTTTCTGTGAAGCCTGCTACTTGGAGGCTTCACATATGTAACAAGAATCTTGGCTTTTACAACCTTCTTATCTAAACTCACTAAGTAAAGAAGTGTTTACTTCTTTATGCTAAATTTAAATTTTAGTCAGGCTTAACTCTTTTAAACAAATGTCAATCAGGAAATCTTTGAATTCGCCTATGATCTAGAAGCCCCACAACTTTGAGATATCCTATCTTTCCAGGCCAAACCAATATATACCTTACATGTATTGATTTATGTCTTTGCCTGTGACTTCTATCTCCTCAAAATGTATAAAAACAAACTGTAACCTAACCACTTGAGGCACATGTTCTCAGGACTTCTGTAGGCTGTCATGGGCCATGGTCCTTAAACTTGGCAACATAAACTTCTAAATTGACTGAGATCTGTTTCAGATGCTTTTCAGTTAACATATGCATATATTACTATGCATATACATATTTTGTGTATATATATATGTATGTATATATACATATATGTATATACATAGGAATGGGTATATATACACATGTGCATATACATATGTATATACATGTGTATATATATGCATGCCTATGTATATGCATATATGTGTATATACACAGACACTACACACACACACACACACACACATATGTACTTGAATTCCTATCTTCAATTGTTACCCAGCACAATAGGATTTATTCTAGCCTTCTCTCATACCTCATTTATATTTTTTTCTGACAATAAAAAATTTGGCTCTAGTTATATATACTTTTTTTTTCTTTTTTTTTTGAAAAAAGGAGAGAAGGAGAGGAAGAAAGAGGAAGAAAAAGAGGGAGAGAGAACAGGAATATTGCTTTATTCTATGAATGGGTATTAATAATGGCTGATCAATATTTTGTGTATTTAAAGTGGAGAATGTATACTTTGTGTATTTAAAGTGGAGAGCTCTATAAATTCTTATTAAGTTTACTTGTTCCAGATCTGCGTTCAAGTTCTGGATATCCTTATTAATTTTCTGTCTTGTTGAGTCTAAATCTCTTTATGGGTCTTATGTATCTGGGTGTTAGGATCCTTAGCTCTTATTATTGCATTGATCCTTATACCACTGTATCTTTGTTGCTTTGAAATGTTTTATCAAATGCGTGAATTGCAACTCCTGCTTTTCATTTATTTATTTATTTTTGCTCTCCATTTGGTTGGTAAATCTTTCTCCAACCCTTTGTTTTGAGTCTTTGTGTATCTTTGGATATAAAATGGGTCTGGATGTAGTATACCATAAGGTTTTGGCTGTATCTTTTGATTGGGGAATTTAGTGGATTTAAATTTAGGGTTACTGCCATTTGATGTTAACTGGCTATTTTATCCATTCGTTGATGTAAATTCTTCTTTATGTTGATGCTCTTTACTTTTTAGTATATTTTTAGAAAGGCTAATACTTGTTATTCCTTTCTGTGTGTAATACTTCTTTCAGAAGTTTTTGTAAAGCAGGTCTGGTGGTAACAAAATTTCTGAGTACTTGCTTGTTCATAAAAGATTTTATTTTTCCTTCGATTGTGAAGCTTTGTTTGGCAGAATATGAAATTCTAGGCTGAAAGTTCTGTTCTTTAAGGATGTTGAATATCGGCCCCCACTCTCTTCTGGCTTGTAGGGTTTCTGCTGAGAGATCTGCTGTAAGTCTGATAGGCTTCCCTTTGTGGGTAACCTGACCTTTCTCTCTGGCTGCCCTCAGTATTTTCTCCTTTGTTTCAACCCTGGTGAATCTAACAATTATGTGCCTTGGGGTTGCTCTTCTTGAGGAATGCCTTTGTGGTGTTCTCTGTATTACCTGGGGTTGAATAGTGTCCTGCTTTGCTAGATTGGGAAAATTCTCCTGGATTATCCTGAAGAGTATTTTCCAGCTTGGATTCATTTTCTCCATCACATTCAGGTATACCTATCAAACGTAGATTTGGTCTTTTCACATAGTCCCATATTTCTTGGAGACTTCGCTCATTCCTTTTTATCCTTTTTTCTCTATTCTTGTCTTCTCGTTTTATTTCATTAAGTTGGTCTTCGACCTCTGATACCTTTCTTCTGCTTGATCAATTCGGCTATTCAAACTTGTGCATATTTCACTAAGTTCTTGTGTTGTAATTTTCAACTCTGTTAGTTCATTTATATTCCTCTCTATATTGTCCATTCTTTTTAACATTTCATCAAACCTTTTTTCAAAGTTCTTCATTTCTTTACATTGGGTTAGAACAAGTTCTTTCAACTCCCAAAAGTTTCTTATCATCCACCTTCTGAAGCCTACTTCAGATAATGGAACACAGTCCTTTTCCATCAGGGCTTGTTCCATTGCTGATGAGGAATTGCAATCCCCTGTAGAGGGAGAGGGGTTCTGATTTTGGGTATTCTCGGCCTTTTTAGGCCTTTTTTTTTTCCCTTTATTATGAATTTATCCATCTGTTGTCTTTACAATTACCACATTTCTAATTAGGTTTCCAAGTGGATGTCCAATTTATTGATTCCCAGTGCTGGAATCCGAGCAACCCACTGCGCCAGCCAAAACAGCAGCGATAAGACTGTTGGTGCTCTTCTGCCTGGGAATCTCTGGTCTGGCTTCCTTCTTGAGTCCACAACAAGTGGCTCTGCCTTCCCAGAGCTCCAAACACCAGTCAGTAGGGGAACCAGTCCCGTTTACTCTGCATGAAGAGCTGCCGTGCCAAGGCGAAAGCAAAACTGCCGCGCCAGCCACAAGAGTCTTGCTGGTGACCCGCGGGGCTCCTCCACTGGAAATCTTCTGGTCCGTGAGTGATGAAAATTTATCTGAAAGTGTGGCATCCTCTTGTTTTCTGGGCTTTCACTGGGAGCTACAATCCCGAGCTGTTAGTGATCAGCCATCTTGGATCTATCTCCCTCTGTCTTCTTTCTAGAGGAGAAAGGAGAAGGGAAAAAAATTATATATACTTATATATTTAATCAACCATAGTGTATATAAATTTTCAGAGTTGAGTAAAAAAATACCAATTAAAGGATAGTGTTTGTATATAATTAATTATATATTTATCTCTATAATATTAAATAGAGCACTGGTTTTCAGTTAACTTGTCAGTTCCTTTTTATCTTTCTCCATTCAATGAAGTCTGCCATATATATGAGATATAGAGATATACTTATATTCATTTACAGAATTCTGCTTGCCATCTTGGTATTCCTCAATATCATAATTTGTTTTTTAATATTTTTCATAAAGTACACTCTTTGTGGTGTACAATTCTATAAGGTTTAAAAAATTATACTCATATATCTGTCTTGAAATAGCCATAGAGAACAGCTTTATTACCTTACAATTTTCTTGGGCAGTCCATTATGAGTCAAATTCTTAGCTTCCCTGCTTTCTTATCAACTGTTGTTTCCCAAACTTACAGCTTTATATTTTTTAAAATTTTATATAAATTGAATTCTTTCACATGGAAAAATGCATTTAAGATTTGTCCATAGCATTGCATGTATTGTTTTTTGTTTGTTTGTTTATTGCCAAGTAGCATTTGTTGTGTGGATGCAGTAGCATCTCTTTATCCATTCACCCATTAAAGGACATCCTGTTTCTTTCTTATTCAGCTGATGATGGATAAATCAGCTATAAATATTTGCACACAGATGCTTTTTGTGTGTGAACATACTTTTCAATTCACTGGGAAGTATATAGGGGTGTGAATATTGATTGTATTAATATTGTGTACTTAATGTAATTATGGATCATAGATTTAACCTTTCTGTATTATTCTTTATCTTAACAACTTCTTGCAATTATTTCAAAATTATCAGTTATAAGAAAGAAAGTTAAAAAAAAAAAGAAAGAAACTTCCAGTTTGACTTAAAAAGGGTGTGTGATATTTTGAATTCCCACCAAAGCTTAAAGAGCCTTTTTTTCCCCAGCACATTAGAAGTATTGTTCCATTGTATTGTTGTTTACCCGGCTTCAGGTAAGGAGTTGGCTATTTTTGTATTTATTGAGTACAGTAAGAAATTATTCTTCAAAGGTTTAGGTTGCTTAAGTTTTCTTGTCCTTTGTTTCCTGCTTTCAAGGCTAGAATTTCTTACTCTCTGTGTTCACCCAGCCCTGACAAACAACCTTCCTGCCAGTCCTTATCTATAGAGCCCACATTCCACATCTGCTACCGACTCTGTGAATTATGCCCTCATTGCAACAACTACTCCCACAGAAACTGATCTTCCCGTCCTCCCGCCAGGGTAACTGTATTCCTTCACTTTTCAAGTTAGCCAACTGGGTTCAGCTTAGATTGTGCAGTCCAACTCCAGCCAGTGGAGGCAGTACACAGTAACAGCGATAAGCTGCATTAAGAGATAATAAAAGCCTCTGCTTTCCTTTGTATGTGTTCTCATGGCAACAAGACCTACAAGGGGCATCTTCCTACAGGAGTAAATGTGCCTTACTGAGAAAATGTATATTTGAGTGCTATTTCTTTGTGGGACCAAAAAATTTTATTTCTAACAATGGTGGCCCATCCAGGAAAGCCATCCTCCTCCAGGAGGTAGTCCCTGGTCCTCTCTCATGAGGAGGTATGCCCTGCTGCCTCCTTGCAGTGGCCTCAGGTGTAAGGAATCAAGATCCACCAGGTGTGATGAATAAACCTGGACTCCCAGCAACATGGAAATAAGCCAGCCAGTGACCTGGGGAAAAGGATCCTTGCATACTGCAGCAACCAAGTAACTGACTTAAAAAAAAGTTAAAAAAGTGACAAAGTATTTCCTTGGTGGTCAGGAACAAGGAAAGAAAAGCCATGGGGATGGTGAAGTATTCTTTGGTTGGGACCAAGGAAAGAAAAGCTGTGGGGGCAGTAAAGTATTCCTTAGTCAGAACATACCATGACAGGAAAATGCCATGGGGATGGTGAAATATTCTTTGGTTGGAATGTCTTGGAGGTTAAAAAAAGTTGAGACTTTTCCAGTAAGGGAAATTGAGTCTCACCCCAAAACCATCAAGATGGAAATATCCCAAGGTAAGAGATAAAAAGGATAAAGCTAGTAACAATAATATTTCCCCTTACAATCCCCTAGGACTAGTGTTAAAATGTTGGAAAGATAATGAAAAGACCAAAAATAAGAAGAAGCAACAAATGATAAAGTACTGTTGTTTTATTTTGACTCAAAACCAGACCTTCAAACCCTCAATTTTCTGGCCAGAAATTTGGGTCAAAAGGATTGGATCAGTCAGCTTTTAATAGATTATGTTAACAACAAGAGTCCCACCTCTCAAGAAGAACTAGATTATGCCTTATGCCAGGCCTGCCAGAGCTGCACCAAGAGTGTGAAGGGAACTGCCCCCCTCCTAAGAAACTCCCAGCCCAAAATTGGACATCCACAGTCTCCAGTGTTATTCAGGTACAACTTAATAAAAAACCTTACAAAGGTGGCTCTGGCATACAGATAGCAGAGGACAGCAAGAATGTAAAGACACACCAGACACAGTCTGGCACCCAGAAAGTGAGAGACAAAGCCCTGTCCAGTGGCAAATGACAAAAAAACTTTGGTGTAGAAAACATTAGTGTAGAAAAAGCTCTGTGTGTTAACTGGTAGAGAGAATGTTTGTTTATAAATGTATACAGTTCTGTTTTTTGTAATAGGAGCATCATAAGGTTACTTTATACCAGTTATAAAATTTTCATTGTTTTGGTTATTTATTTTTCTTTTTAATGGTAGCTAAAGATGTACAGATTACTGTTAAATTGCAGTCCTTTTTTAAGGACATTTTCTGGAAATATTTAGAACATGCAAGTTTGGTATTGTTAACCAAACAAAATATTTATAAATTAAGTTTTCTCTTAATTCTGGATTCATCATAGCTTTCTAATACCAATTGTAATATTTATAATATTCATCAAAACTTAAAATTTTGCAAATACTGGAATTCTATCAGTGTTTCTTTAACAAGATTTGCACATAAAATTTGAAATTTTAACATTGGTTCTCAAAATCTACAAAGAATATATGTTTGAAGCATTTTAAAGTTTACATTAAAACATAATTTCCTTGGAAAACAAATTATAAGCCTAAGTAAGTTTTTAATTTTATCAACTGGAATAAGTTATATTAGTGTGTTTTTCACTGTACATTCCTCATTTTACATTCATTTAACCTGCCAATTATTTTCTTTTATCATAAAATGGGTTTTAGCATTTGCTTTTATTTTTTTACTTTAATTACATTAACTTTACCAAGTAAAACCAAGCCATACTGTACTTAAGCCAATTTGAAAAATTGCCATTTTTAAAGTGTAACATTTCAAGGAAAAGACCCATAAAACAATGAAGTATATAATAGACTACTAAAAGAAAACCCCTTCAAAAAAATTCAAAAGTTTTAATGTTGCCTAAAAAAGCAAGATGAAATGTGATTAATAGTGAGTTAAGAGATAGGAACTCAAAATGTTTATGTAAGAGAGGAGACAGAGACAGAGAGGAAAAGAGGAAATCAAAGAGAGAGAGAGAGAGAGATAGAAAAACAGAGAGACAGAGAGTCAAAGAGAGAGGGAGAAGAAAAGAAAGAGAGAGAGGGAGAGAAAGACAGAAAGCCAGAGGGGAAGGGAGAGAGGACAAAATCAATGTTTCAAATAAAAAATAGGTCACTTCAAAAGATAATGTCCCAATGAAAAAAAGAACAAAAGTCATATATAAAACCAAATTAGCTAATATTAGATTTCTAATTCCAAAGGCAGGAACAGACTGATTAGAGAGAGATTTAATTCTAAAATTTGGCTTAGGCCTCTATATTAATCAGGGATAATTCCTCCCCTCCCTAAACTTGCTCACCACGACAGACAATGAACACAACCATTTTGAGGTATAGTCAAAAGATGGAGATCGAGGAAATTAGATTCCTCCAATTCATGTTAAATCAAAACCCCCTAGGAAAATAATAAAAAGGAAACAACATCCTATTCCTTTAAAAGCCAAGGTAAATTTAAAACCTGTATTGACTAATTTAAGGTCTTCTACATGATGGGCTTCTTGAACCCTGTATGTCTGCCTATAACACTTCAATACTGCCTGTGAAAAAGCCAGATGGGCCATACTGGTTAGCGTAAGACCTTAGCTCTATTGATCAGATAGCCAAACAGGCTATTGTTTCTTATCTATACAGTTGCCCTGCTTTACAGCTAGGTAAAACCTAGGACACATGGAGTTAAATGCTAGAATAAGCCAGACCTTATCAGCACTGCTGTCTAGGTCCTAGGCTCTACACCTAGCACAATAATTAAAACCCCAAACTTACAAGGTTTTCAACAAAAGTAAAGTTTGCTGAAAGTTAACAGTATAACATGTATTATCCTAACTTCCAATCTTGTGGCCTTAGGCAGTCTAGTCCACAGACATAAAGGAAGTTTGCTTTGGAAAAGATGGTTATTATCTTTGACATTAAAATAGGGGTGAATTTATGGAAAAAGAATCTTACATAGTAAATTCTTGTCCTAAAGTAAATTAACTGGTTAAAGAAAGATGTTTACAAGTCAGAAAGTTGAGGCATGTCAAAGATTGTCTGTCAAAGTCACGAAAAATGTTATAAAAGATAATTTATATAAGAAATGTTGTATAATGTAAAAGTAATTAAGCCTCCTAAATGTAAAACTATGGAAGAAACAGTTTATGTGCAAGGTGTGTAAGGAAAGTAAATTATATTTTTAGTAAAAGGATTATAAGGAGGAATAAGAATGTAGATTTTTACCTACATTAAAAGGTTAAAAAATTGTTTGGAAGGTTTAAGCAAGTATTGAAATTTTAATTGTAAAGGTAATTCTGTGTGTAAACATATTTACACTGAAGTAAATATGTTTACACTAAAGTTAAAGGAGTATCATCCAGTTTTTCTGTAAAATGGACATTAAAATAAAAGCACAATGGGTTTTTCTTAAGCACTAACCTGTTCTTTAACAAAAACTATAAGGGGTTAAAAAGAGTCTATAAAAATTTTACCTTATGGTCGGACATTGAAATTGGATAAATATATCTCCAAAGTTTTATTAAAATTGAGTTTAACATTAATAGCACACTAATATAAAGGTGAAATTTAGCTTATCTAGTATAAAACAATACAGGAAGCTTTGTCAAATATAAAATGGTGTTTGGTTTTCTTTGGTCTAAAAACTAACAAAAATAAGTGCTAAAGAGAATACAGAAGGAAAATGGATATTGCCAGAGGAAAAAGAAATGTTTTCCAAACCCCTTATGAGGGAAATCTTGTTCCAACTGCATCATGGGACCCACTAGGGGCCTCAGGCCATGTGTGACACTGTTTGCAGAGTTTATGGGTTTACAGGAATTTATACCCTGGCCAAACAAGTTATAGGTAGTTGCTTAGTATGTAAGAGAACAAATAAACAAGCTATAATTATACTTTAAGTTCTGAGATACACATGCAGAACATGCAGGTTTGTTACATAGGTATACACTTGCCATGGTGGTTTGATGCACCCATCAACCTGTCATCTACCTTAGGTATTTCTCCTAATGCTATCCCTTCCCTAACACCCCACCCACCAACCAGCCCCAGTGTTGTTATGTTCCTCTCCCTGTGTCCACGTGTTCTCATTGTTTAATTCCCACTAATGAGTGAGAACATGCAGAGTTTAGTTTTCTGTTCCTGTGTTAGTTTGCTGAGAATAATGGTTTCCAGCTTCATCCATGTCCCTGCAAAGGACATAAACTCACCCTTTTATATGGCTGCATAGTATTCCATGGTGTATATGTGCCACATTTTCTTTATCTGGTTTATCATTGATGGGCATTTGGGTTGGTTCCAAGTCTTTGCTATTATGAACAGTGCTGCAATAAACATACATGTTCATGTGTCTTTATAGTAAAATGATTTATAATCCCTTGGGTATATACCCAGTAATGGGACTGCTGGGTCAAGTGGTATTTCTTTCCAGTTCTAGACCCTTGAGGAATCACCACAATGTCTTTCACAATGGTTGAACTAATTTATACTCGCCCCATCAGTGTAAAAGCGTTCCTATTTCTCCCACATCCTCTCCAGCATCTGATATTTCCTGATATTTTAATGATCACCGTTCCAACTGGCATGAGATATTGTCTCATTGTGGTTTTGATTTGCATTTCTCTAATGACCAGTGATGATTAGCATATTTTCATGTTTGTTGGCTGCATAAATGTCTTCTTTTCAGAAGTGTCTGTTCATATCATTCATCCAATTTTTGATGGAATTGTTTGCTTTTGTCTTGCAAATCTGCTTAAGTTCTTTGTAGATTCTGGATATTAGCCCCTTTTCATATAGATAGATTACAAAAATGTTCTCCCATTCTGTAGGTTTCCTGTTCACTCTGATGATAGTTTCTGTTGCTGTGTAGAAGCTCTTTAATTTAATAATATCCCACTTGTCAATTTTGGCTTTTGTTGCCATTGCTTTTGGTGTTTTAGTCATGAAGTCTTTGTCTATGACTATGTCTTGAATTGTATTGCCCAGGTTTTCTTCTAGAGATTTTATGGTTTTAGGTCTTACATATAAGTCTTTAATCCATCTTTAGTTGATTTTTGTATAAGGTGTAAAGAAGAGATACAATTTCAGCTTTCTGCATATGGCTAGCCAGTTTTCCCAACACCATTTATTAAATGGATAATCCTTTCTCCATTGCTTGTTTTTGTCAGGTTTTTCTAAGATCAGATGGCTGTAGATGTGTTGCATTATTTCTGAGGCCTCTGTTCTGTTCCATTGCTCTATATATCTGTTTTGGTACCAGTACCATGCTATTTTTGCTACTGTATCCTTGTAGTATAGTTTGGAATCAGATAGTGTGATGTCACCAGCTTTGCTCTTTTTGCTTAGGATTGTGCTATGTGGGCTCATCTTTGGTTTCATATGAAATTTAAGGCAGTTTTTACCAATTCTGTGAAGAAAGTCAGTGGTAGCTTGATGGAGATAGCATTGTATCTATAGATTACTTTGGGCAGTATAGCCATTTTCATGATATTGATTTTTTTCTATCCATGAGCATGGAATGTTTTTCCATTTGTTTATGACCTCTCTTATTTCCTTGAACAATGGTATGTAGTTATCTTTGAAGAGGTCATGCAAATCCCTTTTAAGTTGTATTCCTAGGTATTTTATTCTCTTTGTAGCAATTGTGAATGGGAGTACACTCATGATTTGTCTCTCTGTTTGTTTGTTATTGGTGTATAGGAAGCCAAATTCTACCAGAGGTACAAAGAGGAGCTGATACCATTCCTTCTGAAACTATTCCAAATGATAGAAAAAGAGGGAATCTTCCCTAACTCATTTTATGAGACCAGCATCATCCTAGCAGAGACACAATAAAAAAAGAAAATTTCAGGCCAATATCCCTGATGAACATCAATGCAAAAGTCCTCCATAAAATACTGGCAAGCCAAATCCAGCAGCACATCAAAAAGCTTATCCACTACAATCAAGTTCCCTTCATTCCTGGGATGCAAGGCTGGTTTAACATACACAAATCAATAAACATAATCCATCACATAAACAGAACCAAAGACAAAAACCACATGATTTTATCTCAATAGATGCAGTAAAGGCCTTTGACAAAATTCAACAGCCTTTCATGCTAAAACTCTCAACAAACTAGGTATTGATGGAATGTATCTCAAAATAGTAAAAACAGTCTATGACAAACTCACAGCCAGTATCATACTGAATGGGCAAAAACTGGAAGCATTCCCTTTGAAAACTGGCACAAGACAAGGATGCCCTCTCTCACCACTCCTATTCAGCATAGTGTTGGAAGTTCTGGCCAGGGCAATAAGGAAAGAGAAATAAAGTATACTCAATTAGGAAAATAAGAGGCCAAATTGTCTCTCTTTGCAGATGAAATGATTGTATATTTAGAAAACCCCATTGTCTCAGCCCCAAACCTCCTTAAGCTAATAAGCAATAAGCAATGTCAGCAAAGTCTCAGGATAGCTGATTCTTCCTACTGGGTTACATGGTAATGGGTGGTATTAGAGCCAAGCAGACAAATGCTAAATAAAGGTCTGTTTCTTTCTGATGACTTCTGCATGTCTCTAAGTTTCAGTTAAGTTGTTTTTCCTGTGATCTCAGTCTTGTCTACTTTCAAGAAGAGTAATTAATTTGCCATGTGCCCTTCCAATTTCTTGTTGTAAGTGTGAGAGTTAAACTCTTTTCATCATTCTACATGACTAAGCTGAAAATGGAATACTGTGCACTATTTAAAACTGAAAATCAATAAATTGGACATCCACTCAGAAACCTAATTAGAAAGGTGGTAATTGTAAAGACAACAGATGGATAAATTCATAATAAAGGGGAAAAAAACAACCTAAAAAGGCTGATAATACCCCAAATCAGAATCCCTCTCCCTCTACAGAAGATTGCAATTCCTCATCAGCAATGGAACAAGACCTGATGGAAAAGGACTGTGTTCCATTATCTGAAGTAGGCTTCAGAAGGTGGATGATAAGAAACTTTTGGGAGTTGAAAGAACTTGTTCTAACCCAATGTAAAGACATGAAGAACTTTGAAAAAAGGTTTGACGAAATGCTAAAAAGAAAAGATAATATAGAGAGGAATATAAATGAACTAATGGAGTTGAAAAATACAACATGAGAACTTAGTGAAATATGCACAAGTTTGAATAGCCAAATTGATCAAGCAGAAGAAACTATATCAGAGGTTGAAGACCAACTTAATGAAATAAAACGAGAAGACAAGAATAGAGAAAAAAGGATAAAAAGGAATGAGCAAAGCCCCCAAGAAATATGGGACTATATGAAAAGACCTAATCTATGTTTGATAGGTGTACCTGAATGTGATGGAGAGAATGAATCCAAGCTGGAAAATACTCTTCAGGATAATCCAGGAGAATTTTCCCAATCTAGCAAAGCAGGACACTATTCAACCCCAGGTAATACAGAGAACACCACAAAGACATTCCTCAAGAAGTGCAACCCCAAGGCACATAATCGTTAGATTCACCAGGGTTGAAATGAAGGAGAAAATACTGAGGGCAGCCAGAGAGAAAGGTCAGGTTACCCACAAAGGGAAGCCTATTAGACTTACAGCAGCTCTCTCAGCAGAAACCCTACAAGCCAGAAGAGAGTGGGGGCCGATATTTAACATCCTTAAAAAACAGAACTTTCAGCCCAGAATTTCATATCCAGCCAAACTAAGCTTCACAATTGAAGGAAAAATAAAATCTTTTATGAACAAGCAAGTACTCAGAGATTTTATTACCACCAGGCCTGCTTTACAAAAACTTCTGAAAGAAGCATTACACACAGAAAGGAACAACCAGTATTAGCCTTTCTAAAAATATACCAAAAAGTAAAGAGCATCAACATAAAGAAGAATTTACATCAACGAATGGATAAAATAGCCAGTTAACATCAAATGGCAGTAACCCTAAATTTAAATCCACTAAATCCCCCAATCAAAAGATTCAGCCAAAACCTTACAGTATACTACATCCAGACCCATTTTATATCCAAAGATACACAAAGACTCAAAACAAAGGGTTGGAGAAAGATTTACCAACCAAATGGAGAGCAAAAATAAATAAATAAACAAAAAGCAGGAGTTGCAATTCTCACATTTGATAAAACAGATTTCAAAGCAACAAAGATACAGTGGTAAAAGGATCAATGCAATAATAAGAGCTAAGGATCCTAACACCTACATACATAAGACCCATAAAGAGATTTAGACTCAACGAGACTGAAAATTAATAAGGATATCCAGAACTTGAATGCAGATCTGGAACAAGTAAACTTAATAAGAATTTATAGAGCTCTCCACTTTAAATACACAAAATATACATTCTCCACTTTAAATACACAAAATATTAATCAGCCATTATTAATACGCATTTTTAGAATAAAGCAATATTCCTGTTCTCTCTCCCTCTTTTTCTTCCTCTTTCTTCCTCTCCTTCTTTCCTTAAAAAAAAAAGAAAATAAGAGATTACACTGTGCTCAATTTTATTACTTACCAGTGAGAAAACTGAGACTTTGGTGTTCATATGGAAAAATACAGTTGCTTATTTGGAAAACAATACCAAAATTAAAAATTTCTGAATCCCAATCTAATTTGTAGCTAATAAAATTGTATTTATTTTTCTTTTACACTTTCTGTTAATAACTGAGGTTTGTAAGAGAAATAAATGTGGAAACAATAGAGGCAAACCTGTAGCTTTGTATTTATGTTACATGTAGATATGTTTTGAGAAACACTTGGGATTTTAGTGGGATACGTGACAGAAAGTACCAAAGTTTAAGGTGAGTATTATGTGTCATTGTATTTCCTTGATGTAAAAGAATGCACAGCAATATATATTTTAGAAACTTTTATTGCAAATTATTTCTGAGAAGGATGACTAAAATTTTTAAGGGATTGTGAAATCAAATAATTATCTTTATATCTAATGTACATCACTCATAATGAGCTATTACAGTCATTATATTTAGATTTTTATATCATATACCTCTGTTGATGGAAATACAAAAGAGTAAAACATTTGTTTTGTCAAGATTATACTTTTAGTGATTAGAAACTATTAAGTGATTTCATCTCCCTCTATGTTTAGAGTTCAAAAATATCCGAAACTTTCTACATGACTTTTTACAAGAGTTACAGATCTTTATTGTCTATATGAATCCAATTTCTTTTTCAAAAGTCAATTATCAGTTTGCTTACAAACAATGCATATTCACTTTTGCCCTAAATATTAATGGTTAAGAAAGAATGCATATTGTCTAAGTAATCTGCAGTGTGGTTTTGGAGTAAAGATATTCATGTGGATAAATTCGAGTATATTGTCCAAAATGAGACATACACTGACAATTTATTTTCCACAAAGGTGCCAATAAAATGAGGAATGGGTAGTCTTTTTTAAAAGAATAAATAAGTGAATGTGCTGAAAACATTAGACATATTTATCTAAAATAATGAACCTCATTTCATAACTTACACAATAATTATCTCAAAGTGAATTATGGAAATGAATGTAGAAACTCAAGATTATTAAAATTTTAGAAGAAAAGGCAGAAGAAAATTGTCTTTAGTTTATGCAAATATTCTTTACATAGGAGACTAAATGTAGACATCAGCAAAACTAAAACTTCTGCTCTTCAAAAGACACTGTTAAGAAAGTGCTAAATTAAGTCACACATGAGAAAATACTTGCAAATCATATATCTGATAAAAGAATTCGATCCAAAATATATACAGAACTCTTCAGTAGTAACATCTCTTAACAAATAAAATGTATGAAATACTTTAATGAACACTTTACCAAGAAAAATATTTAAATAGAAAATAAGCAAATTAAAAGATATTCAACACCATTCATTAGTCCTCAGGGATAAAGAAATCAAAATTTATTTAATTTAAATTAAAGTGAGATATCTAAGCTCCCAGAGGAATGGCTAAAATTAAAAATTCTAAAGATGTCAAGTGTGGATAAGAATGAGACATCACTGGAACTCTTATACATTGTTGGTGAGAATGCAAAATGGTAATGTGGGCATTTCTTTTATTTTTTTTTTTTATACAGTTGCATATTTTCTTGTGATGTGACTCAAATAAATGCCTCCCTTGGTCTTTACAAAAGAAAAAGAAAATAGTGGATGTTTACAGAAAGATTTGTCCTCAAACATTGACAGAGGACATATACATAAAAGCCCCAAACTAGCCGGGCGCGGTGGCTCACGCCTGTAATCCCAGCACTTTAGGAGGCCGAGGCGGGTGGATCACGAGGTCAAGAGATCGAGACCATCCTGGTCAACATAGTGAAACCCCGTCTCTACTAAAAATACAAAAATTATCTGGGCATGGTGGCGCGTGCCTGTAATCCCAGCTACTCAGGAGGCTGAGGCAGGAGAATTGCCTGAACCCAGGAGGCAGAGGTTGCGGTGAGCCAAGATCATGCCATTGCACTCCAGCCTGGGTAACAAGAGCGAAACTCCATCTCAAAAAACAACAACAACAACAACAACAAAAACAACAAAAAAAGCCCCAAACTATAGTCAACTCACTCAATTTAAAAGAATTTCTAAAGAAGGACTCTAAGTGCACACAAACAAGATAATATAGTGTATAATTGTTTATATAACAAATTTTCAAAAAGACAAACATATAGTGACAGAAACAAGATAACTGTTTGCCATAAACTGGGTTGCGGAATGGAGCTGACCACAAAGAGGCTCCAAAGAACTATTTCAGATGACAACAATAGTCTCAATTATGATTATAATGGTATATGCACATTGTAATCTTTTGTCAAAACACTAAAGATTGATGAAACACATGATATACATTACACTTAACAAAGGCAATATATTGGAGAAACAATAGTCTTTTCAGCAAAAGATAACCACATGCAAAAAAAAAATCTAGTCACAGAACTTGCATTTTACATAAAAATTAAATCAAAATCGGTCATAGATTTACAATGCAAAACTATAAAATTCTTAAAAGATAATATAAGATAAAATCTAAATAATCTTAAGTATGGTGATGACTTTTTCAATACAACATGGTCTATAAAATAAATAATTGAGAAAGTAGATTTCATTAAAAATTAAAAACTTCTCCTGTGAGGTATACTGTTGAAAGAATGAGAAAACAAGCTACAGGCTGCAAGAAAACATTTGCGAAAGGTACACTGAAAAATAAATTTTGTCCAAAATGTACAAAAAACTCTTAAAACTCAACAAGAAATGAAAAAGTAGATTTTATATTTGGGTAAAAAAACCTTAACAGACACCTCATCAAAAAAGATACACAGATGGCAAGTAACCATGTTAAAAGATTCTCTATATTCTCTCATTAGAAAATTTATCAAAATTAAGACAACAATGAGATACTACTACACAAGTATTAGAATGGCCAAAATGCATACAAAACTATGATAACAAATACTAGGGTAGATATAAAACAGGAACCACAATTCATTCCTTGTGGGAATGAGAGCCATTTTGTAAGATAGCCTGGGATTCTTACAAACTAAACATTTGTAATAATCTGAGCATTATCCTTAACTCAAAAGATGGTTAGAAATAACAGATAATCTAAATATAAATAGAGCTAAGTTCATTAGCCCAAGATTCTGTATTAGGTATCTATTGCTGCCTATGAATTTAGTGCCCCAATTTGCTGTTCCAAAAATTAGTGGCTTAAAACAGTAAACATTCATTAGCTCCAAGTTTCTGTTTATATTCCAATGTTTCCGTTCTCACACTGCTAATAAAGACATATCTGAGACTGGGTAATTTGTAAAGGAAAGAGGTTTAAATTGACTCAGTTCCACAACAATTGCTGAAAACAAATGAGGAACTAAGTCACACCTTACATGGCAGCAGGCAAGAGAACCTGTGGAAAACTCCCCTTTATAAAACTATCAGAGCTCATGAGACTTATTCATTATCACAA
The DNA here is from genome assembly GCA_031835075.1 of Saguinus oedipus. NCBI lineage: Eukaryota > Metazoa > Chordata > Mammalia > Primates > Cebidae > Saguinus > Saguinus oedipus. The sequence continues at coordinate 150,930,528 of CM063172.1, forward strand.
GAACAGTAAAGAAAACACCCACCATTATGATTCATTTACCTCTCACTAGTTCCCAACCATGACATGTAGAAATTATGGAAGCTACTGTTAGGATCAGTTTTGGGTGGGGACACAGCCAAACCATATCATTCCATCCACCCCCTCCCAAATCTCATATCCTCACATTTCAAAACCAACCATGCCTTCCCAACAGTCCCCCAAAGGCTTAACTCATTCTGCATTAGCTCAAAAGTCCACAGTCCCAAGTCTCAACTGAGAAAAGACAAGTCCCTTCCACCTCTGAGCCTGCAAAATCAAAAGTAAGTTAGTTACATCCTAGATAAAATGGAGGTACAGGCAATACATAAATGCAATCATTCCATATGAATGTATTTTAAAAACAAAAAGGATTCTGAAATTAAAAGAAGTAATTTCCAAAGATAAATAAATGAATTTATTCACAGATATAATTTTATAAATATGAGATATTGGAACTTAGCTTTCTCATATTTTTTTCCCTTCATTTGCATGTTCTCCAAATTCGAAAAGTAATCCCATAGAAAGTATAAAAGCAGTGCTAACCCCATCAAGCTAGTATTGACCTTCTTCACAGAATTAAAAAAATACTTTAAATTTCATATGGAACCAATAATGAACCCACATAGCCAAGACAATCCTAAGCAAAAAGAGCAAAGCTGGAGGCATCCCACTATCAGAACTCAAACTATACTAAAATGCTACAGTAGCCAAAACAGCACAGTACTGGTTCCAAAACAGATATATAGAGCAATAGAACTTAATGGAGGCCTCAGAAATAATGCCTCACATCTACAACCATCTGATTTTGAAAAACCTGACAAAAACAAGCAATGAAGCAAAGATTCTCTATTTAATAAACGATATGGGGGAAACTGGCTGGTCACATGCAAAAAAAAAAAACAACTCTGGAACTGAACCCCTTCCTTATAACTTATACAAAAATTACCCAAGATGAATTAAAGACTTATATGTAAGACCTAAAACCATAAACCCCTAGAAGAAAACCTAGGCAATATCATTCAGGACATAGGCATGTGCAAAGACTTCATGACTAAAACACCAAAAGCAATGGCAACAAAAGCCAAAATTGACAAGTGGGATATAATTAAAGAGCTTCTACACAGAAAAACAGATTAAACAGGCAACCTACAGAATAGGAGAAAATTTCTGCAATCTATCCATCTGAAAAAGGGCTAATATTCAGAATCTACAAAAAACTTAAACAAATTTACAAGACAAAAACAAACAGCCCGATCAAAAATTGGCATCAGATATGAACAGCCACTTCTCAAAAGAAGACATTTATGTGACCCACAAATATATATATGTATGTGTATATATATATATAAAAGCTAATCATCACTGATCATTAGAGAAATGCAAATCAAAATGATAATGAGATAATAGCTCACACCAGTTAGAATGGTGATCATTTAAAAGTCAGAAAACAACAGATACTGGAAGTGATGTGGAGAAACAGGAATGCTTTTACACTTTTTGTGGGAGTGTAAATTAGTTCAACCATTGTGGAAGACAGTGTTGTGATTCCTCAGGGATGTAGAATCAGAAATACCATTTGACCCAGCAATATCATTGATGGGTAGATACCCAAAGGATTACAAATCATTGTACTATAAAGACACAAGCACACATACATTTATTGTAACACTATTCACAACAGCAAAGACTTGGAACCAAACCAAATGCCCATCAATGATAGACTGGATAAAGAAAATGTGGCACATATACACCATGGAATACTATGCAGCCTTTAAAAAGGAGGAGTTCATGTCATTTGCATGGACATAGATGAAGCTGAAAACCATCATTCTCAGTAAACTAACACAGGAACAGAAAACCAAACACTGCATGTTTTCACTCATAAGTGGGACTTAAGCAATGAGAACACATGGACACAGGGAGAAAACGTTACACACTGCAGCCTACTAGGGGGTGAGGGGCAGGGAGAGGGATAGCATTAGGAGAAGTACCTAATGTAGATGATGGCTTGATGGGTGCAGTAAACCATCATGGTATGTGGATACCTACGTGAGAAACCTGAATGTTCTGCACATGTATCCCAGAACTCAAAGTATAACATAAATGAACAAATGAATAAATAACAAAGCAAACAACAAAAGTGTAAAAGCAAGGATGGGCGTAGTGGCTAATGCCTGTAATCCCAGCAATTTGGGAGGCTAGATGGGTGGATAATTTGAGATCAGGAGTTTAAGACCAGCCTGGCCAACATGGCAAAAACCCATCTCTACTAAAATGACAAAATTAACTAGGTGTGATGATGCATGCATGCCTATAATCCCAGTTACCTGGAAGGCTGAGGCAGAAGAATTGCTTGAACCCAGGAGGCAGAGACTGCAGTAAGCTGAGATGATACCAAGGCACTCCAGCCTAGGAGACAGAGCCAGACCCTCTCCTCCTCCCCGCAAAAAAGAAAATCTAAAAGCAATGGCTTAAATATGATATTTAAAAATATGTAATGTCCTCCTTACATGATATACTGGATAAGTGAAAAGGAAATATATTTTACTGAAGCTTAGTATTACTTAGTATAACTTGGCCTTAATTTCGAGAAACAACATGAAGCTGCTAGAGCCTGGCTTAGAGAAGGAGCATAAAACAAACTCAAAATAGGCTTTCTGACCACTGAGCTTCTGTTGTTTCACTCTTCCCTGCATTTCTCAAGCTCTAGAAGAATAACAAGGGAGAAATTCTCTTCATAACAGCAGATACATATAATCTCCTTGATGAGAACTTTACTTTTTGGGGAGCAGTAGAAAATGTGGAGGTAGATGATTTGACTATTTTCAAACCTGTAGTAAGTTCATGACACAAGCAAAGTTTGGGACTTCAGCTTTTATTTCTGGATTCTCTCTTCTGCTCTAGTAATCACCTAGGGATTATAAGTAATCACAATACAGAGAAAAGTAAATATTTGAAAATAAGAAGCCAAAATACTATAAAAATTATTGGTAACATAAAATAGGACAATAAAGTTATAAAGACGAATCAAAGGGAAATAGTTTCTTATAAAAATAAAATATTTGTAATGAAAATAAAAACCACAATAGAAGGATTTTATAATAGAATAACACCACCAAAGGTGCTATTTTATTGAACTGGCTTATTATGTTTAAAAAATCTTCCAGAAATCATCAGAAAACATTAAAAATTATGGAAAGGATAAGAATTTGTGGTGTCTGTAAGGTAGAACTGACATGTAACTGCCTGAAATAAGAGTCCTTGAAGGAGTTTAAATATATATTGAGCAGAGGAAATATTTGAAACAGTAAGGAGAGAACAGATTCAAATATTTAAAAGATGAAGTATATCATATTAGAAAAACTTCATAAAATACAGACACAGAAACTTTCCAAAAGCCACAACTAGACAAATAATAGTGAAACTAAATTTTTTCAAAATAGTGAAAACAATGCTAATCAAATCAACGTTAGAATTACTAACAACACTGAGGGCAAAAAGAGGGTGGAGCAATGTTTTCAAAACATAAAATATAAAGAATTGTATTATAGTTCTATTTTTATGGCAAACTAAACTGCGATTTAAAACAAAGGCATAATTAAATGTACTTGAAAAATTTTATGATAGAAAAAAATGTATTGGCAGATCCTATTGAATGGATAAAAATCAACCAAGAGAAATGCTAAAGGAAGCAGGTAAAATAGGGCTTAGTGAACAATTTATTAAAGATTACTATCATCTGAATACAGAAAGAATAAAGTAGGAAAAAAATAAAAATTATGTTCATATAATTGTAGACTAATGCCAAAATAGACACTAATATTGGGAGACAGAGGGGTTAGAGGAACTAAATCAATTCCTAAAGAACTGTCTAGCCTAATTTAAGAGAAAAATGTAGAACTCAATGACTGAAAATTTGCAAGGGAATCAAAACTTACAGTTTCAGTAGGTTATAAATAACCTCAGAATTAAAAATGGTTGTGTAATATTTTCAAATCAGCCAAAAAGGTACCTCTTCTTATAATGAGGAGAAAATAAGTACAGTGAATATAAAATGAGACCTAAATCTTAATGAAGACAGAATTGCTGCAAATTAAATCTAATAATGCAAAAGGTGACAGCTTTGCCTGTCACTTGTTGGCCAGAACACTGACACACAACCTTGCCATGTGGCCTTGGCTTCCTTACAGCATGGCTACCTCCAACACATGTGGTTGCTCAAGGCTGTGAAAGCAAGCAGGTAAGAGCCATGTTTTCTTTTAAGACCTACTCTTGGATGTATCCATCTTATTGCCACACTAACAAAACTAACTAAATCTGAGACAGGAAGTATAGATCCTAACTCTCAATGGGAAGATATCAGAACACTTCATAGGAGGAATTTATGGTGTCAGAGATATTACTGTGAACGTCTTTGAAAAACTACAATTTGCTAATCTGACTTCTAAAGAAATAATCCACTTCTCTCATATACAAAATATAGCACTGGTTCCCCACCAAACCCCTAAGTGTTATCCTTTTATGACACCAGTTCATCGAAGTCCAGGATTTCCTCAGGTAAAACAGGGTCCAACTATAGATGAGGCACTTCAGGTTTTCTACTGTGTGTAGAGCTCCTAGAATACAATTTATCTCAATCTGAATTACTTTTGGACTAAAGAAACGAGTTCTCTGCCCTCCAGCTTCCTCCCCTGGAAAGAACACTATGATGACATGGGCACAGAGTAGCTGATATAGAAACTCATTCAAAAACATAAAGTACTCAATGGTTATTGGTTCATAGAACTTTCAGAATCTAGTCATGCACATGTTGCCAGGTTATCACATAGGGAAAAGTCCTGCTTTGGAGTACAAGGTGGGTTTAGGCATCAACATTTTTTTTTTTTTTTTTTTTTTTTGAGACGGAGTTTCGCTCTTGTTACCCAGGCTGGAGTGCAATGGCACATCTCGGCTCACCGCAACCTCCGCCTCCTCGGTTCAGGCAATTATCCTGCCTCAGTCTCCTGAGTAGCTGGGATTACAGGCACCCGCCACCATGTCCAGCTAATTTTTTGTATTTTTAATAGAGACGGGGTTTCACCATGTTGACCTGGATGGTCTCGATCTCTTGATCTCGTGATCCACCCGCCTCGGCCTCCCAAAGTGCTGGAATTACAGGCTTGAGCCACCGCGCCCGGCCTAGGCATCAACTTTTATACTCAGTTTTGCCCTCTGAAGAATCCTTGTTTGCCAACTGAGTATTTCTCTCCACCTGCCTTCTGCCTGTATCCCCTAAAGAATTACAAAAGGATTTCTTTCCTTTTCTACCCCTTCTACTTTTAATTCAATAGCATATACTAATAAGATATTTTAAAAAGCCTATAGGCTTTTAGGGTATCAATTTATAATCTAATATTTTAAACAAAATCCACATTCAAATCCACAAAAATGTTTCAGTGAGAGATCCCTTTGGAGTCTACTAAGACATAAAGCATCTCAAGACCTTAAAAACTATATTAGTTCATTTTCACACTGCTGATAATAGACACACTGAGACTTGGAATAAAAAGAGGTTTTAAAGTACTTACAGTTCCATGTGGTGGGGGAGGCCTCATAATTATGGCAGAAAGCAAGTCACATCTAACTTGGATGGCAGCAGGCAAAGACAGCTTGTACAGGGGAACTACTCTTTATACAACCATCACATCTCATAAGACTGATTCACTATCACAGGAACAGCACAAGAAAGACCCACCCCATAATTCAATTACCTCTGACTGGGTTTGTCCCACAACACATGGTAATTGAAGATGAGATTTTGGTGGAGACACAGCCAAACCATATCAATCCACCCCTGGCCCCTCCCAAATCTCATATCCTCACATTTCAAAGCCAATCATGCCTTTCCAACAGTCCTCCAAAGTTTTAACTCATTTCAGCATTAACTCAAAAGTCCAGAGGCCAAAGTCTCCTTTGAGACAAAGCAAGTTCCTTCTGCCTATGAGCCTGTAAAATGAAAAGCAACTTAGTTACTTCCTAGAAACAACGTGGTGCAGGAATTGGGTAAATACAACCATTCCAAATGGGAGAAATTGGCCAAAACAAAGGGGCTACAGGCCCCACGCAAGTCCAAAATCCAGCTTGGTAGTCAAATCTTAAAGCACCAAAATGATCTTCTTTGACTCCATGTTTCACATTCAGGTCATGCTGGTGCAAGAGGTGGGCTCCCATAGCCTTGAGCAGCTCCATGCTTATGGCTTTGCAGGGTATAGCTCCTCTTCTGGATGCTTTCATGGGCTGGTGTTGAGTGTCTGCAGCTTTTCCAGGAGCATAGTGCAAGTTGTCAGTGGATCTACCATTTTTGTTTCTAGAGGATGGTGGCCTTCTTCTCACAGCTCTACAAGGCAGTGCCTCAGTAGGGACTCTGTGACGAAGTTCCAACTTTACATTTCCCTTCCACACAGCCCTAACAGAAGTTCCTCATGAGGGCCCTGCGGTTGTATCCAACTTCTGCCTGGGCATCCAGGCATTTCTGTACATCCTCTGAAATCTAGGTGAAGGTTATCAAACAGCAATTATTGACTTCTGTGCACCCACAGGCTCAACCCACATGAAAGCTGCCAATGGTTGGGGCTTGCACCCTCTGAAGCCATGGCCCAAGCTGTAACTTGGCCCTTTTAAGTCACTGCTGGAATGGCTGGGACAGAGGGCACCAAATCCCTAGAATGCACACAGCACAGGGCCCCTGGGCCCACCTCACAAAACAAGTATTTCCTCCTATGCCTCCCAGTCTTTGATTGGAGAGATTGCAGTGAATACCTCTGATATGACCTGGAGACATTTTTCTCCTTGTTTTCGGGTACTTTTGGCTCCTCATTACTTATAGAAATTTCTGCAGCTACCTTCAACTTATCCTCAGAAAATGGGATTTTCTTTTCTATTGCATTATCAGGCTGCAAATTTTCCAAACTTTATGCTCTGTTTCTCTTTTAAAACTGAATGCCTTAAACAGCTCCCAAGTCACTTCTTGAATGCTTTGATGCTTAGGCATTTCTTCTGCCAGATACCCTAAATCATCTCTCTCAAGTTTAAAGTTCCACAAATCTCTAGGATGGGGTAAAATGCCACTAGTCTCTTTGTTAAAACATAACAAGAGTCACGTTTGCTCCGGTTTCCAGCAAGTTCCTAATCTTCATCTGAGACTACCTCAGCCTGGACATTATTGTTCATATTACTATCAGCATTTTTGTCAAAGCCATTTAACAAGTCTCTAGGAAGTTCCAAACCTTCCTACATTTTCCTATCTTCTTCGAGTGCTCTGAACTGTTCCAGCCTCTGCCTTTTACCCAGTTCTAAAATTGCTTCCACATTTTCATATGTCTTTACCACAACATCCCACTCCTGGTACCTATTTACTGTATTAGTCTGTTTTCACACTGCTGATATAGATACACCCAAGATTGGGAAGAAAAAGAGGTTGTAAGGGACTCACAGTTCCATGTGGCTGGGTAGGCTTCACAATCTTGTGAAAGGCAAGGAGAAGCAAGTCACATCTTACATGGATGGCACCAGGCAAAGAGAGAGTTTGTGTAGGGGAACTTCTCTTTATGAAACCATCAGATCTCTTGAGACTTGTTCATGATCATAAGAACAGTATGAGAAAGACCCACCCCATGAGTCAATTACTTCACACTGGGTTCCTCTCATGACATGTGGGAATTGAAAATGAGATTTCGATAGGGACACAGCCAAACCATATCAGAAACCTTGCTTCTTAACAGAGATGTCCACAGAGCATGCAATTAGATTATACTGAGGCTTGAATTATTAACAAATGGTTTTAAATTTGCATCCTTAGTTACATTTTTATCATGAAACATTTTCTAGACAATGACCTGGAGTTAATCTATGACACACAGCTATTTCTTACTCTATGATTCTTCTTCTAAAGGAGTAAGAAATGAAAAACAGTTTTATTTGCAAACTCAGCAAATCATTTATATTTATACTAAAATTTTTCTCTCTCATTTTGTACCTGGCATCTAGAGAATGACAAACTGCACACTCAAAACTTTATGTGGAAATTTCCTTAGCTATATCATCAACTTAAATAATATATTATCTAATTTCTATATTACTATAGTTGTCAGTTTGATACTGTCTCTGCATATAAAAGGTGTCCTTTTCTCTAACTACCAGTAACACTTTCCTCACTTTCCTTTAAGCCCCCTCTACCAACTCCACTGGTCCTTCAAAGTTTTGCTAAAACTCTCTTTGACACTGTTTAGTCTTTAACTAATGGTGTCCTCCATATCCTTATAGCTTCTGGCACCAACTAGTACCACATCATCATAATGTGTTTTTGATTGTGTAAAGTTAGCACTTCATTCCTGATAGTGCGATATGTCTATTTTGGGTATTTATGTGTGTGTAACACATTAAGCTAAAATTTAAGGTCCTAAAATGATCATTCAATAGAATGCTCACAGACCCCATGAAACCCAATTCAGAATGGGTGCAGTACGTTCTGCTCCTTATTCTGTAAGGACACATTGGCAGTGACTGGCTTGCTGGGGAAAAACTCAGGTAGAGACTCCCTTATTTACATGCCTGGTAGTTAATGGTGGCTGTCACTAGAGATCTCACTCAGCTGGGATTGTCAACTATCTATTACCTAGCATGGCCCTTCTATGTGGCCTGAGCACTGAAAAAGGACGACAGCCTTGGATTTCTCACATGGCACTCAGGGCTCCAAAGGCAAATGTTCCAAGTAAATCAGGTGGAAACTTGGTGCCTTCTGTGTCCTAAGGGTATTACATAAAACAAAACAGTCATTTTATTTTGTTGAAAAATGTGAACTTCGTTAGGCTGTTCCATCTCTTTCCAAATGGCTTCTTTTGAGGCAGCTTGACAGGGCATAAGATTGTCCACTTTCAAGATGGTTCACTCACATAGCTCAAAAATTGGCCTGAAAGTTCAGCCAGGTCCTGTGTGTGTGAGGGGGTGTATGTTAAGGGGAGAACATGGGGAGATGGGAAGGTTTCATTTTACCTCCATGTGAACCTTTCCACAGTCTACTTGGACTTCCATAGGGCATGGTGATTCAGTTCCAAGAAAAGGTGTCCCAATAAAATCAAATGGATACTATCTTATCTTTGATGGCCCAGCTTTGGAAGTTATATAGCATCACTTTTGCTATATTTATCAACAGACCTAGATCCAAGAGGAGGAAACATACTTCGCCTCACAATGAGAAGAGTATCTAAATTGCACTGAAAGAAGACAATGTATAATGAAAGATACGGTTTTAGCCAACTTTAAAAAATGTAATCTGTCAAACCACTCTACTATTCTACCCCTGTAGAGGGAAAAACAAACCATGTCTATTACATATGACATAGGCAACCATATATATCTATAGATACATACATAAACAATAGATTATGAAATCAAGGTTTTTACCTTTAATAACTGTTATCTGAATTTTTGGCATTTTCCTAATTACCAGAGAGTCTGAATATGTGTTTTGTGGCTAGTATGAGCTTATTGAATCAAACAGGTAGACTTAGGGAAAGACATTATTAAGCACAAAGCCTTGGAGTTTGTTTTATTGCTTCAGGCTATGGTAGCAATTAAAATTTTGACTTTCTTTTTTTGAGATAATCAGTAAATTTCACACTCCCACAAAATTTCTTGAATTAATAAGTTAAAAATTATCTTAATTATGAGACCTAAGTGGAAATAAATATGCCAATTAACAGATCCTTCTGATTATAAAAGGCTGTTAGAAATGTATAATATTGAGAGACAGTCAATTTCATTTAATGACTTGATTTTAAAACAAAGTCAATCATAAGAAGTCAAGCTTAGTAACTCACTTAAAATTATAGCAAAATAAAAAATTCCAGAATGAGAACAAAAGATGGCACAGCTAGATTTTTTCTACCCAAAATTACATTTTATGTCAGCAGTCTGCAGAATAAAATCATTATCAGATTATAGTTTGTATGTTCTATTCTTAAATAATATAGTATCTATATTAAAAACACATGTAATTCCCCCAATTTGGCCACATAAATATAAATGCTGCTCTTGCATGTTTGGTATTAGGAAACATAAGCATGGAATTTAGTGTTACACTTAAAGTGGTACTAAACACTAAATAAAACTCTGGATATATTCCAACCATCATGTAATTTTGAACAGGTATTTATTTTCATAAAGCTAAATTGTTCAATATGTCTACATTATATAAGACTGCTAATGAGTTGGCAGATAAATTGATACACACACACACACACACACACACACACACACACATACACATATATATGTAAAATATTAAAATTCTCATACGGGAAAAGGTTCTTTATATTTTGCTTGCTGATGTAAGATGACTAACAGACAAACTATAACTCAAAGACAAATTAAATATCTACCACATATTCAACAGCTCTATTTGTTTTGAAATATTTGCTGAAGGTTTATATGTGGTAGCTCACACCTGTAGTCCCTGCACATTGGAAGGCTGATGTGAGAGGATAGCTTGAGCTCAGAGATTCAAGACCAGCCTAGGCACAGAGTGAGACTCTGTCTCCACAAAAAAAAAAGAAAGAAAGAAAAAGAAAGAAAGAAAGAAAGAAAGAAAGAAAGAAAGAAAGAAAGAAAGAAAGAAAGAAAGAAAGAGAAAGAAAGAAAAAGAAAGAAAGAAAGAAAGAAAGAAAGAAAGAAAGAAAGAAAGAAAGAAAGAAAGAGAAAGAAAGAAAGAAAAAGGAAAAAGAAAATTATGGGCTGGGCACAGTGGCATATGCTTGTAATCTCAGCACTGCAGGAGGCTGAGGTGGGGGCACTTGTGGTCAGGAGTTTGATACCAGCCTGGCCAACATGGTGAAACCCTGTCTGTATCAAAAATATAAAAACAATTAGCCAGGCATAGTGGTGCACCACTGTAGTCCCAGCTACTCAGAAGGCGAATTAGGAGAATCATTTGAACTCAAGAGGCGGATTTTGCATGTATCTCAGAACCATGCCACTTCACTATAGCATGGGTGACAGAGTGAAATTTTGTCTCAAAAAAAGAAAAAGAAAAAAAAAACCATCTATCGTATAACACACACAGCTACTCAGGAGGCGGAGGCAGGAGGATCTCTTGAGCCCGGGAAGTCAAGGTTGTAGTGAGCCATGATCATGCTACTGGGCTCCAGCCTCGGCAACAGAGCAAGGAAGAGCCAGTCTCAAAATAAATATATTTGCTGAAAAACTCAAACAGCAACTTTATGAAACATACAGTAAGTTGATTCTGTTTTAACTAAGTTCTAGAGAAACGGATCTAGCAGAGGTCACTCTACACTGTCAACTTATCTATGCCTGAACTACATTCCCAGTATTCACTTCCTTCTGTGATTCTGGGTTAAGTGTGGCCACAACAGAAATGTTTACAAATTCAAGAATGCAAAAAGTGTATGAGACACTTCATTAGAAGGTCTGCATAATGCTCTGAGCAACACAAGAACTTACACAGGTGGCTGATATATTCAATCATCCTTTGAGTCTGCAGCTACCCTAGCTCACCTCAACCCTCCTGCTTTAGCTTCTCCATGTCATGTACACAGGCCGTTAGGCACATGTGCAGTCCCATGGGTAGAGGTGCTAGCAACTTCTGACAGAAACTAGTATTTTTGAGGTTGAAGTCAGTTAAAATCTTACTTATACATCTTAACTGCTTCTCACACACATGATTGAGCCATTTATTTTACATAAGTCCAGGGCTTCAGTTTGTTCCTCTCCGTTCTTCTTTTCCTTTGCTTTCCTCCATCATCAGATCAAATATTTTCTTCCTGTCAGCTGTCCTGATTTTAGTATATCAGGAGATATAGTAGTGTTAATTTTCCCTAGCATTCTTTAACAGCATCTACCTTTTTTGTAATTTCATTCCTATAGTAAACACTCTCTTCCATATTACTCTACTAATATACTTCTTTGGTCAAACCATGATGGATACATCAGTCGAGCTAGTTAAGTTAGGTTTTAGGACACTTATTTCACACACGTTCAGGGCCTGGATATTGTGTTTTGACAGTCTGCATAGGGCATTTTCCATGTTTCTCTCCCAGCACATCTTTCTTCAATCTTAAATACACCCAGCAGAAATTTAAGAAATAGTTGCTAGATGAATACTTAAACGTGGGAGAATGACTGAAATATAAATATCTCATCTCTTGAACATCTTGAAGTATGTATTACCAAAGAATTAAGTACTATTCTCCAGTTTTATTGGGGCATATGAATTATCCTGGGTTTATCTAGAGTGAGGCTTATAGAAATTTATATTACAAAAATTTATAAAATTGTGTTATCATTATAAAAAAAAACAACTAGTAATTCCGTTCATTGATCATATACCTTCTATGGATAAGCAGTAAGATTTAGGGTAGCTATACAGCTAAATAAATGATGTCCTGAAATCTCCACATAAACTTTACCATGAACTAACATTGCTGACAGTAATATGAATGCCATTTCCCTGAAAACTCAAAGAGCATCAATAATACATATCTCAGAAGAGCTGACATTTGAACTAGGTCTTGAATAGCAGAAGATACTTTTTAGGGCACAAATGACACATAGATAGAAGTAGCAATATAAAAGATTGAAAACACGAAATAGTACACAGTGTTCCAGAAATTGACCAGTGTGATATTACTAAGAATACTCATATTTGTGCTTTCATAGGTAATTCTGAATCCAATAGAGATAAAAATTGGAAGTAAGAATTTGAGAATGGGTCAATGGTTTGAAAGCGTAGTCTTTAATACTACAGAAAGGAGATGTTTTGTATAATGAGCTAAAGATTCTCATAGTTCATTGAGACCAATATATCTTGTAAAGTGATGTACATCTGGGTTTGAAGATCAATTAAGAGGCAAGCACAATTAATTAAAACTGGCCAATCACTAGTGAATTGAGACTAACAAGTTAGAATAAGAAATTGAATGTCTTGTTTGGATAGATTTAAGAGAGAAGTCTTATTTTTTCAAAGCTTGAAGTGAATTATAAGTGAATATTTAAATATATCTTCACATAAAGTTAATATATAAAAATAAAAAGTTAACTGAACTAGCTTCTTTAACAGTGAAAACATAATAATTTCCCTGAGATTCTATCTTTAGATAACCCTTAGATCCCAGATTGCTTTTAGTACTCTAAGATTAAGTTCTTAATGTCTCATAGATTTCTACTGAGATTATAACTGTTCTACTCTCCAGGCTAGTGAAAGAAAAATACAGTCAAATTCCTTGGGGATGTGATCTAATCACAGCTGAAACATAGCATTTGAGATACCATTTTTCATAGACCAATATTAGCTCAATGCACACAAGTTATTATTTCACTGGAAATACTCTTTCATGGTAGAATCAAGGGTAGTTTTAATTTTAGCACAAGTACTGTATTCTTCTTGAAAAATACTTTCAAATATTATTTGAATTACTAAGTTAAAGCACTGATAGAAAAGGTATTCAATTTGACGTTTTGATTATATTGGTACAATGAAATATTTTAGGGAAATAACTCCTTATCAGAATAAAGCAAAATTATTTTTTATATCAACCCTAATTCAACAGTATTATGAAATAAAATTGACATCTGAGAGATTTATTGAAGAACTAAGAGAAAATTTCCAGACACTATGAAGTTGCTAAGCATGAAATCTTGAGAATAATTGTGGAGACTTCAGAATACTAAAGAAATTGATTAATTTATACATTATTTATATGTTCCTATTTATAAACATACAGTTGGAAAAAATACTGCCTCCAGATACCTTGTAGGACAGAACAAATAAATCAAGGAATACCTCTAGATAAATTATATATTTAAAGATATTTTTATGAAAAATAATGAAGTTTTTGTATACTATCATAGAAAAGTAAAGATCTTTAGTCATATCATGGTATAGTAAATACAAGTTCAAAGAAAAAATAAACATTTAGGTATTTTGAAGGGAGAACTATTGAAACAAATACTTTATAGTCTGAATGAAGCAATTTTGAAATTCTACTTAGAGGGTAACCTGCAACTCTATTATTGGTGTCATATATCTTCTTTTTTTTGTATGCAACTGGGCACACAAAAAGACTAAGTCTTGTAAACTGTTAGTTATTTGCAAATTCAATATTACTTAGTATCTGTAAGCACCATATATTCTTTCACCTAGGGCATCTATAAGTAAAAATATATTGTCATGCTTTTTAAAATAATTTCTGTGTGTTGATTAAAAATCTTTTTGGAGCTACTTCTTGCAACTGTTGTATAAAGATGCCTGAAGAATTCTCCTCTGCTGAAAACAAACATAAATTAGACTAAATTTTCCAAAAGAGACTTCTTATTTAACTGAAAAAAAAATTAGAAGTGTTTACTGTGGAAGAGTTGTTACTTCTTTAGATAAGAATGGTACTAAGCTTGTCACCTTCTTTTGCTCTTTGAGTCTGGGAAAACCAAAAATCAAAAACTTTTAAAACATCATTCTCAGCAAACTGACACAAGAACAGAAAAGGAAATACTGCATATTCTCACTCATAGGCGGGTGAGAAAAATGAGAACACATGGACACAGGGAGGGGGTCTACTACACACTGGGGTCTATTGGGGGGAATGGGGGAGGGACGGGGGGGAGCTGGGGAGGGATAGCCTGGGGAGAAATGCCAAGTGTGGGTGAAGGGGAGGAAGGCAGCAAAACACACTGCCATGTGTGTTCCTATCCAACTATCTTGCACGTTCTGCACATGTACCCCAAAACCGAAAATGCAATAAAAATTTAAAATAAAAAAATGGAAAAAAAAGAAAGAGTTGCTACAAAGTGTAATCTAAAATAGATAGTTTTAAACTAAGAATTATTAGAAAAGAAAAAAAATATGAAAGTGTTGCCCTTATTCAACTTGGGTTTTTAAAAAGCAGTTGCTAGAAACTGACTCAGTGTGGGCAAATGGGTTGGACTGAGAAAATACTTCAAAGGAACTCTTTTAAAATAAAGACAAAATGTTTTTAAAACTAACGAAAATATACTAAGAATTATGAAACACTATTCTAGAGGTGAAAAATAAGATAAGCGAAATAAAAATTTCACTACATATGCTTAAACAGAAATTTGGGATGGCAGAAGAATTATTGAATTTGAGTATACATCAACAGTAATTACACTAAAATCAGAAGGAAACAAAAATTGGAAGAAACATAAATGGAGCTATTGAGAACGATGGAACAATATCATAAATCCTCACATATGAGTAATTTTTTCCAGAAAGTAAAGAGAAAGCAAAAAGAAGTAGAAAAAAATTTGGAAAAACATAACGGTTGAAAGGTTTCAAAATTTGGGTTAAGAATTTAATTTAAAAATGCAATAAGCTCAAAAAAAACCATAAAGGATCAAAGCAAAGAAGATTAACAATAATTTCTTAATGGCTTATTTCTCGTCAGAAACAATAGAAAGCAGAAGATACTTTTCAGAAGAGTGACAAAGTGAAAATGAAACACACACACCACAAATTGTCAAGTAAGAATTACATATTCAACAGGATTAACTTTAGTAAAGAAAGGTAAAATAAACACAGTTCTAGATTTTTAAATAATGGTAAAAAATAAACAGAGAATATGTGTCTAGGGGAGCAGTCCTACAAGAAATACTAAGGAAAGCTCTCCAAGCTGAAAATAAATGGCACTAGAGTGTAATTCACCTAGACAGGAGAAAATGATGAACATTAGAAATAGTAAATGTCAGGTTAATTATAAAATATTCACGTTTTCTTTTTCTGTTGATTAAGAACCATATAACTATTTAAAGCAAAAACGAACATACACAAAGAAAGAGACTAGCAGGAAGAAAAGGCAAGGAAATGGAGCTGTGCTAATAAAAATTGCTATATTTTTGGCAACATAAATCAACACTAACTGAAATAGATTATGAAAAATTAAATATATATATTGTAAACTTTTGGGCAACTACTAAAAACCTGAGATTGGAAATGAGACAAGGAAATCTACCCCCTGCTATTCATCATTGGAATGGAAGCTCTGCTCCCCTCTAAAAAAAAGTAGTAATCCAAGAAAAGAAATAAAAATCATGCACTTGGAAAAGAGAAAGCAAAACTTTCTTTATTCACAGAGAATACTACGGTGTATGTGGAAAACTCTAACCAGTCTATAAAAGAGCCACAGAAATCAGTCAGTAAATTTAGTGAAGTTGCAGAAAACAAATTAATATGCAAACAATTATGTCTCTATATCCTATTCTCAAACAACTCCAAAAGGAAATTTTATAAACATTCTATTTACAAAGGTAAGAAAATGACACTATTTATAAAAAAAAAGTGTGGGCCCAAAGTGGCTCCGGCCGGATGTCGTGGCGCTTGCGAAGGCGAGGCCAAGAGTTCAAGGCCAACCAACCTCAGCAACCTTACAAGCTCTCAATGATTGGCAAAAAAAAAAAAAAAAAAAAAAAAAAGTGTGAAAGATGTGCTCTGCATGTACTGAATATTAAAAGCTATAAAACATCACTAAGAGAAAGTAAGGAACATCTAAACAAATAGTCACACATGTCCTTTTCATGTACTGGAATACTTAATGTTCTTAAGAAGGCAATTCTCTCTAAATTAATATATAAATTTTAAACATTTCATATTAAAATCCTGGATTTTATCTAGAAATTGAAAAACAAATTTTATTATTTATATGCATGTCATTTATATCTATACAGTAGCTAAGCAGTTTGAAACAGCAGAATGCAGACTTATACTACATGATTTTAAATCATAGTATAATACTTTGAGAGTATGTAGCAAACAAGACCTGCAGTATTAGCGTAAGTAGAACGATATAGATAAATAGAACATAGTAAAGATTCAGACATTTACCAAAACATATATGGAAAATTGTTTTTCCAAAAAGATGCCAAGAAAATATAACAGGTAAAGTATGACATTTTTAATAACTATAGTGGATCAACGGGTTATACAAATGCAAAAACAAACAAACAAACAAATAGACTCTTACCACACTATACATGGTAAAGTATGCTCCTGGCTGACAGAAATGGATTCCCCACGGAAAACTGAGATGTTGGAATTTAAACCAGAAGGAGATGGTCATGGCTGGGAGAAGGAGCAGTCACTGGACTCTGTGTTCTTAGAAAGGTGTGTAAAACTATCACAGGACCTCCCTTTCTACAATCAAATCAAATCAGTTGCAGTTTTAGGTGTCAAAATAAACTGCCAGAAATCCCCACTTCCATTCCCCAGTTTGAAACATCTGACAGAGACTTCTAGTTTCCAGCTTGGGAAACAACCAGAAAGAGGTCACTTGGCCCAGTCAATGAAGGCTCAGCTATATCAACCAATCAGGACCCAGCTGTGCCAACCAATCAAAAGTAAGTGTTTCAAGCCTTATCTGCATAAACAAACCTGATTGAGAATTTGAACAGGAACTTTTGCTGTAAACCCCAAATCCTCTCTTTATTCTCTGGAATGCACCTTTGAAGGATACATCTTCCTAATTTGCAAACTGTTTACAGGAATAAAGTCTCTTTCCTTCAAATTTTTTTTTTCAAAGAACATTCGTTCACATATTTAATAATGCCCTCATAATAAATAATAGCCCTAAATATAACAACTAAAAATAATAGCCTTAAATGTAATAATTAAAGATATAAAACTTCTAGGACAAAACGTAGGAGAAAAATTTTTTGTTTAAAGTTAAACAAAGCTTTCTTAGGCACAACAGTTGGAAACAGAAAAGGGAGATTTTAATAATTTGTACCTTGTCAAAATAAAAAGTATGTGAACTTCATAAGAGACCATTAAGAAAATGAAAATTCACATACTGGATGAAAAATGTTTTCAAAATATAAATTTTATAAAATACTTGTATTAAAAAATTTAAATAATTCTTATAAATTAATGATAACACAAACAACTAAATAGCAGGTAAATAGACACACAACCAAAGAAGGTACTTAAAGGGCACATAAGCACATTAAAAGATGCTCAAAAACATTAATCATTTAGGAAATGGAAATTAAAACCATTGAATTATCACTAAAATAACTAAAATAAAGAGCACTAATTTTACTAGGTATCAGAGAGGACACAGAAAAATCAGACTTTGAAGTATTGCTATTGGAAACATAAACTGATCCTAAAACTTTAGAAAATAGTCTGGCATATCAAGAATCTACAAAGAACTTCAACAAATTTACAAGAAAAAAGAAAACAATCCCATCAAAAAGTGAGTGAAGGATATGAACAGACACTTCTCAAAAGAAGACATTTTTGCAGGCAACAAATGTGAAAAAAGCTCATAATCACTGGTCATTAGAGAAATGCAAATCAAAACCACATTGTGACACCATCTCACACCAGTTGGAATGGCGATCATTAAAAAATCAGGAGACAACAGATGATGGAGAGGATGTGGAGAAATAGGAATACTTTCACACTCTTGGTGAGAGTATAAATTAAATGTTCAACCATTGTGGAAGACAGTGTGGCAACTCTCAAAGATCTAGAACTAGAAATACCATTTGACCCAGCAATCCTGTTACTGGGTATATACCCAAAGGATTGCAAATCATTCTATTATAAAGACACATGTACACAAATGTTTATTGCGGCACTGTTCACAAGAGCAAAGACTTGGAACCAGCCCAAATGGCCATCAATGATAGATTGGATAAAGAAAACGTGGCACATATATAGCAGGGAATACCATGCAGCCATAAAAATGGATAGTTCATGTCTTTGCAGGGATATGGATGAAGCTGGAAACCATCATTCTCAGATAACTGAGGCAAGAACAGAAAATCAAACACTGCATGTTTTCACTTATAAGTGGGTGTTGAACAATTAAAACACATGGACACAGGGAGGGGAACATCACACACTGGGGCCTGTTAAGGGGAGTGTGGGTAAGGGAGGGATAGCAGGGGGAAGAAGAACAGGTGACGAATAGTATTAGGAGAAATTCCTAATGTAGATGACTGGGTGATGGATACAGCAAACCACCATGGCATGTGTATGCCTTTGCAACAAACCTGCATGTTCTACACTTGTACCCCAAAACTTAGAGTATAATGACAATAATAAAAGAAAATAGTCTGGAACAGTAGCTTTGCAGTGTGCATATGTGTGTTATTGCTCGTTTAAAGCAAAACATACATTTAACATAGGACCCAATAATTCCTTTCCAAAGAATATATCCAAAAAACTTAAAACATATGTCCACAAAAAGATCTATATATGATTGATAATAGCAACAGTATTCATAATGGCCTTAAGTAGTAACAAACAATGTGTTTTAAATGGTGAATAGGTAATGTAGGATGTATGTGTGTACTCACAAGTAATTTATTCATTTTTTTAAAATTTGAGACATGGTTTCACTCTTTTGTCCAGGCTTTAGGCAGTGGCAATGTCTCAGCTCACTGCAACTTCCTCCTCCCAGGCTCATGCAATCCTCCTGCCTCAGCCTACCGAGTAGCTGGAACTACAAGCATTCACCAGACCAGTTTCGCTGCATTACCCAGGCTGGTCTTGAACTCCTGGACTCAAGCAATCTGCCTGCCTTAGCCTCCCAACATGCTAGGATTACAGATGTGAGTTACTTCACCAAGCTCTCACAAGTAATTTTAAACTAAGTATCAATACACACAAAAACAGGGATGACTCTCTAAAAACATAATCTTAAGAAAAATGAGCCAGACACAAAAGATGACATGCTGTACGAATTTATGGAACATTTCTAGAAAAGGAAAAATGTAGCATGCACACACATATACACCTACAAACACACACAAGACCACAAGTCGGTGGGAATAGGTCTGGGAGTAGCAATTGATTGTCAATAGGCCTGAAGGAATTTGGGGTAATATTGTTCTAAAACTGTTTTTTTGGTGATGAATGCATGACTATATACTTTTATTAAAACCACTGATGTTTACAATTTACATGGTTAAATTTTATGGCACATAAATTATACTCAAAAAAGGTGTTAAAAAGAAAGAACACATTTATCAAAGGAATAATGGAAAATAATGTGGAATTTGATAGATACAGAAAGTATATATTAAAAAGATATTACATGCAGATTCCTGAAGCAAAAATTAAATTTGTTTAGGAGACATATCTCAAGTGCCCACACATCAAAAAATAATAAATATTTTAAAAATGACATCTTCTGGCTGCTTTAATTAGTATGACATCCTAATCATTGGTTGAAGTTCTCAAAGCCAACATAATTTTGTAGCCTAAGAACTAGGGGATTATAATAAATACAAATCATCTACTTTGCCTTCTAGCAACTTGCATTACTGACATGCATTTATGAGAGTTTCCTCTTTTCGGGAATACCAAATAAAGAATAAAGGAGAAAGAATATTTTACAAGTATAGGTGATGAAATAAATATATCTGCCACCCCTAACACTGTTGAAAAATGAGGTATTTCTCATATGAAAATTTAATAGGTAAAGGAACCATACTTCATCTTATACAAATATTTCGAAGTATTTTTCACTGATATATTTTACAACTTCTTAGACGCGTTTCTGTATTTAGAAACATAGTATGTTGAGCTTTAATATGGCTTGACACACATCATTTGTTAAATTAAACAGTTCACTAGTGAAACTATCTGGAGTTCTAGAAATATATAGGACTTTTTACAATACCCTCTACCTCCCAAACAATGATGCCAACTTTTTATGATCAACCATATTAAATTCTACTCCTCAGGGATGTTATGTGTCTGCAAATAACAGACATCTCTTTTAAGACCTTTACTACATATCTTTGTTACAATTTATACTCCTTCTGAACTCCTGAGGACCCTAACACTTGTCACTGAAATTTATTAATAACTTTTCCATTAATAGCATGTAAGTTGTAATTGATTACTTGTAAGACTCTTCTATTAAGAAGATGCAGATTATTAGTATATGAAATTTATGACATTTAATTTGCTGATCAAAGGACTTATTTTTATCATTTTGCTTTATCCATGAAGAATAATAGGCATAAATATTCATAAATAACAATATTTGTAACTGTCTACTATGCTCCAGACACCAGCATTTTCTCTGGTACAGGATTGAGACTCATGGATAAGTGGCCCTGGGATAAATGCACAAGTGAATCTAAAATGTTCTCCATCTGTATGCTTTGTGTCAAAATAACTTTAATAACTAATAAAACATGCATAATAGTTTTACTTGAAAATATATGAAGCTACATCTAGTCAAATTGAATCATGTTTTATATTTGCATTTGTACTATCACTGTCAATTTATAAAGGACACAATATACATATTTCAAAACTAAGTGAGAATACCGTACATATGTTCAATTGTAGCCTTAATTACCCACAAAAGTGAATGATGTAGATTCAAAGTCAATCTAATCAAAGTTTTGTAATCTTTAGTGGAAATTGTGTGGGCAGCTTTCATTATAAGAAGGCATAGTTAGGGTAATGAGAGCAACGACCATGACAGTTTTGAAAGCATATACATGTAGAAATTAGAGCAAGGAGGGTAGCTTCTCTTTTATTCATTAGAATAGCTAAATGACTTGTGATACTGGCTTAAAAGAAAAATCATTCTGAAGCATCTAGAATAATATCTCACAGGGTAATCCCAAATGAGATACTCTATCTGAATACTTTATAAATTGGAAGGAGGAACAGTGCACAGGGTTTAACTACATTTTGTTAATAATTAATTAAACAACATGTATAAATATTATTTCCTTTAAATCAGCTATTACAATAAACATTCAACTTCTTAACCTAGAAAATTAGCGGCAATATTATACTTCAAAGAAAGGGATAACATATTTATTAGGTTTACTTAGAAATTCAGGTAGCAATTTTAAAATTATATCCTAGAAAGAGATGATTGAAAAACAAGGAAAAGCATAGTTAATACATATTCTGAAAGCTACTTTTGTTAATATACATATTCTGAAAGCTACTTTTCAGAATGTGTATAAAAGGGTAACACTTTTTGTACATATTCTGACATTTTGCCCAGGTGAAAAGATTTGCCTCAGTCTAAGAAGTAAAACTACAATGTTTTTTGACATTACTCTCCTTTACATCTATTCTTTATGCATGCCTTTTAAAATAACTGACTTAAATATATTTCACTTTGATCTAGAGCAAAAGGAAAGTTGTTAAAGCTGTTTATGATTATTGGACTGGAAAGAATAATTACTTTAGAATCCAATTTTCATTCATCAACTGTATCATTAGGATCAAACTCTAGCATTTTGGAAATGTGGGTTTTTAATAAAAGAAAACAAAATTTTGAAAGCCTCTCTTTTCAAATAATAAGCCAGTATATATTACAAAATCAAGTTTTGTTTAATGTTTCCTTTTGCCTTTACATGCAACCTTGTACTAGGAAAAAACATCTAGTTAAATATCCACAATCATTAGAAATCTCTTTCAAAAGGCCCTTTGGCAATAGGTCATTTTGGCTATATTTGAATACCTATAATAGAGAACTAAGTCCCTCAGCAATTTAAATAAACGAACATTGGATCTTTTTGTAACACAGATTTTATGTAGATTGAAATGAAATCTGCAATCTGCACTTTGCTACATCCATTTTTTAAATATCATTTTTCGTAATTACAGCCCTGACAATATTTATACATCTATATCTTTTCAACATTTCCTTTCTTCTCCCAACTAAACAACTGTCTGATTTATAACTCCTCATGTGACATAAATAATAGTCAATTCACTATCTAGTGACCTTGTTCTGGATAGATTCTGGTTTGTCAATCCTCTTTGGCCACTTTTTACAGGGCTTTCTCATTTAAAATATTGTCTGTCAAGAATGTAACTGACATCTCTTTCTCACCACTCAAAAATTAACTCAAGATGGATTAAGGTTCTAAGCCACCACCTGAAATTGTAAAAGTCCTAGAAGAAAACCTAGGAAAAACTCTGATGATGATTTGAATTTCTGTGGAATCTGTGGTGATTTCCCCTTTATCATTTTTTATTGCATCTATTTGGTTGTTCTCTCTTCTTTTTTATCAGTCTGGCTAGTGGTCTGTCTATTTTGTGGATCTTTTTGAAAAACCAGCTCTTGGATTTATTAATATTTTGAAGGGGTTTTCGTGTCTCTATCTCCTTCAGTTCTGTTCTCATCTTAGTTATTTGTTGTCTTTGGCTAGGTTTTGAGTTTTTTGATCTTGCTCCTCTAGCTCTTTCAATTTTGATGATAGAGTGTCAATTTTGGATCTCTCCACTCTTCTCATGTGGGCACTTATTGCTATATATTTTCCACTACAGACTGCTTTAAATGTGTCCCAGAGATTCTGGTATGTTGTGTCTTCATTCTCGTTGGTTTCGAAGAACTTCTTTATTTCTGCCTTCATTTCATTGTTTATCCAATCGACATTCAAGAGCCAGTTGCTCAGTTTCCATGAAGCTGTGTCGTTCTGAGTTAGTTTCTGAATTCTGAGTTCTAACTTGATTGCACTATGGTCTGAGAGACTGTTTGTTATGATTTCAGTTGTTTTGCATTTGCTGAGGAGTACTTTACTTCCAATTATGTGGTCAATTTTGGAGTAGATGTGATATGGTGCTGAGAAGAATGTATATTCTGTGGATTTGGGGTGGAGAGTTCTGTAAATGTCTATCAGGTTTGCTTGTTCTGGGTCTGAGTTGAAGTCCTGGATATCCTTGTTAATTTTCTGTCTGGTTGATCTGTCTGATATTGACAGTGGAGTGTTAAAGTCTCCCACTATTATTGTGTGGGAGTCTAAGTCTCTTTGTAAGTTGTTAAGAACTTGCATTATATATCTGGGTGCTTCTGTATTGGGTCCATATATATTTAGGATCATTAGCTCTTCTTGTTGTATCGATCCTTTTACCATTATGTAATGACCTTCTTTGTCTCTTTTGATCTTTGTTGCTTTAAAGTCTATTTTATCAGAGATGAGAATTGCAACTCCTGCTTTTTTCTGCTCTCCATTTGCTTGGAAAATCTTCCTCCATCCCTTTATTTTGAGCCTTTGTGAATCTTTGCATGTGAGATGGGTTTCCTGGATACAGCACACCAATGGGTTTTGGTTTTTTATCCAATTTGCCAGTCTGTGTCTTTTGATTGGTGCATTTAGCCCATTTACATTTAGGGTTAATATTGTTATGTGTGAGTTTGATACTGCCATTTTGATGCTAGCTGGCTGCTTTGTCCCTTGGTTGATGCAGATTCTTCATTTTATTGATGCTCTTTAGCATTTGGTATGCTTTTAGAATGGCTGGTACTGGTTGTTCCTTTCTATGTGTAGTGCCTCTTTCAGGAGCTCTTGTAAAGGAGGCCTGGTGGTGACAAAATCTCTGAGTTCTTGCTTGTTGGCAAAAGATTTTATTCTTCCTTCACTTATGAAGCTCAGTTTGGCTGGATATGAAATTCTGGGTTGAAAGTTCTTTTCTTTAAGGATGTTGAATATTGGCCCCCACTCTCTTCTGGCCTGTAGAGTTTCTTCCGAGAGATCTGCTGTGAGTCTGATGGGCTTCCCTTTGTGGGTGACCTGACCCTTCTCTCTGGCTGCCCTTAGTATTCTCCTTCATTTCAACCCTGGTGAATCTGACGATTATGTGCCTTGGGGTTGCTTTTCTTGCAGAATATCTTTGTGGTGTTCTCTGTATTTCCTGGAGTTAAGTATTGGCCTGCATTGCTAGGTTGGGGAAATTTTTGTGGATAGTATTCTGAAGAGTGTTTTCCAGCTTGCATTCATTCTGTTCGTCACATTCTGGTACGCCTATCAAATGTAGGTTAGGTCTCTTCACATAGTCCCACATTTCTTGGAGATTTTGTTCATTCCTCTTTGTGCTTTTTTCTCTAATCTCAGTTTCTCTTTTTATTTCATTGAGAGAATACTACAAATAACTCTATGCACATAAACTAGTAAACCTGGAAGAAATGGATAAATTCCTGGACACCTGTGTCCTCCCAAGCCTAAACCACTAGGAAGCCAAAACTATGAATAGACCAATAACAAGGTCTGAAGTCAAGGGAGCAATTAAGAGCCTACCACACAAAAAATGCCCTGGTCCAGATGGGTTCACAGCTGAATTCTACCAGACACACAAAGAGGAGCTGGTACCATTCCTTCTGAAACTATTCCAAATAATCCAAAAAGAGGTAACCTTCCCAAATCATTTTATGAGACCCACATCATCCTGATACCAAAACCAGGCAGAGACTCAGCAAGAAAAGAAAACTTTAGGCCAATATCCATGATGAACATAGATGCAAAAATCTTCAATAAAATACTGGCAAACCGATTGCAAAGCACATTAAAAAACTTATCCAACATGACATGATCAAGTAGGATTCATCCCGGGCATGCAAGGCTGGTTCAACATATGCCAGTCTATAAACGTCATTCACCACATTAACAGAACCAAAAACAAAAACCACATGATTATCTCAATTGACACAGAGAAGGCATTTGACAAAATTCAACAGCCCTTTATGCTAAAAACTCTCAATAAACTCGGTATTGATGGAACATATCTCAAAGTAATAAAAGCTATTTATGACAAAGCAACAGCCAATATCATACTGAATGTGCAAAAACTGGAAGCATTCCCTTTGAAATCCGGCATGAGACAAGGATGCCCTCTCTCACCACTCCTATTCAACATAGTACTGGAAGTTCTAGCCAGAGCAATCAGGCAAGAAAGAGAAATAAAGGGTTTTCGAATAGGAAAGGAGGAAGCCAAATTGTCTCTATTCACAGACGACATGATAGTACACCTAGAAGACCCCATCACCTCAGCCCAAAAACTTCTGAAACTGATAAGCAACTTCAGCAAAGTCTCAGGATATAAAATCAATATGCAAAAATCACAAGCATTCCTATACACCAATAATAGACTTAAAGAGAACCAAATCAAGAATGAACTGCCATTCACAATTGCTACAAAGAGAATAAAATACCTAGGAATACAACTTACAAGGAATGTAAGGGACCTCTTCAAGGAAAACTACAAACCACTACTCAGCGAAATAAGAGAGGACACAAACAGATGGAGAAACATTCCATGTTCATGGTTAGGAAGAATCAATATCATGAAAATGGCTATACTGCCCAAAGTAATTTACAGAATCAACGCTATCCCCATCAAGTTACCATTGAATTTCCTCATAGAACTGGAAAAAAACACCTTAAACTTCATATGGAACCAAAAGAGAGCCCACATAGCCAAGTCACTTCTAAGCAAAAAGAACACAGCGGGAGGCATCACACTACCAGACTTCAAACTATACTACAAGGCTACAGTAATCTAAACAGCATGGTACTGGTACCAAAACAGAGATATAGATCAATGGAACAGAACAGAGGCATCGGAGGCAAATCAACATATCTACAACCATATAATCTTTGATAAACCAGACAAAAACAAGCAATAGGGAAAGGATTCCCTGTTTAACAAATGGTGTTGGGAAAACTGGTTAGCCATGTGCAGAAAGCAGAAACTGGACCCCTTCCTGACGCCTTACACTAAAATTAACTCCAGATGGATTAAAGACTTAAACATAAGACCTGGCACCATAAAAACCCTAGAAGAAAATCTAGGCAAAACCATTCAGGACATAGGAGTAGGCAAGGACTTCATGACCAAAACACCAAAAGCATTGGCAACAAAAGCCAAAATAGGCAAATGGGACCTAATCAAACTCCACAGCTTCTGCACGGCAAAAGAAACAGTCACTAGAGTGAATTGGCAACCATCAGAATGGAAAAAAATCTTTGCAGTTTACCCATCTGACAAAGGGCTGATATCCAGAATTTACAAAGAACTCAAACAGATTTACAGGAAAAAAACAAACAAGCCCATTCAAAAATGGGCAAAGGACATGAACAGACACTTTACAAAAGATGACATACACGAGGCCAACAAACACATGAAAAAATGCTCATCATCACTGGTCATTAGAGAGATGCAAATCAAAACCATATTGAGATACCATCTCACGCCGGTTAGAGTGGCGATCATTAAAAAATCTGGAGACAACAGATGCTGGAGAGGATGCGGAGAAATAGGAACACTCTTACACTGTTGGTGGGAGTGTAAATTAGTTCAACCATTGTGGAAGACAGTGTGGCGATTCCTCAAGGACTTAGAAATAGAAATTCCATTTGACCCAGCAATCCCATTACTGGGTATATATCCAAAGGACTATAAATCGTTCTACTATAAGGACACATGCACACGAATGTTCATTGCAGCACTGTTTACAATAGCAAAGAACTGGAACCAACCCAAATGCCCATCGATGATAGACTGGACTGGGAAAATGTGGCACATATACACCATGGAATATTATGCAGCAATAAAAAATGGTGAGTTTACGTCCTTTGTAAGGACAGGGATGAATCTGGAGAACATCATTCTCAGCAAACTGACACAAGAACAGAAAAGGAAATACCACATATTCTCACTCATAGGCAGGTGAGAAAAATGAAAACACATGGACACAGGGAGCGGGGTACTACACACTGGGGTTTAATGGGGGGAATAGGGGAGGGACAGCGGGTGGGGGGAGCTGAGGGGGGATAGCCTGGGGAGAAATGCCAAATGTGGGTTAAGGGGAGGAAGGCAGCAAACCACACTGCCATGTGTGTACCTATGCAACTATCTTGCACGTTCTGCACATGTACCCCAAAACCTAAAATGCAATAAAAATTAAAAAAAAAGAAAACCTAGGAAAAACTCTTTTGTACGTTGGCTTGGACAAATAATTTCTGCCTGAGACCCCAAAGGTAAATGCAACAAAAACAAAAAATAGACAATGGGACTTAATTAAAATAAAAAGCTTCTGCACAGCAAAAGAAATAATCAGCAGAATAAACAGACAACCTACAGAATGAAGGAAAATGTTTGCAAATCATGTCTATAACCTATAATGAATATCCAGAACCTATAATGAATTCAATCAATTCAACAAGCAAAAAGAAATCCTGTTCTTTAAAGTAGGCATATGATTGGATTTGGTAGCTGTCATGCCTTTAATCCCAGAACTTTGGGAGGTCAAGGCAGTATGATCACTTGAGGCTAGGAGTTTGAGACCAACTTAGTTGGAATAGCAAAACCCCTTCTTTAGAAAAATTTTAAACTTAGCTGGGCTAGTGGCACATGCATAACTCCTAGATACTCAAGAGAATGATGCAGAAGGATCACTTAAACCCAGGAGGTTGAGGCTGCAGTGAGCCAAGATTGCACCACTGTACTCCAGCCTGGCCAGCAGGATGAGACCCTGTATCAAAAAAAGAGAGAGAAAGAGAAAGGGAGACTGAGTCTTGCTCTGCTGTCCAGGCTGGAGTGCAGTGTTGCAATCTTATCTCACTGCAGCCTCAACCCCCTGGGTTCAAGCAATCCTCCTGCCT
Source organism: Saguinus oedipus (assembly GCA_031835075.1). NCBI lineage: Eukaryota > Metazoa > Chordata > Mammalia > Primates > Cebidae > Saguinus > Saguinus oedipus. Next base: position 150,958,980 of record CM063172.1, read on the forward strand.
TATCCTCTTTAGTAGCTGGGACTATATGCCCATGCCACCATGCCTGGCTATCTTTTGTATTTTTTGGTAGAAATGGGGTTTTGCTATGTTTCCCAGGCTGGTCTCAGATTCCTGGGCTCAAGCTATCTACACACTTCAGCTTCCCAAAGTTCTGGGAATATAGGCATGAGCTACCATGCCCAGCACCTTGTCTTAAAAAAAAAAAACAAACAAACAAAGAAGAAGAAAAAAAGACATACAGGTGGCCAACAAACATATGAAAAAATGTTCAACGTCACTAATCATGAGAGAAAGGCAAATTAAAACCACATTGAGATACCGTATTACACCCATCAGAATGGCTATTATTAAAACGTCAACAAACAAGAAGTGTTGTTATGATGCAGAGAAAAGGGAACGCTTACGCACTCTGGGTAGGAATGTAAATTAGCACAACCTCTATGGAAAACAGTATGGAGATTTCATAAAGAGCATACAACAGAACTGCCATTTGACCCAGCAGTCCCACTACTGGGCATGTATCCAAAAGAAAAGAAATAATTATATAAAAAAAGACTCCTGCACTCATATGTATATTGCAGCACTATTCACAATAGTGAAGTGAAATCAACCGAATTCTCAAGGAATCATGAGAACCTCATGTAATCAACCTAAGTGTTCATAATGGTTGGTTGGTTAAAGCAAATGTGGTAGATAGACATCATGGGATACCATGCAAACCATAAAAAGGAATGAAATTATGCTTTGTGCAACCACATGGATAAAGCTGGGGGCCATTATCCTAAGTGAAATAACTCAAAAACAGAAAGTTAAATGCCATGTGTCCGCACTTATAAGTGGAAAACTAAAGAATTGGTATATGAGGACATAAAGATATAAATTTTAGACACTGGGAACTCCAAAAGTAGGGAGGGGGAAGATGGAGTGAGGGTTTAAAAATTGCCCATGGGTACAATGTTTACTATTTGGGTGATGGGTATACTAGAAGCTCAGACTTCACCATCACGCAATGTATCGAGGTAACAAACTTGCAAATGTACCCTCTAAATTTAAAACTTAAAGAAAAATTAAAAATATATATTGCCCGTCTAAAGAATCCAATAAAAAAATTCATGACATGTCATTGAATAAAGGGTAAAATACTCATAGAAACCCTTATAAAATATAATAAAAGTGAGAACAGGCCTTAAAGGGTCAAAGAATGTCTTTCATATTAAAAATAATACAATGTCCCAGCACTTTGGGAGGCCGAGGCGGGTGGATCACAAGGTCAAGAGATCGAGACCATCCTGGTCAACATGGTGAAACCCCGTCTCGACTAAAAATACAAAAAATTAGCTGGGCATGGTGGCGCGTGCCTGTAATTCCAGCTACTCGGGAGGCTGAGGCAGGAGAATTGCCTGAACCCAGGAGGTGGAGTTTGCGGTGAGCCGAGATCGCGCCATTGCACTCCAGCCTGGGTAACAAGAGCGAAACTCCATCTCAAAAAAAAATGAATGAATAAATAAATAAATAAAAATAATATAATGATAAGATTCAAAAAATTAGATACATTTAGCATTCAGAAGATACTTTAATGAATGTAGGTGAAAAGGACAAATTAGATTACTGGCAGAGTAAAGAGGCAACAAAAACAGCTTACAAAATAGGAAAGTTTGAAAAATTATCACCAAAACAAGATTAAGCAAACATTGGAATCATAAGGCACCAATTGCCTAAGTCAGTTGTGCAAAAATCTCAAATGCAAGAATAAAAGAAAGACAATGTGACAAAAAGGGGAAGAACGGGGAAGGCATACATAGAACAGTGATATATTAACTCAGAGAGGATCACGATCCTTTAAAATAGACCATGGCATCTGGAACAAATGCCATGATGTATGAACAACCCTGTAAAATAACATTTATCCTTCACTAAAGATAGATCTTAATAGGTAGACTGATAAAAATTCCTATTAGTGAATAAATTCTAAGATAATCTTTAAATTATAAGACATGGGAAGGAAAGCTTGTAATTATTCTTAGCTAAATCAAAGTGAAAAATAAACATTTTAAAATGGGAGTAATTTCATTATAAATTATAAATTATGTTAGACATAAGATATGTTTTATTTAAGAATTTGACAGAAAGTTATTTTTTTAAATACAGAAAAATTATACATCCTGTATTTTATTTTACAAATATTTGGGCTGTGATAAATGACTTATACTGTGATAAATTAAAAGTAAAACAATATGAAGTTTCAAAAGTTAGACAAAACAATGCTATAACAGGTTGCAAACAACCATTATTCAAACTAGAGATTAATTTTACTAATAATTTTAAATTTGTTTATTAACTTTAATGTACATTCTAAAAGGTCTACAATATCTCAAATGATGTTTTGGACATAGGACTTTGCAAAGGCTGATGTAACAAATATCAAAGACTGGGTGGCTTAAACAATAGAAATTTATTTTCTCACAGCTGTGATGTCTAAAAGACCAAGATCAAGTTGTGTGGGCAGTGTTGGTTTCTTCTGAGGCCTGTCCACTGACTAGCAGATGGCTTTCTTTTCACTGTGTCCTTGCATGGTTCACCCTCTGGAAGGAGAATAGACCCATGCTAATAGCATCAGAAGAAATGGGAAGTAGGTCTATTAATTGCAGACAGAAAAGATTATCAGTGATAACTAGGATCATTACAGAATTTTTAGAAGTCGATTTTCCAAAAAGACATAACAACACTGAATGTATATGACCTAATACGAGAATGTAAAAATACATGAGACAAAAACAGTAGTCCTAGAAAAAAGTGGAAAAATTCACTCTTGATACTTTGACATTTCAATTTTAGTAACTGATAGTTCAAGCAGGCAAAAATCAGTAAGGATGTATTGACCTGGATAGCACTATTAATCCACATGATCTAATGGGCAGTCATTGAATAATTCATCCAACAGCAACAGGATATATATATTTTTGAAGATCTCATGAAGCTTTCATCAAGAAAGATTATATCTTGTGCTATAAAACACACCTTAAATTTAAAAGAAAGGAGTTTGTTATGGTGTGAATGTTTGTGCTCACCCACAATTCGTATATTGAAATCCTAAAATCAAGATGATATTATTAGGAGTGGTGCCTTTGGGAAGTTATTAGATCATGAGAGTTGAGCCTTCATCAGTGGGATTAGGGACTTCATAAAGAGGCTCAAGAAAGACTCCTTGCATTTCCAACATAAGAAGAGATGCAAGAAGAAGTCTCCCTTTATGAGGAACAGGCCCTCATCGACAAAGAATCTGCCAGTGCCTTGGTCTTGGACTTCACAGCCTCCAGATGTGTAAGAAATAAATACTGTTAGTTATAAATCATCCAGTCTATAATATTTTGTTACAGTAGCCTGAATGAACTAAGGCAGGAGTCATGCAAAATGTTGTCTCAGATCACAATAGAATTAACCTAGAAATCAATAATGAAAAGAGAGCTAGAAATTTTTGAAATATCTTGATATTAGACAAAACACTTCCAAAAATTGGTCAATAAACAAATCTTCAGAACAATTTTTAAATATTTTTGACTACATGAAAATGAAACTAGAGCCAATCAGATTATGTGGAATACATTGAAGGCAGTACTAAGAGGGAAATTTTTAGGATTGAATGTAGACACTAGAAAATAAGAAAGATCTAAAATCAATAATCTTACCATCCCCCTTAGTAAATTAGAGAAAGAAGAGGAAATTTATTCTAAAACAAGAAGAAATCAATCAAAAGTAGAGAAGAAATTAATGAATCTAAAAAAAGGAAATTCATAGACAATAGCAACAAAACCAAAAGTTGTTTCTTTAAAAAAATCAAATCAATCAAAAAATTAAATTTTTAATAAGATTACTTTAAAAAATGGTATGCCCCCTCCAAATTCAGATGTTGAAGTGCAAACCACCAATATGACTCTATTTGGAAATAAAGGCTTCAAGGGGTTAAGTAAAGTTAAACAAGATCATAAAAGTGGGGCCCTAATCATATAGGACTTATATCCTTGTAAGAAGAGACAGAAATACCAGAAATACCAGGTCTCTCTGTCTCTCTGTCTCTGTCTCTGTCTCTGTCTCTCTCTCTCTCTCTCTCTCTCTCTCTCTCTCTCTCTCTTTCTCTCTCACACACATCTCTCTTTCTCTTCCCCTCTGCTGTCACACTCTCTCTGTATGTGCACAGAAGAAAAGTACATCAATAAGGCAGTTACGTTCAATCCAGGAAGATAGGCCTCAGAAGAAACAAATTATGTTGGGAATTTATTTGCACGTCCAGACCCCAGAACTGTGAGAAAATAAATTTCTTTCTTTCTTTCTTTCTTTCTTTTTTTTTTTTTGAGACGGAATTTCGCTCGTTACCCAGGCTGGAGTGCAATGGCGCAATCTTGGCTCACCGCAACCTCCGCCTCCTGGGTTCAGGCAATTCTCCTGCCTCAGTCTCCTGAGTAGCTGGGATTACAGGCACACGCCACCATGCCCAGCTAATTTTTTGTATTTTTAGTAGAGACGGGGTTTCACCATGTTGATCAGGATCGTCTTGATCTCTTGACCTCGTGATCCACCTGCCTCGGCCTCCCAAAGTGCTGGGATTACAGGCGTGAGCCACCGCGCCCGGCCGAGAAAATAAATTTCTGTTAAGCCACCTAGTCCATGATATTTTGTTATAGCATCCTGAGCAGACTAAAGTAAAAGGAAACACACAAATGTATAAATATCAGAAATGAAAGAGATGCCATCACTAGTAATCCCACAGATACTAAAAGAATGCTAAAGGAAAGCACTGAACAACTTCTTGCCTACAAAATTAATAAGGTAGATGAAATGGGACTATTCTTTAAAAAGTACCAAGTCAAAATTCACAAGAAGAAGCAGATAATCTGAGTATCTCTATATATAATAAAGAAATTGAATGAATAATTAATAGTCTTCAAAAGAAAGCACTGGCAATAGTAATAAATGTGAATAGATTAATGAGTGAACAAATAAATAAATACATACATACATACATAGTATCAGTCCAGATAGTTTCACTAGTACATTATAACCAACATTTAAGGAAGAAATAATACCAGCTCTCCCTCATCTAATCCAAAACATTTGGAAGAGGAAACACTTGAAAATTTATTCTATGAGGACAGCATTGCATTTATAATAAAACCATAGAAAAACATTATATAAAAACTGCAAACCAATATGTCTCATGCACACATAGATTTAAAAATTCTCAACAGAATATTTCCAAATTGAATCCATTCATATATAAAAAGGATTATACACTATGACCAAGTGGAATTTATTACACGTATGCAGGCTGGTTCGACATTCAAAAAAATCAATTAATGTAATCCATCACGTCAACAGGCTGAAAAAGAAAAATCAGATAATCATGTAAATAGAGGATGAAAAAGTATGTCACAAAATAAAGCACCTATTCTTGATTAAAGCTCTCATCTCAAGCTAGGAATACAGGGCAACTTCCTCAATTTGATAAAGGGCAATCACAAAAACTTATAGCTGTCATCATCCTTAATGGTGAGAAAGTATGTTTTTCCTCTAAGACTTAAAACAAGGTTTCTCTTACCACTTGTATTCAATATCATTCTGGAGGTCAATGGTAGTGAAATAAAGCAAAGAAAATGAAAGCTACACAGATGGATTGGAAGAAATAAAACTGGTTTTATTGGTAGATGACATGAGCAGTAACTAAAGAACAGAAAAAAAAAATTGGTTCTGGACTTTAAGCAAATATAACAGGATTGCAGAATACAAGGTTAATATAAGAAACCCAGTTTTCAAAATACCAGCAATTAAGATTTGGAATTGGAAATTAAATTGAAAACATAAAGGAATTTATTAAGATACCACCAAAAATACTTTGATGTAAGTCTAACAAAATATGTGTAAGATCTACAGGCAGAAAACTATAAAACTCTTTTGAAGGAACTCAATGAAGATCTAAATAATGAAGATATATTCAGTGTTCCTGGATTATAAGACTCAATATTGTTAAAATATTAATTTTTGCTAATTTGATATAGAAAATGAGCATAATAAAAATCTCAGGGATATATTTTAGAGATATTTACAGACTAATTCTAAAGTATATATATAAAGGCAAAAGATCTAAAACACACAACAGATACCAAGACAAAACATAGCAACAAAGTTAGAACAAAATTAGAAGACTTAACACTACCGTATATTAAGAGTATTGTAAGGCAACAGATTTGAAGACAGCGTGTATGTATATATACACACATACCATACACACATAGATACTATATAAACTATGTAAGTTATACCAAATATAAGCCTAATAAATTAATATATTTAATATTTAATTTGGCTGCTTGTAATAGACTATATATTTCTGCTTTGCCAAACTTCATGCTTGTCAATCTAAACATCAAATAGAGAGAGGCTCTCTACAAGAAAAAGATATTTATTTTGGAATAGGGTGTCACAATGGGAATGTATTCGCCATAGTAAAAAATGTGCTGATTTAGGGAGGTAAAGAAAGACAAGGGGTTTTAAAGGAAAAATAAGAGGATTGTGTGTTTTGAAATGATTGCCTGTGACTGCAAAGATCAGTAACACAAGCGATGCCATTTCAAGCTTAGACAGACAGTTGCCGAGCAGATGTCTTCAGAGAAGTATTTTTATTTTTTAACGTAAAGGCACAGTGACCTTTGCATAGGCTTGTGGTAGTTTTGTTCTCATGCATACAAGCATGAGAACCCTCTCTTGATAGTCATCCCTGGCTCCATTTTTCAGGGTTTTCTTTTCTTTTCTTTTGAACATGAGTGACTTCTTTTGATTCTGACAAATTCATATGTTGAAACACTAATTTAAATGCGATAGTCTTTGGAGATGGAGCTTATGAAGGAATTAGGTCATGAGTATGGAAAAGACCCTACAAAAAGAGGGCAGGAATCTAGCTTGCTTTCTTTACTCCAAGAGAGGACACAGCAAAAAGACAATTGTCTGTAAACTAGGAAAAGAATTCGAACCAAGAATCCTGCCCTGCTACTACCTTTATCTTGGACTGCCAATCTCTAGAAATGAGAAAAATAAATTGTTTAAGCCACCCCATTTGTGATATTTTATTATAGTATCACCAACATGAACTGATAAGATGTTGCTTAAACTCAAATGCTTTTGAGGAATTTTTGGTAATAACAATATTATTTTACTTTGCTGCTTGCTGGTTAGTCTATGGAACAATGTCATCTATTTTAAACACTATAGACATGTATATATTTGTATTTGTTATCCATTGCTGCCTAACAAATTGCTCAAAAACATAATGGTTTAAGCAGCATTTATTTTTCACAGATTATGTGGCTCTTAAATCTAGGCTCAGTTTTTCTTGTACCTCTTTCTCAGGTATCCCCCTAAGCTACAATCAATTTGTCTAGCAGGGCTGTAGTCATCTCGAGGCTCCACAGGAGGCAGATCTGATTTCAAAGCTCACTCACTTTTGCGGTTGTAGGTAGGAACCAGTTCTCTGTGGGTTGTTAGAGGACCTGAGTTCCTCAGTGGTCATTACCTGGAGGATACCCTCAGTCCTTTGCCATGTGGTCTACTTGCATGTGGACAATCTGACAAAATTCAGTGTGTGAGTGCTGACGAGACAGAAGTCAGTCTTTAATAACCTAATATCAGAAGTGACATCCCATCTCTTTTGTAATATTCTATTTGTTAGAAGCAAGTCAGTAGATGTAGTCCCCACTCATAGAAAGGAGATTGCAAAGGGTTTGAATACCAGCAAGCAGGGCCCATTAGGAGTAATTTTTTAAAGCTTTTCACCACATGTTTTTGTTCTGCTATTGACCTATAAAATCCTACATATAATATACATTACTGTTCGAAACATGAGTTAAAGCCAGTGTTCTGATGTCCTTCTCATGATTGTCAAAAAAATTTTGAATAAAAATGAACCTTTAGGCAATCATTCATCTTTATAACAGCCATTAAAGACAGCTGCCATCTGTCATAAATTAAAATGAAAATGGCATAGCATATCCAAAAATGGAAGTATTTGGAAACTTTTCCTTTTAAAATGTAGACATACACTTAAATATTTAAGAAGGAAAATATAGTTTTGAAAGGAACTGACTCAGTAAGGTAGACATATCTTTTTCATTAGGCTTTCATTAATTTCCAATATGAGATAACAGTATAGTCAAACTGAAGGACCCTAAGTAGAAACCACAGTCCCTAGAGGTCTCTACTAATTGTGATCCTAAGGCAAATCGTTAAAGCAAACTTGCTTTAATTAGATATATTTCCCAAGTTGGATGCAGAATACTCAACAACTCCCACGACTGTGGTAAGGATCTTAGCATTGATTGCTTTCTCTTCTACACTCAGTCAATGAAGCAAGACTCTAGTGCAATCAGTAGCATTTATTTCTCAATATTTTGAAGGGTTTGTATGAGCTGAAGTTATAGTTATCTTGAACTTTTCATCAAGAATTTTCACTTTAAAAAAACACTTTCTTCATTGATTAGTATAACCCTAATTGGTTTCTTTTACTCAAACATGAGCCTCTAATGTTTCAAGTGAAATGTGGAAGTGTGCATTCTATCTATCTATCATCTATCTATCTATCTATGTAAAAATATATATTTTACAGTAAGGTAGAGGGAAATAAATGTATATACACATATTTTTAAATGATGATACTTCTATTAACATATACTATATATTTTTTAGACAGAGTTACACTCTTGTTGCCAAGGCTGGAGTGCAGTGGCGCACTCTCAGCTCACTGCAACCTCTGCCTTCCGAGTTCAAGCAATTCTCCTGCCTCAACCTTCCAAGTAGCTGGGATTACAGGCATGGGATCCACCGTGCCTGGATAATTTTGTATTTTTAGTAGAGATAGGATTTCTCCATGTTGGTCAGACTGGTCTTGAACTCTCGACCTCAGGAGATGAGCCCACCTCAGTCTGGAGATCAGCCTGCCCAGCCAACATACGCTATTTTATGCAACTTCTAAATCTGAATGGTAAAATAATTCAAAATTGAAGAATATATTACAAAAATGCTTTATGACTATATTTCATATCTTGGGTGCTGAAATGGAGCCAGATTTGAAGTGCTTTGCAGCTAGTACCAGAAACGGAAGAAAAGTCATTCTTCTGTGATGGAAGAATAAATTAGACATGCAACTCATCTAACTGAATGCTATGTCCTCTTACATATTTGCAGAAATGCAGTATCTTTAAAATAATTGTTTTCCCTAGAGAAACACTAGGTAATTCTCAATATTTAATTCAATTGCTTATTTTTCCTGTCAGCCTTTTTAGACGTCTTCATATCTAACCTACACAACTGCATTGGTTGTGTTCTTACACTTGTTTATTATTGATTTAGATTCCTTCTCCCACACCTTTAATGTTTACTTCCAAGTGGAAGAAGATCTGCTGGTATTTTACTTATTTACCCTCTATATCCCTTAAGCTTACTTGAGGAAGAGTAATTTAATTGGACAAATGATTTTGCAAGAAGAAATCTGGTGCAATTATCCTAGACTTCACTGCTTCTTGGGAATAAACTTTCCAAAAGATGGCATGTTTTGCCACAATCCTCCACAGTATATGTTTTACAGGGGCACTGTACATTTTACATTGGGAAGCCTGCATGGCTCAGTACTATTATAGGTTTTAAGTCTACTTAATTCTTGGGTTCAGTATTATGAAAGCTAATTTCCTGCAGATTCAGTACACTATTTAACATCAGCTTATCAGTGATAAACGATGGTTGTTACATTCTCTATTTCATGCATTTGTTTTATGATTAGAAACTCAGGTGGAGAAAAGAGTGGTGTTATGTATTATACCCACTTACACCCAAATAATTCTTATAAATGATTATTTATCATATTTTGTGAGTTGTTATGGTCATTGTACTGTAAACCATTGAATTATTATCATCTATAACCAAAAATTATAGAATTTTTACTGTTTATTAGCTGATAGGGTTTGTTTTGCTATAAAAATACCATCTGAAATTGAGACTAGATTGGTTATTTCCAACATTTATATCTGGATGATCTATCTTAACACATTTGTATTAACATCCAACAATAAAAGATAAAAATAGCATTCTTCTATTGAGAGAAAATGACCCCTTTGTTCCTCAATATGATGTAAATTTTTGATGAGAAACAAATTTATTTATAAGTATTAGGAATGTATTTCTTCATTCTTTGTTCACCAAAACACTTCTAAATTAATTTAGTTTCTGGTTTGTTGTTTATTTAATGTGAAACAAGTTTATTCCTTAATCCCTTAGAAAGAATTGCTATTGTAGTCAGTCTTAAATCCAATAATAACATGTATTTTTTTCTCTTTTGTAACTTTATTTTAAAAATCATTTCTAAAGTATGGCACGTGGATTGCATGTTTTGTGAGACACAGAATATGTGAAAATAATTTTCATGCTTAAAAATATACTTGACTAGATAGAAAATTCAAAAGAATGTTTGAAGACTCGGCCACACTGTATTTGTGGTGGTAATGATGGCAGCAGTGACCCATCTGGAGTGGCTGCTGTGAAGATGCCGCTGCAGCAAGGGATACATGGCCAGGCTGTATGCTCAGGGAGCTGGCAGGGGTTTGGAACAGGCAGGAGCCTCACCTACTACTGAGTCAGTGGGACAGGAGCCCTGTGCTTCTGGGTGTAGCTACAGCCACCTACCCATAGCTCCAGACCTGGGCATCCCTGAACTTTTGAGAGCCCAGGAAGCCCTCCCTGCCCCTGTAGGCTGGGAAGTGCCTGCTCCTGCTCCCTAGCTTCTCCCAACTCTGACACAACCTCTACTTGTAAAGCAAAGTTGTAGCCAAGCCTGGGCACTGTTGGGACCTGACCAGGTGTGCATGAGTGCTCAGGGCAGTGCTGGCATACAAGACCCCTGCTGCCTCAGCCCCCTCCAAACTTTGGGTGCCAATGAGGGCAGAAGGAGGCTGGCGAGGGGTGCTGAGGGCAGCTCAGCATTTACCTATAGGAATCTTTTGGCAGAAACAGCCAGGGCACCGTGGAAGGCATGTTGATGGTGTGAGGCAGACAGGTTCCTGTGCAGAATGGGGTGGGTCCCTAGTGAAACTCCACCTTCAAGCTGCGGACAGCCTGAAGCTTGGGGGCCAGACTGCCAGCTCTGGGTAGAGTCCACAGCCTGGAGTGAGAACTTACCATGCTTTTTCGAGGTTTGCCCATGGCTGCTGATGGACCTATCAGTATGCACTTCTTCCTCCCTTCAGAGCCCATAAAAACTCTGGACTCAGCCAGTATCACCCAGACTTTGGTACTACCAGTGGCAGGAAGGCACCATTCACTTTGGGTCTCCTCGACTTTTTGGGGTGCCTTGCCTGTGGAAAGGAGCTACATGGGTCTCCTGTCTGCTAAGAGCTGGACACTACTTGGGACAACCTGTCTGCAAATAGTATCTACCCACTTCAGGTCTCCTAAGAACTGTTCTGTTGCTCAGTGAAGCTCCTTTCTGCCTCAATCACCCTCTAGTTGTCTGCATACCTCTTTCTTACTGGACACAGAACAAGAAGTTTGGATCCACTGAATACAGGAATGAAAGTACTGTAACACAAACAGGGCTGAAACCCCCTCACCTTCACTTGCCATGTTGTAGGTGACAAGAAGAGAAGTGAGAAGGAGAGAAGAGTTGCAGCTCTTCGGGGAGCCCAAACCTAAAACCTCCCCAAGCCAGGGCTATGATGCTTTCTTTGGGGCTCCACAGGTCCTGACATCTTCAAGCTTCCCGTTCTCTGGCACCCCCACTGGAAGACTTCTGCCATATGCCTGGTCTAGCAGCAGCCTTACAGGAGCCAACACCTGGAAATGTCTGCCTCACCTCGGCCAGCACACCTGGCAGTGTGCAGTGTCTGGACCCTGTGCTTGCTTACACACTCCTCACTACTCTGCGCCTGGCTAGCCCTTGGCAGGCATTGGATACAGGACAGTAGCACAAGCTGAGCAGGCCTGCTGGGCAGTGGGTGGAATGAGACCAGCAGGCCCAAGCAAAACTTGGGCAAAGGTGCTACTGGCCACAGAGGTTCCCAACTAGAAACATGACACCCTAAGGATCCTGTGACAGCAATGTATTAGAATGTTTATTATAACCCTATTAGCATACCTTACAAGGAAGCTAAATGCCCATCAAAAGAGGAATGGCTAAAAAAAATTATTATATCTATTATTAAAAAATCATAGAGTCATCAAAATTAAACGGGTAGATCTATACAAACGAAACAGGAAAGGGGTAAGTTATCTTTATTAACTGAATAAAAAATGCCAAATATCAATTCATACCTATATAAAATAAAAAATTGATAAGAATGTTTATTTCTTTAAAATATAAGATTATACATATGTATGATTAATCTTACTCAAAATATTTACTATAAGTTTTAGAGTGAATCTTCATGGGAATAGTAGCATAACTTTGAAGAATATTAAGGACTACCATTTAGTATGCATTTTTAAACAGAATTCTAGAAATTATTTTATTTGAAATGACATATTCCTGTAAAATGTAAAAAAACATATGTAACACAAATTGTTCAATTTTAGTTACTTCTAGGAGTTACATTGAATGACTCCAAGAAGACAGACCACTACTACCAACCACTAAAAATAAAATATTATAAAGTTTATAATTACTTTTTGTGTGTTTTAGTATTTTTCAAGGTAATATATACATACAATTTTTGTTCTTTTACAATTTAAAAATAGAATAACGACTAAACTGGATGATAACATTTTTGCAGCATTGTGAATATATGATTGTTAAAATTACAAATAAGTTTCACAGTAAGCATTTTAATTTCTGTTTTCAGAGAATTCAGAGAATAAAAAACATGGTGGAGCAGAAATTCAAAATCTGAGCCCAGGTTCTAAAGTCACTACCTTTTTGAAAAAGAACAGAAAACAGAAAAAAGCAAATAAAATAAAATAAAATAAAACGAGAAAACAATGACCCACTTTTTCTCATGTATTGTACTGATTCTTTTTCACTCAGAAGAGACATGGCTTCATTTCATATCTGCAGTCTTGCTTTGTGATTCTCTGAACTGATATACAAATTTGAAGCATTTACTATGACTGATTTTTCACAGTTACCTACAGCGCTTTTTGATGCATAATAGAAACATTTTTTTTATATTAATGGATCACTGCCATTATCTCCTCCTGCTCTGCCCTGGTATTGCTTTTCTTTCTTTCATATATGAAACATGTGTAAGTTAACAGCTTCGGAGAAGGGATGCTTAGCATCCCCTAGACAGTGATAGGGCAGTTGTTAGAGTTTCTGGCTTATGCACACCAAGGTTCTTTGAGTACAGAGTCACAATAAAAGAAAACTTCAAAGTGTCATCCCCACCATTGCTAAATAATTCCAATGTTATTGAATAAAGTAGCAAATGAATAAAACTCTGGATTATTGTTTCTTTCTATTTTATCTCCACTTACCGAATTAAAAATAATTCCTTTATGAGTCCAAAAGTGATATGTTACTCCAAATCTTCACTCTTTTTTAAACTTTTTGTTTTGAAATAATTATATATTCATAGAAAGAACCAAAGACAGTGCAAAGGTCCTATGTATTCTTCACTTAATTTCCTCTGTGGTTATATTATATATTATTATGGCACAATATCAAACCATATAATTGACATTGGTATAATGTGTGTATATGGTTCCATGTCAATTCACTCTGTGTATAGATTTGTGTAACCACCACTACAATTAAGATACTAAAAAACTGTATCACAGAAAGGCCTCCTTTGTGCTATTTACTTAAAGGCACACTCTCCCCATTATCTTAAATCCCTGGCAATTACTAATTTGTTCTCTATCTCTATAATTGGAACACTTTTAGAGTTTCATATATATGAATAATAAAATATATAATCTTTTGAGGCTTCTTTCACACAGTGTAATGTCCTTAAGATTTATCCCAGTTCTTGCATAGATTCATTCTTTTTTATTGCAGAATAGTATTTAATGGTACGGATGTACTATATTTCAACCTTTTCCCCACCGAAGGACATTTACATTGTTCCTAGTTTTGAGCTATTACAAAGAAAACTGCTTGCCAGTTGTGGTGAATCATGTTTGTAAACCCAGCACTTGGGGAGGCTGAGGCGGGATGATTGCTTAAGTTCAAGACCTGCCTAGGCAACATAGTGAGAAACCATCTCTACGAAATGTAAAATATTAGCCAGGCATGGTGGTGCACACTAAGTCCCAAATACCCAAAAAGCTAAGATGCGAGTATCGCTTGAGCCCAGGAGTCAAGGCTCCAGTGAGCCATGATTGTAGCAGTGCACTCCAGCCTAGGCAGCAGAGTGAGAGGAGTGAGAATCCTGTCTCAAACAAACAAATGAAAATGAATGAAACTGCTGTAAGCATTTATGAATGGGATTCTATGTGAACATATATTTTCATATATTTGAGATAAATGTCTGGAACTGCAATTTTTAGATGACACTATAATCACAAATTTAGTGTTTTTAGAGATTGCCAATTTTTTTCTCAGATTGACTGTAACACTACCTTCCCACTTAGAATGTATGAGAGATCTAGTCTCTCCCCATGTTCTCCAGCATGGGGGATTTTCACTATGCTTTACTTTAGCTGTTCTAATAGGCATATAGTGACAACGTGTCTTACTTTAGACTTCTCTAATAACAGGTGTCAAACATATTTTCATGTGTTTATTTGCCAACCACATATCCATTTCACTGAAGGATCTCTTCATGTCTTTGGCTCATTTCCAGCCAGATTGTTTCATTTGTACTTCATTGTTGTATTTTGAGAGTTCTTTATATTTTCTAGATACTGGTCCTTTATTGGATAAGTTGTTTGCAAATATTTTCTCCTAGTCTGTAACTTACCTTTTCATCCTCTTAACAGGGTCATTTGCAGGGTATCTTTAATTTTCATGAAATCCAATTTTTTAGTCTTTCCTCTGGTGGATGGTGGATTTGGTTTAATGACTAACGACTCTACAACAAACCTTAGGTCCCAGTGATATTTTTTCTCTGTTGTCTTTAAAAAGCCTCATAGTTTACATTTTACATTATATGATCTATTTGAGTTAAATTTTATATAAGGTGTGAGGTTTACGGCATGGCTCGTTTTTGTGCTTATGGCTATATAATTATTCCAGCACTATTTGTTAACAAAACTATATTTTGCAAATGCCAGTTGGCCACACTTGTCTGGGTCTTTTATAGGCAGCCTATTGCTCTGTTTACTTAGGTTACTATTTTTCCACCACTACTTGCAGTCATGATTACATTTTCTATATTGCAAACCTTGAAATCAGGTGGCTAGAATTATCCTACTTTCTTCTTCTCTTTTTGTAATTGTTTTATGGTGGACTGTAGGTATTATATTATCTATGCATGACTTACCACACTCTTCTGTTTTCACCATCTTACCAGTTTACATGATGTACAGGAACTTTATCTCCCTTTCCATGCCTTTGACCTCCACCACTTATAATAGAATTGTCTAAAAATGTTTCCTATGTACATTTAGAACCATATCATATATATTTTATGGTTTTCGCTTCATCTGCTAAATATAATTTAGAAGACTCAAGAGAAGGAAACCTACTGTATTTACTCATATTTTTACTTATGATTCATTTGAAACTTTTTATGACTTTTGCTTCATCTGCCAAATATAATTTAGGAAACTCAAGAAGAGAAGAAAAGCTGACTGTATTTACTTGTATTTTTGCTTCCAATGTCATTTCATTGTATGATTTCTATTGTTTTACCATCAGGTTCACTGACTCACTTTTGTCTTCTCCATTCTGCTGTTGTGCCCACTCAGTGAGTTTTTTAAATTTTCAGTTATTGTATCGTATTTTTTACAGTGCTGTAATTCCCATTTGATTAATATATTTTTCATTTCTTGGATGAAATTTTTGTTTTCTCATTTATTTGAAGAATGTTCATAATTGTTCACAGAAGCATTTTTATGATGACTGCTATTGAATCCTTTTGAGATAATTCTATTTATTTCACCTAAGCATTAGCTTCTTGATTGTCTTCTTTTTAGTAACTGGAAATCTTCTTGGTTAGTAGACTAATGAAAGATTTTTTATGAAAGTCTAAACATTTTGAGTAACATGATATGGGACCCTGGATCCTACTTAAATCTTGTGCATTAGCAGTCTTTCTTTCTCTGGTCCAGTTAGGGAAGTGTAATACCACTTCCTTACTGCCAAGTTAGGAAATAAATCCAGGTTTTCCATTTGGCTTCTATTGACAGTTGCCACCAGGAGAAATGGCTCCTTGCTATTGTTGGATATGGGATCAGAACTTGTGCTTTTCACTTGGCCTTCACTAATATCACTTTGGCTGATGAATAAGGGGTGCCTTATTATTATTCTTAATGTGGCCTCCACTGATACTACAGGAGTGAAGGATGGTCTCATTGCTGTTAAATAAGGTTCAAAATACTGACTCTTCACTGGGCCTTCTGTGAGATCTCCCAGTGAGAAGGATGAGGGCTGACTCACTACCTTCAGGGGTGGGGCAGATGTTCAGGGTGCCCACCTTGTCTACCTATACACTGTGAAGGGAGAGTCCTTGTTAACACCCAGGGGTGATGAGTGTTCTTAATCTGCACTCTTCCTCCTCTGACACCACTCTGTAATCAGTGTGGGTCACCTCATTACAGGCTGGTGACAGTGGAAACCTCGGCTCCATCCTTGACCTTTTTAGGTGAGGATGGTGCCACAGTTATTTTAAAGTGTTTATCTGGAGTACAGCAGTTATTGTTTAAAAGATCTTTACTTGTCAGTCTGCTTTTTTTCTGATTCTTCAACTAAAGAGAGCAGGCTTTTTCTTTTTATGTCTGTAACTGTTGGCTTCTCTAGGTCACTGGTTTCTCCAATAATTTCTGTGGGATGTGTAAAAGGAAAGTAAATCTTGGGACTCCAAAATCACTAAACCAAAGGGGAAAAGTCAAGCTGAGAACTACATCAGGCAAACCTCCTTCCCACTTAGTCCCTAAATAATATAGCTGCAAATATAAAAAAACCTACATACCTCCCTCACGATTTGCCTACAGGAAAAATCCTTGTGGGCCTCTGGATCTGTACCCTAAAATAGTTACACTGAATTTAACCTTGGCAATGTAGACTGATAGCTTACCTTCACCAGTGTGGGATAAGGGGCAGAACACAAAGTCATCCCTCTGCTCACCTGAGACAAATGCATATCTGATTGCTTCCTCTGCCTTATTGTTTTTGTAAAAATTCAAATTCACTAAGCCAGACTGAGTCATGAGTGACTATTCCTCTGCTCCCTCTCACAAGTAAATTTTGTATTCAGTGAAAAGCCAATGATCAAAGACCCAAAGAATGCAACATTATGTCTCTTAACTACCTATGATCTGGAAACCCTGGCTTCGAGTTGTCACCATTTTCTGGACCAAACCAATGTACATCTTACCCATACTGATTGCTATTTTACATCTCCCTAAAATGTAGAAAACCAAACTGTCCCAACCACCTTGGGCACATGTTTTTAGGACCTCTTGAGGCTGTGTCATGCATGTATCTTTAACCATGCAAAATAAACCTTCTAAATTGATTGAGATCTCTCTGAGATATTTTTGGGTTCATAGATACATAAGGCAAAAAAGATAATTTACGAAGCCTACTACCATGTTGCTCCTCAGGTCTTGAAGTCCTAGTTGGTCTGTTTTCTTCTTCCTACCTTTTGGAGTTTTCTTGCTTGTTTTATAGATAATGTTCAGACATTTTAGCTGTACATAGTGAAACAAATAGGAAAAGAAATATGTACTCTATCTTTCTATAAGTGGATATTTCTTCACTCTTAAGGTGTTTTTTAATTTTACTTTTTCCTTAGTCCTCATAGGAATTTTAACAAGACTTTATGAGAAGCTATGTTAAGAACCACCAGCCAGTGGCCATTTGAAAATAGTTACAGGGTATAAGAGGAAACTAAATCTTGAAGCCCCCAAATCACTAAGCTAAAGGGAAAAGTCAAGCAGGCACTGCTTAGGGGCAACCTGCCTCCCACTCCATTCAAAGTCACCCTGCTGCTCATTGAGATAAATGCGTATCTCATTGCCTCCTTTGGAGAGGAAAATCAGATATTCAAAAGAATGCAGCCATTTGTCTCTTATATACCTATAACCTGGAAGTCCCCTCCCCACTTCAAATTGTCCCACCTTTCTGGAACAAACCAATGTTCACCTCACATATGTTGATTGATGTCTCATGTCTCCCTAGAATGTATAAAACCAAACTGCTCTGACCACTTTGGGCACATGTCTTCAGGACCTCCTGACGCCGTGACCTGGGTGCACACTATCAACCTTGGCAAAAGTAGCTTTCCAAATTAACCGAGACCTGCCTCAGCTATTTGGGGTTCACAGGTAAATTATTATTTTTTATTATACTTTAAATTCTGGGATACTGTGCAGATCATACAGGATTACTACATACGTATACACATGCCGAGGTGGTTTGCTGCATTCATCCTTCCGTCACCTACATTAGTTATTTCTCCTAATGTTATCCCTCCCCAATCCCCCCATCTCTCAATAGGCCCTGGCATGTGATGTTCCCCTCCCTGTGTCCATGTGTTCTCATTGTTCAACACCCACTTATGAGTGAGAACATGTGGTGTTTGGTTTTCTGTTGTTGTGTCTGTTTGCTGAGAATGATGGTTTCCAGATTCATTGAAGTCCCTGTAAAGGACATTAACTCATCCCCTTTTTGGCTGCATAGTATTCCATGGTATATATGTGCCACATTTTTTTTAGCCAGTCTATCATCAATGGGCATTTGGCTTGGTTCCAAGTTTTGTCATTGTAAACAGTGTCATAATGAACATACCTGTGCATGTATCTTTATAATAGAACGATTTATAATCCTTTGGGTATATACCCAGTAATGGGATTGCTGGGTTAAATGGTATTTCTAGTTCTAGATCCATGGGGAATCGTCACACTGTCTTCCACAATGGTTGAACTAATTTACACTCTCATCAACAGTGTAAAAGTATTCCTATTTCTCCACATCCTCTCTAGCATCTTTATCTCTAGATTTTTTATTAAGAGTTATACTTTCTTGTAATTTATATCTTCTTTCTCTTCATCAAATATGTTGCATACAGTGAAAACATAAAGTCTGTATACCGTGAAATTTTCTTAGAAAATAAGAGGGAGATGTGTGTTTTTTTTTTAACTGGAGCTAATGAGGATCCTTTATGTACTTAAAAAATCTTTATCAAACTACAAAAAACCCACAGGCATAGTGAACAAAATAACTACTCAAGAACATAATGGTAGGCTCTGAGCTAGCAAAGTACATGTTTAAAATAACTAAAAGAAGCTGTGAGTCTAGATAATGTATGGTACAAGTGCTTTTGTTCCTAATAACTTTACAATTGATTGCAACATGCTTCATTATTCTGTTTATATTTAAACTCCAGATTTACTATTTCTCTTAATCTATATTTACCTGTTTTTATAATATTCCTTTTAAGTATCAAAGAAGTGCAAAGAGCTTCACAACATGTCACCTTTTAAAAGTCTTTGATTCAATGTTCTTTCAATTTGTTACTAGCAATCTTTCTGTGCCATTTATAATAGCAGGATTCATAAATGTTTACTTTTGTCTTTATCACAGATGTTACATTTTCTAATTTATGTTTTCTTTTTCTCGGATGTGTCCAATGGCAACTGTGTGTCACTATGACCAAACATTATTCCAGCTTTACTTGTTGAAAGGCTGTCCTTTTGCCAGGGAGCTACCTTGACATCTTTGACAAAAATCAATTAGCCATATGTGAGTCAGCCGAATTCTGGTCTCTTAATCCATTCATCCATCTTTATGAAAATACCATACCACATTTATTACAATTGCTCATTAGGAAATCTGAAATTATAAAATGTACCTCCTTCAAATTAGGTTTTCCATACTTACTTTAACATGTAGGTCATTTGTATTTTGAAATGTATCTAAAATTAACTTGTCAGTTTCTACAAAAAAAAATCCTCTGTGACTTTGCAGTTGTGTAGCAGTAAATCTACAGATAAATTTGAGAATTGTTATTTTAATAATGTTGAATTTTCCAATCTATGATACATGTTATAACTTTGCCTTTACTAAAAATTAATTTGCATCAGCAATGTTTTCTGTCAGGTCTTTCACAATTTTTGTCAGATTTATTCTTATTTCATACTTTTTAATGCAATTGGAAATGAATCGTTTTTACTTAATTTTATTTTTGAATTGTTCATTTCTAGAGATTATAGCTACAATTGTTTTTATATATTTACTTTGAATACTGCGACTTGGCTAAAATTGTTGTAAGTCTAGTATCTTTTAATAACCTCACAAAATTTTCTACATACGACATCATATTGCCCATAAATTTTCCTTTTTAATATGCATGGTTTTATTTAGTTAGTTTGTTTTATTCCAGTACTAGGAACTCCAGCATTAGAGGTTTTCCATCTCTTCCTGAGGATAAATACCAATCTCTTCTGTTGCAAATTAAGGGTAGTTAAATATGCTGAGGGTGGACACCATTAATAATGGCTTCAATTCTAATGCTTGGAAAAAAATACTGTTTTGTTCTAGTTAGGAACGGAGGCATCTTAGTCCCAAATACATTTGAATTTGCATCTCCAAACTTAGATTTTTGGAACTGGGACTAGTGGACCTATTGATGTGGACATAATAGAATGGATCCATTTTTGCTGCACGAATATGATATTCATGTGTGTCTTTTGGATGCTGAATAATTCTGCAAATAGCTCTCTGTTCTGTGGAGTTTTACAAATGCCAGAAAGTATCATTGTGGTATTCCTGGTTTCCAAATGCATAAACAAACTTGTACCCAGATGCAGCCACATTAAATGCTATTAACAAAGTTCTCTCTAATATAAAAATATAGTGGCAAATGTATTTCTGAAGGGAATGGCTGGTTTTTAATCTGTAGTGGAAATAAATCTCTCAATAAAATTCAAGGATACATTATCATAATACTGTGTAGGGAGCAATGAAAGTAGATGAGTTGGCAATCAAATTTCATGCTTCAGGGCTTGAACTGTTTTTATAGGGGTTATAATGGGATCTTTTGAAATAAGTGAAGGAATCTTTTTGCCTTAAAAAGTCTAGAGTCATCTATGTAGATCGCGGCGCAATCTGGAGTTTCAAATGAACAGTAACATAACTGTTCAAAAAGAGAATTTGACAAAGTTTTATCTGCTTCTTGGTTTCCCTCAAGTGATAGAGAAAAGCATGATATGAAGCCTTTTGGACACAAAAGGAGTCCATGAAATTGTTCATCTGGCATTCTTCCTCATCTCAGAGGTAACTGACATCTTACTCTTTCCTGTACTTGTAACCAAAAGAAACATCTTTATTCACATTCACTAAGCCTCACTTCTTGCTCTCTTGTGCCATAGATCACAGCTGTGTACAGAATCCATAGAAGGCAAGATGTCAAAAAGGAGCCAATGAAGAAATCATTTATGTTCCAAGAATTAGTCTTGGCTCTGTCTCATGAACATTCTTTCTCTTACGGGAAATATGTGTTTCCTTATATTTTTATGGTCCCTTCATTAAATTGCATCTTGTGTAGATATTAATGAAGATTCTTAAAAATGTTGTTTTCTAGTCGATTCTATATCTCTGTATTAATTTTTTGCAATTATGTTACATGTTCAATTTTATTCTCAAGAAATCATCTTAAAAGATTCCCTTGAACCTTGAACCATTTGACATTTAAACATCCACAATGTCATCTTCTTTCCATATTATCAATAAAGAAAAATTTTATTCTTGAGAGAATAGGACTACTAAAGGAAAAAGACTTCTAAAAGGTACATAAAAATTAGTATATATGCACAGGAGGAATTTTATAAAATTCTATGTATTAAATTAATGTTATTTTTCATCTTCACATGATTTTAATATTTACTCTCGGCATGCCCAGATGATAATATAACAAATTCATATCCTATTATCTGTAATGATTGCTGAATTATTTTATTTTTTCTGTTGATTGCTTTTTCTTATCTTCTTCTTACTTTTTCTTGTTCTTTAAGAATACTAATACTAGAATATTGTACCCCGAAACCTATAATGCAATAAAAATTTAAAAAATAAATAAATAAAATAAATAAATAAATAAATAAATAAAAATATTTCCAATCAAATGACCTTTAAATGAGTTACCTTAGAGACTAATTTGTTTACCTACCTTATTTTCTTTCTTTCTTTCTTTTTTTTTTTTTTTGAGACAGAGTTTCACCCTGTAGCTCAGGCTGAAATGCAGTGGTAAGATCCCAGCCCTCCACCTCCCAGTTCAAGTGGTTCTCCTGCCTCAGCCTCCCAAGTAGTTGGGATTACAGGTGCCTACCACCATGCCCAGCTAATTTTTGTATTTTTTGTAGATGGGGATTTCACCATGTTGGCCAGGCTAATCTCCAACTCCTGACCCAAAGTGATCCACCTGCCTTGGCCTCCTAAAGTGTTGGGATTATAGGTGTGAGCCACTGCGCCCGAGGTCTGTTTACCTATTTTTAATTAAATGTGATATTCTCTGCATTGGCACTAAAAATTATTCACAAAGAGCACAAAAATAAAAATGTCTTATATGCTTCTTTGTGGAGACATATTTTGCTAAATATTTGGTTTTACTGAGACTTCTGCATTTTTAGATTAAAGGAAAAACAAAAACATATTAACATCAATTTTCACTTTAAAATAAATTCAACTTGGTTATTTTCTTTCATATTTATACAGTGAGTATAAAATTAAGTTAAATCATTGGTAGTGGACAATATTCTCTTATTTTTATATATAAAAACTAAGCTTTCATATGCTTCAAACTAATATATACATAAAATATGACTAATGCACAATAAAACACTTTATTAAGCTTATAATAAAAGCTCGCTACTTGAGTTTAACAAATGCACTTTTTTGTTAACAGATCCTTAATCCTATATCTTCAGTGCTTATATAGTCAAATAGTTAATTCTACCTGAAGGGGGAAATAATTAAATATACTGACCACATACTGTTTGGCTTCTTGAGAGGATTAACAATTTCCAAATTGTCTGGATTGCATCTGGCTTCAATGAAACATAAAGACCACAACAATTTTAAAAAATATTAAAATTTAATTCAAATTAATTTAAAATTTTCCTTCTGTCATCTCCTCAATGAATCATACATGTAGAACCAATTTTCATAGAAACAAAGTTTTACTTGTACCTACCCCAGTAATCAGTGATAAATTGTGCATGGCATCAACTGAGCACTAAAATAGTTATTTCTTTAAACACATGCTAGTACTTTATCTGTATTCATTGTTTTGTTTGGCTCCAACAAAGAATAAAACTGTGCCATTACCTTCTTAAAATAATGAAAAGCGTTATACTGACAAGCAATGACAACATACAATGTAATAGTATCAAATGGACAATAATACTCTCATACTGACTTTTCTGATAAAATAACCTCACTGCTCTTATTCATGAATGCACCAAGAACATCTAAAATGCCACTCAGTCTCTTGGTTATTTACTTCTAATAAATTAGTGCTAATTTTATTAGAATATTTGACCTGTTTTGAATATTCTTACAATAAATAGTGACCCTTAGTTTGGTTAGTAATAAGCATGCAAAAATATGCAAAATGATTTAGCATGGAAATATTTGTAGTTGGAGAAGTTACATATCTGAAGAAATGGGAACAATGATTTAATTAATCTCAAAGACTGGTGTGTAACTTGTGCCACAACAGAAAGGCATGGGAAAAGCATGAGGGATGGGGCATTGTGGAGATTCTTTCATGGTTAGTAACTATCAGACATCAAATATCAGATGCGTCAATAATAACAAAACACAGAGAGAATGTTAAAATCACTAAATATATGCAATATATATTTCAAATGAAAGATTTGCCATTTACCACTCACCAAGAAAAACATATTGTTGTTTAAAATTTTTTGGCTAGGGCACGGTGGCTTATGTCTGTAATCTCAGCACTTTTGAAGGCCAAAGTGGGTGGATTGCTTGAGTACAGGAGTTAGAAATCAGCTTGGGCAACATGGCGAAATCCCATCTTTACAAAACATACACACACACACACACACAAAAAAAAAAAAAAAAATTAACCAGATGTTGTGGGATGTGCCTGTAGCTTCAGCTACTCAGGAGGGTGAGGTGGGAGAATCACCTGAGCCTAAAGAGGTCAAGGCTGCAGTGAGCTGAGATCACATCACTGCATTCCAGCCTGGATGAGTGTGAGGCCCTGTCTCCAAAACAAATCAGCAATTTGTTGGCTCATTTTTGTTTTCCTTGTTTTTTAAAAATTAATTTAATTTATAAGAGCGTTTGGGGTAAGTAGTCTATACACCATAAAATTCACTCGCTTTAAATTTTAAACCTGCAACTTAATAGTTTGAGGTTTTTTTTTAGTAAATTTACTAAGTTTAGCAACCATCACCTTACAATCTTTGTATTACTTGAATTCACCTCTCATTTTTATCTCCACACTCAGATGACCATTAGTCTATTTTCTCAATATAGATTTGACTTCTGAGGACATTTCATATAAATGGAATCATACAATATGTGGACTTTTGCATTTGTCTTCATTAGCATATGAGGTTCATCCATGTTGCAACATGTATCAATAGTATTCTGTTGCTGAATATATATGATTGTGTAGATATACCATTTCTTGTTTATCTACTAACCAATACATTAACATTCAGATAACTCCTACTTTTTGACTATTATGAATAATCCTGCTGTAAATAACTGTATATAAATCTTTAGGTGGATTGCTCATTGCAATAGTAGTATATAAAATATAGGGAACTTTTTATAATAATTTTGTGTCTTATAAAATTGCTAAACTTGTTCTAGTAATATTCAGTGGATTATTTGAAAATGTGTTATAGATGATCATGCTCTTCCTAATAAGAGATGGTTTTATTTCTTCCTTTATGATTTGATGGCTTTAATTTGTTTTTCTTAACTTATTACACTAGATAGAACTTCAGAACAAAAGTTAATAGTCATGATGAGAAAAGATATCCTGGCCTTGTTCTTGATCTTATTGGTAAAGCTTTTAATATCTCATATAAGTACAATGACAGCTAATGGTTCTCAAGCATAAACTTTATTAAAGAATGCCACTTCTATTTCTAATGGGCTAGGATTTTTTTAAAATCACAGATGAACATTGAATCTTTAATTACTTTTTCTGCTTCTGAGATGCCTGTATTGTTTTTCTTCAGTTTGTCAATACAGTGAATTACACAGGTTGATTTTTTAATGTTAAAACACCCTGGAATTTCTGGAATAACCCTCACTTGATCATAATGTATTAACATATTTTTATGTTGCTATATTATCTTTGTTGGCATTTTCTTGAGGATTTTTGAGTTTATGTTTATGGAAAATATAAGTATATAGTTTTCTTTACCTGTGATGTGTCTCTCTGTGAATGGTGTCACCACAATACAAGCTTTATTGAATGAGTTAGGAAAGATTCATTATTCTATTTTCTGGAAGAGTTTATGGGGTTTGGTATTACTTTTTTAAATAACTGATAAAATTCACTAGTACATTTATTTCGGTCTGCGATGGAATTTTAATTATTAAAGTTACTTTTATATTGGTGAAATTGAAGTATTTATTCTTGAGTTGCTTTTGATGATTTTCTCTTTCTGAAAAAATTTTTCAATTCTTTTAAGTCATTTGTTTATATTAGTGCCTTTTATTATTTTGATTTCTGTAAGGTTTGTAATGAAATCTTCCTTTTTGCAATTTGGTTAATTTGTATCTTTCTTTTTTTATCCATCATCTTTTTAGATAAAGATTTAACTATATTTTATATTTAAAAAATTACTTTTAATTTTATTTATTTTCTCTATTATTTTTTGTTTCCCATATATTTGATTTTCTCTCTAATATTTACTTCCTTCTTACTTTAGGTTTTGTTTGGTCTTCTTTTCATATTTTCTAAGTTGGAAACCTAGGTTATTGATTTTAGATCTTTTTATTTGTTTTCTAATGAGGCATGTTAAGATTTAAATGTTTGTGCTGCTTCAAAATTCATGTTAAAACTTAATCATCACAGCTATATTAGAAGGGGGCCTTCTGTGGGAAATTATTTAGAAATTATTAATGACCTTATAAAAAAAGCCATTAGAGAGCTATTTTATTTTTCTCCGCCCTTCTGTCCCTTCCATTGCTTCTGACAATGTTTGTTTCCTTTGCTCTCTTGTCCTTCTGCCATGTGAGAGCACAATGTTTACCTCTTCTAACATGTGAGGACACAGCAAGAAGGCACCATTTTGAAAGGAGAGAACATCCCTCCCCAGACACCTAATCTATCAGCACCATAATTTTGGACTTCCCAGTGCCCAGAGCTGTGAGAAAATCAACTAATCTTTATAAATTACCCACTCTTGGATATTTTGTTAAAGCAGCAAATAGAGAACTAAGATAAGATGTTTAAGGCCAAACTTTCCTGCTGAGCACTGGTTTTACTGCATTCCTTACATTTTGATATGTTTATTTTCACTAAGATAAAAATATTTTCGGCCGGGTGCGGTGGCTCACGCCTGTAATCCCAGCACTTTGGGAGGCCGAGGCGGGTGGATCACGAGGTCAAGAGGTCGAGACCATCCTGGTCAACATGGTGAAACCCCGTCTCTACTAAAAATACAAAAAATTAGCTGGGTATGGTGGTGTGTGCCTGTAATCGCAGCTACTCAGGAAGCTGAGGCAGGAGAATTGCCTGAACCCAGGAGGCGGAGGTTGCAGTGAGCAGAGATCGTGCCATTGCACTCCAGCCTGGGTAACAAGAGTGAAACTCTGTCTCAAAAAAAAAAAAATTTTTTTTTCTAACCTCTCTTATGAATTCTCCGGGTTCATGGGTCATTTAGAAGCATGTTATTTAACCTGTGAACATTTGAAGAATTTTTTTTTTTTTTTTTTTGCTGTTGATCTCTAATTTAATTTGGTTATAGTGAAAACAATTTTTAAATGACCTTCAATCCATTTACATGCATGCATTGAAACTTGTCTTATAATCCTAAAAATGGCCTATTATCAACAAATATTTCCTAAGCACTTGAACAGAATGTTCATTCTGCTCTTGTTGGGTGCAATGCCATTAAGTGAAGTTGGCTGATAGTGTTGCCAAAGTGTTCTGTTTCCTTTCTATTTTCTATCAAGTTATTTTGTGTATTACTGAGAGGGAGTTATTGAAGTATCCAAATATTATTGTTCAATTAGCTATTTTTTCTTTAAATTCTGCCAGGTTTTGCCACATATTATTTTGAGGTCATTTATTGATTGCATATATAAATATGTGTGTATGTTTATAAAAATTATAAATTCCTAATAAGTTCATCCCATTATCTTTATAAAATGTCTCTATTTACTTCTAGTAAAATATTTTTATCTTATACTATGATTTCAGGATTATAATTTGCATCCTTTTGAATGTGTAGATTAATGTTTTTCATTAAATTGAGGAAATGTTGCCACTATTTATTCGTTATTTTTCTGTCCCTTTAGCCTCTCTCCTTCCAGGACTCTCTTTATGTATGTGTTGGTATGTTAAATGGTATTTCAGCAGACACTAAGGTTCTGTTCATTTTTACTAATATTTTATTCCTTTGATTTTTTTCTTTGGTATGTGCACTTCTACACACACACACACACACACACACACACACACACACACACCCCTTCATATCCTCTGAATTCTTTCTGCCATTTCTAATCACCCATTGAGCCTTTCTAGTATATTTTTAAATTTTAGTTATTGAACATCTAAGGTTTAGAATTTCCATTTGATTATTTTATCTACCTCTTTATTTCTATCTTCTGATTATCTATTGACATCATACTTATCTTTACCTCTTTTGATAAGGATTCTGAGGCTTTTAAATATATTTATAAGAGCTGCTTTGATATCTTTTCTGTGATGTACTACATACATCTGGAGCCCTTCAAGGACAGTTTCTATTGATTGCTTTTTATTTTCTGTGTACTATCATACATCTCTATTTCTTTCTGTATAGCACTGCGTTTTGAAGTCTGATCACTTAATATGAAATATTATAGCAATTATGAATTATTATTCCCTATCATAAGCTGGTGTTGTGTTTCCTTCTGCTATTGTCTTAGTCCATTTACTGTTGCTTATAACAAAATAAGTGAAACTGAGTAATTTATAAAAAAATTTATTTTTTACAGTTTTAGAGGCTGTGAAGTCCAATGCCCAGGTGGTGAATCTGATGAGGGCCTTCTTGCTGGTGGGGACTCTATGTGACATTCCAAGGTAATGCAAGCATCACAAGGCAAGGAGGTTGAGCATGCTAACATGCAAGCCATGTCACTTTTCCTCTTCTTATAAAGCCACTAGTTCCCCTTCCATGATAACCCATTAAGCCGGTGACCCATGAATGAATTAATCCACTCACAAGGGCAGAACCCTCATGATCCAATCACCTGTTAAAGGACCACCTCTCTATACTGCCACATTGGAGATTCAATTTCAACATGAGATTTGGAGGGGGCCAACGTGTGTTCTGCCCTCATATACATACATATATGTGTACACACACACACACACACCACGCACTATATGCACACACACTTTTAAAGAATAAGTTCATATAATTGTGGGGATTGACAGGTCCAAAAATTGTAGGGCAGGGTAGAAACAGGCTGGAAACTCCAATAGGAGTAAATGCCATGATCTTAAGGCAGATTTTCATTTTATTCTATAAGAATTCTGTTGTTTACTGCTTTACTTTTCTTTCTTTCTTTCTTTCTTTCTTTTTTTTTTTTTTTTTTTTGAGACAGAGTTTCGCTCTTGTTACCCAGGCTAGAGTGCAATGGCGTGATCTCGGCTCACCGCAACCTCCGCCTCCCGGGTTCAGGCAATTCTCCTGCCTCAGCCTCCTGAATAGCTGGGATTACAGGCATGCACCACCATGCCCAGCTAATTTTTTGTACTTTTAGTAGAGATGGGGTTTCACCATGTTGACCAGGATGGTCTCGATCTCTTGACCTCGTGATCCACCTGCCTCCCAAAGTGCTGGATTACAGGCGTGAGTCACCGCGTCCGGCCCTGCTTTTCTTAAAGTTAGCCGATTGTAGATGTTAATCACATCTATAAAATAACTTCACAGCAACATTGGTTTTAGCTTAGCATTTGGTTACTTAATTAGATATCATCACCTAGTCAAGTTGACAAATATACCTAACTATCACCATCTACGATAGCTGTCTTATGCTCTGTGCCTCCCTTTTACATTTCTGGATGGTCTGTGTTCAGTGTCTGGCCTCAATCAATATCTTGTCTTCAAGTTACCTCCAATATTTGCATTCCCTGATTGTTTCTCATTGAAATCACTATCATTTTCATCAATGTCCTGGAAAAACGTTTGTTTGTATTTCCACAAGCTCCCACCAAATCAGATCAGTCTCCCTGACTGGCTAGTTACAGATCCTCCTGGCCTACCCCACTGTGGTAGAATAACACAGTAGGAGGTGGAGGTGAGTGAGAAGGGGATGTGAGCAGCCCCAATTTAAAACGTCGCACACTTCCACTCTTCTAAAATAAGTACCCTTGCTAAGTGCTTCTTAAATTTTTATATGCCACTGATTAACATCCAGAGTCCCAGAATGGTTATATTTTGAAAATTTTATTCAGTTTAATAATAACTTTGTGGGGGGAAAGATTTCAGAGCTCCTCATTCAATCATTTCTGACATTCTACTTCTCTAATATTGCTAAGTTAATTTTTATTAAATTTATATATTCAAATAAACTAAAGTAAAAACAATTATATGACTTTGTTATATAAGCAAAAATGTTTCCTAACTTTCTTTGTGATTTTCATTATACAAATAATGAACCTTTGTCTTTTTTTAGCTTATTTTTTATCCATCTGCAATTCATTTTTAATGGGCCCTTTCTCTGTTCCAGGAACCAATCCAAGATACCACATGGCTTTCAGCTTTCATATCTCCTTAGTCTCCTCTGGTAGCATACGAGCTTACAGTTGAGTTTTGATTTTGTTTTCCACCTGACAGTTGATGTATTTGTATTTCCATATCAAAATTAATTATCAGCATAGATCAAACTCTACCATCTGGCTAGTTAATTGCATTTGGTTTTTATAAATACAAATTTTTTTCTACCTTCTCCAATTTTAATTGTGTATATTTATAATTTCATTTTATAGTCCTCACTTATACCTCTTTCTTTTTCATTAGTGATTGCCCTAGGATATAAAATATACATGTTTAAATCATCTAAGGTCACTTTCAGATAATATTATACTACTTTACATATAGTATATGGAGATTTTCACAGTATCTTCTCAAATCTTCTCCTACCCCTGTGACACTTCCCTTCTGCACAGGCTATACACAGAGAATATTGTTATTATTGTTTCTTTAATCAGTTGCCTTTACAAGTATAAAAATAACAAGAATAACAAGATATTTTATTTTACTTTTATTTATTCCTTTTCCAATTATCTTCTTATTTTTGTATATATTCAAACTTCTGGCCTGTAACCTACTTTTTGTATCTGAAAATCTTCTTGTAACATTTCTCACAGAATAGATCTTCTGTTAATGAGATTTCTTATGTTTTGTTCTCAGTAAGTCTTAAAAATACTCCTTTTTTTCCTTTTAAGGGGTATTTTTACTGGGTATAAAATTCTGTTTTTGCTTTGTTTCATTTTGTCTTAACTTTCAACACTGTAAAATACTATTTCTATTGTCCTCTTGCTGTCATGATTTCATACAAGAAATCTGTTGAAATTCTTATCCTTGTTATTTGGAATGTAGCATGTAATTTTCCCCTCTGGCTACATTTTAGATTTTCTCACAATCTGTTTTACAAAAGCTTGATTAATATATGCCAAGTTTTGGCAATTTTTGTACTTCTTAACAGTGGTCTCTGAGATTTCTTCATGTCTGCTACTGTATTTCTAATTTCTAACATTTTTACTTGATTTGTTATTAGTTTCCAAATCTCTTCTAAAATAGTCTATTTGATCTTGCATGTTGTTTTTTTTCTTGAGTCTTTAACCTTTCATAGTTACTTTAAACTATTTTTCTTTATTCCTACCACATGTCTTACATATAAGCCTGATTCTTATATTGCCTTGTATTTCTTTTTTTTTTTTGAGACAGTTTCGCTCTTGTTACCCAGGCTAGAGTGCAATGGCGCGATCTCGGCTCATCGCAACCTCCGCCTCCTGGGTTCAGGCAATTCTCCTGCCTCAGCCTCCTTAGTAGCTGGGATTACAGGCATGCGCCACCATGCCCAGCTAATTTTTTGTATCTTTAGTAGAGACGGGGTTTCACCATGTTGACCAGGATGGTCTCGATCTCTTGACCTCATGATCCACCCGCCTCAGCCTCCCAAAGTGCTGGGATTACAGGCTTGAGCCACCGCGCCCGGCGTATTTCAATAGTATATTTATTCTCACCTTTTTATGCCTTATGATGTTTAGCTGAAAGTTTGGCAGGTTGTATAAGCCAGTATATTCTGATATCTGTATTTGTGTGTGTGTGTGTGTGTGTGTGTGTGTGTGTGTGTTTGTGTGTGTCTGTGTGTGTCTGTCTTGCTTTTTGTCTCTGCTACTTAGGTTTTGTCTTAACTCTGAGCTAGTCCCTGGAGTAATCTGTTCCTTGCAGTACTTTTCTGCTGTATTCCATTGCTGCTTTGATGTGACTTTTTGATACTTTAGTGTGGTTTTGTGAGCTGGGGATGCATTTTCTGATGTTCTATTTAGGCCTTAGTCTTACGGAGGCACTGAAAAAGTGAATCTCAGGAGTACTGCATCTTCCAAAGTGTTTTGGCCCCTCCTTCAGATGAAATCCTGTGTATAACATGTATTTGTGTTCCTCTTCAAAAAATACAGTTTAATTTCTTCTTCCTCTGTTCCCCTCCTCAAATGGCAATGGGTTTCCACCAGTGTCTTCAAGTTTTATGAAGCTTTTTTTTTCAATGAACTGTTCCCTACAGACTAGGGTGGATATAATAGTGTCTCTGGATAGAATTTTAGGGGTAACTTATTCCACTCTCCAGTCAACACTATGGCAAAAGCTTTCTGAGGATACTTCTTCATCTTCCCTGTGAACATCTGGGAAAGGTCTGGGAGAGGGTTTCTTAAAGAAAAAAGCCTGCTAGAGTGTGTGAACCATGCCATGACTACCTTTCCCAGTGGTTTTATACTTTCACCTTAGCCAATACTTGGTCTTTTCAATTCATTAATAATTTCCACTTGAAACTACTTTTTGGCTTGTATGTCATGCATTGGCATTTGTCCAAGATAAGCAAATGCTCACTGCCTGTTTTTGCATTCAGGTGCTTTCCATGACTCACTTCCAACTTCACGTTGTTTGTTTGCCCTGTGTGCTCAGTTTTCTGATAGATTCAAGAGGAGCTGTTTATTTGCTGTCTGTCTAGTTTTTCTTGTAAGTTTAAAAGTGAAGCTCTTCCTGGCATTTTGTCTCTCTGGTCTAAAAACAGAAGTTGAATTATTATGATTTTGCCCTTTCCATATTAAAGATCTATTTTTAACGTTTTTCATATGGCTCAATTCTGTAATTTTCTTATCAGCTTTTCCTTGTTTTCTATTGTCTTTTGCTATCTCTCTGGGAAAATATTTCAGCTTCATCTCCCACAGTTTCAATTCGGTTTTAATTTGTTACTATAAATTTAATTTTAAACAGTTATATTCCTATTTGTTTGTTTCTTGAACTCAGTTTTATTATAGTACTGTCATGGCTTTCTAGAAATGTTACTTGCCATTTCATTTTTTTCTTGCACAGTTTCTTACTCTTCCAAGATATTTTTGATCTATTTATTTTAAACCATATATTTTATAAAGTGTATTTATCTGTATATAAATAGATAGGTAAATAGCAGTTATACAAATAACTGCTGGCTTTCTTTACTTTAATCATTTTTGTCTGTCCACTCATATTTCAGTGGGTGGAACTAACAAGCTGAAATTAATGTTTCAGATCAACTCACTCACTGAGGAAAAGTAGGAAAGTCATACAAAATATAAAAGCAAATTTTCTTGAAGGCATTTTACAAGTTAAAATATAGCAAAATGGAATGGGTGATGATTTGAGAAAAATAACAGATATATTCATAAAAATGAACCTAGTATTTGGGGCTGATTTTCCTTTGAGGGCATCTGACTATTTCAGAGGGATATCTTATGGGCTAAAATGCTGATTGTACTTTGATGGTCTCTTAAAGCTAGGGTGGCAGGAATTAGAGTATGGAGGACAATGAATGGGTAACAATTACGAGTAAGGAGAAATCTTATTATAAAGGTCCTGACAGAAACTGTCGTTCATATTTGAATCATTTCAATCCATGAAATGAAGTAATCCCAGATTGCTATTGCCTGGCTGAAGTCAAAGCAAATCCTCTCTAGAGGAAAAGAACACCCTCATTTGCATTCTAATTCTTCAAACAATTTTGCAAACACAGTTACTGGTGTAAAATAGAGCATAGCCAGGCATATATTTGGAAATAATAAAATTAAGGTAAAACAGTAGGAATAACAAATTATAGAAAGAGAATAATAGAATATTCTCATTTTAAAGCTAACTACATCAGTCTTTTGAATGACTGTGCTTACTATGTTCAAGGATATAATGAAAAAATGGAAGTTTGGGTAAGTAAAAATAGATTTCATGCAAATCATATGATGTGAAATAGACTGTATACAAATCATAAATCTGATAAGAGGTTAATATTCAGGATATATAAGAAACTCAATTCCGTAGCAGAAAAAAATCAAAACAAATAACCCAATTTGAAATTGGGTAAAAGAAATTAATAGACATTTCTCAGGAAGAGATATACAGGTGGCCTACAGGCATGTGAAAACAATGCTCGGCATCACTAGTCATCAGGGAAATGCAAATCAAAACCACAATGACATCACAACACCCCTAATGGAATAGCTATTGTCAAAAAGATAAAAAATAATTAATTCTGCTGTGTATGTGGACAAAGAGGAACCTTTATACACTGCTGGTCGGGAAAATCAGTGCAGCCTTTATGGAAAACAATGTGGAGGTTCCTAAACAAGTTAAAAATAGAACTACCATATGATCCAACAATCCCACTATTGAGTAAATGTCAAAAGGAAATGAAAGCAGAATGTGGGAGAGATACCTGCACTTCCATGCTTATGGCAGCACTATTCACAATAGCCAAGATACAGAGTCAACCTAAGTGTCTATGAACAGACAAATGGATAAAGAAAATGTGGTATATATTCACAGTGGAGGACTATTCAGTTACAAAACCTAATGAAGTCCTGTCATTTGCCACAACATAGACAAACCTGGAAAACATTATGTTAAGTGAAATGAGCCAGGCATAGAAAGACAAATACTGCATGATCTCACTCATATGTAGAATTTAAGGAAGTTTATTTTGTAAAGGTAGAGAAAAGAATAGCGGATACTAGAGGCTGAGGAGAGTAGGGGAGAAGGAAAATAGGAAAAGATTTGTCAAAAAGTACAAACTTGCAGTTAGATAGAGGAAATAAATTCTAATATTCTATTGTATAAAAGGATGACTATGGTTAAAATATTGTGTTGTATATTGCAAAATAGGTAGAAGAGAGGACTCTGATAAATGAAAGAAATGATAAATACATGAGGTGATCAATATGCTAAATACCATGACTTATTACACAGTATATACATGTGTTGAAACATCACATTATATGTCATAAATATGTATAATTATTATGTATCAAGAAAAGAAAAAGAAAATCGCAGATAGACAAAAGTATGACAATAAAAATTGCTAAAAAATATGAAGATTAAAATGTAATTGATAAATAGTTTAAAGTTAAACCATATCATGCAGCAATCAAAAATGATGAGTTTGTGTCCTTTGTAAGGACATGGATGAATCTGGAGAACATCATTCTCAGCAAACTGACACAAGAACAGAAAAAAAATACCGCATATTCTCACTCATAGGCGGGTGAGAAAAATGAGAACACATGGACACAGGGAGGGGGGTCTACTTCACACTGGGGTCTATTGGGGGGAATGGGGGAGAGACGGGGGGGGGCTGGGGAGGGATAGCCTGGGGATAAATGCCGAGTGTGGGTGAAGGGGAGGAAGGCAGCAAAACACACTGCCATGTGTTTACCTATGCAACTACCTTGCACGTTCTGCACATGTACCCCAAAACCTATAATGCAATAAAAATTTTAAAAATTAAAAAAAATAAAAAATAAATAAAATAAAGTTAAACCACCAGAACAGATGCAGGAAATTTGCATTTATAAGATAATTCTTTGTTATAAAACAATGGCTTAATTCTTTAATAATTATCACTGACCTGTGGGAAAGAAGTTCATACAAGACTCTAACTGCCTTCAGATCAGATTTCATTTCATGTTTGCCTTCCAAAGCTTTTTCTAAGCTCCAAGAAAGGCTGAAATCTACATCGGAGATATTTTTTATAATGACCATACTTTATTGAAAAAGGAGTGCCAAATTTCTTCAGTTTCAATGGTTAATAATGTATTTCTTCAACCACTAATTTCAAATTGTGATATCTCAATTATAAGTAAAGAATTATGGTAAAGAATATTTAGATCAAAGGCAATAAATAATAAAAGCATAAAATGCACTTTTGTTTTATGCTTATTTCCAAAATAGTTGATTATTTTCAAAATGTTGTCATTTCTCTTTCAGAAAATAATATTTTATTTAGAGCTTTTGTCTTCTAATGTGTCACTTTCCTTCACACTCACACACACACACAGACACACATACATACACACCCATATATTGTATTTTGATTATTTATAAGAATTTGTAGACAAAATAGTTTTCTCTCCATTAAAAAGTGTTTATGTGTTTTAAATTACAAATAATTTCCGTGAAAGTGCTAACTAAGTGAGCAATGAAAGTTTAATTTCCTGACATGGGACATGTTATCAGAGAAAACACTGGGGAAGAAATGTGAGATAATTGTAAAAATTCTCATCATTTATTTTAAAGATGTGAAATGAATCAGCCACATTTCTTTAAAATTATTACTTTTTTTAAATCTATGTTTTAGAAGGTATTAATACTAAAATTGATTTAAAATTGTGGCTTTAAATGGAGCCAGAAGGACAAACCAGAATCACAACTTCCCACACCCAGCACTTGACATGTTTTATTGAATCTGCAAGGGCTAAAAAAATACTTCTTGCTAATTGCAATGCTCCCAAAATTTTTGCTGAAAAGAATAATGTCTTCCTCCATAGCTTTGGACCACAGTTTGAAACATTCAGTGTGTTTCTGTGACTCCTCATTATAATTTCCCATCTTTAAAATAGATAAAACAATTGGGTACAAAAAGTATTAACTAACATATCCAGATCTTTTAAATGATTTGGGTGAAATGTATCAGAGCAATGTAAATTGACATTAAGTACATAAAAGGCCAATTGTTTCAGGTACATTGAATATTCTTCACAAAATTAGTATTATTTCCTCAGCAAAGAGTATCCTTCCTATGAGTAATACTTCGTACAGTAGCTTGAATATAATGAATTCTGACTAAATATTAATGAAATTATGGAACATAGAATGTTTGAAATTTAATTACTTAAATATTGAACTA
The DNA here is from genome assembly GCA_031835075.1 of Saguinus oedipus. Classification (NCBI taxonomy): domain Eukaryota; kingdom Metazoa; phylum Chordata; class Mammalia; order Primates; family Cebidae; genus Saguinus; species Saguinus oedipus. The sequence goes on from CM063172.1 coordinate 150,995,752, forward strand.
CAATTTTATTTCCATAATATACAATGAAGCAACTTGTAGGAACAAGTTTCAAGTATTTTCATTAAAACTTGCCAGAAGCTCTCTTAACACAGGTAGTAAAAATTTTACTCTAATATCTTAATAATCAAAACATGTTATTAATCAAATATTGTGTTTATATGAGAATATTACCATATCTTGTAATTTAGATCATTCATGACTTCTGTAACTCATTTGCTAATAAATGAAGAGAATTCTTGTCTCATGCTGAATGACTTTATAAAGTTCGTATTTATTCTTTATCCCAATCTACAGAAAATACATCAAATAAAATGGATTAATCACACTAGAAAATGAAAGTAATAGTTTCAATTATAGTTTTAGAATTTTTTGTGGTCTTTTAATGAGTTTCTAAAAGAATCTTTATATTTTATATAAAAAGATTGTCTTAATTAATTTAAGTAAGACACAGTTGTATCTGGACATTTTTCTGCAGGCTATACAATTTTCAAGTTGAATTTTAATTTTTCAAGAATATATTGGAAAATATTTTTGTTTTATGTTTGGGAAATGTTTTACATGCCTCACATTGACTTCACTCTTGGGATCTAATTTAACTTAAGAGGTAAAGGCAAAATCAACATGTTTTGGATTCTGTTACAGGTTGTTTTACCTTCAATTTTGATTATCATTTTAATACCAACAAAAGTGTTCATGTGGTCTTTAATTTGATGTTAGTTTCTTGAAAGTCATGAGTATAAACACCACCTTTTTTATTTCAGGTCGCTCGTGATTTCCGACATAAAGATATCCATATCATACTCTTTCTTTTTTAGTCACCTTGATATCTTACTAACAATAAAGTTAAAAAAAAAGACCCACAAATTGAAACAAAATAAGTTACCTCTTTTGTATTTACTAACTGATTCTGCCATCTGCATTGTTTTAGACATCTTTGTTATTTCTATGGAAAGAGATTTTAAAAAAAAGAATGGTTTTTTTTTAAAAAAAAAAAACAAAATGGAAAAGAGAATATGAATTTTAATAGGGACAATTTTAATACTTATAAATCACTAGTGAGAATGTTAGTTGATGCAATCATTTTAAACTCTCTCAATATGTCAAAAAATTAAAATTATACATAATTTACACAGCATTTTTATATGGAGAATTTCTAAATGTGAGCATATAAAGCTTCACATTGTGTAGCAACAATACAGATGTTCATAACAACACTATCTTCAATATTACCAAACTGGAATTTATAAAATGAATAAGTAACTTACATTAAAGTCATTGGATGGAACACTATACAGTGGGAATAAACAAGCTATACCTATAATCAACAATATAAATGAATCACACAAATAAAACAGTGAGTAAAAGTAAAAATACCCCAGAAAATACATTCTGCATGATTCCATTAATATAAAATCCAAAATTAGACAAAGTGCTAGCATTATGTATGGTGATAGAAGTCAGGACTGATTATCTTGAAAAAATTGTATACCCTGCAGAGAATGTCCAAATACAAATGTGGTTCATTTATATCACGTTGATAAATAATAACTGAGAAAGAGAAGGCTAGGACTTAAGTGGTGATTTTGTTTCTTGACTGAATGCTGATTTCCCCAGGTGTGTTTAGTGTATTTCAATTTACCAAATAGCACATTTAATATCTGTGCACTGTAGTTTATACATATTATACATTATGTAAAAGTTTTGTATAAGAAGGAGAGTGATTTAAATAAGCTTCACTGCAAGGAAACATACGTGTAACATTCTAAAATAATACACAAAATAATTAGCTAAAATACATGTATGATTATGGGTAAAAATATCCTACAGCCTAGTAAAGACTGAATAATTGTGTTTCATTAAAAGAAAACATTTTGGGCCGGGCGTGGTGGCTCATGCCTGTAATCCCAGCACTTTGGGAGGCCAAGATGGGTGGATCACCTGAGGTCGAGAGTTCAAGACCAGCCTAACCAACATGGAGAAACCTGTCTCAACTAAAAATACAAAATTAGCCATGCGTGGTGGCGAATGCCTCTAATTCCAGCTATTTGGGAGGCTGAGGCAGGAGAATCACTTGAACCCAGGAGGTAGAGGTTGCATTGTAGTGAGCTGAGATCACGCCATTGCACTCCAGCCTGAGAAATGAGAGCAAAACTCTGTCTCAAAAATAAATAAATAAATAAATAGAATATGAAAACATTTTGTAATTTGGATGACTTACAAATATTGTAACTTCTACCAGTAAATGACAGAAGATTCCTTTTATAATCAATTGAGATAAACATCTATTGTTTTGTTTTAATGAAGGTTACATTGGGATCATAAAATATTGCCTTCAAAATTCTGCTTGAATAAATAAATTATTGGAAAAACATGCATTTATTAAACAATAATATACTACTGCAGAATTAATACCGATTAAAAGTCACATTTATATAATTAGTATCATAATTGTCCTCTGTAAATATTTGTGGGGATTAACATTATTTAATAAAACGAAATAAGTTTGGGATTATTTTGCATTACGCACAAGATTAACTAATTTACAAATATTTAGTGTATGGAAACATTAACAGCCTTTAAAATTAGCCATATTTTATGAGGCATATAGTGACCTTATAGATTAGATTATATTTCTTCAAAGATTATCTATCTATCATCTATCTATTCATCCTGAAATATACATACTGATACATCTACTGAAAATGGTTACATGCAAAGCAAAAAAAAAAAAAAAAAAAAAAAAAAAAAAAAAAAAAAAAAGATGTAATGGGTGGTGATAAATACAAAACTAAATACAAAAATAACAACATAACAAAAACAAAAAATCTTGGGATAGAGAAACTAGAACCTTGAGAGTTACTCCTACAGAATGTAGATTTACATGTCGTAGCTAAGTGAAATAAAACTAGTGCTAACTCTTTAGTTCTATTTGTTGAGCATATATTTATCAAATACCTACTACATGCCAGATATTTCTAAGCCAGAAAATTTAAATAAGTGGAATTATTATTCGTGTCTAGTTTTACAGTTCTGTGGACATGGAAATAATTAACCGCAGTGGATAATAGCATTGGTTATGCAGAAAGATCCACAGGGGCACACATAAGAGAGTAACGGTGGGGAGAAGGCCAAAGCCCAGTTGTGATTATTTATTCCTTTCTCTGTCACCTGTATCATTGCATTTGGACCTAAGTTAGTCATGTAAAATAAAAATCAGACTACTTGCCAGGTGCACTGCTCATGTCTATCACAGCATTTGGGGAAGCCAAGGCAGAAGGATCACCTGAGGTCAGGAATTTAAGACTAATCTGGGCAACATAGTGAGACCCTGTTTCTACCAATAATAATAATAATAAAATTCCAGGTATGGCAGCATGTGCCTGTAGCCCTAGCTACTCTGAGGCTGAGGTGGGAGGATACCCTGAGCCCAGGAGTTGGTGATTACAGCAAGCTATGATCACTGCACTGCACTCCCACCTGGGTGACAGAGCAAGACCCTGTCTCTAAAAATTATCTGAGATATTCCTAGGAAAGCATTTTTCTTAGATACCTTTAATATTTTCACTACCTTTCATAGAACATGTAGTAGTAATGATGACTAAAACTTTAAAGACCATAAAAGATTAATTAACAGTGGCATTCTACAAAGTCTGCCGGGGTCTACAGATTACCAAAGATTGTTCTAAACAATTGAATTGTCTATACCAGAATCTAGTGATTGTTCATGATGCTTCTAATCCCAGATTTATAGACGTAGCAAGATTATGGTTTACACTTTAAAAAGTTCAAACAGACTATTCTCATTTCATAAATGAACAAAATACTTGCTTCCTAAAATTCAATTTAAATTGTAGTCTAAAACAAACACCTGAAGAAAGTTAAGCTTACAAATTTTAAGATAGGAAATGAGGATTTCTACCTAAAGTTTCAATTAAAATCTAATCCCAGTATATGTGTGTATGTGTGTGTGGTATGCACGTGTATGTGGGTATGCTAGCTCTGTTTGTTAAACTGTATTCTTTCAACACATTTTGATTAACTGACGGAATGGTTTTCAAACTTTGTCTCCAAATTCCTAACTGGGATAAACTATCTGATTTCTGAGATACACATCAGGGATCAATCCACTGTCTTTATAAATTACAATTCATTGACTGTGTTTTCTGTTTCCAATCTCATCAAGAGGTACAGTATCTAGTTGTACCGTATCTCAGTAGTGTCTGTCAACAATTGGATCTGTTAGTATATTTGGAATGAGAAGATACAACACAGTGATTGTGCCTGCCCTTGAAATAAGATTTCAAGAGTCTTTAATTCATGTTCTTTATTCCTTCCCTCCTTACTCTGCTCTCCACCACTCTTTATTCCTTTCTTCAATATTGAGACATACACAGAACATCATTTGAGGAATGGAGAATTTAGTCATGTGCCATGTTTGCACATAGCTTTAATGTGATTGTCTATGATTCCGTAGGCAAACATAAGAACACCGAATTGCACACAAAGTCTGTAATCACATCATCTGTGGCTACAGATGGAAAACAGCCTGCACAAACAGGAGGTATTGTTAGCCAGGTGGATTTCCAGTTTCAATATGTTTGAACAAATTTTGGGGTAACACAAAGACATTAGCAACTGGGCAATGGTGAGGAGGTGTCAGAAGGCACTGTCAACTCCAATCTTCAACATTTCTCAGAAAATTAAAGAATTATTTGAATAATCTTAGTATATCTGAACCACCTGTTCGTGTATTTAGCTTATTTCCTCACATGTTTATCTCAATTTAAAATTTTTTTGTGTGTGGATACAGAGTGATATATATAGTTACAGAGCACGTGAGACATTTTGACATATGCATGCAATGCATAATAATCACGTCAGGGTAAATGGGATATCCACCACCTCAAGCATTTATCCTTTATGTTACAAACAATCCGATTATACTCTTAGTTATTTAAAAACGTACAGTTAAATAATTATTGACTACAGTTACTCTGTTGTGCTATCAAATATCAGACCGTATTCGTTCTTTCTATTTTTTCTACTCATTAACCATCCCCACTTCCCCCCATCCACCATACACCTTTCATTGTGTCGCCAGCCTCCTCTCCTCTCTTTAAGTTTGCCATTCCCTGTGACACGACCTATACATTCAAAGAAACAACCTCCAAATTAGCTGGATGAGCTTAACCTCTTAAGAGTTCAGAATCAGGAAGCATTACTAATTACGCCATGTCTGTTCTCATATCTTACTTGCCGTTATTTTCTTTAACAATATCTGGCTCTTGCACATTCAATGGCATGATCAGCAGTTGAGGATTGGACGGGTTTTCCTGCCATTGTCTGTCCCCTGTCCCCACCGTTTCTCACAGAGGTGACTGCAGTGACTTCCTGACGCTCTCTGATAGGGAAGCTCCTCCACCTCCTCACCACGCCGCCTGGCACGCTCAGCCCATCCCGACTCCCAGGCGTTCCTGTCCTTCCCAGGGCCTCTAACACGCAGCATTGGCTACACTCCGGTTTCAACTTTCACCTCCAGCACCACTTCCTTCCTACGTGCCTTATTCAGCAGGAAAGGGAAACCTGTGTTGGGGTGTGGAGTTTTCCTCTCAGATTAGCATGCTTCTCTGGCTGTTGGCAAAATTAGAAAAGCGTCGAGGATAACATGGCTTTATTTTATTTCATGTCACCAGTAGGGGAAATTTTTAACATCGACACCCAGCAAGCCTGCCCCCTTAGGCTTCAGAAGTCACCCCCGCTTTTTTACAGAACATATATAACACTTCACCTCTGAAAATGATTTCTGACGATGACCCGGATATCAAAATAAGGAAACAGCCAAAAAGCATTTCCTTTCTTTTATGTTTTTGTGCCAGTTGCCCTCCCTGAGTCTTTTCATTTATCCTGGCAGAGGTTTGTCTCTTTGCCTTTAAAAGTTAAATCCACCTTCATCGCACAATGTAGAAAGAAGTGAAATTAAACTGCAGTGTGTTCCAGAGGAGAAAATCTACTTTATTCATCTCTCAGCCCTACTTTAACTTACACTGACCTAATTACAGCCCACACCAGGAGAAGCGGAGGCGCTGAAGGAGCGCTTCTGCCACCTAGTGGAAAGAGCCTTGAACTGTGCACGGGGACCTCCAAGTTTTATCTTTTTTTTTTTTTTGCTTTATTTTTTAAATATCTGGCACACAAGTGCAAATGACCTTCTCTAGTCTCTGCGTGAATACTGAATATATGCATCACACACTGTTCTGTTCCTTTGGAGATTCGAAATATAACAGTCTTCTAAATAACTCTATTTAGAGAAGGTTGAATTAATGGCTCTTCAGATGAACTACAGCCTGAAAACTATTTAATTAAGACTGTATGACATTTCATGAAAGTCAAATTTAAAATGATAATGCAAATATTAATACCCTTTAAAGCAATGTTTTAAATATAATGTCTCGGATTTAATATTTAGGGATGTTAGCATCCTTCCCACTAAGTCAATTATCCTTCCTTGTAGCCACTGCACGGTTTAGCTAGCTGAATGATTTCTTCAGTGCAGCTTCTGGCTTGTTTATTTGTTTGCTTTTAGGAGTGGTACTGGACATTTAAGAATGCTTCGTTCTCTTCTTCTGGCTTCATTAACGAGTTATTGATCAGTGACTTGAAAGAAAAACTTAGATGAAAAATTTAGTCAGCCCTGAATCACCAATGCTAATTAAAACCAGGGAAAGGAAGGAAAATGAAAGACATTTACAATGCCCAGATCTCGGGGTAGCTGATCTCCTCCTTCACTAAAGCATCCATACAGCAGCCATGAGCTGCTCAGCCTGGTATTCCTGACTGTGTCGTTGAGCAAAGAAATGTCCCTCGTGCAAAAATATCCTTGAGCATATAAAGCAAAGGAATCGGCTGTGTGCAGTGGCTAAATCAATTCTGGATCACTAGGATAAGTAATGTGTAGGTTCACACTTGCACCCCTTTTAACAAAACATTCAAAATGATGTAATAATCTACATTGTTGTATTAAGACACTCTTGTATATCCTGGCTACAGATTGCTTATCATGTTAAATCTAAACACAAAATTAGTAAAAATAAAATGTTTGTCATGATTTATAACGACGCTGTAAGCACCTAAGGTTTTCATCATCTTATTTAGAGTCTTGGTGATACAAGAGAATATCTATATGATTTATACCTTAACAAACCTGTTTTATTTTATAAAATTTGGTTGTATTTAAAAGGTTTTCATTGTTTATTCATCAGATATTAATTAGAGATGCAAGTGTGAGCCAGTCCCTGTAGCAGACACAGTTTACATAGCTACAAGCAAAAATGAACAGGCTGGGCTCTGATGCAGGTTAATTTGATTTTTCCTCAACTCTCTATATCACGGAGACTAACAGAAGAAATGATGTATTACACAGTCTCTAAAAACCAGTCTTTTCAATTCTGCTTGTTCTATCTTAATTCAGACCATCTTTATTTTTAACCATGATTATTTCAGCTGCTTTATTTCCTATTAGGTCAACCTATGCTGTTTGTGTCTGAGCAAACTTGAATTGTAGCTACTGCAATTCACATTCACTCTTTCCACTCTTTTCAGAAACATGTTGACCCTAGTTAAAAACAGATATTAATTAATTGATAAATTTTAAAAAGCAAACTTAAAATCTTCCAAATTATGGCCAACTGAATTGATTTACTTCATAGAACTCTCTTTCTCGACCCAGCTTGGTCCCAATGTTTACTCATAAGTTGTTTCCTCTGAGACACATTTCATGTTATCTTCTCAAACATCAATAATTTTCTTGAAATGTCCTTAACATGGATTTTTACCATTTTCTGCATTATTTCACTTAGTGCTTTCTACCTGGGACAACTGTTATCTCTTCATGTAAATTTTACACTCAAAAAAAGCCAACACCAAGTTTTGCTGAACTTGACCATGATTACTGACAAATTCCAGTACAATTCCATAGAATTCCAGGTAGGTAAGATGCTAGTGACTTTTCTAGGGGTTATTTTTGCCACACTGTTTTACTCTTCAGCTTAAAGCCTCATCATAGTAGGATGGGAGAGAGAGAGAAAGAGGACAGAGAGATGAGAGACGGAGACAGGGAGTTAGGGGGGGAGAGAGAGAGAGGAAAAGGAAGAAATGGGAGAAAATATAGAAAACTCAGTCAAGGACAGGAAATGATGGAGGGTGTTATTATAGATCTTTTATTAGAGGATATGTCCCACAGGAAGGGGAAAGTGGCGATTAAGAAAGAAAGAAGAAAGAGAAGCTGAATGATAAGTAATAGATGCTAATAAAAAGAAGAAAATAATCAGAAATAAAGGAAATGTTTAGTTTTTATTGAAATGTACTATACACTGGGCATTACAGTGATCACACCACACATACCATGTTGGATGCTTCTCAAAAATGTCAAGCTAACTATCATGTCCATCTTTCAGGTCTGAGGATCAGTAGGACTCTTTGTAATACAAATAGCTGCTCCAAAATCAAATCCCATGTCATTCAAGTTTCAAAAACCAATAGCTGTTGAAACTTGAATAGCTTGAATAGCTGTTCTGGGGCTAGTGACTGGTAGAAAATCTGATGACATGATGAGCTGACACCAAGGGAATAAGGTTTCTCTTTAACATTTGCTCTGTTCTACTCTGTGGGTTGTAAAGTCAGTTATTGGAAGACAATGGAGAAGGGAGGTGTGCTTTTTTTATAAGACAGGTAAAATCAGATATAAATTATAAAAATGAGTTAATATAAACTTTGGGAATGTCCTCATCTTTGCTTTGAATGAGGAAAATTCCATATATGAAAACCATGGATCCAGCAGAATGGAGAAATGTTAAATGATCTATGTATATCATCACTTTAATTTCAAATGCTAACACAGTACTTACTTTCTTTTATTCAAAAGAATTTCCCAAGTACTTACTATGTTTCAGGGCCTCTTTTATGTACTGGCAAACAGCAGGAAGCCAGGAAGTGCCTGCATACTTGTTTTTTTAAAGAGAGGGAAAGATACCAAGCAAAAACAACTAATGTAGAATATAAAGGTTTTTAGAGGAGTGCTATAAAAAATAGAAGAATGGCCATAATAAAAAAAAATCCAGAAATAATACATGTGGCATGGATGTAGTGAAAAGGGAACACTTTTATACTACTGGTGGGAATATGAACTAGTACAACCACCATGGAAAGCAGTGTGGAGGTTCCTTAAAGAGCTGAAAGTAGATCTACTGTTTGATCCAGCAGTCCCACTGTTAGGCCTCTACCCAGAGGAAAAGAAGATACAAAAAAGATACTTGCACACACAATTTATAGCCACACAATTCACAATTGCAAAAATATCAGACCAGCCCAAATGCCCATCAATAAGTGATTGGATAAAGAAACTGTGGTATATATCTGTGTCATGGAAAACTAGTCAGACATAAAAAGGAATGAAATAATGGCATTCACAGCAACCTGGATGGGATTGGAGACAGCTGTTCTAAGTGAAGTAATTCGGGAATTGAAGACCAAACATTGTATGTTCTCGCTCAGGTGTGGGAGCTAGGCTATGAGGATGCAAAGGCATAAAAAGGATACATGGAACTTTGGGGACTCAGGGGAAAGGGTGAAGGGCAGTGAGGGATAAAAGACTGCACATTGGATGCAGTGTACACTGCTCCAGTGATGGGTGCACCAACATCTCAGAAATCACCAATAGAGAACTTATTCATGTAACCAAAAACTGCCTGTTCCCCAAAAAACCTATTGAAATAAAAATTTTAATATATAAAAATAAATATATAAATCAGAGCAAGGATAGGGAGAGGAGGAGTGTGTTGTTTCTGAGATAGTCATCAGGAAGACAGTGGTGAAGGAGTGAGCCACATGGATATCTATGGGAAGAGCAGTAGAAGCCAACAACCTGTGCAAAGTCCCTGGGAAGGTGCAATTGGTGTCTTTAAGGGCCAGCAAGTGCTGGAGCATAATGAACAAGAGACACAGTGGGAGGAGAAGGAATTTGAAAAGTGGAGAGAGGGCCATGTAGGATTTTTGGATCTGATGGACTGTTTTATTAGGTACAGTAGGCACAGTGCCTAAAGCCCACAATAATTTCAGAAGTTCAAAAAATATTTAATGTTTTACAATTAGAAAACAAAAATGAACTTTTAAATTGAAAATATTTTTATTATATGCTATAAATATATCTATCTCTATGCCAAGGCAGTTGTGAATACAATATTCAATTTTTTTTTTAATGGAGGAAGACATCCACAGAAGTCAAACTGCCCAAGGCCTACGAAAGTCACAGTGTGCCCCAGCTTACAGTCAGGAATGCCAGTAAAAGCTGTAATCAGGGATGAGAGAGGACAGTTTGAGAAAAGAGGAGCGTTGGCCTGAGAACGGGAGGATCCTATAAAGAAAACTGAAAAGGAATAGTCAAGAGAAAGGGAAAAAGTGAAAATCCTCCATTCCAGGAACCAAGTGAATAAAGTGTTATAAGAATGAAGACTCGCTTTTCCTGGAAGAAATGCAATATCAACTGTTCCTTTACTTTGCCTTGGATTTAAGCTTAGAAACTGAGCATGTCTGGTAGAAAAAATCGGACAGCTATCCCCCTAAGTGCTGACACATGCCTTTCATTCCTGGAGTTACTCGTCCACACCAAGCACCTGGATTGCCTTTGGCACCCTCCTGGTACTATCTGTATCGTCTTGCTGGAAAATATTGAGCATTTATTAGGAAAACTTTGCGAAACAAGATTGGGTGCTATCTTTTTGAAATTTAAGAAATAATTCACTTGATAAGGTATATAGTATTACCTAATACCAGATGTTTAAAAACCAATGACAAAATCCATAACTGTCTTAAATACTACTGTCATTGATCTTTCCAATTCTAGTCTTATTTTAATTTAGTGTGGTTTACATCGTTTGCTAAAATTTTTGATTCTGCTTTTGCTTTCCTTCAGGATATATCTAAGCCACTTAAACTTAAATTATCTTTATTTCTACCCCCCAGATTTTTAGTTGAAAAATGATAATACTAGTGTAGTCTTCATAGAGTTCTCACAAAAATAAGTAAAATATTACAAAGAAAGAACAATGCCTAAGACACAGGAACTGTTCATTAGTTTCTGGCTTCCATGCTTTATATTTTTCTATTTATACTTTATTTCAACAAATTATCAATCTGTGTGTGTGTGTGTGTGTGTGTGTGAGAGAGAGAGAGAGAGAGAGAGAGAGAGAGAGAGAGAGAGAGAGTTAGGCCCTGCTCTAGGTTCTTGGGAATATACCAGTGAATATACCAATTCAAAACTTCTTTCTTGATAGAAATGATAAATTTTGGAGTAGACAAACATTAAACAAAATATTTTGAGAAAAAATACAAATTATTGCAAGTTTGAATACATAGCTTTGTTTCATTTGAATTAATTAAGGGATTGAGACCTATAGATATCTGGGAAAGAGCATCTCAGACATGAAGAACTGCCCGTATACTGAGGGTGGCCCTTAGTGGATGTGCTCCATAAAGGGTAGAAATCCAATATGCGGGAAAGAGACTAAGAAAGAGAGTAGTAAATGTTGAAGGAAGAGCATTAACATGCTCTTCAGCAGGTAGGGCCTAGAAAGTTTTCATTAAAATGCTGGCTTATAATTGCACAGGATTAGAGTACCCTTGAACTATTCTGAATGATGGGTGACATCATCCTAAATAAAAAAACAAGATCACAGGGCCTCCTATGTTGTGAACAGAAGTTGGGAAGCTACAGGGGAAATACAAGTAAGGAATAAGAAAGGCTTGGACTGAGATGCTAACTTGAGAAGTAGTCAGAATCTAGCTATATTTGATGACCCATCAGTGTTTTCTAAAGAAAAGTATTAGAATGTAGGACGAAGACAGAAGTGAAGAGGACGACTCCAAAGTTTTGATCTTTAAAACTGGAGGGAGGTATTTGCTATATCATGGTAAAGGGAAAGACTGAGGGTAGAGCAAACTTGGAGGAAACGATTCAGAGTTCCAACATAGACATACATGTTGTTGTCTATTTGAAATGCAAATGGAGAAGATGAATAAGTAGTTGTAGATCTGAAGCTGTAATTTAGGTGGCGATAACTGGAGGTATATTCAGAGTTTTCAGAATACTAATGGCATTTCAAATCATGACACTGCATGAAGCCACCAAGAGACAATATTGATAGCAAAAAGCAGAATTGTTAAAATATTCTCAATTCTGGAGTATTCCATTGTTAAGAAATCTGAAAGAGGGTAAATCTGCAAAGGAGACTGACAGGTGTGGTTACTGAGTTAGGCAACAACAAGAGAGTGTCGTTTTGGAAACATATTGAAAAGTGATAATAGGAGGGAAAAGTATTCAACATGGTTCTGCTGCTTGTAAGTTAAGTAAGATGAACACTGAAACTAATCATTGATTTAGTAACATGGAGATCATTAATGACCTGAACTAGATACGTACTTGTAGAGTGTGGGGAAGAAAGCAAGATTGGAGCGGGCTTAAGAGAGAACAAGAGGAGAAGTTAAGAAAATAAATATATAGCATAAACAAATATACCAGTATAGAGCATTCAATATTATTAATATTTATATAATTATAAACATTTAACAAATCATCCATGATTACTATGAGCCTCAAGATAAGGCATAACAAATTATTGAGGTTCCTCAGAATTAAGTAGATAATAAATCAACAGAATTTAAATAGATGCAAAAAATCTCTAAGAAAATAATTTTATTATTGTTGTTACTACTGATTTAGAAAGGGGCTAAATGTAATAATTTCTTTCAATTGAATAAATGGCAAAAACCACAATTAGCTGTGCATTAACCTAATATAACAAATACCCAGAAAGAACGTACTCTGAAGCCACTAAGCCCATGTGACATCAAGTCTAAGGTCAAGTCATATGGTCAAAATGAGCTCCATATCACTTTCAGAATCAGCAGTGCTTGTACGTTCCTCTTCTAGCTGCACCTCAGATATTGTCTTTATATTCTCCAAACTTTGAAATTAGATATAGTTTAGTTTTAGATTTTCAAAGGTGACCTTTTTATATAGAAATCACCAGTGAATGGACCATGCACACAAAAATGTCTTGTAACTTGCAAGCTAAGTATGTTTAAAATTAGAAAAATATACAATGTACATATTCCCTTTAAATAAAACAATGGAGTTCAAAAATAATTTAAGTCAAATACCTAATATTGGTAAGTTTAATAAAATTTAGTTTCTTAAAAGATAATATAAAGCAAAACAAATAAAGCTGAAACTTGATTTATCATTTACCTATGATTGGTATCCTTAGAAATTTTTGTCTTCAATATCTCTATTTTAAAGAACAGAACTCAGCTCCTCACTAACGTGAGGAGAATTTTATGCAAGAAAAATAAATATGAAATTTTAAAAGCATTTTACAAACTATAAACATAAATAATAAAAGCACAAACTATAGATTAAACTCTGTTACTTCTACACTATTAAGGTCAGATGAAAAAGACAGAAATAGTCAATTAAATCACAGAAGGCCACCTTAAGGAAAAGCAGGCACGTGATATCTGAATCTGTCTCCTAAAACATGGTATCATGTGAGAGCCCATTTTATGTAGTTCAAATGAGTTTGCTTAGAAACAGATTAATTCATGATATTATAAAATGTTATTTAGATTTTGGACAGATACTTCATATACTCTTTAATTCTATTTTAGAGCATGAAGTTGAGTCCAGCAGGGTAAAATGAAGATTTCACATGAATATCTTAATCCTTAAAGCAAGAAAGCTTTCCACGGAATAAGGCCAAGCATTTGAAGACATGACTTTCCTGGATTTTTTTTCCCTATAAAGATATTAGAGGCTTTTTAAATCCTTTCATTTAGTCTTAAAGTCTGCAAAGCTAGGCTTCAGTATTTCACCTATGTGGAAGAAACCAAGACCAAAAATGTGTGTTTACCATAAGGTTTTTTATGAACTATAAATAGACTGTTGCAATAAATTTAACATTAGCATACAATCTTTGCAGAATGAACTAAAACATACACATATATGAAAATAAAGACATTGAAAACTAAAATAAAATAGAACATTTGTTCTGGATTAAAAATTCATTAGCATATTTGAGCGAATAAAATATATTCATAAGCTGCTTTAAATATTTAATGCAAAATATTTTACTACCAAATAAATTCATTAAAGGGTAATCTTACATGGATGTTTTTTCCTTTAATAAATATGCCAAGTTTAATTATCCTAATCTAAATAGTATAGAAGGTAGTGAACATTAAGTTCACTGTAAAATTATTTTTATGTTGTATTACCTTCATTGATGTCAATTTAATTAAAGCATACATTGGCGAGGAGCAAAATGACTTAATTATTGAAAATAAAACTTTACTTAATCATTGCCAGAACAAAAATTAAGTGCCCCCAAATGACCTATTCTTTGCTTTTCTACAAAACTATTGCATGGAAATAAATTAAGAAAAACCATAATTAGTGTATTTTAAAATGTTTTTATCCAATAAGCAGAAAATTAAAATCAACCATTTAAGAATACGCTCAATTTTTAGATGAGCACATAATAAAATTCTAAATGGGTGTCTAAGGAAATCCTATTTTCCACAATTCTATCTGGGCTTTTGTATATCAATAACAAATTTTTCTTTCTTCTTTTCTTACTCTTATTTGTATATTTTGCCTTCTGTTTGATTTGAATTTGCTTTTAATAGAAATACTAAAATTTGATCAGTGAGACACTGATGAGACTCATCTGTATGTATGTTTTCATTTTTTATGTTTTGTTTATATTTGAGCCCCTGGAACACAGATGAGACTCATCTGTATGTATGTTTTCATTTTTTATGTTTTGTTTATATTTGAGCCCCTGGAACTTAGTGAGCCATAAACAAAAATGTATTGAATACATGCTTGAATGGATAAATGGCCTGAAGAATGAACCAATGCATGAAATACTACTTCTTTTCCCATTTTAAAAAAAAGAAAGAAATTCAGCCTTAAGACTTTAAGTCATTTGCTTAAAGAATTATATGAAAACTTTGAAGATTCTATTGTCAAGCTATGGACTCTTCACTATAGCATACTAGTATCAGTAGAAATATAATGTAAAAATGAGTAGAAGTAAAAGAGTGACAATTGCTAGAAAGGGACAAGATAACAGTAGGTAGTATATTAGTATCTGCTTACATGCTAACTAAAATGAGCTCTGAGGCAGGCAGATCATGAAAGGAATACTTACTGGATTACTATAGTAGACTAAGAAACTAAGAAAAGAGAAGAATATGTTTGATACCTCATTAGAGAAATCTACAAAAGTTGGTGAATAAATGGGTAAATTCTTCAGGTTCATAGTTAGGAAGAATCAATATCATGGAAATGGCCATACTGCCCAAAGTAATCTGAAGATTCAATGCTATCTCCATCAAGCTACCATTGACCTTCTTCAGAGAACTAGAAAAAAACACCTTAAACTTCATATGGAATCAAAAAAAAAAAAAAAAAAAAAAAGGCCTGCATAACCAAGACAATCCTAAGCAAAAAAAAACAAAGCTGGGGGCATCACTCCTCCTGTCTTCAAACTATACTATAAGGCTACAGTAATCAAAACAGCATGGCACTGGTACCAAAACAGAGATGTAGACCAACGGAACAGAACAGAGGCCTTGGAAGTAACGTCACACACCTACAACCCTCTGATCTTTGACAAACATGACAAGAACAAGCAAGGGGGAGAGGATTCCCTATTTAATAAATGGTGATGAAAACACTGGCTAGCCATGTGCAGAAAGCTGAAACTGGATCCCTTCCTTACACCTTATAAAAAAATTAACTCCAGATAGATTAAAGATTTAAACATAAGACTTAAAACTAAAAAAATCCCTAGAAGACAACCTAGGCAGTACCATTCAGGACATAGGCATAGGGAAGGACTTCATGACTAACACACCAACAGCAATGACAACAAAAGCCAAAATAGACAAGTGGGATCTAATTAAACTTCAGAGCTTCTGCACAGCAAAAGAAACTATCATTACAGTGAACTGTCAACCAACAGAATGGGAAAACTTTTTTGCAATCTACCCATCTGACAAAGGGCTAATATCCAGAATCTACAGAAAACTTAAACGAATTTACAAGAAAAAAATTAACCCCATCAAAAAGTGGGCAAAGGATATGAACAGACACTTCTCAAGAAGAGACATTTATGCAGCCAACAAACATGAAAAAAAGCCCATCATCACTGGTCATTAGAGAAATGCAAATCAAAACCACATTGTGATACCATCTCATGCCAGTTAGAACAGTGATCATTAAAAAAAAAAATCTGGAGACAACAGATACTGGAGAGAATGTGGAGAAATAGGAACACTTTTACACTGTTGGTAGGAGTGTAAATTAGTTCAACCATTGTGGAAGATAGTGTGGCAATTTCTCAAGGATCTAGAAAGAGTAATACCATTTGACCCAGCAATCCCATTACTGGGTATATACCCAAAGAATTATAAATCATTCTATTATAAAGACACATACACATGTATGTGCATTGTGGCACTGTTTATAATAGCAAAGACCAACCCAAATGCCCATCAATGATAGACTGGATAAAGAAAATGTGGCACATATACACCATGGAGTACTATGCAGCCATTAAAAAATGATGAGTTCATGTCCTTTGCAGGGACAGGGATGGATCTGGAAACCATCATTCTCAGCGAACTGACACAAGAACAGAAAATCAAACACCACATGTTCTCATTCATAAGTGGGTGTTGAACAATGAGAACACATGGACACAGGGAGGGGAACATCACACACCAGGGCCTGTTGGGGAGTAGGAGGGGTAGGAGAGGGCTAGCAGGGGGTGGGGGACTGGGGAGGGATAACATTAGGAGAGATACCTAATTTAGATGACGGGGGGATGGATGCAGCAAACCACCATGGCATGTGTTTATCTGTGTAACAATCCTCCATGAGCTGCACATGTACTCCAGAACTTAAAGTAAATTAAAAAGAAAAAGAAAAAAAAAGTGCTGAGCAATCAAAGAAACCCCATTAAGTATTTGTGTAAGTACTATTGTGAATGTTTGAGTCCCCCTCAAAATTCATACGTTCAAACTTAACTTCAGTGTGGTGGTATTAACATATGAAGCCTTTGGGAGTTGATTAGGTCATAAGGTCATCTCATCAATGGGATTAGTGCACCTCTAAAAGAGGCTTGAGGTAACTTGTTTTTCCATTTCACCATGTGAAGACCCATAGACAGCACTATCTCTGAGGCAAAGAGGGAGCCGTCATCAAACATCATATCGGCTGGTACCTTGATCTTGAATGTCCCAGTCTCCGGAACTCTGAGCAATGATTTTCTGATGTTTATAAATTAACCAGTCTGAGGTTTTTTTGTTGTAACAGCTCAAATAGTCTAAGACAGTGGGGTCTTTGAAGAATAATGTCTGCATTTTGATTAAAGAAGTAACATGTTGAGGAAGATATGATTATTCCAATTTTCAAAATACTGTGCTTTGAACAAAACAAACATGTCTTTTAGGAATTAATTTAAAAGTACAGATGAAAACAAAATATTAAAATGATAAGTCTGGTCATGAAGAATTGGTCTTCACCCACATTAAAGAAATGCTTGGTTTAGGCCAAGTGTGGGGCCTCACACCTGTAATTCCAGCACTTTGGGAGCCCAAGGTGGGCATATTATCTGAGGTTAGGAGTTTGAGGCCAGCCTGACCAACACAGTGAAACCCTGTCTCTTCTTAAAAATAAAAAAAATTAGCAGGGCATGGTGGCACATGTCTGTAATCCCAGCTACTCAGAAGACTGAAGCTGGCAAATCACTTGAGCCCTAGAGGTGGAGGTTGCAGTGAGCCGAGATTGTGCCGCTGCCCTCCAGCCTGGGTGATAGAGTGAGTCTCCATCTCAAAAAAAAAAAAAAAAAAAAAGAAAGAAAAAGAAAAGAAATGCTTGAAGTTCTCAGGTAAATGAAATAATAAGTCCTTATTCTTCTTCCTCTAGAGTTTTTTTCTTTTTGTTTTTAATCTTTGGCCCTTCGTATTGCTGTACCATCTGCAAAGAATATTCTTGCACATATCTCCTTCACATCTTTTAATCATTAAACTATCAGTTGAAACATCTGGTCAGCATAGACTTGGTTAAACTCAGTAGCTGTTATATACAAAGCATGAGTTTATGCACTTTACATAAATTAACTCATTTAATCCTGATGAAAATCCTATCAAATAGAAACTGTCAGAATAATATTTTACTTAAAGGGAGAAAAGGAGACAAGGAAAGTATAAGAAATTTGTAATAACAACTAGAATCTGAGTAAGTGAGGCTTGGACCATGGCAGTTTTGTCTTAACACATGCTCTTAAACACCAATCCTGCTTAAGTATTTCTTCATCTTCATTTGTAATATTTCAGAATGCATAACCATCTGAAATTATCCTATTCATTTATTTCCTAGTAGGTTTCCTTCTATTTCAGAGTGTTTTCCATAAAGATGAAATGTCAAACATCTAAACTTTCAATGTAATTGTGCAATTTAAAAAATATGCACAAGTCAAGCAGAGAAGTTAAAAGTTGTCCTAGATTGTATTAATTTATATATTCACACTCTTTTTAACACAAGATTTTGCAGTCCCTCTCATTAAAGAGACAAAATATATTTCTGCCTCCCTTGGCTTTGTGTTTAGCCTGGAAGCATACTTCAGCCAATGGGATATGCGTCACAGTAACCTGATAAGAGACTAGGAAAGCATGTATGCAATACCTCTGCTTTCACTATTAGAACATGACTAGCTCACTGGTTCAAGAGACTGATCCAGTTGAGACAGGTCTAATCCCCAGCTGATCTTCAATTTTAGGAACCAAGTATTGATTATTATGTTATGTCACTGAGCTTTTGTGTTTGTTTGTAATAGGGCGCTTTTTATAGTAAAAGCGGATTGATACAGAAATTGGTACCAGAACAGAGGTACTGTCATTACAAAAATCTAAACTTTCTGGCATTGACTTTACAACAGGCAGCAGTCTCTGAGGAAATGGTTAGAAGAGGTTGGGAAAATGCCAAGGGAACTGTTTTAGGAGGATAAAAAATTGGAGACATGTGTTTTGTAGTGATGAAATATTTGATAAAACTTTCATGTGAGGTTATTTAGAAGATTGAAAATGCACCTAATGAATTTTTAGAATTGGAAAAGGAGACCTCTGGAGAAAATAAAATGTTGACAGATTGGGTTTTGGCCTTTTCAGTACAAAAAAATAAAAACTAAAAATAAGAGCTGAGCTCAGAACAGACTTTGTAAGCAGAATTTAGAATTCATACATAGTTGAGAACTTGTTGGGTTGGAAAATGACAACTTTTTCTCATCTTTAATCATCCAAACCTTCTCAAAATAAGATACAGACAGGGTCAAGACCTTCCTTCAGTATTATATTCATGTAGGACAATAAAACATGTACACAACCCTGTTACGTTCTAAAATATATTATAAAACTGAGCTGTGGGCTGGGCGCAGTGGCTCAAGCCTGTAATCCCAGCACTTTGGGAGACCGAGGCGGGTGGATCACGAGGTCAAGAGATCGAGACCATCCTGATCAACATGGTGAAACCCCGTCTCTACTAAAGATACAAAAAATTAGCTGGGCATGGTGGCACGTGCCTGTAATCCCAGTTACTCGCGAGGCTGAGGCAGGAGAATTGCCTGAACCCAGGAGGCGGAGGTTGCGGTGAGCCGAGATCATGCCATTGCACTCCAGCCTGGGTAACAAGAGCGGAAACTCCGTCTCAAAAAAAAAAAAAAAAAAAAAAAAAAAAAAAATACTGAGCTGTGTTTTGTGTTTTAAATATGTGTTACTGGTGCATAAATGAGTAAATTAATGGACTATAGCAGGAACAATAATGAGACATGCTTTTGGAGACACCCCAATACCCGTCTATCTAGGTGGTTGTGAATCAGCATTTAAAAGTACAGATTTTCTGCTCAGCAAGAATTGGGGAGGACTTTGGAAAATTAAGACGGCCACGGATCATTTGCTACTCTTGTTATTGGGAGGCAGAGATTTATTCTACTTCCTTTGAAGTTGGTCTTGACTTCTAGGAACAATAGAAAGAAAAAGTGATATAGAGTCAATGGAATGTGACTGAAAAATGGCTTCTCCAGCCTTGGGAATGAGCTATCTTAGACACATAGGCTGATGGAATCTTCAGATGAGGACATCTACATGAGAGACCCTAAGCAAGCACCAAGCCACTGAGCTCAGTCAAACCGCAGAAATCTGAAAGATACTAATAAATTGCGAGATTAAACTACTAATTTGGAGAGTGCTTCATTATAGAACAATAGGTAAGTAGAAAAAGGTAGATGATGAAAGCTTGAAAACTAAAGAATTAAAATAAATGCAGGCAAAGGTAAGTTCTATGAAGTAGAGAAAAGAAATCAAAGAGTTCGGGATCCATATACATCCATTGATTAATTTAATTTTGACAGCAGTATCCAGGAAATTAGCCTGAAAGCACTTGGTCTAGGATAAAATGAGTATGAATAACTTATAAGTAAATAATTTTGGGATAAATTATTAGCTAAAAATTAATACTGAATACTCTTACATGTCAAAAGAAATGGCATATGAAATAGTCAAATGGAAAACATTATCTTTTGAAAAAGTAGTTAAAAGAAATATGAGTAATTAAAATGTTTACAGAATAATTGCCAAAGATATCAGATTATTTCATATGTAAGGTGCTCATAAAAATCAATAAGAGGGAAGTAAATATCCTAAACTATAAATTCACAATATATATAGATGAATGAATAAACATTTTGTAAAAAGTACAAATTGCAAAAAATAGTCAACTTCATAATTATTAGTCAAATGTGTAAATTAAAATTATTGCTATATTTCAAACTTTTTCTTAAGAGATAAATGTTCAAAAAAGAGAATTAGGGAGTCTGTTGGTACATGTCAAAAATAAGCATCTGATATCTTACTACCAGGCAAGCATGTAGTTACAGTGACAAGTATAGGCATACACACCATTTAAAGAACCACACTCACCAGAAAAGTTTTAAGAATAAAAAACAATTCTTCTTTACTCAACGTAGGCTAAGAATTATTATCATTTTGCTTCATTTGCCTTACTATTTGTTCACTTTTTCCTGTCTTACTCTAAATTTACAATCTATTTCTATGTGTCAATCTTGCTGTGAAATATATTATTTACTCACAAATTTGTTTATTCTAATTTGTCCCTTTATTTATAAACCTTTTAGAGTGTATTCATAAGAACAAAGAATCAAGAGATGTAACATTACTAAAACAATTTTGTACCAACAGTTCATATTCAAATGTCCCTAATTGACCTATCAGTCCTTTTATAGATTTTTTCTTCTAAGAAATGTAATTTAATATCACCCACAAGACTGTCATGTTCCTTTTAGCTGCTTTAATCCAAAATTTTCTCAATCTTCATCTTTTTTTATTTTGACATTTTAAAAATGACAGCCCAATTATTTTGCAGATTATCCCACAATTTAAGAATCTGATGTTTCTTCATAGATAGATTTACGTTATTCATATTTTTGACAGGGATATTAAAAATGAGGTTGTATTTTTCTCAGTGTATCAGATAAGAAGGTACATGATGGCACTTTATTCTCTTAACGGTGAAATTAACTTTGATTACTTTATTAAGTAGAAGGTAACTAGGTGAAGGTCCTGATGACAAAGTTTATACACTAAAAAGCATTATTTTTCTATTTGTATTTGAAATTTTTCATGGGAGAAAACTGTGAAACTGAAAATATATGTTGTCAATTTTCACACAGTAGATTTAGTACTTGTTGCTTTTATTTGTTTGGGCTAAATTAAGTATGAGTATGAAGATTATAAAATGTCGATTTTCTAACTCCACTTTTTATTGTACATTTAATAACTTCTATGTCACACTAAGGAAAAAATTTCCCTTCCCTATTTACTTACATGTTCATTTGTCTATCTATTTTTCTATTAATTATCTATCATCTGCATAGGTATGAAGATAGATAGACAGATAGGTAGATAGAAAGATAGATATCCATGCATGTACAATGAAAGAGAGTGAGAAGAGAGAGAGAGAAAGAGACAAAAGAGAGGAACAAAGAGAGAGAGGGATGGAGAGAGAGACAGAGCAAGAGAATGGTCTTTCCACAATTTCCACTTTTATTTGAACTTTCTGTTCCTAGATCATAAGAACTTTCAGTTCTTATATCATTTAACTTACAGAATATATAAACGATATAAGAAAAATAATTCCAATATGGCAATGATATTAAGGATATAATAATGTAAGATAATTTTTAAAAATTACCCTAGCCTGGGCGCGTGGGTCATGCCTGTATTCCCAGTACTTTGGGAGGCCGAGGCAGGCAGATCATCTGAGGTCAGGAGTTCGAGACCAGCCTAGCTAACATGATGAAATTCGTTTCTACTAAAAATACAAAAAATTTGTCAGGCATCATGGCGTGCTTATGATGGCGTAACCCCAAGTACTCTGGAAGCTGAGGTGGAAAATAGCTTGAACCCGGAAGGCAGAGGTTGCACGGAGCAGAGATTGCGTCATTGCACTCTGGCTTGGGCAACAAGAGCAAAACTCCATCTCAGAAAACAAACAACGACAACAAAAATTTTTCTTAAAATGTTCATAAAATGCTTTCAATATAAACTCTCTCTGAATTTTTCAACTTCTGTCTTTATTCTTTAGAAATAGAGCATTATATTTTCAAATTAAAAAATATATATCTGTTAAAGTTATACTTTGTTAAATCAGTTGTTTTACCTCCTCAATAATGAATGATAATAACACAGCAATTGCCCTTGGCATGTGACAAACTGAGACAAACAAAATAATTCCATAAGAATTTAATCCTAAAATGTAAGAGATCAGGTAAGAAATTTCTCCATTCACAATGTGGAGTTAACAATAATATTACCTATTTTATAGGATTGTTGTAAAGATTAAAGGAGAGAATTGAATAAGAGAAAGCCATAAAGTGCTTAGAACAGAACCAGACATAGAAACACCATTTTAAAATACCAATATTATTGTGAGGGTGTGATTCCTATACAGTGCATACAAAATATTCCTTATCAGGTTAGAAAAAGTAAAAGATTAGTAAAAGGTTATATGGATATTTGGTATGGTGAAAATATCTTAAAAATTGAAATCTATCATTTTGTATTTGAATCCTAACGTGTTACCCTTGTAAATGATGTTGTACACTTGCTATGCAAACGTATGTGAAATTATTTAACTACTTTGCACTGTTCAAGTCCCTTTAACCATAAAATGGACATGATGATGATGATGATTTTTGCCCTATGTGAAGATTCTCTTGAATTCATTTATTTAATGAAATTTGTATTAAAAATATTTTAAAATTAGAAAAACCCATACTACATACATATATAGAACTGGGAAATATTAATATATTGACAAATCTGTTTGAGATATTTTTCTTTTAAATGCAATGTTATAGAGCACCATCCAGTGCTCCACCTCTCCTCCAAATCACTTCATTACACAGAGATGAGCACGACTTGGAAATTAGCGTATCTCTTTCCTGTCCACTTACTATGTAAATCATACAATGTGTCCTATTGTATACTTCAAAAGCACATAAATGACATTATTTTATATACTGTTTAGCAAACTATTTATTATCCAGATTTACAAACACTGATAAATCTAGGACATTTATTATAATCTCAATGAATTTTAAGAGTAGTTTATTATTATTATTGTTACCATTATTATTATTGCAAAAGTGTGTAGGTATTATGCTAGTTTTCTGCAATATAAAATGAACTTTTTAGCATTTTTAAGGTGTTCACTGAAAGCTAGTAAGTGATAAATATTTGGAAATGATGCTAGTTTGAAAAGAATATGTTCTCTAAAATTTCATTGCAGCCTTTATTTAAAATCAGCGATTTTCTTAGAATCCAGAATATTTGATATCCACATTCTTTGCAACCTATTCTGATGAAATTATGAGTTATTATGCTATAATCTCCCAAAAGGCTTCAGTTTTTATTATTCCTCATATTTGGTAAAGTTTTATTTGGAATATTTTGAGTCTCTATTGCTAGGTACATAAGGATTTTTTATATTTCTTATATATTATTTATGGTAGCATCAACTAATGGTTCAAATAGCCAGTTAGCATGAGTTGCTCTATTGTTAATGTTACTACAAGAGATTTGTTCTGTTGCTGTTGCTCTTGTTATTATAATCTGCGAATATGTACTACTTATTGCTTTTGCTTTCAGTCTGACACATTTTAGGTCTCTCTTTCTCACTCAAATATATCTTTTAAAATACTTTTTAGCATGTGACATTGAATATATTGATTGCTACATGTTTGAATTAATGTCTATCACCTTGTTTTCTGTTGACCTTTCTTATCTGTTTTTTGTTCTAAGATTCTTCATTGAATTTATTTGAACATTTGGTCGCCACCTCTAACATATACATGTACACACACTTACTTTTTAAAAAATTATAGATTTTCATCAACTAATAGATTGAAAGTTGTATGTTATCTCTTTTTTTACACAAAATACAAGAAAATACTGAGGATGCATACTTTATTTTAAATAATATGGCTTTTTAATATTTATTATATCTCAGAATCCCAGCATATCTGTTAACAGGTAAATTTTGTTCTTTTACAGCTTTTGTTCAGCTTCTCTAGAAAATTACAAGGGCTTAAATTTTTTAATTTAATTGTTCCATTTTCCATGTCGTTGTAAAATAATATTTTAATTCTAATATTATTTAAACCTCATTATCAGATTTATCAAAATATGTACTTTCCATTTATTATATATTCATTTTTTCTGTGTTCAGTTATTTTTAAAACAAATATATCTAAAATTAGTTTCTCGACAGAAATATCTAAGTGGTGATTTCTTTTTATTCATTAAGCTGTCTTTATTTTATCCTCAGTTTGGCTGGTGATGATGAGCAACAGATAAGACTTCTCATTTGATAGCTATTTATCCTTCACATGTTGCATGTATCATTTTGGCATTTTTCTCTCACATGTTACATGTATCATTTTGGTTTTCTTACCTATATGTCTTTATTATAAGAAGTCGTGTAAGTTTGTAACTCCTGTGTACAAATCTTCCTTTTCTGTGAAGTTTGATTTTGAAATTTAGTTTTCACTTTATGGTGCCCACTCTCTGATGTTTTAGAGATGAGATAATGTCTACTAATCCTGATAAACATTTAACTTTGCTTCTTAAATTTAAACATTTCTGATTTTTCTTTCTTTCTTTCTTTTTTTTTTTTTTGAGACGGAGTTTCGCTCTTGTTACCCAGGCTGGAGTGCAATGGCGCGATCTCCGCTCACCGCAACCTCCGCCTCCTGGGTTCAGGCAATTCTCCTGCCTCAGCCTCCTGAGTAGCTGGGATTACAGGAATGTGCCACCGTGCCAGCTAATTTTTTGTATTTTTAGTAGAGACGGGGTTTCACCATGTTGACCAGGATGCTCTCGATCTCTTGACCTCGTGATCCACCCGACTCGGCCTCCCAAAGTTCTGATTTCTTTTAATTATAAATCATTTTCCTTTTTATCTCTTTAAATATTATCTTTCTTTTCTGTTACACTCGTGTTAGAGATAAAATGTGTTAATTAAATGTTCTTTCATGTTTTCCTTCTCTGTTTCTATTTTACATACTTTCCTCAGATTCACCTTAAACTTTATTTAACTTTAAACTTTCTCTTTTCAGCTATGTGTAATGCTGTTCAACTGCCCACTCATTATTTAATTTCAATTACATATAGCCACACATATTTGTATATGGATAGAGAGGCATACAGATATAAATAGAAATGTCTATATAGATTGAGATTTTTCTAGATTTGTATAGATTTTATCAAATTTTCCTAGATTTGTATAGCTTTTGTTCTTTTTATTCCTATTATTTCACTTCCTTTCATTATAGTTATTTTTATTCTTTAATCATATTTCTTATAAACTGTTTCATTGTATTAATTTGGGAATTACTAATTCTGCTGTTTGTAATTTCTGCTGACTTCTCCCTGCAGTGAATTGTTAATTCTTATGACTGCAAAGTTTTAAATGTGAGCTCTTCTTTAGTGAAGGCTTAGTTTGGGTTGTTTGTTTCCCTGACCAAGTCCTCTATGACCTACTTTATGGAAATGCTTCTACAGAATGGTTTAAGTTTACTTCTACAGGCATCCCAGAGCTTTAACTGAAACTATTTTTTATTATAACATTAATTTATAGTTATAAGATTACTGCACATTTGGATAATACAATATACATTTGGAAATTTGGGTCCCACATCTTCATGCATCTTTAGGCTACAGTTTAATCATTTTATTGGAGATCACCACTCTCTGTCCTGAACCCCATCCTCTCTCTCAGAGGCCCTGGGAAGATAACAGTATTTTTCACTTCTCTCTATTGAATGCGGTTTCTTTCGTCATTTTATTTTAATCAGGGACACTCCCTTATGTAAGAGCTACAGTTTTAGCTCTTGAGGGATAAGACTGCATCTTATTAAAAATCCAGGCTTTTGCTGGTAGAATGATTCCAGTTTTATTCTATTATCCAGGTCACTTTCAAGTTAAGTGATGAGTTTGCCATTCCCAGTTTGAGTTTACTTTTCATATCTAGGGTTTCTTGCTTTCTCTTTAAGTGAACTCTCATCCTAAAATTGGAACTTATATTTTTCACAGTATTTTTGTACATTTCAAACAAGAAGTTTTTGATCAGGTTAGTCATCCATGTTGCTAGAAGCCATTCCCATATATTTTTCATTTTGTCAATTACTATTATGAGAAAAAGCTATATAAGCAAGATCAAAAGCAATAGAATTACGAGGAGAGATTGTAATCCTTTGTAAGATGGAATATAAAAATATATGTTCAAATTTGATTCAGTGACTGGATGAGCACAGCAAGAGCTATCTTTTTCTGTAACACCATGACTCTTAAAAATCCACTTAACTTTGTTGAATGCATAAGGAAGAAATAAATTGAGATACAGTAGCACAAAACACATCTTGCCTTCAAGCTTTTATAAAGTTCTACAATGAAATTATTATAGAAAAGAGCCTTAAAATATTTTTCCTATAATGTCCTCATTTAACAAGAAATCCACTACATAAGCAATCCATAATGTCAGATTCCTTTGTAGAGACTCATCTCCTCCTTCTATACCAATGTCCTTTCCAGGTTAAGACTCCCTAAATCTAATGTAGAAATTTTTAAAAACCTTAGAAGTAATTGTATTCCAATATGCCAATGTGGTAACTTTCAATTTCAATAAATTTATTGACAGCTAGATTCCATCCATTCATAAAGAAAATAAGTATCATGTCATTTAAAAATTATAATCCTGATACATAATTAAACATATTTTAAAATTACTAATATCCATCCAACTCCTATAGTGTGTGTGTGTGTGTGTGTGTGTGTGTGTGTGTGTGTGTGTGTAGAAAGAGAGAGAGAACCCCATGGAATACTATATAGCTTCAATTGCTTGAACAAAACAGTAATAATAATATTGAGAAACTATAGTTTGTGAATTATAATTCTTTTTAAAATTAAAAGTTATGCTTGAGGCAGAAAATCATGAAAAAAGAGCTACACCTAACCCAAACGTCTGATAGGAAGACAGATTGTCAATATATATTTTAAAAAATTAAAACAAAAGTTGCAAAAATCTGTGTACAAATTTTTAATATTTTTAATATTTTATGAGGATTCTTAGGATTCAGTTCACTCTATTTCTATTCTCTCCAAATTATACTATCACTCACTCTCTAAAAGTGGACTAAATTTGTTTATCTAAGAAAATCATGAACCTCATAAGAATTTGAAGTATAAGTGTTAGTACGTAAAGAGAAAAATTTTACCACGATTTGCTGTATCTATAGAAGAAATTTTTTTTTGTGTGTGTGTGTGTGTGTAGAAGTTAAATTCAATGACTATAAATAACATATCTGGAACAGTTGGGTAGTTTTTATATGACGGTAGCATATTAGATAAAAGTAATGTACCAATCTTGTATTTCTTCAACAGTTTGTTAACTATAATTCTGTAGAAAACATGTTCTTAGGGGATATGTGTTGAAGTATTCAGGGTATGTAGTGTGGTATCCACAACTTTCAAATGTGTGTGTTTGTGTGTGTGTGTGTGTGTGTGTGTGTAATGGAGGGATGACAAACTTAATTGGTGGATCTTAGTAAAAGCTATATGGATGTGCTTTTCACTTACTGACAAATTCTGCAGGCATCTCAAAGTATACATATCTACTGGATTTCCTAGATCAAGAAATAATGAAATCTCTCGCTCCTTTGTTAAATTGAAAAATACTGCTTTCTCTTTATAAACACATATTTAATCAGTGCTCAATTACTGCCGATTTTTAGGTCTTAAATGTATTCAAATACATGTGCTTCTCTCAAATCCTATACCATGGTTTATACTAACAACATCTTTGATGAACACGTAACATCCCATAACTATGATCAATTTTCCTCATGAAAGCCAGAATTAATCTTGCTAAAATATAAAATATAATGATGTCACTACCCTTAAATGCCTTCAGTGGCTTCCTGTGATCTTCACTACAAATCCCTTAAGGCAAATTTTAAGAGTTCGGATCTGTAGTATATCTTTGGCCTTCAGTCAAATGCTTGCCTCTCTGTTGTTGCTCAGTTTCTTTATTCTGACTGAAGTTATTTTCCTGCCATTGTCCTCTGCAAATTCTCTTAATTTCTTGAGTTCTCAGATGAGAATTCAACCCCTTCAAAAATTATTCCACGAGCTCGAAGACTATACTTCTCATCTAGTATGGGACTCTACTATATGAACGAGTATTCCGGCATGTACCCCACAGTTTCTGTACTCACGTATCTCCCTGCATGGTAATCACCAGCTGTGCTTCCTGTCCTTTAGCACAGCAGTCACCAACCTTTTTGACACCAGGGACTAGTTTCATGGAAGACAATTTTTCCACGAATGGTGGGGAGAGGGTGTTGCATTTGGGATGAAACTTCCACCTCAGATCATCGGGCATTAGATTCTCATAAGGAGTGTGAAACCAATATCCCTCACATGTGCAGTTTGCCATACGGTTCACACTCCTAAGAAAACCTAATGCTACGGCTGACCTGATAGAAGGCAGAGGAGCTTGTGGGTAATGCTCACTCACTGCCCACCTTCTACTGTGTGGCAAGGTTCCTAACAGGCAGTGGCCTTGAGGAATAGGGGATGCCTGCTTTCCTAACTTTGTACACCACCATCTGGTTGAGCACCTAAAACATGGTCCACTCCCCATAGATAATTGTCAAATACTCATTGTTTGTACTACACAGTGAAACTAATTTGTAATTGAATATTTATAAATTCAATTTCAATGTTATAATAGAGTCGTTCAGCGCTGCTCATCACCAGTAAGAAAGAAGCATTCAATTGTATCTAAGAAAAAGAAAAATAAAGGCAGTTCAGTCTATTTGGATCTCAGATACAATTTTGTTAGTTTAATTTTCCTTGAAAGTGGGTCTTACTAGGTGAGAGAAAAATGGGGTGGAAAAGTATTAAAATGATCTCTAGGGACAGAATCTATGGGAACAGAAAGCACATCAGTGGTTGCCTAAGTCTGGAGGGTGGAATTGACTGAGATGGGCACAAGGGCAAGAGAAATGTTCCATTTCTTGATTGTGTGGTTGTTACAAAGATGTGTAAGTTCCTCAAAACTCATCAAAATATATACTTGAAAGTGGTACATTATACTTCAATTATGTTGATTTTTCAAATGCTTCAGTAATTTAAACAGCTCCTCAATAACATTTCCAGCAGAGAAAGTGTTCAACAGTTTTTGCTATTAGGGAAAAATGCCATGAGATAATATTATTTAAAAATGTTAAATAATAGTAATAATGCTGAAATCAGTTTAAAGAGCCTTTTTATGGTAGTTTGTATATAAAAGGAAATTAGTGAGTCCTACTCTAATTTTATTCAGTGATTAAATCACACACTACTGATCTTTCCCTTGCTTATTCATAGACTGTCAGGTAATTAGGACTGTCTCTACTATATCATCTGCCAGCTGTGAGGAGAATGAGAACAATAGTTATTCAGTTCAGTGGGATCATTATCATTCATATAGGAAAACAGGACCTTTGTAATTGTTAACAATAGGGCTAGATATATTTCTTTTCCATTTTTGCTGTACTTATTAAATAAAAAGCGATTAGCGAACCAAAGATGTCTATGTGCATATACAATTAATTAATTCTAATTTCTTTAATAAGACTATCTATTATTACTGTGGCACTAGAGTAATTTTAAGGAATAAAGAAAAAATCAAGCAGGCTTTAATTCTAATATCAAGATATCTTACAGAGATATCTTTCTTATATCAATTTTTATCTAAAAAAATCACAATTAAAATATCTAATAAATATCATATCAATTCAAATTGAGTAAAGCAAAGAGAGTAACCCACAGTTTTGGGCCTCTTAAACTATAACTACCCTTCCCTCCATTGCTGTGACTTCAAATCTGTTGAAAACACACACATATATACACACTTTAACACACGATTGGGAGATATAATGGAAAAATAAATCATAAATATTAATACCTAAGAGACAAACCAGTAATGCTGTACAACGGGGAAAGTGAGGTGGAATTAACTGAAAACATCTTTTTTTTTTTTTGTCAAGGTACAATGTACATAATACAAAATGTGAAGATCTTAAGTGTTCCTGTTAATGAGGGGTTTTTTTTGTTTGTTTTTTATTGTTGTTTTGAGACAGGGTCTCCTTCTGTCACCCAGGCTGAAGTGCAGTAAGTGCAGTGGCACAATCTCAGGTCACTGAAACCTCTGCCTCCTGGACTAAAAGAATCCTCAGATCTCAGCCTCCCAGGTAGCTGGGACCACTGATGTGGACCACCACACCCGGGTCATTTTTGTATTTTTAGTAGAGAAAAGATTTCACCGTGTTTCCTAGGCTGGACCAGAACTCTTGGACTCAAGCCATCTGCCTGGTTAGGTCTCCCAGAGTATTATGATGCCAGTAAATGAGTTTTAATACCTAAAGGAGACACATATCCAGCACCCAAAATATTACAAAGCATATTTTCATCACTCAGAAAGTCCTCTTGTGCCACCTTCCAGTAAATTCCTCACTCTGAGGTGACAAATTTCTGATTACTGTCACCATAGATTAGCTTTGCCTATTAGAATTTGTGTAAATGCAATTACGTGGTGCATATTTTCTCATGTCTCCGGCTTTTTTCACCCAACAAAGTGTGTTTGAGGTTCATAGTCTGCAGTGGTGGTATCAGTAGTGAGCCTAGTGCTTATAATATCATTTTATTGTCTCTTTAATATATGTAGAATACTTTGATCCTGATATTTGTATTGTTTACTTTTAACAACATGGACAGTCTTACTATGACCTTATCAATTTTAATAATCTCATCAAATATCAATGTGATTTAATTTTTAAAAATGGAATCTCAATTATTTTATATCATTGATTTCTACCCATATTTCTGTGATGGTCTCTCTTTAGATTCAATTTCCTTTTCTATCTCCAGCTTCTTAAATTGGAAGCTTAAATATATGTTTTTTTCTTTTCTAATATAAGGCATTTTCACTTGAGTTAATTATTAACATGATAAATTTCTATTAACCACAGCCTAATTTCAACTCAGAGATTTACGTTATGCTTCCCTTATCATTCAGTTCAAAATATTTTCTAAATTTTCTCATAATTTTTATCATGGTGTTTTATAGGTATATTTGTAAATTTTAACATACTTAGGAATTTTATTAATACCTTGTTACAAATTACTTCTAATTTAATACTATCATCATCACAGAACATATGTTTTTTGTTTTTATGCTTACTGTTTACATACATAGCATATCTTTTCCTTTTTTTATTTCTTAAGACAGAGTTTTTGCTCTTGTTGCCCAGGCTGGAGTGCAAAGCACTTGATCTCACTGCAATGATCTTAGCTCACCTCTGCCTTCTGTGTTCAAGCCATTCTCCTGCCTCAACCTCCCAAGAAGCCAGTTTTACAAACGCCCACCACCACCCCCAGCTAATTTTAGTATTTTTAATAGAGATGGGGTTTTCCCATGTTGGCCAGGCTGGTCTCAAAACCCTGACCTCAGGTGATCCACCCTCCTTGGCCTCCCAAAGTTCTGGGATTACAGACATGAGCCATGACGCCTGGTCCAGGATCTTATTTCGGCCCATCATATACATGTGTGCATGTACACACACACAGACACACACACTTATTTAATTTTTCTAGTGCCTGTCATTCTTTTTTCCACTAGCATTATTTCCAGTCAACCTTAAGACTTCCTTTTTGCATGTCTTTTATGGCTGGTTGGAGACTAATTTATGTAACTTTTTTTTAAAGATAATATTTTAACTTTTCCCTTCCTTTTTTGAATGTTTTGAATTAATGGAACAGGTTTGGCTTTGTAGAAAGTATGAGCAGACAGTACAGAGTTTCCAGATGCCCTCTTCTCACCCCAATCCCTTCACAGCGTCCTGTATTATTAACGTATTTCATAGTTTGGTGCATTTTTTACAATTGATGAGCCAATTTTCCCTAGCATTTCTGTTCAACTCCTTTTCATAGTTACCACCTATCTGCTAATATTCCCTGGCTGTTTATGCATGTTGTTTACTTTTGTCATTACATTATTTGACATCATCATGAAGTCCATTTTATTGCTTTAATTTCTGCTTGCGTATGTAGTGGCCTGTTTAAAAACTGTCGTTAATGAAATGTAATGATGATTTTCTTCTGTGTTTTCACCTGAAACTTGAGTGTATTGAGTTGGCCTGGTAATACTTGTTAAGATGACTTTTACAGAGAGAGTAAGATAAGACTTGAAATTTCCCCTTCTTCATACAGATATTCAGTTGTTAAAATAGCATTTTAGGAAAAAAATTCTCTTTCTCCATTAAATTATTTTGGCACCTTTGTCAAACATTAGTTGTCCATTGACCACATGAGGGCAGAATATTCATGGAGTTTGTATTCTCTTCCATTAATCTATATAACTATGATTATGGCTATACCAATCTCTTGTTTCCAGTAGGATTTATAATAAATCTCGAAATTATAGAAAGTATTCTAATTTTGTTCTTCTTATTCAAAACGGTTATAGCTATTCTAGTTTTTCTTGTAAATTTTAAAATTAGTTTGTGAATTTACTGAAAAATGCTTTTAGGGCATTATGTTTTATTTTTTCAAGAAATTTGCCCATAATCAGGAGTAACCAATTTATTGGCATAGATTTGTGTCCTGAATTGAATGGGACCCATATCCTTCTAATTTTTAATAGTCTATAATAATGTCACTTCTTTCATAGAGATAATGGATGTTTCTCTCTATTTTTCCTGATCATTCGATATTTAATAATGTTAGTGATTTTTTTTAGAAAAAAGAATTATCTTTTGATTATATTAATTTTGCTTGTTTTTTTTTTTTTTTTTTTTTTTTTTTTACAGTTTCAGTAATTTCTGTTTAAACTTTTACTATTTCTGTCTTTGTTTCCTGAGGTTTTTACATAGTTTTTTTCTAGTTTAAGTGTGCTTCATCAAACTTGAAAACCTTCCCTTCTAACATAAAATTTAAAGTTACAATATTTCCTACTATGCACAAGTTTGGTTATGTCGAACGTTTTTATCATTTATTTCAAAATATTTTCTAGTTTTTCTTATAATTTATTTTTAACCAACATGTTTTAAATTCCAAATGTTAGGGATTTTTTTTTTAACTTATCTCACTATTATTTATATCTGATTTTATTAACCTCTGAGAGAAAAAATATTTTGTAATGTTTTTATTTTAATTAGTTAAATACTCTGTAATTGAAGGATTTATTTTTTTCTTTTACCTGTGGATTATTTAGAAGTATATTGAGTTTTCAAATATTTAGACATTTTCTAGGTTGTCAAATTTTATTTTATTGACCTCTATATTAATTTCCTTCTGATCAGAGAATTTATTTTGCATAACTTGAATACTTTTACATTTACTGAACTTATTTTATCACTTAGAATATACTCCATCTTAAATTTTTTGCATGTACTTGAGAAGAATGTGCATTCTCTTGTTGCTAACTAGAATTTTATATAAATAGCAATTAGTAGAGGTAGGTGATAATGTTTTTCAACTCTTCTTTATACTTTGTCAGTTTCTGTTGAATCAATTATTGAGAAGTTGTTGAAAACTATAATTGTGAATTTGTCCATTTTTATTTTCCACTCCATTAGTTTTGTTTCATATTTTCTGAAGCTCTGTTATGAGATGTATGAAATGTTCAGATTTTAACACCTTCTAGACAAATTGAACTCATTATGAAATGACAATCCTGAACCCTGATAAATTTCATATAACAACTCTAGTCTTATTTTCAACAGTTTAACAGTTGACTGTTAGCATGGTATATCTTTTCCATTATAAAAATTTTAACCTAATTTGTGTCCTTATATTTTGAGTGCTTTTCAGGCAGAGGGCAGCATGTGTTTGGTTCTTTTCTTAGCTCAATCTAAGAAAATGTGCTTTTAAATTGAAATTTTTTAGACCACTTACATTTAATATGATCATCAGATTGTATTTAAGTCTACCATCTTGATACTAGCTGATATATATTATGTTTTCAGCTTGCTTCTATATTCTGTCTACTTGTCTAACTATAAAAAATATGTTATTACTTATACTTGTATAAGTTATATACTACTTTGTAATATATATATAACTATAATTATATATGTCTTATATTTCTACAAGTATATTTGTACAAGTATACTTATACAA
This sequence comes from Saguinus oedipus, assembly GCA_031835075.1. Lineage (NCBI taxonomy): Eukaryota > Metazoa > Chordata > Mammalia > Primates > Cebidae > Saguinus > Saguinus oedipus. The sequence continues at coordinate 151,030,669 of CM063172.1, forward strand.
GGTATATTTGTATAACTATATATAAGCATATATAGTTATACCAGTCTAACTATAATACTTACACAAGTAGACACATAGACACATAGACAGACATGTAGATCTTTAAGTAGATATTCAGAGAATACCTATTTATTTATCTATATAATTGAAATAATGAAAATATATAATGTTAATATGCATTTAAATTTTATTCACGTACATTGCATAAGGTAATTGTCACAAAATTCTGTGAAGTGGGAGGGCAATGCTGTCACGAATAAGTTTTCAGATAAGAAAACCAAAGCTCTTGAAAAAATATATAACTATCAAGTTCATAGAGATATACAAGTGGATCTGATACTTAAATCCAAGGCCAGTGATAATAAATTTTGCATTACTTTTATCATATTATTATCATATGTGCTACAGCAATTAGCTTTTATACTAAGTTGGTTTTCACTGTACTTAGAAATATCCATTTGATAAAAGGTTAGAGATTATTGTAAAAATTGTACTAAATGAAGTTATTTTACATATACATTTTTTCCAACTATAAAAGCCTAAACTTTTAACTGGCATAGCACTTGTTAAATTATCAAAGGATTCACCGCAGGTGCTATGGCTTATGTCTGAATCCCAGCAATTTCCGAGGCGGAGGTGGGCAGATCACAAGGTCAGGAGATTGAGACCATCCTGACTAACATGGTGAAATCCATCTCTACTAAAAATTTTAAAATGTGCTGGACAGGGTGGCACGTGCCTATAGTCCCAGCTACTCAGGAAGCTTAGGCAGGTGAATCCCTTGAACTCAGGAGGTGGAAGTTGCAGTGAGCTGAGATTACACCGCTGCATGCCTCGGTGACAGAATGAGACTCCATCTCAAAAATACATAAATAAATAAACCTAACAAAGGATTCACTGTTTTGGTAGAGACAGAATGTAAATATAAATATATTTATGAGAAGTGATTTGAACTTCACAAAACAGAATTTATAGTACAGGAATGACTAGTTCGATAACAAAACAACAAATACAATACTTAAGAATAAGAAAACCTAATCCCAATTGTCATAATAATTTTCACATGACCATGAAAATGCAAGCACCAAAATAGTAAACATGTTAAAATATTCAGATACAAATGTAAAGCAAAGACAGTTCATGATCACAATCCGTGTGAGGAGACTGTCCTAGAAATTAAGCAACTGCACAGACTCACTTACACTGACATTTTAAGGTTTTGTATTTGTTCTCCTAATGTTTCTTTCCTTTTAAATATACTTTACATTTGATCATGAAAGTAAGCTCACACACCCAAATGGGTAGTGACAACGTAAGAGGCAAAGCCTTGACTTCTTTCCATAAATTCAATAATCTCATTAGATATATTTGTTCCAAAATGAATGACATTAAATCTGGTACATTATAGGCATAATTTTCACCATAATGGAATTCAGATGATAAAATTTTGGCCAAAAAAAAAAAAAGACAAAAGAGAGAAACAGAAAGAAGAAAAAAGTGTAATACACACTGAGCTCCACTGCATTATCCTGTGCCCTAAATGCCACTTTCAAGGCTGAAAATATCTAACATGCTTTTAAAACTGAGACTTTACTTCTTGTACATCAACAAAATCCTGGGACCTCTAGTTTCAAATTTTATGTAAACAACTCATAAGGAGGTAGATAGAGAGTATGTCATATCTTGGTTTGTTGGCCATTTCATGTAGCTGAAAAAAAAAGTGATCATCATATGTGATTACTTTGATGTAGCCCCTGGAAGGTTAAATTTACAATTGTTCTTCCTACTCAGAAAAAGGAAATCTGGATGCAGAACAAGACTATCAGAGGGCTGTTGTCCCAGTTTAAAGCCAGATGAATGTTGGGTAAAACTATAAAAATAGAAACTGCCTTAGGACAATAATGAAAGCAATATAAATTGTTTCTCAAGGTGACTAGGATCTCTGTTTCTAAATACAGGATCCTATGACAGAATGGTGCTAAATGTGCTGTATGGATGAGGAATATATCTCTCGTGCTCATGACTCATTCAGTTTCTTTCTCCATTTCAAAGGGAACAACAGGAATCAGTTAACATTACTGGCAGTACAAGGTTATTATTAATAACTAGACATAGTGAAACCAATTGTTATTATTCTGAATTACAAAGATTAGAGCAAAATATTTTTGTAGTAACTAATGGAAATTCTATTCATCAATGTTATAGGAAACATTTGAAGTTGTATTTTAATCTTTATTCCTCTTCCCAGGTTGCATAAATTACCACAATTCATTTTTTTCCACTTCTTTTTCTTTTTCATTTTCTTCTCTAAATAATCCTAATACTATTAAAGTATCAATTTAGCTTATACTATAACTTTTTAAAAAACAATTTATGAACACAATAAAAAATATAATGAGTCTCAGAGATGTAAAGAGCTGTAAATAGTGTGGCCCCCCGTCTTATGACAACAACAGCAACAACAACAACAACAACACCTGGAGAATTTGCAAATTACCAGCATTTTCTAAAGTCAACCAGAGAATTTACATCTCAGGACAATCAAGTAACCACAAAACTATTTCTAGAAAAAGACACCAGTTTACGCAGAGAAACAGGACCCAAACTTTTGTTCAAATGGTGCAGACATCACTGGACTTTATGGAAGTAAATAAGAAAATATAGTTGATTTTTTAAAAAATTGCTAACCACTAAATATGAAGGCTCCACAGGCAACAGATATAAGGAGTTCGGCATCTTGTTGCATGCCTTTTCCCCATGATCCCGACTAGGAATCTTGTGGCTTACGAGGGATAATTTTTAGGGAGTTTTTCTTTTAATATTAGTTGAAAGAAGGAACTGCAGTTAGTGTCAATATACAACATACCTGTCTCCTCTATTTATTTTATGGACCACATGCCTTTACAGGAAAGAGGAAGAATTTTTTTTTTTTAAATCTCACCTTTGGGCACAGGTAAAAATAGGGGAAGGAAAGTAAAAAAAAAAAAATATTTACCTACAAAATGGCAGAAATATTTACTATGCCTAGCATGACAACTGAAGAAAGTACATGTGTAAATGTGCCCTGAGAGCCAGTGCCTAAGATGAAGGTTTCATCAGAACATAGGAGTAGACTCCAGCAGAGACCCAAACATCAGGCCAACTAGTATTGGATAAAAATAATAGCGGAGCACAGCTGGGAGAGTTGAAGGAGAAAGATTGTATGTGGGGAAAAAGGAAGACACACCTTCAGAAGGTAAGCAGAAATTGCGAAAATGACCTCTGAAAATCAATCTTCACCCTAAACCAACTATCACTAGAGGAACTTGAATCCTGTGGTACACTGAGAATATGCATAAGAACAACACAGAGTAACTCAGTGCAGCGACTAAAGGCCTAGCAGAAGGAATGGTGCACTCACTAATCTTCAAACATCAAAAAACATTTAAATCGGTATCTACTATCTTATGCAAGACATCCAGCTTTCAATAAAAAAAAAAAAAACAGCAAGAAAAAGAACACTGAAGAGAACAAGCACTAGTCAGAACAGCCTCAGATATGAGGCATATAATGGAAAAATTGGACAGGCTATTTAAAATAACTATGACTAGAAAAGGAGAAGGACAAGTAAAAAATAGGAATGGCTTACAAGAGATAGATTTTAAACCAATACTTTCTATAATAAATTTAAATGTCATTGGTGTCCACAAACCAGTTAAAAGACAAAGATCATTAACAGAAAAAGTAAAGTGAACCTGTATTATTAAAGAATCTAATGAAAACGAAATGTTGAAAGTGAAAGGAGAAAACTGTAGCATGCAAACACTAATTAAAATAAAGCTATATATCTACAGAACAACAAATAAATAGACTTCCAAACAAGAAATACTGTCAGTGTTAAGGTAGGCCATTACATCATAATAAAGGAGTAAGTTATCTGAAAAGACATAATAATCCTAGACATGTATGCACTGAACAAATCTTCAAAACACACTAGGTAAAAACGTCTATTTTTATTTTATGTTCTATCAAAAAAGAAAACCCAGTGCATTAGTCTGTCCTCATACTGCTAATAAAGACATACCTGAGACAGAGTAATTTATAAAGGAAAGCGGTATAATTTGATTCACAGTTCACCATGCTAGGGAGGCCTCAGGAAACTTACAGTCATGGTAGAAAAGAAAGCAAACACATCCTTCTTCTCATGATGGCATGAAGGACAAGTGCAGAGTTAAGCAGGGGAAAAGCCCCTTATAAAGTCATCAGATCTCATGAGAACTCAATATCAAGAGAACAGCATGGAAGTAACCACCCTGTGATTCAGTTACCTCTCACTGTGTCCCTCCCATGAACATGGGGATTATGGGAACTACAATTCAAGACAATACTTGATTGGGGACACAGCCAAATCACATCACCAAAACCTGGAAGGCTGAACAGGCAAAATCTACCAAACATTTAAAAAAGAAGTCAAAAAGTGAAATAGCATAGAGACAGAAAGTCAAATACCACATGTTCTCACTTGTACTTGGGAGCTAAATAATATACATAAATGCACAGAACGTGGAATAATAAGCACGTGAGGAATGGGAGGGTGAGAGGGGAGTGAGGAATAAAAGAATACTTGATGAGTACAATGTACACAATTAGGACAATGGTTGCACTAAAAGTCTAGACTTTACCAGTATGCAATATATCCATGTAATAAAACCACACTTGTGCCCCCTAAATTTATACAAATTAAAAAAATCAGAAAAGAGGTTATGATGCATCTTGTCAAAAAGAATACTATCAATTCTACAGATCACTTCCAGCAAATAGAAGAGGAGGTAACAGTTGATACCAGTATTGTTCTAACACCAAAATAAGATAAAATTGTAAGAACAGAAGACCAATACCAATCATGAGCATAGTTATAAAAGTCTTTTAAAATATTAATAAATTGAATCCAGCAATATATAAAATGATAATGAATTACGGCCACGTGGAGTTCACTCAGGAATATGACTGAATTGTTATTTGAAAATTAATAATTGTTATTTGCCATATTTACATACTATGTGAGAAAAATACCATCTGATTATTTCAATAGATATAGAAAGCCTTTCAACAAAATTCGACATGTATTTGTGAAAAAAAAAAAAAGAAAAATGTCATTTTTAGCAACCTAGGAAGAGAAAGAAATTTCTTTTCATTCTTTCTTTCTTTTTTTTTGAGATAGGGTATGGCTCTGTAACCCAGGCTGGAGTGCAGTGGTGCAATCTCAACTCACTGAAACCTCTGCCTCTGCCTCTGACCTACAGACAGGCACCACAACACCCAGCTAATTTTTATATAGTTTGTAGAGATGAGGATGTTTCATCATGTTGGCCAGGCTGATCTCAAACTCCTGAACTCAAGCAATTCATCTGCCTTGGCCACCCAAAGTGCTGGGATTACAGGCATAAACCACAATGCCTGGCCAAGAAAGAAATTTCTTTGACTTAATAAATGAGATCTATAAAGAACCTATAGTTAACATTCTAAGTAATGGTAAGAGAATGAATGTTTTAAACTCAAGATAGGAATAAAATAAGGATGTGCTCTCTCACAACTCCTATTTAACATCACACTGGAAAACAGGGCAATAAGGCAAGAAAAACAGATAAAAGGCAAACAGATTAGAAAGGAGAAAAAAGACTTTCTATTCAAATGTAACATGATTTTCCTTTTTTTGTTACCCAGGCTGGAGTGCAATGGCATGATCTCAGGAACCTCCGCCTCCTGGGTTCAAGCAATTCTCCTGCCTGTAGCTGGGACTACAGGCACGTGCCACCATGCTCGACTAATTTTTTGTATGTTTAGTAGAGACGGGGTTTCACCATGCTGACCAGGATGGTCTCGATCTCTTGACCTCGTGATGTGACATGATTTTCTAGGTGAAACATAACTAGGAATCTATTTTAAAAGCTCCTAGAATTAACATGACAGTAATAGGGGCAATGAATAAAAAGGTCAATATGAATGAGACAATCATGTGCTTATACACCAACAATAAACAAACAACTGGAACATTTTAGTAATTAAAATTAAATACTATTTCTGATAGCACCACAAACATAAAATATGTATATCTGACAAAATTGCTCTATAATATTGTTTAATGAAGATATCTTTTCATCTTTATGTCTGTATTTATTTTATTCCACTAGTGCTGCATATTTTATTTTTATTTATTTATTTATTTATTTATTTATTTATTTATTTATTTATTTATTTTGAGACGGAGTTTCGCTCTTGTTACCCAGGCTGGAGTGCAATGGTGCAATCTCAGCTCACCGCAACCTCCGCCTCCTGGGTTCAAGCAATTCTCCTGCCTGTAGCTGGGATTACAGGCATGCACCACCATGCCCAGCTAATTTTTTGTATCTTTAGTAGAGATGGGGTTTCACCATGTTGACCAGGATGGTCTCGATATCTTGACTTCGTGATCCACCCGCCTCGGCCTCCCAAAGTGCTGGAATTACAGGCTTGAGCCACCGTGCCCGGCCTCGCATATTTTATTTTTTAAACATGGAAAGCGATAAAAAATGAAGTACAAATCACTTAAGATTCCAATCTCCTAGAAATAACCCATATTAATATTCCATAAGACCTTTTAATATTTTAAGAAATAGAATATGAACAGCACACAGCTATACCTATATATATACATACCTACCTATACTGTATCATCTATACAATTTACTAGAAGAAAGTTTCACAAAATTGTTATAGTCTTAATATACAAGAAGTCATATTACAGGTAATTTTTTTATATATTTTGCCAACTTTTCATGAAAAAAATGTTTTTATTGCATAAGAAAATAGAATACAGAATACTTTAAAACACATTTCTATATTTGCCTTATTTACTGATTTATTTTTTATTAAAAACATTATATCACAAGCAGATTTACCTATTATACATATAAATTCAAACAATTTTGTTTTCTATTTTGGTGATACCATATTGAATAGCCTTCTAATGCTTCTGCTTTATTTCTTTATGATAAGTTTCTAGAATTTGAAATAATACATAAACAGGGATGAAGATATTTCAGGCCCTGACGCACATTGTCAAATAAACTTCCACAAATGATCACATTAACATAAACCTTCCCTTGGATTTAGTACTATAGTATGTTTTCTAAAACAAAGTTTATCGATGAATTATTTGTAGATCTTAATATGTATAAATTTTATGTATATACTTTAATGTATATATTTAATTTTCATAAAGTTTAGTTTATCATTTGATTCATGATTCTTTGGCCTAAGAAATGTGGTCAATTATAAAAGAATAGTCTCCCAAGTATTTATGTTTGTGTTTTACAAATTTTACAATTTTAATCTTTGTATTTTTATATCTATGATCTATATTGAGTTAAATTATTGTGTACAACATGAGGCAAAAGTAAAGATTTCCTGTTTAAAATATTTGTAGATATCGAGTATTTTCTGCCTTTGGTGTTGAAAAGATTATCCTTCCTTCCTTGAAACTTCCTTGACACCGTGGTAAAAAAGAATATTGACATAGATGTGTCAACCATTGTAACATTATAGTAAATTTTAAAACTAGTCAAATTATGTCCTAGAAATGCAGCCATTTTATTCCTTCCAAATTGATTTGGCTATTTTAAAACATTTATATTCTCATACATATTTTAGGCAAGTTGGTTCTTCTACAAAGAAACAAAATATCTACTGAGATACTGATTTTGATTGTGTTGGATCCATAGGTCACTTTGGGTCAAATTGCCACATTTAAGTGTCTCCAATACAGGAACATGGTAAAAATATCCATTTACTTAGGCCATCCTTAATTACTCTAATGATTTATAGATTTATAGATTTTATTGTAAAATTGTTAAATAACTTTTATTAATTATATTCAACAATACTTCATGCTTTGATGTTTTTGATAATGGTATTGTTTATTTTCAGAAATTGTGTCTCTTGATATATAGTCAAACAAATGATTTTTAAAATTTCTCCTGTTTTCTGTGGCCTTGCTAAAGGTATTTATTAGTTCCAGCAGTCTCTATTAAATTTCTTAGACTTTCTCCATATACAATTATGTCTTGCAAATAAAAGCCATTTACTTCTTTCTTTTCAAGTGTATGCCTAGGTTTCTTTTCTTCTCGCTTTATTTCACTAGCTAGAATAATAAGTTCAGTATTCAATAGAAACAAGAGCAAACATTCTTGGCTTTTTCCTGATAATAGAGAAAAATTTATTTAAGTATTTTCTGTGTGCATTTAATTCCTTTCTTTTCTGTTTATCTTATTTAAATATCTCTACAAAAATATAATAGCTCTTTTAAAATTCTTGTTTGCTAGTTCCATCATATTTAACATTTTGGAGTCTATTTTGCTGGCTTTTAAAAAATGCCTGATTTTGAGTCACAGAATTATGATTCTTGGTGCACCTAGAGATTTTTTAAATTTAATTTTTAAAAATTTTAATAGGTTTTTAAGGAAAAGGTGGTGTTTGGTTAAATGAATAATTTCTGTAGTGATGATTTCTGAGATTTCAGTGCATCCATCACTGAACAGTGTACACTGTAACCAATGTTCAGTCTTTTATCTCTCACTCCCCTCCCACTCTTCCCACACCCAAAACCACAAAGTCCATTCTATCATTTTATGCCTTTGCATCCTCATAGCTTAGCTCCCACTTATGAATGAGAATATATGATGTTTGGTTTTCCATTCCTGAGTTACTTCACTTAGAATAGTGGTCTCCAATTCCATCCAGGTTGCTGCAAATGTCATTATTTCATATCTTTTTATGGCTGAGTAGTATTCCATGGTATGCATCTTTTCAATTAATCAGCTTTTAAAATTTGTTTATCTTCTGTATTTTTGTTTGTTTCAATTACCTTTAGTTATGTTCTGATCTTGGTTTTTTCTTCTGCTGGGTTTGGTTTGTTCTTGTGTCTCTAGTTCCTTGAGGTGTGACCTTACGTTGTTTATTTGTGCTTTTTCAGACTTTTTAATGTAGGCACTAAATGCTATGAATTCTCTCTTCAGCACTGTTTGCTGTATCCCAGAGGTTTTGATAGATTGTGTCATTATTATCATTAAGTTCAAAGAAGTCTTTAATTTCCATTTTGATTTTGTTGTTGACCCAGTGATCATTCAGGAGCAGATTATTTACTTTCTATGTATCTGGATGTTTTTAAGGATTCCTTTTGAAGTTGATTTCCAATTTTATGCCACTGTAGTGTGAGATATTACTTGCTATAATTTCAATTTTCTTAAGTTTGTTGAGATTAGTTTTGTGGCCTACCATATGGTATATCTTGGAGAATGTTTACTGTGCTGTTGAACAGAATGTATATTCTACAATTGTTGGGTAGAATGTTCTGTAAACATCTGTTAATTTGTTATAGGGTATAGTCTAAATCCATTTTTCCTTTTCTGACTTTCTGTCTTGATGATCTGTCTCATGCTGTCAGTGGAGTACGTTAGTCCCCCACTATTACTGTGTTGTTGTCTACTTTATTTCTTTAGTAGTAATTGTTTTATCAATTTGAGAGCTCCAGTGTTACCTGCATATATATTAAGGATTGTGATATTTTCCTGTTGAAGTAGTCATTTTATCATTATATAATATCCGTCTTTGTTTTTCTTAACTTCTGTTGCTTTAAAGTTTGTTTTGTCTGATATAAGAAGAGCTACTTCTGCTCACTTTTGGTGTCCATTTGCATGGAATATCTTTTTTATCCCCTTTATTTTAAGTGTATGTGAGTCTTATGCATCAGATGGGTCTCTTGAAGACAGCAGACACTGGATTGGTGAGTTCTTACCCATTCTGCAGTTCTGTAGCTTTTAATTGGAGCATTTAGGCCATTTACATTCAATGTTAGTATTGAGATGTGAGCTACTATTCTATTCAATTTGAAATTTGTTGTCTGAATTCCTTGTTTTTCCTCATTGTGTTACTGTCTTATAGGTCCCATAAGATTTATCCTTTAAGAAGATTCTATTTTGGTGTATTTCAAGGATTTGTTTCAAAATGTAGAGCTCCTTTTAGCAGCTCTTGTAGTGCTAGCTTTGTACTGGTGAATTTTCTCAGCATGTGTTTTGAGTGAAAAAGACTGTATCTTTCCTCTATATAAGAAGCATAGTTTCACTGGCTACAAAATTCTTGGCTGATAATTGTGTTTTGCTTAAGAAGGCTAAAGATAGGACCCCAATCCCTTTTAGCCTGTAGTCGCTGCTGAAAAATCTGTTGCTAATCTGATAGTTTTTCTTTATAGGTTATCTGGTGCTTTTGCCTCACAGCTGTTAATATTCTTTCCTTCCTCTTAATTTTAGATAACCTGATGACTATGTACCTTGGCAGTAATCTTTTTGCAATGAATTTCCAAGGTGTTCTTTGAGCTTCTTGCATTTGGATGTCTGGATCTCTAGCAAGGGTGGGGAAGTTTTCCTGAATTATTCCCTCAAATACATTTTTCAAAATTTTAGATTTCTCTTCTTCCTTGGGAACACCAATTATTCTTAGGTATGGTCATTTAATATAATACCAGACTTCTTGGAGGCTTTTTTTTTTTAAATTCTTTTTTCGTTGTCTTTGTCAGATTTGGGTTAATTTGAAAGCCTTGTCACTGAGCTCTGAAGCTCTCTCTTTCACTCTCTGATTCTATTGCTTTACAGTGCATTTTGCATTTCTCTAAGTGTGCCCTTCATTTCCAGCAGTTGTGTTTGTTTTTTATTTATCTATGCTATCTATTTCACTGGAGATTTTTCTACTTATATCCTATATTATTATTATTATTTCTTTAAGTTGGAATTCATCTTTCTCTGGTACCTTTTTGCTTACCTTAACAATTGGCCTTCTGAATTCTTTCTCTGGCAATTCAGAGATTTTGTCTTGGTTTGGATTCATTGCTGATTAGCTACTGTGATTTTTTGGAGTGTTACTTATTTTGTCATATTACTAGAATTATTTTTCTGATCCCATCTCACTTGGATAGACTATGTCAAAAGGAGGATCTAGAGTTCAAGGGCTGCTTTTCAGATTCTTTCATTCCTCAGGGTGCTCCCTTGATGTGGTGCTCTACTGCTTCCCGTAGGGATGGAGCCTCCTGAGAGTAGAACTGCAGTGATTGTTATTTCTCTTCTGGATTTAGCCACCTAGCAGAGCTACTGGTCTCCAAACTGGTACCAGGGAGTGTTTGCAAAGAGTACTGTGACGTGGTCAGTCTTCTGGTCTCTTAGCCATGGATACCAGCACCTGTACCAGTGGAGGTAGCAGAGAAGTAAAGTGGATTCTGAGAGGGCCCTTGGTTGTATTTTTTTAAGTGAGCTGATTTTGTGTTGGTTGGCCTCTATCCAGGGGGTGGCATTTTCGAGAACTCATCTGCTGTGGTAGTATAAGCAGGGTAGAAGCTTTCCTCAGGGCTGCATTTGATAAGTATTCAGATTTCTCAGGCAGTGGACAGGGCCATAGAGTCCCCAAGAGGTTATGTACTTTGTCTTCAGCCACCAGGATGGGTAGAGAAAGACCATCAGGTGGGGCCAGTCTTAGCCTGGGTTGGCGGTGTGGTTCCCAGGCCAATGGAGTTATGTTTCCAGGGGGAATATGGCTGCCTCTGCTGCCTCACACAGATCACCAAAGAAGTGGGGGAAAGACAGCAACCATAGGCCTCACCTGGCTCTCACACAGCCTGCAGCCTGGAAGGCTGGTCTTACTCATGTTGTGCCCCCATAATAGCACTAAATTTATTTTCAGGAAGCTGGTGAGCAGGGCTCAGAACTTGCCCCAGGCTATAATCCTTGTAACTGAAAAAGCAAGCAGACCCACAGTTCCTTGGCTGTTCCACAGAACTTACAGAGGCAATCCACCTCCTTCAAAGGGTCTGTGAATTATCTTGGCTTTCTTGGTATGTTCCTGCCGTAGTTCTTGGAGCAAATGTTCACAATGTGTCTCCGCATACTACTTTGTCCAAGTGAGTGGGAGCTGCAAGTTAGTCCCGCCTCCTATCCACCATTTTCTTTCCAAGAGAGATTTTTGATTGGGTGCTGAACTTTGTGAAAATTGCAGGGTTGGGCATTTTTTAAATATTTCTATAAAAAATGTCAAGCTTCATTTTGGCAGGCAATAATTGGCAGATGAGTTTGACTCTTTTGAGTTCTGCTTTAAAAGCATTTCTAAAGACAGCCTAGAGCAGCCTCCACTCCAGGGATATTTTAGTTGTGCTGGGAAGGTATGTCCCACTTGAAGTCTCGTCTCAATTCCAGGTGATCAGAGAGGATTCTCTCCTCTGGCTTACTGGTGCTTGATATAGTTTGGCTGTGTCCCCACCCAAATATCACCTTGAATTCCCACATGTTTTGGGAGGGACCCAGTGGAAGGTAATTGAATCATGGGACAAGTCATTCTTGTGATAGTGAGATCTGATGGTTTTAAAACGAGAAACTCCCCTGCACAAGCTCTCTCTCTCTTTGCCTGCTGTCATCCATCTAAGACATGACTTCCTCCTCTTTGCCTTCCACCATGCTTGTGAAGCTTCCCAAGCTATGTGGAACTGTAAGTACAATTAAGCCTTTTTCCTTTGTAAATTGCCCTGTCTAGGGTATGCCTTTATTGGTAGCATGAAAATGGACTGATACTGTGTTCAGACAGCTCCTCAAGTTTGTGAGCTCTGAGAATTCTTGAACTTAACAACTCCTTAGTGACTCCTTGCTGGCTCTGTATACTTTCATTTCAGCACATGTAAGAAATCTTGTTGAGAAGGGCAGAAAGAAATACTTTTTCTGTTTTCTGGATCCTAATTTTCTGCATTTGTTTCTCCATTCTGTCATACTGCCCTGTAAATCTGGTGCCTTAACTTCCCTAAACTTCAGTCTTCATTTCCTCACTTCAGTGAGGCTATAGGTCTCTGGGTTTCTTTATGTGCCTGTGAGCTAGGCAGAAAAGCTGGGGACTCATAGGTTTAGCTCAGTTGTTTTTCTTCTCTCAGGGATCACAGTCCTGTGCTGCCAGTTTTTTTATGTTTGAAAATGTTTTATTTAATGTATTATTTTCTAATGTTGTAGCCATTTATGACGGAGGTTATGTCTAGTCTTTACTAATCTATTATAGTAGTTGCTAGAAGGAAAATTAAACAATTTGTTTTTCCTCAATAATGTTTTTGAAATACTTTAGAATCGTTTTAGATTTAGAAAAAAAGTTGCAAGAATATTACAGATAATTCACACATATATCACACTTAGTTTCACTTGTTGTTAACATTATTATGGTTCATTTGTCCTAACCAATCTACCTGTATTGGTACTTTCTTATTAACTGAAATTCATACTTTATTTAGATTTCATTAGATTTTACTAATGCCCTTTTTCTGTTCCAGGATCACATGTTAATTTATTCCTTATGTCTCCTTAGGCTTCTCTAGACTGTAAGAGTTTCTCAGACTTTTCTTTTGATGACCTCAACAATTTACCTTTAACTTGTTTTCTGATTGCCTTTAACTTTGCTAAAAAATGTTTGTGTATTAATGAAGAGTGTAATGGTACTATTTTTAATTTTATCACATTTTTAAAAATCGATGTTCTAATTAAAAATTATAAAATTGAATTTTGAGGATTCCTATATAGGATAGCTTATGTTTGTACTTTATATGTTCCAAACATACCTGAATTTCTTTGCTGCATTATATCTTACTTTTACATGATATTTCATACATGTCCTCTGGGTAAAAATACAACTTCTTGTTCAGATTTCAGAAACAGTGTCAGTCATCATAGATGGAGAAAATAGGCAAAGTGGTGAAATGTGCTACACTCATCCACAAAAGTGAGGATTTCAAACTTTAAAGGATTTGATCAGATAGAGTTAAAGGTCTTATCACAGGCCCAGTGCACGAAGTCCACCCCAAATAGTTCTAGCAGGAAACTCCACACCTGAGAGCAATGGCACTGTAATAACGAAAATCTCATCTGTGCTGGTTACTTTGATGTGTACATTTAACTATGATGTGGTGTCCAGTTGGTTGCTCAAACACCAATCAATAAGTTGCTATGAAAGTACTTTGTTAAAGATGTAATTAATATTTATAATCAGTTGATTTTGTATAAAGCAGATTACTCACCATAATGTGGCTGGGCTTTATCCAACCAGCTGAAGGCTTTTAGATAAAAGACTACAGGTCCCAAAAAAGGAGTGAATCCTGCCTCCAAAATGCTTTCAGACTAAAGAATTCAATACCAACTCTTGTCAGAATTTTCAGGCTGCCATATCTTCTGTTTCTCTGGAGAAATAAAAAGTAATTAGTGGTGGGGCTATAGATGATGAAGTCTCCTGAGGAGCTGTGGCACAGACAGAGAAGAAATGTCCCAAAGAGGAAGTATAGTACTTATGTGGAAAACGTCGAGCCTGTGCTCTTGAGGAACCACGCCGCTTTTCTTGCTGTGTGGCTTCTCTCACTTATTCTAGTCAAGTATGTATAAACAATAGCTCACAGTCATAGTCTTTCTTTAGCTTTACTTATAAGGAAATCCTATTTGAATTCTAGCAGTAACAGCCCAGGACCAGCAGATGGCCAGGTTCCCATTTTGTTGGGCTAACCCTGAAGGATGAGTAAGTAATTAAATGGTGTTATCAAAAAGCAAAAGATATAAGTATTAGGAAGAACGTGTTCTAAAGATAAAAAATAAATCAGTATATGGGACAAAGAGGATCACTATATTGATGAAGTCTGCAATATGCATATAAGCTAAACTGTCTTGAGTTTTTACATATTTTTAAAATCATACATGTGGCAGTACCATTTAAAGTTCTTCATATGTATTAATTTCTCCCAAGCCAACCATAAAAGTTGGATGCTACTATGAAAGCCATTTCAGAGGCCGGGTGCAGTGGCTCACGCCTGTAATCCCAGTACTTTGGGAGGCCAAGGCAGGCAGATCACGAGGTCAAGAGATCAAGACTATCCTGGCCAACACGGTGAAACCCCGTCTCTATTAAAAGTACAACAAATTAGCTAGGTGTGGTGGTGTGTGCCTGCAGTCCCAGCTACTCGGGAGACTGAGGCAGGAGAATTGCTTGACCAGAAAAAGAAAGTTACAGTGAGGCGGGGCCACTGCACTCCAGCCTGGCGATAGGGCGAGACTCTGTCTCAAAAAAAAAAAAAAAAAAAAGCCATTTCAGATTTAAAAAGGAAAACAGAAGCAATGAAGTAACTTCTTCAATGTACCAGAGCAGGTAAGTAGAAGGCATTGGATTTGAATTCAGACAGTCTAAATCCACAGACCATATCCTTAAATGTATTATGGCATGTTTTTTTTAGCTGTTCCTTTATCATAACCTCAAATGTGTTTTCTTAAGTATAAAAATCACAAAGACAATTTTATAGAAATGTCACAGTTTTTGAAAATTTTTGAACTCTCATTTTTAGAAAAATAACAAAAAACAATGGCTGAGAAATACAATCAACTAAACTATATTTCTCTAGCTATCCTAAGTAAAACTTAGCATATAAATATACAAATTTAGAAATGAGAACAAGCACATTATCTACGTACAAGGAAAAAATGAAATAATTATTGGCTAGTTTATATAACTTTACAACAAGACATTAAAATCTAGATAAAATAGCTTTTAGGAAAACATACAAAGCATAATTCAATAAAATTTAGCTAACTTAAGCAGAACAATAGCTGTGAAAGCAATTGTTGAAATTTTCAAAGAAATACTTTCCAAAGGTCTCAGGTCCATACTGTGTCACTGGCAAAATGTTTCAGCTTTGAAGGTATTAATAACTCTTTTGTCATTTAAACTTTTTTAGACAGAGAAATAATTCTTTTTCATAAAACTAGAATAATAGGATAATTTCAATAGTAAAAACTATAAACTAGTGTACCTTAAAAGAAAAAAAATTACAAATTCTTAATTCTAATGTAAACTCTAAATTCTAAATATAAAATATTAGTAATTGAGGTATAGTTATAGAATAATATACCATGATTAATACATAATCATCCAACAAATAGTAGACTGATTCTCATGAAATATATCTATTAATTTTTCTAACAGCACAGAAACAAATAATATGTAGAGTAGAAAACTTCGAAAATTATGATAGTGATAAAAAATATTGAGATTGAATCCAAGATGGCTGATCGCTAACAGCTTGGGATTGTAGCTCCCAGTGAAAGCTCAGAAAATGTGAGGATGCCACACTTTCAGACAAATTTTCATCGCTCATGGACCAGAAGATTTCCAGTAGAGGAGCCCCGCGGGTTGCCAGCACGACTCTTGTGGCCGGCGCAGCGGTTTTGCTGTCGCCTCGGCACAGTGGCTCTTCGTGCACAGTAAACGGGACTGGTTCCCCTACTGACTGGGAATCAATAAATTGGACGTCCACTCAGAAACCTAATTAGAAAGGCAGTAATTGTAAAGACAACAGATGGGTAATTTCACAATAAAGGGAAAAAAAAACAGCCTAAAAAGGCCGAGAATACCAAAATTCAGAAACCCTCTCCCTCTACAGGGGATTGCAATTCCTCATCAGCAACAGAACAAGCCCTGATGGAAAAGGACTGTGTTCCATTATCTGAAGTAGGCTTCAGAAGGTGGATGATAAGAAATTTTTGGGAGTTGAAAGAACTTGTTCTAACCCAATGTAAAGAAACTAAAAACTTTGAAAAAAGGTTTGATGAAATGTTAAAAAGAATGGACAATATAGAGAGGAATATAAATGAACTAACAGAGTTGAAAAATACAACACGAGAACTTAGTGAAATATGCACAAGTTTGAATAGCTGAATTGATCAAGCAGAAGAAAGGATATCAGAGGTCGAAGACCAACTTAATGAAATAAAACGAGAAGACAAGAATAGAGAAAAAAGGATAAAAAGGAATGAGCAAAGTCTCCAAGAAATATGGGACTATGTGAAAAGACCTAATCTATGTTTGATAGGTGTACCTGAATGTGATGGAGAGAATGAATCCAAGCTGGAAAATACTCTTCAGGATATTATCCAGGAGAATTTTCCCAATCTAGCAAAGCAGGACACTATTCAACCCCAGGTAATACAGAGAACACCACAAAGTTATTCCTCAAGAAGAGCAACCCCAAGGCACATAATCATTAGATTCAACAGGGTTGAAATGAAGGAGAAAATACTAAGGGCAGCCAGAGAGAAAGGTCAGGTTACCCACAAAGGGAAGCCCATTAGACTTACAGCAGATCTCTCAGCAGAAACCCTACAAGCCAGAAGAGAGTGGGGGCCGATATTTAACATCCTTAAAGAACAGAACTTTCAGCCCAGAATTTCATATCCTGCCAAACTAAGCTTCATAATTGAAGGAAAAATAAAATCTTTTATGAACAAGCAAGTACTCAGAGATTTTATTACCACCAGGCCTGCTTTACAAAAACTTCTGAAAGAAGCATTACACACAGAAAGGAACAACCAGTATTAGCCTTTCTGAAAATACACCAAAAAGTAAAGAGCATCAACATAAAGAAGAATTTACATCAACGAATGGATAAAATAGCCAGTTAACATCAAATGGCAGTAACCCTAAATTTAAATCCACTAAATCCCCCAATCAAAAGATACAGCCAAAACCTAGTGGTATGCTACATCCAGACCCATTTCATATCCAAAGATACACAAAGACTCAAAACAAGGGGTTGGAGAAAGATTTACCAACCAAATGGAGAGCAAAAATAAATAAATAAACAAAAAGCAGGAGTTGCAATTCATGCATTTGATAAAACAGATTTCAAAGCAACAAAGATAGAGTGGTAAAAGGATCAATGCATCCTAACACCCAGATATGTAAGACCCATAAAGAGATTTAGACTCAACGAGACAGAAAATTAATAAGGATATCCAGAACTTGAACTCAGATCCGGAACAAGTAAACTTAATAAGTACTTATAGAGCTCTCCACTTTAAATACACAAAATATACATTCTCCACTTTAAATACACAAAATATTGATCGGCCATTATTAATACCCATTCATAGAATAAAGCAATATTCCTGTTCTCTCTCCCTCTTTTTCTTCCTCTTTTCCTCTCCTTCTTTCCTTTTAAAAAATAAATAAATAAATAAATAAAGCTCAAACCAACCACCTTCCCTCCTGGCTCTAAGACCTTCCTTCCTTAACCAAAGACAAACCTCGACCTCCTGAACATGGCACTGAGCTCCCCTCCTCCCTACCTCATCTGCCCTCACTCCCACCTCCTACTTTGCTACAGATTGTCTGCAGTCCCCACTCCCTCCACGGAAAAAAAAAAAAAGAAAAAGAAAAAGAAACTCTGTCTCTACTAAAAATACAAAAACTTAGCTGGGCGTGGGGGCGTGCCCTTATAGTCCCAACTACTCAGAAGGCTAAGGTGGGAGAATCACCTGAGCTTGGGAGGTCAATGCTGCAGTGAGCTGAGATTGCACCACTGCACTCCAGCCTGGGCAACTGAAGTGAGAACCTGTCTCAAAACAAAAAAAGATACAGAAAAACTGGACCCTCACATATTGCTTGTGGGAATGTAAAAGGGTGCAACCACTTAAAAAATAAATAAATAAATAAATAAAATTTAACACTCATACTTAATTTTAAAAATAAAAACTTCTTATTAAGACCAACAAATTTAAAGTTTGTTTTAAATGGAAACCTCATACAGTCACCCAATTTGCAGAGGTAAGAAGCAGAAACACCATAATATCTCTACCATTTTGTAATGTTGTCCTAAACTTCTTAGCTCAGTTTTATACAATCAGAAAAATTAAATAAGAGCTATAAATACTTGAAATAGAAGACAAATTTATAACTACTTATAGATATATTATTGGCTGACCCCCTATAAAGCAGTCGCATTGTCCCTCCTCCCTTGCATGAAACACCGTGTTCCTAAAAAAGACAACTTTGCTTCCAGCACAATGAATAAATGTTGACCAGCCTAAACCTATGGCAGTGATTTCATTCCTCTCATTAGTGATGTATTTAGGCATGGGCAGGTGATGCTTCCCAGAGAGTATTCCGAGTGCCCAGTGTATATTCTGGGGGTGGGGCTGTTGCTAGACGTGGAGTGTACAAATGAGGAGCTCAATTTAACTAGATGCAGACCACCCAGATTGTCTTTGGCAGAGTTACAGAGCCAGAATTCTTGACATGTTGTGAACTGAATGCTACCAGCCATCAGAATATCATAGAATCACCTCTATACATATCTCCAGACAGAAACCTTGATGGATAATGTCTTCCTCCACATGATAGGATTATCTGTCTTTAGATTTCATTCTTTCTTTCATTGATTGCTCTCTCCAATCCAGAGTTTCTTCCCTCTGTGCTGCTCAGTGATCTCCAGGAACACTTAGAAAGTTAAATGTAACGTCTTTTTCCCCCAGTCCTTGCCTTCCCCGGAAGGGAAAGGAATTGTGATATAACTTTCCATGTACTCCATGTTTTCTTCAAATATAACCTTAACAATTCTTTCTTATTTTTAAATTTTAAATATCAACTATTTACATTCTACTGTGGAAAAGTGGAATTTAACATTCTCAGAACTAGATCCTTTCTTAAATATCTTCCTCCCTCCCCCTAACCCAAAACACATACAAAATCTCCTTCTCCCACTATGATTCAGTATAGCTCTATTTTTATCATTGTTTCTGTTTCCTCTCTGTATGCTTCTTATTCTCTGTTGATTTTACTCGGATATTACCTTACATTATTTCCTCAGTTTGTTGTGATCCTTCACTGTCTGTTTATAGACACTAAATTGATGATTGAAAGCTTGTGGTGTCTTGTTTTTTATGGGTGGGCTTCCCTCAAGGACACTTCCACAGGAGGTTGATTGCTTTATTCTCACATTTCAAAATGGGGGAATTGGTAAGACTTTTCTTTTAGGCCAATCAGTTTCTTCACAGAATCTTTCATGTTATCCAGGTTCTTGCCTTTAAAAAAAAAAAAAAAGCCTGGACCCAGGGGAGTAATGAAACCAATGCTCTCACCTTTTGGTATCCAGATTTGTACTTCATCCACCTGTTTTCAGTAAGGAGTCCTAACCTAGCCTCTGTGTAGAACCAGGGTGGGGATAAGGGTGTGCACTGTGCAAGTTTGCCTTTCTACAAAGAAAGGTCAGATCTGGTCTCTCTGGTGACAATCATTTCACTTTTTTTGGACAGAAATATTTAACATGGGAAACCAATATGATAATGTAAAAAATGATTATGACACATGCAAAATACTTTTGATTTGTAAATCACTTTATCAATTAGACTTTTAGAATAGTACAGTAGCCTCAGTAAATACCAACATAAATAATTAAAATTTCTAAGACAAACTCTGTTAAAATAGCTCCCAAAATGAAATACCAACTTAAATAAAAATTGAGGAGATGTTCATATTATTAATTTCATCAAACTATTAAATTCAGGCAAATACATAGACTTACAAAGATCAGATATTTTGTTACATAGATCAATTATTAACCTAAAACTTCCATTTCCTGGAGATTAAGATTAAATCCTATAGTTAACAAGGATTTATTACAGTGAAATACATTTGAAGATTTAAAAATTTATCTGAGAAGGAGTAACTAAACAAAAATTTGATTATTTTTCAACTCTTGCTTTATTTGATGGGAATCTCAAGTTCATTATTTGCCAGTAAATGGAATAATCAGCTAATTAGCAGCACTTGTGATGTGACGAATATTCAATTTCCAGAATAGAGGAGAGAAAAGGTCCATCATACCTTAATAAATTAATTTCCTTTTGTAGAGTGAATTTGCATCCACCCGGCAGATAACATAAACTGAGCAAAACCTTTGGAGGTTTGCCAAATTCAAGAAATTAAGGGATATTTAACCCTTTCATTCTTTGTCACAATATGATTGTTTCTAACAGATGTTTTCTTTATAAGTCCACTGAAATTAATCATATCTGTCTAAAACTAGGATATTTTACAATGCTGAGAAAAGATAATTAAGTATATTTCCTGTTATGTGAAAAAAATTCCTGTACTTCATGTAAAGGAAAACTGTAAAAATATGGTAAAACTATATAATTAAACAGATGGAATTAGGTAATATTTACAGTAGTATTTTAAAAATATCATAAAACCTATTAATACCCAAGGCATTTTCAATAAATAGTAAATTTTCCTTTTTCTTCCAACTGCAGTTACTGCTTTCTTTTTTCTGGGTGTTCATTTTTTTCCCCACATTGAATGTCTTCTCCCCCAGATTTAGGACCTAAAAGTTAACGTTATCTGTTTCCTGACAACATAACAAGGTATCTCTGTAAAGCATGCTGTTTTAGGGAGTTCTAAACCTTCTTACAGGTGTTAGTAGGAGAAAAGATTAGTGGCTCAAGGTAGAATCAAGGCCTCACCTAGATTTTGTAGACATTAACAACTTTCACAGTCCTCTGTAGGAAATAAAAAAAATAAAATCATGCCTCTACATTAGCCAATGTTAAAATCCAATATCCAAGGAGGAGCTTGCTTGGCTGTGTTGACAAATAATAGGCCAATTTCATGTGATAGGGTAAGGGGTTGAATGATACATTACTAAAAACATAAGTTGGAAGTAAGAAATTATGTTTTTTTTTGTTTTTGTTTTGTTTTGTTTTTTCTGTATCTCAGCTGCAAAGTCTTTGGTCTTAGGAAAACTATAGTCTCTAGGGGACTTAGTACACTGACATGCAAAATGTAGGTATTCCATTCAGAGAGTCTAAGGATATTTGCAGCTCTAATATTCTAGAAATTGTATATTCCCTGAATAGGAAAGGCAAGCCTCAATCTGCACCCCTCACTGATCATAACATGAAGTTTTACCAGTTAGATTGTCATTCTGATCCATAATTCAAATAACATCACCACTAGTGAACTATGATGGAAATATCTTATAAAATCTTTCCTTTTACAATGAGCTCTCTCCATTGCAGTAAAATTAAAAAGCAGAAATCCATAAATGTATCCAATCTTCAAACAGAATTTCATTGGGAATTTTGATCTCATGATACAAATAAAAATCAGGAGTATTTAATTAGTACCTATTTTAATTAATTAATGATCTAATTTAGGTTTGATTAGGTAAAGTGCAACTATTAGATAAACTTAATGCAACAACATTATTTAGAAATGACTGTTCATTCTTGTCCTGCTAATACATAATTCATTACGGGTGGCTTTCCAGTATGTTTAAAATGATGTACATGTTTCTGTTGCCTATCACTTATTTTTCTAATTAATTGTGTTTTAATGATGGATTCATTAGAGAGCTATCATAGAAGTACATGTAGGGAAAAATATAAATAGAATGGACTTCAAAATTTACCTACTCCACAACTCTGGGGTATTGTGCCTTTACATATACCCTCTAAAAGTGACAGTGGCAAAGAAAATAAAAAACTAGTTCATTCCCCATTTTAGGGAATTTAATGGTACTTCTTTCTATGTTTTGGCCATCTTAAAAAAAAGAGTTTGTACAAATCTCTCTCTCTCCCTCTTTTCTGAGCTACCACTGTATATCATACTTTTTTCCTAAAGCGTGGGCTAGGATAAACTATTACCTGTGGAAATCTCAGGTTTCACCAAATATGTATTACATAGTTCACATATTGGAAACAATATTTAAACCATAGGAAATATAAAATATATGCCTATGAACCAGATCATAAGGATGAATCCAGGTTTTGTGTAATTGGAATCATATGCAGTTTGTAGGTTCTCCTTAAGAAAATTGCTTTACAAAGTGCTAGGCCCATGGAATACATATGAGCGAATGAGGAGCTGCTGTGGACTGAATGTGTCCTTGCAAATTGTTTAAGCTCTAATCCCCACTATGATGGTTTTTGGAAGCAGGGCCTTGGGAGGTAATTAGTGTTAAATTATGTCATAAAGGCAGGGCCCTTACGGTGGAATTATTGCCCTTATAAGCCAAGAAAGAGACATGACATCTCTCCATGTGAGGATGTGAGGAGAAGACAGCTGCAAACTAGGAAGAGACCCCTCACCAGATCTGCTGGCATCATGATCTTGGACTTCCCAGACTCCAGAACTGCGAGAAGTAAAGATCTATAAATTAAGTCACCCAGTCTATGGAATTTTGTTGTAGCAACCTGTCTTAGCAGACTAAAAGAGGGGCCCTGCAAATTATGCTCCTTTGCATTCCTTGTTTCTCTACATCTAATTATAAATTGTCAGAAAAACAGGACCACTGGGCTCAGAGCAGAACTTGGAGTAGATTATGGTAAATATGACAGTTGAGAGTGCTGTATTACAGGAAACAAGTCTGTTTGTTACATGAAAAGATAATTAATACAATGGTGAAATGGAAATCATCTGTCTTCTAAATTCTTTTTCCAAGGGCCAATGTTCTCTGAATCTTTCTTTCACTGCATGCACTACTGTACTACTGTGTTTTGTAATTACCCAACTCTATATCTGTGTCCCCAAATAGGCAACATACTCCTTGGAATCATGGATGCTTCTTATTCATCTTTTCTATCTCCTAGGCAATTTACAGTACATGAAAAAGACTCCATAAATATTTGATTAATTGGTTAATTAATTAATGCCTAATGCTTAGTAGAATTAAGAAAGAATGATGACCTGGATTACTTATCAGATATCTTCACGTGAAGCTTTAGGCTAAAATTGCAAATTGATTTCATTACTTTTTAATTAGTAATTATGGCTTTGGAATGATTCTTGGTTTGAGAATTTAAAGTTTTGTAGTTCAAACTGACTGTTAGCAAAACATATTTAGAAAATCCCATTTGTCTTTTTATTTCAGTAGAATATACCATGTCCTCAACTGCATACATGGCAAATGTAGAATTTACAAAAAGATTATTTGCATCAGGGAACTAATACCCTCACATGCCAAAAATTTAATTATATTTTATGAAACAATATATATACTTATTGTTTAATTTTGCCTTGCTATTGAAGGTCTAGACTCTTCCTTTTTATATAAGTAGAATAATATTTATGGTTATATTTATAAAGAACAATAGAATACTTGAAGAAAGCGACTAAGTAAAAAATCTGCTATTTTAAGTAAAATGTACATAAAACTTTAAAATATACACTTTTTCATCCTGAGGAAGATAAGATTTAACACAAAGATGATTGTTTTTATCTAATTACTTCCTAATGCTACAATAACTCGAATAATTCATATTCATTACTTAATTCTCAAAAACCTTTTTCACATTTTTAATCCTCACATTTTACAGAAGCGAATACAGTGAAATCCTTCCATTCCCAACTTCATTAGTATTGTGATTACTTGCCAAAAGAAAGCATCAACATGATACACTTGAATTCAACTTCAAGCTGAAGTGTACACTAATCCAGTTAAAGCCTTGCTAAAATTTGACATAAATTAATGAAGTTTACAAATGTTTTGTCAATGATGTAAAAGAGGTAGACACATCTCTTTTCTCATAATACTATTGAGTCTCTTGTTACTAGCCTAGAAAAAGGTTTTGTAAAATTAAATATAAATACTTCAGATAGTTTATGGTCTGTGTTTCACAAAACTATCCAGACTATTCATATTCACTTGATTTTCAATTATCAAAGAAGAAAGTCCTTTCCATAAGATTAAAGAAAAAAAATGGGGTTTAGTTCTTGACTTGATTCTCCACGTGGTTGCTATTTGTGTATAGAAGAGCTACTGATTTGTGTACATTAATCTTGTATACGGGAACTTTGCTGGATTCTTTCATCAGGTCTAGGAGCTTTCTGGAGCAGTCTTTAGCATTTTTGAGGTAAACAATGATATCATGATATTGTCAGTAAACAGTTACATTTGACTTCCACTATACCTATTTTGATACATTTTATTTCTTTCTCTTGTCTGATTAGTCTGGTTAGGAATTCCAGTACTATGTTTAAAAAAAGTGGTGTGAGTGGGCATCCTTGTCTTGTTCCATTTCTCAGAGAGAATGCTTTCAACTTTTCCCCATTCAGAACTCAACTACTTTTACAAAGTGGCAATACAATGCAATATAATACAATACAATAAACACTTCGGAATACACTTAACCAAGGAGGTGAAAGTCCTCTACAAGGAAAACTACAAAACACTGCTGAAAGAAATCACAGGGGACAGAAATGAGTGGAAATACATTCCATGCTCATGGATGGATAGAATTAATATTGTGAAAATGACCATACTGCCAAAAGCAATCTGCAAACTCAACACAGTCCCCATCAAAATACCACCATCATTCTTCGCAGATCCAGGAAAAGCAATTCTAAAATTCATATGGAACCAAAAAAAAAAAAAAAAAAGCCTGCACAGACAAAGCAAGACTAAGCAAAAGAACAAAATCTAAAAGCATCACACTACCTGATTTCAAACTATACTATAAGGCCATAGTCACCCAAACAGCATGGTACTGGTATAAAAATAAGCACATAGACCAATGGAACAGAATAGAAAACTGAGAAATAAACCCAAATACTTACAGCCAACTGATCTTACACAAAGCAAACAAAAACACAAAGTGGGGAAAGAACACCCTTTAAACAAATGATGCTGGGATAATTGCCTAGCCACATGTAGAAGAATGAAACTGGATCCTCATCACTCACCTTACGCAAAAATCAACTCAAGATGGATGAAGGACTTAAATCTAAGACCTGAAACCATAAAAATTCTAGAAGATAACATTGGAAAAACTCTTCTAGATGTTGGCTTAGGCAAGGATTTCATGACTAAGAACCTAAAGGCAAATGCAATAAAAACGAAGATAAATAGCTAGGACTTAATTAAACTAAAGAGCTTTTCCACAGAAAAAGAACAGACTGCAGAGTAAACAGACTACCCATGGAGTGGGAGAAAATCTTTGCAATCTATATATCTGTTAGAGTACTAATATCTAGACTTTACAATGAACTCAAACAGTAAGAAAAGAACCAAACAATCCCATCAAAAAGAATGCTAAGGACATGAATAGACAATTCTTAAAAGAAGATATACAAATGGCCAACAAACATATGAAAAAATGCTCAACATCACTAATGATCAGTGAAATGCAAATTAAAACCACAATGTGATACCACCATAATCCTGCAAGAATGGCCATAATTAAAAAATCAAAAATCAATAGATGTTGGCATGTATGCAGGTGTCAGGAAACACTTCTACACTGCTGGTGGGAATGTAAACTAGTACAGCCACTATGGAAACCAGTGTAGGGAACACAAAGCACTAAAAGTAGAACTACCATTTGATATAGCAATCCCACTACTGGATATCTACCCAGAGGAAAAGTATTCATTATACAAAAATGATACCTGCACATGCATGATTATAGCAACACAATTTGCAATTGCAAAATTGTGGAACCAACTCAAATGTGCCCATGGATCAATGAGTGGATAAAGAAACTGTTATCTATCTATCTATCATCTATCTATCTATCTATCTATCTATCTATCTATCTATCTATCTATCTATATCAATCTGTCTATCTATCTATCTACCTATAGGTAGATATGTTCTACCTATATCATATGTTCTCACGGATATGTGGGAGCTAAGGTATGAAGAAGCAAAGACGTAAGAATGATACAATGGACTTTGGGGACTTGGTGGGGAGGATGGGAAGAGGTTGATGGATAAAAGATTAGAAATAGGGTGCAGTGTAGTATATACTGCTTGGGTAATGGGTGCACCAAAATCTCACAAATCACTGCTAAAGAACTTACTTATGTAACCAAACACCATCTGTACCCCAGTAACCTATAGAAAAAGTAAAAATAAAATAAAAAAATTTTTTTCTATTAATTCACAAAAAACCTAAATAAATAAATAAAAACATCTATGAAGCATTTATTTGTTTAAAGAATGCTTGGAAATAAAGAACATCTATTTCTTCATCCCTGGGGAATTAATCTTCTAACAATGCTGTATAAATAAAAGGAGTATCAGAAATTGAATTCTATACAGAATATTATTATTCTATACAGTAATATATTTATAAAATTATTTATAAAATATTATAAATAATTACTCTATATAGTAATCATAGGCAGTGATAGACATTGTATGTTATTCTGGACAAAAATGTCAAGTGTACAAAGATACTCTTACACTATGGACCTTGTAGGCAGTCATGAATTTCTGTTTAAATTTTGTGTAGAACATGTAAAAATAGAATGGCACATTTTCATCCTTAATTGAGTCCTTCATGATGCCCTGCATTAGAAATGATTTAGAGGAAATCAGAAGTGCTTGCTTACAAGCAATCATCTGCAATGAGATGACACTGAATCACCAAAAGGTGTTAAAAATGCAATCCTATTACCAAAAGGAAAGAGCAGATGTATTCACTCTGACTTGTATAGCTTGATATTTTCTACTATGAAAACTGTTGTTTCCTTTTGAAAAAAAATATTCAGAAAGAAATACTCTTCTTCTATCTGCATTAATACCTGGCTATTTTTCAAAATATTATTTTATCAATTGTCTAAATAATTTAGTAATAGAGTGAGATATATTACATTTAATTTCAACATGAAAAATATTTGAAATAATTGAAACAATGTCAAGTGGACATTATAAATTATAATAATATTACTTATTTCAAGATTTCTGGACATCAAATGGGTATCTGTAAAATCTGCTTCTATCAAGAAGTGGCAGATTATTAGGTGCCCCCTGCCAAAAACAAACTAATGCTAAAAGTCAGATTTCTTTGCCATTGTATTCATTGGCAGAGTTAATTAGTTATGACAGAGACCCCATATCCTAGAAAGCCTAGAATATTTAGTTCCTAACCCCTTTATAGAGACAATAGATTTAAACAGAAATTGTACTATTTCCCTTGCCCTAATGAATCAAAACATGCAGTCATCTTTGTTGTCTCTCTCTATGTCAATGTTTTTCTCTTTTTGTCAGTAATTTGTTATTTTGCCCCTCCTGAACACTTCCAGAATATCTTTCAAAACAATAACCTAAAATTATCGCTCCTTAGCCAATTCTCCGTGTGATTCAAAACTAACCCTGCATCCTACTTTCTGTACATAGGTCTTGTTCTAATCCTTCATTCAGTCTCCTAAACCCCCCAAACTTTGAATCCCCTATAATGAACTGCATGCCATCTGTGATTTCCATAGTTAATCACCTCAGGCTTATTAAACAATAATGTCAAGTTAGCTCTCCCAGCTCTTAGACTGATCTCCTAAGTCCTTCTTGTTCATATCGTATATTCTATTCTAACTTTTGGGCATTGGCTCACATGATCTCTCTCTCTCTTTGATTGGCCTCATTCATTTTTTCTC
Organism: Saguinus oedipus; assembly: GCA_031835075.1. NCBI lineage: Eukaryota > Metazoa > Chordata > Mammalia > Primates > Cebidae > Saguinus > Saguinus oedipus. The sequence goes on from CM063172.1 coordinate 151,058,941, forward strand.
TCTGCATAAGATAAAAGAACACTTTTCTTTTATGGACCAACCTAAGATGGCTACCTGCTTGGAATCTTCCCTATTTCAGGATTCTCTTTGCTGAGGCCTTTTCTCCTTGGAGCCAACTATAGATTTTCAGGTTTGTAAGGCACCATGTTAGCTTCCCAGTGCTTCAATAACAGAGTGGTACAAACCAGATGGCCTAAATCAAGAGCAATTTATCTTTCACATTTCTGGAGGACAGAAGTCTGAAATCAAGGTTTCGTCAGGACCAGGGGCTGTCTGGTGACTCTGGGAATGAATTCTTTTTGATTCCTCCCAGGTCTGGTAATCACTGGAAATCCTTAGCATTCCTTGACATGCTGCATCACTCCAAGTTCTGTCTCTGTTTGTTTCCCCATGGCCAACATTCTTCTGTGTGTGTATCTGTCTCCAAATTTCTCTCTTCTTTTTTAAAAAGGTAATTTCAACTTTTGTTTTAGATCCATGGGGTACAAGTGCAGGTTTGTTACATGGGTATAATGTGTGATGCTGAGAGGTTTGGGGTATGGGTGATCCCATTACCCAGGTAGAAAGTATAGTACCCAGTAGGTAGTTTTTCAACCCATATCCACCTCTGTTTCCCCCTGCTGGGAGTCCCCAATGTCCATTGTTCTGATGTTTATGTCCATGAGTATTTAATGCTTAGCTTCCACTTACAAGTGACAGCATGTGATTTTTGGTTTTCTGTTCCTGTGTTAATTTGCTTAGAATAATGGCCTCCAGCTGCATCCACATCACTTCAAAGAATATAATTTCCTTCTGGCTTATGGCTGTGTAGTATTCCATGGCATACATATACCATTTTTCTTTATTCAATCCACATTGATAGACACCTCTTAGATTGATTCCACGTCTTTGCTATTGTGAATAGTGCTATGATGATCATTTGCATGCATGTGTCTTTTTGGTAGAATGATTTATTTTCTTTTGGGTATATACCCAACAATAGGATTGTTGGGTTAAATAGGAGTTCTATTTTAAGTTATTTGAAAAATAAAACTGAACTAATTTTTATTCCCACCAGTAGTGTGTGTGTGTACTCTTTTCTCTGCAGCCTCACCAGCATGAGTTATTTTTTGTCTTTTTAATAATAGGCATTCTGATTGGTGTAAGGTGGTATCCCATTGTTGTTTTGATTTGCATTTCTCTGATAATTAGTGGTGCTGGGATAACTGGCTAACCATGTGCAGAAGAATGAAACTGGACCCCTTCCTAAAAATTAACTTGAGATGTATTAAAGTTTTAAATCCTCAAACTATACAAATGTCCTTCTTGACATTGGTCTTGGCAAAGAATTTATGGCTAAGTCCCAAAAAAGCAATTGCAACAAAAGCAAAAGTTGACAAGTGGGACTAAATAAGCTAAAGAGCTTCTGAACAACAAAAGAAATATTCAACGGAGTAAACAGACAACCTACAGAATGGGAGGAAATAGCCACAAAGGATGCATCTAACAAATGTCTAATATCCAGAACATATACAGAACTTAAATAAATCAACTCCATTAAAGCAAAAATCAACCCCATTAAAAAGTGGGCAAAGCAAGAGGTCCAAACTGCAGTGAACCAATATCACACCATTACACTCCAGCCAGGGCAACCAGAATGAGACTCTGTCTCAAACAAACAAACAAAAAAAATGGACAAAGGACATGAAGAGACACTTCTCAAAAGAGCACATATAAGTGGCCAAAAAACATAGAAAAAATTATCTCTCATTGGAACAGCAGTTATTGAATTTAAAGCTCATCCTAATCTAGTATGAGCTCAATATTAACTTATGTCTGAAAGATCCTGTTTTCACATATGGCACATTCATAGATAAATGTGGTTGGGTCTTCAGTGTACCTTTTGGGGGATACAATTCAATCCACTGTAGGGACACTCAAATGAATCTAGGCCAACCACTCAGATGACAGAGAAACCTCAAGAAACTCTGCTTAAGTACTTTTTGTTGACATTAGAAAGTCACATTTCAGGATGTTATTAGTTGTATCAATGGATAGCTCAGATAAACAACAAAAAATTCCTTAAAACACAATTCATTGGCCTTGTTTTTCATAATTCTATTCTCTTGAGCTTATACAGAATAAAGAGTATTGCCTCCTCAATATTGTAGAATATTAAATGATTAAGACAGTTTATTTTCCCTTACAAACTTCTCTAAGATACACATTTCTTACTCGATTGCCCTCTTCAAATATGTCATGAACGGACTGAAAACCAAGACATGTGTCTCTCAAGAAACCTGATTGAGCTCTAATTGTCTGATTTTTAAGAGAATGTCTTTTAATTACCTACTTTCTTATATAATTAGAGTTCATTATGTCATAATGGCTTTGATGTCACATAAATGTGACTATGAATCCCAAGTTCGTCACTAAATAATTGTGCGGCCATTAAAATTAAATTATTTCTTGAAATCTCAATGTCTTACTTAGTAAAATGAAGATGTAACATTTACCATAAAGAGTTAATAAAAGTAATAATTAGATAATAGATAATTAGCACAATGCTTGGTAGACTTGATAACTGGTGACTTGTAGTAACACAATTTTTATTAGTCTAACTGTACAGAAGTCTAATTTAACACATCAGAACCTATATATGTGGAGCATGGCCTAGACTGTTAGTGTTAATTTACGTCCTCACAGCAGCGTCATAGATAATATAGATTTGTTTACTATTATTATTAATTTTTTTTTTTTTTTGAGATGGAGTTTCGCTCTTGTTACCCAGGCTGGAGTGCAATGGCGCGATCTTGGCTCATCACAACCTCCGCCTCCCGGTTTCAGGCAATTCTCCTACCTCAGCCTCCTGAGTAGCTGAGATTACAGGCATGCACCGCCATGCCCAGCTAATTTTTTGTATTTTTAGTAGAGATGGGGTTTCACCATGTTGACCAGGATGGTCTTGATCTCTCGACCTTGTGATCCACCTGCCTTGGCCTCCCAAAGTGCTGAGATTACAGGCGTGAGCCACCGCGCCCAGCCCAGATTTGTATATTATTTTAAAGGCCTTTCTATTCCTATCTTACTGACTACTAAACTGTAGAAACAGAATCGCTCCAAACACATCTAGAGTTCCAGTGGTAAGCTGAACTCAAACATACATGTTTTCACGTTGGAAAGTGGAGCTGTTGCAACTCTTCCCAGCATCACAAATTACCACAAAGACTAATCTCTGAATAACCTGGGAAATTCTGTTTTCTTTAATACAGTAATATATTATACTTGACTTCAAGTTTGTTGAGAGGGACTTGCTTGTTCATTCTTCATAAATTAGCCATCAATCCTTGGCAAATGTGGCAGAGATGTATAATTATCCCTACATAAAAATTTTTCCTTAAAAGCAAACAATTTTATTTGGAGAAGTAGCATACCCTACTGACATACTATGTTTTGTATGCTGTTTTGCTGCTAGAAGTATTCATTTGATCAAGTTCTGCTCAATTAAATATAAGTAGAAGTGTTTTGTAGGACTCCTAAGAGAATGTTTAAAGAAACTTGACTTACCTAGGAAGCAGCCATATAATATATACATGATTGTTAAAGACTTAGTAGACCTCTTGAAATGTGAAGTGGCATTGTTGATGACCGAACAGTAGGAGAAAGATGCATCCCTGGTATCTATAAAAACTCCAGACTAGCCTTGGGCTTCCCTCACAGGGAAGAAAAATGAACTTAAATTTTTTAAAAAACTATCATTTTGTGGTTTCTGCTATATGCAAATCAATCTTATTCAGTTCTTGGTCTAAATCTACCTTTTAGAGGTTTCAAATTGACATCTAGATATTTAAAAAATAGGAATTTTTGGCCTGTGGGTCCTTTGACCAATTGTTCCTATAATACAGGTTGAATTTGTCTTTCCCCAAAACTCGTACATTGAAATTCCAGACTGAAGTACCTAAAAATATAACCTAATTTGGAGTTGTCCCCTCCCCGCAAAATGCCTACTAGAACAAATCCTCACACATTTCAAAGGAAAATAACAAAACCCAGACTTTCAACAACATAATGCTTACAATATCCAGTATCCAATTAAAACTCACTATATTTACAGAAAAATGTGACTCATGACCAGGAGAAAACTTAGCCAAAATGAATAAAACCAGAAATGACAGAGGTAATTAAATTAGTAGTCAAGAACATTGGAAGAGTTGTTATAAATATGTTCAAATATTTAATGAAAAGCATGAACTCAATGGGAAGAGATACTAAAATTATTTGTTAAATTCAACAAAAATTCTAGACCTGAAAAACACAATATCTGACATATCCACTCTAAACTAAGAGTCATCAATTATTTTTCCTATTAAGTGCCAGAGTTTAAATATTTTAGGCTTTGTGAGTCAAACATTTTTAATTGCAACTATTCCACTCTGCTACTGTAGCAGGATAAAAGCCATAGACAGTATGTAAAGAGAGAATATGACTGTGTTCCAATAAAACTATATTTACAAAAGCAGGTGGCTATATGGATTTTGCCTGAGAGCCTTACCTCTTGACTGGTGCTCTAAACCAAACAAACATAATTCCCAGGATACTTTGTGGCTAAGCAATTAAGTTGAAGGTGTAAATCAAGGACATTATTTTATGCTCATATAATAATTTTCCTTTGTGCGATGGTAGCTGCGCTTCATGTAGATAAAGGAAGTGGCCAATACTCCTAAACTTTAAGAACATTTGATCTAGACATCTTTTTCTAGAAATAACTTAGAAATTCATGGCCTATTGTTATTTCTGTTTCAACAACTTTAGAAAAAAATCAGATAAATTAAAATTTGAACCTCATAAATTAATATCATAAACTGTTCTGAGAAAGTAAAATCCCTGGAAGAGATGAACCTTTCCAATATAAATTACATGGAAATAAGCAAGATAAATCAAATGAGAGCAGAAACGTTATTCAGTGCTTGCCATGAGAAGGGAGTCAGTTATCACCATTGCATTGGTGGAGACTCAAAGATAGGGTAGCAGAAAAGCTTTAAAAAAAAAATCAGTAACAAGGAAAACTGGAAAATTCAAAAGTATATAAAAATTCAATAACACAATTTTAAGCAACCACTGAGTAAAAGAAGAAATGAAAAAAGAAATTAGAAAATATCTCAAGAAAATGAAAATTACAAGATTACATATAAAAACCTCTGCGATGCAGCAAATGCTGTACTAAGAGGGAAGTTTATAGTGATAAACATCTACAACAAGAAAGAAGGAGATGAAGTAAATAACCTAATTTTATACTTCAAGAAACTAAAGAAAGAAGGATAAACTTAGCCCAAAGTTAGTAGAGGGAAAGAAATAATAAAGATTAGATCAGAAATAAGTAAAACAGGAAGTAGAAAATCAATACAAATTCAATGAGACTAAGAGTTAGTTTTGTGAAAAGATAAATAAAATTGACAATCTTTGGTAAGGTAACCAAGAAAAAAGTGAAAACTCAAAATCACAAATGAAGGAGGAAATATTACAACTGATGCCACAGAAATAAAAAAGATCACAAGTAGGAACAACTATATGTAAATGAATTTGATAACCTAGAAAAAATTAATAAATGCCTAGAAACTTATAACCTAACAAGAGTAAATTATGAAGAAACAGAAAATCTAAACAGAACAATAACAAATAAATTCAATCAGTAATCAAAAACCTCCCAAGAAAGCAAAGTTCAGGGCTAGAGATATCTGCACTGTTGAATTCTACCAAACATTTAAAGATGAATTAACACCAGTTCTTTTAAATTCTTCTGAAAAGTTTAGGAAGAGGGAACATTCAACTTTATTTAATGAGGTAGAATTATACAAATACTAACAATACTACAAGTAATAAAAACCATAGGTCAATATTCCTAATGAACAAAATACTAGCAAATGGAAATAAAAAGCACATTAAAAGAAGCACAGACAATGAACAAGTGGGATTTATTCAAGATATTCAATGGTCATTCAATAAGCAGAAATCAATTAATGTGATATGCCACACTAACAGAATGAAAGATGGAAATCACATCATCAGCTCAATAGATGAAATGCCTTTGAAAATATTCAGCACCCTTTCATGACAGAAACTCTCTACAAAGTAGGTATAGACAGAATGCACCTCAGCAGAATAAAGGCCATATAATGTAAAACCCACAGGTAACGTTATATTCAATAGTGAAAAACTGAAAGCTTTTTCATTAAGATTAGGAATAATTTTTAAATGCCCCCTAAAAGTATATAAAATTTCAATAAAATTTTTGAAAGTCCTAGCTGGAGCATCAAGCAAAATAGAAAAAGAAAAAAAAAATGCATCCAACTGGGAAAAGAAGTGGTAAAATGGTCATCAATGACCTGTGTTCACAGATGTCATGATCTTATGTATAAAAAGCACTAAAGACCCTACACCCACACAGACCCCAGCACACCCTGTTCAAACTAATTAATACAGTAAAGATATAGGACATAAACTCAATATGCAAAAAATCTGTTCTGTTTCTATAAATAACAAACTATCATACCTATAGAAAATTAAGAAAATAATCACATGTATAAAAGCATCAACAGAATAAAATATTTCATAATAAATTTTAACCATGAAGGTAAAAGACTTGGACATTGTAAGTCACAAAATATTGATGAAAGAAACTAAAGAAGACATGAATAAATATGCATTTCATGATAATGTTTTGGATGACACTTTTTAAAAAATAGCCATATACTTATAGTAATCTACAGGTCCAGTCTAATACCCATCCAAATCCCAATGGCAATTTTGCAGAAATAGGAAAGAAATCAATTCTAAAATTCTTACGAAACCACAAAAAAACTCAAATAGCCAAGGCAATCTTGAGAAAGAACAAAGCTGGAAGGATCACACTACCAGATTTAAAACCTACTACAAAGATCCACTAATCAAAACAGCAGGTATAAACATTCAAACTGACAAAGAGACCAATGGAATAAAGAGAACCCAGAAATAAACTAGACCAACATATAAGTTAATTGATCAAGAATATGCAGTGGGGAAATGACAGTCTCTTCAGCAAATGGTGTTGGGAAAACTGCAAAACCACACACAAAGGAATAAAACTGGACACATTTTTATACCATACATAAAAATTAACTCAAAATAGATAAACATTTAAATGTAAGATGTAAAATTGTAAAATTCCTAGAATAAAATGTAGGGGAAAATCTTCATAACGTTGGTTATGGCAATGATTTCTTTAATATGACACCAAAAGCACAGGCAACAAAAGCAAAAAAAAAAAAAAAAAAAAAAAAATGTGAAACTACATCAAACTAAAAAGGGTTTGCACAGCTAAAGAAGCAATCATGAAGTAAAGACGTAACCAATGACATGCGACAAAATATTTCCAAACTATATACCCAAAAAGGGTTGCTATCAAAAATATATAAGAAAAACAATAGCAAAGGAATGGGCAAATGACTTGATAGAGAATTTCCAAAAGAAGACATAGAAATGGCCAACAGATGGCCGGGCGCGGTGGCTCAAGCCTGTAATCCCAGCACTTTGGGAGGCCGAGGCGGGTGGATCACGAGGTCAAGATATCGAGACCATCCTGGTCAACATGGTGAAACCCCGTCTCTACTAGAAATACAAAAAATTAGCTGGGCATGGTGGCGCGTGCCTGTAATCCCAGCTATTCAGGAGGCTGAGGCAGGAGAATTGCCTGAACTCAGGAGGCGGAGGTTGCGGTGAGCCGAGATCGTGCCATTGCACTCCAGCCTGGGTAACAAGAGCAAAACTCCCGTCTAAAAAAAAAAAAAAAAAAAAAAGAAATGGCCAACAGATATGTGAAAAGATGCACAATATCACTAATCATCAGGAAAATGCAAATCAGAACCATGATGAGATATCACCTCCCACCTCTTAAAAAAGACTGCTATCAAAGAAACAAAGCAATACATAGGTGTTTGCAATAATCCAGACAAATTGGAGACCTTGTAAACTTTTGCTTGGAATGTAAATCAGTGCAACCATGATGGAAAAGAGTATGGAAGTTGCTCAAAAAATTAAAACAGACTATCATGTCATCCAGCAATTCTGCTTCTAAGTGTATATCCCAAAGAACCAAGATGAGGATCTTGAAAAGATGTCTACACTCCCACATTTATTACAACATTATTCACAATACCTAAGTTATGGAAACAACCTAACTGCTCATCAATGGATGAATGGATAGAGAAAATACAGTACAGTATATACATATGATAGAATATTATTTACTAATAAAGAAGAAACTCCTGACATTTGTGACAACATGGATGAACATGGAGAATATTAAGTAAAATAAGCTAGTCACAGAATGACAAATACATGATTCTACTTACAGGAGGTATTTAAAATATTTGAACTCATAGAAACAGAGAACAGAATGGTGGTTGCCAGAGGCTGTGTATACAGAGAACAGGAGTGAAGGGTTGCTTTTTTTCTTCTGGAAGAAAATTATTTTAAATTTCTTTTAAAAAGATAAATATTATTTTAATTTTCTTACAGAAGAAAAAAATGAAAGGTTGCCCACTATCACCATAATCAATGAAGTTATTTATGGTTATATAATTGTTTACCTAGAAAATTCCAAAAAAATTCGGTTAACATACAATTTAACAATTTTAGGATTGCAGATATAAAGTTTCAGTTACGTAAGATAAATAACAGGTATCTGCTGTAAAACATGGTACACATACTTAACCATATCATATTGTGCATTTAAAAAATTGTTGAGAGGATATATCTCAATTTGTGTGTGGAATACAATAAAAATAAATGAGTAAATAATTTCACAAAGTTGTAATTTTAAAATGCAATCCTTTTATGCTATATGGCTATAGTAATTCTCAGAGGAAAAAGTATATGTACTAAATGCCTTCATAAATTGAAATAAAGTTTGTAAATATATGTAGTTACTAAAATCTAGCACTGATTACAATAAGAACAGTACACCAAAATGAGGTAGGGAAGGAAACACTTAAGAAAATAAAAGATATGAATGAAACAGAAACCAGAGATTCAACAGATAGGACCAACAAACCCAAAAGTCTTTTATGTATAAAACTAGTAATATTAACAAAACTCTAGGAAACTTAAGAAATTAAAAGAGAAGGTACAGAAATGTTAGAAATTTTTAAAGAATAGTCATTAATGATACAGACATTAAAAATTTTTAGAAACAAAATTATTTTATGCTTAATCAAACTATATGCAATGTAAAACTTACACTACTGGAATCTAAAAGGAAAAAAATCACCTTTGGTTTTCAGTGGTTAACATCTTCTCATATAGATAAAAGCAATCCCTGATTGGTTTCCTTGAAAATTTTATTAAACTCTAAAAGAACAAACAATTCTATTTTTATTTATTTTTCCCAAACCACAAAAAAGGTAATAGTCATCAGCTAATTTTATAAGGTCAGCATAAGGGTAACACTAATATCTGGATGTATGATATAGTATCTCAAGTCAGTATGACAAAAAATTACAATCCCATCTTACAAACAAAGATAAAAAATCCCAAGTATGTATTTACTAATGAAACAAGAAATATGTTAAAAATACTGTATTATGATAAAGGAGAATTTTTTCCAGGAATGCACAATAGGTTAAATATTAGAAATTAATATAATTCACTACATTAAAAGAAATAATCACACATTTATTTTAATAGACATAGAAAATCAATACTCCATAAAGTATAACATATGCTCATACTAAAAATTACTAGCCAATTATTTATAGAAAGACATTTTCCTAAAATATTAAAATATGTTTAGCAACAAATTACATCCAGATATTTTTAAATGATAAAAGGTTAAAATAATTTTCTTCCAGAAGAAAAAAAGCAAGGTTGCCCACTGTTACCATAATCAATAAAGTTATTTATGGGTTATATAACTGTTTACCTAGAAAATTCCAAAAAACTTTAGTTAACATACAATTCAACAATTTTAGTATTGCAGATACAAAATTTTCTAAGACCAATTGCATTCTTGCAAGCCAGCAATAAACAAAAAATACAATTTTATAATATGTGTCATTAATAGGAATAAATTATTAAATAATCAGGAATAAATCCAACACAGGTTGTTACAAAACTTTGAGTAAAACGTTTACAGCATTATACTGAAAGACTTTAAAGTAAGTAAATGAATGTAGTGATAGATCACAAAAATGTGAATTTTTACTGAATAGGGCTGTATACAAAATGTAATTCTAATATAAATGTCAATGGATATTTCATGGAAATTGACAATCTGATTCTAAATTGTATAGGGAAAAGCTCAAACCGAAGAATGGCATAATTATATTGACAACTGAAACAGAATAAGATTCCTAGAAATATGAGAGGACTTCAAAAAGTTCATGGAAAAATGGAATTAGACAATAAAAATTTTAAATGTTAACTGTCTTTCTCAACATAAGCTCTATCAAGGTCAAGATATGTTTGTAAACAATAATACCAGTCATTTAATCTATCCATAAAGAGCTGATGATGGTTCTGGGAATTTAGCCATGTCATTGCAGTCTTTTTTGCATCATTAATTGTAAAGAAAATTGAGTGCCCTTTACAGATTTTTAAATATTAGAAAACAAAAATAAGTCAGAGAGAGACAAATCAGTACTGTAACATGGATGTCTAATAATTTTTCTTCAAAATTCTTGAAAAAGTTCCTTGTTTGATGAGGAATGAGCAGAAGCATTGCTGTGGTAGAGAACAACTTCCTGGAAAAGCTTTCCTGGGCATTTTTATGTTAGAGCTTTGGAAAACTTTCTCAAATAAGCAGATGAGAGACTGTAGAATACTTGGGTGTGAGTATAGGAGACAGTCTCACTAAATAGTGGGGAATTTTTTAACCAATATAGAGAATTACTACAGGGAAATATGAATAAATACAATTAAGTTAAAATAAAAATGTTTTGCTTATAAAATTTACTAGAGGAATTGGAAAGGTACGTCACAACTTTTTATTTGTTTAAATCTGGATTTGATAATTATTTGAAAGTGGTAATTCACATTTTCTAAATATTATTTTAAAAGAATGTATGCTCTTAAATAAGTTCAAGTCTTTTTCCCACCAGGATTTGTACTTTTTTTTTTTTGGCCAAAAACTCTTCATTTGTCTCCATTAAAAATCTGAATTTTAAGCAGACCCTTGGACTGATGGCTCAAATTCATTAGGTCATTCAACTTTTTAAGACCTGTCTCATTCTCAGTAGCATTTCAAAATACCACTTTCCTATAAAGCTTCAAGAGTTTTCCCAATTCTTGTGTTTTGAGGAAATAACAAATACTGTGGTAATATGAGTTATTTATTTCAAGCTTTTGTGTTTTCTTAAAAGTACTGAGATTCTTTTTCAATATAGTTTTGTAGTAAATATTTTTTTACTCCCCTAATATCAGATAAAAGCCAATTTGGTCCCTTAAGCTTAAATCATATTTGTTATTTTTTTCTAATTTCATTAGCTTAATGTGTACTTTGGATTCACTCTTCAATTTTACTTTCCTCAATTATTTTCATAAGGATTATTATAACATCAAAATAGCCTTTGAAGTACAAGACTATTTTAAATGGAGAGCTTCTATCACTTATTTTTCAGCTTCTATTGCCAGTCATTTATATATAATAATTAGGTCTAATAAATTAGTCACAACCTGGGAAACCATCCTTTATGAATCAATATAATCTGCCAGCTTCTTGGTTGACATAGAAACTGATTACACAAGACTGTTTATTGCAGCACACATTCTATGCATAAATGATTAACATACTAAAGTTTAGAAGGGAGCCTAGTCAAAGCGATGCTTCCCATGACCTTCATTATTGCTCTATATTTTATCTGATACATAATTTCTTCTTAAACTTGAACTCAAAATATGTGTATCATACTGAAATAAGTAGATAAAGAAAGTGCTTTTAGGGCTAATATTCAGTAGTTCTTTCATCAGAGAAGAATTCTGTCATTTTAAATGTCACTACAGATGAACTAATACATCAATGTGACTTGCCCAGCAATTGAGTTTCTCTGGCTTCTGATGTTTAGCTGCTCCCATCATTAGCTTACTGTAATAATTCAAGGAATAAAAAGACCTGCAAAATCCAACATTGTAATGCACTAAACTGCATCATCTTAAGGATTTAAAATTTAACTTCTGAGGAATAAAAAGGATATAATTGGAGCCCTGAAATAACTAAGCCGAGTGTTCTCTGCAAATATTAGAGATCCAGTCAATGAAATATTTTGTCATTCAAAGGTTTCATACATAAACCATTAGACAGAATTATATGAATCATTGTTTTTCAAGGAATTTTTATAAATTCCTTCTTTTCATGTGTTTGAATTTATAAATTCCTTTTTTTCATGTGTAGCATCAAAATATTAAAAGATTATTATCCATAGTGTTGCATCCCTATCTCAATAGAGAAAATTACTAAGTCTGGTGCAAAACTTACATATAATACATTAAAGAAAATCATTCAAGAAAGACTCTAAAAGAAATGTAAGTGCACTAAGGACACCCATGAAAGATATATACATACATGGAAGTAAATATATGTGGGCATGAATGATATATACATACATGATCACACATATATGACTATACATGTATACAGATACATGTGTGTGCATAAAGAGAGCAAATAATAATGAAACCATGTAACACGTATCCATTCCTCATCTTCTTCTATGAATAAAAGTTTATAACCAATGTTGTCTTATCTGAATCCTTATCACTTAACACTGCCTTAAGACATCAAGGAACTAAACCTATATATTATTCTTCTGCATTATTTCTTATTCATCCTTAAATACAAGCAATCTTTCAAAAACATAATCATAATATCATAAACTACCTTGAAGGGTTAACACTAATGGCTTAAGTATGACTAATGCACTTAAATAACACTAATGCACTCAAATATCTAGTGAGTTTTCAGATTTCTCCAGTTTTCTCATGAAGTTGCACTGCTGATTTATTTGAATAAGGATAAAGATAAGATTGATGCACTGGAATTAACCACTAAGTCTCTTAAATTCTCTTTATCTTTTCCTCCTTTTGAACTTTTTTCTTACCCCTTGAGATTTTGCTGAAAGTAAATAAGTCAAGTTATTTGTCCCTAGTAGTTTCACACAGTCTGAATTTTTCTGATTGCTTCTCTGTTTTTTTGTTGTTGTTGTTCTTGTTTGTTTTTTGAGTCAGAGTCTCACTCTGTTGCTCAGGCTGGAGTGCAGTGATGGGATCTTGCAATCTCAGCTCATTACAACCTCCACCTCCAGGGTTCCAACAATTCTCCTGCCTCAGTGTCTGGAGTAGCTAGAATTACAGGTGCATGCCACTATGCCTGGCTTTTTGTGTTTTTAGAAGAGACCGGGTTTCACTGTGATGGTCAGGCTGGTCTCAAATTCTTGACCTAAAGTGATCTGCCTGCCTTGGCTTCCCAAAATGCTGGGATTACAGGTGTGAACCACTGTGCTCAGCCTGGGCGTCTTTTAATATGTTTCGCATTATTCTCTGTAAGTTGATTGTTAAATCTAGAAATTTAGTTTTAAATTTTAGAAAGAATTTATATAATAGACTTAATAGATTCTAGGTACTTCCATTAGGAGGCCATAAGTCCTGCTTATGTTTTTACTTTATTTGAAGTTATTGATAATTATCTAAATACATTAATTAGTTTAAAGTTGCAAAATATTAATATTCCAATTCTGATACTTTAATTGATTTATTGGCTGGAATCTTTCCATAAAAGAAACTTTCTCTTATGAAGTCTTTGATTACCACAAAATATATACGAAAGAGGGGATAAATGCTTGATTCTTTCTTTTTTTAACACTTTTCAGAAAAATAAATTATTTTTCTAGCATCTCCAAGAAAACCAATAAAGCTCTGGATGTCTATGTGCCAACATTTAATATTCTAACCATAGCCATTGTTTCTCTCTTTTATGCTTTAATTTGTCCATCGATTTATTTATTGATAAAGACTGAATTATCTGAACAATCATTTGAGAACTTAAAGGAAAGTTTATTTATAAATGTCGGTCTAAAGGCTTTTGGGTAGCTCAATTATGAATACAACCATGTGGCTTTTTCTTTTTAATACACTGTATATAGAGTTGAATTATGGGTTTTATAAATAATTTTTAATATATTAATTGTATTGTGTCAACTATACATTTCCAGTATCTCCTACTAGTAGGTATATAAACTCTGTTGCAAATAGGAGTTGATATACTAAAAGGAACATGTAATGTAATAAGAAGGTTCTTGAATGCATAGTTCAAAGGAAACATATGTAGTATATAATATGTGTGTATTTTACTTATATATATAATTTCATACATATATATTATTAGAATTTACTTATATGGAAGAGATTATATAATGCATGTAAATAAAGAAATACATTTTATCATTATTACTTGACCTCTTTAAATTGATCTGTATTTTTCAAGGAACCAGATAGTTTTATTTTTATCTTTCCCTTTGGAAGATTCCTGATTTAAAAACTTTAAAATTCAAAATAATTTTAAAACTATCAACTATTCTAACATTAATTCCATTTTTAACAACTAAGAGTAATAATTCATTTCAAGAGAAATTGAACATCATTAATCTAATTTGAACAATAGATTTCTGATTAAGTATACTTGAATGCTCGACTCTAGCTGCAACAAATTTTAATACTGTGGTTTGTTCCTTTCTCTTGGCATATTAAGTATGAAGATATTTACTAAATTACAAAGTAAACAAGTACATGACATTAAAATACGATCTTTGTTGATTTCAATCAGTAAGTTTGGCTATGTGAATCCTGGAATCATTAAGATATGTTAACAAATAAAATTACATATTTATAAGAGCATTTTAAACTCTTTTAAAAGATTAAAATGTATAACTTTTTCAAAGTACAAATACAAATAAATTTTGAGGACTATAAACCCTTTTTTAAGGGTTGTACCTTAAGAAGCACTGTGAACATGAATGACGAGAATAAATTAGTCTTCAACATTATAATTATTTTACCCCCATAATATATTGCTTATATATGGATATATGTCATTAATTTTATTTTTACTCTAAATTAACTGTAGGTTGTATTATATATAGTAATGCATTATACCTGCAATCTGCAACCAAATTATTTTGTCAGCCCATTTACTGAAAAGTGCAAGGAGATCAATACTGAGACATCATGAGTTAAATCACTGAATAATACTTGTTTATAGTCCACATTAAACTTATTAACCATGTAAGAAAAATTAGCCATTTTTATAAGCAATGAACTAGTCAATATACTTCCAAAATAATTAGAACTGAAGTAACTGATCAACTACTACATTTTAAGTCATACTTAATGTTTGTTTTGTTGATGTTATCTTCAAAAAGATTTCTATGTGATTCTATGCCAAATTATCTAACATAAATCGGGAAAAAATACAAATGCTGAATTAAAAGAATTAAAAATATTTAATGCATAATGTGTCCACGAGCCCCACGCTACTGCTGTTTATATAATTTATTTTCTTATTTCATACAGTTTGAAAGTGAAAGGAGGCCCTGTTAATAATTATGGTGAAACAGTATATATAAAACAAGTGTTTAGGGCAACCAGACAGTGAAAAAATTTAAGCAAACTGACCCCTAAATTCTTTGAATGTCTTATAGTATGATAGCTATTTTATATATGAGCAATTAAACACATTCTCATATTGCTTAAGAGCTGAATAGGCATAATTATAATGGAACTTGGTTTGGTAAGAAAAAGATATTAGTATCAAGCTTGCTACCTCTATCAACGTATTATGTGACAAACATATTTAAAATTTAAATCTTTGTCTTATTGCATATACTTTAATCTTATTCTGCTATCAAATTTTTTTCCACCAGATGGTAGCCAATAAAATCAGGAAGCAAAGAGATAAACAGAGTTAAAATAAACAAAATTAAATTGAAGTAAAACTGAAACAAAAAATACTTGATCATAGCTATAGTTATAACCACACTTGCAAAAATTTGATATACTGAATAAATAAAAACAAAGCTTTTTCAAATGATTTTGTTCTGATATTGAATGTGTGCAAAATCTCTAGTAGTAAGTTGAATTTGTAGGCCTCTGAGACTGTTAAAAAATAAAGATATAAAAATACTAACCGTGAGATATGATGTCAATTTTTTTTCATAGACCATTCACAAGTGTATGAATACAGACTTGTTTTAAATATTTCTCTTATATTTGTTTATTTAAAAGAAGCACTGTGATGTTCTGAAATATAAACTTTGGATACGTATTTCCTGACAGTTCTTTTATAAAAAGCCATCTATCCCACTTATGCTGCAAAAATCAAATATGTGGAATTGTTTCTTCTGTGTGGAATCTTCCCTTTTATCCTTGTTAGTCATGGCTCGTACATGAAGTATTCATTATTTGCAAAAACCAATTATGATCCCTGTCTGGATACATTAAGATTTTTTCTACAAGTCTTTTCCTCTCTATCACATTTTAAGCAACAGTTTACATGAATTATTCATAGTTCCCATATTGCAGGCAAGTTTTTTTTTATTAAATTTGATCATAATAGTAGTTATTACCCCAGTCGTGGCAGTTTTATGAGTATTCTTCAATGCTGTTACCTGGAAAGATTTCAATCAAGAAATATAAGAGATGCAAATCAATTTCCATAATAAAATTAAACTGTACCATCTACTCTTTCATTCCAGCAATAGAGCTGATTGACAGTCTCTCCCTGATACCTGGAGCAGATAACATTCAGATACAGAAATAGACAATGGCAGATTATTTCCTCTTAAACATTTCACTGTCTTTTTCTTCATTGTTGCTATTTAGTGTTTGCTAACTTCACTGAAACATAATATTTAAGTCAAATTCCATATACACATTTATTTTTGAAGCAACATGTTTTCTGATTTTCTCTGAGGCATTTGAGCTTATAAGTAAATAAATACAGAATTAAGTTCAATCATCTTGTTTATCTCCTAATAACAGTGGAACCTCATTTTGTAGAGGAAATCATACTCTCTTATTAGGGGCAAAGTAATTAATATTGTTATGGTATCAATTTTTTTTCTGGTCTCTTCACTCTTTAACTCCATTCCTCATGACAATAAAATAGTGATAGAGTGGATTACAAGATTGTGTACACAAACTGGGAAAATACAGACCTTAGATAAACATCTTATGAGTAGATACAAAACAATTACATATAAAAATATTTGATTTTATCTTCATAATTTTCTTCTAAAAATACTTAACAGATTCTTGTTTCATAAGATAAGGAGAAGTATTAATTAAGTTGGACTGAAATTTTGCAGAGATACATTGAAGCAGTTTTTAGAATAGAGGTCATGAATTCAGAGAGCAGAAGAGTTGTGAATATAAGCAATGTATACCTGTTCTACAAGAGGCAGTTCATAGACCTGTGAAGGTCCATAGATTTTCTTTCGCAAATCTTTGAGTAACCAGCAACCATCTAATTCCATTTCTCCAAAAACAGGACAGAATTTCAGTAGAAGATTAAATAGCAGTAGTGATGTTTTATGAGAATGACTCTCCCACACTTTTCAATGTAATGTCACTAAGTAGAGAACTTGCAACTTAATGAATTCCTTATTGTTCTCTTCAACAAATCTTCAGTTTATATTTACAGGATCTTAACATCTAAAAAGTCTTCAGCTTAATATTTCTACTTTATTCATAACTCTCTATTTTCTCAAGTACAACTGTGTTCTTAGGTAGTATTAAAATATAATTTTAGGAATAGAAACAAATTATTTTTACTGAGCAAGATAGAAATTTTAAAGTTTACTTGGCAACAGTAGTACTCTCCAGAAGGTTTTGTCATGTTAGCTCTACTTTCTTTCCTGAATTTATTTAAACTTTACTTCCTCCTGCCTTTACTGACTGTCCCATCTGGTATGGGAGCCTCATCGTTTTGCTTGTCTATATCTCAGTACTTATTACCATAAACAGTTCCTGTTTAATTATTTATGTCTACACCAGTCTATAAATCTTTTCCAGCTAGACATATTGGCTATGTATTCCATATCTAGGATAATAGTCAATGCTTGTTGATTTGATTAGATGGATTAATGGAAACACCAGTTGCAGAGGTTAGCAGACTCCATAATTGATAAGAATTTTCCAGAAAAAATCTCACCTAATCAATAAGCAATTGTTCCTCTTCTACTTCATAAAAGAAAATAATGAACATCTTTGAAACCTATAGTGTGTTCATTTCTGTGCTGTTCATTCTTTAGATTAATGAATATCAAAAAAGTGTTATGCTCATTTACAGAATTATCAAATTAATTTGAATTAAATCCTATTAAATTATATTGCCAAAGCATAAAAGTCTTGTATGTTCAAAGAACAAATACAAAACATATGCATTAAATTTACATGTCAAATTTTTAAAATATAGAATAGTAAAATTTCTATAGACTTGAAACTATCTAAAGGTCACCTTAACAGCAAATTTAAACATCTAAATTCCCTGCAAAATCGCTCAATGTGGGTGACAAAATTAGGCTTCATATTCTTAGTGTATAAAGAAAATAAGGAATCAAAATAAATTATACCGCTTGTATTACATGTAATATGGAGTCATGGAATAGGTGAGTTAAGAGACAATCATCTAAACTATAAGATGATTTATTCCCATAAAAAAATTATCACTGAAATCTTTACAAAACTACAGTAATTGAGCGGGCATGGTTCTGTCATAAGGCTAGATGCATAGGTTAATAAAATGATTCAAAGTTGAGGAAAAAAAAGACATGTTTATGATTAATTTTGACAAGGGTGCTGAGACAACTCAATGGGGAAAAATAGTCTTTTCAATAAATAAAACACAGACAAAACAACACCCACATGACAAAGAATAAAGTTGGACCTTTACACACTTCATGTGCAGAAATTAACTCAATATGGATCACAGAACTAAATGTAAGAGCTAAAACTATTTTATATATATATAGTGTGTATTTATATATAGTTGTTTACTTTTTTTTTTTGATAAAAGTAATCTGTCACCCAGGCTGGAGTGCACTGGTGTGATTACAGCTCACTGCCACCTTGACCTCCTGAGCTCATGCCATCCTCCTAACTCAGCCTCTTTAGTAGCTAGGACCAAAGACATATGCCACCACATCCAACTAATTATTATTATTATTTTTATTTTTTGTAGCCATTTAGTCTCCCTATTTTGCTCAGGCTGGCCTTAAACTCCTGGGCTCAAGCAATATTCCTGCTTCAGTCTCTCAAAGTTCTGGGATTACAGGCATGAGCTACTGCTAAAACCATAAACCTCTTAGAAAAAACATAGAAGTATGTTGGGATTCACTCAGGGTGGCTGAGTGAATATTAAGGCAAAATATTAAGGGAAACACTACAGAAGTTATAGATTGTAGTCTCAAACCTTTTGGAAGGCCAAAAGGTTTTAATGAGACAGGCTGAAGGCAGCCAGTTCTTACATTAGAGCATTAAGTAATACAGTGAAGATTAGAATAATAAAAGCTTCCCCAGTTAAGTCTGTTTACCCCACATCCCTTTGTCTTAACTCTGTTTACTCATGTAATCTTTGTGCCAGATGGCCCTCTGGTGCGGGGGAGGTCAAAACAGAATTACCTGTTAATGGTGTTTTTTCTGCCCCCCCAACCAAAACCTTTTTATCATTCATAAAAACACTCTTTTAACCATGTTAATTATCCACAAGCATGTTGACTTAGAACCTCTGTTATTAAATCTGTACTGAATAAATGTGAAAAAGAACAGTGAGTATGGTCAGTTAGCAGCAATCACCCTCTGAAAGCAGGTGACCATCATCCCTACCCCATTCAAATCACGGTACTGTGTGTGAGTGCATTTATTCATCCATCACTGAGTCAGAGTCTGCAGCACAGACCTCCAAAGGTGGTGATCAACATCTCAGAAGTAAACCTCTGTGACCTTGGATGAGGCAATGGTTTCCTATATGTGAAACGAAAGCAGAAGAAATAAGAAGTAAAAGATTATTGGATTTCATTAAATTTTAAAACTTTTGTAAATAGGATAAAGTAAAAAGTCAACCCAAGGATGAAGAAAAACATTTAACAATTAAATATATGATAGGAGATTTGTTTCCAGAATGAAGACCTCTTACAACTCAGGAATAATCCAATAACCATATCAAAATGGGCAATGGATTTGAATAAACATTTCGCAAAAGAAGATATACAAATGTTCAACAAGCACAATAAAAATGCTCAACATCTCCAGACATTAGAAAGTTATAATGCAAAATGACAATAAGATGCTATTTTATACCCACTAGGACAGTTCTAATAAAAAAGATAAATAATAACAAGTGTTGATGAGTGATGTGGTTTGGCTGCATCCCCACAAAAACCTCATTTTTATTTGTAGTTCCCATAATCCCCATGTGTTATTGGAGTGACCCAGAGAGGGTGATTTAATCATGGGACTTGTCACCCTCATGGTGTTCTCATGAACGTTAGTGAGTGCTCATGAGAGCTGATGGTTTTATATAAGGAGCTTTCCCTCTTTTGCTTGGTACTTCTCATTGCTTCTGCCATGTGAAGAAAAATGTGTTTGCTTCCTCTTCCACCATTATTGTTAAGTTTCCTGAGACCTCCCCAGCCAAGGTGAACTGTGAGTCAATTAAACCTCTTTCCTTTATAAATTACCCAATCTCAGGTATGTCTTTATTAGCAGCATGAAAATGAACTCATACAGTAAGCTGGTATGAGGAGTAAGGCACTGCTGAAAAGATAGCCAAAAAATTTGGAAGTGACTTTGGAACTGAGTAACACAGAGAGATTGAAAGAGTTTGGGAGGCTCAGAAAAAGACAGGAAGATGTGGGAAAGTTTGAAACTTTCTAGAGATTTGCTGAATGTCTCTGAACAAAATGCTGACAGTGATAAGGACAGTAAGGTCCAGGCTAAGCTGGTCTCAGATGGAGATGAGGATGTAGTGAACTGCAGCAAAGCTGACTGTTGTTATGCTTAGCAAGGAGGCATTTTGCTTCTGCCCTAGAATCTGTGAAACATTGACTTGAGAGAGATAATTTAGGGTATCTGGCAGAAGAAATTTCTAAGCAACAAAGCATTCAAGAGGTGACAGAGCATAAAAATTTGGAAAATTCACAGCCTAAAGATGCAATAGGAAAGAAAAACTCATCTTCTTAGGAGAAATTCAAGCCAGCTGCTGAAATTTGCATAAGTAACAAAAAGTCTAATGTTAATTGCCGAGACAATAGGGAAAATGTCTTCAGGGTATGTCAGAGACCTTCGTGGCAGCCCCCCACCAACACAGGCCCAGAGAGCTAGGAGGGAAAAAATGGTGTCCTGGGCTGTGTCCAGGGCCACTTTACAGTTTGCAACCTAGGGACCTGGGGTCCTGCATTCCAGCTGCTCCAGTCATGGCTAAAAGGGACCAAGGGACAGTTAGGGTCATAGCTTCCAGGGATACAAACCACCAGGCTTTGCAGTTTCCATGTGGTGTTGGTCCTATAGGTACACAGAAGACAGGAATTGAGGTTTGGGAACCTCTTCCTGGATTTCAGAGGATATATGGAAATGTCTGGTGTCCTGGCAGAGGGGTGCTGCAGGGGCAGACCCCTCATGGATAACCTCTGCTACGGCAGTGCAGAAGGGAAATGTGGGGTTGTAACCTCCACACAGAGTCTCTACTAAGGCACTGCCTAGTGGAACTGTGAGAAGAGGATCACTATTGTCCAGATCCCAGAATGATACATCCACTGACATCTTGCACCATGTACCTGGAAAAGCTGCAGACACTCAGTGCCAACATGTAAAAGCAGACAGGAGCGGGATTATATCCTGCAAAACCACAGGGGCAGAGCTGCCCAATGTTGTGGGAGCCCACCTCTTGCATCAGCATGACCTGGATATGAGACATGGGGTCAATGGAGAATCACTTTGGAACTTTTAAGGCTTAATGACTGCCATATTGGATTTCAGACTTGCCATGTCTCAGATGAAACTTTGAATTTGGACTTTTAAGTTAATGCTAGAAGGAGTTCAGACTTTGGAGGACTGTTGGAATTACATGATTGTGTTTTGAAATGTCAGAACATGAGATTTAGGAGAGACCAGGGATGGAATAATATGGTTTGGTTGTGTTCCCACTCAAATCTCATATTGTAGTTCCTATAATCCCACATGTCATGGAAGGGATCTGGTAATTTAATCACTGGGGTAGTTACCCTCATGCTATTCTCATGATAGTGAGTGAGTTCTCATGAGATTTGTTGGTTTCATAAGGGGCTTTTCCCTCTTTTGCTTGTCACTTTTCTTTGCTGCTACCATGTGAAGAAGACTATGTTTGCTTCCCCTTCCAGATTGTAAGTTTCCTGAGGCTTCCCTAGCCATGCTAAACTGTTAGTGAATTAAAACTCTTTCTTTTATAAATTACCCAGTCTCAAGTATGTCTTTATTATCAGCATGAGAATAGACTAATACAAGAAGTATGTGGGGAAATACACATATAACATATGACAAACCTTCATACATTCTGTGTAATGTAAAAGAATGCAGCCTCTTTGAAAGACATACTGACAGTTTCTCAAAAAGTAAAGTATACAGTGATTATATAATCCAGAGATTCCAGAGAAAAATATTCAAGAGAAAAGACCTATATGCCCATACAAAAGTATGTGATTATGCACAGCCAGATTTTTTTATAATAGGAAAAATATTGGAACAACCCAAATGCCCATCTACTGATAAATGGATATATAAAATATGGTATATCTCTACAATGGAATACTGTTCTATATGAAAAAGAATGAAATACTATACATGCTACATCATGGATGAACTTGATAAAATTGTAAGAAGTGAAAGAAGATACTCAAAAATGATCACATATCATATGACTGTATTTATAGAAAAAAAATCCAGAAAAAAGAAAATAAGTGCCAATAGGATAAACAGAAAAAAGCAAGCAATATTGCAAACTTTAATCTAACCATATCAATGATCACTTTAAATGTTAATGATGTAAAGACACCAGTTAAAGGACAGATATTATCAGATTTGAAAAAAGCCAGACTCAACTAAAAGAAATGCTCTTCATGTATAAAGAGAGTCTAAAAGAAAGTCTCTTTATGTATAAAGACATAGATAGGTTAAAGTAAAAATGTTTTTAATACCAAGATTTTAAAAAGTAAACTGAAATTTTAAACACACACTAAATGGTGTTTGTAAGAAATTACATAACTGCAATGTCTTCATGTAGTCAATAAAATAAAACACATTGGATAAAAATGTTCCATTTTTCAATTTTTATATTTAGTCCAAATTCACAAATAATAATGTTAATCAATACCTATAAAACGTTGAATTTGAGATTTTATGCTTAATGTACTCTTTATGTCATGCAGGTTTTTGTTGTTGTGGATGTTACTGTTATGGTTTTATTATTTTATTTATTTATTTGGATTTCTTAGAAACAGATAGGTTTCTTCTTTTCTCAGTCAGAGAGTGATCCAATAATTTCCTTTTCTTTAAAGTGCATGCCAAAAGTAATGAGGACAGAGTATACACAATATAACTGTGAGAATTTTTGAATTACCATTTTAAATTTAAGTCATTAAGCAATGTATTCTAAAACACATCATTGTTTGGCATTTGTATTAGCAAATCATAAAACTACCAAATGCACTAGAGAGAAAAATTTACTTGCCTTGTTCATACTTGCTTTAATGACTGTTGTAAACCATATGTCATTCAGAAAACAAAATTTTTTAAACAAAAATGGAATCATCTTCTGCTTGTCATTAGAACTATTTTGTAAATATAATTTGATATTGCATAAATTTGACAGCATAGTAAATATAAGTTACTGAACCTTCTATTTTCCTGATATTTCCACTTGAGGTTGATTTTAAGTGGAATAAAAATGAACAACAAATAAGCAGTTGATAGTTCCTTTACAATTCCGGTCTGAAATGCTCTGGTAGTTGTGCTCTTTGCATTTGTTCGTCTTGAAAATTCATTTCAATTTATATATTTCACTCTCCTAGGGCTAAAAGGAATCTCTCATGGTCAGTTCAATAGCTGCTACTTGATCGCCTGATCAGTTTGAAGGAACACCTTGTTTCTGGGGGTTTTGTTGAAAATGCTTTTCTTTTTCATATTGGAAAAATCAATTAAAACAAATCAACCTTATCTGTATATATTTTATTCAAGAATCCCTGATGCTGACTGTATTTATTTTTAATATTCACAGTCTAACAGATGACAATATAACTAACAAACACATTTGTAGTTCAGTTTTATAAAGATTTACTCAACTAAAACACTTGTTTTAGAGGAAAATAAGGTTTCGAAAGAATCTCAGAATCTCTGAGAATTCCCTTAAGCATGAAATAGTGTTATCATTTATTCATTGAAGTCAAACTATAAGTAGTTGAGAACCTGATGATAAAACTAAAAGTAAATATTTAAAATTTCTTTAGGAGGCTTGTCAAAATGTAATACATTTTCAGTAGAAAGTCTATAAGCAGTATGGATTTAATGAAAAAAAAATTAAATTCATGATGCTTATATTTAAAAACATATGTTTTAATAAAATAATGTTTTATCATTGCAATGATTTATATATCTTTCATATTTTTAAAATACTTAAAGAATTTTGATATTAAAATTTATGGCTTGGCCTTAACACCTATGGTTTTATCAAATTTTAGAAGAATTTTGTGAAATAAATTTGTGATTGATGTTTTTATATTTGAGATAATTTATAGAATACTAAAGCTTTTGTTTTTCAGCTATGTAATTAGAAATAAATTTTATTTAAAAATTTATAATAGAATGATGCCTAAAAGTGTTTACATACTGGAAAGAGGGGACAGTGGTATTGGTATATGATTCAGTACTTAACCATATATATTGCAAGATAAGTTAAAATAAATATAAACATAATTCTGCATTAGAATAGTCAACCTGATTTAAGTAAATAATGCCCCGCTCAATTTTCTTTTCTTTTGAGAGAAAAACAGTCCATTTACGAGAACAAAAGTATTCACCAAAAAAAGCATAATTCCAATATAAGAAGAAATTATCAATAGAACTGTGTTGAGTAGTTCTTTCCACACGAATATAAACCAAATGACATCTAACACTGAAAAGATAAAAAGTAAACAATAACTAACATTGAGGAGTAAAGAGTATATAGACATATATCAGCCTGAACAAACACCTTGTTATTCAAGGATAAACAAGTTTTAAAAAAATGAGAAAATGGCCTTGGCGTTGAAGAGGAACAATGTAGTTTTGGAAAATAATATTAGACATACACAGGAAATACTTGTTCTAAATTCATAATAGAATTCAAGAAGGCTTGAAACCTATAAAACTGAATTTACAAAACAGGAACACAATGGAATAAACCATCCAAGCAGACATTAAAAAAATAAGTGGAAATTGATCCAAGATGGCTGATTGCTAACAGCTCAGGATTGCAGCTCCTAGTGAAAGTGCAGAGAATGAGAGGATGCCACACTTTTAGATGAATTTTTGTTGCTCACGGACCAGGAGATTCCCAGCGGAGGGGCCCCACGGGTCACCATCATGACTCTTGTGGCCGGCACGGTGGTTTTGCCGGTGCCTTGGCATGGCAGTTCCTGGTGCAGAATAAACGGGACTGGTTCCCCTTTTGACCAACATTTGGAGCTCTGGGAAGGCAGAGTCACCTATTCAGCTGATTGAAGGACAGACTGAAAAAGGAAGCCAAACTGGAGAATCCTGGGCAGAAAAGCACCATCAATCTTAATGCCACTGTTTTAGTCAGCGCAGTGGGTTGCTCAGATTCCGGCGCTGGCAATCAATGAATTGGACATCCACTCAGAAACCTAATTAGAAAGGTGGCAATTACAAAGATGACAGATGGATAAATTTATAACGAAGGGAAGAAACCAGCCTAAAAGGCTGAGAATACCCAAAATCAGAATCCCTCTCTCACTACAGGGGATTACGGTTCCTCATCAGCAATGGAACAAGGCCTGATGGAGAAAGACTGTGTTCCATTAACAGAAGTAGGCTTCAGAAGGTGGATGATAAGAAACTTCTGAGAGTTAAAAGAACTTGTACTAAACCAATGCAAAGAAACTAAGAACTTTGAAAAAAAAGTTTGATGAAATGCTAACAAGA
This sequence comes from Saguinus oedipus, assembly GCA_031835075.1. NCBI lineage: Eukaryota > Metazoa > Chordata > Mammalia > Primates > Cebidae > Saguinus > Saguinus oedipus. Next base: position 151,085,170 of record CM063172.1, read on the forward strand.
ATAGACAATATAGAGAGGAATATAAATGAACTAACAGTTGAAAAACACAACACGAGAACTTAGCGAAATATGCACAAGTTTGAATAGCCGAATTGATCAAGCAGAAGAAAGGATATCAGAGGTTGAAGACCAACTTAATTAAATAAAATGAGAAGACAAGAGTAGAGAAAAAAGGATAAAAAAGAGTGAGCAAAGTCTCCAAGAAATATGGGACTATGTGAAAATACCTAATTTACGTTTGATAGGTGTATCTGAATATGATGAAGAGAATGAATCCAAGCTGGAAAATACTCTTCAGGATATTATTCAGGAAAACTTTCCCAACCTAGCAAGGCAGGACAATATTCAACTCCAGGTAATACAGAGAACACCACAAAGATATTCCTCAAGAAGTGCAACCCCAAGGCACATAATCATTAGATTCACCAGGGTTGAAATAAAGGAGAAAAGACTAAGGGCAGCCAGAGAGAAAGGTAAGGGAAGCCTATCAGACTTACAGATGATCTCCCTTCCATAAAGGGAAGCCTATCAGACTTACAGATGATCTCTCAGCAAAAACCCTCCAAGCCAGAAGAGAGTGGGGGCCAATATTCAACATCCTTAAAGAAAAGAACTTTCAACCCAGAATTTAATATTCAGCCAAACTAAACTTCACAAGTGAAGGAAAAATAAAATCTTTTATGAACAAGCAAGTATTCAGAGATTTCATTACCACCAGGCCTGCTTTACAAGGACTTCTGAAAGAAGCCTTACAGATAGAAAGGAACAACCAGTATTAGCCTTTCCAAAAATATACCAAAAAGTAAAGAGCATCAACATAATGAAGAATTTACATGAACTAATGGGCAAAACAGCCAGCTAATATCAAATGGCAGTAATCCTAAATTTAAATTGACTAAATCCTCCAATCAAAAGATACAGCCAAAACCTATTGGTATGCTACATCCAGACCCATCTCACAAGCAAGGAGACACAAAGACTCAAAACAAAGGGATGGAGAAACATTTACCAACAAAATGGAGAGCAAAAATAAATAAATAAATAAAAAGCAGGAGTTGCAATTCTCGCCTCTGATAAAATAGATTTTAAAGCAACAAAGATATAATGATAAAAGGATCAATGCAACAAGAAGAGCTAATTATCCTAAATATATACGCACCCAATACAGGAATACCCAGATATGTAAGACCTATAAAGAAACTTAGACTCCCACACAATAATAGTGGGAGACTTCAACATCAATATTAGATAGATCAATGACACAGAAAATTAATAAGGATATCCAGGACTTGAACTCAGATCAGGAACAAGTAAACTTAATGAACATTTATAGAACTCTCCACTTTAAATACACAGAATATACACTCTTATCAGTACCACATCACACCTACTCACAGGTTTGAATGAAATATTGGTTGGCCATTATTAAGCACAATTATTGGCATAAAAGAGGTTTTCAATACCCATTTTCAGAATAAAGCAACATTGCCATTCTCTCTCCCTCTTCCTTCCTCTTTCTTCCTCCCCTTCATTCCTTTTTTTTTAGTTTCTCACTTTCTTTTTCTTTTTTTTTTTGGAAAAAAAAAGAGCTACACTAAGTCCTCTGATTTGGAACTTGCACCTTTAAATCTGTGGATTTTAAGAATTTAGGATTATATATTTTTAAAAAATGTCTTAGCTATGCTAATATAAACTCTCAACATGTGTCTTAGAATATGTAAAAATTAGCAACATCTGTGTCATTGGACATACTCGATGACCTAGTATATATAGTAAAGCATAATCTTCCCTGCTTCCCTTCTTGATAAATGTTGCATTTTCCAAATAATGTACTCCTGTTTCATTTGTAAACAACTGTTCTTAACTCCTGCAATTCTTCCCACTGAGTCATGTTTTGGTCATGTAATTATTAGAATGATAATGATAATTATTAATAGTAAATAATAAATAGATATTGTATGGGATATTTTAATGAGAATATTAAACTATGGTTAGTAGTCAAAAAAAGATAAGTGGATTGGAAGCAGCATTGAAGACTAAAAATATTTTATGAACAAAGCAATGATAAGAAAGAGAGAAAAAACAATGAGATGCTTTAAGTCATATTAGATTGATAAGCATATAAGCAAGAATGCCATTATTATGTAAAAGGCCAAATTCAGGAAGCCCCTCAGATTACAAAACAAGATAAAATGGAAGAAAATTATTCATGTTATGAAAGGTAATATAAATTCAAACTGTGGATTATTATTTCTGGAAAATAAAATAAATTTATATAAGTAAAAATATTTGATAGAAATAATCATTTTCTATATTAATTCCTAAATATGAATATTTGTAAGCTTTAATTTAGAGAATATTAATGGTTACATACAAATCTGTTGACCTCAGATTTATTTATAATAACGAATGCCAGAAAAGTAAAAAAAAAAAAAAAAAAAACCACATATCTCTGAAAGAGTTTAAAAGTTTGTGCTATTTGATTTATGAGATGAAAATATCATATTTTTCTTAGATATGTAAGAGTCAACTTTTTTTTTAATTATGAAAATAAATGGCCTAAAAGTTAATTGTTAAAAATCAAAATTCAGGAAGTAGTTTCAGATGATCTAGAGTTTAAAATACTACTTTAAGGCAAAAAAAAAAAAAAAAAAAAAAAAAAAAAAAAAAAAAAAAACCACATCAAATTGTTACTATCTTCAAATATCTATCAAGCTAAAAAGGTATAAATACAAACAATAAATAAACATAACATGTATATAAATAGGTAGACTAGTACATATTAACTGACCATATAACTCAAGGACAATGTTTTCATATTCATTAATAAATGTCGAGTGTACCAGATTAATGGCAAAACCAAGTGTATTCATTTTCTAGGGTTGCCATAGATACTTTGCTGACAAAGTATCACAAACTGGGTAGCTTTAAATGAGAGAAATGTATTGTCTCACAGTTCTGGAGGCTAGAAGCAAGAAATCAAAGTGACAGAGTCATGCTTCCTCTAAAACCTATAGGGTAATCTTTTCTTGCCTCTTCCTAGCTGCTGGTGGTTTTCCAGCAGTCTTCAGCACTGTTTGGCTTGCAACGGCACAACTCTAGTCTCTGCCTTCAGTTTCGCATAGTATTCTCTCTGTGTGTCTCTGGGTCTTCAGAGAGCTGTCTTCTTTTACCCTATGGTAGTAAGACCTCATCGTAACTTCATACATGTGAAAGGACATTATTTTCAGATAAGATCACAGTCTGAGGTAGTGAAGGTTAGGACTTCAACATATTTTGGGAGTAGGAGAAGTGACACAATTCAACTTATAATAACCCTCTGTGTTGGCAAAAGACATAGTTCTTCTCCCGGGGTTGGGGTGGGAGAAGAAAATAAAGGGATGTAGTTTGTAGACCTTGCTTTGATTTCCTACTCTTCACCACATTGGTTAAGGAAGTATTCCCATCTTAGGATTTTCGAGATGGCTAAGCAAATGATACATAAACATTGGATAGATAAAATCAACAACAATTTATTATTCATATATACTCATAGCCTGGTGGTGGAACATACCATGCAGTGCAGGGTCACACAGGGGTTACACTGAGGCACAAAATAAATGAGCAGGGGATATCAGAGGCAGGCTTTGTAGTAACAAGAGGATGAAATGACCTCTGGTTCTCATAGGAAGATGTAACAGATTTGTTTGAATATTTTGTGGGATGACAGGGAACTGTAGCCTGCTAATCAAGGATAAGCAAGAACTATGCCTGGTCTCTATCATAAGAAGGGTGGTTTGACTAGAGAACCTTATCCATGGAAGCAGATCTTGTACAATGACTTGGAGTAAGGCCATTAGAAGGCCTTTTGATTTTTAACAAAAATCAAAGCAGCACAAATATTGAATCTTAAATTCAGACCTCATGCTACATTGACACTTTGATGACTTAAAATCAATTTAAAACTTAATGATGATCAATACTTTTAAGGAGCAGGACTTAATTGGACTACACATTCTTCAGTTTTGGAACTCAGACTGGCTCTCCTTGCTCCTCAGCCTGCAGACAGCCTATTGTGGGGCCTTGTGATTATGTGAGCTAATACTCAATAAACTCCCTCATATATACACAGAGGAATGGAATATATATATATATATATATATATATATATATATGTGTGTGTGTGTGTGTGTGTGTGTGTGTGTGTGTGTGAATATATATATTCACATAGGGGAATATACATTCAATTAATTATATGTTATATTCCACATATAAAATATATTATATTATATTATATTATACATATAAAATATATTATATTATATTATATTATACATATCATATTATATGTATTCCATTAATTATTTCCCTCTAGAAAACACTGACTAATATATATTTTGGTACCTGGAGTGGTTCTAGAGGAACAGAGTATTAAGGATGGAGTTCTTTTGTTGGTTTGGGGGTTTCTGGAGTTGGCCGGTTAATATGGTTAAACACAAAAATGCTAAGGACTCTATTTCTAATAGTATGGAGAACAATGATCGTCTTTGGCATGACCCATTTTGAGGGTTATGCAAAAGAAATGCACTTGACACTCCTAATTCACTGCTCATGAGAGGCAAAGTGTTTAGTAATTCCATACACAATACCTTTGACCATATGTAAAGACCAAGGAACATAATAAAGTTGGTTGGTTGCTCCTAAGTTCAGTGGACAAAGTGATGTGAGAAAATGAACTCAGGGATTCTATCTCCTGGCTGCAGAAGCAGATACTGTGCCTCAAATCTGCTAAGATTGCTTTGAGCAAGAGTCTTGTCTCCTATAGAGAAAGAGCTGAAATTGTGGGAAAACAGACACAAGTACTTATGATGCAAGTGGCTGACCTGCAAGGAAAGGTACATGCATAGCCTCACCTGATGTCTACTATTAAAGTGAAGGCATTGATTGGAAAAGAATGGGACCTTGCAAATTAAAATGGGGATGTGTGGGAGGACCCTGATGAAGCTGGGCACACTGAGTTTGTAAACTCTGATGAACATTTTTGGCAGAAGAAACAACTTCTGCATCCCCAGTAGTGGCAGCATCCCTTCCCTGCCCCATGCTGCCATCAGCCTTTCCACCTTTGTCTGAGGAGAAAAACCCTGCACTGCCTGATGCAACAGTGATGGCCTCCCCTGGGGCAGTTCCCAGGCAAGATAATGTTGTTTCTCATAAGGAGCCACCCCCAACAGCTGTGATTGCTTCTAGACCTATAACTAAAGTGCCAGCAGTCTCCTAGAGATAAGGTTGACAGTGTGACCCATGAGAAGGTACACTACATTCAAAAAGAACTGCTTTTCTAATTCATATAAGCAGAAATCTGGAGAACAGGCATGGGAGTGGATATTAAGGGTGTGGGATAATGGCGGAAGGGAAATAGAGTTGGATCAGTCTGAATCTATTGAACTGGGCCCAATAAGTAGGGATTCTGCATTTAATATTGCAGCCTGGGAGTTAAAAAAGGTTCTAATAGTTTATTTGCTTGGTTAGCTGAAATATGGATTAAAAGATGGCCTACTGTGACCAAGTTGGAAATGTCTGATCTCCATTGGTTTAATGCAGAGGAAGAGATTCAAAGACTTAGGCGGATTTAGATGGTGGAGTGGATTAGTCACTTTAGACCTACTCATCCCAACTGAAAGGTCCAGAATATATAGCCTTGACCGATGCTTTGTAAAACAGATTTGTGAGGACAGCACCTGCATCTTTGAAGACCTCTGTAATTGCTCTTCTCTGTAGGTCAGATCTAACAGTGAGAAGCACAGTCATGCAACTACAAAATTTAAATACAATGGGAATAATTGGATCTCAAGGTGGCAGGGGCCAAGTGGCAGCACTGAACCATCAAATACAAGGTGTACGTAGCTACTGTAATAAACAGCAGAGGCAAAGCAGCAATTAGAATAGTCTGACTCATGTCGAGCTCTGGCATTAGGTAATTAATCATGGTATTTCCTAGAAGTAAAATTGATAGAAAGCCTACTGCATTTCTACTTAATTTATGCAAGCAGAAAACTTCTAGGTCAAATGAACAAAAGATTAATTTGAATTATAAAAAGAGAGAATCACGGCCCCTCAATCAATTTACAGACTTTAGTCAGTTTATAGACCCAGAAACCTTGAAAAAAGGGGAGGCTGGGTACCCTTGAAGAAGGACCCCACTACATTGCCAACAATTTATCTTTCTCCCATCCTTCCCCAAGGAGACCTCTGGCCTTTTACTAGGGTAACCATGCACTGGGGAAAGGAGATGATCAGGTAATTCAGGAACTACTGGATACTGGTTGTGAGCTGATGTTGATTCTATGGGACCCAAAATGTCATTTCATTCTCCAGTTAAAGTAGGGGCTTATGGAGGTCAGGTAATTAATGGAGTTTTATCTCAGGTCCAACGTACAGTGGGTCTAGTGGGTCCCCAGATTCATCCTGTAGTCATTTCCCCAGTGCATAGACTTACTTAGCAGATGGCAGAACCTCTGCATTTGTTCCATGACTTGTAGGGTGAGGGCTACTATGGTGGGAAAGGCCAAATGGAAGCCATTAGAGTTGTTTCTACCTAGAAAATAGTAAATCAAAAACAATATTGCATTCCTGGAGGAATTGCAGAGATTAGTGCTACCATCAAGAATTTGAAAGGTGCAGGTGAGGTGATAAATACATATATGGGCTGAAATAAAATGAACTGAAAAGATATATAAACATGAAGATTAAGAGTTTCATTTGGGTATATTAATGAGACATATTAAACTTCAAAACAAGCACTATCATGAGTGATAAAATGACTATTTATGAATTAAAGAGGAATTTATCAAGAATTCATACCAAGCCTAAGTGTGTATGCATCTAAAAGAATTTTAAATATATGAGGCAGAAACTGACAGAACAGAAAGGAGAAATAAATAAAATCACAATTAGTTAAGGGTTTTAACACTTTGATGAAAGTAGCTGGTAGAACAAATAGATAGAAACCCACTTATAGGAGACTTGAAATATACAATTGACATATACAGAACACTCCACTTCCTACAGCAACAACCAGGCTATTTTTAAATACATGTCGAACATCTACCAGTAGAATTATATTCTAGATCTTAAAAAAATTGAGAAGGCTAAATTAAAACAAAGTGAGCTTGAAAAATAAAACTTTTTAGATAATTAGAAATTCAAAACAGGATGATATCTGAAAAATCCAAAAACACATCTCTAAATAACATTTAAGTCAAAAGTAAATTAGCAGGCAAATTTTAATATATTTTGAATTGAGTAAAAATAAATACACAATTATGCAAATTGATTAGATTATTCAAAACAGCTATAAATTAATTTATACCTTTAAGTTATACAAATTTCATTAGAGAAGGCCTAAAATCAATAATATAAGCTACAACTTAAAATAGAAACTAAAAAAAAACAGAAAATCAAAACCAAAGCAAAGGACAGAAAGAAATAATAAAGACAAAAACACAAATCAACAAAAGGGAAAATGAAAACTAAAAAAACAAAAACATAAAAGGGTTTTTTAATTAATAAAATTGATCACCTGAAAAAGAAGAGGCAAACTAAAATCAGGAATGAAGGATGTGTTATAACTGCAGATCTTACAGAAAATTAAATATTAATAAGAAAATTAATATTTTCTTATGTATATGAAAAGTTTTATACTATATCTGACAACTGTTGAAACTAATAAGAAATATATTTATAATTTTATTATATTTAATAGGATTAAATTTATAAAACTAATAATTGATAAATTCCCAAAGGAGAATGAAAAAAAGAATCTGAATTGTGCCATTTCTATTAAATAATTTGAATTCATAATTAAACATGTCTCTGTAACAAAGTCTCCTGGGAGGATGGCTTCACTTGAGAACACTATCAGACATTTAAGGAATAAATAAATAAAATAAAAAGAAAAATATTTCATTGCACATGCAAATTATGTAACACTAAAATTTCAATATCTGTAGTTTTAGTAAAACTCAGCAGTATTTTTTGTTAATTTGTTTACATATGATCTATGACTCCTTTCACACTACAATGGAAGAGTTGATTAGTTGCAACAGAGACTACATGTGTTGCTCTCATTGCTTCTCACCACTGCTTGGTATCCCCCGCAAATCACAGTGATATAAATATAATGTAATCCTTTTCAGAAAAATGTTTTAAAAAATTATTTTAAAAAATTGCAACTTGACTCTTCTCTCACATAAAGGACAAAAATAGCATCTAATTAGATCACATATTTAAATGTAAAATACACAGACACACACAGACATACACACATACACAGAAAATATTGGTTATCTTTAATATAAAAATTTAAGGAATCTTGTTCTCAAAATCCTAGTTAAAAATATAAAGAGGTAAGTAATAGAATCAGATTTACAACTTGCATCTAGTACATATATTTTTAAAACTTCCTAAAAATAAACAATATAAGACAAATTATCTCATAGTAATACATACATAAAATTGAGTAAGCAGTTCAGAAAAGACCTTAGGCAAATGGTCTGAAAAGGTACTCACCCATGTTTAGTTATCATTTAAAATTAAACCATATTAAGCCACCACTACTCTCTTTCTAGAATGTCAAATATTAAATAGATTGGCAATGCAAATCATGGTTAGCATGTAAAGAAACAAATACTCTCATATTTTTCTGATGATAGCATGTAGTTAAATCACTTTGGAAAAAATTTTGACATTTTTTACTAAAGTTGAGTATTCTAGCAAGCAATTACCATTGCTAAGTTATATCCAACAGAAATGTGGGTACATATGTATCAAAAGACATGTACAAGCATATTTATAGCAGCAGTATTCATAATATCTCTACACTGGAAGGAACCCAGAAGTCTACGAGAAAAGAAAAATGAACTGTGTTATATTTATACTATGGAATATGTCTTAGTTCATTTCCTGCTTCTATAACAAGATACCACAAACTGAGTAATTTATAAAGAATAGACGTTTACTTGGCTAATGGTTCTGGGGGCTGGAAAGCCCAAGAGGATGCCAATGGTATTTGATGAGGGCCATCCTCTAATGAAGACATCATATCTCAAGCTACCATTTGAGACAGAAAGGAGGAGGGAACTAACAGTAACTAACCTGCTCCTATAATAATAACATTATTCCATTCATAAGAGCAAGGCCTTGATGACCTAATTACCTCTTAAAGTTTAACCTCTTAAAACCACCACAATGTCAAATAAATTTAAACATGAGTTTTGGAGGGGATGTTCAAACAATTACAGAATTCTATATAACAATGAAGAAGTCCACAATTGCAGCATGCAATGCTATGTGAGAGTCTCAACCAAAAAATAAGAAATAAATCCAAGCACAAAAATATTCCTATATAATTTCATTAATGTGAAGGACAATGATAGGCAATCTTACATTTTGTCAGAGGTCAGAATAATTGGATTTTGGATGTAGAAGATTAGTGATTGGGAAGCAACATAAAACTAACTCTTGAGTGCTCATAATGTTCTTGTTTGTATCATATGTGAAAGTTGCACATCTTTTATTGTGATAACTAATCAAATTTTATGCATATTTTTTACTTTTCTATTTGTGTGTTATCTTTTTAAAATATCTTAATTATTAAAAAGTGGAGTGATTTAAAATATAGTTATACATTGGAGATATTGAAGGTTTTGGTTTGAGGCAATCACAATAAAATAAATAGTGCCATTAAGTGAGTCACACACATTTGTTTTTGTCTTGGAGTCCATAAAAAGCTTACGTTTACAGTACAATATGGTCTAAGTATATGATAGTATTATGTCCAAAAAAACAATGTGCATACCTTCCTTTAAAAACACTTTATTGTTAAAAATGCTAATAATTATTGAAGTCTTCCACGAGTCATGATCTTTTTGTTGGTTGCTGGTCTTGCCTCTGTGTTGATGGCTGCTGACTGAGCTGGGTGGTGGTTGCTGAAGGTTGGGGTCCCTATGGCAATTTGTTAAGACAATGATAAAGTTTGCCACATCAATTGACTCTTCCTTTCGTGAAAGATTTATCTGTAGGATGTGATGATGCTTGATAGCATTTTACCCACAGTAGATAGAACTTCTTTCAAAATTAGTGTCAATCTTCCAGATTCTGCCCCTGCTTTATCAACTTTGTTAATGTAACATTATAAACCCTTTGTTGTCATTTCAAGAATGTTTACAGTGTCTTTAGCAGGAGTAAACTCTATCATGAGAAATCACTTTCTTTACTCATCCCTGAGAAACAATTTCTCATATGTTTGTTTTATCATGAGATTACAGAAATTCAGTCACATCCTCAGGCTCTGCTTCTAATTCTAGTTCTCTTGCTATTTCCACCACATTTGCAGTTACTTCCTCCACTGCAGTCTCAGATCCCTGAAAGTCATTCATGAGGGCCCTAATTAACTTCTTCCAGACCATTGTTAACATGGATATTTTGACCTCCACCCATGAATCATGAGTGTCTTTAGTACCATCTAGATGATGAATTCTTTCCAGGAGGTTTATAAGTTACTGTATCCAGCCCCATCAGAAAAATCACTATCTGTGGTAGCTATAGCCTCATGAAAAGTATTTCTTAAATTATACCACTTGAAAGTCAAAATTACTCCCTGATCCATAGGCTGCAGAATGAATATTGTGTTAGTAGGCATGAAAACAACATTAATATCATTGCACATCTCTATTGGAACTCTTGGGTAACCAGGGACATTTTCAAAGAGCAGCAATATTTTAAAAGGAATCCTTTTTCCTGAGCAGTAGGTTTCATCAGTGGGCTTACAATATTCAGTAAACCATGCTGTAAACAGATGTGCTGTCATCCAGCAAATGTTTTGTTCTTCCATTTACACAGCAAGGCATGGTAGATTTATCATAATTCTTAAGGGCCCCAGGATTTTCAAAATGGTAAATGATCATTGGTTTCAACTTAATATCAACACCTGTATTGGTGGGGTATCTAACAAAATATTCATCCTATCCTTTGAAGTTTTGAAGCCAGCACTGGCATCTTCTTTCAGAAAAAGGCTATTTTGTTTACATGAAAAACTGTTGTTTAGTGTAGCCACATTCATCAATCATCTCAGCTAGATCTAGGTAACTTGCTGCAGCTTCTACATCAGCCCTTGCTGCTTTATCTTGCATTTTTATGTTACGGAAAGCGCTTTTCTCATCAAACTTCAGGACTCAACCTCTGCTAGTTTCAAACTTTTCTTCTGCAGCTTCTTCATCTCTCCTAGCCTTCTAGAACTGAAGAAAATTAGGATGTTTCTCTGAATTAAGCTTTAGACTAAAGCAATGTTGTGGCTTGTTTGATCTTCTATCCAGACCACTAATACTTTCTGCATTTTGGCAATAAGGCTGTTTTGCATTCTTATCACTCACATGTTCACTGGAGTAGTACTTTTAATTTTCTTCAATAAGTTTTTCCCTGCATTCACAACTTGGGTATTTGGCATAAGAGGCTATGTTCTTAACCCATCTCAACTTTCAACATGCCTGCCTCACTAAGCTTAATCGTTTCTAGCTTTTGATTTCCAGTGAGAGACACATAACTCTTCTGTTTCCACTCGAACACTTAGAGGCCATTGTGCGGTTTTTAGTCAACCAAATTTCAGTATTGCTGTTTCAGGGAATAGGGAGGCCCAAAGAGAGGGAAAGAGATGGGGAAAACCTTGTCGATGGAACAATCAAAACACACACATCTATCAATTATGTTTGCTGTCTTATATGGGAGTAATTTGTGGTGCCCTCCCCAATTAATATAGTAACATCAAAGATCACCATACCAGATATAACTATAATTTTAAAATTTGAGACGTTGTGAGAATTTCTACAATATGAACAGAGACATGAAGTGAGCACATTATGTTGAAAAAATGGCACAATTAGACTTGATGGATGCAAGGTTAGTACAAACTTTCAATTTGTAAAAGCCACCATATCTGTAAAGTACAGTCAAGTAAAATGAAATATAATGAGGTATGCTCATAACAAGACTCTTTGAGGGGTAAGGTAGCTGTGGGTTGTAGCATAATGATATTAATCATATCACTATACATAAAATTTTATTTCTACTCTTTTATACATCATAGTCACATATATCAAATGGTTTCTTCAAAGCATAATGCATCCAATATTTTTGTTATCTATTGATGCAGAATGCTCTTATTGCACCATTAGGTAAATGCATAATTTACATCTACAATTTACATCTAATAGAAGGGCAACTATTTAAGATCAGTAAGTTTTATCTGTAATTTCCTTTCTCTAGGATAGTTTCCTTTTTCCATCCACTCAAAATAAAAATTTCTATGCCAATTAGTAGTAAACCTTGTGAGTAGTTCCTTCCACCTTAGGCAACATCTATGATCCTATGTATGTGAATATGAAACCTATATAGCTTTTATAGACTAGTCACATAGAAACCCCTTTCAATACTTAGAGGTTGTGCAACCCTGACACGTTGATATGCTTTGACTTATAGTAGTATACAAGCCTATAGTGATTTTAAAAAATCACACAAGAATAATTTTAGTTGTATCCATTCAAAACCCAGAAAATTCACACATGCAATACTATTAATTCTTTAAATTGTGTGATATATATTTATTTATTCTTAAATTGTACTACATTCACTTATTTCTCAATTAAGCTTATAGATTGTTTTAAAATAGCCATTATGCATTAGTTCTCTTTAGTTGAGATATTATAAGTTTTCCTTTGGAATAGATAACATGAAATAAATTAGCTAAAGTCAAATTTCTTTCTGTTTATACAAAGGAGAAAGAATAATAACATAATAATGTTATCAATAAGGAAACATATATTAACTATATTGCAGACTAGATAATCACTTCTTTGTTAGGAAATCACTCACTGCTGTCAGACAAATAGATGACAATTTTGTTACTGTAAACTACTTCTGAAGTCACACTATTCCCATCATGATCTTTACCACCATATTATTGTGTCTGAACTCAAATGTAATCTAATGATAAGCTTTCTAGAAGAACTGAAAGAAGATTTAATTTAGTCCCAGAAAAACTCTATTTCTATATAATGACAGAAAATCAATATCTATATAGTCAAGGAAAGTCTGTTTCTCCTAATGACTCAAAGATGGTAATTTCTTAAGAAAAAACATACAATTCTTATGGAAAATTTCATAAAAGAACTTCTTGATGAAGCTGTCTGAGATGTCAATGAAGACAGAGTAGAACATTTTCTCATATATATATATTTTTATGTTCTCACAAGTTTGCCATAAACCAAAAGAAAAATGATAAACTGGGAAATAGCAGTATTATTTGTATAATATGATCCTCTGAAAAAAACAGTTATTCTCACCTAGGGTAATCAAACTGAGTTTAAGGAAACAGTTCTTTTTAATAATAGTGTGTGTTTGGCTTTTGTGATGTTAATGAAAGATTTTATATGCTCCAAATTTCATTGTTTCTACTTTATCAAAGAGGTTGCTCTTAGGGAGTTTTGCTTTCTCCTATATTTTCATTCACGTCTTCTCTACTTGGCTGTGCATATTGGTAACTACAATGCTTTTTTTCCTCAAAAAAATAAAACCAAAATAAATATTGCTCTTCTAGTGTGATTTTAAACAAAGATTACAGTATCTTCACCTTTCTTTCTACCTTTCCTACAGAATTTCATCTTAAGTTTGTTTTAGTTATATTTTAGATTTGCTTTTTAAGATTCATATTTATATTTTATGACCATAATCAATTCTTCTGTGCTCTATTGATAGGTTAAACCTGAAAGATGAAAAAAATGAGTGATATTTACATTATTATAATTATGGAAATATTGTTGATTACAGAGCTAACTCTCTTCCTTTATAATTTTCAAACAATGCAACATTTGCTTCATCAAAGAAAAAATTTTAACTACATATATGTTACTTAAACATTTATTTTATTTTACATTTGCACTATGATTTTTTTGAAGTCCCTCCTCCAAATTACAAAGATTCCTTAGTATTTTGTTTTAATATGGAAAAATGTTATATACCTCATTCTCTACATCACCAATAATCTCTAGTGCTTGCTCACGTTTTTGTGGACTAAAATTCTTTACTATCTTCTTAAACATATCTTTTTAGAAATCCACTGATTTTCTGTTCTAAGTTGTACTGCTTATTTTCTAGGTAAATGGCAGAGTATTATCTTGAGATTTTTATTTGCTGAAAATTTTTTGATTTTCATTTTGTTTCATTCCCATACTTGTTTAAGTGGCATCCCTAAAAAGGTAAATTCCGCAACTTTGAGCCTCTAGAAGTCTGAGAAATACTAACCAAAAGCATGATTGTTAACATAATGTAGCCTTAAAAATCATTTCCCCTTAGAATCTCTAAGACTGTATTACAACATCCACTCTATTCTAGCATCTAATACTGCTGATGTACAATCAGATTCCAGTGGATTCTTGTCCTTTTCTAGGTTGTCTACTTTTCTTTCTGGAAATATTTAGATTATTTTTGCCTTCACTCTCTGAAAATGTTACGGTCTTCCTATAGCCAAATCTGAAGCACATATTTTGACTTTCTTAATCTCTCAGCAGTATATCTCAGAGTTTAGTACTTCATTCTTATCAAAACATTCTGTTCTATTGGGTTTTAGGGTGACATATTTATTCAAATAATGGAGTTATCAAGTCTGTAAACTCTTAGGCACCTATGCCTATTTATTTATTTATTTATTTGAGATGGAGTTTCACTCTTGCTGCCCAGGCTGGAGTACAATGGCACGATCTTGGCTCACTGCAACATTTGCCTCCTGAGTTCAGGCAATTCTCCTGCCTCAGCCTCCCAAATACCTGGGATTACAGACATGTGCCACCATGCCCAGCTAATTTTGTATTTTGAGTAGAGATGGGGTTTCACCATGTTGGTCAAGCTGGTCTTGAACTCCTGACCTCAGGTGATCCACCCACCTTGGCCTCCCAAAGTGCTGGGATAACATATGTGAGCCAATGTGCCTGGCCACCTCTTCATTTTCGAGTAGCCCCACTCAACAACCTTGAAAAATGGCAAAATACTGTTGAGATTGTATTTCTCATTTCCTGCTCTGGGGAAAGGAGCAGAACTCAGTTGCATGAAAGTGCCTTCATACTTTTCGCAAAGGCTATCAAATTAAGCCTTGACATTTACCTAGATTGTACTTGTAATTTTCTTTTCTACTTTTCCTTGGGAAGAACCCCCAGCAGCTCTACTACAGATAGGTTGCTGGGTGCTAGGGAGTATTCTCAGTGTCTCAGTGTTTTGGGGGAAGGCTGCACAGATGAGAAATACAGGAAATTCTATGTCCAGAATTTCTTAGAACCTTTCAGGGCCTGACAAATTTTAACATTGTCAAATTATCCCTGTGATTTTGACTGAAGAAAGAGAAACAAATTTCTGTCAAAATACTGCATCTTAGCATGGGTTTCACCAGATTCAGATCCCAAGTACAGGACTAGTTTATTTGGCTGCAGAACTCAGAAAGCATTTGCTAAGGAGTGAGAAGTGACATAGAAAAGGGAAAAAGACGAATTAAGTATCTTATCAAGCAAGTTATCCTTGGGAATACTTAAAACCTAATTAGAACCAGATAACTTTGAGAGTAAATGAAGAATATGGGTTTCAGAAGTAATGACAGTGTTGCTGAATTTACAAACCAACTCCCAGCAATCACTGGATGGGAGCAACTCCCATAGTGGGGGAAGGGGAAGCCATTCTTCCTCAGCACTTTTTCCCTTTGTGGGCCTGAGCCAAGTGGTCTCTGGCGGTTACATAAACTTTGCTCATAGGCAAAGAGATACAGACGCTGGCAGTTGGGAATCCAACAGTTTTGTATGAAATGATAAAGATATAGCAGGGGAACTAGCAACACCTACTGCACACTGGGACGAAGAAAGACCTACAGAAGTGATAATAGCTCAATGAAAAACATAGGAGAGCTTTTGACTCTTGTAACAGTATCTGCTTCTCAAATAACTTGTTTCCCCAGATTTCCCGGTTACCAGGTCTTCTGATTATCCTGTTCTGCCCAAGGCTGCTAAGTTCCTGAATATTGAATGATTCTTCTATCCAGCCTTTACATTTTATCTCCCATATTATCTTGTCTCTCCATATACTATACAAGAAAAAAAGATTATCTTTTTCTATTCTTTTAGAATTTATCTGGTATAGCAAGAGAATTATCACAGCAGAATCTTTTCACTTGAAATCTAGACCCATATATCTAAAAAACCTACTCTGATTTCCTCTTGAATGTCATACTGGCGCCTCGCATTAAACTTTTCTCGTAACAAAGGTAGTATATGAAACCAACTATTCACCTTTTTATAAATTTCTAGTTCCACAGATAGAGGGTTGCCAAACAAAACAGAATGTCCAGTTAAATTTGAATTTCAGGGGAACAGTAAATACTTTTGCATTGGTAAAGCTTAAACAATACAAAAGGCATATATCTGCTAAAAATTATTCATTGTTGTTCTGAAATTCAAATTTAACATATCCTGTATTTTTAAAGTTAAGCAACTCCACATTAATTGTCTCTCTGCTATCTCTCCCCCTTTAAACACACCTGGTCCCCAAATACTGTTGTGTTCACTTACTGAATGATTACCCAGTCTCCTCTGTATTTCTAAACAGCTCTATTGCCACTACATTTGTTATAAACACTCCAATCTCTGTCTTGATTTCTTAATTTCTTAATTAAAATTTCTGTCTCTTTTCTCCAAAGTGCTGCCAAAATTAGCTCAGACTTGATCATGTTACTTCCTTGAATAATAACTTTTATATGGTTTCTAGTTATACCTAGATCCCAAGTAAAATCTCTACATTTGGCTTATAAAGCCTTCCATAATATATGGCATATTCTCAGACTTCTTATCCAGTCCAATCTTACGTCAAGTTCTGACTCACAGGTGATACTGAAGACACAATGGACATTCTTTAATTTGTGAAGAAGAATACCTTCTCTCCTGCCTCCAGGCCTTCACAAATGCTGTCACTTTTTCAATGAGTCTATTTCTGATCACACTAGTTAGGTTTTCTACTACAAATTTCTTAACTATTTCTTTCATTTTTCATCTTTACTTCATTTGCAATTACTGAGGCAATGTCTTTATTCCCCTATAGAATTTAAAGTCCAAAGCACATGGACCATTTATTTTTTTTTCTCATTTATTCAACATGTCTAAATATATGTGGGATGAATGACTGAATAAACATTATCATAGTGAATACTACTAATAACATAAAACTACCTCACTTATTGACTTTTTCTGTATCAGAATAACTACTCTCTCTCTCTCTCTCTTTCTCTCTCTCTCTCTCTCTCTCTGTGTGTGTGTGTGTGTGTGTGTGTGTATTTTGTTTTTCATAGCCTTTGATGGTTACTAGACTTCCTGGAAACTCTACTTTTCCATCTATCCTAACAGTTTCAATACTATTTAGAAGAACAATAGTACCTAAAAGTATGAATAGCTTCATGTAAACTACCCTTAATACAGTTAAAGAAGAAAAATGTCTTCAGATAGGCCAAGGGGAAAATTATTACATCATTAATCTGAATTTTAACCTAGGTGTGAGCTAGGAGTTAGAATGGAGGATTCCAAATAGAATAATTATAATTAGAGATGGGCAGAAGCCACTGGGGAACCAAAGCTGGGGTTTAATAATGCAGGACCACAAAATTGACAGTTTGAGACCAATTTTGCTTGTACCGATAATCATACACTATACCGCTTGGTATTTTGCCATTGTTCTAAAAGTCAGGATAGTATTTTATTTTTTCAAGATGGTGGATTGGAGGCTTTTAACGTGCCTCAGCCACTTGGAAGTACCAGGATAGTGCAGAA
Organism: Saguinus oedipus; assembly: GCA_031835075.1. Classification (NCBI taxonomy): domain Eukaryota; kingdom Metazoa; phylum Chordata; class Mammalia; order Primates; family Cebidae; genus Saguinus; species Saguinus oedipus. The sequence goes on from CM063172.1 coordinate 151,103,052, forward strand.
AGATAAACTCTGTGAGCTTTAATTCAAGAAGGAAAATAGGAATCCACCAGAATCCTGAAGGATACCCCATATCACCAGGTGAACATGGGCCAACAGCCCCATCCATGATGGCCTCTGACTGATAAAAGTGAGTGAAGGCCCATTATATGAGAGAGGCAGACAGTCTCCCTCTGTGACTCACCTTTCCACTAGAAATTCAAGCAACACAGTCCAAGAGACAACAACTTTTTTTCTTACAAGCGCTGGAGCTAATGTGAGAAGTGGCTTGGAGGTACTGAGGGGGAAACAAAGTGGGAAAATCTGCAGGCATTTTTTCAGACCTAGGACTGAGAGCAGGATGGCATTTTTAATCTAGACACATGTAAAGTCAGTCATTCTTTGGCAACCTAGCAGCATGGTCACACAGACATTTTAGTCTCTTTCCAAAAACTAAAGTACTTGCTCTATAGAAGAGTAGGGCTCTCCACAGCCAAAACTGTGGAAAGTGCCTCAGCAGTATGCACTGGAATTGTATGTTCTCTGTCACAGGCCTGGGGCAAGAGGAGGACTGCTGCAGCTGTAATTTTTCCTAGGCAATGAGACTTCCAGGCAGGGCCAGCTTGGTCACCTGGAACTAGTCAGTGCATGTCTTTATTAAATGCTCCAGCCTACTCCCCTGAGTCTGTGGTGCAGCAGGGTCTCTCCACTCCATCCTCAAGCAGAAATCCAGGCATTTGGGGCACATGTTTCCCTGGGTCAGCAGTCTTAGCATCCCTCACCCTTCTTGGGCATAGATTATGCCGCAAGTGAGGCCTCTCTACTTTAGGCCCAGGAAGATCTCCGAGCATTCAGAGCATCTACTCATCTAGATCAGCAGCCGGTGCCTCCCCACCCTTCCTGGGCAGAGGTCTGGGAGCAGAAGTAATCTTTCTTCTCCACATCCAGGCAGTTCTCCAGTCATTTGGAATACCTGGTTGCCTGGTTCAGCACACTGAGTTGTTCCACCTGTCCTGTGCAAAGATCTTGGTGCAGGAGCTACCTTTCTGCTCCATGCCCAGGTAGCTGGAGCACCCACTCACTTGAACCAGCAGCCTAAGCTGCCCTATCATTCATGTTCAGAGCTTTCAGTGCAGTGACAACTTTTCTGCTCCATGTTCAGGCTGACCTACAGACATTCAGAGCACCTGCTTGCCTATATCAGCAACCTGAGCTGCTCCACCCTACCTGTGAAAAGACTGTGGTATAATGGTGCCCTCTCTGTCACATGCCCAGACATATTTTCAGGTAGTCATACACCCATCCACCTTGATTAGCAGCCTGAGCCACCTCACTTTTCTGTGCAGACATTATGGTTCAGCAGAGCCCTCTATGCTGCATGTCCAGGTGGATCTCCAGGCATCTGGAGCACCTACTTCCATGGATTAGGAGTTTAGGTCACCAAACCTCAATGAGGGGGGCATGGAGCCAAGGAGGTTTCCCAGTTGCTAGACTAAGCACACCTCTGGGCACTTGGTAGTTTCCCACTGGATGATCCCTCAGTGGTGGTGCTTGTGCCTGCCATTAGGGCATCTATAGGGGAACTTTCCTGGTCTGGCCCAACCTATGTGGCCTGCTGCCAGGGTCTAAGCAGGGGGTCCAGACTGCTATGCACCCTATAGATCAGCCCATTGCCTGAGGCAACAGAGAGATTCTCCCAGTAATTAAAAATCAAGTATATACCCAGCCAGGTTGACCACAGCTGACTCTTACCCATAAGTACTAGGTCTACTGGTTTGTAGGTCGAATCACACAGCCTAATATAAATCATTACAAAAGAAGTACATAGGGCTATAGAAGCAAAGCCAAAAGGCCTTAATGAATAATCCATACAGTCACATCCCCTAGGGAGAAGAGAAGAAAAAGGAGCAAAGGTCAATAATACTATAGGGGAAAAAAGAAAAAGAAATATATTTTCCACAAGAAAATTTTACAAAAGCTAGAAGCGCCAACATCTTCAGATGAGAAGGAACCAGTGCACGAATCCTGACACCATAAAAAAATCTAAATGTAGTTACACAAAGTAGTCCAAAACCAAAATGAAAACTCAGAAAAGACTGATAAATAATTCAAAGCATAGCCTGGGTGCTCATGCTTGTAATCCCAGAATTTTTGGGAGGCTGAGGTGGGTGGATCACTTGAGGCCAGGAGTTTGAGACCAGCCTGACCAACATGGTAAAACCCCATCCCTACTAAATAAAAAAATATAAAACATTAGCTGGATGTAGTGACATATGCCTGTAGTCCCAGCTACTTGGAAGTCTGAAGCATGAGAATCGCCTGAACTCAGGAAGCAGAAGCTGTAGTGAGCTGAGACCATGCCTCTGCACTCCAGTCTGGTTGACAAAGTAAGACCCTGTCTCAAAAAAAAAAAAAAAAAAAAATTGAAAGCATGGATTGCAAGAAAGCTCAACAAGATCCAAGACAAGGCTGTAAATCAACAAAATGAAACATCTAAAGCAATCTGGGAAATGGAGAGAGAGATAAACAATAAACATCACAAAAATAAATCAATCAGAGAGTACAGAATTAAAAAACACAAAGGATTTCAAAATAAAATTGAAAGCTTTAATCATAGCCTGGACAAAGTAGAAAAAAATATTTCAGAGCTTGAATACCAGTCAGATTGAAAACTAAAAAACAAAAATAAACAAAAAATATGTTTTAGTATTAAAAGTCTTCAAGGAATATGTGATTATGTAAAGTGAACAACCTGCAAGGGAGTGGCATTCCAAAGATGGAAGGACTCCAATAAATTTAAAAATTATCAAACTAATACCAACCATATTCTCAGATCACAGTGCAGTAAAAATGTAAATCAACACAAAGAAGATATCCTCCAACCACACAACTACAAGGAAATTAAACAACCTGGAAAACACATTAGAGGGACTAATTCAAGAAAATTTCCCTAATGCTGCCCGAGAGATAGATACTCAGATACAGAGAATCTACAGAACATCTGTAAGATACCATGAAAACAAACATCACCAAGACATAGGGTCTCTAGACTAAGGTCAACACTAAAGAAAAATTCTTAAAAGCAGCTAGAGAAAAAGGTATGATCACATACAGAGATCCTCATCAGGCTAACAATGGACTTCTCACCAGAAACCTAACAGGCCAGGACAGACTGGGGACGTACTTTCAGCATTCTTAAAGAAGAGAAATTCCAAACAAGAATTTCATACTCTGACAAACGAAGCTTTATAAATGAAAAAATAAAATAAAATATTTTCCAAACAAGAAAGTGCTAAGGGAATTTGTTACCATTTAGCCACCATTACAAGAATTCTTACATATAAGAGTTATACACATGGAAATGAAAGAATGATACCTGCTACCACAGAAACATACTTTAGTTACATAGCCTAGAAAGCAACCACACAATAGAAACTATAAAGTAATCAGTTAACAAGTTCAAAATAGGATCACAATCTCACACATCATTATTAACAACCCCACTTAAAAGGCACAAGTTGTATTTTAAAAAGGCCCATTTTTCTGCTGCCTTCATGAGACTCATTTTACATGCAATGACATCCATAGGCTCAAAATAAAGGGTTGGAAAAAAAATCTACTAAGCAAATGGAAAACAGATAAAAGAAGAGGATGCAATCCTCATTTTAGAAAGAAACAGACTTTAAACTAATAATCATATAAAAGGACAAAGAAGAGCATTAAATAATGGCAAAAGAGTAAATTCAACAAGAAAATATAACTAGCCTAAATACATATGCACCCAACATTTGAATGCCAAGTTCAGAAAAAAATATCTAGACCTTTGAAAAGGCTTAGGCAGCTATACAATGATAGTGAGATACTTCAACATCCCACTGACAGGATTAGACAGTACATTGAGGCAGAAAACTAACAAAGAAATTATGGACTTAAATTAGACCCTTGGCCAATTGGATCTAATAGACATCTACCAAATATTCCACTTATGAGCCACAAAATATACATTCTTCTCATCTGCAAATGAAACATAATTCAGATCAGCCACATACTCAGACATACGGCAAGTCACAATAAATTAAAAATTATCAAAATAATACCAACAGTATCCTCAGATCACAGTGCAATAAATATGTAAATCAATACAAAGAAGATACCCTCCAACCACACAGTTACATGGAAATTAAACAAGTTTCCCCCGAAAAACTTTTGGGTAAATAATGAAATTAAGGCAGAAATAAGAATTTTTTTGAATTTAATAAAGAGACCAACATACCAAAAGTTGTGAGATGCAAAAAAGGAGAGTTAAGAGGAAAGTTTATAGTAGTAAACACTTACTGCAAAAAGGCAGATTTCAAATTAACTGACATCATGCCTAGAGGAATTAGAAAAACAAGAATAAACTGACCCAAAAATTAGTAGAAGAAAATAAATAACTAAAACTACAGCAGAACTGAACAAAATTGAGACCCCAAATGTCCATACAAAGTATCAGTGAAACAAAAGTTTGTTTTTGAGAGTGTAACCAGGTTTTTGACTGGATGCTGGTGAGGCACAGCTCCCGCGAGAGAATGCTGTGGGTTCTTGGTCTCCAATTTCTTAAGAATAAGGGGTGGATTTATAGTCCTTTGGATATATACCCAGTAATGGGATTGCTGGGTCAAATGGAATTTCTATTTCTAGGTCCTTGAGGAATCGCCACACTGTCTTCCACAATGGTTGAACTAATTTACACTCCCACCAACAGTGTAAGAGTGTTCCTCTTTCTCCACATCCTCTCCAGCATCTGTTGTCTCCAGATTTTTTAATGATCGCCATTCTAACTGGCGTGAGATGGTATCTCAATGTGGTTTTGATTTGCATCTCTCTAATGACCAGTGATGATGAGCATTTTTTCATGTGTTTGTTGGCCTCATGTATGTCTTCTTTTGTAAAGTGTCTGTTCATATCCTTTGCCCATTTTTGAATTAAGGACACATGCACATGAATGTTCATTGCAGCACTGTTTACAATAGCAAAGACCTGGAACCAACCCAAATGCCCATCAATGATAGGCTGGACTGGGAAAATGTGGCACATATACAACATGGAATATTATGCAGCAATCAAAAATGATGAGTTTGTGTCCTTTGTAAGGACATGGATGAATCTGGAGAACATCATTCTCAGCAAACTGACACAAGAACAGAAAAAGAAATACCGCATATTCTCACTCATAGGCGGGTGAGAAAAATGAGAACACATGGACACAGGGAGGGGGTCTATTACACACTGGGGGCTATTGGGGGGAATGGGGGAGGGACAGTGGGGGGGCTGGGGAGGGATAGCCTGGGGATAAATGCCAAGTGTGGGTGAAGGGGAGGAAGGCAGCAAAACACACTGCCATGTGTGTACCTATGCAACTACCTTGCACGTTCTGCATATGTACCCCAAAACCTAAAATGCAATAAAAATTAAAAAAAAAAAAAAGAAGAAGAAGGGGTGGAACCACTGCAGGTGTGCTGTATGCTTGTAAAAGTAAATATCAAACCCAAGAAGTGTTGCCGAAAGATGATTTTATTTAGGTAGGGAAAAGAGAAGAAAAAGAGAAGAAGTGAAAGATTTCCATGAAGAATGTGGAAGGAAGGAGAAGGAGGAACCCCCTCCTTCTCCAAGACCCTGGGCCAATGAAAGGACTTCCTTAGAACTTCTGCTGGAGTTACTGACTTTCAGTTTCTTCCTGCACCCCTGAAATTCAAACATAAACTGTTAAATCTCCCGGATGGAGAGAGATGGGAGATGGGCATGGTGCTGGAAAATTCTTGCCCTTAAAACTACGCCCCTTCATGGACCCGGAACGAGAACACATTCCCTCAAGAGGATAAACAAGATTTATAGACCACTACAAAGGTAACATTATAACTTATCCCACAGAAATGTAAAAGATCCTCAAAGACAACCATCAACATATCCATGCATACAAATTAGAAAGTCTAGAGGAAATGGATAAATGCCTGCAAAAACACAACCTCTGAAAATTAAACCAGGATAAACTGATACCCTCAGCACACTAATATCAAGTTCTAAAATTAAATCATTAGTTAAAAAATTGTCAACCAAAACCAGCCCTGGATCAGATGGATTCACAGCTGAATTCTACCAGATTTATAAAGAAGAGCTAATATCAATTCTACTAAAAGTATTCCAAATAACCAGGAGGAAAGAATCCTTCTTAATTCATTCTATGAAGCTGGCATCACCCCCATACCAAAATCTTGCAAAGACAAAACAAAAAAAGAAAACTACAGACCAATATCCCTGATGAACATAGATGTAAAAATACTCCACAAAATAATAGCAAACCAAATCCAGCACCACATCAAAAAATTAATCTACCACAATCAAATAGGCTTCATTTCCACAATGCAAGTTTGATTCAATATATGCAAATCAATGAATGTGATTCACCACACGAAAAGAATGAGAAACAAAAACCAAATGATCATATCAATCAAAAACCAAATGATCATATCAACACAGAGAGAGCTTCTGATAAAATCCAGCATATCTTCCTAATAAAAATCCTCTAAAAACTAGGCATTAGGAACAAAACTCAAAACAATAACAGCGATCTATGACAAACCCACAATCAACATCATACTGAATGGAATAAATCTTGAATCATTCCCCTTGAGACGTGGAACAAGACAAGAATGTCCACTCTTACTGCTCCTGTTTACCACAATACTGGAAGTCATATCCAATGCAATAAGACAAGAAGAAGAAATAAAATGCATCAAATAGGAAAATAAGTCAAATTATCACCTTTGCTGATTATATTATTCTATGTCTAGAAAAACCCTAAAAACTCCTTCAAAAGTATCCTAGAACTGATAAATGACTTCAGTAAAATTTCAGGTCACAAAATCAATGTACACTATTAGAAGCAATTTTATACATCAAAAAAGTTCAAGATGGAAGCCAAATTAAGAATGCAATTTCACTTACCATAGCCATACATATAAAAAGATACCTAGGATTACATCTAATCATGGAAGTGAAAGATCTCTACAAGAAGAACTGCAAAACACTGAAGAAATCATAGATGATGCAAGCAAACAAAAAATCATTCCTTGCTCATGGATTAGAAAAATCAGTATTGTTGAAATGGCCATACTGCTCAAAGCAATCTTCAGATTCAGTGCTATTTCTATCAACCACCAGTGTAATTATTCAAAGAATTAGAAAATAGTATTCTAAAATTCATATGGAAGCAAAAGAAGAGCCCAAATCACCAAAGTAATTCTAAGCAAAAAGAACGAAACTGGAGGTATTGCATTACCCAACTTTATACTAGAAGGCCACATTACTCAAAAGAGCATGATACTTGTATAAAGACAGACACACAGACCAATGGAACGGAATAGAGAACCAAGAAATAAAACTATACATGTACAACAATCCGATCTTCAACAGAGTCAACAAAAACAAGCAATGGGGTGAGGACTCCCTGTTCAATAAATGGTGCTGAGGCAGCTAACTGGTTTTATCCATAAGAATGAAGCTAACTGGTAATATCCCCTACCTTTCAGCATATACAAATTGAATTCAAGATGAACTGGAGATGTAAATGTAAGACCTCAAACTTTAAGACTACTAGAAGAAAACCTAGGAAACACCACTCTAGACATCAGCCTTGGGAGATAATTTATGACTAAGTTTTTAAAAGCATCCACAATAAAAACAAAAATTGACAAATGGGTCCTAATTAAACTAAAATGCTTCTGCAGTGAAAAAAAAGGAAAAAGAAACTTATCAACAGAGTAAACAGACAACATCCAGAATAGGAAAAAACATTTGCAAATTATGCAGCTGAATAAGGTCTCAGATTCAGAATCTATCAGAAACTTAATTCAACAAAAAATTCCATTATAAAATGGGAAAAACACATGAACTGACACTTCCCAAAAGATGACATATAAGTGGCCAAGAAATATATGAAAAAATGTTAATCACCAATCACCAGAGATGAGAAAATCAAAATAACAATGAGATATAATTTTACAGTCAGAATGTCTTTTATTGAAAAATGAAAAAACAGAGACCAGAAAGGCTGGAGAGAAAAATGGAATGCTTATACATTGTTGGTGAGAATGTAAGTTAGTTCAGCCATTGAGGAAAGCAGTTTGGAAATTTCTCAAAGAACTTAAAACAGAACTACCATTTGACCAAGCAATCCCATTATTGGGTCTATATCCAAGAGAAGATAAATCTTTCTACCAAAAAAGTACATAAACTCACGTATTCTAATGGATGATGTCTTTTAATAAGCAAGTGGATACACTGTGGTATATCCAGAAAATTGAATATTATTCAGCATTGAAAAGTATGAACTATCAAGCCACACAAAGACACAGAGGGAACTTAAATGTATACTACTAAGTAAAAGAGACCAGTCTTAAAAGGTTACAGTACCATATGATTCCAAATATATGACATTCTGGAAAAGTTAAAACTATGGAAACAATAAAAATATCAGTAGTTGTCAGGAGCTAGGAGGGAGGGAATGATAAGAAACAGAACACAAAGTATTTTAGGGTAGTAAAAATATTCCATATGATACTATAATGATGTATACATGTCATTACACATTTATCTGAACCCACAGAACGTATACCAGCAAGAGTGAACCCTCATGTAAACTAAAGATGCCAGGAGTGTCAATGAGTCAATGTAGGTTCATCAACTGTAGAAAATGTATCTTTCTGCTATGGGATGTTGATGGTAGGAGAGACTATGCATATGTAGACCAGGGGATATATAGAACTCTGTACTTTCTGCTCAACTTGCTGTTAAATAAATTGCTTTAAAAATGTCTATTAATCGTAAAAAAAATGAAGCATTAAAGAACACTAAACATGGGTCTCATTAAATAACTAGAGAGATTTGTCTTCAGGATGACAGTTAAAGATGACAGAAGTCAGTAAAATTTTATGAAATATAATTTTGTTTACCAAAACAGTAGATAATTGATACCTGAATATAAATTGGAAAGTGTATTAAAATCAAACATAATCTACCCTGTATTTCTGTAGGGATTTTATTTGTGGTCTATTCAAAATCATGCTTATATACATTCTTATCCAATTATTGATTGTTTGTTTGAATTAATTATTGTGTCCTTAAGAATCAACATTGTTTTATGTGATATAAAAAATAGTGAATATAATTCCAGATAGATTATATCTAAATATTACTATCTGCAACAGTTTGGGCTGCTTTAACAGAGTATCACAGAATGAGTAGCCGGCTTATAAAGAACAGAAATTTATTTCTCACAACTCCAGAGGGTGGAAGTTCAAGATTAGGGTATCAGTCTGGTTGATTTTGTTGAAGACTCTCTTCCAGACTGTAGACTGCCTACTCTGTCCTCACAATCTGGAAAGAGAGATAGCTTTCTGGACTAAGGGCACCCATTAACAAAAGCTCCATCCTCATGAGCTAATTACCTCATCACCTCCAAATACTATCACATTAGAGATTAGATTTCAATGTATAAATTTTGGGAAAACATAACCATTCATAAAACATAAACATAAACATAACAATTACACTCTAGAAAATAAAATAATGCATAATTAAATATAGGTATGTCACTATTGATTATTTTTAATTTGGTGGCCTTGATATAAGCAAGAATAGGGGTTTAATTATTTCAAAGAACTGTGAAGAAGAGCTTTGGTAGAACACAGTAAAATCTGATTTTTTTTTTGGCACGTGCTTTAGATTTTATCTGTGCTGCTCATTTGCCTTGCTGAAATGAGCAGATTTTAAGTGGGAGTTTCTTTTCTTTGCATTTAAAGTAACTCGGTTGTTGAAAAATATTGTTCATGTGAGCCAATTGATTTTGCTAAAAGCCAACGCAAATTTTTAAATGTTTTTTAAAATAGATTGAAATGATTAAGGAGAGGAAATAATAATGAAAAATTGTTCTATAAAGGAGATAAATTGCAATGCTCACATATAGATTGAAGAATCTGATACTCTCTTAAATCTGCTAATTTGCTCTTTAGTTCATGTAACTAATACATTACTGATATTTTGTGTAGATATTTGTATTATTGTTTTAAGATCCAACAGCAGAAATTCATAACCAACATCATTTGCAATGAGTACTGAATAAACAAACATAAACTTTGTTTTGGAATAGTGTCTGCTTAAGACCACCTCTCATATTATATAAATGCTTATGTCTTTTTTGCTTGAATCCCCATATTTCTCCATTTTCTGAATTAGCTGCACCAGATCAATTCATTTTATCCTGTTAAATCTAACTGGACGGCTACATATTCTTTCACAGACCTTAATTGAAATTCTAGAAAGCATCTTCTAATATTTTCTTGACAGCTTCCAATTCCTTTTCAGTGTATAGTTGCCTTGTTATAAAAAATGAGTATAAAACAATAGCAAGAAATTGATAAAGCACATAAGTAGATCACAAAGTTGATATTTCTTCACTGATGTTAAGGATTTTTGCCATTTTTAAATTGTTATTATAGACCATGTCATGGAAGCCTAAAATACAGAACAATGACTATTTTTCACCAAATATTTGATAAGTTAGGCAAACAAGTTTCAGTAGTTTATACATGTAGTTCAGTTGAATTCATAAGAATCTCCATATTTCCAATGAGTATTAGGTAAGGAATAGCACAGAAATATATTTTAGAAAAGATTGAAATATCATGGTTCTGAGAAGTGTAAAGTGCTGCTCTGGAATTTTAAAAAGACAGGAATTATTCAAATGGTGAATTTATAGCTATAAATGAAGAGGTCTTCCCCATAAATTTTTCATAACTCTTATGTGCACAGTGCCACCAACAGGAAAGACACGCACTATCATCAAACAGGGATGCATTTCATATTCAAAGGAAAACTACAGATTTTGAATAATCTTGAAGAGTATGATAATTGTCAGCTGCTATACCATGTCTATGAGCCATTCTAATCTTGACTACTAATGTTAGCTATTTAAGTCACTACTCTGCTTTTTCGCTGATGTGGAGCAGTATTATTATATACTTAGGGTATATTTTCAAAATGACCTGTAGTAAATGTTTTTTAATTGTGACCCATAATACATGCATATGCACCCAAGTAGACAAAGTTAAAACTCCAGAAAACAATATTTAAACTTACTTTGTGCAATAAACTTTAATATTTCATTTTTCTATTCTATTTCATATTTCTCTGCCTTCTTGTGGAATAATTTCAAACACATTTTCATTCTCATATAGTATGCCTTATAGGAAGACCGTGGACAGTGCCAAATTCTTAACTAAAATACATTTGACAAATGCACGAATCGTACCAGCTTCTTGAGTAGCAAAATTCTTCACCTAGAGATCATAGTTTTTCAGTTTTAAAATACTTCAAGAGAATAATTAAAAATCTTTAGCAATGGGTAATACAATTAAAGATATTGACATTTATAAGCAAGTTGCATTGGAAATGGAACCCAGCAGGAGAAATGAAAAGGGAAGAAGGAGAAGGAGTCAAGGAACTTTCAAAGATATTAGATCTACTTGCTAGCAAAGGACATACTTAACAATCTTTTTTTTTTTTTTTTCTCATTTTCTGTGGTGGTTCTTTCAGTCTTTATGTTTGCTAAGAGGAAAATTTCCCCAGGCTGTTCTATAAATTATACTATGAAGCCAGCTGTGATGCTTTTGATGTCTGTGAAGAAACCATTGATAACAACACAAAAAAAAATACAATCTTGAAGAAAATTATTATTCTGCTATAAATTCTGGCCAAACATACCTGATTTACACTTGTATTTTAGCTGAATCTCTTCTGTCCTTAACACTTTTCAAAGGTATTTTTCTTTTCATAGTCAATAATAAATAATTGTGTGTATATGTGTATGTGTGTGTGTATGTATACATATACACAGATGCATGTATGTGAATTTCAACAAGAGAAGCATCATATATATTTTAAAATGCCAGGTATATTTATATATGTAAAAGATAAGGTTGGGCGCGGTGGCTCATGCCTGTAATCCTAGCACTTTGGGAGGCTGAGGCGGGCAAATCTCCTGAGGCTAGGAGTTTGAGACCAGCCTGGCCAAAATGGTGAAACCCTGTCTCTACTAAAAATACAAAAGTGAGCCGGGTGTAGTGGTGCAAGCCTGTAATCTCAGCTACTTAGGAGCCTTAGGCAGGAGAATTGCTTGAGCCCAGGAGGCGGAGGTTGCAGTGAGCAGAGAACACACCACTGCACTCCAGCCTAGTCGACACAGCAAGACTCCATTTCAAAAAAAAATAATAAAGATAATTTAAATTGTAAAATGCAGTTTGATGCACGCAGAAAAACAAATATTTGAAAGTCTTTAAAAAGCTGTCCCAAAGGAACAACTTACAGATTCTTACCACAAGAGGGCTCAGTAAGGGAGGGTAAAGGAAGGATTAGGGCCTAACATTTTAAAAAACGTGAAAATGCCATTTCATATTTTAAAGATACCCTCTCTCTCTCCCTGTCTCTCTCTCCATTTCCTCTCCCTACACCTCTTTATAAAATAAAAACTAAAAGCCAGTATTTCTGAGAGGAATTGCTGAATTCTGGTTTGCAGCCTAATTACACTATGTTGCAGGGAACTTAACAGACTGCATAGGTACACAGGGATAATTTTTACAGCTAATGCAAATGAGCAGTATACTCATAAATAATGTTATGGATTTAGATATATTTTTATAAATTCAGACAAAGCTAAAGGTTTTTTTCTGAAATATAGGTATAATCAACGTGTATTATGGGACTTCTTTCCTTCCTCCTCCTCTTTTTTTCTCTTCTTTATACTTTTCTTCTTCTTTATACTTTTCTTCTTCTTTTGATTTTTCCTCTAATATTTTATTGCTCTCTCCCTTCTTCTCCTTTTCCTCTTCCACCTCTTCTTTTTCACCTCTCCATTTATAGAAATATGTTCTTCCCAGGTTGCATGATGTAATGCAAAGTTCAGAACCCTTAGAGTCAGATATATTTCAGTTTGATTTTTTGGTTTTTCTGTTTTTGAATGAAATATTTAACTTTTATGAGCACTATAATCGAAAAAAAAGTATTTTCTAATCCTTAAATTTTGAAAACCCATGCTCCAGGATTGTGAGAGTTTTAGAAATTATGTATATAATACTTACCAGAGTCACTGGAAAATATTAATTCTTTAATAAATAGTAGATAATGCTTTTATGGTTATAATGAAAGTGTTAATGATTTTATGAAATTGTTTTAATGAAATTCATTATTTAATCTAACTTTGGTTATTGGTGTTTCCTTAATATTCAGAAGCACAATATCTCCTTCACACACATTTTTATTGATCTATATACCTATAAACCTTTCAGTGTGATACTGTGAAAAATTACAGGTATATGCTGCTGTCATCTAACTACAGTGAGTGTGGATAAGCCTCAGTAGACAGAAGTTCTACCTATTTGAGGATTTCAAAAATGAAAAAGACATATTTTTTGGACCAACAACAGTAAGACTCAGTTGATTTTACAGAATAAGGCACTAAGAACTGAATAAAAATCTGAATATATAGGGCAGCAAAACATTTTGTTTGGATACTGTAATGGTGAATACATGATATTTTGAATTAGTCAAAACCCAAAAACCATGTAGCATAATTAGTGAAACTTAATATAAACTATGGACTTTAGTTAATGATAATACATTAATATTGGACCATCAATTATAAAAAATGTATTACACCAATGCAAGATGTTAACCCTTTTCCCATTTGCACTGAGAATACTTGCCAGGGCGCTTGCAGCCGCAATGTTTACTCCAAGAAATATTCACGCAATATCTCACTTTTATTATTATTTCACATCCCTCTATTAGAGACACTTTGGAAACAGAAGATATCATTCTATATCATTCTAATTATTGCATTTGGTTTTTAGTAGTATGTTTCTATTTACAAAATATAATAATTCTTGATTGTGGAAAATGTCACATCCTAGAAAACGTAGCATTTCTACCCTTGATGTTCACATCATTCTCCAAGAGTTGTTGGCTGAAGATTCGTTTAACTAATTCAATTTTTCTGAAATAGACACTTCTGATGATTCAGACAATTTTGATGTCAGTTCTGTTCAGAAATTACTTCAAAAATAATTTTTATATTTTATTTTCACATTGAAAATCAGATTTACTTCAGTCTTAAAGAGTGTGTTTATGTAAAATTAAGTGAGCACTGGCAGCAAGATGCATTTTTTATTTTAGAAAAGGGAAAAGGGTTAATAATAGAGGAAACTGGGCAGGGATGATGAAGAAAGAAGTATATAGGAGCTCTGCACTTGCTGTCCAATGTTATTGTAAACCTAAAGCTGCTCAGAAAACAGTGTGTTAATTAATATTTTAAAATCTATATGTTTACTTCTCAAACAGAGGATGTCTAGTGTTTTCTTTTGAGGAGAAGCATGTCTTTCTTCATGCAAAATGTTAACGTAAAGTTTAGACTGTGGGATTTAAATTACAACTATATTCATTGAATACTTAACATTTCTCTACGTTTCTCTACTATGAATGTACAAGCATTCTTGTAAAAGCATTCTTGCACATTCACAGTAGAGAAATGTAGATAAATATAGAAATGAGAGTTGAGAAAATGTAAGATTTTCCTGAAAAAAATAGAGAAATGTAGATAAATATAGGAAAATGAGAGTTGAGAAAATGTAAGATTTTCCTGAAGACAGTCCAATATTTAAAGTTTCACTTGTAAGAAGATAGAAATAATAAATATTGACCTACTTATTGGGTACTTTCTCTGTTATAGATACTATGTTAAGTACTTTATCTGCATCATATAAAGCATGTTCATAACTTCTAAGAAAGAAATTTTTATCCAAAATGTCTTCTAATCTGAATATTTATGTACTCATAACTCAAATAACTGTGAAAGCAGTATTATCAATGATTTCATAATAGTACATATTCTGACTTGTATGTATATTTTTGTTTAACAAGGAAAACGACGAAGATACAGTTGTGTCACATACTCATATATAATACTCATTGTAAACATTAGATGTATTTATAATGTTAACTAGACATATTACACACTGGTAAGTGTGTAATTTCAACTCAAAAATTCACAGGAGACTACTACTGGTACTGTCTCATTATTTCTGAAACAAGAATTATTTATATAGTGAAAGTATCCAATATTTGTCCATTTATTTCATTTTAAATATCTATGTTACATAATATACTTATTGCAAGATTATAAAATTGCAAACACCAGAGGGCTTGGAGAAACTATGCCTTGGATATTATCCTAGAAAATGCCATACGTTTTAAAAATTAGGGATATTTATGTGGAATATACTTTATTTGAAAGAACACAAATATGCTATTTTCAGTTTAGTTCTGTAGAACAGTCAGAAAATCAGGAAGTTACCTAAGTGAAGAATAACTGATGGCTTAATCCAACCCTATAATTGGGCATATAAACAAAAAGGCTATGAGAAGTCATGGTTTATTGTAACATAATCAAATGACACTACCCCTCTAGGGCAAAAAATGCACTATAAGATAATTGACTCTGATTAAAAACAAGCAATGAACCAAAAAAGAAGTCAGAATCATTTCAAAATAAAATGTTTAAACAATACATAAATTTCTGATTCATAGCAACTATGGTGAGTTTACCTGCTACAGTGATGTTTTCAAAATGAGAAGAGATAAAGGGCAAAAAGAACACTGTAAGATAATTGACTCTGATTAAAAACAAACAATGAACCCAAAAGGAAAAGCCATCTATATTGATTTTACTTTCTTTCAGATGTTTTGCAATTTGTCTTTCAAATTTCCATTCTAGGTATGTAGTCACATCACAAATAACAGCATCAGAGTTGAAAGATGCTGGATTCATAATAAATTGCTGCTGACTGTATGAAGGCATTAAGCTTTGATTTTTGGACCTCCATAATTATTCAGTTAATCTATTACATCACGATATAGAAAATAGGATATTTTATTTTTTTTATTGCATTTTAGGTTTTGGGGTACATGTGAAGAACATGCAAGATAGTTGCATAGGTACACACGTGGCAGTGTGATTTGCTGCCTTCCTCCCCTTCACCTATATCTGGCATTTCTCCCCATGCTATCTCTCCCCAACTCCCCATGCCCCACTGTCCCTCCCCTATTCCCCCCAACTGACCCCAGTGTGTAGTGCTCCCCTCCCTGTGTCCATGTGTTCTCATTGTTTAACACCCGCCTATAAGTGAGAACATGTGGTATTTCATTTTCCGTTCTTGTGTCAGTTTGCTGAGAATGATGTTCTCCAGGTTCATCCATGTCCCTTCAAAGGACACGAACTCATTGTTTTTGATGGCTGTATAATATTCCATGATGTATATGTGCCACATTTTCCCTGTACAGTCTATCATCGATGAGCATTTGGGTTGATTCTGGGTCTTTGCTATTGTAAACAGTGCTGCAATGAACATTTGTGTGCATGTGTCCTTATAGTAGAATGATTTATATCAACTCAATTGTTGGTTTGCACAACAACTTCTGGTAATAAGTTGTTTTGTCATATGATTTTGTGTGATTCTACATAACTTTATATCTACTCAAATATTCCAATTCAAAAAGTGAAACAGAATCTCACCTTATAAAATAATGACTTCTCTAAGAGAATGTAAATATTAAATTATTCAAAATACAAATTCACCAAAACAATTTTTCATTAAAAGTTATTTGAATCACAAAGCTCTCCAAATAACCTCCACCAATATACTAGAAATCTCAAAAATATAAATTATTGCTGTTTGTATTTAATAAGAAATATTTGTAATTATATTTCTTTTTTGTTTTTGTCTACTTTTTATTTTTATTTTATTTTTAATTTCTAAAACTGTTTAGTTCAACTTAAAAAAATTGTAATTATCTTTTCTCATCTTGAAAACATTAGTGTAGCAGGTATCAGGTAAAGTCATCACGGCTGCTATGATCCAAAATATATGTATTTTTTTAAAACATTTTATTTTGAAATTATTTCTGACTTATCAAAAGTTGTAAAAATGTTTAAATATGACTATACTTTGTTCACTGCACTCCACAAACGTATTAGTATATTTTTCCACTTTATCGTTCTGGTAGGGGATTGTGGAGGGAGGTAAGTTTGAGCACTGCACAACATATGACATATGGGAAATGTTGATCTGCAGCCAAATATTTTGAGCACTAACTGAGGCTCAAAATGAACTCTACTAAATTTTGAAAAAATGCATAATTTATGCCAGGCTATAAAATATAACCCATCAGTACATTTACTTTTTTGAAAATTTTTATTAAATATTTTTGTCAAGTATCTAGAATGACTTGGAATGTTTTGGCAAAAGTTTTCTTAATTGTCTTTGTTTAAGGTTACTAATTATTTATACACTCAGCATTTGTAAATAATTGAGAACAAGGCATTCATATTGGATCAAAATATTTTATCATCTTTAATACTAGCAAAGCTGTCTTGCTATATAGCCAAACTTAGTCCACGGACCTACTAAACACTGATTGATCAATTTAGTATAACCAGAGAACCTGGGAGAAAAAAATGGCTTGCCAAAGCCTGCCTATTTACTAACCAATAGAGGAAATCAAGGGCCAGTCTGATCCCTTCTTACAATCCATTAAACAAGGAAGAAGAAAAAGAGACACATATCACCTATAGACTATGTTATCTGTGTTTTATAGTGCTCAATAAGCTATGTATCCCCAATTTGCCTGGCTCAGGGGATGTTGGCCTCTGCTCATTGGCAAGCAGATAACTCATTCATTCCTCTTACCAAGAAAAGGATCAAGTAGTGGAAAGAGAAAAACTTTATTTATTTACTTATTTATTTTTTATTGCATTTTAGGTTTTGGAGTACATGTGCAGAACATGCAAGATAGTTGCATAGGTACACACATGGCAGTGTGTTTTGCCGCCTTCCTCCCCTTCACCCACATTTGGCATTTCTCCCCAGGCTATCCCTCCCCAGCTTCCCCCTGCACTGTCCCTCCCCTATTCCCCCCAATAGACCCCAGTGTGTAGTGCTCCCTTCCCTGTGTCCATGTGTTCTCATTGTTCACCACCCACCTATGAGTGAGAACATGCGGTATTTCATTTTCTGATCCTGTGTCGGTTTGCTGAGAATGATGTTCTCCAGATTCATCCATGTTCCTACAAAGAACATGAACTTATCATTTTTGATTGCTGCATAATATTCCATGGTGTATATGTGCCACATTTTCCCAGTCCAGTCTATCATCGATGGGCATTTGGGTTGGTTCCAGGTCTTTGCTATTGTAAACAGTGCTGCAATGAACATTCGTGTGCATGTGTCCTTATGGTAGACTGATTTATAGTCCTTTGGATATATACCCAGTAATGGGATTGCTGGGTCAAATGGAATTTCTATTTCTAGGTCCCTGAGGAATTGCCACACTGTCTTCCACAATGGTTGAACTAATTTACACCCCCACCAGCAGTGTAAAAATGTTGACTCTTACACTGTTGGTGGGAGTGTAAATTAGTTCAACCATTGTGGAAGACAGTGTGGCGATTCCTCAGGGACCTAGAAATAGAAATTCCATTTGACCCAGCAATCCCATTACTGGGTATATATCCAAAGGACTATAAATCGTTATACCATAAGGACACATGCACACGAATGTTCATTGCAGCACTGTTTACAATAGCAAAGAACTGGAACCAACCCAAATGCCCAACGATGATAGACTGGACTGGGAAAATGTGGCACATATACACCATGGAATATTATGCAGCAATCAAAAATGATGAGTTTGTGTCCTTTGTAAGGACATGGATGAATCTGGAGAACATCATTCTCAGCAAACTGACACAAGAACAGAAAAATAAATACCACATATACTCACTCATAAGCGGGTGAGAAAAATGAGAACACATGGACACAGAGAGAGGCAGTCTACTATACACTGGGGTCTATTGGGGGGAATGGGGGAGGGACAGCGGCGGGGGCTGGGGAGGGATAGCCTGGGGATGAATGCCAAGTGTGGGCGAAGGGGTGGAAGGCAGCAAAACACACTGCCATGTGTGTACCTATGCAACTATCTGGCACGTTCTGCACATGTACCCCAAAACCTATAATGTAATAAAAATTTAAAAAAATTTAAAATTAAAATTAAAATTAAAAAAAAAAAAAGTGTTCCTATTTCTCCACATCCTCTCCAGCATCTGTTGTCTCCAGATTTTTTAATGATTGCCATTCTAACTGGTGTGAGATGGTATCTCAATGTGGTTTTGATTTGCATCTCTCTAATGACCAGTGATGATGAGCATTTTGTCATATGTTTGTTGGCCTCATACATGTCTTCTTTTGTAAAGTGTCTGTTCATATCCTTTGCCCATTTTTGAATGGGCTTGTTTTTGTTCTTGTAAATCTGTTTGAGTTCTTTGCAAATTCTGAATATCAGCCCTTTGTCAGATGCGTAAACTGCAAAGATTTTTTTCCCATTCTGTTGGTTGCCGATTCACTCTAGTGACTGTTTCTTTTGCCGTGTAGAAGCTGTGGAGTTTGATTAGATCCCATTTGTCTATTTTGGCTTTTGTTGCCAATGCTTTTGGTGTTTTGATCATGAAGTCCTTGCCTACTCCTATGTCCTGAATGGTTTTGCCTAGATTTTCTTCTAGGGTTTTTATGGTGCCAGGTCTTATGTTTAAGTCTTTAATCCATCTGGAGTTAATTTTTTTAGTGTAAGGTGTCAGGAAGGGGTCCAGTTTCTGCTCTCTGCACATGGCTAGCCAGTTTTCCCAACACCATTTATTAAACAGGGAGTCCTTTCCCCATTGCTTGTTTTTGTCAGGTTTATCAAAGATTGTATGGTTATAGATATGTTGTGTTGCCTCCGATGCCTCTGTTCTGTTCCATTGGTCTATGTCTCTGTTTTGGTACCAGTACCATGCTGTTGTGATTACTGTAGCCTTGTAGTACAGTTTGAAGTCCGGTAGTGTGATGCCTCCTGCTGTGTTCTTTTTTTCTTAGAATTGACTTGGCTACGCGGGCTCTCTTTTGGTTCCATGTGAAGTTCAAGGTGATTTTTTCCAATTCTTTGAAGAAAGTCAATGGTAGCTTGATGGGGATAGCATTGACTTTGGGCAGTATGGCCATTTTCATGATATTGATTCTTCCTAACCATGAACATGGAAAGTTTCTCCATCTGTTTGTGTCCTCTCTTATTTCATTGAGCAGTGGTTTGTAGTTTTCCTTGAAGAGGTTCCTTACGTTCCTTGTAAGTTGTATTCCTAGGTATTTTATTCTCTTTGTAGCAATTGTGAATGGCAGTGAATTCTTGATTTGGCTCCCTTTAAGTCCATTATTGGCGTATAGGAATGCTTGTGAATTTTGCACACTGATTTTACATCCTGAGACTTTGCTGAAGTTGCTTATCAGTTGCAGGAGCTTTTGGGCTGAGGTGATGGGGTCTTCTAGGTATACTATCATGTCGTCTGCAAATAGAGACAATTTGGCTTCCTCCTTTCCTATTTGAATACCCTTTATCTCTTTTTCTTGCCTGATTGCTCTCAGTACTATTTTGAATAGGAGTGGTGAAGAAGGGCATCCTTGTCTAGTGCCAGATTTCAAAGGGAATGCTTCCAGTTTTTGCACATTCAGTATGATACTGGCTGTTGCTTTGTCGTAAATAGCTTTTATTATTTTGAGATATGTTCCATCAATTCCGATTTTATTGAGGGTTTTTAGCATAAAGGGCTGTTGAATTTTGTCAAAGGCCTTCTCTGCCTCAACTGAGATAATCATGTGGTTTTTGTTTTTGGTTCTGTTTATGTGGTGAATTACGTTTCTAGACTTGCGTATGTTGAACCAGCCTTGCATCCCCGGGATGAATCCTACTTGATCATAATGGATAAGCTTTTTGATGTGCTATTGCAATCGGCTTGCCAGTATTTTATTGAAGATTTTTGCATCTATGTTCATCATGGATATTGGCCTGAAGTTTTCTCTTCTTGTTGAGTCTCTGCTGGGTTTTGGTATCAGGATGATGTTGGTCTCATAAAATGATTTGGGAAGGATTCCCTCTTTTTGGATTATTTGGAATAGTTTCAGAAGGAATGGTAACAGTTCCTCTTTGTGTGTCTGGTAGAATTCGGCTGTGAACCCATATGACCTGGGCTTTTTTTGTGTGGTAGGCTCTTAATTGCTGCCTCAACTTCAGACCTTGTTATTGGTCTAGTCATAGTTTTGGCTTCCTCCTGGTTTAGGCTTGGGAGGACACAAGTGTTTAGAAATTTATCCATTTCTTCCAGGTTTACTAGTTTATGTGTGTAGAGTTGTTTGTAGTATTCTCTGATGATGGTTTGAATTCCTGTGGAATCTTTGGTGATTTCCCCTTTATCGTTTTTTATTGCATCTATTTGGTTATTCTCTCTTTTCTTTTTTATCATTCTGGCTAGTGGTCTGTCTATTTTGTTGATCTTTTCAAAAAAACAGCTCTTGGATTTATTAATTTTTTGAAGGGTTTTTCATGTCTCTATCTCCTTCAGTTCTGTTCTGATCTTAGTTATTTCTTGTCTTCTGCTAGGTTTTGAGTTTTTTTGATCTTGCTCCTCTAGCTCTTTCAATTTTGACGATAGGGTGTCAATTTTGAATCTCTCCACTCTTCTCATGTGGGCACTTATTGCTATATATTTTCTTCTAGAGACTGCTTTAAATGTGTCCCAGAGATTCTGGTATGTTGTGTCTTCATTCTCACTGGTTTTGAAGAACTTCTTTATTTCTGCCTTCATTTTTTGTTTATCCAATCAACATTCAAGAGCCAGTTGTTCAGTTTCCATGAAGCTGTGAGGTTCTGAGTTAGTTTCTGAATTCTGAGTTCTAACTTGATTGCACTATGATCTGAGAGACTGTTTGTTATGATTTCAGTTGTTTTGCATTTGCTGAGGAGTGCTTTACTTCCAATTATGTGGTCAGTTTTAGAGTACATGTGATGTGGTGCTGAGAAGAATGTATATTCTGTGGATTTGGGGTGGAGAGTTCTGTAAATGTCTATCAGGTTTGCTTGTTCCAGGTCTGAGTTCAAGTCCTGGATATCCTTGTTAATTTTCTGTCTAGTTGATCTGTCTAATATTGACAGTGGAGTGTTAAAGTCTCCCACTATTATTGTGTGGGAGTCTAAGTCTCTTTGTAAGTCGTTAAGAACTTCCTTATATATCTGGGTGATCCTATATTGGGTCCATATATATTTAGGATCATTAGCTTGTATCGATCCTTTTACCATTATGTAATGTCCTTCTTTGTCTCTTTTGATCTTTGTTGCTTTAAAGTCTATTTTATCAGAGATGAGAATTGCAACTCCTGCTCTTTTTTTGCTCTCCATTTGCTTGGTAAATCTTCCTCCATCCCTTTATTTTGAGCCTTTGTGTATCCTTGCATGTGAGATGGGTTTCCTGGATACAGCACACCGATGGGTTTTGGCTTTTTATCCAATTTCCCAGTCTGTGTCTTTTGATTGGTGCATTTAGCCCATTTACATTTAGGGTTAATATTGTTATGTGTGAATTTGATACTGCCATTTTGATGCTAGCTGGCTGCTTGGCCCATTCGTTCATGCAGATTCTTCATTTTGTTGATGCTCTTTAGCATTTGGTATGTTTTTGGAATGGCTGGTACTGGTTGTTCCTTTCTATGTGTAGTGCCTCTTTCAGGAGCTCTTGTAAAGCAGGCCTAGTGGTGACAGAATCTCTAATTACTTGCTTGTTTGCAAAGGATTTTATTTTTCCTTCACTTATGAAGCTCAGTTTGACTGGATATGAAATTCTGGGTTGAAAGTTCTTTTCTTTAAGGATGTTGAATATTGGCCCCCACTCTCTTCTGGTTTGTAGGGTTTCTGCTGATTGATCTGCTTTGATTCTGATGGGCTTCTCTTTGTGGGTGACCTGACCTTTCTCTCTGGCTGCCCTTAGCATTTTCTCCTTCATTTCAACCCTGGTGAATCCGACGATTATGTGCCTTGGGGTTGCTCTTCTTGCAGAATATCTTTGTGGTGTTCTCTGTATTTCCTGGATATGAGGTGATAACTTCCTCTAGGGCCATAACAAATCCATAATAAATAGAAATAAGAAATAGATTTTTCCATCAAATATACTGCTATTTTTATGTAATGTATTATCTGTAACAATTATATTTGCAAATTATTTGAAGAAAAAGAAGGAGAGAAAACTTTCAATTTGTCCAGTTTGGTGAAAATGTATTCTGAGTGAGAATATTCCCACATCTCTTATTTTTCTGATCTACTGCTCTCAAGAAAAACACATAAATAGATTAATGGATAATATTGTTTGTCAAAATGTGATTTTCTAAATATTTTATCACACATTTTGACTGATTTCTGATCAGCGGACTCCTCAGAACAGATGGAAATCTATTGGGATGCTATTGGGTACATCTCCATATAGGGTCTGCACACTTTTCACACTGTCTCTTTGTCTATTATCTCTTCATGTCTTCACAAAATTTTAATCCAAATAAGGTGGTTTCTTTTAAGGAGCCCCTAAATTGGACTAATTAGGTTTTCTGAAATGTCAAGACCCTGCATAATTGCTACTACAATGAATTTCACAATTCTCAACAGAGCAAACTAGAAAAAAAATCTATAGACTGGGATAATACAGTATACTTGGTTAAAGAGCAAGCCAAAAAAGCAACTAGAATAAAAAACTATAAGATAGAAAAACAATTTTTTATTAATTTAAAAAAGCACTTTAGAAATGGCCTAAGGCAAAGCAATAAAAGCAGAAATGAAAATAAGCTAAACAACTGAACAAGGTCCTTGATAAAGTGAAGAAACTTCACTTTATGGTTTGATTAGAAAATACTACCCATTGAGTAAAGGGAGAAAAGCAAGTTATGTTGGTAAAGCTTTCTTTCAGCTTAAATATTATATACGTTTTCACTATGTTTAGTTTTTTCTGAATTGAAAGGTAAACATTATTTATTTATTCAGTGTTCCATGAAACCAAGACATTGTCCCATACATAAATATAACTGTTATATGTTTGATTATGAAGACTTATTTTATTCAAACCTATTTGTATTCAAAGCTGTTTTAGGAGGAAACCAAACTATAGTAAGATGAAAATGTAATTATGTTTTCAAAAAGCTTAATATATTTCTAGCTCATAATTTTTAAGAGGTTTACTCCAATAAGTATTTTCAATATTCTTTACATAGTCAATTTGCACTTTCCTGCTGTCATTACCTTTTAAGTATTAGCTTTATCTAATTATTAAAATCTAGAATATACTGTACAGTATAAGGGTGGTAAGAGATTTGTATTCTTGAATGTAAAATATAATATATTTTAGAACTGGCACTATAACCAGCAAGCACAAATGTTGGTGATTAAATTGTTATAAAGAATTAAATTAAATAACCTTTTTTATGTTCCCAAGTGTATGTTGTTTAAATTTCTGACAAGTAATGCTATCTAGAATATCAAGAGAAAACAAACTTTGATTGAAAACATAAAAAGCCAGCTGGAAGTTGAAGGGTGCACATTAAACACAATTACTTGAATCCTCTTATGTCCAGGTAGACTGAAACAAGGGAAATAACTGTAATCCCAATACGCAGGAGTGGGATTGGCACATAGATGATGCCCAAAGACTGTTGCTTAATAAGAGCTGTTGCATGAATTTTTATTTTTGTTTTCTCAGAAAGGTAACTGAATTTGTAAATATGAATTACAGCTTGTCTTCTTGATCCTAATAGATCTGTTGGACATAGAAAATTAAATTTGTTGTTAAACTTTTACAAATTATTTAGGCTCATGAACCTGAAATTTAAATTTCTGATTATATTATATTATAGTATGCAAGTAAATAAAATAGTTATAAAAATACAATATGGAACCTAGAGAAAGATATTAAAAAGTTCATTGTGAAAGTTTTTAAAATGTTCATAGAATGAACATTTTTTAAATTAAAAAAGACTATGAGCTTTAGCAATGTTACCTATCTCCAGAATTCTGTTTGACTTAAATTGTAAGACATACTTTTATAATATAATATGCTATGCACTATGTATGAAAAGAAATATTATCACCTATATCAGATTCTAGCATGACTCTTATTTGTATGCTACATACATACACACATAATCCTGGGACTAGAACTTCAAAAGAATATCTAATGGACATGGCAAACAGTGGTCTTCTCAGCTAATCTCCCAAAATACAGAGCAAAAGACTTTGTTTCTCATGAAAAACATAATTAAGTTATATTTAAAGAAAACATAGTTCATATCATTGTCATCTTGTGATGCTGATGTTTGAGGAAATTGTTTTTTCCTGATTAAATTCCATAGGTTTGCCAAATACAAGGATTTAACCAAAGACCCAAAATATGGAAAATCTGAAGCATGAGTTTCCCAACTGAACATGAGAGAAATTGATTCAATATTTTAAAAAGTAACTTTTTATAGTAAAGTATAATTTCCATCTATAAGATGCACTTACTACAAGTGAAGAACGAGCTTTTTAATACAACAGTAGAGTTGTATTAAAAAACACACACACAACATGTTCTCGCTTATAAGTGGGAGTTG
The DNA here is from genome assembly GCA_031835075.1 of Saguinus oedipus. Lineage (NCBI taxonomy): Eukaryota > Metazoa > Chordata > Mammalia > Primates > Cebidae > Saguinus > Saguinus oedipus. The sequence continues at coordinate 151,128,659 of CM063172.1, forward strand.
AACAATGAGAGCAGCAGATGGACACAGGGAAAGGAACATCACACATCAGGGCCTGCCAAGGACTTGGTGGGGAGGGAAGGGATAGCATTAGGAGAAAAACCTAATGTAGGTGACGGGTTGGTAGGTGCAGCAAACCACCACAGCATGAGTATACCTGTGTAACAAACCTGCACATTCTACACATGTATCCCAGAAATTAAAATGGATCACAGAGATAAATATAAAAATGAAACTGTTCAACATCTAGAAAAAAATATAATTATATATAATATGCATTTCATAATATATATTTTTAATTTTTATTTTATATTTTTATATATATTTTATAATATATATTATAAAATTGTATAAAAATTTTATATTATAATATAATATATAAATGTGATAATATAACATTTTTATATTATCACATTTATATATTTTATTATGTATCATATATTATACTTTGTATTATATATTTATATGTTTTAATAATTTATAATATATATTTTTTAATTATATATATTATTTAATGCCCAAGAGTGAAATTTGTAGACTGTATGATAAATTTTCAACTTTTTAAGCAGCTGCCAAAGTATTTTCCAAAATGTTTGTATCAATTCACATAATGAGTAGTAACATTAAAGTGTTCCAATCTCCCCACATCCTCACCAACACTTCTCATTGTCTATTTTTTTGATTATAGACATCATGGGAGGTGGAAAGTAGCAGGGAATTTTTAGTTTGGAACAGTGAATGTTATATCGTTATAATTAGGCTCAAGCATATTTTTATTAATCAAAATAAGAACCATTACAATCAACACACTTCTTGCCAACAAAAATAAATTTGTTAATTCTTGTAGTGTAAAAATCTGTGCTTCAGGATTTGACAAAGTCTTGGAAAGCATTTTCTGCATGCTGCTGATTGTGGAAGTGTTTACCCTGCAAAACTTGCCAAGATGCTTGAAGAAGTGGTAGTTGGTTCGTGGGAGGTCAGGTCAATACAGCAGATGAGGCAAAACTTTGTAGCCTAATTTGTTCAACTTTTGAAGTTTTGGTTGTATGCTGTGTGGTCAGGCATTGTTGTGGAGAAGAACTGGCCCCTTCTGTTGACCAGTGGCAGGTGCAGACCCTTGAAGTTTTCAGTGCATCTCATTGTGCTGAACAAACACTTCTCAGATGTAATGGTTTCACTGGGATTCAGAAAGCTGTAGTGGATCAGATCAGCAGCAGACCATCAAACAGTGACTATGATCTTTTCTGGGTACAAATTTGGCTTTGGGAAGTGCTTCGGAGCTTCCTCTTGGTCCAACCTCTGAGCTGGTGATTCCTGGTTGTCCTGGTTGTCATATAAAATCCACTTTTCATTACACATCACAATTGAGAAATGCTTCATCATTGTTGCATAGAATAAGTGAAGAAGACATTTCAAAACAACATTTTTTTTTTTATTATTATTTTCGGTGAGTTCCTGAGGCACCCACTTATGGAGCTTTTTCACCTTTCCAAATTTGCTTGAAATGCCAAACAACCGTAGAATGATTGTTGAGTTCTTCGGCAACTTCTCATGCCTTTGTAAGAGGATCAACTTCAGTGATTGTTCTCAGTTGGTTATTGTCAACTTCTGATGGCTGACAATTGTGCTTCTCATCTTCAAGGCTGTCATCTCCTATGCAAAACTTCTTGAACAACCACTGCACTGTACATTATTAGCATTTTCTGGGCATATCGTTCTTGATGCTGTGAGTTGTCTCTGCTGCCTTACAACCCATTTTGAACTCAAATAAGAAAATTGCTTAAATCTACCAAAGTCTAAAATAAATATAAAATAAACAGCAAGTAAAAATTCATTAGCAAAAAAAAAAAATAAAATGAGAAATGTACATTGAAATGATGTATAACATAACCACATTTATTTAATAATGTATTCCAATATCAAACAACAAATTTCAACAACACAAAAACCTCAATTGCTTTTGCACCAACCTAATTTGTATCCCTCAAACAACTAATTAACATTGAGCATCTCTCCATGTGCTTACTGCCCATTTTATATCTTCTTTGAAGAATTTTCTCTTTAAATGTGTTTTTTAAATGAATTTTCTTGTCCATATTGAATTATATAGTTACAGGAGTTTTTATATGTTCAAGATATAAGTGCTTTATTAGACACATGACTTGCAAGTAATCTCTCCCAGTCTATGGTTTATGTTTTCATGTTCTTATCAGTAAATGATTAATTCTTTGTCACACAAACATAAACAAATTTTATTAATCTAGCAAGTAGAAGTAACTTGGGAGTCATACTTGCAACATTAGGAGAACTTACTTTTTCAACCTAAGTCCTTCAAGAACTAAAATGTAAAAAAAAATATTAAATAGTAATTGACATTATAAATATATTTACATTTCTTAAACCATGTGAATTTTTAAAATGATTTTTATAGGCTACATGTAAGTCTTTCATAATTTTAAAATTATGAAATGAAAATAAATTAAGGTCTATTTGTGGTATTCATGCATGAATTCTTCATAACTAAACTAATATTAGCAAACTAAAATTTAATAACACTTAATTGAGGTTTATCCCAAGCATGAAAAGGCTAAGTAATTAGAAGCTAAAATGTATGAACTATAAACTGAAATCTATTAAATACTTTGCATAAAAATATAGTAGTTGTCTTGTTTTTAAAGAAACTTTTAGAACTACCCAGGTTCTCAGTTTTCAGTTTTAATATTCTTAATTTCTCACACTTGTTAATCAGTAAGAATGCTTGTGTTTATAAATTATTATAAGTAGCGCTGTCACATGAGAGAAATGTGAAGTAACTAAGATTTAATCTCAAACATCTTATTTTGCCACTCCTTCATTACATTCAAAAACACAACTTCCACCCAGCAAGAAATCTGTACTTAAGAGTTATCTTTTGTTAAGTAAGGTTACTAATTACTGAGGAGTGTGGTTTTTGATGCAGAAAATTTAACTTTGGTTTGTACTTTTTGTTAAAATGAAGCTTTCCGTGTTGCATGCTAGGTGGAAATTGAAATGATAATCGAAGTATGATAAGGTCATACTTCAAGTAGATCAATCCAGCTAACAGACCTGGATAGCTTAGATGGCTAGCTACGTGTTTCCCAATGCAACCTTTAAAATGATATTAGTTTTCTTACTGATATTATTTATGATATGCAATGTGGTTTATACTTGATAAACAAGTGAATAAATAAATGTCCTAGAGGCCAAGTGGAGAGAATTCATGGATTATATTAGGTCAGATGGGGTGGGGAAGGAAGGAAGTTTACTTTGTGAACAAGTTGCCTTGTCTGTACCATATATTTAATTATGTACGTGGGTTCCTTCCCAATTCATATATGCATAGACATTTTTCTCAACATAATGTTTTCACGTCCATGAATGGTATTGATCATATAATTAATCTGGCAGAACCAGATTAATTAGATTAACCAGATTAATAGTGGGCAGAACCACCTTGTGTAACCTTTATGATCACCTTACATTAAACAGCCAAAAATAGACTATTTAGGTGAATTTAATATAATCACCTGAAACTTTGAGACAGACAACTTTTTCAGCTAGTATGGAGGGAAGTTAAAGACACAAGAAAGACTTGATATGCCAATGATGTTGGAAGATCAAAGAGATCATGTATAAAATATAAGAAAGTGGAGTTTGAGGAAGAAACCACTACACCACATAGTTATTCTGGTGATACCTTGAACACAGAACCCAGTGATCCTATACTGAGTTTCAGATCTACTGAAATCGGTAGAGAATGAATCTGTGTTGTTTCAAGCCACTTCATATGTTATGAAGCCAAAGAAAACTAGTAGGTAATGTTTGTTGATCCACTGTCTTTTCTCTTTTTCTAAGTAAAAACAGAAATACATCAAATTTGTGACTGAAACTTTTAGGACTATGATATGGTTTGGCTCTATGTCCCCACCCAAATCTCAGGTTGAACTGTAATCCTCATGTGTCAGGGAAGGGGCCTAGTGGGAGGTGGCTGGACCATTGGGGTGAATTTCCCCCTTGCTGTTCTCATAACAGTGAGTGAGTTCTCATGAGATCTGACGGTTTAAAAATGTATGGCTTTCTTCTCCCTCTATCTCTCTTCTGCTCTGTCATGGTAAGATGTGCTTGCTTTCCCTTCACCTTCTACCATGATTGTAAGTTTTCTATCCATGCTTCCTGTAAAGCCTATGGAACTGTGAGTCAATTTAACCTCTTTTCTTCATAACTTAGCCAGTCACAGGTAGTTCTTTATAGCAGTGTGAGAATAAACTAATACAGACGGCAATGAAGAACATTGTATTTATGTTTAGAAGTTTTAAAACAGATATAAATGGACTGTAAAGGCCCATCCCCTAATACGTGTGATGACAACATTCAGGAATAAGACATGAGATATGTGATGCATAAGTCTTTCTAAAGACCTTCTAAATTTTCTCCTTGTCTGTAATTATATTATTTAAAATATCAGACCACATGTACTTTTTGTTTTGATCATAATTATCTGAAGTAGTATCTAAAATAAAGTTATCAAATGACAAAAACTCCTTAGCCATTTGTTGGGGAATCAGATGTTAATCAATGTTCAAATCAATACACTTCACCCTGTCAGTAATCATAAAATACAAGTTTAAAACAAAACATAATATCTTACTCACAATATTGGAAGAATAAGAGTTTGAAAACATAGCATTAGCTGGGCATAGTGGCTCATGCAAGTAATCTCAGCATTTTGGAAGCCCGAGGTTGGAAGATTTCTTGAGACCACTAGTTCAAGACCAGCCTGGGCAACACAGTAAGAACTTGTCGCTACACAAAAATAGAAAAAATTAACTATTCATGACAGCACACACCTGTAATAAGAGCTAAGGAAAAGGATTGCTTGAGCCCTGGAGTTCAAGGCTGCAGTGAACTATGATAATAACATTACACTCCAACCTGGTAGCAGAGCAAAACTCCTGTCTTTAAAAAAAAGAAATAAATAAAAATCCATGTGATACTTTAGAAAGAATATGAAATTACCTAATAATATTGTACATGGGCATACTAAGAGACACATAAATTTCACCTTAGGTGTAAAATCCCAAGCAACTCTTGAGTGTATATGAAAGGAGACACAAGAATGTTGACTGGAGACTTGAGGCTTATTTAAAAGAGCAAAACAAAACAAAGCAAAAATACCTAAATTCTCATTGACAGTGTAATTGATAAATAAATTGTACATTATTTATGCATTCAGTATACTACAGATGAACAAAATGAATGACCTAAAATTACAAACACAAGCCTCATTTGAATAAAATCAGTACTCACAGTGAAAGGATACAGTGTAATTCAAAAACATCCCACAACAGGCAAAAACCAATATATGAAAAAGCAAGGGAATAATAACAAAATTCAGGATAGTAGCTCTCTTAAGCTGTGGGGGTGCCATACCCCATTATTATGTAATTATGTGATTTCACAAAAATTTTGACTGTATCATTGATTTGTGTACTATATATTTTTATTTCTAGTGCTGGGATTACAATGTGTATAATTATCATATTCTGCTTTGAAAAATATAATGCTACTACATGTGTATTTCAGAACCTTATAACAGCATACCTCTGTTTCTCTCTTCTTGTTCTTTTACTTCTAAATATTTATAATCCTATAATACACTGTTGATCATACATTTAAAATGGTAAATAAGAAAAAGTCTATAGCTTCACACATTTATTACTTTTCTCATTCTTAATACTTATGTATCTATGTCTATTGTCTACTTATCTATATCTCTATTTGTATAAATATCTCCAGGTTTCCATCTGGTGTCACTTTCCTTCTTCATTAAGAACTTCCTTTAACATTTAATGCAGATGTAGGTTTTTGTTTCTGGTGAAAATTTTTCGTGTACTTTGATTCTTTCAACATATCAATTTCATCTTTATTTTAGAAAGAAATTTTGGGGATATATGGAATTCTTAGTAGGCAAATTATTTTATTTTACTTTTGTTTTTATTTCTGAAGTTGCCTTTGAAAAATTATGTACTCTTTAGTTTTGGCTTATATAGTTTCTAATGAGAAGTCTATGGTCATTAATTATTTAAAACATTTCCAAGAAAAGTCCAGGATCAAATGACTTACTACTTAATTATTCCAAATTCCAAGACATCTTACACAAACACTTCTAAGAAATAGAAAAATATAAACTATTCCTACAATTTTTTAAATGAGTTAACATAACCATTACACTAAAACATGGAAAAACAGTCTGAAAAAGAAAAATGACAGAACAAACTACAGCAGGTACATAAATGAAAAATTAGCAAATTGTGTCCAGTGACATACAAAAAGGATAATGACTGTATTACAACCAAGTTAGTCTTGTACCATGATTGAAATGGTTGTTCAACATTTGAAGATTACTTAATGTGATTCACCACAATCTCAGAATGAAGGAGGAAAATTATTGTGAGATATTCAGAGATTGTATCTAATAGCATTTAACTACTGTAATAAAAAATAGAAACAAAGTAGGAATTAAACGAAACTTTCATAATTATTCTTAAATTGGTGACATGTCTACAAAATTCTATTCCTCATATTATATATAATTAAGTGCTGATATGGTTTGGATATGTGTCCCCACCCAAATCTCATGTTGAATTACAACACTTAATGTTGGAGGTAGGGCATGGTGAGAGGAGATTAGATCACAGAGGTGGATTTCTCAAGAATGGTTTAGTACCTTCCTCTTGGTACTGTTAAAAGTGTGTGGCAGCTCCCCCTACTCTTGCTTGCTCCTGCTTTTGCCACTTCATGTGCAAGCTTCTGCTTCCCTTTCCTTTATGACTGTATGCTATTGGAGGCCTCCTGAGAAGCAGATGCCAGTGCCATGCCTCCTGTACAGCCTGCAGAACAGTGATTCAATTAAACTTCTTTTCTTTATAAATTATCCTGTCTCAGATATTTCTTTATAGCAATGAAAGAGCAGACTAATACAAGTACTAAAAGTTTTCCATCTAAGATCAAAAATAACCTAGGACTTTTCCTGAATTATCTATTATAAAGTTTAATGTATAAATTAGGTTCAGCAAAAGGTTAACAATGGTGTCTAATGATAAAATAGATTGAACATAATTTAAAAAAAGAGAGAAAGAGCAAGAATGTCAAATATTAACACTTTTGGTTTATCATCGCAAGAGAGGTCTCAGCCAGCATAAACAGGCAACAAATAAAATAAAGTAAGTATAAGGTAGGAATTGAGAGGAAAAGCAAATTTTCTTTTTTACAAATAACATAATCGTATATGTAAAACATAAAAACATACAAGCCCTTTAGATTTAATAAATGAATTTAGCAAGGTTAACAAATAAAATGTAAAAAATACAAAAGTCAGTTGTATTTTTACAGAACACTAAAAAGTACAGAAATTTAATCTTGTTAATGATATTATTTAACATTAATCATATAAGGTACTTAGGAATAAATCTATAGAAATATGTGTCATAATAGAAAATTTATAGAAATGAGAAGATTACTTTGTTCACAAAATGGAAATATAAAAATTGTATTGATAGCATTTCTCCACCAGTTTATGTCAATTTTTTTAGAAAGTGACAAGCTGTGTCTAAAATTTATATAGAAATGCATTTAGTTAAATCCATCAAGGCAAACTTGAAAAATGTAAAGACATGGATGAATCTGGAGAACATCATTCTCAGCAAACTGACACGAGAACAGAAAAGGAAATACCACATATTCTCACTCATAGGCGGGTGAGAAAAATGAGAACACATGGACACAGGGAGGCGGGTACTACACACTGGGGTCTATTGGGAGGAATAGGGGAGGGACGGCACGGGGGGAGCTGGGGAGGGATAGCCTGGGGAGAAATGCCAAATGTGGGTTAAGGGGAGGAAGGCAGCAAAACACACTGCCATGTGTGTACCTATGCAACTATCTTGCACATTCTGCACATGTACCCCAAAACCTAAAATGCAATAAAAATTAAAAAAAAAAGAAAAAGTAAAGACACTCTTAGCTATTGGAATACAACTGGGGAAAAATAAAATGTATATAGATTGAGAATAAATAAATAATACTGTCTTTGTTTACAGACAACACTATTGTCTATGTAGAAAACCATAAGGATGGGCAGAAACCCTCCAGGGACAAAGTACTTACAGCAGGATTGCAGAATACAAGCTTAAGACAAAACAGTGCATTGCTTTCCTACAGAACAGTGATGAACAAGTATATTTAAAATTAAAAACCAGTGCTCTTTACAAAATAATGCCCAAACTAAAATACCTAAGTATAAATATTACAAAATATGTACAAGGTTCTATATAGGGAAAACTATAAAATGTTGATGAAATAAATCAATGAACTAAATAAATAGGGAGATATTATATGTTCATGGATAGGAAGACTGAACACAGTCAAGATGTCAGTTTCTGCAAACTTGATCTATAAATTCAAGGCAATCTCAATCAAAATCTCAGCAAGTTATTATATGGATATCAACATATTATTTTTCTAGACAGAATCTCACTCTGTCACCCATTATGGTGGTGTGGTGGTACAATCTCAGCTCACTACAACCTCCACCTCCCAGACCTCCCAGGCTTAACAAAGTCTCATTCCTCAGCCTCCCAAGTAACTGGGACTATAGGTATATGCCACTGCACCAGACTAATTATTATGATGATTATTATTATTTTGTTAGAGACAGGGTTTTACCATGTTGGCCAGGCTGGTCTCGAACTCCTGACCTCAAGTGATCCACTTGCCTTAGTCTCCCAAAGTGCTGGGATTATAGGTGTGAGCCACCATGTCCGGCCTCAACAAACTGATTTTAAAATTTACATGGAGAAGCAAAAGTCCCAGAATAGCCAACACAATATTGAAGGAATAAAGTTGGAGGACTGACATTACCCAGTTTCAAGATTTACAGGCAGTTCCTGACTTACGATGATTCAACTTGCAATATATTTATTTTATGATTGACTTATTGGAACATGACAACATAATAAATGGAGGAGCATCTGAACTTAGGGTGGTCCATTTTACAACTTTACAATCAATTTACTGAGAAATTAAATGCACTTTCAACTTAAGACTGTTTGTTTATTGGGATGTAACCACATTGTAAGTCGAGGAATATCTGTACTATAAAGCCACAATAATCAAGACAGTGTGTTATTGGTAAAAAATAAATAAATAAATAAAGTCTATTCAAAATGTAAAGGTAGTTATATCACCACCTACAAATAGTCAAATGGTATTTGACAAAGCAGTAAAGGCAATACAATGGAGAAAAGATATTCTTTTTCAACAAATGTTGCTAAAACTACCAGATATCCATGTGAAAAAAGAAGAAAATGAACATAGACACAGACTTTACTCCCTTCACAAAAATAAACACCTCAAATGGATCAAAGCCCTAAATGAAACACATAAAACTATACAACCTTTAGAAAAAAAAAGAGAGACAATCTAGATGACCATGAACTTGGCAGTAACTTTTTAGATGTAACACAGCAAAAGCACAGTCTATAAAAAGAATTTAAAAGCTGGACTTAATTAAAATAAAATACTTCTGCTTTACAAAAGTCATTGTCAAGAGAATGAAAAGAAAACCCACAGAGTAAAAGAAAATACTGCAAAAGACATGTAATAAGGGGTTGGATTTTTCAAAATTGAAAATTATGACAAAAATAACTGATAAAACGGACCAAAGATCTTAATAGACACCTCATCATAGAAGACGAATGTATGTATGTGCACGCGCATGCGCGCGTGTGTGTGTAATAAGATATTAAAAGATGCTGCGTGTCATATGTCATAATGGAAATGCCAATTAAAACAAGATAGCACCACATGCCTAATAGAATATCCAAAATGAGTAATATTGACAACACCAAATATTGGCAAGGATCTGGAGCAACAGAAACTCTCATCCATTTGCTATTGGAAATGCAAAATAGTATAGCCACATTGAAAGGTGGTTTGGCAGCTTCTTAGAAAAGTATTAATAAAAATACTTTGACCATACAATCAAACAATCTTGTTCCTTGGTATTTAGACAAAAAGTTGAAAATTTGTGTATACAAATAAACCCTGAGGTTTTATTTATAATTGCTGAAACTTGAAGGCAACCAAGGTGTCTTTCAGTAGGTGAATAATGTATAAATATACTGTGGTACATCCAGCCACTGGAATATTATTCAGTGATAAAAAGCAATGAGCTGTCAAGCCATGAAAGACATGAACCAAACTTAAATGCTTATTGCTCAGTGTAAGAAGCCAATCTGAAAAGGCTACACACTATATAATCCAACTATATGACATCTATAAAAGGCAAAACTATGGAGACAGTAGAAAGATCACTGGTTGTTAGAGTTAGGGAGTAGGGATGGATAATAAACCGGAACACAGATTGTTTAGGGCAGTGAAAATTCTCTGTATGATACTATAATGGTGGATACATGCTGTTACAAATTTGTCCAAACCCATAGACCACACAAGAGGGATGTACATCAATTGCAACAAATGTAGCACTCTGGTGAGGGATACTGATAATGAGGGTGTCAGTGTATCTCTGGGGGAAGATGGTATATGGGAAACCTGTACTTTTTTCTCAATTTTGTTGTGAATCTAAAACCTCTCTAAAAAATAAAGTCTATTCAAAATGTAAAGGCGGTTATATCACCAGATATCATAACTTATTTAAAGCAACTGTAATTAAATGTGGTTTTGGTGCAAGCATGGCTAACTATACCAGTGAATTATAATAGAAAGCATAACCACAGATCCACACACAGACAGTCATGTGCCTTAGGAATACATTGGTATATACTGCAGCAACAATATGAAAATAATTACCTTTTAAGTTGGTGTTGGATTAAATGTGACATTCATGTGGAAAAATAATCTTGAACCCTTATCTCTAATAATAGAGACAAGGTGGATTATATATCTAAATTTGAAATGTAAAACAATAATAATTCTGGATTAAAATATAGAAGCAAATCTTTATTTTTTTTTTGGTAGGTAAATATTTTTTAAAGACAAGCTTGCTGAACTAGATTGCATTAATATTAAGACTTAAGTTCATCAAAAGACAATATTATAGTTACTATCACCAGTGATATAATGTGGCTATTTTGTACCTCCTGGTGTGATATGATGAGAAGGATAATTTATCTCTGTGGTGTTCTTTCAAAAAGAAACATACTTAGGTCTAATAATGAAAAAAAAAAAAAAACCAGACTTATCCTGCTTGAAATACATGCTAGGAAGTACCTGACCAGTCCACAAAACTGTTAAGGTCTTTATAAATAAAGAAAGACAGAAATTGTCATAGACCTGAGGAAACTAGGAGACATGACAAGTAAATGCAATATGGTAGCCTGGACTGGATCCTGGAAGAGAAACAGGACATTAATGGAAAAAAACTAGTGAAATTCAAATAAAGTCTGAAGCTTAGTTAATAACCAGTTACCAATGTTGGCTTCTTACTTTCGACAAACCTACCATAGTAACATGAGATGCTAACATTAGAGAAAATTGCGATGACTAGCAATATATGAGCACTCTCTACAATGTCTTTATAATTTTCTGCAAACTGATTTTTTTAAACAAAAGCCTTAAGTGCAAAAATAAGAAAACATTGCTACAGTTAAAATAACGCCAAAGAGGAAAAGATATTTTCAATAGTCATCTAACAAAGGATTCATATCTTGAATATGTAAGAACTCTAAAAATCTAAAGGAAAAGGACAGAAACCTGGTAGATATCAGGCAAAAGAATCTGATTTTAGGCCAGGTACTCGGTCCGTAATCCCAGCACCTTGGGAGGCTGAGACAGGCAGATTACTTAAGAGCACTAATTCAAGACCAGCCTGGCCAACATGGCGAAACCCTTCCCTACTAAAAACACAAAAAATTTGCCGGGCATGGTGGCTGATGACTGTTATCCCAACTACTTGTGAGTCTGAGAGAGGAGAACATCTTGAACCCGGGTGGCAAAGGTTGCAGTGAGCCAAGATAGCGTCACTGCCCTCTAGCCTGAGTACCTGAGCAAGACTCCATCTCTAGAAAAAAACAAACACACAAAAAAGAAGCAGCTTTTAGTGGGCACACATCCCACTAAAAAACAAAATATATATATGAAAATATTCTCAAATTAATGAGCAAATATACAAGGTAATTACAAATCAAAATCACCAATAGACTTTTGTATATCCTCCAGAATGGGCAGATAAAAATGTCTTGTGAACAAATAAACTAATTGGTACTCTCATACACCACTCTAGGAATTTAAATTGCTACAACCTTTTTTGAGAAACTATGAAGCAAAATAAATGCATAATTCACCACTCAATTTTTTCTTATACAAAAACAAACCAAAATGGGTAAAATCTGCACCAAAATACATGCTCTGCCAGTATTATCTGTAGTGGGAAAAACCTGGAACAACTCAGTATTTCCTACATTAGTAGAATAAATAGTGCTTTATCCATTCAATGTATTCCCATGATCAGTTGAAAAGGAATAAACTGTGCCTACATAGAACAACTTAGATGGGTCTCACAAATATAAGAAACCATATGCAACAAATCATCTACAGAATTCTTTTAATTTAGGCAACAGAAGTCTATAGTGTTAGATGCAGGAGAGTGTATATCTTTGGGAAAAGTAGTGAACAGAAGGGTTCACAAAAGCAGCCTTTAGGGAACAGTAATATTTTGTTACTGTTTTGTGTGCTGGTTTTATGGGTATGTTCACTTGCTAAAAATTTATCATGCTGGACATTTATAATTTTAGCAATTTTCTTTATGTATGCTATAGTCAATAAAATGTTTAGGAAAGTTGTATTTTCAAATAAGTGATTTTCTCCATTCTTCATGCAAGAAACATCAGTCAACTATTTTAGGGCACAGTTAAAATCTACATGGAAATACTGTTTCTAAAATGTAATGAAGTATTTTCCACAGCTCAGCATATTTAAAGAGAACATTTACTAATGGCTATCTTCCATGTTAAACAAAGAACCTTCTAGTTTTTGAGAATAATACTTTCATCTGTCAGCAACAATTAGAACGAATTGCACTCAGCAAACTTCCCATAGTTTTGGAGTCCATAGTCAGCACAGAAATCCAGACAACTCTAACATAATCTCTGCTATTTTCTTAATCTTCAATGTGGGTTAGACTTTTCAAATTTAGTAGAAATGAGAATACTGAAATAAACTGACAGGATCTGAAATAATCTTCCAAGAAAGCTATCTGTCATCAAGCATTATACAAGTATGTCATTTTATTGTGCTTCTTTTTAGGGCACTTCAAAATTGCTGTTTTTTTTTTTTTTTTTTTTTTTTTGGTTTGTTTGTTTGTTTGTTTTTTCTTTTTTTACAAATTGAAGGCTTGTAGCTACCCTGCTTTGAGCAAGTCTGCTGGCACCATTTTTCCAACATCACATGCTTACTTCATAGTCTCGTGTTACATTTTGGTAATTCTCATAATTTTTAAACTGTTCAATATGATTATATTAGTTATGGTGAAACTATTTGATGTCACTACTGTCATTGTAATTGCATCTATATATGGTGATGAACTTAAATAATTGTTCTGGCCTGCTCCACTGATCACACCTTCTTTTGTCTCTCTCCCTTTCCTTGAAACTTCCATTTAGCTGAGACACACCAATACTGAAATGAGGTCAGTGAATAACCCTACAATGGCCTCTAAGTGTTCAAGTGGAAAAAAAAGTGACACATCTCTTACACTAAATCAAAAGCTAGAATGACTACTAAGCTCAGTGAGGAAGATATGTTAAAGGCTAAGATAGGCTGAAAGCTGGACCTCTTGAGCCAAGTAGCCAAGTTGAAGGCAAAGGAAAATTCTCTTAAAAGATATTAAAAGTGCTACTTCAGTGAATGCATGAACAAAACAGCCTTATAGTTTATATGAAGAAAGTTTCATTTGTCTTCATGGAAGATCAAACCAGCCATGACATTCCCTTAAACCAATGCCTAATCCAGAGCAAGGCACTAACATCTTCAACTTGATGAAGACTGAGTAAGGTAAAGAAGTAGGAGAAGAAATGTCTAATGCTAGCAGAGATAAATTCATGAGGTTTAAGGGAAGAAGTCATCTCTATAACATAAAAAAGTGAAGTGAAGCAGCAAGTGCTGATGTAGACACTGCAGTTATCCATAAGGTCTACCTCAGATAATGATAATAACACTAAACAACGGACTTTCTATGTAGACAAAACAGCCGTCCACTGGAAGAAGTCATTGTTTAAGACTCTTATAGCTAGAGAGAAGTAAATGCCTAGCTTTAAAGCTTCAAAGGACAGGCTGACTCTCTTTTTAGGGGCTAATGTAGCTAGTGGTTTTAAATTAAAGTCAATATTCATTTACCATTTTGAAAATGTTAGGGGCTTACGAATTACACAAAATCTACCATATGTATTCTCTATGAATGAAAGAACAAAGCCTGAAAGACAGCACATCTGTTTGCAGCATGGTGTACTAAATATTTTAAGCCCACTGTTGAGAACTACTGCTCAGAAATAAAGATTTCTTTCAAAATATTACTGCTCATGGACAATGCGCCTACTCACCCAAGAGCTCTGACACATGAACATGATGTTTTTATGCCTGCTGATGTGACATCTGTTTTGCAGCCCATGAGTGAAAGAGTAATTTCAAATTTTGAGTTGTGTTATTTAAAAAGTATATTTTGTAAGGCTGTAAATGTCATAGATGGTGAATCCCTTGATAGATCTGGACAAAGTAAATTGAAAACTTTTTGGAAAGGACTTACCATTCTACATGTTATTAAAAATATTCATGATTCATGGGTGAGGGTCAAAATATCAACATTAACAGTAATTCGGAGAAGTTGATTACAATCCTCATGGATGACTTTGAATGGTTCAAGACCTCCATGGAGGAAGTGACTGAAGATGTGGTGAAAATATCAGGAGAACTGGTAGCAGAAGTGGAGGTTGAAGATGTAACTGAATTGCTATAATCTCATGATAAAACTTAAGCAAATGAGAAAATGCTTCTTATGGATGAGCAAAGAAAGTGGTTTCCTGAGATGGAATCTACTCTGGTTGAAAATTCTGTGAACACTGTTGAAATGACAACAAAAGTTTTAATAGATTACATAAACTAAGTTGAAAAAGCAGAGGCTGGATTTGGAAGACTGACTCCAATTTTGAAAGAAGTTCTACTGTAGTTCAAATGCTATCAAACAGTAATACATGCTACAGAGAGATTTCTCATGATAGGAAGAGTCAATCAATGTGACAGACTTCATTGTTGCTTTCATTGTTAAAAGCTGCCACAGTCACCCTAACCTTCAGCAGTCATCAATATTGAGGCAAGGCCCTCCACCAGCCACAAGATTATAATTCACTGAAGCCTTAAATGATCATCAGCCAAAGTATTTTTTAATTAATGTATTATATTTACCCAAAGGAGAATTAGTCATTATATGAAAAAGGCATATACACACATATGTTTATTGCAGCTCAAATTCACAATTGCAAAGATATGAAACCAACCTAAATGCCCAATGGCTAATGAATAGTTAAAGAAAATGTGGTATATGTACACAATGCAATATTACTCAGCCATAAAAAGGAACAAAATAATGTCCTTTGCAGCAACTTGAATGGAGCTGGAGGCAAGGATTCTAAGTGAAATAACTCAGCAATAGCAACTGGAGATAGACAAATTCCTAAGCAGACAAGGAAAGGTCTCTTGTGAAACCTAATTTTCAAGCCAAGGACAGCTTTAAGCCTGAAAACTGAGCTGCTAGTTCTGGATGAGTCCACCATGAGAGTGTGAACTTCTATCCTTGTCTTATTCTCTCTCTCCATTGGTGCCCTCTGAATGATACCTTTTAGCCAATCAAATAGTGCTTTTTACAAACCACCCATGGACCAATCAGCACACACTCTCCCATCCTAAGCCCATAAAATTCCTGGACTCAGCCTCACAAATGACTACCCACCTTCAAGTCCCCTCTCACAGTTGAGAGCTTTCTTTCCATCACTCAATAAAATTCTACTCTGCCTTAATCATTCTCTGCTGTCTGCGTACCTTGGTCATGGGAGAAGAACCTGGAACTTGCTGAACTATGGGAGTGAAACAGCTATACGCTCCTGATTGTTGAGCTGCGGGTGGTGAGAGTAAAACAGCTGTAACACTCCTTCCCACTCGCCCTAACAATGTGAGAGAAGACTCTGGGTGCCACACCCTCTCCCTTACCAAACTACAGAAATGAAAAAGCTGAAACATCAGGAATGAAAAACCAAATGCCACATGTTCTCACTTATAAATGAGAGCTAAGCTATGAGTACACAAAAACTTATAGAGTGATATAATGGACTTTGGAAACTATGAAAGAGGAGAGTGGGAAGGGGTGTGGGATAAAAAACTACAATGTACTAGTTTCAGTGTACATTACTCTGGTGACAGGTGCACTAAAATCTCAGAGTTCACTGCTACATAATTCATCCATGTAACAAAAAACCACTTGTATAAAAAAAGCTATTGAAATTAAAATAAACTTAAAAAAAGAAATCAGATTTCTTGACAAGCTATGAGACCCTGAAGATTTCCCTAATCTCCTGCAGATCCTCACAGTTTCTCATTCATGAAATAAGCATAATATTAGCCACCTATTAGGTTCTCTAAGAGAACCAAAAAAACAAATGAATATATTTTAAATGAATTACTAAGTGCAAATAGCAGTCATGATGTCTGACATATAGAAGCACTCAAGGACTGTTAGTTTAACTTTCACTTACACTACTCATCATTATCTGTTACTAGGCTTTTGGGAATTAACCCACTGTCAATAGTTTAATAATGACATCACAATGTAGGTAACATTCCAGTGGATTTTATGTATATATGTATGTATGTATTTAATATTTTGTGACAGGGTCTCACTCTGTGGCCCAGGCAGGAGTGCAGTGGTGCAATTATCGGCTTACTGTAATCTCAACTTCCTGGGCTCCAGTGACCCTCACACATCAGCCTCCAGAGTAGCAGGACCACAGGTGCATGCCACCATACCCAGATAATTTTGTTTTTTAATCTTTTTCTTTCTTTTTTGTTTTTTGTAGAAAAAGTGTCTCACTTTGTATCTGGGGCTAATCTCAAACTCCTGAATGTTTTCTAGCATTTTGGTTATAAGAAACCTCCTTATTCTCTCAATTTATGATGTTTTCTAAGACTTCAAATTGTTTCTGACCTTAATTTATAAATAATGATGAAGAAAAAATTTAATGAGCATTGAACAAGAAACTCTGTGTCATTTTTAAGTTCTTTTCTTCTGTGAGTTTTTTTTGTAAACTCTGCTATGTTTTTCTTCCAAAGCTTCTGATTATTCTCATTTCCTTCACTGTAACTATTAACTTTATCTGGATTCCAAGCACATTTAAAAAATATTCATAGAAGGCTTGGCTCAGTGGCTCACTACTATAATCACAGCACTTTGGAAGGCCAAGGCAGGTAGATCATGAGGTCAGGAGTTTGAGACCAGCCTGACCAATATGGTGAAACCCTGTCTCTACTAAAAATACCAAAATTAGCCAGGCATGCTGGCACCCGCCTTTAATCCTCCTAGCTACTCAGGAGGCTGAGGCAGGAGAATCATTTGAACCCGGGAGACGGGGTTGCAGTGAGCTGAAATTGCGCCACTGTGCTCTAGCCTGGGTGACAGAGCAATTCGTAGCAATGTATTTTTACTTTATCCATTGATTTTAATACCAATATCCAATATTAACATATGCCACATGTAGGGATTCATTCAATTATATTCCTGACAACAATTATGCCTTACCTTTGTGAAGGCACCATTATCTGTCATAAAGTTCAGAATAAGTGTCCTTGTAACTGTTACATCCAGTGTGGCCACAGTTTTAAATATATGAGCCAAATAATTTTCTGATCACTATATTAGAAGCTACTGAGATAGTACAGAAGGTTAGTGTGATTAAACTGCTTCAAGGTTTGAAAACAGTAAACAGTAACTTAAATAAACCAATATTAAGTTGTTTAAAAATATCTACTAAACTTCCATATGTGCCTGACAACAGCTCTGATATGCAGCTTAGATACATAAGCCATAATAATTTTTTTTTAACTAGGATTGTTAAAGAAATGATTCAAGACTAGAGACAGTTATAATTTTTATATTCATTTAAATTATTGTGTCACAGAGCTCTGAAAACCATTATCTCTAATCTTCCATAAAACAAGAGTTGATAACAATGCTGAACAAATTCTGTTGGCATGAGTCTCTGACAGGGCAGCTTTGATTTATGCTGTAGCTTTCATAAGGAGCTGCTGAAGAAGATACAGTTCAATAAATTAGAAGCACAAGGAGGAAGAGTGAATGCCTGCCAGCTATGGAATGTTTACATGATTTACTTGCTACAGTAAAGCTTACTAGAGGGATTACAGGAGAAGCTAATCATGAAATAACATTCTTTGATATTTTGTCCCTTTGGAATTCAGGAATAAAATTCAGCTGCATTGAAATTAAACAAAAAACACTCCTTTTGAAGACAAAGTATGCCACATGCATCTTACAAAAGAAAAATCAGAGGAAATGGACTGGCATAGCTATCGTTCTGAATATTCTTTCAATAGTTTAGGCCTTTGCTCAGAAACAATAGGATGAAAATCGGCAGGTGGGTGCATAGGTAAGCAGTGTAGATAAGAAAAGTAGATAGATATAGATATCTGACTACTACTTTTCCAACTACTTAAAATAGTTTTGTTTATTTTTTCAAATTTTTCTTTTTTAAATAAGTACTTAATGCTATAAATGTCCATTGAATAAGAGTTTATACTACAGTCTACAAATTATGATATGCTGCATTTCACTGTCGTTTATTTAAAAATGCTCTCTAATGTCTTTTGTGAATTCTCTTAAATTTTGACTTACGGTTAATTATGAGTATGTTGATTCACTTCCAAATATTTGGACATTTTCCAGATAAATTTCTGTTTCTGATTTCTTGTTTCGTTTTGTCTGTATTAAAAAAACACACACACTTTTAAATTTACCTTAAAAGGAGAGAGTTTGATTGCAGATGGAGAATCACAGAATACTGGATCAGCATCTTACCTGAATTTTGTTAGTTATCAATTGCTGCTATGTAACAATATGACTGCAAATTTAGTAATTTAAAACCACACATTTATTTTTTTCACATTTTCTCTGAGTCACCAATCTTGGCACAGCTTAGAAGTGTCCTCCCCAAGGTTTTAATTAAGATGTGAGCCTGGGCTTGAGTGTCTCATCAGAATGCTTGACTGGGGAAATATTTAATTTCTAGCTCATTCAGTTTGTTGCAGAATTTACTTCACCATAGCTTTAAGACTAGTGGTTTTATTTTCCTGCTGGCTGTCTAAAGGCTGCCTCAGGTTTTTGCCACATGGGATTCTTTAACAAAACTGATTACTTCCCCAAAGCCAAGCAAGGGAGTGAGGAATTTCAGCAAGAAGGGCAATATAATCTATGTCATGCAATCATGTTCATATAATCACATACATCTCATCATCTTTGTATCTGATCTTTGACTTGATTTTTATGAAGATCTTTTTCTGATTTTTATAAATTAATTTTCCTTTTCTGTGTACATAGTGCACACCATCTTCAACAGATAGTTTAGAAGAGACATCTAGAGCCCTTTATTAAAAAATATAAAGAAGCTGATCACAACATTATTTTTTTTCTCCTGGACATTTCTATTTATTATGTATTTCTCCATAAATATTTCCCATTATTTTAAGATTTGGTTGGTAGGAGGTTACAAAGTAGAACATTCTAGTGATAGTTACTTTTACATGTCAACTTGGCTGGCCTCTGCGCCCAGTTCTTTGGTTGAACATTAGTCTAGGTGTTACTATTAAGGTAGTTTTTAGATGGGATTAATATTTAAATCAGTAGACTTTCAATAAGCTGGTTACCCTTTATAATGTGAATGGAACTTATCTAATTAATTGATCATCTTAAGAGCAGGGTTTCTGAAGAAGAAATTCTCTTCAAAACTGTAGCTTAGAAATTCTGAGTTTACAGACTGATTCTCTGTGTGATTTCGAGTCAAGAGTGCAATATCAACTTTTACCAGTGTATCAAGCCTGACAGCCTGTTCTACAGTTTTGGACTTGCCAAGTCAAAGTCTTAAAATAAATTTATCTTGATAGATGGATGATGATGATGATGATGATAGATTAGACAGATAGATAGATGATAGATAGATAGATAGATAGATAGATAGATAGATAGATAGATAGATAGATACAGATGATATAGATATAGACACAGATATATCCTATTGGTTCTTTTTATCTACAGATATGCTGGCTAATACAGTCCTGGTATAAAGGTAGAAGAAGTAAACCAGTAGTTCCTTGCTTTAGAGAAGGGAAATATTAATGTCTTTGAGATTTAGTACATAGTAAAGTGCAGGAGATATTTAGTGAATATGAAGCAGACATCTTAGACAAAGGAGCAATTGCTTTAGTGGCTCCAAGTTCTAGGAAAACAACCAGGTTGCGGCTCACAGAAAAGATATCATGGACCTTGATGGCTGGAATCTTCTGCCTGCTGAGACAGCAAGGACATTCTAGACACTCGCAAATGGATTCCTTGGGCAGGAATATCGGTTCTAAGTGCTCAAATACATAGGGTTAATTAACACAGCCAGGTTTTACCTATAGTTGATGACTTGGGAGATTGTCACAAAAAGACTCTGAGGCTTATTCATGGAGTCCCCAGAATCCTCACAAAAAGGCCAGGCTCAGATGCAGCCTGATGCTCTCAAAATCATAGAGCCAGCTGGGCATGGTGGCTCATGCCTGCAATCCCAGCACTTTGGGAGGCCGAGGCAGATGGATCACCTGAGATAGGAGATAGATGGAGACCAGCCTGGCCAACATGGTGCAACCCCGTCTCTACCAAAAAAGTACAAAAGTTAGCTGGGTGTGGTGGTGGGAGTCTGTAATCCCAGCTACACAAGAGGCTGAGGCAGGATAATCGCTTGAACCCGGGAGGCGAAGGTTGCAATGAGCCAAGATAGCACCATTGCACTCCAGCCTGGGCAACAAGAGCAAAACTCCATCTCAAAATAATCAAAACAAACATACAAAAATCATAGAGCCAGTGCAAGTAAAAACTGCTTTTCTACTATTCAGAGAATCTGAAAATACCTATCCTCGTAAAGTATTGTAAATCCCAATTGTTACTGCTCATAGCTATACCTTTAATAGCAAAATTCATTTTGAAAGGAGAACATTCATATATGTTAGCATAGTAAAATATCAACATTTTGCATGTATTTTAGGTGATACTTCACCACATGCCTAGTAAAAGATACTTGTTTGAAAAATCACCAAAGTTTTCCTCCAACACTTCTCTGCTCTTCAGTAGTTTTAAAATATTACTAAGCAGTAGTATTACTTAAAAGGAATTTAAAAAAACCTCTGCCTTTTCAATGGAAGAGGTATTGCAATTAAAACTGCTAAGACATAGAAAAAGCTGTCTGCACAGTAGTACACCCAAGCTGAATATTAAATATATATATATATATATATATATATATATATATGAAAGACTCCCTAGGGAAGATGAGCTTTTTAATCATAGTGTTTGACTTTCCATATCTGATTTGTTGCTCCTTATATGGCAGGAGGACGGACTGGGGAGCACATTTTTCTCTAATTTCTTGATAAGCACTACTATCAACCTGACAGCCTGGACTGATTAAATATCCCTATTCACATGCAGACATAACCACTGCCTTTAAGAGTCTCTGAGGCTAAAATTAAATGTAAATTAACACAGTCCCAAACCCCTCTTCAGCTTTCTTCCTTTCAGATAATCATTGCATGCTACTTTATAGAGAAAAGACAGTATACTTACAAGTCACACTTGTTTTTTTATTTTATTGATCCAGTAGAGGCCTGATGAGACCCTTTCATGAGAAACATGGTAAAATCACATCATTAAATCAAGCCAAAATTGAATTTTGAAAGAGGAATGCATAAACATAGTCCCCTATAAGTATGCATTTTAAAACAGGAAAGTTGAGAGTTTAGGGAAGCAAGAAAGAAGTAAGCATGCCTTTGAGGTCTAGTATAGCAAATGCTAAATTAGAGAAGACAGAAAGCAAGACAGAAAATCCAGGTAAGAACCCTAAGCCCCACGTTGTTACCCCATTGTGGACAATGTGGGGCTGGACTCAATGATAAACAGTTGACACAATAAGAATGTGTAACATTGATTGGAGTCCTGATCACCAGTGCTGGTAACAGGGTACTACAGGTTCCTGAGTGGCTTGAAGGTTCTGTGAGCCAGAATTCTTTGTAGGCATCTATTGAAAGTCAAAGTTATTAGTCCCCCTGGGAGGCCTTAATTCAGAGGGACAGAAAAACAGATGCAGCCAGCTGAATTGGAACAAAACATTGTTCAGGAAGATGGCTGGAGGGTGAAATTACGCTATTACCAAGATCTTTCAAAAAATCTTCTTTCTGCTACAGTGCTACTGATATAGTTTAACTTTTCATTAATTTAGCTGAGAGTGACTATGCTTCCATATCAGCATTGCTTGACAATCTTACTACCTTTGGTCATCAATTTACTTTGTAAGTACTGTAACATATACTGCTAACTTTTTCCATTTTTCTCAAACCCCAGACTTATCTTCTCCTCTTTCCCACTTCCACTTGCAGAATAACAGAAATTATCCCACCTGCATTCCCCCAACATTTACAAACTTCTCTTTCCTTCCCCTAAAAGGTGATACTTTTACCCATTCTCTGGAGTCAAACCATACCATATTCACAGGATATTTATAGTATTAGTTGCTTTTTTCATTTCTGTATCTCCCATTTCTCTCTATTATATAATTGCCATCAGTATTTGAATGTGCTCAAAATGTTCACACCTTGAAAAATGTCATTCTTTGATCCACCCACCCCACTCCTCATGACCTGCATTTTTCATCTTGTTTCCTTTATGGGCAGTCATTACTATGTCACACCCTCCCTTTCTTACTTAAATCCCATTACAGAGGAATAACCTGAGAATTCGATAATATCACATAGTGTCTGGCCAGAGAATGCAAAAATCTCTAAATCTTTCCCCTCCAAACACATCAATACTTAGGAAGGATCCATAGGAACAAAAAATTAATGTATTAAATAATTGCAAAGTATTTATTAAATTTAAATAAATAGGAAGATAGATAGTTTGATACATTAAACTAAATAACCAAATGAAAAATGGCACAAGTGACCAAAGGTGCAATGTAGATTAAAAAATGGATTGAAGGATGCAATTTAAAAGCAGCATAAAGGTTGCTTTCTACCTCTGCCCTAATTCCAAATTCAGATATTTCACTGATTCCTTCCAAATTAAATCATAAAATACTTTTTTCAGAATTACAGATAGGTATATCAAGCTGCTTCTTAGTACATCTCCTCTTAGATGTTTCATTGAAACCTCTGAACAACATGTCCAAAACTGAAATTATAATTCCCTCCCCACAGAAACAGAGGACACATTCTTCCTCCATTTCCTCTCTCTACAACTGTGATACATGTGATGAGATGGAGACTTTATCAACCTGGTCCTTGACTGCCAGTGATAATCGTGCTCCCAGATGGATTTTAATTAGGGTTTTCAGATACAGGAAATAAAAATATAGCATACCCATTAAATCTGAATTTCATAGAAGCAATAATTTTTTTTTCTTTTTTCTTTTTTGAGACAGTCTTGCTTTGGCACCCTGGCTGGAGTGCAATGACACGATCTTGGCTCACTGCAACCTCTGCCTCCTGGGTTCATGTGATTTGCTTGTCTCGGCCCCCAGAGTAGCTGGAATTACAGGCATGCAAACTGCTAATTTTTGTATTATTGTTAGAGACAAAGTTTCATCATGCTGGCCAGGTTGGTCTCAAAGTCCTGACCTCAGGTGATCCGCCTGCATAGGCTTCCCAAAGTGCTGGGATTAGAGGTGTGAGCCACCGTGTCACCCAAAAAATATTTTTTTAGTATAAGTAATTCCTAAATACTACATGGGATATAGTTATACTGAAAAGACATACATTTGTTTATCTGATATTTAAGATTCATTTGATGTCAAATATTTTCTGTAGCAACCCTACATATTAAAAACATGTAGACTGAATAAAAACTAAAGTTGGTTTTGTAAGCCTTTGAAATTTGAAGGTCAGTGATCATCACAATATAATCTAACATATCCTCACTAATACAGCCATGCTTCATCCACTATTAAGAAAAAAACTTATAGGATTAAATGCCTGATTTTTAGGGTTTACAAATATATCTTTCCCCATTGAAAATTAATACCTGATTCTGCCAAAATCATTGCCTTATCCATGTGACACTCACCCCTTCCAAATCATTCACTATGGCTATAAAAATGTTGTAACTATTCCCTTCCTATACTTAGTTTTGTAAAATCTATACATCAAATCAATTACCAAGGTATAGCACAAACTTTTAACCATCCTTCCCCTCAAAATGTTTTAAACTAAAGATAAGATATAGGCAATTTTCTTGATGTTGTCAAATCATGCCATAAAACATAGACAGATCCAATTCACTGTAAAGTCACATTTAATCACAAGGGTAAATTATGATAAACACTCAGGGATGTAATTGGAGAAATGATGACTCTGAACAGGAAAAGGTTGGGAAACAGAATGTTGCCTTCACACTTGTGTCTTCCTAACCTTGTGCTGAATCATCATCTCAGGCAGGAAGTTTCCATTTATGAAACCCAACTCTATTATATTTGTTGTTTTCAGCAGCACTTCCTAGTCAGGTCCAGAAATGAGGAAAACAAACAGTGCTTAGCAAAGAAAGCTGCATAAGAATATATGCATTGCCCTGAAACTCAATGCCTGGTGTGGTGTTCCCATGACCGATCCACTGTAGGAAAATAAATACTGCAGGCGAGGAACAATATGTTGCAAGGCAGTACTAGAGCCAGGATGATTTACTGAGTTGACCTCAATTTTGCTGATACATGTGCTGCCAAGTTTATGAACAGAATGATAAGATTAATACACAGCACATCTATGTCTTTGAGTGAGTAAGTCAGTAAAAAAATCACTAAAATAAATTGGGATTCTATTACAAGGATATAGAACAATAGCCACCTACTAAAGTCTAATAAAGGTACACATGTAATTACGTGGTGTTTGTTTCCTTGGGACTCATCTCACTTACTTCTTGTTTTTGTTCTTTTTTTTTAGAGGCAGGGTCTTATTCCATTGCTCAGGCTCTGAGGTGCAGTGGCATGATGAAGATTCAGTACTGCAACATCTAACTCCTGGGCTCAAACTATCCTTTTGCCTCAGCCTCTTGTGTAGCTGAGATTACAGGTGCATGCCAAATACCCACATAATTTTCTTATTTTTTGTAGAGATGAGGGTCTCACCTCATTGCCAAGACTGGTCTTAAACTCCTGGCCTCAAGCAATCTTCCTGCCTTGGCCTCCTAAAGTGCTGAGATTATGGGTGTGAGCAAGCACACCTGAACCAGCTTCTTATAATTTTTAATTCTCTTTGGTAATCTAAAGGAACCTACAGACTACCTACTAAAACTAAGAAGATTCCCACTTTGCTAATGGATACAAGATGAATATTTAAAAATCAACACCACTCCTATGAAGTACTATTAGTTAAAATTCTCACAGAATAAGATGCTGATAAAAAAGATTTAGGCACAAGTGATTTTTCAAGGAACTACTCTATAAGATATGAAAAAGCAAATGATAGAATCAGGTCAGGAAGGTGGAAAAAGTCAGCAAGAAGTGCATGAAAATATGAGAGGACATGACTTCAACCTAATCCCACAACGAGCTCCAGATTTTCAATTATATCACAGAGTTGGTCCCATTTGGTTGTCAACTTTTACTCTAGACAATATTGGCTATAATCTATAGCCAATAGATTTCATCATATACACCAAACTTTTACCATATACAAAATCTATAATTTACTCTAGACTCTGTTGGCTATAATCTACATATATCAATGAGAGTAGGGGTAAAACTCAGATAATGTAAGCTCTCTATAAGGAGAAGAGGAATAGCTCTCTAAAAGTCCCAGGGGTGACCCCATAGCCAAGCATTTATAAGCCTGGGACTAGGCAAACAACATGGTAAATGGGCTGAAGCATCTGGACATCACAGGAGGTGTAGTTTCTAATTTCAGAAATATCGAATTTGAAAACTTAAGTCAGACATAAGAGATATTTACAATAGCATAGCAATTATAAATAATTGGTAAATACTATGAATTTAATGTTTGTGGTCCCCCAAAATTTATTGTTGAAACCATCATCCTCAAAGTAATGATATTTGAAGACTATTGATGATATTTGAAGATAGATGAATACTTCTTTGGGAAGTATTATTAGGTCATAAGGGTGAATCCCTTATGACAGGATTATCAACTCTATAAGTAGAGACACTAGGAAGATTCTGTGCAGGCTCACTCTCTCTCCTCTCCTCTTGAACTGCTACCACCCTGTGAGGATACTGTGAAAAGGCAGCTATCTGGAAATCAGGAATAGTGCCATCATCAAGCCCTCAACCATACTGGCCTCCAGATCTAAAGACTACCAGACTCCGGAAATGTGAAAAATAAGTATTTATTACTTAAGCCATCTGGTCTGTGATGTTCTATTATAGCAGTCTGAATGGTAGATAACTAAAGAAGTGCAAAATACCATTTCAGAAATGTAACTGAAGTAAGAAAAGAAGAAGCTGGAGAGGTAAATGATGTTAATGGATTATAAGTGTTAGAAATGTAATGTTGTAAACAAAGTACTTTTCCAAAACTGATCTATAAATGTATAAAACATCAACTGAAATTTCAAAGCTACACACCTACATCTATCTGATCATCAGCAAGGCCAACAACAACAATAAAAAAAAAGCAACAGAGAAAAGACTCCCTATTGAATAAACAGTGTGATAACTGGCAAACCACATACAGAAAAATGAAACTGGGCCCTTAACTTTCACCATACAAAAAATAATTCAAGATGAATTAGACATTAAAATGTAGGACCTCGAAACTATAAAAATCCCAGAAGAAAACTTAGGAAATACCCTTCTTGACATGGGCCTTGGAAATAATTTTTGACTAAGCCCCCAAAAACAGTTGCAAAGGAAATAAAAATTAAGAAATGGGACTTACTTAAACTGAAGAGCTTCTGCACAGCAAAAGAAGCTATCAACAAGGTAAACAGACAACAAACAGAAAGCAGAAAATATTCACAAACTAGGCATCCAACAAAGGTCTAATATGCATAATCTATAAAGAACTTAAACAAATCAACAAGCAAAAATCTAATAACCCCATTAAAAATGGGCAAAGGATATGAACAGACACTTATTAAAAGGAGACACACCAAGGGCCAACAAATATATGAAAAAATGCTCATCAACACTAATTATCAGATAAATGTAAATTAAAACTACAGTGAGATACCATTTCACATCAGTCACCACGGCTATGATTAAAAAATCCAAAAACAACAGATACCAGTGAGGCTGCAGAGTTCATCCTCACTGTTATGGGGATGCAATTTACCTCAGCCACTGTAGAAAGCAGTTTAGACATTTCTTAAAGAACTTAGAACTATCATTCATCCCAGCAATCCCATAACTATGTATATACCCAAACAACAATAAATTGTTCTACCAAAAAGATGTGTGTATTTCTATGTTCATTGCACACTATTCACAGTAGCAAAGACATGGAATCAACGTAGATGTCCATCAATTGTGGACTGAATAAAGAAAATGTGGTACGTATACACCATAGTATGCTATGTTGCCACAAAATAAGAACAGAATTATGTCTTTTGCAGCAACATGGATACAGCTGGAGGCCATAATTTTACATGAATTAACGCAGGAACAGAAAATCTAATACTGCATGTTCTCACTTGTAAGTGGAAGTCAAATACTGGGTGCTCACGGACGTAAAAATGGTAACAGGAGACACTGCAGACCAGTAGAGTGTGGAGGAAGGGAGTTGGATGTGGATGGAAAAACTACCAATGGAAAAGGAAAAGAATCCAAAAAATCAGTCCAAACTGCAGAAAATAATACAGTAAAATAAAAAATTAGAAAATTCTGAGAAGGAATATAAAAAAGCGGGTTTTTCTACCAAATTCAGTAACATTTTCCATGTTGGTAATGATTAAATACACATGATTGTGGTCTATAAAGACAAAAAATAAACAAAACAGAACAAGTATTGACCAGAGACTGCCATAAGCATGCTGATAATCCATGAAGTGTGTAAAGTATGAGATAAATCTGTGGAAATAACAAAAATCAGAAAAATAATGAGATGAAGAGGTATAAGATAAACTAACCAGAACAATAATAAGGTGTTATCATTTATAAAATGGAATCTTATTCAACCATAAAAAGAAATGGACTGGGAGCACTTGCTCATGCCTGCAATCCCAGCCTTTTGAGAGGCCGAGGCTAGCAGATCACCTTAGGTCAGGAGTTCGAGATCAGCCTGAAGAACATGGAGAAACCACATCTCTACTAAAAACATTAAATTAGTCGGGAGTGGTGGCACATGCCTGTAATCCCAGCCACTCCTGCTGAGGCAGGAGCACTGCTTGAACCCATGAGGCGGAGGTTGTGGTGAGCCAAGATTAGGCTATTACACTCCAGCCTGGGCAACAAGAGCAAAACTCTATCTCAAAAAAACAGAACAAACAAACAAAAAAATGGAGTGTTGATTGAAGCCACAGCATGAATGAACCTGGAAACATTGTGATGAAGAAAGAATTCAGATACAAAAGGCCACATACTGTAGGATTCTACTTATATGAAATGTCCAGAATAGGCAAACCTAGAGTCAGAAAGTAGATCACTGATTGCCAGAGCTGGAGAAGGGTAAAATACGGAGTAACTGCTAATGGGTATAGGATATTTTGGGACAGGTGAAGAAATTTCTGGAATTAGATTATGGTGATTGATGTAACTTTGTAAATCTACTAAAACCCACTAAATTTTACTCTGTAAAAGGGTGAACTTTGTGGTATATGAATTATATAACTGTCTCTATAAATATTTAAATTTTGAGCTTTTCCTATAATACTACCCAGAATAAAAAATAAAATGAAAATTAAAAAACTAGAGAGTCGGAGGAATTCATCTCAGATTTCAAG
This sequence comes from Saguinus oedipus, assembly GCA_031835075.1. Classification (NCBI taxonomy): domain Eukaryota; kingdom Metazoa; phylum Chordata; class Mammalia; order Primates; family Cebidae; genus Saguinus; species Saguinus oedipus. The sequence goes on from CM063172.1 coordinate 151,157,943, forward strand.
GGAATACAACATACTTTTATGGAGATATGAAAGAACAGAAATTGAGAACTGTGGGTTATGTTACAGAGATAGTGCTGTCCAACTTTTCTTCATTTTCCAAGCAGAATTCATCACTATAGTAAAAATAAATTTTGAAAAAGTATTTCTTTCTCATATTGGTAGCACGTAAACAAAAAAATAAAGAGATTATGAGTGAACTTTTTAATTGTTGGACATGAATTTCATCATGTCTACTATGAAATACAGATTCTTATAACAAATGCCTTTCCAAAGTTCTTATTGTTAATAATATGTATAACTCATTCTCTGTTCATATATCCTAGAGGAGGAAATGGGAGTCTGTTGTCTTAGACAGTGATTAGAAATTGATTCTTAGAACCAATTTCCTTAGAATTGATTGATTCACCTTAACTAGTTTGATTTAAACAATTACCTGGAAATAGCCCAAACCAACCTTTTCTCAGGTACATTTTGTGGCTCTAAACACAGGCTATTGATCTGATTATCAGTTGCTGTTTTTCATAACATAGAGCAAATTTACCTGCTACATCAGCTGCTTTTGGGTATATTTGAATAACCTGATTGACATTTTAGTAACTATTGTACTTAATGTCAATAACTGTTACTTAGTACATTTTCTAGGTAGAAATTAAAGTTAAAAATGCATTCAGTTGGCTCAGTTGTGAATCTGCAAATGCCTTCAAAATGAGAGAAACCAGAATATCTATTCTAACAGATTTAGTGTCCTATAATCAAGTAACATGTCCAGTAATGAAATTTAAAGTCTAGCAAATTGCACTCTTCATAGAAAGTCATGGAAATGCAAGCATAACCTTCACACAGACATATACACAAACATACATTCTGTCTTTTGCATTATTACTTACAATCAACATTTCTTCTTTATTTCTTTGTATTTCAAAAGGAGGACATAAAATAAGTAGCTGCTCCCAGAAAATGTTACAAATATTGCCTAATTTTATATATAACCTTAAAATTTGGATTAATTTGTAAAAAGAAATACAGCAATTGTTTCTGTTTATTTTAGATTTAAGCACCTTAGGTTCTCACAGCCAGTATATAGCACAGGCATCATTCTCTTTAAAATTCCTTCATCTATAATCGTTAGAATCTTTGAAATTATATATATGGGTTATATAATTTGAAATTATATATATAAATTATAAATGAAGGGATATGGATGCTTCTCAGGCAAGTAGTGGCTTAGTGTGGATATCTGTTGGGTTTTTTCTGCCAAAAATATCTACCCTGTATTCAGACATCAGTTTGCAAAAGAGATTAACCTACTTACTCTAGGCATTTTAATCAGAAAAGGAATAAGGTGATTAAATGTTACTGAATTTTCTAAAGAACTGGGTCCTTGGATGGGCCATCCAGAATGACTCACAGAACAATAAAGAACTGACCATTAGAGAAGCTACTCCCTCTGAGGCTACTGGATCTATGCTAGACAAAAGAAGTTGACACACAACTGCTTCTTGGACAACTGAAGAGTAGATATTGGAAAGTTTTTTGGTTGGTGTAAAAGTAATTGTAGTTTTTTGTCTGGGTGAAGTGGCTCACACCTGTAATCCCAGCACTTTGGGAGGCCAAGGCAGGCAAATCACCTGAGGTCAGGAGATCGAGACCAGCCTGACCAATATGGAGAATTCCCCATCTCTACTAAAAATACAAAATTAGCCGAATGTGATGATGCATGCCTGTAATCCCAGCCACTTGGGAGGCTGAGGCAGGAGAATCACTTGAATCCTGGGGGGTAGAGGTGCCGATAAGTGAGATCGCACCACTGCACTCCAGTCTGAGCAACAAGAGCAAAACACCATCTCAAAAAAAAAAGTAATTGTAGTCTTTGCCATCACATTTAATATCATTTTGCTGTTAAAATTTACTTTTTCTATTTTAATGGCATCTTTGTCTCTCACGTGTAGACAATGTTTTTGCCATCTAATTTGAAGATTGCTAATGCTATAAAAAGTATAATTTTAAAAATTCAAATATATTTATTTTTCCACAATTTTTGTGTATCTTGTCTTGATCAAAACAATTTTTACTAACTACAGGATAAATATAAACTATCTTAAATTGTATTGTTTTTATTGTTTTATAGTTTATGATTGATATTTATAATTCATATTGAACTTTTTAAGTGTCTTATGATAGCGGTATACTTCTACATCATCATTTTTCCCAGTAAATTAAAATACAACATTTGTCCAATTGCTTTTATATCCCTGTATCTATTTTCAAGGACTCTATTCCAATGATATACATCTAGTCCTGTTTATATTATATATTTTTATCATAATGTTTCAATACCAGATATGACAAGTGCTTTCATTATTTTGCTTTTTTTAAAATTATGTGGTAAGTCTCAAACTTTTCTTTTAATATAAAAATTAAGACTCCAAATCTAAAAGCACTAAAATTTAAATTAGAATTACAGAACATGAATATATTATTCTCTGAAAAACTGACGTTTTAATTTTATTTACAATTTATCTTTAGAAATGTGACATACAAGTACATTTGTTTAGTTTGTGCTTCCAATCTTTTACTAAATAAAAAGAAATACACCTATTTTAAATATACATCTTTATAATTCCATTTTAGCTATTTTGTAATTTTTTGATATATATTCATTTCTTTAGTGTGCAAAGTTCAGTTATTTTTAAATCTCCATTATTATTTCCTGTTAATTGTGAATTATTTAGAATTACATTGGTACATTCATAAATGATCTATTAACTTTTCCACTGTTTTGTTGTTTATTTCTAATTTTACAGATTAACAGAGAGAACTTATGACATATAAAAATTTTTTCGAATTTGTTGAGACTTCCTATTTTGGCCTAGGACAGTTCAGCTACAAAGGAAAGCAGCCTCTATTTTGAGTGTAGGATTTTACTTATGTCAGTTATATCATATTTGTCCATTTTATTGTTCAAACATTCTGTCACATTATTTATTTATCTATTTTAAATAGATAAATAATTAAATACAAAGTATGTGGCTTTTTCTATTTCTCTTTGCATTTCTGTTATTTACTCTATAAGTGTTGAAGCTCTGTCATTAGATGAATACAAATTTATAAAACATGTCTTTCCCAGGTTATTACAATTTAAATATGGCAAACATTTTTATTTTTTTAATGTGGGATAAGCTGAAAACATATAAAATTAATTTTCCATGAGGTACGCATTTCAATAAGAGGCTATTTTTTACCCCAAAATATATTGACATTATAATTATAAGGGAGAGGGAGAACAACCCTATGATTGGAATTAGGTAGAAAAGAAATACATTTTATTTTTTAAATCTGAGACCTGGACAATCTGGTGGCTACCATATAGGGTCAGGTTGTTGAAGTCTATCAAGACTGCTTAGTTTTGACATATTTGGGAATACTTAGAACTACAAATCATCCTCATTTGATAAGACATATTTGCACAGAGGTCACTGCCAACAAATTGATTCTTCAAATATTATTGTTAGCAGCATATTTCTCTAAGTCTCCCATCTTTGTGAGGTGAGCTGGCTACATGGAAGACTTCAGGACAGAATTTTACCCTTTTAACTTCAGGCCTGAATTAGAGTCACGCTATATATTGAGACCTTGTGTTTGTATTTCCAGTTCAACCACTGAGAATACTAATGGGTACTAGAGAAATCTACTAGAAAAACAAGCTAATAAAAACAAAGAAAATGCACCATTGATTCCTTGGGAGCAGAGCTTGTCTGAGAAAGAAACTTTGCTTCATTTCCTCTGAACTTCATCCAAGAAATAACAAAAATTATCAGTGTGTACTCCTCTAGCCAGCTGCTACAATTCCAGTGAGGTGGAAGAAAAAAGAAGACATACCTTGCAAAAAAAGATGTATTCAAAAGAAGCAAATCTTTCATGCCTGATTTTTTAAATAATCTGTCATTTACGATAAAAGCACATGAAAACTATGTGGACCTGTATATTTTATCTACCATTAACCCTTTCAACACTCTTAAAATTTTAATTTAAGCTTGCTAATATTATGGAAGGCAAATATTCTACCTCTGCAGCAGAGTTTCAGAAAATAAAATAGAGAAAAGCAGGAGTGAAGGCATAAAAATGGTAGATAGCCATCTGTGGGGTCTAAAGATAAAGAAAATCTGATCATCCTCTATGAATTCTGATTTTCAGGTAGCTGACCAATTTCAGAAAGTATGAAATTTAAATGAACACTTGAAAGGGAAGACACAGAAAGTTATGGGAAAAGTATATAAAAAGGGGATAAAAAAACTAGATTACAAAACTTCTGAGTGTGTTGAGTGTTTTATAGAGTCCTTGATGCCTATTCAACAAATATTTGTTAATTTAACAGCTATAACTAAAGATTATTGTTAATTTCAAACTTATTCATTAGAAATATTTGACTGAAAGAGAATTGGACCGACTCTAACATGATCAATATTAGAATTTATTGGAAAACTATGGGGTGGTTCACAGAAGAAAGAAAATTCTGGTAAATCAAGACTTCATAATGACAGAGATAAGAAGCTAAGTAACAACAAATGAAAAATGTCTCCAGAATGCTACTTTTATCATAAATAAGCCCTATCTTCAAATTACTTGGCTCAAGATTCAAATTTATAAGGTAAGCAAGACAGGCTTAAACTGGCCTGAAATTTACACTTTGAATGATGATCCAACTAACATTGTGAGTAATGGTGGGAGAGTAGTTTCCCAGATGGAAAAACAGGTATTATTACCAGAAACCAGAACAACAACGGAAAGGCATTATATGACCTTGTATTTTACTAAATTTTTAAACATATCATCTCATTTAATTACTTCAACTAGACTTTGAGATATAATTTATTTTCCATTTTATATGAAGAAATATGAAAATAGAAAACAAGAAACTTGTCAAAAATTATAAAGACATCCTCTCCAACTCCAATATTCTTGCTCTTTCCATAACACACAAAAAGGCAATATACGACTATTCCACACTTACTCTAAACAGGTTTTAAAATCAATATTTTCAAAATTAAAATATAATGTTTGCCAAATTATATAAATTTATTAAATAATTTTATAAATAAAGGAGACTGAATTGTTTGCTATTAGTATATAAATCTTAGCAAAAAACAATATGATGGCTTCAATATTTTCAAATGCTTTTTCTGAAAAAGACATAGGATCTGCATGATATATAAATTTTTCATTCATTTTTGAGCTCGCAGCAAAACCAAGAGAATTCTATGAAGGCCAAAGGATAAACAACTATCTGAAAAGAAGTGACAAGTGAACACAGAAGTCAGAACTGCCCTGAAAATAAACGCCAGTATTAGGACCCCAGGGCTTTGCTGGTTAACAATCAAACATAGGGGAATAAGAGAACAAGGCTTGGGACCATGAAAAATTGAAAGCTGAAAGTGAGACTATCATAAAGCCAAGAATCTAAAGAGACTGCATCCTCATTGAAAAGGTAGACTGGAAAAAAGTCGATCAGTTATAAAGAGAACACATCAGGGAATCCATTTGGTTTGGCCAGCTCATGGTGGAAAAAATATAATGATAATGCTTTCCACGGAGAATTTGTAGCCAGAAAGCTGTTCTCATAGAGTCTGGGATTGAATTTACAGGGGAAACCATAACAAAATTCATACAAATTACCATCTAATAGAATTAAAATTCTATTACAGCAAAATAGAAGTGAAAAATAGAGAGAAAAATTCCCAAAACAATGAGGATGGGGAGCTGACCAAGAAAAAAAATTCTATCAGTTAAAAGATCGACATTATTGTCAGATCAGGGATTTAACTTTGTCTCAAGCTATTAACTTAGTTCATTACCCTTTCATTGCTGCCGGAAGAAGACATGAGACTTCTAGGACAGAAACAAGGGACTTTACTGCTCACAGTGAAGTGAGCAACATGAGCATCAGCACTTAACATGTTAGTTTCCCTTGTCCCCCTAAGTCCCACAGGTGTGGCATGACATGATCGACATGGATGTTACACAATTCTGTTCTTTGTACTAAAGAGACATATTACTTCATTTCTTAGTATTCCTTGCTGCAAACCCTTAGAAATAGCCACATTAAAGAGTAGTCAGAACCTTTTTTCTTGGGATTCTAGCAAGAAAGCACAGGGATGGATACTCAGGGCTTATGGCCAATTGCCTCTCCCACCAATCTACTCCTCCTTCTAACAACAAGTTATTGGCTGAAGTCAAATTTTCTCATGAGTATCCCAATTGGTTGGCCATTTGGAATAATCTTACCAGCAGAGTCTGAGAATAAATCAGTTTAATTTCTATGAAATTTTTAATTAAGACTACTATTAACCAGAATCCAAGCATTAGGATAACCCCAATCTGTATTATTGACTGAAACCAGGCCTCCCAGAATCAGACTCAACCAAATGTAAGTAAGTCTTAGATGGGGCCAGTAGGTCTTACTTCAAGCAGCAAGGATATAGCCTAAAGCCAGTCCTTTATTTATTTCAATTCACAACCTAGATGGACTTTCTGAAGTGGGGGTTTTGCCAGTAATTACTGGCCACTGAGTGGCCAGAAAGCAACCCTGTCCCTAATGAAGATGCTTCATGGCCAGCTCTCTTAAACATATAAACATATCATCTGAAGCGACACAGTTCATTCTAGTTCAGGGTTTATTGTTAAACTGCACTTTGATCATCATTACATTAATTTGGTTAAATCACTTGAGTCATGACCAAATAGTTAGTTGCACCCTCTCTTACCACCATTGCGCAAGCTGAGGCCACTCAGGTATTAGAAAAAGAATATAAATTTGTATCCATTGACCTAAAGCAAGATAGTGCTGGCCCATGTGCTTCTACGTGTATGGAGCAGGGAGGTGGAGCTCCACATTAGGAACTACTATTCATTGATGACTTCGGAGGCATTAGAATATCTCAGGACTAGTCACATCCACATGACTTTACTTCTATTTTCATAACCCAGCAGCAGGTGAATTACAAGTCACAACTACTGCTTAATGATTGTTTTGCCAGGCTGTGGTTTGGGATCTAAAGGACAAAGAACATTAATTGTTTTCCACTCCTTGAACCTCTCAGGGTCTAAGGTGGGAGTTTCTTCCTTAGGTTCTGGGGTTGTTACTGTTCTTTCAAATTCACAAAACAAGTGTGTGTCATTCTAGTAGCTACCTCTTCACTGGTTTTCAATTACCTCCTACTTATGCCCAGACCTTTCATCTGCCAGGTCAAGTGCAAGAGGAACAAGGCTAGTTTTATACAAGGTACAGAGAGACTCATTATATATTCTGCCTTGGCCTACATGGATCACTATATGGTTCTTGGTTACCAGTGTATTCACAAGTTGTCATTAACTCTTTGATCTAGGATCATGTCAATCCAACAAAAGAATCCAGGTGGCTAAACCAAAATTAAGTTTGTAAATACTAGCTCCCATTTTTTGTAGGATGCCACATGGTGTACAGATTACACTGGCCTATATTTGCTGATAAGTAAAAAAAAAAATCCTCATGTCCAGAAATGGTCAAAGTGCAATGCAAATTTTCAAAATCAGTCTACATAATCCTTCACCTCTTTCATTTGATCATTAACTGGGGAATAATCAATAAGAAAAGAATCCTGTTTGGGCATGGCTACATTCAGTGATCAAACTGCCTAAGGCTCATGGAGCAGAGAGAGAGGAGAGAGATATCCTCTTGATTTGAATTTTGAGAAGTGAATTCTGCTTCTCAATAATGCTAGATGTCTGCAGAATAAGGAATGTGGATTGCTCGTCAAGGATGTTGACTATTAGTCCATTATAAGTGGCCTACTCAACAAAATACGTAACAATGTCAGACTGAAAATGGTCCAAAACCCTGAAAACATGGCAAACTTTAGTTTGATGGGCCACCAGAGTGTGACCATAGGATGCCTATCAGATTGAAATAACATCTGATATGATTTGGATCTGTATCCGCAGCCCAAATCTCATGTCAAATTGTAGTCCCCAGTGTTGAAGGAGGAACTTGGTGAGAGGTGACTGAATCATTGGGGTGGAGATCCACCTTGCTGTTCTTATGAGTTCTCAGGAGACCTTGTTGCTTAAAAGTGTGTAGCATGCTTCCCACCCCACACCCCTTCTCTTGCTTCATCCAGCTCTGGCCACGTAAGAGGTGCCTGCTTCCCTTTCACCTTCTGCGATGATTCTAAGTTTCCTGAGACCTCCCCAGCCATGTTTTCTGTAGAAACATGGCTGAACCATGAGCCAACCTCTTTTCTTTATAAGTTACCCAGCCTCAGGTATGTCTTTATAGCAGTGCAAGAATAGACTATGACAATATCATATCCTAAAAATGTGTCAACAGCTGTGAGGTACCATTGGTAGCTTCAACAGGGGTAAAAGTTCAAATATAGTCAATTTTCTGGGAGCACATTAAAGTCAATGTCCATGCAATATGGCCTCCTTCACTGCAAGACAAATGGGGCCAACTTTAGACAGGAGTCACTTGCCTAGTATACAGTGGTAGCTTCTTCATAACAAATGCATAGTCCTTTACTATATGGCCAGTCCGTGATGGCAGATGTGTTGCCATGCCTGGTGCAATGAAAGTCCAGGTGGCCATGGGGTTGCTAGACAGTACATTCTTGATCAGCATCCTAATTCCACTAAGTCTCTTACCTGAGCATCTACATAAGTAGCTTAGACTGATTATCATTACAGTTTGTTGCCACAGTTCACACACCAAAGAGGGCTCTCTTTAACCTGATCATCTGCAGTCTTTCAAGTAAGTGGCAGACCAGATGCTGGGCCACTAGCAACAGCCTAAAAGTTAATTTAAAAAGGTATAGCAATCCTGGCCCTTGGGAGCACTGTCTAGGGCAATTCAGCCCTTAGTTTGACTTTCTTATTCAAGTCAAACTTCCTGAGTTGTCATTGGCCCTGAATGGCTGCTGTCTTTGCTGTCACCTTAACCATGAATGAACTGTTCTCACACATTCAGGAAAACCTCTATAAATACACAGTGCCAAGAGCCAGTAACTTTGTGTTAGGTGTTGAAGGGAGGGATAATGATTCCCTATAGGGAAAAGTTTAAGAATCAAAAGCTCTAATAGGGCCAGACTGGCTGTGTTCTTGGAAATAACATTTCCATTTGCCCAGCAAGGGCTGTTGGGCTCATCCTGCCTTATCAGGCATTGACTCCAAGTTGACCTACTTTAAAATGAAAATGTCAGACAGTCACAAGGCCTCAATGGATGAAGCATTCAGTTTTATACATTCTTAGTTACAGATTAATAGGGAAAAAGAAGAAGCGATGGGGCATAAGTTGTCCCCTTGATAGGTGGTACTTCTGTTTCCTTTCTTTTCATAGGCAACATTTCCTTAGCTTGATTATGCTATGACTTAAACCTATTCATTAGTCTAATGGCCAAGAGGGTCATTTCTACCATATATATATATATTTATTATGCAAATATATTTTATTCTATATTGTCAAATTTATCAATATTCTTTACTGCTTCTGGACTTTGAGTCATAGTGAGATAGGTTTATAGATTCCTAATTTATATAGAAATTCACCCATTTTTTTCTATTACAAATATGTTTTCCTTTTTAGAGATATATGCCAAGTTTATTTAACATAACCCCATTATATGTTGAAGACTATAGTTTTTAAAGTTGATTTGGAAATGACCGTTTTGAGAACCATTTTTGTGGAAGCTACCCAACAAAAGATGAAATAACATATTGAAATTATATTAAATTCATACTGACTTGGGGCAAATTAACATCTCCATGATGTATCATTTTATCTTACTACGTGGGCTTGCTTTCTTTCATTTTGGGATGTTTTATAGTTTTCCTCAGTCAGGTTTTGTACCTTTCCTGATACATTTATTCATAGGTCTATTACCTACAGATACTACCTTATAGTTACCATGAGTCCTTCAATAAATTACAATGTTAGTGGGAGTTCCCCAGAAAGATGCAAATGGTATGTGTGTGGGTGGGAGTGGTGAGGTGGTAGGAGAGATCCATTTTAAGAACAGATCACATGATGGGAGAGGCTGATAAGTTCAAAATCTGCAAAGTAGACAAACAGGCTGGAGTCCCAAGGAAGATCTGGTATTGCACCTCAAGACCAAAGGCAGACTTCTGACATTTTCCCTTTCTTGGGAGAGGTCATTTTTTTTCTGTTAAAACCTGTGACTGATTGGATGAAGTACACCCATATTATAGCGGGTAACCTGCTTTATTCAAAGTCTACTGATTTAAATGTTAATCTCATCTAAAAATACCTCCACAGAAACACCTAGAATAGTGTTTAACCAAGTATTGGACACTGGCCCGGCCATCAAGCTGACACATAAAATTAACCATCACTAATTTACACTCCGACCAACAGTGTAAAATCATTCCTATTTCTCCACATCCTCTCCGGCATCCGTTGTTTCCTGATTTTTTAATGATCGCCATTCTAACTGGCATAAGATGGTATCTCAATGTGGTTTTGATTTGCATTTCTCTTATGACCAGTGGTGATGAGCTTCTGTTCATGTGTTTGTTGGCAACATAAATGTTTTCTTTTGAGAAGTGTCTGTTCATATCCTTTGCCCACTTTTTGATGGGGTTGTTTTTTTTTCTTGTAAATTCGTTTAAGTTCTTTGTAGATTCTGGGTATTAGCCCTTTGTCAGATAGGTAGATTGCAAAATTTTTTCCCATTCTGTTGCTTGCCAGTTCACTCTAATGATAGTTTCTTTTGCTGTGCAGAAGCTCTTTAGTTTAGTTAGATCCCATTTGTCTATTTTGTCTTTTGTTGCCACTGCTTTTGGTGTTTTGGTCATGAAGTCCTTGCTTATGCCTATGTCCTGAATGGTCTTGCCCAGGTTTTCTTCTAGGGTTTTTATGGTGTTAGGTCTTATGTTTAAATCTTTAATCCATCTGGAGTTAATTTTTGTATAAGGTGTAAGGAAGGGATCCAATTTCAGCTTTCTCCATATGGCTAACCAGTTTTCCTAATACCACTTATTAAGGGCTAGGGGAGGGATAGCTGTGGGTGGGGGGATAGGGGAGGGATAACATTATAAGAAACACCTAATGTAGATGACGGGGTGATGGATGCAGCAAACCACCACAGCACCTGTATACCTATGTAACAAGCCTGCATGTTCTGCACATGTACCCCAGAACTTAAAGTATAATTAAAAAAAAAATCTATCTTCAAAGGACCTTAAAAAATTAATCATCACAAGAAACTTTACTCTTAAAATATTAATTTGCTATCCATATCCAGTTACTTACTCAATTATTTCATCTCTCTCTATCTCTCTCTCTCTCTCTTTCCCCCATTCCACCATCTCCTTTTCTTTGATTTTCTGTAGTTTTGCAGATATACTATCACAGATCTGCAAATAGAGATGATTTTAAATTTATGCTTCCTAAATCTTATGTCTCTAATTATTTTATTCTTGTCTAATTTTACTTTTTGATAATTTCAACACAATGTTTAAAACTGTAGCAATAATGAGCCTCATTTACCTTTTCTCTGAATTTAACAGACACTGGTTCAACATTTTCCTATTATTTAATATATGAGGTATTAGCAGGTAAGAAATATCCAATCAATTTCTCTTGAGTGTTTTTATTTAGTTTTGTGTGAATTAGGAATTTACCTTTGAAACGATATTTAATTTTGAATAAAATTTCAGAAATCATATTTTTCTCATAGCTATTCAATAACATGAATTATATTAGTTGATTTTCTAATTTTGTTCCATCTCTGGATTACTGCAATAAATCTTAGTCATTATTCATTAATTTTAATGTGCTATTACCTCTATTGGTTAATATTAATTTATTTCAAATATCTTCAACAGCATTTGTGTGGATGTGGTTGATCTGTAGTTATCCTTTATGTGAAATGATTATTGGATTTAAATATTAATATCATGCCTGTGCATCTGTTATGTTCTGTCTGGAAATCAGACACCACAGTAGGTATTCCAAACAGAAGCAATTTATGTATAAATTAGTTATATAATTTGAAAAGATTAGAGGAGCAGAAGTGAAAATAACATTACTAAAAATTAAATTGCTGCAAATCAGTAAACAGTGATGCTGCAAGCCCAAGATCTCTGGGGCACACTTATTAAGTGGCTTTTGCTGCAAGTCAAATCCTCCCAATAGGGAGCCTGTTAGTGCCATGTCTAGGCCAGAGCTCCCTTTGCTGGGAACCACACTGCTTGAGCAGGAGGGAAATGGGTCTGCATTCCCAGGCCCATGTTCCTGTTTGTGGCTGCAGCTGTCACTCTCAATACCTCAAACACTATTGTTGCTGCTCCTATTTGTGTAGCCAGAAATGCCGTGCCAAAGAGAAGAGGAATAGAATCCATTCTTTCCTCCTCATCCTGTCAAATCTCTCATGAGCGCACTTCAGTTGCCGAACCCAACTGGAGATCATTTATTTGGTACAGGTGTCTGGGAACCGGAGTTTGTGGGGCCCCTACCCTCCCTTACAGACTAAATAACAGAAGGGCAGAAACAGATCTGAGAATATGGAAATGACTGGGAGAGCTTATTGCATAAAAGGAATTCAGAAGTTTTTCTTTCTTTTTTTTTTTTTTTTTCCTATTCACTAAGGCAATTTGGGTAACCCTGGGATTATCTGGTCTTTGAAGCCTCACAAGCCAAGTATTTATTTTGCTTTAAAGACCTGGGGGCAGGTCTTTAATGATATCCCTATAAAAACTGAGCTGTTTACAGTTCCATGCTGGGATCAGTTTTGGTAACTTATATTTTTCCTAGAAAATTATCCATTTCCTCTAGGCTTCCAATTTCTCTGGCACACAGTTGGAAAAGTGGTTTGTTATGAACATTAAAAACCTCTCTCTCTGAGGTTTGGTTATTTTCTTCTTCACACTTTTTATTTTGAATATTTTTTATCCATTTTTCTTTCCCTTGGTTTTCTAGTTATTGGATTGTCAATTTTGTCATTATATTTAAATAATGGATTTTTTAAAATTGTATTTCTTACTCTTATTTTGTCTTTATTTTCTTAACTTTTAAATTGTATATTTACTGCTTTTTTCTTAACTATTTTCTAAAAATGTTAACATAGTTTCTCTAAGCATTTCTTTCTAGAAATTCTATAATTTTGATTTGTATATTTCCTTTGACTCAAGATTTATTTTTTAAAAGATTCCTATCTCCAGTTAGGTAGACTTTACTTTTGTCATTGGTTTCTAATCATACTGCATATTTACATTGGTAAATGTCGCTTGCATAATTTTAAATTTGTAGATTAAGTAATTATTTTTACAGCAACCAGGAATTTATTTTCTCATGATTCTGGAGGCAAAAAGGCTGAGATCAAAGTATCAGTAGGGTTGGTTTCTACTGAAGAGTTCCTCTGAGGTTTGCATATTCCCATTTTCCTGTATCTTCACATGGCCTTCCTTTTGCACATGTCTCTGTTCAAATTTCCTCTTCTTGTAAGGACTCCAGTCATATTGAATTAGGGCCCACTCTAATGAATTCATTGTAACTTGATTACACCTGTAAAGAACTTATTTCCAAAGTTCAGCCACATTCTGAGATACAAGGCATTAAGATTTCAACATATGAATTAGGAAGATGGCAAAATTCTGCCCATAACATTTTGCATTCTTTGTGTCAAGGTCAACTGTCAGCATCAGAGCTAAATGAGATTTGAAAATAGATATTGACTGTTTATATATTTTGAATTAAAATGAAGTCTTCTACTGTTTCTTTATATAATTAGAATGATAAATCTTGGAAAACTGTAGACTCAGAAGTCTAGCAAAGAGTTAAGACACTTTGGTATAAAATATGACAGTTACAGACAGGGCAACAGAAAACTTAATAAATTTGCCTCATTATTTTTGTTCTGTGATGATCTTTTTTTGTAGAACATTGGGCTGATTTTCTTTAAAAATATTAAATGTTCAAAGAGTTTATAGTCCATTTCAGCCTATTTTATCAGTCATGATTGAGGTTACAACTCCTTGAGCACTTTTCCTCTAAACTTAAATTTAAATAATCCAGATCCTGTTGCTTCATTAAATATTTATTTTTTCACTGACATTTTGAAGAGTAATATCCTTAGTGTCCAGATAAACCTCCATGGGTATAAACCTGTAAGATACAAGCTGGACAGATGATCACTGAATGTACAATGGGGAAAAAGTAATTTTCAGCTGTGTAAAATTATAGTCAGCCTGGGTGTTACAAAGCAGATCATTGAATTAATATAAAAAAATCACTGGTAATAAAGGTTATTAAATCATTCTTAGACTTCTAATGCTACAGTATTTTTCTACAGGGTAATTTGTACATTGGGAGACTAAAACTAAATGTGAGAAAAATATTAATAACTTGATGCTTTGCATAATTATTTATTTATGGTCAAGAAAACATAATAGAAGAAATCATACTAAATTTTGATTTTCTGCAAGTGGCTTCTATGAAAACCTGTTATTTGGAGACTCACATATGTATTTATTTAACTAGGATTTTTGATCCCTTGTATGGCAGGCACTGTGAAAAGATGTTTGCGATGCATCGTGAATAAAACACTTTCTCCATTCTGGGTACCAAAAATACAAGAACACAATCATTTTTTAATTGCTAGCAATTAGCAGGAGCAAGTATAAGCAGCTACTGAGATCAGGCACAATGGTTCACGCCTGGGAGGCTAAGGCAGGAGGACTGTTTGAGGCCAGGACTTTGAGATGAGCTTGGGCAACTATCAACAGACCCTATCCCTTTAAAAAAAAAGTCAAAAGTTATCCAGGTATAGTGGTGCACATCTGTGATCTCAGCTACTTGAGAGTCTGAGGTGGGAGGATCACTTGAGCCTAGGAGGTGGAGGCTATACTGAACTATGATTATGCCACTGCACTGCCGCCTGGGGAACAGGGTGAGACCCCATCTCAAATTAATAAACTAATAAAATTAAATACAATTAAAAATAGTGGCTACATATTAATATACTGAAGCTCTGATACACAGTAAGTGAGAAAATTTAAGTAGGGGAATGTCTAACAATATATCAATATAAAGGGTGTGTGTGTGTGTGTACATAAATCAAGAATATGGGACAGTGTGGGATGGCTGAAAGAAAATACCAGAGCTTGAGAGTGAGAAAAAAGCGAGATCAAGATTCCCCAGGAACAAACAGGAGAATTAAAAACCCCTCAGAATGGATAATACTCTTGCAGCAGAATATAGATTATAGGCTTGTTTGACAGTACTCTTGAGTTACCAATGTCTGAGCCAAAACTTAAGGGTTAAAGTACGATTTTGTTAATTGGCATTGGAGCAGAAAAAGATACTAGGGGGAAGGTTCAGGTGGAGGAAATGACATATGCACAGCAAATATTAAAGAGCACACAGATTATTTAGTATGAGTAACATTTTATCAGAAGAGTGAAAAGCAAGCTTATATTCACTTTCACTTCCTCTTACTATACTCATAGAGTATACAGTGCAGTTTTTGTACCCTACTTAATAAGTAATAGGTAAAAGATTTAATTTGGCAACCAAATGTCATTCACTTTACAGGAAACCTGGACATATGCATTAATTGAAGTTTTACTCATTTTTCTTAGCAATTGTATAAATAATTCACTGTTGTACAACACACTGGAAATTTGTCTGCTATAATTTCAGTAGTACTGCTCTAAAGCACTGGTTTTGGAAGAGAACAACTTCTTAGCAGTCAACAGAAGTTTTGTTTGCTTGTTGTTGTTCTTCAACCCAATCTATGCCATTTTTAAGTGCACATCCTGGACTTCTTCCAGTGAAGATTTTCTAGGGTATTTTAGCATTCATTTCTCAATTATACTGTTGTTGCAAGACAATACTACTCCAAGTTCTTTAACTTCCTGGTGATAATTAAACCACAGATGCATAATTAAATGTACCCAAGCTTAAACAAATTAAGTCAAATAAAATTCCAGTGTTCTCCTTATCTGAAAATAAAGTCTTATATAGAAATTTGCATTCTCTCTTGAAAAAGCATTATATTTTATCGTGCAATTATGTTTTCAAATAGATAAAAAGCAATAATTTATCATCAATGACAGAGTTCATCTTATGAATTTATTTTAAAACATTCTCAGTGTTCAAGTAAAACAATTTAAGAAAAGTATATGTAATAGCACTGTGAATAGAAAGATCTCTTAGATGATGACAGTGGCTGTCCTATGTTGTATATAAATAAACAAGACATACAAAAATAGAGAAATAAATTATTTTTTAAAATCTACCAACGGATAATTCAACAAACATCTATTAGGAGCCATATATTATATCACTCACTGGACACACACATTAATAAGGTTTAATTTTCAAGAAGTTAATAATCAAATGAAGGAAACTGAGAAGCTAGAGTTTACATCAAATGCTGATCATGTTAATAAAGGCAAGCACAAGATACATGAGGAGCATTAAAGAGAAGGTGCCAACTTCTTTGTATGAGAGAAAAGATTTCACATGAATAGAGAAGAGCCTGGTAAAGCCACAGAGGAAAGAAGTTTCAGGGAGATAATATACCCTTTCAAAAAATATCAGTAATACCTACCAGTGGACAGTTGAAATATTGGGTACCAGTCTTTTATTTTTCCAGGTATGAGAAAATCTGTTGTTTTTGTTTAGTTGCTGTTTTTACAATTGTCTATCTGAAGGTATAATGTGAATTTTCAAAATTTTATTTATTTGCTTTTGCTTTTGACAGGTAGATGTGATGTACATGTTTGCCAAGTACGGCAGCAAAGCACAATGTCAATTTGCTATTTCATTTTCTCCTTGTATTTAGGTTCCTCTAAAGCATGATTTCAGCAGTTAATTATATTAAGTAATTTTCTGTTTAATGTCAGAAATTTTATCTTTTGTGTTTTCCTTTTACCATGAATGCTACAAGGTACATTAATTAATACACTAAAATGCCATGTCATGGTTAACAAAACTGTGAGTACAATACTTGATTATCCAAAGGTTTAAGAATGAATGTCCCTTTCTGTATTGTACTGCAAAGCACCTATTACAGAATCTCAATTCAATCACACCTATAGCCAGAAATAGGTTTTATTGCCCTTACAAGCTCATCCTGACTACTTTGAGGCTAGACAAATAATGATATAATTCATTTCTACTGGGGTTGCCAGCAGGACATATTAATCCAAGGATATCCTTTTATTTAACTAATTATTTACTTTTAAAATCAGCATGTTTGAATATACTTGACCTGTGAGGAAGAAACATTTGTTACAGCATATAAGGATAGATTTCCATTAGATATAGAATACATACTATGTTAGTTTGTGAGAGACCATTTAGGCATCAAATACACAAATGAAGTACAGTCCTAACTAAAGCAGAGTTCTTAAGAAACTTTGTAGATAACCACATGGTGATGAATAGTAAGGGAACCTTGTCAGTATACTTTGTTCCATATTTAACCATAGTTCTGAGTAATTTTGTAGGCAAGGCAAATCTATCAATCTGTATGTCTATATTTCTACTCTTTGTAGATCCATGACCTTTAACCTTTCCTATTGATTTACTACCTTATACTTAAGAATTTTTATATGCTATATTTTCTGGATTGTGCAGGGCCAACTTGAATAAGAAACTATTTAGACAGTGTTTCATTAAAGCATATACAAATATAAACTGTTAAATTTATTATAGCTAAAGTAGAAAATAAAAGGATGTTTCTCTATGTCCTTTAGAAAATAGAACTTTGGCCATAATAAATCTACTTTATTAGATCCTATAAATTAATTATTGTTGTGATTATCTTGGTGTAGGTAAGAATGTTTATACATGAAGTTGTCAGCTACTAGGCTAAGAGAGCTTTGGAAATTTTTTTTTTTCGTTTTTTAAATTGTACTTTAGGTTCTGGGGTACATGTGCAGAGCATGCATAGGTACACACATGGTAATGTGGTTTGCTGCCTCCATCCCCCCATCACCTACATCTGGCACTTCTCCCCATGTTATCCCTTCCAGACCTCCCCACCAGCCACTGTCCCTCCCTTTCCCCCCACAACAGACCCCAGTGTGTGATACTCCCCTCCCTGTGTCTCTGAGAGCTTTGGGACGCAGGGAGTTGTGAAACTTAACTCAGTTTCCCAAGATGAAAAGGATCTCTTTATAGTGACATCAGTTTGAACTTGAAAAGCCTGTCCATGGGTCTATGCCCTGAAATATTAATTGTAAAAAATAACTTTTAGTGTTATATACTGAGTTGTTCTTTTGACCTTTTTCCAGAATACTTACACAGCAGCCTGTAAGTAGGGTAAGGGAAATGAAGAAACCACCTGTTAATAATCAGATTATAAGATTCTGGGCCGGGTGCTGTAGCTCACGCCTATAATCCTAGCACTATGGGAGGCCAAAGCGGGTGGATCACGAGGTCAGGAGTTCGAGACCAGCATGATCAACATGGTGAAACCCTGTCTCTACTAAAAATACAAAAATTAGCTGGGCATGGTGCTGCGCACCTATAATGGCAGCTACTCAGGAGGTTGAGGCAGGAAAATCACTTGAACCCGGAGGCAGAGGTTGTAGTATGCCAAGATTGTACCACTGCACTCCAGCCTAGGTGACAGAGCAAGACATGGTCTCAAATAAAAACAAACAAACAAACAAAAAAGATGCTGGTTAAATTTAATGCAAGATACTGAAATTTCAGAATGAAGGAGAATGGAATACTTTACTGAGGTAATGCTCAGTTTAAATCAATAATAATCCCGACAGTAAGAAAATATTGTGAACAGTCAAGTATTGACAAATCTCCGGAGACATCTAATTCATCTCAGAATGTGTTCGTTGTGCTTGTCATGAACTGACAAGAGATTATGAAATACTTTTATACATCAGTTTGATGACAGTTATTGACATCCTATATACATGAACATGATTGTGTTTTTATCCATCTCGAAAGGGATACAACTCCTGAAATATTTCTAACATATCACTGGTATGTTTTTTAAACTACAGAACCTATTTTAATTTCTCCTTTTGGTTTGTCAATACTTTCCATAGTGAAGGCTTTAAAACCAGTAGAGTTGTCTGTATATTTTAAGCTAATTAAAAATGTAGAGTATCAAGAATACATAAACTTTTTGTATTCCTTCTGTTATAATATGAGGGAAAAGAAATTGGCATCAATTACTTTTCTAGGAAATCTCAAAGGCATTCTGGGTGTAAAAAAAATCCAATAAAGAAATATAACAGTGTTATTATTCAGAAATGAGTTCTTTAATTTGAATTTAAGAAAGCCCATATTAAAAAGATGTCTTTAGAAAATACAAGATCATAATCTTTATTATGTAAAGAGAGTAAATGGTTTCAATTTTGACTTAAAGTGACAATATTTAAAGTGAACTCAAGAAAATAATAATTATTAGAAACTTTATCTTTTCAAATTTGAAAAATATTTGTTAATAATTTAAAAAAAATTTTAAATGAGGTCCATAAAGTAAAAGGCTTTAAAGTTGGGGCATTTGGGCAATATTAGGAACCTCAATCACCTAACCATCTAATATCTTTTTATTTTTGCATTTTTTTATTATACTTTAAGTTCTAGGGTACATGTGGCGAACATGCAGGTTTGTTACATAGGTATACACTTGCCATAGTGGTTTACTGCATCCATCCCCCAGTCATCTACATTAGTTATTGCTCCTAATGTTAGTCCTCCCCAATTCCCACACCGCCTGCTATCTCTCCTCTAGTCCCTGCACTGCCCAACAGGCCCCGGTGTGTGATGTTCCCCTCCCTGTGTCCATGTGTTCTTATTGTGCAACACCCACCTATGAGTGAGAACACGTTGTGTTTCATTTTCAGTTCTTGTGTCAGTTTGCTGAGAATGACGGTTTCCAGCTTTATCCATGTCCCCGTAAAGGAAATGAACTCATCCTTTTTTATGGCTGCAGAGTATTCCATGGTGCATATATCCCACATTTTCTTTATCCAGTCTATCTTTGATGGCATTTGGGTTGGTTCCAAGTCTTTTCTACTGTGAATAGTGCCACGATAAACATATATGTACATGTGTCTTAATAGTAGAATGATTAATAATCCTTTGGGTATATACCCAGTAATGGGATTGCTGGGTCAAATGGTATTTCTAGTTCTAGATCTTTGGGGAACCACCACATTGTCTTCCACAGTGGTTGAACTAATTTACACTCCCACCAACAGTGTAAAAGTGTTCCTATTTCTCCACATCCTCTCTAACACAGTTGCATTTTCATGTAAAGAGCAGGATATGCAATCAAAGATACATTTGTCTTTTTAAAAGCACAAAAAAAATTTATTTCACTTTTTTGCACAGAAGCCATGTAAAATTTTGCATTATTCACAATCTATAAAAATTGGCCCAACTTTGTTCACATTTAATATATTTCTTTTAAAATTTGTCTTTCAGATTTGTGATTACATGTGTATTATATATATTATGTATTATTTATAATTATTATATATGTATTATATATTTATGGTATATATGTACACACAATCTGGCACAACAGGACTTTTTTAAGGCAAATCTTATTTTCATGTACAAAATATTTCAACAAGTTAAATATATCCATTATCTTATATATACATTCATGTTTCTTTAAAATGGTTATAACTTGTGTAGTGAAGTTAAGTATACAACTTTTATTCCCATTAAGACACTGAAAAACTGTGGAAGTAGTTAAAAGAGAACTGTCATCCACTTGCACTTTAGCAAATCCACATAGCTCCAGTAAGGCAATCCTTCCACAGGCATACATATTCTTTTAAAAAAAATAATAGACTTTACCTTTTAGGACATTTTCTTATGTATATACGAGTCGAGAGGGTGGTACAGAGAGTTCCCAAATACCCCATACCCAGTTTCTCCTGAACATCTTACATGGATATGATACAATTTTGATGATTAATGAAGCAGTATTGATATACCATTATTTACTATACTCTGTAATTTAGAGTTCCTTACTTTTTACCTAATTCTCTGTGTGTGTATATGTGTGTGTGTGCATGTGTTGTGTGTCTCCAGGATTCCATCCAGAGCACCACGTTATATTTGCCCACTCTGTCTCCTTAGGCTCCTTTTTGATGTGGCAGTTTCTCAGACTTTATTTTTATGACCTCAACAGTTTTGAAGAATACAGTTCAGGTATTGTGTGAGATGCTCCACTTTGGAATGTGTCTGATGTTTTTCTTATGATCAAATTGTGATTATGAGTTACTGAAAGGAAGACGACAGAGAGAAAGGCCACCATGTTTATCACATCAAATCAAAGATACATTCTATCAACCGGACTTCTCTCTGTTGGTGTTACCTTGATGACCTAAGCAAGCTAGTGTTTTTCAGATTTCTCCACTGTGAAGTTATTGTTTTTTCCTTGTTTCATGTTGTAGTCTTTGAAAGAAAATTACTATGTGCAGCTTGCATTATGAAGTGGGTAGTTATGCTGTCCTTCCTTGAGGGTGGACTATCTATTCAAATTATAAAAAATTCTTATGCATGGGAGTTTACCTCTTTTCCACCATCATTTATATATTTATTTATTCTCATTTATTTGTATAAATATAAAATAGTAGATATGTATTTTATGCTTTGGATTATGATCCAGTCCTACTTGGTCATTTAATTTGTTGCTCTAATTGTTCTAATTTTGGCCATTTGGAGTTCTTTTAGTTGGCTCCTGAATCATTCCTACAAGCTCCAATTATATTGGATTTTTTAGCACCTCCTTATTTTCTAAAATTACAAGATGCTTCAGACTCATCTTGTGTATTTCCTGTTCCAATCCTAGATGCAGTCATTTCTCCAAGGAGCTTTGGTTCTTTTAATTGGAGAACAGTATTAGATAGAAAGATCTAGGATGTAGGTGTGCTCCTTGATAATGAGGTATCTTTTACTGTATGCTCTCTCAGCTGACAAATCAAGGATATGACTGTGTGTTCACAAACCTGTGTATAGGCACAAGTCTATAAGTATTTCTGTATGTGATTTTACTTATTTGTCTTAAGCTAAATGTGAGTTCATACAGCTGCTCCAACTCTGATCTATTGTCACACGGTTCACTCTAGATTGTTTCCCTTGCTTATCTGTGAATTCCCACTCCAGCAGTGAGAAACCCAAAGGCAGCCATCTGCCATTCATTTACTTACTTGTTCAATAGCAATATCCATATATGTGTAGCAATATCAGAACTATTAAACTTTAGCACCATGAAAAAAATGTCAACTAGAATATACACAGTTTGTGCAATTTCCTTTCTCTTTAGTCCTACAGATCCAGTCATTTCCAGAGTGACTTAGATCATCACTTTCCCATATCCCATTCAATGAGGTTGTTACATACCCTTGAGATACAGATAGATTTACTCATCACAATCTGATTCCTTCCTGGAATCCCCTGACCTCCTAAATTATGTTTCAAAACTTGCATATATTAAGATTCACCTTTGTGCTCTAACAAATGGGTTTAACAAACATATAATGCCATGTATCTAGTGCCACACAGAATAGTTTTACTGTGTGGAAAATCTCATTCTTCACCTATTTATTTTCTTCCACTTCATTTGAACCCCTGGCAACCACTATTCACTGTTTATTGTCCTGATAGTTTTGTCTTTTCAGAATTTCATATAATTGGGAGCATATAGTATACAGCATTGTCAGACATTTTTTGAGGCAAGAAGCATTTGGGGTTCTTCCACGTTTTACTGTATCTTGGTAACTCATTTTTGCCATCATTGAATAACACTGCCTCATATGAATATACATTCCAGGTACTACTTTTTTAAATCCCGTCATTTATTGAAGGATATCTTGGTTGTTTACAGTTTTTTTGGTTATTATGGAAAAGGCTACCATAAATACTTATATGCAGGATTTTGTGTGGATTTAAGTTTTCAAGTCAACTGAGTAAATACATAGAAGCTCAAGTGCTGTGTCATATGATAAGACTATTTTAGGAAATTTCTAAAGTGCCTTCCAAAGTGGCTCTACCACTTTGCATTCCTAACAGCAATGACTGAGAGATTCTATTGCTACACATTTTTGCCAGCCCTTGGTATTGTTGTTGCTGTCGTTTTAAATTTTATCCATTTAAAAATGTTTGTAGAACCTGACCAAAAAGAAGCAATGAGGAAAGGACTCCCTATTTAATAAAGCGTGCTGGGAGAAATGGCTAGCTGTAAGCAGAAGATTAAAGAGGGCCCCTTCCTCACACAGTATACAAAATTAAGTCAAGATGAATTAAAGACTTAACTGTAAAACCAAATTATTTTTTTAAAAACCCTAGAAGAAAATCTAGACAACACCATTCAGGATACAGCTACAGGCAAAAATTTCATGATGAAAATGCCAAAGGCAATTGCAATAAAAGCAAAAATTGACAAATGGGATTTAATTAAACTAAAGAGCATCTGCGAAGCAAAAGAAACTATCATCAGAATGAAGAGACAACCTATGCAGTGGGGGAATATTTTTGCAACCTATCCACCTTACCAAGGGCCAATATCCAGAGTACACAAGAAATGTACACAAATTCACACATGAAAAAATCAAACAACCCCATTTAAAAGTAGGCAAAGTAACATGAACAGGCACTTCTCAAAAGAAGACCTTCATGAGGCCAACAAACATATGAAAGAAAAGTTCAACTTCACTGATCATTAGAGCAATGCAAATCAAAACCGCAATAAGATACCTTCTCGCACCAGTCAGAATGGCAATTATTAAAAAGTCCAGCAACAACAGATCCTGGTGAGATTGAAGTGAAAAGAAACACTTCTACACTGTTGGTGGAAGTGTAAATTAGTTCAATCAGAGTAGAAGAAAGTGTGGTGATTCCTCCAAGATGTAGAAATAGAAATACCATTTGACCCAGAGATCTCATTACTGAGTATATACCCAAAGGAATACCAATCATTCTATCATAGATACACGCACTCATATGTTCATTGCAGCAGTATTCACAATAGCAAAGAATGGAATCAACCCAATGTCCATCAATGATAAACTGGATAAAGAAAATGTGGGCTGCTGCTGCTGCACTGACGGCGGTTGCCTGTGCCTCAGAGTTATTGATTTATTCTTGAGACTCCTCTACTCTCATCTATCCTCATGGATGAACTTCAGGATGTTCAACTCACAGAGATCAAACCACTTCTAAATGATAAGAATGGTACACGAAACTTCCAGGACTTTGACTGTCAGGAGCATGACAGAAACAACTCATGGTGTGGTCCACGTCACTATAAGAGGCTTACCCAAAGGAAACAGACCAGTTATACTAATATATCATGACATTGGCCTCAACCATTAATCCTGTTTCAATGCATTCTTTAACTTTGAGGTTATGCAAGAGATCACCCAACACTTTGCTGTCTGTCATGTGGATGCTCTAGGCCAGCAGGAAGGTGCACCCTCTTTCCCCACAGGGTATCAGTACCCCACAATGGATGAGCTGGCCAAAATGCCGCCTCCTGTTCTTACCCACTTAAGAGGGAATTGGAGTTGGAGCTGGAGCTTACATCCTCAGCAGATTTGCACTCAATCATCCAGAATTTGTGGAAGGCCTTGTGCTTATTAATATTGACCCTTGTACTAAAGGCTGGATTGACTGGGCAGTTCCAAACTCTCTGGCCTGACAACCAATGTTGTGGACATTATTTTGGCTCATCACTTTGGGCAGGAAGAGTTACAGGCCAACCTGGACCTAATCCAAACCTACAGAATGCATATTGCCCAAGACATCAGCCAAGACAACCTGCAGCTCTTCTCGAATTCCTATAATGGATGCAGAGACCTGGAGATCGAAAGACCCATACTGGGCCAAAATGATAACAAATTAAAAACATTAAAGTGTTCTACTTTACTGGTGGTAGGGGATAGTTCGCTGGCAGTTGAGGCCGTGGTTGAATGTAATTCCCGCCTGAACCCTATAAATACAACTTTGCTAAAGATGGCAGACTGTGGGGGACTGCCTCAGGTAGTTCAGCCTGGGAAGCTCACCGAGGCCTTCAAGTATTTTTTGCAGGGAATGGGCTACATACCATCTGCCAGCATGACCCGGCTCGCCCAATCACGAACCCACTCAACCTCAAGTAGCATTGGCTCTGGAGAAAGTCCCTTCAGCCAGTCTGTCACCAGCAATCAATCAGATGGAACTCAAGAATCCTGTGAGTCCCCTGATGTCCTGGACAGACACCAGACCATGGAGGTGTCCTGCTAAACCCCTGGATCATTGCAAGTCCATCCTTCTTCAAATGACCACTCCATAATATAATATTTCATCCTAGTAAACTGGCCTCTACTATCTTTAACTCATGCATGGCCACTGAACCTCTCTCTAGTAGCCTGGATTTATCATTCTCTCTGCCTGTCCACCCCTTTTTTGTATATCACAAAACCCACTTTCATGCCATACTGTAACATTCCAACATCTTTAGCTGATCAGGTCTCTTCATATCCTCTCTTGCCAGCTTTTTTCCGTGCTCCCTCAACTATGTATCAGATAAGATTCTTTGATCCCGACTCTGTGTGTGTGCAGGCACGTGTGTCTGTGTTTGTGTGTGCATAGTTCTGTGGTTTTAGACATGCTTTCTTGTAGTGCTTCTGCAAAAAACGAAAAAGGGACTTATTTTGCATTCTCAATGGTTTTTTTAAGGGAATTAGGCAGAACAGATTTCTAGGTCAGGTAGGCCAACTGCATTATCTTTTGTTTGCAAATTCATCAACAAAATTTGCAAAGTGATTTCAGGAGAGAGCAGCTCTAAGGAATGTGGAAAATCTTCATTATTGCCTGGATCATTGATTGATTGTGACCAATAGTAGAAGGCTGCCTGTTACATAGAGAGGCTCCTTCTGTCCAAATGAATTCCTGTATACTATTCTATAAATAAAAGGAAGGAATATATTCTGCTGGAAGCCCATGAACGATCGGTGAGGTTCTGATACAACATAAGAGTTGTTTCCAAGGAGTGAGTGTGGCTTAATTACTGGACTCACTTAGCACAAGAACGTGGAAAACAAAATGCCAGGTTTCTGCTCTGCAGGAACAAAACTGCTATTGCTGCAGTATCTGATAACAGACATCCACATGTCCACAAGAAGTGCCTCTTAGGTCTATGATGAGAGTATGTCTCCATTCCTCACTTCCCAGAAAGGGGAGAGGGATGGCTTAAAACGCATGTAGATGGTGGAGAAATGGGTGGGGGGGAGAGGAACAGCCATTAACATTGTATCATGTTTAATAAGCTTGATTTCAGCAGCCATATGGAAGCCAAATTAAATTAATATAGAACTCCTTTCTCAGAAAGAGTCTTTGTTTTTTTTGTTTGTTTGAGACAGAGTCTCGCTCTGTCGCGCAGGCTAGAGTGCAATGGCGCAAGCTTGGCTCACTGCAACCTCTGCCTCCCAGGCTCAAGCAGTTCTTGTCTCAAGTGGCTGTGTCATCCTTGCCTGTGAGCTGGGACTACAGGCACCTGCCATCACACCTGGCTAGTTTTTTTATTTTAATAGAGATGGGATTTCACCATGTTGGCCAGGCTGGTCTCAAACTCCTGACCTCAGGTGATCCACCCACCTTGGCCTCCCAAAGTGCTGGGATTGTAGGTATGAGTCATTGTGCCTGGCCGTCAAGAACATTCTTAATCCTATAAACCCCACCTTTTGTAGGAAGGAAGGGGCCCATCTGTAGAGGCAGCCCTGTCCAGGTAAAGTTGTTTTCAGTCTGTCTACTGTTAGGTGAGGGAGTCACAGCCAGCCAGAGAGTATCACTGGAGGGTGAGAGAAAGAACTGTGGATACTAGCTGCCACATAGCAAGAGCCCAGCTCTTGGGAGCATTGAGATGTAAGCTCAGGTTTACACAGTTCCAAATCTTGGGAAGGGGCTTTTCAGACACAGTTTGCTTTCTGCTGAGATAAGGAATGCATCACTCTGCCAGAGTATGACTTTTTACAGATTATTATATAAAGCTGTATATGTCTCATTGTTAAAAAAAAAAAAAAGAAAATGTGGTACATATATGTCATGGAATACCACGCAGCCATAAAAAGGAAGGAGATCTTGTCCTTTGCAGGGACACAGATGGAGCTGGAAGCCATTATCCTCAGCAAACTAACACAGGAACAGAAAGCCAAACACCACATGTTCTCACTTATAAGTGGGAACTGAATGATGAGAACACATGGACACCTATGGGGGAACAACACACACTGGGGACTGTCAGAGTGGAAGGGGAAGGAAGAGCATTAGTAAGAATAGCTAATGGATGCTTAGCTTAATACCTAGGTGAGAGGTGGTAGATCTGTGCAGCACCCAACATGGCACAAGTTCACCTATGTAAACTTTCACATCCTGTACATATATCCAAGAACTTAAAATAAAATTTGAAGAATAAATATTTGTTGTAAGGAGGATCTTGTTGTTTTGATTTGCAATTCCCTAATCACCAGTAATGTTGAACATTTTTCCATATGCTTATTTGTCCTCTGTATATTTTCTCCAGTGGGATACCTGTTAAGACTTATTGCCCATTCTCAATTATTTTTAGTTTCATTTTTAAATTGTTGGCTTTAAGAATACTTTGTTTTTTGATTTTAGATAAAAGTCCTTTTTAAGATACATGGTTTGCAAATACATTGGTGATTTTTGTTTTGATTCTCTTAATAGCATTCTCAGCTGAAGACCAATTTTAATTTTGTAGTTATTATATAATAAATTGATAAATTACGAGTTAATAATTTATTAATACATTATTTATTAATATTAATAGTTATATCATTTTTCTTTTCTTGGACAATGCCTTTAGTATTGTTTAAAAAATTTATTGCCAAACCTAAGGTCACTTATATTTTCTCCTATGTATCTTTTTAGATATATAATTTAATCTAATAATTTACTTTATTGAATATGTTGCATGTCACTGGAAAAAAAAAGCACACAGATTACTACTAACATTATAAGTTTTCATAATTATTTCACTTAGATATTTTAAGTGGAATAAGTAAGTCACAAAGTTTTCAGCAAATAACTTTCAGCAAAAAAACTTCAACTGAAGTTTATTTGTAAATTATACTAATTATACTATTATATTAAATTTTTTTACATTTTATGCAGTCAGGGAAAACATAACTACTTGATTTTAAGAGAATATGTTAAACTCATTTAATTTGTTCAAGTGATCACACATAGTAGGATATATAAAGACAGATCAACATAGATAGTAGATGATAGATGATAGATTAGATAGGATTTATAATTTTTTAAATAATTGTCATTATTGTTTTAAATTAAAAACTACTGTTTGCATTTTCATCTTCCACTTACTGGCCTAATACCACTTCAAATGTACTTATTCCTTATCTTATTACTTAACAGCCGTGTTCATTTAGATATTTCTCAGCGAAACTGCCATTTGCTCTTTGAGTTACTGCTTCCACAAGTGTCTAAAGCATTCATAACAGTACAGAATTTTCAAAGCAAGAGGTGTTTTTTCTTTCCTAAAAATTCTTAAATTCTCATATTTTAAATTTATATATGTACTTTTCTATAATCAAATAATTATATCATTTCCTATAATCAGAGTTTTAATAAATTTAAAAGCTTTTGTAATCTATAATTACTATTAGTTTTATTTTTATAAAAGAGATAGACTGAAATGGTCATAAATGCATTGTCACTCTGTTTTCTTTTACTTTAAATCTGTCCAAAAAGTTTTTAGGCCAGATTTGCTATGTGAAACCTTAGAATAAGTCACCAGATGTTTTTCAGTTTCTATCCAAGCCTATTGAAATATTTGTTCTTAGGACGTCCCCTGCTTATGCCACTTCTTTTAAGTTAGCTGCATATAATAAGTAAACTACCCAGAGACCAAAATGTTAGGAAGAAATTAAGTTTTACAGGACAAAAATCAAATCCAAAGTGCTATCAGTAAAATGTGGTTTTGGATAAATCTCTGGTCCAAGTGTGGTTGTTACACATTTTGTTAAGGTTTTAGAAAAATTTAAGCCACTCTTAGACTATGGCAATTAAACCAAAAAATTTCTAAGACTCTTGTGTACCCTCTATTCCTTCTCAGCCAGATAAAAGTCTTCTACGAATATTAAGTGTGTGGCCCTTTAACTTTGGCTAGACCAAAGGTCTTCTAAAAGTTTCTAAGGAGATTATCTCGCAGCACCCTCTCCCCCAAGATACAGAAGAACCGTCTCAGAGATTTACGGCAATGGCTATAAGTACATATAGAAAAGTACATATATAAGAGAGTGAATCTCAATAAGATCCTTGGGAAACTCACAACCTTTTTAAGAGTGTTTTATAAATAGAAACACTGCCTGTCAGCTTAGACTGAAAAAAGTCAGAGCCAGTTCACAATGAAAACATGTTCCTAAACCTTCAACACACAGCTGCAAAAAGTCAACCATTTCTTATAAATAGAAAGGATGACTCACAGTGGAGAGCAATCTGGTTCAAGGATCTGCACTTGAAGAACCCTACCTGAGGCACTGCATTCATATCTGGACTTAAGATGATGAGCTGCTGGCCCTCAAGTCTGGTCTTGATATTATAGATGAAGCTTCTAGGGACTGTGAGAGGAGATAAGTGTCTATTCTGTGCATGAGGAATACAAATAATCTGTGGCAGACTGATTTATTATGCCTGACCACAACTGATTTGTAACACCTGCATTGGGAAGTGGAATCTATTTTCCCTCTCCTGGAAACTGGGCTGGGCTTGTCAGTTGATTTGACCAACAGAATGTGATGGGAGAGACTCAGTGTGATTTCCGTGTTGGGGTCATAGCCTTCCAACTTCCACTGGGTCTCTTGGAACACTTGCTTTTCAGATATCCTCTCTCAGAACCCAGCTGCCAAACTATAAGAAGCCCAAGTCATTTATTTGATAGGCCAAGTGGAGATATTCCTGCCAATAGCTCCAGCTGAACTTCCAGATGTCAAGAAGCATCTTCTGCCAGCAATGTGAAAAACCATTCAGTTGAACCTTCTGCTATCTGTAGCCCTAGCCACTATCTGACCTCAATTTCCTGAGACAGCAAAAATTAGAACCACCTGCCAAGTCCAATGAACATGCAGACCCAACAAACATAATACATTAGTGTTTTTAGCTGCAGAGTTATGGAGTGATTTGGTAAGTAGCAATAGATAAGTAAAACAACAGAGAGAGTTACAGTAATCTGCTCAGAAAATATTTTCTATTCATAGGATGGATGAATCTTAAAATGTAGAGTAAGGAGTGGAAATTTGAGGAAGTTTAGAACTGAATTTCTCCATACTGCATTATACTGTAGTTTTTTTCTTTAGTAATTGTTCATTTACATTGTAGGTCAAGCTGGAGATTCAAAATTAAATTTATTTACATCTTATTTTCAGCACATAAAACATTTCCTCACATGTGTACTTGGTATATTTATTTCTATGGATATTTTCTATTTACTTTGGAAATAAGAGGAGGAAAAGTTCTGTGCTTAGAGTCCTTCAACTGTATTGAGAGGTGATAATGCTCTTGGCAAACCAGAAGCAATCATTTTGTGTCATTTAAGTTCTTATTCCAAAACACATTCAGCCTGATCCTTACAATTGCTATTTTAAACAGGCAGATTCTTATGTTAGAAATCAGACATCTCCATTTTCAAAGCTAAAATTTTTTAAAGTTACAAACTTTTCCTCTGTTAATAATAAACATGAATCTTTAAATTAGATGTACTTAAAAATAGCACATTTATTAAAAGTTTTGGCCAATTAATAAATATAAATTATCCAAAAATGAAAGAAAAAACAGCTAGAAAAACCTCAGCAAGATATGGATACAAAAAGAACTAAAGATATAAACAGACTGCTATGAAAAAGAGGAATACTATCTGCCTTTTTTGAGAAGAGCAAAATATTAATTTTTTTCCACTTTAAGCAAAAAGTACACACAGAGAGAAGTTGGTAGCCTCAGTGTTCAAATTACAGCAATGGTTTGACAAAAATATAGAACATAACTTGTTGTGTATCAATAAAATTGACTGATTGGGTACATCAGTTCCAGAGCAGAAGGGCAGAGAGATACAGACCATCTCAAAGGCATACTTATCCTGATAACTTCATGATTTAAGGGCTTCTCTTTATTCTAGTGAATGTTAATTATTTTTGTCTTGTTTTATTGTTGTGAATTACTGGAGCTCAGAGTGAAAGAGAAGAAAGCTAATAACACAAAATCTTACTGATAATTGGAAGGAAACTAGGCAGTGCTATAGGCAGTGACAGAAGTTTGTCTTCCCACTTGACTAAACCATATTTCAATGATGTGAGACAACGGAGCCACGTGACTCAAAGGTTAGGAGAAATCAGAATGCTCAAGACAAACAGGAAAAAAGAAACTCACAAACATTGAAAGGTAAAGATGCTTAGATTATACAGTCAAAAGCACCAAAACCAAAAGTGGGAATTAAGATGGTGGCCAAATAAAGCCAAACTAAATTTGCAATCTTGGGGAAAAACTAGAGATCACCCAAAAACAGTCAGTGAGGCACAAAGCCCCTGGTTTAGAAAGTGAAACTAAATCAGAAACAAAGTAGAGCCTCCCTAGAAGAATGATGAAATCCACTACGTAAACTGAAGAAAGTGCACTTTGGTGCAAGAAACTAATGGGAGGTACCATCATCAGCAAAGTAATATCATCAGCGGCTAGATCCATTTGCGTGCCTCAATGGGAATGTAATTTGTAAAACATAGATTTAAAAAAATGATTCAGGAATAAAATACTTTTAAATGTTCATTGCAAGAAGTACAACTTTCAGAACTTTGTTATTACCAAATTACACACACACACACAAAGTACTTTAAAGTAAATGAGTTTACCAAGGATACTAGTAATCTGCTCATAATGAATCAATAGTATTTTTATAAAATTAAATCTGTCAGTGATTGTCAGAGTTTTACAAAAATCAGAGATAAAGTTGTTTCTCCTAGTGAACATACAGAAAATGACTCAATGTTTCGTCCATTTTATCTTGTTTTGAACGTTTCAGGGGAAAATATTCCAATCTCTCTGTAATGCTCTAATAATGCTACGTGATGAAAGAGACCAATGGGTTGGTTAGTACCAGATGTTAGTTTGTTTTTCCAACAAGTTCAGCCACTATTTCTAAATCATGTGACTCTGTCAGGTGCTAGATCTGCAGTATTAACATATGATGTGCCCAAATCTTCCATTTCAATCCAATCTCTCTGTCTATGTGTTGAGTTCTGTTCATCAGTTCAAAACTTTGCTCCCATCTTGTTGAATTCCTTTTGGGACCACTGGTGTCCATTTCTCCTGTTTTCTTCCAATAAGCCTTATTAAGGGCCACCTTTTGTTTTTCAACATAAATCATTGGATATCTGGTTTTGATTATTTCTTTCACAAAGAGTTATTGGCTTCTTATGCAAAATGTCCTATCCTCTTCCCTAGGGATATAATGACAGGAAGTTTTTACTGAACACCAGAACAAATCCTAATGTAACACTCCCTCAGGGTGGGATGAATGTTTTCCTTAGGTACCTTACATATTTGCACGAGGAGTTCCAATAAAATTGTTCTATTCCAGTCAAGAAGATCTGCTCCAGTATAACTATCTTCTGGACAGCTTAGACAATTTAATAAATGGTAACAAATGAAGTTGCAAAGTTAGGCAGAAGCAAGATTATAAAAAATACTTGTGCTAACAAAAATAATGATGGAAAATAAATTAGGAGAAATCTGTATCAATGGTTACTAACGATAGGTATCTATGATGTGGCAAAAATCTGCATGCATAATCACATTTTTCCTTGTTGTGACCACATGAACTATATTTGTGATTTTAAGTTATCTCATGCTGCTAATATTAAACTCTTCAATCTTCAGTTTGCCAAGTGACTAATTTGCTGAAGATCAAATTGGGTAATGATTAGTTTGCAGAGTCTCAATTTTACAAATTTGTTAAATTAAAATATTTACTACTTTACCAAAAATGATTTTAACAAAATCTAGAGATGCAACAGCAAGAATATGAAATATAATTATGAGCAATATATTTTCAAATACTGAAATATAATATTTATAAATAATAAATTTTATAATAATTTATAAATATTTATAATAAATTTCATCATTTAAAAAATCATTTTTATGGAAATTTTTAGTCAGTATTTTTAGTCCTCTGTATCATTTAGTCTTGCCAAACTTTATCTTCCAACTTTGTCATTTTTATGATTTTAACCAGATTTTTATTCTTTTATTTTCTATCTGTAAATTATATCAGATTTGATTTATAAAACAGATAATCTATTATCTTCGTATTGCCATTTTTATTGGCATTTAACAGTTTATTTTTTACCTGCAAAATGCTTCTAGTTGGCATAAACTGCTTTCTGATAAAGGCATAGAATTTTAACACATCTGGTTTATCTCAGGTAATTTAACTTAATTGTGATGTATTTTTTTTACTTATGAGAAATAAAATTAAGGATAGTACTAAACACCTCAGATTTGAGCAAATAGAAAGGGGCACTAAACCATTTTAAATTAATGAAACATAGATAAACAAGTACCTAGGCAATAATCCTGCATGATCTGTGCATGTATCCAAGAACCTAAAGTACAATATAAAAAAAAATTATCAATGCAATGGAATTTTTGCCAGTTGATCTTTCCCAAGTTACTTTTAACAAATTTGCTCTTTGGAAAATTTTATTTTCGGGAATTGGCTGTTAGGAAATTCTTTAAAGGTAATTATTTTGTTTACATTGTTTACCCACTCTATAGAAGTAAAAACTGAGTTGTAAAGGGTTCTGGTAGCTTGTCCAAGGTAACCCAAGAAGTAAAGGGCAAATCAGATTTTCTTATCTGTTGATCAACACCTGTGTCCTTAATCAGTATTCTATGTTGCTTCTCATATTATTAAAATTCTGATTTTTTAAAATTAATTCATCTCAATTTTTACTTTATTGTTTAGAATTCATAGATTTAAATGGCATCATGAAGTAAAAAGAATATGTTGCTTCCTAGTGAGAAATTATTCTAAGACAACCTGAATATATTCATTAGGTAGGCAGCCAGCCAGCAGATATGTCAGATCAACTTGGGGATGTTTGATTAAAGAGCTGGTACTAGTTTACCTAAGATGACTAATGGTGTCAGATTTTATCCTGAAAGTGACAAACACTGAGATATGCAT
Source organism: Saguinus oedipus (assembly GCA_031835075.1). Classification (NCBI taxonomy): domain Eukaryota; kingdom Metazoa; phylum Chordata; class Mammalia; order Primates; family Cebidae; genus Saguinus; species Saguinus oedipus. Next base: position 151,192,181 of record CM063172.1, read on the forward strand.
ATAGACATAATAGTGTAAATGCATTTGTATTTTAGAATTATCCATCTGGTAGCATGGTAAAGAAGGAAAGTGAGGTTGGATACAAAAAGGCCAAATAGAAGATGTTGATTATACCAATGACAAAGGCCCACATAAGGTATGAGACACAGTGATGGAAAAGGGTATTAGAGAGTAAAAATATAAAAATAAGATTTGGTAATATTTTGGCGATAGGTTTTAGGAAAGGTAAAAAGGATATAGTCTGAGTACCTACGTAAATAACTCGGCTTTCCATCAGGATAGTAAATTAAGATGGAAGGACTCTTTGGGAAGAGGAGATAATAAGGTCCATTTCATGTAAGTTGAAGTTTAACGTTTTGTGACTTATGTAATGGAGATGTGCAGTAGGTAATACCAATAGTTAGTGTGTGTGTGTGTGTGTGTGTGTGTGTGTGTGTGTGTGTGTGTGTGTGTGTGTGTTAGCTCAGAGAAAGGCTGGAAAAATCTCCTTATAAATGTTTTTGAATCATCGACATATATGTAGTAATTAAAGCCATGGACATGGATGAGACTGCAAAAGGAGAATAGGAAGAGATTTAAGTCTAAATAGAACTTTGAAAAATCAAATATTTAAAGCACAGAAGAAACTGAAAGATCCTGAACACTGAAAAATGAGCAGTCAGAGAAACAGAAGAAGGAAATTGATGATGAAGTGGAGATTTCCATGCCAAGCAATAGGAATGAACTATTTCTCAGTTTGGACTCAACTGACAAAATAAATCTCCACTGTTTAGTGGAAAACTGTATGAAATGATGAAGAAAAGTCAAATAAGAGAGACACAAAAAAGTGTTCAATGTGTTTCTATATAAATCACTGGTGATATTAGCAAGAATAATTACTTTGGTAGGGTGATGCTAAATTTTTAACTAAACTCCAAGAGTCTTCTTTTATCCCCTGCCTAAGCAGAAACAGGTTTCCAATGTATTTCTTTGACAGACATTCTGATTTTTAAAAAATATTTTTAATAGAAAGATACAGAATTGATCAGATAAATAATGGATATTTCAAATCTACTGAATATTTCTTTGTCCTAGATTTTGAAGTTTCAATGTCATATATTTCAGAGAAATATAATAGTGAACTAAAAAATATGCCAAGTGAATATCAGGAAATTATTAAGTATAAAATAAAGAATTACTGCACTTTGGTAAACATATCTGATGAAGAGTAAAATAGATTTATTTCAATGCCAATTCATTCTTTATAACAAGCATTTATATAGCTCTTGTTAATAAACCACTTAGTTATTAATGATGATCACCTATAAAAGGTATAAATTTATGTCTCTACTTCCAGTGTGAGCAATCTATATTGTAAAATAAAAAAAGCATTGGGAAATATATATGTAAGAAATAAGCATACTTGTCATCATGTAATACTTTAAACACTTATAACAGGACAGTGTATTTTAACTATAGTATGTAAAAATCTATCAATTTCACAATAACAAGGGTTTCTTGAGTTGCAAAACTTAAAGCTTAACAGACAAGAGGTATCACCTTCTTCCATTTAGATTTTAAGCAAACTTATTTTGTAAAAGACATCGCTTCAATAGTTAGAAAAAGGGACAAAAAGATGCTATGTTTCTCCTTTTTGTAAAATTTGCTAGTAATTTGAGGAGAAAATAGAAAGACATATATTTCTTTCCTGCCAAAGATAGGTCTCTGATCTTGCTCTGTCACCCAGACTGGAGAGCAGTGGCACAATCTTGGCTCATTGCAACCTCCACCTCCCAGGTTAAAAAAAAAAAAAAAGAAAGAAGAAAGAAAAACATATATTTATAAATATATACAATTCAGTGTGATCTATGCTGTATTAATAAGCAATCATAAACTGGATATTTATTTACTTTGTCATATTTAATTGTCAAAATAAGTCTAATATAGACAAATATTTTACCTGTTTTATAGATGAGGAAACTAAAACACAGAGAAGTTAAGAAACTTCTTCAAGATTGTTAAAGAGTCATCCTGGTTTATATTTTATACAACACTATTTGACACCAAAACCAGTCCTCCCAACCACTAATCTATTGTGCAAACTGGAGAGAAAAAAAAAAAGTTAATGGTAAGTTGATATATAACTTATACTTTAAAGGAGGTCCAAGTTGATAAATGATCTGAACGTCCTCCCCAGAGAGTCTTTGCAAACATGCTAATGGGCATACATAACAGAAAGTTTCTATATGTAAAGTGATTTGGGCAAAACATAACAAGTGTGTCCAAATTATTTATTGTAAGTAAGTCTGGAATATGAATACATGGGGCATAGCAGGTTGAAGAAAGAGGTTAGTCATGTAAGCAATTTTCTGTCTGTGCAGTTGACAGTAAAAACACCAGAAAAAATATTCTATATACATTACACAAATTCTCAATGTATCATTCAAAAACCAAAATGTACCTGATGCAAAAGAGAAAGGGTATTTCCAAAGACCCATGGATGACTGTTTTATACTCCTTAAGAAAATGAGTGTTGTATTTATGGCTAATTTTACCTATATTCTTTGAGTCATTAGCAGGTTGGGTATGGGCAAGATTTTTGATTCTTGTGGTTTGATTTGATATCTCAAGTAGTCTTGGAAGCACATATGAGACAACTTCCGTTGTGCCTGAAACAGAGCTACAAATAACTTCACAGACGCATAGCTATTTATTAGATTGTGAAGCATGAGTACAGTTTGCTAACTAAGAAAGCAGATACGGAGTGCCGGTGTTAAGGAATACCCTAGTAAAGAATCCTTGATTATTTGCTGTGAAATAACACAATGCAAATCTGTGAAATAACACAATGCAAATTTAAACAAGAACACACATAATAGTCTTTTTCTTTCCAAATAAAAATATGTTTCTAAGTGAAAAAGACAACTGGTTCTCTCAGATTGAAATATTCATTCATGGAAATAATTTGTAAACATGATCAAGATCTAAATGTAAAACAAAATCATATTAACAGACGACCTCAATAGCAATTATAATTTGTTATCATTACAATTGTGTTATGGTTTGAATATGTTCCCCAAAATTTTATGTGCTGAAAACGTTGCCATTTTAATAGTATTTAGATGTGGGGTCTTTTAGAGGTAATTAAACAATATCCTTGAGCGTAGAATGTTTTTTCCATTTGTTTGCGTCATTTCTGATTTCTTTGAGTAATGTTTTGTAGTTCGCCTTGTGGAGGTCTTTCATCTCCCTGGTTAGCTGTATTCCTAGGTATTTTAATTATTTTGTGGCAATTGTGAATGAGATTGAATTCTTAATTTGGCTCTCAGCTTGACTGTTGTTGGTATATAGGAGTGTAGTGATTTTTGCATATTGATTTTGAATCCTGAGACTTTACTGAAGTTATTTATCAGCTTAAGGAGTTTTGGGGCTGGAATTCTGGGGTTTTCTTGATACAGGATCATGTCATCTACAAGCAGGGATAGTTTGAATTCTTCTCTTCCTATTTGAATGTCCTTTATTTCTTTCTCTTGCCTGATTGCCCTGGCCAAGACTTCCAATACTATGTTGAATATGGGTGATAAGAGAGGGCATCTTTGTCTTGTGCTGGTTTTCAAGGAGAATGCTTCCAGCTTGTGCCCATTCAGTAAGATGTTGGCTGTGGGTTTGTCATAGATAGCTCTTATTATTTTGAAGTGTGTTTCTTCTATACCTAGACTACTGAGAGTTTTTAACATTCAGGTATTTAATTTTATCAAAAGTGATTTTTACATTTATGGACATAATCGTGGTTTTTGTCTTTAGTTCTATTTATGTGATAAGTTACATTTATTGATTTGTGTATGTGGAACCAAACTTGCATCCTAGGGCTAAAACCTACTTCATTATGGTGGCTGTTTTTTTTTTTTTTTTTGATGTGCTGCTGGATTCGGTGTGCCCGTGTTTTGTTGATGATTTTTAACTGATGTTCATCAAAAATACTGGTCTGAAGTTTTCTTTTTCCGTGTGTCTTTGCCAGGTTTTGGTATCAGGATGATTTTGGCCTCACAGAATGAATTAGAGAGGAATTCCTCCTCCTCAATTTTTGGAATAGTTTCAGCAGAAATAGTACTAGCTCCTTTTTTTTTTTTGCTTTGTATGCTATTTTATTACCAACTCAATTTCAGAGCTCATTATTGGTCTGTTTAGGAATTCAGTTTCTTCCTGCTTTACTCTTGGGAGGGTGTATGTGTTCAGAAGTGCTTTCATTTCTCCTAGATTTTCTAGTTTATGTTCATAGAAGTGTTTGTAAGGTTCTCTGATGGTCATTTGTATTTCTGAGGGCCAGTAGTAATATGCCACTTGTCATTTCCGATAGTGTTTATTTGGATCCTCTCTATTTTCTTCATCAGTCTAGGTGGCATATCTACTTTTTTTCCAAAAAAACTACCTCTTGGATTAGTTGATCTTTTGAATGGCTTTTAGTGTCTCAGTTTCCTTTAGTTCAGTTTCTATTTCAGTGATTTATTGTCTTCTGCTAACTTTGGAATTTGTTTGCTCTTGATTCTCCAGTTCTTTTTGTTGTGATGTTAAATTGTTAAATAGAGATCTTTGTAACTTTTGATCTGAGCATTTACTGCTACAAGTCATTCAGGAGCAGGTTATTCAATTTCCATGTAATTGTATTGTTTTGTGTTAATTTCTTAGTCTTGATTCCTAATTTGATTACCCTGTATTTTGAGAGACCATTCATGATTTCAGTTCTTTTGCATTTGCTGAGGAGTGTTTTACTTCCAATTACGTGATTTATTTTAGACTATGTGCCATGTGATGACAAGAATGTATATTCTGTTGTTTTGTGTTGAAGAGTTCTGTAGATGTCTACCAGGTCTATTTGATCCAGCAGTGAGTTCAGGTCCTGAATATCTTTATTAATTTTCTTCCTCCATAATCTGTCTAGTATTGTCAGTGGGATGTCAAGGCCTCCCACTATTATTATGTGGGAATCTAAGTCTTTACAAAGGATAAGAAAGCAAAAAAGCATTATTGCTGATATGGAGAAAGATGACTGGTCATCACAGAAGATCAAACCGAAGGCCACATTATCTTAAGCCAAATCCTGATCCAGGGCAAGGTCCTACCTCTTCAATTCTATGAAGGCTCAGAGAGATGAAGAAGCTACTGAATAAACGTTGCAGGCTAGCAGGTTCACAAAGTTTAAGGAAAAAAGTCATCTCCATAACATAAGGTGAAAAGTAAAGCAGCTGATAGAGAAGCTGTGGCAAGTTATGCAAATCTAGTAAAGATAATTGGAGAAAATCTAAACAGATTTTTCACACAGATAAAACAGCCTTCTTTTGGAATCATATGCTATCTAGGACTTTCATAGCTAAAAAGGAGAAGTCAATGCCTTGCCCCAAACCTTCAAAGGATAGGTTGACACTTGTTAGGGGCTCAGGAAGCTGGTGACCTTAAAGACAAGTTAATGCTCATTTATCATTCAAAAATCCTAGGATCCTTAAAAATTTTGCTAATGCTACTGCACCTATCTTCTATAAATGGGATAACAAAGCCTGCATGGCAACACATCTGTTTTTAGCACGGCTTACTGAATATTTTAAGCCCACTGCTGAGAGCTAATCCTCAGAAAAACAGGTTTCTTTCAAAATGATACCATTCAAAATAGAAAACCAAACCACATATTCTCCATTATAAGTGGGAACTAAGCATTAACAACACATGGATATAAAGATGAGAACAACAGACACTATGGACCCCCAGACAGGTGAGAGATGGAGAGGGGTGGGGCTTGAAAAACTACCTATTGGGTACTATGATCACTACCTTATGATGGGATCATTCCTATACCAAACCTCAGTGACATGTGACTTACACATGTAACAAACTTATACAGGTACTCCATAAGCTTAAGATAAAAGTTGAAAAAAATTATTGCTCATTGGCAATACATCTAGCCACCCAAAGATATACAAGGAAATTCATGTCGTTTTCATGCCTACTAATACAAAAGATCAGGGAGTTTGGACTTACTAGTTTCCTTATTTAGAAATGCATTTTTTTAAGGCTACAGCTGCCACAGATAAAATTTCTCTGATATATTCAGCCAAAGTAACTTGAAAACCTTCTGGAAAAGATTCACCATCCTAGCGGCCATTAAGAACATTTGTGATTCGCGGGAGGAGGTTAAATATCAATATTATCAGGAGCTTGGAAGAACTGAATTCCAACTGTTATGAATGACCTTGGGGGTTCAAGACTTTAGGGGAGAAAGAACTTCAGATGTGGTGAAAACAGTAGAAGGACTAGAATTAAAAGTTGAAACTGAAGATGTGACTGAATTGCTGCAATCTCCAGTACAATTTGAATGCATGAAAAGTTGTTTCTTATAGAAGACCAAGAAAGTGGCTTATTGAGATAAATTCTACTTCTGGTGAAGATGCTGTGATAATTGTTGAAATTACAGTAAAAATTTAGGACATTATATAAACTAAGTTTATGAAGCAGTACAGGGTTTCAGAGGATTGATTTCAATTTTGAAAGAAGTTCCACTCTAGGTCAAATGCTATCCAACCGCATCACATGCTACAGAGAATTTTTTTGTGAAAGGAAGTGTTAATTGATACAGCAGAGTTCATTCTTATCTTATTTTAAGAAATTGCCACAGTTACCCCAACCTTCAGCAACCACCACCCTAATCAATCTCCAACCACCAACATTGAGTCAGGACCCTCCACAAGCAAAAAAAAGTACAACTCTCTGAAAGTTGAGAAGATTGTTAGTATTTTTTGGCAATAAAGTGTGTTTAAATGAAAGTAAGATCATTGTTTGTCAGACATAATGCTATTGCACATTCAATATACTATAATATAGTGTAAACATAACTTTTTGTGCACTGGAAACTCAAAAAATATATGTGACTCTTTTTATTTTGATATTAGCATTATGGTAGTGCTCTGGAGTTGAAAATGCAAATCTCTGAGATATGCCTGCTTTAAAAATCAATAACATAAAAAGTAATGACATAAACTATCACTTTAGGAAAGTGTAAAAAAAAACACTAAACCCAAATTCAGTAGAGGAAGAAAATATATAAATGTAACATACAAATAAATGAAGTAGAAAATAGAACTGTCCACTTAAAATACACCTCAATGAATCTTATTTAATTTAAAAAAAAAAAGCTGTGAACATGTATTGAACTAATTGGAAAATTTGTTTGGTGACTATAGGTATGGAATGTTTGACCTCAAGGCAAAAAGCTGCATATACAGAAGTGTTTTATTTTTTTTTAACATAATTGTTCTCATTTAACAAAAGAAATAGGAAGTAGAATGCCAAAAGAAGCCTTCTACCCCAGGCCCATCATGTGTGTTTCCATCAGTTGATCTTACTTTAGCTCTCTAATTTGACTTTGGCTTTCTTGGTTGAACTGTTAAAAGCGATCCAGAAAAAAAGCTGCAACACCAATACATACATATACGTATTTTCATTTATGGTGGCAAAGTAACACATAGACTTCATTAGTTTGTTAACATACCAAGCTAAAGCTTCACGTAGAATAGAAAAATACAAATAGAAGGTTTATACTCCTTCAAGTTAACTATTAATACGTATTTTTGTTTTTCCCTCATAACATTCTTTTTACTCTTAAATCTACTTCTTAAAATGAGGATACAAAATTTAATCAGTCTTAAGCAATTTACCCAAATCATATACGAGATTCTGATCATCTGTTCCCAAACACAAAAATCCACCTGGTATACCATGTTTCTTTTGTCTTAACGTACAGATTTCATTTGCTCTCTTTTATAAAACAGACATACATGTCATAACTAGACCATAATAACAACCTTATTAAAACAAGTCCAATAGATTTTTTAAAAATATAATTATCAAAGGAAACTTTAGGAAAGGCTTAAATTATATATTCTATTTTGGCATCCAAAAGACCCAGGTTGAGTTTATAGACTCAGATTGAGTTTGTTTTAGTTTTCAATGTTGCTTTTTCTAAACTGATCTTAACTGAAAGAAATTTCACACTTGTTAATTCTGATGATTTACAGGCAATAGTTATATCTTGGACATATAATCTCAAATTGATTAATATAATGTGTGCATTTTAAAAATCCAGCTAATCCGAAAAAAAAAAAAAAATGAGTGCCAGACGCTGGAATTATTTTACCAATGTGCCAGTAATGGAGAACACACTGGGAAGGTTATTTCTTTTTTGATATGATTTGTTCATGAATTTAAACATTTGACTTTCTAATGTATCAGTCTATATTACTAAGAATACAAAGATAATCAAAACAGACTGGCAGAGTTAGCTCACAGGCATATGAAGAGGAAAAAAAGTAGAAGCAAGTCATTGAATTCAAATCTGGTATTGGTTATACTAAAATATGAACAATTCATAATGTTGATGGCAAAGAGGTAGTGATTAATTTTATATTTTAGCCTTAGGGGAAAATAGTCTGAAAAGTTGATGATTAATCTGAGTTAATAGATGAATTCCTTAATCCAAAAAGAAAATTAAAACTTGTATATTCAGAAATTAATATTTTAAAATGTTGGTATTAATAATCAAATATGTTTTTCATTAATAATAAATCCATCAATGAGATGGATTTTGAAGGTATACTTTCTGCTTTAAATATGTTCTCTTATATTTACTTCCATGAATCTGACTTTGAACATAGCAAAATTTGTTTGTGGATATCCACATTTGTAAACAATGTTCGATAGCTTGGGATCTTTATTTCACTCACCTTTCTCTTTTTCTGGGTAATATTTTTCCACTGATTATTAACAGACTACACACCTGTCTTGACAATTTTATCTGAATTATATTAAACATTCTTCCATGGACATTGAAAACCAAGCTACAGACATATTTCATTAAATATTGGCTGTTTGGTATCATTATTTAACCCCTTTGGGACTTTAAGAAGAAGGTGTAAACATTAACCCAGGAGCAGGCACAATTTTGCAAGCCACATTACATGAACTTCCTCAGAAAAGGTTTACAGAATAAATTTTATTATAATTTGGTGCATATGTTTACAGTCAAGAGTTTCGTTATTGTCTTTTAGTCTGTATATCATACCGTAATGCTAGTCACAATTTCTGGGAACACATGTAGAATTACTTGAGATATGAATAATGTAGACTTTAAAAATGCTAAGAGCTGATCATTTTAGGGAACTGGTTCATGTCCTCCAGTTTCTTTGTTAGATATGTTTTTAAAATTTTTTTTCATTCTGCCCTTTCTGTCCTTCCACATTGGCTTACTGTGAAAGCATCTCTCACCCTGACACTGATGTGTTTTTGAGTGAATATAAGCTTATTAAATATGTATATACACATACACTATACACAAACATGTGTGTATGTGTGTATACATATACACATATACATATATAATAGATATTTATATTTATATATTCAAGAAAACCTTTTGACATCTTGTATTTATAATTTTGGAGAAAAGAAGACTTACCCAGCAGCAAAGTATACATAAAGCCAGCTGCTCTGTTACAAAGATAGAACATATACTCTGCAATCATTGTAACTTCTGATAAATATAATTCAGATTTTTTTTAATGACTCTAAAGCTAAATATTATGAAGGCGGCACTTCTGTCAAAATAATTCAGATGGTATAATCAAGGAGGAAGAAATTATCATTTCATAGAGGAATTAAAAAGTAATCATGCATGTACAGAATTTTTCTTGCAGGAGTCATATTTTGTTACAGTATGAAAAGGGAAATATGTGAAAAATTATCATTGGCCAATTTACTATGAAACAATATGAAATGAAAAAAACGTAAAAAACGCTCAAATTCCCATTGTAACTTTGATTAATTCTTTGGTATTCTAATTTGCCAATAGTTGTGGGAAATTATAAACAGATATTAGATAGGATTACAAAGATAATGATTTTAGGAATAACTTCAGGTTAGAAGACTTTATTCCAGAAGGAATATGTTTAAACTGTGTTTTACTTACGGGGACTTCTTTACGCCACATTAGCTTGAATGAGCCCTGTTGTATGCAGTTTAGCAATAAGAGATTAGAGACTTAGTCTTGTATATTTCACTGACTTTCTAGAGAGTGCATTTCCATCACTGTTAGTGATTTCTGAAACCTTGAAGATAGTTTCATTAACTTTTTTTTGTCATATATGGAATAGAAAGAAGCAGCTGAAGATAATGTTCTAAAGGCAAAACTTTGTTGTCTTTGGAATTCTGTTCTTTGTGATTTTATATGTTAAAACTTTAATTTACTGTAACCTATTTGGAAACTCACTATTGACCTAAAATACATGTTTGTGTTCAATTCTCTAGCTGAATTCGAATATATGTTAATCTTTGTCAGACTGCTCTAAAAACTTAATGTCATCTGAATGAAATTTATTTTTTATTGTTAATTTAAAAAATTTTCTTAGCTTTAGATATCTTTATGTACCTACTTATGTTTAGGAATTGCGTATTCAGGCTCATTTCTAGAAAGCTTTTTTTCATTTTCCTCTTTATTGTCTTCTTATTCTTTTTCTTATTTTCTCTACTTTCTTATGTTATGTTTGAACTTCTCTTTCCTGTGTGTGTGTTTAACCTTCATGGTCTAGTTCCTAGTGACAAAGTTGATTTTTGAAAATTTTGTGGGTACATAGAGAGGTATATATTGACATAATTTGATATAGTCATACAGCATGTAGCAATACCATCAGGGTAAATGTGGTACCTGCAGTTTTGGTCTTTTATTTAGGATAGCTTTGTCTACTCTGGATCTTTCATATTTCCATAAAAATTTTATCATTGCCTTTTCTATTTCTGTGAGAAATTTTATTGGCATCACAGGCATTTTGATAGGAATTGCATTAAATCTGTATATTGCTTTAGATAGTATGGACATTTAAAAAATACTGATTCTCCCAATCCATGAGCATGGAATCTCTTTGTGTTTTTTGTAGCATCTTCACTTTCTTGTAACAATTCTTTTTAATAATTTTCATTGTAGAGAACTTTCACTTCCTTGGTTAATTCCTAGGTATTTTATTTGTAGCTATAATAAATGGGATTACTTTACTCAAGTGCCAGGACAACTGGCCCGAGCCACCGAGGCTCCCAGGGATTACTTTCTTGATTTCTTTTTCAGATATTTCACTGTTAGCATATAGAAATGCTACTGATTTTTGTATGTTAATTTTTTGTTCTGCAACTTTACTGAATCAGTTTATCAGTTCTAATAGATTTTGGTGGTATCTTTAGATTTTCCCAATATAAGATTATGTCATCTGTAAACCAGGAAAATTCAACTTCTTCCTTTCCAATTTGGATGCCTTTTATTTCCCTCTATTGTCTGAGTACTCTAGATAGGACTTCCAGTAACACATTAAATAACACTGGTGAAAGTGGGCATCCCTTTCATGGTCCAGATATTAGAAGAAAAGCCTTCAGATATTCCCCATTCAGTATGACATGACACTATTACAACTGTGTGTCTGTCAGGTATACTTTCTATATGTTGACATATGTTCCTGCTGTACCAAGATTTTAGAGGGTTTTCATCATGAAGAAATATTGAATTTTATCAAATGCTTTTTCAGCAGAAATGGCAATGATCCTAAAATTTTTTTCCTTCATTCTTTGATATCATGCATCACACTGAGTGATTTGCATATGTTGAACTATCTTTGCATCCCCAGGATCAATATCATTTGGTCATGATGAATGTTGTTTTTCATGTGTTCAAACTATACTACAAGGCTACAGTGACCAAAACAGCATGGTACTGGTACAAAAACAGGCACATAGAGCAATGGAATAGAATATAGAGCCTAGAAATAAAGCCACACGTCTCAACCATCTGATCTTTGACAAAGCTCAAAAAAACAAGCAATGAGGAAAAGACTTTTTATCCCATAAATGATGCTGGCATAACTGGCTAGCCATATTCCGAAGATTGAAGCTGGATCCCTTCTTCACATCACATACAAAAATCAACTCAACATGGATTGAAGACTTAACTATAAAACCAAAAACCACATAAACCCTGGAAGAAAACCTACCATCCTAGACATAAGAATGGGCAAAGATTTCACAATAAAGACACCAAAAGCAACAGAAGCAAAAATTGACAAACTGGATCTAATTAAATTAAGGAGCTTCTGCACAGCAGAAGAAACTATCAAAGTCAACAGACAACCTACATAATGGGAAAAAAATTTGGAAACTACGCATCGGGCAAAGGTTTAATATCCAGCATCTATAAAAAACTTAAATACATTTACAAGAGAAAATCAAACAACCCCATTAAAAAGTAGGCAAAGGACATGAAGAAACACTCCTCAAAAGAAGACATACATGAATTCAATAAGTATATGAAAAATAAGTTCAACATCATTGATCATTAGAGAAATGCAGATGAAAACCCAATGAGATATCATCTTACACCAGTCAGAATGGCCATTAGTAAAAAGTCAAAAAATAACAGACACTGATGAGGTTGTGGAAAAAAGGGAACCCTTATACATTGTTGGTGGGAGTGTTCAACTATTGCAGAAAACAGCATGGCAATCCTCAAAGAGCTAAAAGCAGAACTGCCATTTGACCCTGCAATCCCATTACTGGGTGTATATACCGAGAGGAATACAAATCATTCTACTATAAAGACACATGCATGTGAAAGTTCACTGAAGCACTGTTCCCAATAGCAAAGAAAAGGAATAGGCCTAAATGCCCATCTGTGGCAGACTGCATTAAAAAAAGTGGTACCTATATGCCATGCAATATTATGCAGCCATAAAAAAATAACAAGATTACATATTTTGCAGGAACATGGAGTAGGAGATTATCATCTTTAGCAAACTAATGCATGAATAGAAAACCAAATACCAAATGTTCTAAGTGGGAGCTTATAAAGGTAAAGAATTTATGAACAAAAGAAGAAAACAATAGACCCTGGGGTCTACTTGAGGTGGGAGGGTGGGAGGAAAGAGAGGAGAAGAAAAAATAACTATTGGGTATTGAGCTTAATACTTGTTTGATAAAATAATATCTACAACAAACCCCCATGGCACAATTTTGCCTATTTAACAAATCTTCATATGGCCCCCCAAACCTAAAATAAATTTTTCAAAATGCACTACTTAAGAACAAATGTATAAAATTGGAAATAACTTGAAAAATTAATGAATGATGATACAACCAATTACTTTACAACTCCTTTTAATTTATCACCCTCTTCTAAATAAAAATGACACTGGAAATGGCATATATTATGGATAAGTACATACAAGAAATATCAAGAGGAAGTATCAGTGGACTCATGTTAAAAATTGGTAAGAGTGCACACGTGTATAGTTTAAGTTAACATCTAGGTCTGAATCAAAAGGCCAATCACTGTAGTTTCACAAAGTAGGATCCAATGACAGGTGTCCTACGTGTCCTCATTTTCTCAAGATGTATTTCCTGTCTGAGGTTTTATTTTCCACAAAATTGGATAGTATCTAAGAACAAGTGAATAGCTGGGCATGGTGGCTCATGCCTGTAATCCCAGCAGGAGGCCGAGGCTGGTGGATCATGAGGTAAGGAGTTCAAGACAAGCCTGGCCAAGATGGTGAAACCCCGTCTCTACTAAAAATACAAAAATTTGCCAGATGTGGTGGTGCACGCCTGTAGTCCAGCTATTCTGGATGCTGAGACAGAAGAATCACTTGAACCTGAGAGGGAGAGGTTGCAGTGAGCCAAGATTATACCACTGTACTCCAGTCTCCATGACACAGTGAGACTCCATCTCAAAAAAAGAAAAGAACATGTGAATGAGAAGGAAAGGATTTCACAGGACAGGTAGTAATGATTAACTTGGTAAAAACCATAGAGTTCATATTAACAGACATAATCCGTTGAAGATAACAATTCACCCATTAGTCAAACTAATTATTGTAGTGCCTCATGGATAAACTAAGAACTTTAAAGAGATTATTTTTTAGATAGTGACATAGAAAGCCTTTTTTCTTAGTAGCTTGACTTTAATATCAAACCACATTTGATCTCCCCTAGTCACTGAATTGGACTGCATCTATTACTCATGGGTCAATATGAAAAGTAATGACTTAAAAAATTGTGATTTTTTTTCAGGAATAGTAAACACATTGTTTTGAAAGGGCTTGAATTCAAAATAAAATTAAGATTCATCTGGATCTTTCTTACCAGATTTTTTTTTATCTTCCCCCATCCTTTCCTTCATTGTTGAAGAAAATTGAAATGCTAAATATTTTAAAAGGTCTTATTTATAAATGTTTCTTTAATTTTTATTTGGAAGATGAAAAATGCTTAATGTCATCATATCAGCTTCACAATTTTGCTTGCTGGAGGTGGATATAAATGACAACTCTTCTAGAAGGAATGAGGTGTGGGCCTGGCTCCTGAACTGCTCAGTAGGAAGCTGACATTTCATCGTTAAAGTTCAGTGCATTGAAACATTGTTCTAGTCATAAAATACCGTATAAAATACAAAATCCTGGCAACACATTCTAACCATTAAGCTGTATATCCCTCTATTTTCATTCTGGAAAGCTTTTTATTAATTCATAAAATTTTTTTCTTGGTAGACAGATATTGGAAGCTGGGAGAGCAAACAATAAAAACAGGACCACTTGTTTCCCAGCTGAAAGATTTGACCAGATACATTAGCATTTAAATTATTTCTGAAAAATTCCACCTATCACTAATTAGTGTGTGTGCATATATATATAACTGCAAATTCATATCTCCATGCATTTTCATCCAATGATATTTTACAAAATATTTTTATTTATAATATTCTAAGCATAATTTATTACACATCATTTCAACATTCTATTTTTTCTCTTTTGGACTTTCAAATGGGGACATCATAAGAGTATTAATCAGAGCAACAAATTATATCCTTAAAACCTGAAGCTGTTCAATATTTGCCTAAGAAGCTTTTTCTTACCCATAGCCCCATGAAGACTGAGATGACAAAAGAGTGAGACATTGTATTATTTGCAGTTAAATCATTACTGATAATTACAGAAATAATAATAAAGAAGAGTAATTTTTATATAGTCATTTGAGGTCTCAAAAAAATAAACTATTTTATATAGTTTCTGATAAAATTCTCACAATAACATATTAGATATCTTGAGCTCTTTGTACAAGATATTATATATACAATAAGTTGCATAAAGTGAACCAATCGTTTGTGTGTGTCCCAGAGATGCTAACATATAAATATATACATTTATATAATCACTACACCAATGAAGATGAATATTTCCTTAAGATAATGCCTTTCCATGCATGCATTAAGATGCTTTTCCAGGTTTGCCACTTTCCAGAATACCTCCAGTATTCTTACTGTAGACTAACCTGTCTATTCTTATCTCCGTCATCATCTGTATATGTTACATCTTCTTAAATATATGTAAATGAAGTCAAACAGAATGCACTCTTTTGTTCCTATTTCTTTATGTCAGTATATTTTTGAGATTCTTCCATTTGTGATGAGTCATTGTAGCAGTTCGTTCTCTTTAATTTTTATGTAGTAATCCATTTTATTATTATAACTTTGTTTTTTTAACAGCTTTATTGTACTAAAGTTCACATAGTATTAAATTCACCCTTTTACATTACTAAATATTCTTAGAGTTGTACAACTATCATCATTATCTAATTTTAAAACTTTTTATTGCTCTAAGAAGAAATTCCATACCTTAGCAATCAGTCCCCATAACCCTGCCCCTCAACCCCTGGAAACCACTCACCTACTTTCTGCCTCTATGAATTTGTTTATTCCAGACATTGTAACTAAATGAAGTAACACAGATGTACTACAGTTTACTTATTCATTCGCCTACTGATGGCATTCATTTGCTTCCAGTTTGGGGCTATTGTGAAAAATGCTATGAAAATTCTTGCCTTTTTTATATCATTTACATTAATTTCTGGGTTAAGTGACTTGTTAATTTATACACCTAAAAATTGCTGAACATTTTTCCAAACTGAATGTATGATTCTTCAATATCTCCAGTAATATATGAGAGCCATATATTATAATTGGTGCATATTAAAATTGCAACATAATCTCTTCAATACTTGGTATTTTCAGTACTAATAATATTAACCATTATAGAAGTTGTATAGTAGAATCCCATCATAGATTTAATTAACATGTCCTTGATAACTATTGATATTAAATATTAGTAATTTATATACTGGCTAATTTTTCAGCATCCTTTGTGAAACATGTACTCAAATACTTATTTTCATTGGATTGTTTGTCTTCTCCATATTGAGTTGTAAGAGGTTTTTTTATATATTCATGACGTAAGACTTTAGAACATATATGTATAATTTGTTTTATTTCAATATATGTAACTTCCTTTTAAATTTTCCTAATGATACCTTTTGAAGGGACAAAAATTTTAATTTGGATCAAGTTAACTTTGTTTTCTTCTATAGATAGTAATTTTTTCTGTGTCCTGTCTAAGAAATCCTTGCCTATATCATTCTAAATTTTTTCTTTTTCCTCTAAATGTTTGTTTTACCTCCAAATTTCAGTATATAATTAACTATTTTATTATACTATCTGAGTATAATAATAATGAAGTGAAAAAGCAACGAAAAAGTTTTAAAATTAAATAATGATGATAGATGCACAACTCAGAATATACTAAAACCCTTTTAATTTAGCAATTTAAAAGGGTAAGTTTAATGATATGTGAACTTTTTCCTCAATAAAGCTATTAAAAGAGTAAGTGGTTATAACAATAAAATGGACTACTACACAGCAATTAAAGAGAGTGAACTGTTGCAATGACTCATCACAAAATGGATCAATCTCAAATATATACTGACACAAATAGAAACAAAAGTCTCTTTTTGCATTTTGTGTGAGGAAGACAGTGTGGTTTGTTTTTTAATTAAGATTTAATTGTTTCAGCACCACTTGATGAAAAGACTACCTTTTCCACATTGAATTACTTTGACAGCATTTTTGAAAATCAATTATATAGATGATAGATAGATGAGAGAGAGAGAGAGAGAGACAGACAGAGAGAGAGAGAGAAAGAGAGAGAGAGAGAGAGAGATGAGTATACCTGTATATCCACTATGTTGGAGAAATTCATTGAGCTCTATGTGTTTATTTATGACAACACCATACTGTCTTGAATGCAACAGCTTTTTACTAAGACTTTTTTCACAAAGTGAAATCCTCCAACTGTGTTCTTCTTTTTCAAAATTTCTTTTGGCTACTTGTCTTCTTTTGCATTTTCAAATGTAAATAATTAAGTCAGCATGTCATTTTTTAAGAAAAAAGATGCTGGATATTTGGAATTATCTTAAATCTGTGAATCAATTTTGGGAATGATTGATGGCTTAGCAATATTGAGTCATCCAATCCATGATCATAATAAATCTTTAAATTTATGTCTCTTTAATTTCTATAAACATGGTAAATTAGTTAGTGTTTTCCAAAGAAATAGGACCAGTAGGGGCCTGGCACGGTGGCTCACGCCTATAATCACAGCACTTTGTGAGGCCGAGGTGGGCAGATCACGAGGTCAAGAGATAGAGACCATCCTGGCCAACATGATGAAACCCCATCTCTACTAAAAATACAAAAAAATTTAGCTGGGCGTGGTGGCAGGCGTCTGTGTTCCCAGCTACTCGGGAGGCTGAGGCAGAAGAATTGCTTGAATCCAGGAGGCAAAGGTTGCAGTTTGCCGAGATTGCGCCACTACACTCCAGCCTGGCAACAGCAAGACTCCATCTCAAAAAAAAAAAAAAAAATAGGACCAGTAGGACATGGACATATATGTGTGTGTGCATGTCTGTGTATGGGGGGGGAGGTTGGGGTGGTGCACGCACGTGTGTGTGTGTGTTTAGTTATAAGGAAATGGCTCCTGTGATTACAGAAGGGCCAGGAAATGCTGTGATTTGCCTTCTGCAGTCTGGATCCCAGGAACAACTTAAGGTATAGTCCTGGTCCAAGGCCAAAGGCCTGAGAACCAGAAACACCAATAATATAAACTCCAGTTTGAGATCAGGAAACCAAAATTTCAGTTCCAGTAGCCAAGCAGAAAGAGCAAATTCTCTCTTCCTCTGCACTTCTGTTGTGTTCAGGACCTCAGTGAGTTGGATTATGCCCACCCATATTTAGGAGGGCAATCTGCTTTACTCCATCCACCGATTCAAATACTGATTTTATCTAGAAACACCCTCACAGATAGATTCAGAAATCATTTTAACTGAGTCTCTGTGTACCCCATCATCCAGTCAAGTTGACACTTGAAACTAACCATCATGCATGGTTTATGCTTTTCAGCACATAGGTCTTATATATAATTTGTCAAGTATCTTCCACCTGTTTGATGAGAAGCAACTGACTGGGAAAAAATATTTTGAAACTACATATTCAAAATAGGATTGAATTCTGAATATATAAAGAATTCTAAACTACATAAGAATGCTTGGGTGGAAATTGCATTGTAACCTGTTTGTGGTCACGGTTACATAAATCTATTTTCAAAAACCCATAGAAATACATACAAAAATATGTATTACCATTATTATTTTGAGAAGAATTTTTTAAAAATAAATAATCCATAAAACATCACTATTGTTCCTTTAATAATTATTGACATTTCTGGAAACTGGCATAATTTTCAATTTTAGTTGTTATTTATTTTGTCTTTTGTAGGGAATCTATGAGCCCCACATGTTGGTGTGCCAGAATGTAGGGATCCATTAGCCCCATACTGGGCACCAGAATGTAGGGAGCCAGCCCTACATCACTCGTGGGTACCCCAAGTTCAGTGGTGACAAAGGAATGAGAAAAAGACAGATTAAGAGACAAAGTGGGACCAGGGGGCCATCACTTTAATACTCTGGAGGAAACAGTGAAGGCCCCGAGCTCTGATCATCCACACTATTTACTGATTACAATGACATTGATCTATAGGGTAGGGGTGGAGTGATGGTGGGATGAATCAGTGAGCCAGAAGTGTATCAGTGGCCAGAACTTGTGTGTCATTCTAAGGATTGATAACAGTGGCCGTTTGGGAGTTGCACAAAACAAGAACATGTGGTTATCTTTAGCTTATTATCTATGTACAGCTGATGGAACACAGGCTTTACAAGAAGCCTACAGGTCTGGCTACGTCATAGTGCTACAAAGGGGTTTTATGTCCTTGAGCACAATGTTTATTGTAACAGAGCCAAGGTCACCCTGCACCAGAGCATGAGGCATGAAGAGGCCTTCGTCCTCAGAGGCCTCCTGTAGCCTTCTGCAGTTTGTTGTTCCTTGTTTATATGTTACTCATAACAAATTTATGTAGGCACTCTGTAAGGCCTGTCTCCTCTGCTATTTTTCCCAACAGTCCTTAACTTCCCTGCCTCCACTTGGGATCTTTACTAATCTTCTAGTCAAGATCTTTTTAGTGTTTATAGTAGTATTCTCTGTTGGTGACAATTTCTCTCAACTTGTGTTTTTTTGAAATCTTTATATTGCACTTTGGTTTTTATTTTCTTTCATGACATGAAAGGTGTCATGTTATTTTTTTCTGGCTTTTATAATTCTCTTAGGAAGTCTGTCATGAGGTCCAGTGTTGCCTTTTTGAAAAGAATTCATCTTTTTTTTCCCCAACTGGTTTTGGGTTTGTTTGTTTTTTAAAAATTCTCTTGATCTTTCATTTTCAGCAATTTGATTTTGTTTGATGTTTCTTAAAAACTAATTCCAAAATTCTTTTTGAAATGAAATTCAATTCTTTTATTTGTAGTTGATTACCTTTATCAGTTTTGAACTATATATGTATGTGTATATATATATATATATATATATATATATATATAATTATTTTTTGAAGCATAGTTTCTTGCCATATTCTTTCTCTCCTTTTCTTCTGGGATTCCAAGGTGTATATGGTTAAATCATTTACATTGTCTCTTTATATATTTCATGCTGCTTAGTTTTACTTTGTTTTTTCATTTTCTTCACTATTTTTCTCTAAGCTTTAGTTTTAATAGGTTCTATTGATTTTCTTTAGCTGTTTGTTTCTAATGCTGAAGACATTCAGTGAATCCTTACAGATTTTGGATTTTTCAGTGTTCGTTTATATACTTTTTTAATGCACATCATTTTTCTGGTAACTTTATTAATTTTTCTACAGTATAATTAAGCTTCTCTTCGTGCTCTTTTACATGTTTATAGTAGTAATATTAAAGTCCATTTTCATTCATTGAACATATGAATCTTGTAAATATATGGTTCTACTGGTTCTGTTTTCCAATAACATGTACATTGGGTCACATAGTATAGCTTCTTAACATGTCTATGTAATTTTGTCTAAATGACAGTTTCTAAAATGACCTAAAAGCTGAATTTGATGTGTTTTTCTCCAGAGATATCAAGCCTTTTTTCTTTTACAGGTAGCCAGAGTGATGGATGGATCACCTTCATCCAATCAAGAAGTAAGCATCCCAGGGATGGGTTACAGCTTGCGTTTGTCTCATTTTTGCTCTGCTTTCAAAGATCTTAAGGGCACAACTTGTCAGATGTTATTAAACATCCTTCCATCTGCCAGGACTATGACTTTTAAGCACTGTTCAACTGTATAGAACTTCATTGCATGTTTCCATCTCAGCCCCTAACTGCCTCAGCATTCATCTAAAGTCCAGTGGGAGAAAATTGGCAGCACTATACTTAGGCCTTTTCTGGTTCCAAACTGTCACACCAGCCAATGCAGCAATCAAAAGCTCCACTGACTTATCTTTAGCCCAGCAGACTCTCCCTACTTAGGCAAGCCTGGTTCACAGTCCATGCCCAGATTTGCAAATGTTCTCTGAGGAAAAAAAAAAAAAAACAATAAAAACCATGAAGAGGGGGGCCGTAAGAACTTCTACTCAACCGGGAGAGAATCTTTTCTGTCTAATGTCTTTTAAAAATAATATGACATTGGTAATAATCATTTTCCTACTTTAAATAGTGGGAATTACAGCCTGTATAGTAATTAGAAGTACAACATTATATAATGGAAACTTAAATCAGTTCTTGTAAATATTTTAGGAATATGATAGCATATCTAAAAATGAGTCATCACATCACCTACCTCTAAAATGAAATCTATTAATAAATTAACATTGAAGAATATCACTCAGAATAATGGAGAACTTTCTCAATGCAATTATTTATTCTTTAAAACAGCAGTCCCCAAGCTTTGAGCACCAGGGACTGGTTTCATGGAAGACAGCATTTCCACGGATAAGGGTGGTGGTTTGGGGATGAAACTGTTCCACCTCAGATCATCAGGCATTAGTCAGATTCTCATAAAAAAAATGCACAACCTAGATCCCTCACATGCACAGTTCACAATAGGGTTCGCACTTCTATGAGAATTCAATGCTGCTGATGTGAAAGGGGACAAAACACAGACACTAATGCTGGTTTGTCCACTGCTCACCTTCTGCTATGCAGCTCAGTTACTAATAGGCCACAGACCTGTACCAGTCCATGGTGCAGGATTTGGGTACTGCTGCTTTACAAGTCATAAAGATAATAAATTCAAAAATTATTTAATCAGCCTACTCTCAAATAAATACTTGTAACATATTGAAATGTCTAGAAGCCAAGTGGTAAAGAAATGAGAAGTATATCATATTATATTTCCCTTTTGTCACTAATTTGAATCATTCTTTCATTTATATTTCAGGGTCCTTTAATTAATTGCCTGCCTCGTCTATTGATTTATAAAGTACCTACTATGATCTACATGAAAGAAAAGAATCATATAAAATAAACAGAGCCAGTGAAATCTCTTAACTAAGAAATATTCCTTCCTTAGGGTAGATTTGGTCAAATAAAATAAAATAGCCACTGTTTAGCTTATGTTGCCAAGTCATTTGATTAAAAATTATAGTTCTTTTTTGTTTGTTTTGTTTTTTGGTTTTTTTTGAGACGAAATTTCACTCTTGTTACCCAGGCTGGAGTGCAATGGTGCGATCTTGGCTCACCGCAGCTTCCGCCTCCTGGGTTCAGGCAATTCTCCTGCCTCAGCCTCCTGAGTAGCTGGGATTACAGGCATGTACCACCATGACCAGCTAATTTTTTGTACTTTTTAGTAGAGACGGGGTTTCACCATGTTGACCAGGATGGTCTTGATCTCTTGACCTCGTGATCCACCCGCCTCAGCCTCCCAAAGTGCTGGGATTACAGGTGTGAGCCACTGCGCCTGGCCTCCCCCCCTTTTTTTTTTTTTAATTGGAATCTCACTCTATTGCTGAGGCTGTAGTGAGCCTGAGCAATTTCGTTTTTGTATTTTCAGTAGAGACAGGGTTTTACCGTGTTGCCAGGCTGGTCTTGAACTCTTAACTTCAAGTGACCACGCACCTCGGCCTACCAAAGTGCTGGGATTATAGCCATGAGCCACCACACCCAGGCTGAAAACTATAGTTCTTAAATGTTTCTCTGGTAGACTCACAAATAATTAGCTCTGTCTTGTTTTCCTTCCTCTTTCTTCCTTCTCTTTCTCTTCCTCCTTTTTCTTCTTTTAAGATTAAGCTTGGAAATGATTGTAGTTAATAACAATATATTGTATACTTGAGAAATCCTGGAGTAGATTTTAAGTGTTTTCATCACAAAAATGAAAACTATGTTAGGTAAAATATATGTTAATTAGCTTGATTTAGCCATTCCACAGTGTATCTACATTTCAAATTACCATGTTGTACATACTAAAAATATACTATTTTATGTCACCTTTAAAAAGAAAAAATTTAAAAACCAAATGAAGTAACAGGATGAAGCAAATAGCATCATCTCCTGATTTAGCTCAGTCTTTACTTTAGGATTTCTTTATCCTTAGATCAAATCAAAGTTCACAGTAGCTCTTCAATAAATACTTCTTGAATAAATCAATGCACCAAATGCAGGGAATATGGGAGTAAATAATGGAATAAATTAAAATATGTATCACTTTAAAATTTGAAGCCTCTGAGGAAATTATTTTTTATTTCAGATCACATAATACCCTCAAGTTACTTTATTCCTTCATTTTTATTTATTTGGACAGAATAGAGTATTTGTCATTCATGCTACTTTAATATTCCTTTGGGTCCTTGCTGTCTTTTGCTATAACCTGAATGTCAATTGCCCTTTAATATTTTACCTTTAGTGTTTGGCTACGCTATATTTCATGGCATGTAATAACATTTGTAATGCTATTCATAGCAGATAGATTCAATTTGCCCTCTCAATGGCTTTATATTTCAGTAAGAACCTGTGCTTCTTCTACTAATCCTATGAAAAGTTTCTCATCAAAATATATACTTTGTTAGTAAGCATTTCCTGTTATTTGCTATTTTATTTTGTTTGAATGTATATGAATATACAAGCAACTGGAGCTTTTCTCATTAGTAGTGGTTGAGTAACATGATAAAAATAAACATGGAAAATTAATAATTTCTTATAACAATGTATATTTACCTCTTCTGTGACCTAGTGATTCTGCTTTTATGTAAGTGTGCAAGATAAAATATGCCCACAAAAAACATTCACACAAAACTATTTACAATAGCTAAATTCATCACCAAAACCCAGAATGCTTAAAAACAGAAAATGGCTAAACAAACGGTTATAATATGGAACACTCCTCACCAATAGTGTGAATGCATCTCACAATTATTATGGTTACTTAAAGAAACCAGATACAAAATATTAGATATCATAAGATTCTATTTATATGAAGTTCTAGAACAAGTGAGACTAAGCTATGGTGATAAAAGTCTGTATTTACCTCAGGGTGTTGGGATGGGGATTGACTAAGAAGGGGTACAATGGATCTTAATGGAGTGATGAAAATATCCTGTATAATAGTGTTGTGGGTTACACATGTATAAGAATTTGTCAAAGTTGATTAAACTATCAACATATGGTGTGCATATTTCACTGTAAATTTCACTATATAATCTCAATTTATATTATATATCTCAATTTATAATACGTAACTAGAAGTATAGAACAAACTTAGAAGAAACCGTTGTTAGATTTTGGAGGTAGAGCAAGATGGCTGAAGAGAATCCTCCATTGATTGTCCTCCCTACAGGAACACCAAATTCGACAACAAAAAAGGCATGTTCGTAGAAATCAAAAATCAGTTAAGTGATGCCAGTACCTAACTAACTTTATATCACGGAAAGATTCACTGAAGAGTGTAAGAAAGATAGTCTTGAAATGAGAACGTCAGCCCTCCGCCGCCCCCCAGCAGCAGACACTTGGCAAAAAGAGAAAATCTGTGTGCCTGTGGAATGGAGAGCATAGTGATTGTGGGACTTTGCACTGGAACTCAGGGCTGCCAACACCAAGCAGAAATCCACAATCACTCATGAAAGGAGTGTTCTGACGAGCCCTAGTCAGAGGGAAGTCACCCATCCTAGCAGTCAGAACTTGAGTTTCAGTGAGCTTTGCCATGGCAGGCTAAAAAGTGCTCTGGGGTCCTAAATAAACTTGAAAGACTATCTAGGACACAAGGAAAGCAACTCCTAGACAAGCTCTGGTGCTCTGCTGGGCTTAAAGCTGGTGGACTTGAGGGGCATGTTACCTAGTGAAACACAAGCCTGGCAGCTAAGGGAGGCACCACCCCTACTCCAAACCCAAGTAGCACAGCTCATGGTTCCAAAAAATACCTTTTAATTCAATTTGAGAAGAGGAGGGGAAAAAGTAAAGAGGATTTTGTTGTACAACTTGGGTACCAGCTCAGCCACAGTATGACAGGGCACTGAGCAGAGCCCAGAGACCCCCATTCCAGGCCCTAGTCCAGTTGACATTTCTAGACACACCTTGGGACAGAAGGTAACCCATTGCCTTGAAGGGAAGGACCCAGTCCTAGCTGACTAAAGAGCCCTTGAGCACCGAATACTAATACCAACCATGAGCCTTGGGTGAGACTCTGAGACACACTGGCTTCAGCTGTGACCCAGCATATTCGCAGCTGTAGTGGCAATGAGAGATATCTCTTCTGCATGAGGAAAAAGAGAGTGAAGAATGAAGGAGACTTTGTCTTGCTGCTTAGGTACCAGCTCAGCCACAGTGGCAAACAGCACCAAGTGAGCTCTTGGGTCCCTGATTCCAGGTTTTTGCTCTTGGACAGCATTTGTGGATGTACCCTGGGATAGAAGGGAGTCCACTGCCCTAAAAAGTGAGTCCCATGCCGGGCAGAATTCACCACAAGCATGAAGAACGCTTGGGCTTTAAGTAAATAGCCATGGTACCCTGGCAGTACTCCCCATGGGCCTGTGGTGGTAGTGAACATGGGGAGAAACTCCTCTGCCTAGAGGAAAGGGAGGATAGATTGGGAAGGACTTTGTGTTGTGAGTTTGGTCTGTAGCTTAGCCACAGTAGAATAGAACACCAGGTAGATTTCTAAGGTTTCTGACTCCAGCTCTAGCTCCAAGATAGCATCTCTTGACAAACCCAGGGCCAGGGGCTGTTCACCACCCTAAAGTGAAAGAACAAGACTGGCTGGTGTTGCCACCTGCTGATTGTAGAGCCCTAGGTCATTAGGCAAACATAAGTTGTAGCCAAATAGTGGTTACAAAGGGCCTTGGGCAAGATGCAGTGCTGGTCCGGGCTACAGGTCTGACCCAGTGCAGTCCTAGCAGTGGTAGCCAAAGGTGTTCGTGTGTTACCCCTCCCACAGCTCCAGTCAACTCAGCAGAGAGGGAGAGAGAAAGAGAGAGAGAGAGAGACACTCAATTTGTTTGAGAAAAGATAAAAGAAGAGAACAAGAGTCTCTGCCTGTAATCCAGAGCATTCTAATGAATCTTATCCAAGAATACTAATGCAGTACATCTATGAGTCTTCAAGAACTACAGCATTACTCAGCTTTGAGTAAATTCTAATGTAGATACAGCTTCAGTGACTAAAACTTACATCACAACACCCAAGTCCTTTGAGTATCTAGAAAACCTTCCCAAGAAGGATGGATACAAAATAGCCCAGACTGTGATAACTACAATAAATACCTAACTCTTCAAACAACCAGACACCAACCAACATCCAAAAGCATGAAGAACATCCAGGAAAACATGATCTCACCAAATGAACTAAATAAGATGTAGTTATTTAGAGAACAAATCTCCAAGAGACAGAGATAAGTGACCTTAGAATTAAAATATAATTAAAAATAGCTATTTTGAGGGAACTCAAAGAAATTCAACACAGTGCAGAGAAAAAAATTCAAAATCTTACCAGATAGATTTAATAGAGAGTAAAATATTTAAATAGAACAAAGAAGAAATTCTAGAATTGAAAATGAAATTGACCTACTGAAGAATTGTATCAGAGTTGTTTTGTTTTGTTTTTGAGACAGATTCTTACTCTATCACCCAGGCTGTAGTGCAGTGGCATGATCTTGGATCACTGCAACCTCCACCTCCCAGGTTCAAGCAACTCTCCTGCCTCACCCACCCAAGTTGCTGGATTTAGAGGCATGAGTCTCTGTACCTGGCAAATTAGAGTCTTTTAACAGCAGAATCGTTCAAGCAGAAGAAAGAATTAGTGAGTGACAGGCTATTTGAAAATATACATTCAAAAGAGAAGACAAAATAAAAAATATTTTTTAAAAAATTAAACACACCTACAAGATATAAAAAAAAATACTTAAAAGGGCAAAACAAAGAGTTATAAGCCTTAAAGAGGAGGTACAGAAAGGAGCAGTAGAAAGGTTATTCAAGGGAATAATAACAGAGAAATTTCCAAATTTAGAAATAGAAATAAATATCCAAGGGCAAGAAGGTTATAGAACACCACTATGGTTTAACCAAAAAAAGAATACAACAACACATGTAATAATCAACTCCCAAATGTCAAGGATAAGGAAAGGATCCTGAAGGCAACAAGAGAAAAGAAAAACAGTAATATACAATCAAGCTCTAATATATCTGGCAGAAGACTTTTTGGTGGATATCTTATGATCCAGGATAGAGTAGCATGACATTTTTAAAGTGATGAAAAGAAAAATATTTTACTCCAGAATAGTACATTTTGTGAAAACACATTTCAATTGTGAAGGAGAGAAACAAAAGCCGAATTTCATTAATACCAGACCTGTCCTACAAGATATGCCAAAAGGGGTACTTCAAACAGAAAGAAAAGGATGTTGATGTCCCATAAGAAATCCTGAAGATATGAAACTCACTGGTAATTGTAAGTACACAGAAAAACACAAAATATAATAATATTATAACTCTAATGTGTAAACTGCTTTTAAGTGGAAAGTATAAAACATTAACCAATCAGAATTAATAACTACAACAACTTTTTTTTTTTAATTTTTATTGCATTATAGGTTTTGGGGTACATGTGCAGAACGTGCAAGATAGTTGCATAGGTACACACATGGCAGTGTGTTTTGCTGCCTTCCTCCCCCTCACCCACACTTGGTATTCATCCCCAGGCTATCCCCCCCAGCCCGCCCCGCTGTCCCTCCCCCATTTCCCCCAACAGTCCCCAGTGTATAGTAGACCACCTCTCTGTGTCCATGTGTTCTCATTTTTCTCACCTGCCTGTGAGTGAGTATATGCGGTATTTCTTTTTCTGTTCTTGTGTCAGTTTGCTGAGAATGATGTTCTCCAGATTCATCCATGTCCCTACAAAGGACACAAACTCATCATTTCTGATTGCTGCATAATATTCCATGGTGTATATGTGCCACATTTTCCCAGTCCAGTCTATCATGGATGGGCATTTGGGTTGGTTCCAGGTCTTTGCTATTGTAAACAGTGCTGCAATGAACATTCGTGTGCATGTGTCCTTATAGTAGAACGATTCACAGTCTTTTGGATAGATACCCAGTAATGGGATTGCTGGGTCAAATGGAATTTCTATTTCTAGGTCCCTGAGGAATCGCCACACTGTCTTCCACAATGGTTGAACTAATTTACACTCCCACCAACAGTGTAAGAGTGTTCCTATTTCTCCACATCCTCTCCAGCATCTGCTGTCTCCAGATTTTTTAATGATCGCCATTCTAACTGGTGTGAGATGATATCTCAATGTGGTTTTGATTTGCATCTCTCTAATGACCAATGATGATGAGCACTTTTTCATATGTTTGTTGGCCTCATGTATGTCTTCTTTTGTAAAGTGTCTGTTCATATCCTTTGCCCATTTTTCAATGGGCTTGTTTGTTTTTTTTTCTGTAAATCTGTTTGAGTTCTTTGTAAATTCTGGATATCAGCCCTTTGTCCGATGCGTAAACTGCAAAGATTTTTTCCCATTCTGATGGTTGCCGATTCACTCTAGTGACTGTTTCTTTTGCCGTGCAGAAGCTGTGGAGTTTGATTAGGTCCCATTTGTCTATTTTGGCTTTTGTTGCCAATGCTTTTGGTGTTTAACTACAACAACTTTTGAAGATGTGGACTGTACAATAAGATGTATATAAAAACAACAAATGGTTTGAAAGTGTGGAAACAAAGTTAAGTGTACAGTTTATTAATTTTATTTTGCTTGTTTTGTAGTTGGTGTGCCTATGTAAGCAGTGTTAAGTATGTTATCAGCTAAAAATAATGGGTTATAGGAAAACATTTGCAAGCCTCAGGGTAATCTGAAATCAAAAAACACGCAATGGACACACAACAAATAAAAAGCAAAAAATTAAATCATATTGCCAGAGTAAAACACCTTCCTTAAAAGAAAGAAAGGAAAGAAGAAAGAGAAGACCAGCAAAGAAATGAGAAAATGGCAGGAATTAGTCCTTACTTAATGAAAATTGTATTTATTGGAAATAAACTAAATTTTCAAATAAAAAGGCAAACAGTGCCTGAATAGATAAAAATAAAAAAACAAGAACTTGATAATCTGTTGCCTACAGAAAATACACTTTACTTATAAAGACACACATACACTGAAAAAGAGATGGAAAAAAATATTCCATGCCAGTAAAAAAACAAAAAGCAACAGGATTAGGTATACTTAGACAAAATATATTTCAAGATAAAACTATAACAAAAGACAAAGAAGGTCATTATATAATGATACAGGTGTTGATTCCACCAAGAGGATATTAAAATTATAAATATGCATGCATTCAACACTGGCAAACCAAGATACAAAAAGTAAATATCAGAGATGGACCACAATACAATAATAACTAGAGAGTCCAACACCCCACTTTTAGCATTGGACTAATTTTTCCAGACAGAAAATCAACAACAAAATCAGACTTAATCTGTATTATAGACCAAACATACCTAATATATATTTATGAAGCATTTCATCCAATGGCTTTAGAAAACATAGTATTTTCCTCAGCACATGGATCATACTCAAGAATAAACCATATGTTAGGTCACAAAGCAAGTCTTAAAACATTTAAAAAAATACTATTGAGTGTCTTCTCTGCTCACAATAAAGTTAGAAATCAATAACTTGAGAAAATTTGAAAACTATAAAACACATATAAATGAAGAAATATGCTCCATAATGACCAGTGGGTCAATGAATAAAGAAAGGAGGAAATTGAAAAATTTCTTGAAACAAATGATAATGAAACACAATATACCAAAACCTTCTGGATACAGCAAAAGTGGCACTAAGAAGGAAGTTTATGCCTACATCAGAAAAGAATAAAAATTTTATATAAACAACCCAATGATGCATCTTAAAAAATAGAAAAGTGTGACCAAACAACACCTAAAATTAGTCAAAGAAAAGAAATAATAAAAATGAGAGCAGAATCAATGAAATAAAAACAGAGAAATCAATACAAAAAAAATCAACAACAAAAAAAACTTTTTAAAGGTGAAACTGGCAAACAGAATAAATAAGAAAAAAAAAGTGGAGACACAAATAAATACAATCAGAGATGGAAAAGGAGACATTACAACTAATACCATAGAAATCCAAAGATCATGAGAGGCTACAATGAGCAACTACATGTCAATCAATTGCAAAACTTGAAGAAATGGATAAACACCTGACACATACAAACTACCAAAATTTAACCATGAAAAAAAATCCAAAACATGAACAGACCAATAGCAAACAACAAGATCAAAGCCATAATAAAATGTCTCCAAGTAAAGAAAAGCCCAGGACCCAATGGCTTTACTGCTGAATTCTACCAGACATTTAAAGAAGAATTAATACAAATTCTACTCAAACTATAAACACAGAAAGAATACTTTCAAGCTCATTCTATGATGCCAATATTACCCTGATACCAAAATCATAGACACATTAAAAAACAAAATAACTACAAGCCAATATCTCTGATAAGCATTGATGTAAAGATCACACACAAAATACTAGCAAGTGACATAAACAACACACTAATAATATTATTCATCATGATTAAGTGAGATTTATCCCAGAGATACAAGGATTTTTCAACATATGCAAATCACTCAGTGTGATACATTATGTTCAGCAGAGTGAAGGGTAAAAACCATATGATCATTTCAATTGTTGCTGAAAATCATTTGATACAATTCAATATCCCTTTATGATAAAAACCCTCAAAAAAACTGGGTATAGAAGGGAAAAAAAATACTATAAATACATAATATAATATATAGACATATATACATGTATATATCAACATAATGAAAACAACATATGACATACCCACAGCTAATATACTAAATGGTGAGAAACTGAAAGCCTTTCCTCTAATTGAGGAATCCAATAAGGTTGTAATTCCTCTATTGATCTGGAATACAATAAGGTTGCTCACTTTCATTACTGTTATTCAACATAGTACTAGAAGTCCTACCTAGAGAAATGAGACAAGAGAAAGAAATAAAGGGCATCAAAATTGGAATGAAAGAGGTCAAATTATCCTTGTTTACAGACAATATGATCTTATATTTTAAAAAATTATTCAAACTTATAACAAATTCAGTAAAATTACAGGAAACAGAATAAACATACAAAAATCAGTAGCATTTCTATAACCCAAGAGCAAATAATTGAAACAAGACATCAAGAAAGTAATCCCATTTACAATAGCTGCAAATAAAATAAAATACCTGGGAATTAATTTAACAAAAGAAGAAAAATATTTCTGTAAGAAAAATATTTAAACATCAGTGAAAGAAATTGAAATGGACAAGAAAAAATTTGAAAGACATTCCATGTTCATCAGTTAGAAGTATCAATTATGTCAAAATATTCATACTATCCAAAGCAATCTAAAGATTCAATGCAATCTCTATCAAAATGCCAATGACATTTTTCGCAAAATAGAAAAAAAAAATCTGATATGTATATGAAACCACAAAACATTCAGTACTGTCAAATACATCCTGAGGAAAAGAAAAAAAAAACTGGAGGAATGATATTATATGACTTCAAATTCTACTACAGAGGTATGGTAAACAAAGAGCATGGTAGTTACATTAAAACAGACACATAGATCATCGGAACAGAATAAAGGGCCCAGAAACATAATGCATCTACAGTGAACTCATTTTCAACAAATGTGCCAAGAACAGACATTGGGGAAGGACAGTCTCTTTACTAAATGGTACTGGGAAACCTGGGTCTCCATATATGGAATAATGAAATTTGACCCCTATCCTTTGCCATGTGCAAAAATCAAATAAAAATGGAGTATTGAATAAATATCACAGTCTCATGTTTATTGTGGCACTATTCACAATAGCTAAGATGTGGAAGCAAATTCATTGCTCATCAATAGATAAACGGATAATGTGGTACATACACATAATGGAGTACTAATCACCCAAAAGAAAATATGATATCTTGTCATTTACAACAACATGAATGGAACTGGAGGTCATACGTTAAGTGAAATAAGCTAGGCAAAAGAGTGAAGGAGAAGCAGCCACATCCTACATGGCCAGAGAAGGAGGAAGAGAGACCGGGAAGGTGCTGCGATCAGGTTCCATGGCACTGGGGAGACTCAGCTCCCATGCTAGGATGTGTTCTTCCAGGCCCTTGTTCCCTCACTCACCCAAGAATGGGAGGGAGAACCTCACCGGGTGTAGTGTGATAGTTTTAAGTAAATATTGGACCCCAATATTTACTTTCTGCAAAAGAGGTTTGCAGAAAGTGATTTATTTAGGCAGAGAGAGAAAAGGGAGAAAGAAATAGAGAGCAGCTCCCATGATGCTGTGGAAGGGGATCCAGAAGTGGAGTCCGCCCAGAAAAGAGACAAGGGGAATTTTAACCTGGGAGTAATTCCCGCCCCATTTAGGTTTTTTGTCCTATGAAAGGAGTTCCTGTAAACTTCTGCTAGAGTAATTAATCTTTCTATCTTCCCACACTCGCAAAAGTTAAATAAAACCTCTATTTTCCCAGTCCAGTCTATCATCGATGGGCATTTGGGTTGGTTCCAGGTCTTTGCTATTGTAAACAGTGCTGCAATGAACATGTGTGTACCTATGCAAATATCTTGCATGTTCTGCAAATGTACCCCAAAACCTATAATGCAATAAAAATTAAAAATAAAATAAAATAAAATAAAACCTCTAAGTTCCTGGATGGAGACGAGGAATAAAGCAGGTCTGGCATGTCACTGGGAAGTTCTTACCTTTGAAACTAGGCCCCTTGTGGACTCAGGAAGAGACTACATTCCCTCAGTGTTACACACTTTTAAATAACCAGATCTGAGTACTTACTATCACAAGATCAGAAATGGAGTGGGGGGATCTGCCCTCATAATGCAATCACCTCCCACCAGGCCCTACCTTTAACACTGGGTATTATAGTTCAACATGAGTTTTGGGTGGGAACACAAATCTAAACCATATCACTTACCAATCCACCAGTTTATGTTATTTCTAAGTATGTGATATTATCAACAGAGCAGCTCTAAATATGGGCATACACGTTTTACATGAACATGTGTCCTCATTGCTCTTGGTTAAGTACCTAGGAAAGGATTTCTGAGTAGAATGGGAATGTATGTTTAAGTTTATAAGAGATGCTCTGTCAAACTGATTTGCAATATAGATGTAGTATTTTGCATTCCCAACTGCAATATCTGAGAGTACTGTTATTCTTTATCTTCAAAAGACTTTATTGTGTCAGTTTTTATTTATTTGATCCATGCTAATAGTTGTTTGGTACTGTATATTGCAGTTTTAATTTCCATTTCCTTAATGACTTATGACATTTATGTGCTTATTTACTAGTTGTATATCTCCGTCAGTAAAATACTATTACAATCTTTCACCATTTAATTCGATTATTTGTTTTCTTTATAACAAGATTTAAAAGTTCTTTCCATAACTTGGTTACCAGTTCTTTGTCACTTCTGTAGTTTGCAAACATTGTCTACCTATCTGTGGCTTATCATTTCTTTTTCTTTGGTAAAAGTTGTTTATTTTGAAGACCAGAATTTTTAAACTTTAATGACTTCTACTGTATTAGATTTTTTCTTTTATGA
Organism: Saguinus oedipus; assembly: GCA_031835075.1. Lineage (NCBI taxonomy): Eukaryota > Metazoa > Chordata > Mammalia > Primates > Cebidae > Saguinus > Saguinus oedipus. The sequence continues at coordinate 151,225,597 of CM063172.1, forward strand.
ATTATGCTTTTTGTGGCCTAAGAAACTAAAATTTATGAACATTTATACTTCCTGGAAGTTTTACAGTTTTAGGTTTTAAATTTATGCCTATGATTCATTCCAATTTAGTTTCAAATTTAGTTCAAAGTATGAACTGAAGTTCTTCTTTGCATGTCAATATCTAATTATCTCAATGCCATTTGTGGAAAATGATGGTGGTTGAATTTCCAGTTTTATTCCTTATATTCAATCTATCAATGTGTTTATTTTTTGCTAATACTACATTCTCTTGATATGGTAGTCTTGAATTCAGTAGTTTAAAAAAATACATGCATTTTGAGTATTAACTTTTCTATAGTGTAATATCTTAAATTTCTAAATACAAATTATTTTATTTCCATGACCTTTTTCTTCTCAGTTAGTTTACCTGTTAAATATTTAATCTATAATTTGAAATGCTAACACGCTATCAAATATTAGAAAATTCCATTCTGCATTTCACATTTGGCCTTTTACAATAAAATATATCCCTGAGATCGGTATATCATTGACATTGTTGAATAAGACCTCCTATTTATTTCTAACCTGAAAATATTTAACTATATGATTCAATTTACTCAATCTAAATAGTAAGTTATATAAGATATTTGTCAGAATATTTTCAAAGTTTATTACAAAGCGGGAAATACGATTATAATAAAGCTAATAAATGAGATATGCCTATGTTTTTCCCAGGCTTCTTTTCCCTGGAGGTAAATCTAAGTTAATGGTAGCAGCTATAATCCTGTTCAAATAAGGTTTCTAAACCTACTTGCTCATATGAAAATTTCTGGTCACATTCAAAGTCACTCTCTGTCATCTCTGGAAATTTTCATGCAGTTGCTCACATGTAATTAACAACTAGAATATCGGCCCAAGTTATCCTGCAGTGCCTACCGTATTTTCAATTGCTCTTCTGATACTTGGTCTATGCCAATCTCCATTGCTCTCAAAATCACCTGACAAAATCTTATTACTGTATCTTTGGCATATTTTCAATTTAAAAGTAATAAACTCCAACAATAATTGTATGGTTAAAAACAATTATATGAATCAAATGTATGGCTGGCTAAACATTTTTTAATCTTTATTCTTTCTTGCCTTAGGAAACACAATCAGAACCTGATTCTCTCTACAATTAACCCTTGATTCAGATTTTTTATTATCTGTCACCTGGAGAATTAGCAAACTTCTTATTTCCAAATCACCTGTCTCTTTTCCTTCTAGCTTTTCCCATTGGCAAAATGTATAACTCTGGCAAAAATGAATCTTATTATATCAATTATTTCATAATTGTTGTATTTCTCTGTACACATGTCAGATCAAACAAATATTTTTAATACATCACTCTCATGAATTCTAGAAAAGTATAATAAATGGATTTAAAATAGTAGTTTAATTGGCCGAAATTTATTTAGTGGTGAATTCTACCAAGTATTTAAGTAAGAAATTATACCAATTCTCTACAATCTCTTCCAGAAGATAGGCACAAGGGAAATACTTCATAATTCCTTCTATAAGTTCAGTATGGCCCTAATACCAAAACCAAACAAATATATTACAAAAAAAGAAAACTACAGAACAATGTCTCTCATGAACACAGATAAAAAATCCTCAACAAGATGCGAGAAAATCAAATTCAGCAAGTATTATGAGAATTATATACCACAACCAAGTGAGACTTGTCCCAGCAATGCAAGACTGGATCAAGAGTCAAAAAGAAAGTAATGTAATCTATCACATCAACAAGCTAAGGAAGCGAAGGCACATGTTCATATCAATAGATACAGGAAAATCATTTGATACAACCCAGCGGCAATTTATGACAAAAAAAAATCTCAGAAAAGTAGAAATAGAGGGAAACTTTCTCAACTTTATGAAGAATATCTATTGAAAACCTCACCAAATATCCTACTTAATAATGAAAATCTTGAATTTTTCTATTAAGATAAGAAAAATATAAGAATGTCCTCTTACCACTCCTTTTCAACATCTTCTTGAAAGTAGCAGCTAGTACAAGAAGACAAGAAAGCAAAATATCTTTTATATAGATTGAGAAGAAAAGAATTGTCATTATTCTCAGATGGCATAACTGTCTATGTAGAAAATCAGAAAGAAATGACCAAAAAGAAAAGAAAAAACAAACTCCTGGAACTAGTACGCAGTTATAGCAAAGTTTCGGGATACAAGGTTAATATACAAAAGTCAATCATTTTCCTAACTACCAGTATTGAACAAATGGAATTTGAAATTGAAAACACAAGACCACTTAATAACACAAGACCACTTACTAATACCCAAAAGTGAAATACTTACTTGTAAATCTGACAAAGTGTATGCAAGATCTATATATCTATAAGAAGAAAACTATGAAACTCTCATGAAATAAATTAAAGAGAAACTAAAGAAATGGAGAGACATTCCAGTTCATAAATAGGAAGCTTCAATATTGTCAACATGTTAGTCTTTTCCAACTTCATCTGTAAATTCCATGGAATCCCAATCAAAATTCGAGCAAATCATTTTGTAGATATTGATAAACTAATAATTTTTACATTGGGAGACTAAAGACCCAGAATAGCCAACATAATACTGAAGAAAATTGAAGTCAGAGGACTGATACCATCCACCTTCAGACTTACTTTAAAGCTACTAATTAATACACTGTATTATTGATATAAGATAAAATAAAATAGACAAATAGGTCAATTAAGTAAAACAGAAATTCCAGAAATAGACCCACTTAAATATAGTCAAATTACTTCTTTAAAAAAAAGCAGAAACAATACAATGGAAAAAATGTAATCATTTAAACAAATAGTTTTCGTATGGTTTGGCTGTGTCTCCATCCAAATCTCGTCTTCAATTGCAACTCCCACAATACCCATTTGTTGTAGAAGAGACCCTGTGGGGGCAAACTGAATCATAGGAGTCGGTCTTTACCATGTAATTCTCATGATAGTGAAAAAGTTTTACCAGATCTGATGGTTTTATAAAGGAGAACTTCCCTGCACAAGCTCTCTTCTCTTGTCTGCCATCATGTGAGACGTGCTTTTTACCTTCTGCCATGATTGTGAGACCTCTCCAGCCATGTGGAACTAAGACTCCATTATACCTCTTTCTCTTTTTTTGTAAATTGTCCAGTATCAGATATATCTGTGTCAGCAGTGTGAAAACAGACTAATACAGTAAGTTAAATGCATGAGGCATTTTTTTTAGACAATTTCTCCAATTTGGAGTGGCTGTATTTACTCAATACAGAGTGGGGCACTGCTGAAAAGATACCCAAAAAATGTGGAAGCAACCATGGAACTGGGTAACAGACAAAAGTTGGAACAGTCTGGAAGGCTCAGAAGAAGATAGGAAAATATAGAAAGTTTTGAAACTCCCTAGAGACTTGTTCAATGGCTTTGACAAAAATGCTGATAATGATATGGACAATTATCCAGGCTGAGGTGGTCTCAGATGGAGATGAGGAACTTGTTGGGAACTGGAGAAAACGTACTGTTGTTATGTTTTGTCAAAGAGACTAGCAGCATTTTGTCAGTGTCCTAGAGATTTCTGGAACTTAGAACTTAAGAGAGATGATTTAGGGTTTCTGGTAGAAAAAAATTCTAAGCAGCAAAGCATTTAAAATGTGACCAGGGTGCTGTGAGAGGCATTCAGTTTTGTTTTGTGGGTTTTTTTAATTCATTAAAAATATATATATATATATATATATATATATATATATATATATTGCACGTTAGGTTCTGGGGTACATGTGCAGAACATGCAGGATTGTTGCCTAGGTACATACATGGCAATGTGGTTTGCTGCCTCCATCCCCCTATCATCTATATCTGGCATTTATCCCCATGTTATCCCTCCCCAACTTTCTACCCCCTGCTGTCCCTCCATCTCCCCCAACAGTACAGTCATTGCAGCACTGTTTACAATAGCAAACACCTGAAACCAACCCAAATGTTTGTCAATGATAGACTGGACAAGGAAAATGTGGCACATATACACCATGGAATACTATACAGCCATAAAAAAATGAATTTGTGTCCTTTGTAGGGACATGGATGAATCTGAAAACCATCATTCTCAGCAAACTGACACAAGAACAGAAAATCAAACACCACATGTTCTCATTCATAGGTGGGTGTTAAACAATGAGAACACATGGACACAGGGAGGGGAGCATCACACACTGAAGCATTCAGTTTTAAAAGGGAAACATACCATAAAAGTTTGTACAATTTGCAACCTGACAATGGAATCTCAGCCTATATTTCAGAAGATGTATGGAAATTCCTGGATGCCCAGGCAGAAAGTTGCTGCAGGCGCAGGGTCCTCATGAAGAACCTTTGCTAGGGCAGTGCAGAAGGAAAACGTGGGGACAGATCCCCCACACAGAATCTCTACTGGGCACTGCCTAGTGTGAGCTGTGAGACATGGCCACAGTATTCCAGACACTGAATGGTAGATCCACTGACAGCTTTCCATGTATGCCTGGAAAAGCTGCAGACACTCAACACCAGCTTGGGAAAACAGTCAGGAGTGGGGAGGCTATACCCTATAAAGCCATAGGACAGAGGTGCCCAAGGTCATGGGAATCTACCTCTTGTATCAGTGTGAGTTGGATATGTGACATGGAGTCAAAGGAGATAAATTTGGAGTTTTAAGGTTTGACTGTCCCACTGCATTTTGGACTTGTATGAGGCATTTGTTTTGGCCAATTTCTCCAATTTGGAATGGCTGTATTTACCCAATGCCTATACACCCACTGTATATAGGAAGTAACTAACTTGTTTTTGATTTTGCAGGCTCATATACAGAAGGGAATTGCCTTGGTCTCAGATGAGACTTTGGATTGTGGACTTTTGAGTTAATGCTAAGTGAGTTAAGATTTTGTTAGGAAGGCATGATTAGTTTTGAAATATGAGAACATGAGATTTAGGAAGGGCCAGAGGTGTAACGATATGGTTTGGCTGTTTCCCCACACAAATTTCATCTTGAATTTCTATGTGTTGTGTGAGGGACCCAGCAGGATGTGACTGAATTATGGGGGTGAGTTTTTCCCACTCTGCTTTCATGATACTGAATGAGTCTCATAAAATCTGATGGTTTTATTAGAGTTTTCCTGTACAAGCTCTCTTTTTGCCTGCTGCCATCCATGTAAGATGTGACTTGCTCCTTCTTGCCTTCTGCCATGACTGTGAGGCCTCCCCAGCCATTTGAAACTATTAAGTCCATTAAACTTCTTTCTTCTGTAAATTTCCCAGTCTCAGCTACATCTTTACCAGTAGTGTGAAAACAGACCAATAAAACCATCTGCATGCAAAAAAGTAATAAATCTAGGTACAGGTCTTTTATCTTTCACAAAAATAACTCAAAATGGATTGTTTGCCAAAAAAAGTGCAAAACTACAAAACTCCTAGAACATAAGATAGAAGATAAACAAAAATCTAGTTGACCTTTGGGATAAAACTTTTTTCCTTACAGAAATCACTAAATGAGTGTTTATAATAGCTTTATTCATAACTGCCAAAACTTGGAAGTAATCAGGATGTCCTTCAGTAGTTGAATGGATTTCTAAAAACCTGTGGTACATCCAGACAATAGATTATTCAGTGTTAAAAAAAAATTAGCAATCAAGCCATGAAAAGCCATGAAGGAAACTTGAATAAATATTACTAAGTGAAAAAAGCTGATCTGAAAAGATTACATACTGCATAATTCCAACTATATGACACTCTATAAAAGGCAACACCACCGAGATAATTTTGTTAGCACAGACCAGGGTGGAGATTTGGACTAATATCGAGAAAGCATGTGAAAAAAACTGCCCATCCCACAGAAGGGAGATTTAAAAGTGGGGAAGGGGATATGACCAGACAGGCCCCTCCCTCACAAGATCCAGTAACCAGAGCCTCTCTCCCAGGAATTTTGCAGTTAACACATCCTCCACCTGGAGAACAGCAGGCTCAGCATAGGAAAAAAGTCTGCCATTGGGAAGGCAGGGCTAACCCCACTAGTACTGAAACCAGGCAAAGAATATACAGCAGCCTGGCTGAGACAGAGGCAACCCAGCACAACCTCCACAGACAGACAATGGACAGACGGTCTCAAGTGGCACAGTGACATCTACATTAAAAGAAAAGCTTTGTACGGGACAAATAACCCCAACTTTAACAGAAAGGACGTCCATTCAGAGAAGATGGAAAGAAACCAGCACAAAGGACAAAAACATCAAAGTCCAGAACACCTCTCCTCCCCAGAGAGATCACAACAACTCACCAGCATGGCAACACAATAGGTCAGAAAATGATTTTGATGAGCTGACAGAAGTAGGCTTCAGAAGATGGGTAATAACAAACTTCTCTGAGCCAAAATAACATGTTTTAACACAATGCAAAGAAATTAAGAACCTTGAAAAAAGATTAGATAAAATGCTAACTAAAATAACCAGTTTATAGAAGAACATAAACAACTTGATGAAGTTGAAAAACACAGCATGAGAACTTCATGAAGCACACACAAGTTTGAATAGCCGAATCAATCAAGCAGAAGAAAAAATATCAGAGATCAAACATCGACCCAGCGGAAAAAAAGATAAGGCAAGACAAGAAAAAAAAGAGTGAAAAGAAATGAACAAACCCTCCACAAAATATGGGATTATGTGAAAAGACCTAATCTACACTTGATCAGTGTACCTAAAGAGGATGCAGAAAATGAATCCAAGCTGGAAAACACTCTTCAAAATATTATCCAGGAGAACTTCCCCAACCTAGCAAGGCAGGCCAACATTCAAATACAGGAAATACAAAGAATACCACAGAGATACTCCTCAAGAAGAGAAACCCCAAGGCACATAATCATCAGATTCATCAGGGTTGAAATGAAGGAAAAAAATGCTAAAGGCAGCCAGAGACAAAGTTTGGGTCACCCACAAAGGAAAGCCCATCAAACTCACAGTGGATCTCTCAGCAGAATCTCTACATGCCAGAAGAGACTGAGGACCAATATTCAACATCCTTAAAGAAAAGAACTTTCAACCCAGAATCTCATATCCAGCCAAACTAAGCTTCATAAGTGAATGAGAAATTAAATCCTTTACAGACAAGCAATTATCAAGATTTTATCACCACCAGACCTGCCTTACAAAAGCTCCTGAAGGAAGCACTAAACACAGAAGAAAACATCCAGTACCAGCCACTGCACAAACAAACCAAATGGCAAATACCAACTATGCAATGAGGAAACTGCATTGACCAATGGGCAAAACAAACAATCAGAAACAAAATGGCAGGATCTAATTCTCACATAACAATATTAATGTTAAATGTAAATGGCCTAAATGCCCCAATCAAAAGACACAGACTGGCAAAAGTCAAAACCCATCAGTGTGCTGCATTCAGGAGACCCATCTCACACACACATAGACTTAAAATAAAGGGATGGAAGAAGATCTACCAAGCAAATGGAGAGCAAAAAAAAACCCAGGGTTTGCAATTTTAGTCTCTGATAAAATTGACTTTAAACCAACAAAGATCAGAAAAGACAAAGAAGGACACTACATAATGGAGAAAGGATCAATAAAACAAGAAGAGCTAACTATCCTAAACATATATTCACCCAATATAGGAGTGCCCAGATATATAAAGCAAGTTCTTAATGACCTACAAAGAAACTTAGATGTCCACACAATAATAGTGGAAGACTTTAACACTCCACTGTCAACATTAGGCAGATCAATGAGAAAGAAAATCAACAAGGATATACAGGAGTTAAACACAGAACTGAAACAAGTGGACCTAATAGACATCTATAGAACTCTCCACCCCACAGGCACAGAATATACATTCTTCTCAGCACCACATCACACTTATTCTAAAATTGACCACATAATTGGAAGTTAATCACTTCTCAGCAAATGGAAAAAAGCAGAAATCATAACAAACAGTCTCTCAGACCACAGTGCAATCAAATTACATCTCAGGATTAAGAAACTAACTCAAAACTGCACAACTACATGGAAACTGAACAACCTGCTCTTGAATGTTGACTAGATAAACAATGAAATGAAGGCAGAAATAAGTTCTTAGAAACAAACAAGAACAAGGACACAATGTACCAGAATCTCTGGGACACATTCAAGCAGTGTCTAGAGGGAAATTTATAGCAATAAATGCCCACATGAGAAACAAGGAATGATCTAAAATCAACACCCTATCATCAAAATTGAAAGAACTAGAGGAGCAAGATAAAAAAAAAACTCAAAGCTAGCAGAAGACAAGAAATAACTAAGATCAAAGCAGAAATGAAGGAGATAGAGACACCAAAAAAAAAAAACCTTCAAAAAAATCAATAAATCCAGGAGCTGGTTTTTTGAAAAAAATCAACAAAATTACCAGTAGCCACATTAATAAAAAAGAACTGAGAAGAATCAAACTGATGCAATAAAAAAAGATAAAGGGGATATCACCAACAATCCCACAGAAATACAAACTACCATCAGAGATTACTAAAAACAACTCTATACACATAAACCAGTAAACCTGGAAGAAATGGATAAATTCATGGACACTTGCACCCTACCAAAACTAAATCAGGAAGAAGTTGAAACCATGAATAGACCAATAATAAGGGCTGAAGTTGAGGCAGCAATTAACAAGCTACCAACCAAAAAGAGTCCAGGTCCAGATGGGTTCATAGCCAAATTGTACCAGACATACAAAGAGGAACTGGTACTAATCCTGAAACTATTCCAAATAATACAAAAAGAGGTAATCCTCCCAATTCATTTTATGAGACCAACATCATCCTAATACCAAAACCCAGCAGAGACTCAACAAAAAAAGAAAATTTCAGGACAATCTCCATGATGAACATAGATGCAAAAATCTTAAATAAAATACTTGCAAGCCAATTGCAACAGCACATCAAAAGCTTATCCATCATGATCAAGTAGGCTTCATCCTGGGGATGCAAGGCTGGTTCAACAGATGCAAGTCCATAAATATAATCCACCACATAAACAGAACCAAAGACAAAAACCACATGATTATCTCAATAGATGCAGAGAAGGCCTTTGACAAAATTCAACAGTCCTTTATGCTAAAAACTCTCAATAAACTAGGTGTTGATGGAACCTATCACAAAATAATAGAAGCTATTTATGACAAACCAACATCCAATATCATACTGAATGGGTAAAAACTGGAAGCACTCTCTTTGAAATCTGGCACTGGACACGAATGCCCTCTCTCTCCACTCTTATTCAGTATAGTACTGGAAGTTCTAGCCAGAGCAATCAGGCAAGAAAAAGAAATAAAGGGTATTCAATAAGAAAAAGAGGAAGTCAAATTGTCTCTATTTGCAGATGACATGATTGTATATTTAGAAGACCCCATCTTCTCATCTCAAACTCTCCTTAAGCTGATAAACAACTTCAGCAAAGTCTCAGGATACAAAATCAATGTGCAGAAATCACAAGCATTCCTATACACCAATAACAGACAAACAGAGAGCCAAATCAAGAATGAATTCCCATTTACAATTGCTACAAGCAGAATAAAATACCTAGGAATACAACTAACAAAGGAGGTAAAGGACCTCTTCAAGAACTACAAACCACTGCTCAAGGAAATAAGAGAAGATACAAACAGATGGAAAAACATTCTATGCTCATGGTTAGAAAGAATCAATATTGTGAAAATGGCCATACTTCTCAAAGTAATTTATAAATTTAATGCTATCCCTATCAAACTACCAATGATCTTCTTCACAGAACTGAAAAAAAAACCCTTTAAACTTCATATGGAACCAAAAAAGAGCCAGCATAGCCAAGACAATCCTAAGAAAAAAGAACAAAGCTGTGGCATCATGCTGCTGGACTTCAAGCTATACTACAAGGCAATAGTAATAAAAACAGCATGGTACTGCTATCAAAACAGAGACATAGACCAATGGAAGAGAAGAGAGGCCTCCAAAGCAACACCACACATCTACAACCATCAGATCTTTGACAAACCTGACAAAAACACACAATGGGGAAAGGATCCCCTGCTTAATAAATGGTGTTGGGAAAATTGGTTAGCAATGTGCAGAAAGCAACAATTGGACTCCTTCCTGACACCCTACTCTAAAATTAACTCCAAATGGAATAAGGACTTAAACATAAGACCTAACACCATAAAAAACCCTAGAAGAAAACCTAGGCAAAACCATTCAGGACATAGGCACAGGAAAGGACTTCATGACTAAAACACCAAAAGCAATGGCAACAAAAGCCAAAATAGACAAATGGGATCTAATTAAACTTCAGAGCTTCTGTGCATCAAAAGAAACAATCATTAGAGTGAACCAGCAACCAACAGAATGGAAACATTTTTTTCCAATCTACCCATCTGACAAATGGCTAATATCTAGAATCTACAAAGAACTGAAAAAGATTTACAAGAAAAAACAAACAAACCCATCCAAGAGTGGGTAAATGATATGAACAGACACTTTTCAAAAGAAGACATATATGAAGCCAACAAAAACATGAAAAAATGCTCATGATCACTGGTCATTAGAGAAATGCAAATCAAAACCACATTGAAATACCATCTCATAACAGTTAGAATGGCAATTATTTAAAAATCTGGAGACAGCAGATGCTGGAGAAGTTGTGGAGAAACAGGATCACTTTTACACTGTTTCTGGGAGTGTAAATTAGTTCAATCATTGTGAAAGACAGTGTGGCGATTCCTCAATGATCTAGAAATAGAAATTCCATTTGGCCCAGCAATCCCATTACTGGGTATATAACTAAAGGACTATAAACCATTCTATTATAAAGACACATGCACACACACGTTCATCGCTGCACTGTTTACAATAGCAAACACCTGGAACCAACCCAAATGCCCATCAATGACAGATTGGAAAAGAAAATATGGCACATATACATCATGGAATACTATGTTGCCATAAAAAATGATGAGTTTGTGTCCTCTGTTGGGCCATGGATGAATCTGGAAACCATCATTCTCAGCAAACTGACACAAGAACAGAAAATCGAACACCCCATGTTCTCACTCATAGATGGGTGTTGAACAATGAGAACACTGGACACAAAGAGGGGAGCGTCACACTGGGATCCATTGGAGGGGGCTATGGGAGGGATGGTGGGAGGGAGGGTGGAGGAGGGATAACATGAGGATAAATGTCAGGTATAGGTGAAGGGGTGATGATGGCAACAAACCACCTTGCCATGAATATATCTATGCAATGATCTTGCATGATCTGCACATGTACCCCAGAATCTAAAGTACAATTTAAAAAAAAGCAATGATTTCCAGCAGTTACAGAGAAGTGGAAAATAGGTGAGTGGAACCTAGGATTTGGGGGCAGTGAAACTATTCTATATGATACATACATGTCATCATACATTTGTCAAAACACACAGAATGTGCATCAAGCATGAACCTTAAAATGTATTATGGACTTCAGGTGATTAAGATTTGTCCATGTTGGTTCATCAATTATAAAAAATGTACCATTGTGATGTGAGATATAGATAGTAGGGGAAACTTGCATATGTGGGTACAGCAAGTACGCAGAGAATCTGGGTACTTTCTATTCAATTATTCTGTGACCATATAACTGCTTTAAGTGAAGTCTGTCTTTAAAAATAAGATTTAAGTTGGCCAAACTCTTCATGGTAAAGAGAACAGAAAAGAAAAAAGCAGTAACACAATTCTGAAAACTAAAAAATAGACAAACTGTGGCTATTGATGTAGCTGACTAGAGAAAGTGGATTTCTTTCAAGTAGAAGCAAGAACAAAAATAGAGTTTGGCAAATTGACAATATGATTAAAATAATTTACTTTTCACCAGAAATTTTGGAAGATAAATTTGAGAACAACTACTCTTGAGCAAAACAAAAGCAAAAGAGATAAGAGAAAACACAAAATAATACTAGTCTATGAGGTAGAATTTTAAAAGACAACTGCAAAGAAGAAAGAGAGAAAAAAAGGGAGTCAATTTGTGAATAGAATTTCAAAGACTAATATCCTAAACTGAAGGACATTTTCTTTTTCTTTTTTTATATTGGGGGTATGTAATAGTTGTATATAGTTACAGGTACATGAAATGTTTTTATATAACAATACAACATGAAATATGCACATCATGAGAATGGGATATTCATCCCCCTCAAGCATTTATGTATTGAGTTTCAACCAATTCAATTATACTCTTTAAGTTACATTAAAGTGTACAGTTATTATTGACTATAGTCACCCTTTTGTACTATCAAATAATAGAATGTATTCATTCATCTATTTTTTAACCTATTAATAATCCCCACCTTTCTCCCAGCCCCCACTACCCTTCCTGAATCTGGTAACCATCCTTCTACTCTGAATCCATGAGTTCAATTATTTTTATTTTTAGATACCACAAATAAGTGAGAACATGCAATGTTCAGCTTTCTGTGTCTGGTTTATTTCAATTAACATAATAATCTTCAGTTCCACTGATATTGTTGCAAATGACTGGATCTAATTCTTTTTATTGCTGAATAGTACTCCATTGTTGATATGTACCATATTTTCTTTATCCATTTGTCTGTTGATGGACATTTAGGTTGCCTCCAAGTCTTAGCTATCATAAACAGTGCTGTAACAAACATAGTAGTGCAGATATCTCCGTGATAAATTGATTTACTTTCTTTTTTGAGGAAACACCAAACTGTTCTCCACGGTTGTTGTACTAATACTGGTGGGAATGTACTAATGGTACTAACAGTGTGCAATGATTCTCTATCCTTCACATCCTCATAAGCATTTCTTGTTGCCTATTCAATGTAAGACATTTTAGCTGGGGTGAGACAATATCTCACTGTACTTTTGATCTGTATTTCTCTGATGATCAGTGATGTTGAGCTCCCTTTCAGATGCCTGTGAGCCATTTTTATGTCTTATTTTGAGAAACGTTTATTCAAATATTTTGCCCATCTTTTGATTGAATTATTACACTTTTTTTCCTATAGAGTTGTTTGAGCTTCTTATGTATTCTGGCGATCAATTACTTGTCAGATGGGTAGTTTGCAAATATTTTCTCCCATACTGTGGGTTGTCTGTTCATTGTGTTGATTGTTTACTTTGCTGTGTAGAAGATTTTTAACTGGTTGTGGTCCCATTTGTCCATTTTTGAGTTGGTTGCCTGTGTTTGTTGGATATTGCTCAAGATATTTTTGCCCAGATCAATGTCTAGGATTTTCCCAATGTTTTCATGTGATAGTGTCATTGTTTGGGTTCTAGATTTTAGTCTTCAATCCATTTTGATTTGATTTTCATACCTAATGAGAGATAGGTAGTTTCATTCTTCTGCATATAGAGATCTAGTTTTCCCAGAATCATTTATTGAAGAGACACTCATTTTCCCAGTGCACATTCTTGTCACCACTGTTGAACATGAGTTCACTATAAATGTGTGAATTTGTTTCTGGGTTCTCTATTCTGTTTCACTAGTCTATGTGTCTGTTTTTTTATGCCAGTGTCAGGCTTTGTTGGTTACTACAACTCTGTAGTGTAAATGCAAGTCAGGTAATGTAATTGCTTTAGTTTTCTTCTCTTTGCTTATCATAGCTTTGTCTATTCTGTGTGCTTTTGGGCTCCATATAAATTTTAGGATTTTTTTTCTATTTCTGTGAAGAATTACATTGGCATTTAGAAAGGGATTGCACTGAATCTATAGATTGCTTTGGGTAGTATGGATATTTTATTAATATTGATTATTCCAATGCAGAAATATGGAATATTCCTCCATATTTTTGTGTCTTCTTCAATTTTTCTCACCAGAGTTTTCTAGTTTTCATATGAATATCATTCACTTCTTTGGTTAACTTCCACAATTTTAATTTTATGTGCAGCTATTATAAATGGGATTACTTTAAATTTTTTTAATATTGTTCACTATTGGCATACAGCTACTTATTTTTGTATGTTGATTTTGTATACTGCAACTTTCCTTAATTTGTTTATTGGTTCTAATAGATTTTGGTGGAGTCTTTAGGTTTTTCAAAATGTAAAAATCATATCTTCTGTAGACAAAGATAATTTGACTTCTTCCTTCCCAATTTTGGTGCCCTTTATATCCTTCACTTATCTGAATGCTCTAGCCAGGATTTCCATTTGATTAACTAAGTTGATTAACAGTGGTGAGAGTGGTATCCTTGACATGTTCCAGATCTTAGAGGAAAGGTTTTCAGATTTTCCCCATTCACTATTGTACTACTTTTGGGACTGTCATATATGGCTTTTATTATGTTGAGGTGTGTTCCCTCTGTCCTCAAATTTTGTGAGTTTTTATCATGAAGAGATGTTACAGTTTATCAAATACTTTTTAAGCATCTGTTGAAATGATAATATGATTTTTGTCCTTCATTTTGCAGACAAGATACACCATGTGACTGATTTGTGTATGTTGGACCATCCTTGCATCCCAGGGATAAATCCTACTTGGTCATGATAAATGATCTTTCTATTGCATTGTTGAATTCAGTTTGCTAGTATTGTGTTGAGGAATTTTGCATCAATATTCATCAGAGACATTGGCCTGTAATTTTTTTTATTTATGTTTTTCTGGTTTTGGTATCAGGACAATACTGGCCTCATAGAATAAATTTGGATGTATTCTCTCATCTTGCAGGTTTTAGAATAGTTTGAGTAGAATTAGCATTAATTCTTTTTTAAATGTCTTGCAGAATTAAGCAGTGAAGCCATCAGGTCTTGGGCTTTTCTTTACTGAAAGGCTTTTGATTATGGCCTTAATCTTGTTACTTGCTATTGGTCTGTTCAGGTTTTGGATTTCTTCCTGGTTCAACTTGGTAGATTGTGTGTACCTAAAAATTTGTCCATTTCTTCTAGATTTTCGAATTTCTTGGCATACAGTTGCTCATAGTTTTCGCTACCAATGATCGATCCTTTGAATTTCTGCAATATCAGTTGTAATGTCTCTTTTTTTCATTTGTTTTTATTTATTTCATTCTTCTCTGCTATTTTCTTAAGCTTTTTAGAAAATCAACTTTTTCTTTGTTATTTTTTTATTTCAATATCATTTATCTCTGCTCTGATGTTTATGATTCATTTTCTTTTACTAATTTTGTGTTTAGTCTTCTCTTGCTTTTCTATCTTCGATATGTATTGTTAAATTGTTTACTTGAATATTTTTGTCTTTTTTGATGTGGCACTTACAGCTTTAAACTTCCCATTTAGTACCGCTTTTGGTGTATCTAATAGATTTGGTATACTGTGTTTCCATTTTCATTTGTTTCAATAATTGTTTTAATTTTCTTCTTGATTTCTTTATAGTATAGCATAGTTTCCAAAATTCCTCTTATTAATTTCTGGCTTTATTCCATTGTGGTCAGAGAAAATGCTTAATATTATTTAACATTAATATTATTTATCATTTAATATTAAATATTTAAATTATTAAATATAAAATATAAAAATATTTAATAGTAACATTAAATGTTA